>JAZHRO010000077.1:110512500-111947500 GCA_037157565.1 Thalassia testudinum
TTTGAGTTTGAAATCCAAATTTTCCACAAAAAATATGTTTTTTCTTTCAAAAAATTTTGCAAACTTTTTTCAAAAAGTATTTTTTTTCAAAGGATTTTCAAAAATATATATATATATATATTGCTTTTTCAAACTAACCTAGGATTCAAAAAGAAACCTAATTTAGATTTTTTTTAAATTTTTTTCTCATTTTTTCACGAAAATGAATAAGTCTTACTTTTTTTCAAAAGAAATTGCTGGAAGCAAATCTAATCCTAGGGTTTAGAAGAAAACCTAGCCTAAGAAGAGATGTGCACCTAATTTCTTTTTTTTCCTACGATCGATGTGTACGTAGATCCCATTTTTCTTGTGTTGTCCTGTACATCCAGAAACAAAGTAGAGGAAGATTTTTCAGTGATAGTTTAAAAGATCAAAATTAAAAAAATGATGTTACCTCACCGGCAACGGTGCCATTTGACAAACCTATTTTTGCATATTTCAAAGTCATCGGAAATCGTTGTATAGTCGCACTAAAACTCTCGTCAAAAATAATTTTTGTAAAGATAACGAGACTTGAGTCCTGGTTGTTCGTCTCTAGGAGGTATTTATGCAAATCTAAAATCGAACTTTTCTAGCTCTACTTGCTTAAAATCGCATGTCGATTTATGGTTATTATGTATTTAAGCATGACATGCTTAGTCGCAAGAATATCAGAAAGTAAAAGCAGGCAACTTTAATCACACAAAATATATTGTAACAAGCTCATGGTGATTCTCAACACATAGACATATATATATATATATAAATTTCTTTCATTCATTAAGAGAGTGTTTGCAACATAGAACTAGAGGAAAGCTTAGAAAGGAAAGCTTAAAAACATCAATCTAGCTTAATAGAAAATGATCGCATATAGGAATCTATGGGGGGATTTTGCATGCATCATTGGGGGAGAGTAATGAGCTATGCTACTAACCAGTAATAAAAGCATGTAAACTATGAAGAACTATCTACTAATCTAGCAGAAATAAGGGCATTCAGAAGTGGGCTTTGATGGCCTTTGAATGGTTGAGAGGAGAAGGAGGGGTAGCTAATGGTGATTAGGCTGACCCTTAGAGAGAGGTTCGAGAGGTGATCCAGCAACCTGGCATGGAGATGGTGGTATCCATGGTGAGCAACTCGTGGAGGTGGAGTGGAAGTGAATGTAGCTAACCTACATGGAAGTGAATAATGCCAAGAAATGGATGGGTGCAAATGGCCACCCCTTAGGTCTTTTTATAGACCTAAGGGAAGCTCTTTAGAGAATTATGGAATTCTCTAGAGAGGCCTATGGTGGGAGCTCGTGGGAGAGTGAGAGAGAGAGGATGGATGGTGGTTTTAAAAAATTGAATGGCTTTTGGTTGCTAATTTTAGCAACCAAGGCAACCACACATGGTAGAGAGTCCTAGAGAACTCTAGGCTAGGTATTTTCATGTGGATGGTGTGTGTGGGTCGAAACATAGGTGGCTAGGTGATGAGAGCCTCATCATGAGCCATATAACTAGCTCATATTGACTTAACAAAGAGAATAAAAGCTCCTACATAACCTAGAAGAGGGCTTAATTGGAGGAATAAGTATTCTGAGAAGAAAACATGAAATAAAGGTTAAAACTGTAATTTTACCATTGCAGTACATAAGCAGGATTTCTCAGAGACAAAGCATAAGTCAAATGGTCTAAATAATATAAAAAGTGGGTTGATGCAATTAGAAATGGGTTCATGTGCAGTCCAGGAATTAAATGACATCTGGTAACCCTAAAACAGACCTGCTTAATTCAACAAGGTTATGGTCAGGATAAAAATCAATTAAACCCTTTAAAAATCATGGAAAAATATCCCCTAGGGTTTATAACATTCAATTTGGCCTTTGGAACCTAGTTTGACCTAGATTAGGGTCCTAGCTCATCAATTGACCAAATTTAAGTTTTTACGCAAAATGTCCAGTCAAACATGGTCAAACCTAAAATCCAACTTCACCATTAGATTACTTAGGTCCAAATTAGGCTTGTACCAAAATTTGGACCTAAGGGGAGGTCATCTTGACCTACTTTGCAATTTAGTACACTCAATCACATTTTGGTCCCTATATTCTAAAAACCATCACATAAACCCCCCTAGCTTTCTCGTCAATCTTACAATCAGGTTCCTCTGCCATTAATGGGGAGGAATCCTTCTCTAGCGAGGAAGGCAGGGGGGATACTCTCTGATCTCTCAGAGATCTCCTCCCAGAATTGGAAGGGAGATTCTCTGAGGAATCCCCATCCATCTGAAATCAATCATGATCCTAGATTTGCACCCAATCTCTCGTGCGAATGCACGAGAGATTTGGGTATCTAACTACCTTCCATCTCCGAAGAGACGTCAGTGGCAGAAGGCTTCCCTCCACACACCAGAAGGTCGGCCAGCACCTATAAATTAACCCCCAACTCCGGCCGCACCTCCGTAGCTCGACTTGGTCGGAATTCCACCTCAAATTCCTCTTCTTCTTCTGCGGCCAAGGGGTCCAGCGAGCTCCAGCGAGCCCCTCTCCTCTTCCTCACCGCTATGCCATAAAACCAGTGGCAGAGCCGTCCACCTCATCCTCTTCCGCATCATGCAACACCTGCGCGAGCTGCCCTAACCCCATCGTCGCCGCCGTCTTCCTCCACTGGATGCTTTCTTCTTCGGCGATAACAGGTACTGTCAGCTGCCTTCTCGTCCCCTTCTTCCCTTTAGTTAGGTTAAAACTATTCTTCTCTATCACCTCTTTTATTTCCCTCATTTTATTTCACAAAACGCCCCTCGACCGTCGCTGTTCACCACCATCTTCTTCATCTCCGGCCACCTTCCAACGAGATGCTCCCATCACTCCGCAGCCCCACACGCCTTGCTGACCATCGCATAACCTCCGCCTCACCTCACTGAGTACCCTCCACTCATCCACAGTCCCTCTACACCGCCCCAACAGTCCCCCGATCACACCCATCCGTCCAGCCACAGAGCGACCTAAGCACACACGCCTAGGCTGCCCCATGGCCTACCACCTAGAGCCTCACCTTCGCAGTGACAAGGCGAAGGTCCTCCGGTGATTTGATTAAGCTGCAAGGATCTTTTCGTGTCAGATAGATTTCACGCCCTAGCCGCCATTAGCAGTGACTCAAGGAAGCTTCTTGCTTGCTCCAGGCTGTAATTCTTCAAGGCTCCAGGTCCAGCTAGCTAGGGGAGGCATCACGAAGACATCTGTCCTAGCAAATGATGCCACAACGCCTGTAGTTGTGGCAATTGAAGGCATGGACTCCTGCAGGCATGCACTAAATAGAGGTGGAACAATAGTCCCACCTCGGTAAGCTGTGAAGTGCTGGAGTGAGTTATATTGTTTTTGTGATATGAGCCGATTACCTCCGAACGCACATAGGGTGCGGTCCCTCACCTATTCTCACCTCCTCGTCCGTGAGTTCACCACACGGATCTGGCGACCCAACCTGACACTATCCTGAGCACTCCTCGCGCACCACCCTCACGTCGGTGCGCCTGGACCCGGGCGTGCGATCCGACCCGTTTACCTAGCTCTCGGAAAGCGTGCTAAAGAGTGATACACAGAGAGAGAGAGAGTCACAGGTGTGGGTAGAGGGATAGGTTTTTCTCCTTTGTGGTTTGTAGGGAAGGCAGACAAGAGTAGTGAAGTTGACACTTAGCCGCTAAGGAGAAGAAGTAGAAGGAAGGAAGCCATCGCAGAGGAAAAAGAGAAAGGCAAGGCAGAGGCAAAGGAAAAAGAGAAGAGGAACTGAAGAAGAAAGAAGAAATAGAGAAAGGTAAAGACAAGCAGAAGAAGAAGAGAAACTGAAGGCAAGGGAAACAGAACCAAGGAAGGAAGCAAAGGAAGCAGAGCCAAGGAAGAAGAAGACCTGCAGAGAAAAGAAGACAGAAGAAAATAGGAAGAAAGAAGCAAGGCACTGCAGAGAAGAAAGAAGAAGCACAAAGAAGAAGAAAGGAAGAAAATAAGAAGAAGAAGAACAAGAGAGGAGAAGACATCTTTTAAGACGTCTGATCCCATGATCAAACGTCCAAATTTCTTACTTTTTTCTACAATTCACTTTTCAACTCATGAATTTATATATTTTGAATTAAGTTTTGAGTAATTAAGTGTTCAATTACATTCTTGAGATTAGTAATAAATTCCAATTGCTCCCTGTGTTCGACCTCAGATACTTAGGTTTTCGAGTAATAAAACTTTTATTTGTTGACAACGCTTGATCACCTATACTACGACGTAATTAATTGTTAAAACATGACCGAGACCACGTCAACATTTTGGCGCCGTTGCCGGGGAACAACACGTAATTTATCACTAGTCTCTACATTCTTTTTATCATATTGAACACTAACTTGCCCTACTTTGCTTTCTTGTGATCTTGCAGGTATTTCACGAGAAAATCCCTCCCGCAAGTCAACCACTCCAGGGTAGGTAATTTCTTTTCTTCCTTAAACTATCCCCTAAGCTTTGAAAGACAAAAGGAAGAAAATTAATTTAGGAATCAATTACCTTCTTTCTATAGTAATCACCATCTTTAAGGCAAACATTTCCTGATTTTGCAAAAAATTTTTCAAATCTTCTTGAAGTTGGAGCAATTTTTTTAGATTCTATCCCACAAAATTCATGTGCCTAATAGAAATCACGCTTAATCTCTGCAGACAACACACTTCTTGCTTTTAAGTCCAAAGAGAATTTTTGTGAAAAAGAGGATTGGAAATAGAACCAAATTAGGATTTCTACAGTAGGGTCTTGAAGTGCTAGTCACACATGTCTGTATAAAAGGAAATGAACCCTCCCGCATCAATGTGCTACCCAAGCCCTTGAGTGAAGAGATCTAAACAAGACAAACCCTAAGAAAAATTGAGCTCTAAGATCACTTGAATCTTAAAATCTTGGACCTAATAAACTAGGAGTCAAATCAAGGTGATCTCTAGGTCCCAAGCTTAAAATCATTCTGCCATCTATAGGATAGGTCAGGTGAAGTTGACCCCTTAGGTCAACCAACCTCTAAATTAGGTCACAACATCAAACTATCTAAAGTTCATGTGAGAACCCTAAAGCACCTTTGAAAAAAAAGTGGTAGACTTAAGAGGTCAAGGTCCCCATTCTGGTCTACCTGGAATCTCAGTGACAAGAGAGGTCGGGTGGGGGAAACCCTGTAACCTGTGGGGACGCTCTATCATGTAGGGGTCTTTGCGGGACTCTCCCTCTCTAGCTACCTAGGTAATTCTCAGGTGGACGATCTTCTGATCCAGGGGTACCATCCGCCCCAAACCTCCATAGTCATCCAAATGTCTTTGGGTGTCTTGATTGAGTCAAAAATATCTCCAGTCCCTCATCTTTTCTCTTTAGAGCACACACACATTTTCAGTGGGACTCGTTATTTAGATCTAATTGCTTCATAACTTGATTCTACATCCTGATTCAAACCCCGATTCTACATTTTGATTCCACCACCTAATTCAAATATGCAGCCAAACCACTTAGGACTACCATTCAAGAAACCTGAATATCGGAGATCCATGAGAGATAGAATGATTGAGGATGCCCTGAAATTCTATGAAAAAGAAGAAACCTCAACACCAGTAGGAAACATTCAGGTTGATGTCCCAACAACCACAACCTTTATCATAACTTGTGCCCAAGTACTATTGGCAGAAGCCACAAAAGGATCAACCCGTGACTTGCTCATCACTGGATACATTGAGATAGAAAACCTGCACAATCTTGAATACCTTCAATGTATGACAAATCCTCGACTTTGGAAGCAACACCAAGATAGTCTTGAAAAATAGGAAGAGATAATGAGATTAGTAAAACAAATTATCGACTAGAAGTACCCGTATATACCATAAATAGAGGATGAACCATCTTGGGACAACATCGAGGATCAATCTGATCTCGGGTTTGAGGCACAAAATTGTTGTGGATTCCCAACCCAGATGGAGTACAATGTGCCTGATATTAAAGAAGGTTGGGAAGCTCCAAATACAAGAGAACATAATGTTGAGCCCACTCTAGACCATAAATCACCAGGCTTAGAATGCCAAAACTCCTGCAATAATGAGAGTAGAACTGAACTTCTCAAGGGTGTAAATTCCGTCCCTTATTCTGATAAGGTGACCCTCGAAGGTTATTCGGACCTAGATTATAGTGATTCAACCCACATCCTAAGCCCAGAATCTAGATCTGAAAGCTATTTGGAAGATTTCAAGGCCCCATATGAGGAAGATCAATCTTTCAATGAAGAATATGATTTTAGGCCTCTATTTGATGAATATCCCTCGCCAACATCCTCAGAGGAACTAATCAATTTTTTGGAAGTCATGCCAATTTACGATACAGAAATCGAGGAGTTGGACGAGTGGGGTTTCAATTGGGTCTGCCCTACTAGCTTAGAACCTAAGCCTCTACCAGATAGGGATACCTTTTTAAGCTCAGAATTAACATTTAGGCTAGATCCCAGTCAGGTTGCTGAATCTACAACATATGATTTATTCTATGGTGGAACTCACGATCTTGAATCTCATTCAGATTTTCGCAAACTCTTCGATGATTTCGAATCTGACCATAACATCGTAGAAAATCTGCTTCGTGATTATAACAAGCCAATTCTCTTTGAAGCCACCTGCTTCACATATACAGAACCAATCAAAACCCGTTCTCTACCTCGACCCACAACTGAACTCAATTTCTATTCTGATTCACCTCTCACTGAGTCATTTGTAGCTGATTCAACTCCATATCTATACCAGGTATCGGGTATTGATCAGACCGAAAAATAGGAGCCATCATTCTTTGATCACCCCTGTAGGGTTTCCACACCATACATTGATTATTTTTCAGAACCCTACTCAGACCAGGCTGATTCGACTCAGCCTAAACCCGAGTTTTCACTTCCATATCCATCTGAGCCACATTGCATATGGTGGGTTCTGCATCTGTTGATCTACATCTATCAACCCACCAGACTTATTGGGTTTGGGTTGCATCATCAGCCTACTGATCTTAACAAGCACCTGGTTGGACCATCGAAGCTCATAATCAAGGTGCATGTTTTACAAAATTTTGCTGATTTGACTACTCCCTCTCCACCCCATGTTCCGCTCGGCTGAAGGCATTGAATTTAGCACTTAACGGGAAGCAACCCGTCATTCCAAAAATAGAGACCCGTCTAATTATCTATTTGTACTCCACGTCCATTGCACCTTGACTTCAGCCTTAGACAGTTGATCCCACCTCTGGTACACGTGCCAGAGCTTGAAATCATTCCCATCAATCATTTCCGACCCATTCACCCACTCGATGTATCCTATTCTAAGTCCCTGACCTCAACACTATTTCACACCCTCCGTTTACAATGACATTGCAAAACTTAGGCATAGGGGGGTGATAAAGGGCATACATACAGAACCAAGAAAATGTCAGAAGGAGTCTCACAAAAAAATTCACATATGTCAAAAACACAAAAAATTGAAAAATTATGAAAAAGAACAAAAAAAAAAGGGGGAGGGAGGAAATTTTGTGAGCCACATAATTATAAGGAGGAGAAAAAAGAGCAAAAATGACAAAAAGGAGCACAAAATGAAAAAGAAAAAGAGGTAGCCATTAGTAAGAGATTAAGGGATTAACTAAAGTTCTAGACCAGATCAAGAAAAGAGAAAAAGAAAAATGCTAAGGAGACATAACAAGAGATTAGCGGGAACGCTGGTCTTAGGCCTCTTGGGCTAGATTCTTTAGCTTAAAAATTCATGTATCCGCTAAAACCTGGATAATCCTCAAGAGGTTGGGGAAAATGCGAAGCTTAAGTATTAGGTCTAAGGCTTAGGAAGTATTCGACCTCGTTAACTGACCTTCGATTTACGGGATTCGGTAACCTAGGCACCCCAATTCAAACACAGTCTGGTTCAGTGCGCCTAAATATCAAAATCACGCAAAAGAGTTTAATGTTCTGAAAACGTTGCCTAGATTAGGAGCGGCCAGTCAACACAAGTTGATTTGGATGAGTTCCCGGCGCGGAGAGGTGGGGAATTCCCCTTGAAGATGCATAACAACATATCATATCCTCGATGCTTATCTCTTAGGATATTTAAATATCCTACTGGGGGCATGTAAGCACTTTGCTGGTTCAGATACCATGGGCGGCATTATCACGAAATGTCGATCGCCAGGGTCTGAATTCGGCCACGAAATGCCACGGGTGGGATTATCTCGAAATCTCGAAAGCCAGGGTTTTAGGGGTTGCCATGGGTGGGATTATCTTGAAATCTTGATAGCCAGAGACCCTTGAGGATTGATGATGGGGACGAGGAATCCGATACAGACCGTGTTGAGAAGCTAATCCGAAGCTAAAAATAAAAAAGGAAAAGAGAGAGAAAGCTCTCCAAACAAATAAATCTTTTGTCTCTCTCTTACAAAAATGCACTGCAAACTGAACCTAGGCTAAAAATGTCTCAAGCATAGGTGCTTTAACCGTAGAGTCCAACAAACCCTAGGTTAGTTTCTATGGGCCTTAAAAACCTTTGCGGAGGAATGAGGTGAAAGCGGGTCAGGTTTGGATTTTGGTTGATACTTGAGTACCTCTAGGCTTATTGTCGGCATTCTGACCTAATCACAAAAGAAAAAGAGAAGCACCTATCATAACTTATGACAGACACTCAGGGTCTAGAACAGAAGTTAAAACCTTGAAATTTTGCTAAGGGACTAGCAAAAGCTAGGCATGGGGGTATGATGAGAGCCTCATCATGAGCCATAACTAGCTCATATTGACCTAACAAAGAGAATAAAAGCTCCTACATAACCTAGAAGAGGGCTTAATTGGAGGAATAAGTGTTCTGAGAAGAAAATATGAAATAAAGGTTAAAACTGTAATTTTACCATTGCGGTACATAAATAGGATTTCTCAGAGACAAAACATAGGTCAAATGGTCTAAATAAGATAAAAAGTGGGTTGATGCAATCAGAAATGGGTTCATGCTCAATCTAGGAATTAAATGACATCTGGTAACCCTAAAACAGACCCGCTTAATTCAACAAGGGTCCGGTCAGGATAAAAATCAAGTAAACCCTCTCAAAATCATGGAAAAATATCCCCTAGCGTTTAGAACATTCAATTTGGCCTTTGGAACCTAGTTTGACCTAGATTAGGGTCCTAGCCCATCAATTGACCGAATTTGGATTTCTACGCAAAATGTCTAGACAAACATGGTCAAACCTAAAATCCAACTTCACAATTGGATTCCTTAGGTCAAAATTAGGTTTGTACCAAAATTTGGACCTAAGGGGAGGTCATCTTGACCTACTTTGCAATTTAGTACACCCAATCACATTTTGGTCCCTATCTTTTGAAAGCCATCACATAAACCCCCCTAGCTTTCTCGCCAATCTTACAATCAGGTCCCTCCGCCATTAATGGGGAGGAATCCTTCTCCGACGAGGAAGGTAGGGGGGATACTCTCAGATCCCTTAGAGATCTCCTCCCAGAATTGGAAGGGAGATTCTCTGAGGAATCCCCTTCCATCTGAAATCAATCATGATCCCAGATTTGCACCCAATCTCTCGTGCGAACGCATGAGAGATTTGGGTATCTAACTACCTTCCATCTCCGGTGAGATGTCAGTGGCAGAAGGCTTGCCCTCCACGCACCAGAAGCTCGGCCAGCACCTATAAATTAACCCCCAACTCCGGCCACACCTCCTCAGCTCGACTTGGCCGGAATTCCACCTCAAATTCCACTTCTTCATCTCCGACCAAGGGGTCCAGCGAGCTTCAGCGAGCCCCCCTCCTCTTCCTCGTCGCTCTGCCATAAAACCAATGGCAGAGACGTCCTCCTCATCCTCCTCTGCGTCGCGCAACACCCGCGCGAGCTGCCCAAGCCCCGTCATTGCCACCGTCTTCCTCCACTGGATGCTTTCTTCTCCGGCGACAGAAGGTACTACCAGCCGCCTTCTCGTCCCCATCGTCCCTTTAGTTAGGTTAAAACTATTCTTCTCTATCCCCTCTTTCATTTCCCTCATTTCATTTCACAAAACGCCCCTTGACCGCCTGATGAGAACCTCATCATGAGCCATAACTAGCTCATTTTGACCTAATACAGAGAATAAAAGCTCCTACATAACCTTAGAAAGGCCTGGCTCAGAGAGATTCTGAGTTTGCAAAGAAAACATAAACTGAGGGTAAAAATGCAATTTCACCAATCCGATCTGAAAATAGGGTAACTCAGGGTCCAAACATGGGTCAAAACAACCTAATAAGAAGAAAAGTGGGATGAAATGACTCAATAAGGGCTACAGCAACTCCACGGAATTAAATGACAGCCACTAACCCTAAAAACAAACCCACTTCAATTCACGTGGTTCGAGGTAAGGTAAAAATCAAATAAACCCTCTAAAATTCATAGAAAAATAATCTCTAGGGTTTAGGACTTTCAATTTGGCCTTAGGAACCCATTTTGACCTACATTGAGAACCATGCCCAATTAACAACTCAATTTGGGTTTTTACGTAAATTGATCGGTCAAACAAGGTTTAATCTAGAAATAAAATCTACCATCAGAATCCTTAGGTCCTAATTAGTCATGTATAAAAACTTGGGCCTAAGAAGAAACCTTCTTGACCAACTTTTCATTTTGGTCCTCATCCATTACTTTTTGACCCTCAACTTTTGAAACCCTCACATTTTGGCCCCTAATTCTTCATCATTTTTTACATTTGGGTCCTTCCTGCAAAACCCTGCGCAGCGCCATACTCCGGTGAGGCATGGCGCTGCGCAGGGTGAGGGCGACCCCCTGCCATGACAACGGGGTGTTCCCTGCGACGTTTGCTGTCGCAGGGACACCTCCACGATCTCTGTCATCGCCCACACCTTCGGTGCGAATGCGCGGAAGGTATGGGTCGCGATCCGGCCATGCTCCGGCGAGGGAGGCACGTCGTCTCCCTCCACCCTCCTCTCTGATTTCGCCTCTATAAAAGCCACCACCGTCTGCCGCTTTCGGTAGCTCGGATCTGACGGAGACACCCCCCTAAATTCCTCCCTTCCCACTCCGACAGACGCCCCCTTGCTCCGGCGGCCTCTCCTCCTCCTCCTCGTCGCCCTGCCGCACTACCAGCAGCAGGGTTACCTTCCCTCGATCTTTCTTCGTCACGCCGCACCCAGCTGGCGCATCTCCGGTCCCTTCCTCGCCGCCGCTCCTTCCTCTGGGCAATTTCTTCTCCGACGACAGTCGATACGACTGTCGCCTGCACCAACCCCTCCTCGTCCAGCTTAGCAGGTAGAACTTCTCCTCTTCCTCCCCTCTTTCTTTTCTATACTGAAAACCCTTACTGTCGCCACCTATTTCCCACCGATCACCCTCACCTTCTCCACCTCCGGCCAAACTCCGGTGAACCACTCCCATCGCTCCAGCACCCCACACGGCTCGCCGACCGGTGCATAACCTCCGCCTCCTCACCCTGATCCTCCTCCACCCTTCCACTGTCCACCAAACGCCCTCTGCAGACCCGCCGAACACACCCACTTCTTCGCTCGCAGTTTGACCTAGGTCGACCTGTTTGCTCCACCACGCCCCCTGCAGACCCTCTGACCACCTTCGCCATGCCACGGCGAAGGTCCCCCGCCTGTCTGATTTGGACGAAAGGCCGTTCTTCTGTGACCAGGTGACTCGCCCGTCGTCGCCATTACTGAGCAGGCAGAGCTCCTTCGCCTGCAGGTGCAGGCACACCTTCGCCCAGGTTCGACTCCCAGGTTGCGCAGGGCGTCTCCGCGAAGCGTCCCAGGCTCGCAGTTGGAGCGAAGGACGCGCGTGAAGCCACGATCGCCCGCTGCTCCCTCTGCGGCGGGCGCTCAATTGTGGTGGGACATTTAGTCCCACCTCAGAACTTTTCAGAGGCGCGCGGGTGCATAAAGGAAAAAAGTGCCTTATGCTGTCTGCCTCCTGACCACGGGGTGAGGTCCCTCTCACCCGACCCAGCCTCGTCCGTGATCACGCTCCGCGGACCTGGCCCGACCCGATTAACCTAACCTGCACTCCTCGCCCACCACCGCACGCCGGTGGGCCTGGACCCGGGCACGACTCGTACCCGATTACCCGGCTGCTCTGGGAGAGCTGTCCTAAGAGCGAACTTAGAGAGGAAGAGACGCGCGGGGGAGGGGGGTAGAGTAGGTTTTGCCCTCTGACTCTGAATTCTTGAGCGTGCAGGCACAGGTGAAGAAGGAAGCTAAGGGTGACACTGTAGCAACAAGCGGTTTAAGTCGTCTGATTTTCAAATCAGACGACGTCCTGAAGACAGGAGAAGGCAAAGAAGAAGAAGGAAGGCGAGGCAGAGGAAAGAAAGGAATACAGAGCAGACAAGTGAAGAAACAGAAAGAAGAAGAAGACAAAGAAGAAGAAAAGAAGAAGAAGAGCACGGGAGGAAGATCTGAGGCAAGAAGAAGAAGAAGACAAAGAAGAAGAAAAGAAGAAGAAGACAAAGAAGAAGAAAAGAAGAAGAAGAGCACGGGAGGAAGATCTGAGGCAAGAAGAAGAAGAAGACAAAGAAGAAGAAAAGAAGAAAAAGACAGGATCGTCCAACCAAGAAATAGAGGAAGAGCACGAAGAACAAAAGCCAAAGAGAAGAGAAGACAAAGAGGAAGAAAGAAGAGAAGAAGAAGAGCCAAACTTTCATCTCTCTCTCTCTCTCTTTATTTTTGTAATAGAACATGTATATCTCTAGAATACGACTTGCTCCCTGAGTTCGACCTCGGGAGAACTGTATTTTCCGAGTAACAAATATTAGCAAATGATGGCAATAACTATCTGTACTACAACAACTTAAGAAAAGATAGTTGCTGCCATCCCCGTTCTGCCAGTTGGCGCCGTTGCTGGGGAGCAACGGCTATTCTAGAGGTAAACATTCTTTTTGTTAGTTCTAATAATCTCCTCTCTTTTGTGCAGCTACCGGAAATCAAGAAGACAAGCAACTGCACGACAACCACTCCGAGGACAGGTAATTTTCTATCCTCTCAATCCCTAAATTCTAAAGAGGAAGAAAAGAAAAGAACAAGCAATATAGGGCTAACCTGTCTTCTATACTTAGTAAACCATAAAAAGTTGCATGTTTTCAACCCATTATTCCTGCACACTATTAAGGGTATTTAAGGGCTAACACATTCTTGCTTGAGCCCTAATTACCCAACAAAGAACTAACTGGACCAAATAGAGCCAACATAAGATTCAACATTAGGGTTTTAGAGACACACTACTTAAATCAAGAATGGAGAAAATCCAAAAGAAGTGTGCCTAAACCATTGATTGAAAATACCTATCCAAAGAAACCCTAAAACAAGATTGGCTCTTTAAACACTTGAACCCTAAAAGACAAGACCTAATAAGCAAAACTAGCAGGTAAAGTTGACCATTTGGGTCAACTAACCTTCAAATTAGGTCACTCTTTGCACTTAAAAGACTAAAGTTCAAGTGGAAACCTAAGCACCTTGCTCTTGAACTAAAATTGGTAGACTTAAGAGGTCAAGATCCCCATTCTGGTCTACTTGGAACCGCAGTGACAAGAGAGGTCGGGTGGGGGAAACCCTGTAACCCGTGGGGACGCTCTACCGTGTAGGGGTCTTCGCGGGACTCACCCTCTCTGGCTGCCCAGGTAATTCTCAGGTGGTCGATCTTTCTGATCAAAGGGTCCATCTGCCTCGCACCTCTATAGTCACCCAACACATTTTTGGGTGTCTTGATTGGGTCCAGCACCTTCTAAACTCATCTCTTCCAACAGTGCATGTACAGTAGGAGGTCCTTAAGACCACCCTTAAGACCTCCTTTAGAAATTCACTCTCGTCAAGGCCAAGCCTCGACGCCCGTGTTTGTGCAGCAACCCCTCACATTATTCTCTCTTCTGATTCAGAACCAAGTTCTTCTTCTTCCCCCATCATGGCTCAGCCAGTTGAGGAAGAAAACAATATGGAGCACCAGCTCCAGTGACTCAACGACCTCTTCCAAAACTTTGTACACCCACCGCAGCGTCCCATGATGCGGGACCATTATAATCCTACTGCGGTGGCCATCGAGCCTCGAGTCAGAATCCCGATTGGAGGACCTGATTCTGAATTGAAGCCCAATATGATTCATGCTATACCTAAATTCCATGGGCTTAATTCTGAAGATCCCTTCCAGCACATCAAGCAACTAAAGCATCTGGCCCAAACTTTTGGGTCAGACCCACAAAATCGGGATATTCTTCTCATGAAGATGTTCTCCTTTTCTCTTTTGGACAAGGCCGCCCATTGGTAACAAACTCAGACCCGGCCGATCAATAATTGGGAAGAACTTCAGTCCGAGTTCCTAAAAAAGTTCTTCCCTGTTGGACGGACCAACGCCTTGCGCCATCAGATTACACACTTCACCCAACAAACAGGGGAACCTCTCCATGAGGCATGGGATCGTTTTCAGGATCTCATGAGAAAGTGCCCCCATCACCTAGTTCCTAAATGGGAACAAGTCCAATCTTTTTACCAGGGACTCCGTGAGGACATCCGTCTTTTCGTCAATGCAACCTGCGGAGGAAATATCATGGGTCAACATGAAGACACCGTGTGGGAGATTCTCGAAAACATGTGCGAGAACTCCATCAACAATGACTCCATGGGATTATTCGACAGGACGAATACTCGCGCAGCGACGAATCTCAGGGGAGCACATGAGACGCAGGGCCTGTCCGCATCAGTCGACTTGGAGTTAATGGCCAGTCGATTGGACAAGGTCTTGATTATCGAAAAGAAGGTGGATGAGCTGACTCAGCATCTGCAGCGAGCCACCTCTGCGCATAACCCTTTTGCACAGCCTCCTTCCACAAGGGAAACTGTGCAAAACATTCTCCATCGATCTTCTCCTAGGATGGACCCATCATCTGAATCTTTGCCCGGAGGTCCTTCCGATTCCTTCTACACCTGCCAGGGAAATTCCATTCCCTCTTTCTCTAACTCTCTGGAGGTTCCTCAGACCTACGAGGACCTCAACGCCATCCAGAACGACCCATTCTCCAACACCTATAATCCTGGATGGCGTAACCATCCTAACTTTCAATGGGCGGGAAATTCCCAAACCCAAAGACCATCCTTCCAACCCCTCCCACAACCTCCTCGTCCTTACCAGCCGCCTCAGCCTCGGCCCAACCCTACTTATCCATCTGGGCCAAATCAAGATCAAATGTCCCTTATCCTTCAGACCCTGGCTGACATTCAAAGAACGAATGTGGCTATCCAGAAACAACACAAGGATGAACTTACAGAGGTCCGAAACCAATTGACCCAGTTGGCAAACTCTCACCAGCCAGGTACTCTTCCTTCCCAACCTCTGCCTAATCCTAATAACGTGCCAACCCAGCGGCATGTTATGAACCCAAACCCGGGCCATGCCCATATGGTCTATCAGGCCCCCTCTGTTCCTTCACCTGACGGGATAGAGGCCTCCACTTCTTTTGCAGGTTACCAGCAGCAAGCTATCTTACCCAATCCCAACCAAAACCTGGTAGGACTTAATTCCGTAATGACCCGTAGTGGTAAGGAAACCCAAGACCCACCTCATACGAACCACTCCAAGCCCGGTAGTGATCCCAAGCCTAGGACAGTAATCCAGGACGTCCCCACCCCTATCCCAGATCCAAGACCTGGACCTATCCTAGAAGAACCAACCAAGATCCCGTTTCCCGATGCCTTGACCAAGGGAAAGAAGACCACCAAGCCCGTGGCACCTGAGGAGGACCTGGTCAAGCTCTTTGAGCAAGTCCACATAAACATCCCCTTGATGGATGCAATCCACCACGTACCAGCTTACGCACGATTTTTAAAGAATGTGTGTACACCCCAGCGTAAGCCGCGAACCAAGGGTGGGAGCCCAATTGTTCTGTCAGAGCAAGCCAGCTCTGTAATCCTCAGTAAACTCCCACCCAGGGCAAAAGATCCTGGTACTCCCCTGATTTCCTGCAAGATAGGTGCTACCCAATTTGATAGAGCTTTGCTAGACTTAGCTGCATCCATAAACCTGATACCCACATCCTTACTTGACCATCTAGAAGAATCTGAGCTAAAACCAACCGAGGTGACATTACAATTAGCAGATCGATCTATAAAGTCACCAAAAGAGATTCTCGAGGATGTTATCGTAAGAGTGCAAGATTTCTATTTCCCAGTGGACTTTATAGTCTTAGATATGGACGCACCTAAAAACCCTAGGGATACACCAATCATTCTAGGGAGACCTTTCTTGGCTACTGCTAGAGCCAACATCAGCTGTGAGGAGGGCCAAATAGAGCTTAAATTTGGAGATCAAACCTTAAAAATTGATATATTTAAGGCCCAACAAGGAATTAATTGCGGTGTCATCGAACAGATTTGTGACGTTAGGATTTTGGTTGATGAGTCACACCTCCAGAATGACTCGATTATGCCTCATCAATCACAGAAAGATCTTGACCCGCAAACAGAGGAGTCGAATCCAGACATACACAACCCAGTAACTCCTACCCTTGAACCTCACATCTACACTGAACCACCCGCTACTGCTGATAACCCTATCCTTGAATTAAAGCCTCTTCCTGCTCACTTGAAATACATCTTTTTGGGTTCCAATCAGACCCTTCCTGTGATTATAAATTCCACCCTCAATTTCGAACAGGAATCCTGTCTGATTACTGTTCTCCAGCAACATCGCAGAGCCATCGGGTGGACTCTCGATGATTTGACTGGAATAAGCCCCTCTTATTGTACTCATCATATCTATTTAGAAGAGGGCACGTGACCTTCTCGTGAAATGTAGAGACGTTTAAACCCTAATCTGCAGGAGGTCATGAAAAAGGAGATCATTAAGTGGTTAGATGCCGGGATCATCTACCCGATCTCCGATAGTCGTTGGGTGAGCCCAATTCAGGTTGTGCCTAAGAAGGCAGGACTCACCACCATAACGACTAAAATCGGAGAAATCATTTCTACCCGAGTAGCCAATGCGTGGAGAGTCTGTATAGATTACCGCCGACTCAATTCCTCCACGAAGAAGGATCATTTCCCACTACCCTTCATTGATCAAATTCTCGAGAAACTAGCGGGAAATAGGTTCTTCTGCTTTCTTGACGGGTACTCCGGTTATAACCAGGTGCCAATCCATCCTGAGGACCAAGAAAAGACCACATTCACCTGCCCCTTCGGAACGTATACTTTCCGAAGGATGCCTTTCGGTCTTTGCAATGCACCTGCTACCTTTCAGCGGTGCATGCTTGCCATATTCTCCGATATGGTAGGTGATTTCCTGGAAGTCTTCATGGATGACTTTTTAGTCTTTGGAGAATCTTTTGATGATTGCCTCCAACACTTGGTCCAGATACTCAGGCGATGCATTGAGGTGAACTTGGTTCTTTCCTGGGAAAAGAGCCATTTCATGGTGCCTGAGGGAATTGTCCTGGAACACTCAATTTCGGAAAAAGACATCCAGGTGGATCGAGCTAAGGTTGATCTGATTTCTCGCCTTCCCGTACCTAGCTCGATCAAGGACATCCGTTCCTTTTTAGGGCACGTTGGTTTTTACCGCCGTTTCATTCCAGATTTCTCGAAAATCGTGCGCCCCTTGACTTCTCTTCTCTCTAAGGATGTACCTTTTGAAATCTCCAAGGAATGCACGCTAGCCTTTGAAAACCTGCGTGACCGAGTCACCCAGGCACCTATCCTACAATCCCCTGACTGGTCTCAACCCTTTGAGATCATGTGCGATGCGTCTGACTTCGCTGTAGGAGCGGTCCTGGGGCAGAAAGCTGACGGGAAACCCGTGGTCATCTACTACGCTAGCAAGACACTTGACGAGGCTCAGCGTAACTACACGGTTACGGAGAAAGAGCTGCTAGCCATAGTATTTGCCCTTGAAAAATTTCGATCGTATCTTCCGGGTTCCCATGTCATCATTTACTCGGATCACACGGCTGTAAGGCATCTCCTTGCCAAGAAGGACGCGAAGCCCCGACTAATCCGTTGGATCTTACTATTGCAAGAATTTGATCTTGAGATTCGCGACAAGGCGGGAAGGCAGAATGTGGTAGCCGACCATCTGTCCCGTCTTCCTTCTGAGATCATCAACCCTTCCGGACCCATTACGGAACATTTTCCTGATGAGCACCTGCTTTCTATTGGTACTAGACTTCCATGGTTTGCTGATATAGTAAACTACTTGGCATCTCATCAGACACCGTCTGATTGGCCAAAGGCCAAGAAAGACAAATTGCGTTCTGATTCCAAGTATTACATTTGGGAAGACCCGTACCTTTTCCACATAGGTGCTGATCAAATTATTCGAAGATGCGTCCCGGAAGAGGAAATCAGCAATATCATATCTTTCTGCCATGACCAGGCATGCGGTGGCCATTTCTCAGGGCATAAAACCGCATCCAAAGTCCTCCAGTGTGGCTTCTACTGGCCTACACTTTTCAAAGACGCATACAGTCACTGCAAGGCATGCAGTCGTTGCCAGACTTTGGGCAACATGAACCATCGTGACATGATGCCTTTGCAGCCGATTCTCGTATGCGAAATCTTCGATGTATGGGGGATTGATTTTATGGGCCCCTTTCCTGTTTCGGATGGTTTCGAGTACATTCTGCTTGCGGTGGACTACGTGTCCAAATGGATCGAAGCCATACCGACCCGAACCTGCAATCACAAGATTGTTCTTAAGTTCATACATCAAAACATTTTCTCAAGGTTCGGGATTCCCCGTGCTATTATCTCTGATGAGGGGACCCATTTTACAAATGCTCAGTTTAGGTCACTGATGGCCAAATTTGGGGTGTCTCATCGAATCTCTACTCCTTACCACCCCCAAACAAATGGTCTAGCTGAGCTATCAAATCGGGAGATCAAGAAAATCCTGCAAGTCACTGTTCGGCCTGACAGAAAGGACTGGTCGTCCCGACTTCCGGAAGCATTATGGGCCTATAGGACCGCCCACAAGACCCAATTGGGCATGTCTCCCTTTAGACTGGTGTACGGAAAGGCATGTCACCTTCTCGTAGAACTGGAGCATAAAGCCTATTGGGCAGTACGGAACTGTAATCTAGATCTTTCCAAGGCTGGAACCCACATAAAACTCCAAATCAGCGAGATCGATGAATTACGCCTAGATGCGTACGAGAACTCGCGAATCTACAAGGAGCGGGTTAAAGCCTTCCACGACAAGCACATCTCGAGAAAGATCTTTCATCCTGGTCAAAAGGTCCTACTCTTTGATGCCCGACTCAAACTTTTCCCAGGGAAACTGAGGTCCAAGTGGGTCGGACCGTATTTAGTTCAACAGGTTTTTGGAAATGGAGCCATTGAAATCAGTCCACTCAGCCATGATTTCGAACCTTTCATCGTGAACGGTCAGAGACTCAAACCGTTCATGATGTAACTTCTACTGATTCGGCTGAATCATCCCTCATCCTCCATTTCCCTTGAACTTACTGCGCCCGGCCGATGGCGTAAAACTCAGCGCTTAACGGGAGGCAGCCCGTCATTTCTTGAAAATCTAAAACCTTTTTTCTGACACCTTTGTGCACTTAAGGTTCACCCCTTAAGACAGCCGACTCCACCTCAGATGCCTGCATCTGAGATTAGAAATCATCCGCAGAATTCATCCCGACCCATTCACTCACAAAAATGTCTGTCTTAAGGAATAAATTAAGTAAATAAAAACCCCTAAATCACAATGAGGACATTGCAAGTTTTAGGCATGGGGGGGTATAAGTGCGCAAACTTGTAGAAAAAAAAAGGGTCTTAAACAAAAATTCACATATGCCAAAAACACCATAAAAATTAAAAATTTTTCAAAATAAAAAGAATAAGAGGAGAAAGGAAATTTTGAGGAGAAGGAAAAGAAACAAAATGAAAAGGAGCACAAAAAAATGAAAGAAAAGAGTAATAGTCATTAGTAAGAAGCTAAGGAATTAACCTTAGTCTAGACCATTTTTCAAGAAAAGAAATGAAAAGTGCTTGGTAAGATTAGTAAGAACGCAAACCGTAGGCATTCTTGATAGACTCTTAGTACCCATTAAGATCTAGACAATCCTCAAGAGGTTGAGGAAAATGAAAAGCTTGAGTACTAGGTCCAAGGCTTAGGGAGTATTTGACCTCGCTAACTAACTTCTGGTTTACGGGACTCAGTAACCTAAGCACCCTAACCTCACACACAGCCTGGTTCAGCAAGCGTAAAAATCAAAATCGCGCAGAAGCGTCGAAAAAATTCTAAAAAGTACACCTAGAATAGGAGCGGCCAATTAACACAAGTTGATTTGGACGAGTTCCCAGCGCAGAGAGGCAGGAAATCCCCTCAAAGATGCGTAACAAAATATCATCTCCTCGGTGCTTGTCTCTTAGGATATTAACATATCCTACTGGGGGCATGTAAGCACCCTGCTGGTTCAGAGTCCATGGATGGCATTATCACGAAGTGTCAACTGCCAGGGTCTGAACGCGGCCACGGAACACCATGGATGGGATTATCTCGAAATCTCAATAGCCAGGGTTCTAGGGGTTGCCATGGGCTGTGCTATCTCGAAGCATCGATTGCCAGGAACCCTTGAGGATTGATGATGGGGGCAAGGAATCTGATACAGACCGTGTTAAAAAACCAATCCTAAGCTAGAATTAAAAAGAAAAAGAGAGAGAAAACTCTCCAAAATAGAAAAATTTTCTACCTCTCTCTTACAAAATGCACTGCGAACTGAACCAGGGCTAAAATCATTTCAAGCACGGGTGCTTTAACTACAAAGTCCAATAAACCTTAGGTTAGTTCTTGTGGGTCTTAAAAACCTTTGCTAAGGACTGAGGTTGAGGCTAGACAGATTTGGATCTTGATTGGTACTAGAGTACCTTTTAAGCCTATGGTCAGCATTCTAACCTAATCTAGGTTTAAATGACAAAGCACTTATCTAAAGCTATTAAAGAACTTCATGGTCTAGAATAAGGGTTGAAACCTTAAGTTTTGCTAAGGGACTAGCAAAAGCTAAGCATGGGGGTATGATGAGAACCTCATCATGAGCCATAACTAGCTCATTTTGACCTAATACAGAGAATAAAAGCTCCTACATAACCTTAGAAAGGCTTGGCTCAGAGAGATTCTGAGTTTGCAAAGAAAATAAAAACTGAGGGGTAAAAATGTAATTTCACCAATCCAATCTGAAAATAGGGTAACTCAGGGTCCAAACATGGGTCAAAACAACCTAATAAGAAGAAAAGTGGGATGAAATGACTCAATAAGGGCTACAGCAACTCCAAGGAATTAAATGACAGCCTATAACCCTAAAAACAAACCCACCTCAATTCACGTGGTTCGAGGCAAGGTAAAAATTAGATAAACCCTCTAAAATTCATAGAAAAATAATCTCTAGGGTTTAGGACTTTCAATTTGGCCTTAGGAACCCATTTTAACCTACATTGAGAACCATGCCCAATTAACAACTCAATTTGGGTTTTTGCGTAAATTGATTGGTCAAACAAGGTTTAATCTAGAAATAAAATTCACCATCAGATTCCTTAGGTCCTAATTAGTCATGTATAAAAACTTGGGCCTAAGAAGAAACCTTCTTGACCAAGTTTTTATTTTGGTCCTCATCCATTACTTTTTGACCCTCAACTTTTGAAACCCTAGCATTTTGGCCCCTAATTCTTCATCATTTTTTGCATTTGGGTCCTCCCTGCAAAACCCTGCGCAGTGCCATACTCCGGCGAGGCATGGTGCCGCGCAGGGTGAGGGCGACCCCCTGCCAAGACAACGAGGTGTTACCTGCGACGTCTGCTGTCGCAGGGACACCTCCACGATCTCTGCCATCGCCCACACCTTCCGTGCGAACGCGCGGAAGGTATGGGTCGCGATCCGACCATGCTCCGGCGAGGGAGGCACGTCGTCTCCCTCCATCCTCCTCTCTGAATTCGCCTCTATAAAAGCCACCACCGTCTGCCGCTTTCGGTAGCATGGATCTGACGGAGACACCCCCCCTAAATTCCTCCCTTCCCACTCCGACAGATGCCCCCTTGCTCCGGCGGCCTCTCCTCCCCCTCCTCGTCGCCCTGCCGCACTACCAGCAGTAGGGTTACCTTCCCTCGATCTTTCTGCGTCACGCCGCACCCAGCTGGCGCCTCTCCGGTCCCTTCCTCGCCGCCGCTCCTTCCTCTGGGCAATTTCTTCTCCGGCGACAGTCGATATGACTGTCGCCTGCGCCAACCCCTCCTCATCCAACTTAGCAGGTAGAACTTCTCCTCTTCCTCCCCTCTTTCTTTTCTATACCAAAAACCCTTACTGTCGCCACCTATTTCCCACCGATCACCCTCACCTTCTCCACCTCCGGCCAAACTCCGGCGAACCACTCCCATCACTCCAGCACCCCACACGGCTCGTCGACCGGTGCATAACCTCCGCCTCCTCACCCTGGTCCTCCTCCGCCCTTCCACTGTCCACCAAACGCCCTCTGCAGACCCACCGAACACACCCACTTCTTCGCTCGCAGTTTGACCTAGGGCGACCTGTTTGCTCCACCACGCCCCCTGCAGACCCTCTGACCACCTTCGTCGTGCCACGGCGAAGGTCCCCCGCCTGTCTGATTTGGACGAAAGGCCGTTCTTCTGTGACCAGGTGACTCGCCCGCCGTCACCATTACTGAGCAGGCAGAGCTCCTTCGCCTGCAGGTGCAGGCACACCTTCGCCCAGGTTTGACTCCAGGGTTGCGCAGGGCATCTCCGCGAAGCATCCCAGGCTCGCAGTTGGAGCGAAGGCCGCACGTGAAGCCACGATCGCCCGCTGCTCCCTCCGCGGCGGGCGCTCAATTGGGGTGGGACATTTAGTCCCACCTCGGAACTTTTCAGAGGCGCGCGGGCGCATAAAGGCAAAAAGTGCCTTATGTTGTCTGCCTCCTGACCACGGGGTGAGGTCCCTCTCACCCGACCCAGCCTCGTCCGTGATCACGCTCCGCGGACATGGCCCGACCCGATTAACCCGACCTGCACTCCTCGCCCACCATCGCACGCCGGTGGGCATGGACCCGGGCGCGACTCGTACCCGATTACCCGGTTGCTCTGGGAGAGCTGTCCTAAGAGCAAACTTAGAGAGAAAGAGACGCGCAGGGGAGGGGGGTAGAGTAGGTTTTGCCCTCTGACTCTGAATTCTTGAGCGTGCAGGCACAGGTGAAGAAGGAAGCTAAGGGAGACACTGTAGCAACAAGCGGTTTAAGTCGTCTGATTTTCAAATCAGACGACGTCCTGAAGACAGGAGAAGGCAAAGAAGAAGAAGGAAGGCGAGGCAGAGGAAAGAAAGGACTACAGAGCAGCCAAGTGAAGAAACAGAAAGAAGAAGAAGAAGAAGACAAAGAAGAAGAAAAGAAGAAGAGCACGGGAGGAAGATCTGAGGCAAGAAGAAGAAGAAGACAAAGAAGAAGAAAAGAAGAAGAAGAGCATGGGAGGAAGATCTGAGGCAAGAAGAAGAAGAAGACAAAGAAGAAGAAAAGAAGAAAAAGACAGGATCGTCCAACCAAGAAATAGAGGAAGAACACGAAAAACAAAAGCCAAAGAGAAGAGAAGACAAAGAGGAAGAAAGAAGAGAAGAAGAAGAGCCAAACTTTCATCTCTCTCTCTCTCTCTTTATTTTTGTAAGAGAACATGTATATCTCTAGAATACGACTTGCTCCCTGAGTTCGACCTCGGGAGAACTGTATTTTCCGAGTAACAAATATTAGCAAATGATGGCAATAACTATCTGTACTACAACGACTTAAGAAAAGATAGTTGCTGCCACCCCATCTGCCACCGCCGCTGTTCACCACCATCTTCTTCATCTCCGGTCACCCTCCGGCGAGATGCTCCCATCGCTCCACAGCCCCACATGCCTCGCCGACCATCGTATAACCTCCGCCTCACCTCACTGAGTACCCTCCACTCATCCACAGTCCCTCTACACCGCCCCAACAGTCCCCCAATCACACCCATCCGTTCGGCCACAGAGCGACCTAGGTACGCATGCCTAGGCCACCCCGCGGCCTGCCACTTAGCGCCTCACCTTCGCTGTGACACGGCGAAGGTCCTCCAGTGATCTGATTAAGCCACAAGGCTCTTTTCATGTCAGACAGATTTCACGCCCTAGCCGCCATTAGTGGTGACTCGAGGAAGCTTCTTGCTTGCTCCAGGATGCAATTCTTCAAGGCTCCAAGTCCAACTAGCTCGGGGAGGCATCGTGAAGACATCTGTCCCAGCAAGTGACGCCGCAACGCCTGCAGTTGTGGCAATTGAAGGCACAGACTCCTGTGGGCGTGCGCGAAATAGAGGTGGAACAATAGTCCCACCTTGGTAAGCTGTGAAGCGCTGGAGTGAGTTATATTGTTTTTGTGATATGAGCCAATTGCCTCCGAACGCACATGGGGTGAGGTCCCTCACCTATTCTCACCGCCTCGTTCGTGAGTTCACCACACGGATCTGGTGACCTGACCAGACACTATCTTGAGCACTCCTCGCTCACCACCCTCACGCAGGTGTGCCTGGACCTGGGCGCGCGATCCGACCCGTTTACCTGGCTCTGCGAGAGCGTGCTGAAGAGTGATACATAGAGAGAGAGAGTCGCGGGTGTGGGTAGAGGGATAAGTTTTGCTCCTCTGTGGTTTGTAGGGAAGGTAGACGAGAGCAGCGAAGTTGACTCTTAGCCACTAAGGAGAAGAAGCAGAAGGAAGGAAGCCATCGTAGAGGAAAAAGAGAAAGGCAAGGCAGAGGCAAAGGAAAAAGAGAAGAGGAACTGAAGAAGAAAGAAGAAATAGAGAAAGGTAAAGACAAGCAGAAGAAGAAGAGAAACTGAAGGTAAGGGAAATAGAACCAAGGAAGGATGCAAAGGAAGCAGAGCCAAGGAAGAAGAAGAAGACCTACAGAGAGAAAGAAACTGCAGAGAAAAGAAGATAGAAGAAAATAGGAAGAAAGAAGCAAGGCACTGCAGAGAAGAAAGAAGAAGCACAAAGAAGAAAGGAAGAAAATCAGAAGAAGAAGAACAAGAGAGGAGAAGACATCTTACTTTTATCTACAATTCACTTTTTTTCTCATGCATTTATATATTTTGAATTAAGTTTTGAGTAATTAAGTGTTCAATTACATTCTTGAGATTAGTAATAAATTCCAATTGCTCCCTATGTTCGACCTCGAATACTTAGGTTTTCGAGTAATAAAACTTTTATTTGTTGACAATGCTTGATCACCTATACTACGACGTAATTAACTGTTAAAGCACGATCGAGACCATGTCAACACTAGGTTGATTAAGTCAGGTTCTAGTGGGTTTAAGTCAAGGTAGGTCTCAAATTAGGGTTGAAAATCCTAATTCACTAAGGTAAAGTGCAATTAAACTTAATACAAGTTTAATTGGGTGTGAAAACTTAATTGAGAGTAAAATAACTCAATTAAGTCAGGTCTAAGTCAATTGGACTCTCATTGAGTCCAATTGGATAGTGTGTGCTGAGATCAAGGCTCAATCGAACTCAATGAGTCCAATTGAATAGGCTGATGGAATTGACTAAGATCCAGGTCAATTAGGTTTATTGAGGACCTAATTAGGTCCTTAAGGAGGTCTAGAGGTGATGTACTAGGGTTAGGGCACCTTAATTTAGGTTCCTATGGGATTGGAATTGGGTTTAGGGACCTAGAGATCTAAGATCAAGGCTTGAATCTCAAAATAGGAACTGGAGAGCAATTCCAGACGTCCAATAAAAGTGTCAGACGTCTTATAGTGAAAAATTAGAAGTCCAGACTTGTTGTTGGATGTCCAATCAGTGTCAAGAGGGATTCTATGTTCTGTCTTGGCTATTCTGCAGAAATTGGACGTCTGACCAAGTGTCTGGACGTCCAATAATACTAGAGAAGTGGATTTAAGGTGTGTGGGAGTTGGCTAAGGGTTCTAGACGTCCTATAATTCATCTGGACATCCAGATAAAGGTTGGAACTAAGGTTTTAAGGTTTCCGAGGGTGTAGTGACCTAATCTAACGGTGGCTAAGGCTTGGGGAAGTTTCTAGGCTATCCTAGGGATAGGGTGGACCTAAGTTCTTCACATTTTACTACTTTATTCCTACTTAATAGAGTAGCATACCTTAACTCCCTTACATTATTATCTACTACATCTAATCTAGGTCTTCTACTCCAACTCTACTGTAACACCTGTTATTCTTCTATTCTTCTGATCCAGCTTCAGATCTAGCTTCAGATCCAGCTTATTACCTGTAATTGACATAATGCACCTAATCAACACATTATAGCATTATTTTATGCATAACTAAAAGAAAGCAGTAAAGATGCAGATAATGCTTATACATGCATGAATTACCCTAATTTATGCTAAGTCCTAGCTTAATTTTGGTGAATTAAGACCTATAATTGCTGCACAATCACCTACCTCTCTTATACATATAAAAATTATAAAAATCAGAAAATCCCCAAAATATCCAAAAATACCTTGTGTACTATGTATATACTTGTAAATATAATTTAAACTTAAGCTATAAGTACATATTGTATAATATTTAAATAATGTCCATAATTAACTTATATATGTATTCTATATATTAAATTAAATATTTAGAATGATTTATTGTATATATAATTTTATTGTATAATTATATATTAAATTATATAAACTAAATGTATATTAACTTAAGTAATTATATAAACCTATGTATATGTATATAATTGTATCTAATATTGTACATGCCTACTTAGGCAAGTAATATATACTATATAATACCTGTAAATTGATTTAATTAAGTAATTACAGTAGGTAATTAAGTTAATATGTTAATAAAGTAATTTATTAACTTAAAATAAAATAAATTAGTAATTTAAGTTAATATTGAAATAATTTATAACGTATACTTGTATAACATTATCTTAAATATTTTCAACCTATTTATACTGTATTTATAGTGTATTATACTATTTATAAATTATTTATGTGTAAAACTAACTTAAACGAGTATTTAAATGTAAATAAATTGAAATAAAGTCTCAAAAATACAATAAAAATGTGTAATAAGTAATTTATTATATAACTCAACTCTTTATGAGGTTAATTGTATAATTAATTAACCAATTTGTACTTTAATTAGCAAATTAGGTTTTAATTTAATGTATATAAACAACCAACTTTAACCAATTTTATTATATATTTAAATAACTTATTTTTGTAAATAAATTGTACAATTAGGTAGTCCTATATAAGGGCTTTGTAACCATATAATTTAATTTTAATGTAGAATAAATTATGGCCCTTAAATCGAGGGCCAAATCCACCTAATCCGCACAATGACAGCGCTGATTAGCGCTAATTCTGCCACACGGTTTTGTGCCACATTGGTGGTGACGAACTGCTAAAAGTAGTATAAAACATTTTTGTCCCTTTGCCTCAATAGTCAGTAGGTGTTGGGCACCAAAAAAGCCATTCCCAACCCCTATCTTGAGCATGCATTGCCCATAGTCTGCGTGCGCCTGTGGGCATATGCGTGAGCACGTGTAGGCATGTGTGTGGACTTCCTGGGCCTAAATTGGGCCTAAAATGAACAAAAATATACCTAAATTAAACTAATTCTGGCCTACTAGTAGAGGCCTGGTCCCGCTTCTCTGAGGTGCTATGTATCCCTCAAAAATGTGTCGACCTACCCACTAATAAACCCAATTTTTGGGTTGGTGTACAGTGTTTGAGTGTGTGTTTGTGAGAAGAGAACCCTAAAATTGACTAAGTGTTGAGAACGAAGAGAACAGATGAGAGTTGTGAGTTGCTCATACAGCTAAGTGTTAACGTTGTGTGTGCGTGTGTATGTATGTATATATATATATATAAATGTATGTATGTATAAGTATACTTATATGTATAATATAGTATTAGTATATATATAATAAATAATATATAAGTATGGAGATATGCATATGTATATGTATAAGTAGTAAGTAGCTATTTGAGCCTCTTTTGTATATAAACAACCTAAGACTTTAGTGACAGATATAACCGTCACTGTACATATGTAAATATGTTAGAATAGATATCTCTTTTTGCCTTATGTATATATGTAACTAAGGCTATAGCGGTGTATATATATGTTACTAAAGACATTAGTATGTTAATATAACTTAGTAAAGTAGGTATTAGTAGCTATTTTTGTACCTACATTTAGGTATTACGTATAGTAGTTGTATATAGCTAACTTAGTGTAGTTGAATAGAGCTTTTGATACTTGTTAATTGTACATTTGTTCAAGGCAATGTAAATGAAATTAACTGATCCTTTTGTATATAATTAATCCATTCATTCATTGTTTGATTCATTCATTTTTATTGTAAATAAAGTTAACATTTTTGGAATAAAAGAATGTTTTTGGACTTAGAGAATGATGTAATATCAATAATTACCTCCCAGTGAATGACCTGGAAACTAACCAATAAAAATTATAATTAAATAAAATGGTGCAACATCTATTTGCATTTGTGACAAATATAACGCAACAACGACCCCTTGAAACACCATTTTTATTGCAACTTGAATGTCGCTCATCATATTTTTGGTGCCATTGCCAAGGACAAAATCCTGACAACAATGTTTTATTATGATTGATTGACGAATGCCACAAGTCATTGATTACCTTCGGAGTGTGCGTCTAATTTCCTACCTAACTTAGTTGGAGACTTCGCATTTGCGTTGGACTAAGTCTCCTTGGGAGAATGTCTACTTACGAACTAACCTATTATAGGTGGCAGCAATCGATACTTTATGTTTAAGTGATGCCTCTGATGCCTTATCTCTTAGCTCATCCACAATGTCTAAGGATATAGGAACTTGGTCATCATTGGTGGTAGGGCCATAGAGTTGTGTCTTGTAAGTGGGGAGGACTATTTTAATAGGCAATTGAGCTTCCATGATGTATACCAGGCTGAATGGTGTGTGACATATGAAAGTCCTCTAGCAAGTCCTGTAGCCCCAAAGCACATCTGGCAGTTCATCCACCCATCTCCCTTTAGTTGAATCTAGCTGACGTTTTAGTGCTGAGATGATGGTGCGGTTGGTAACTTCCACTTGTCCGTTCGCCTAGGGCTGTCCCACAGACCTAAAGTATAAGTGGATATCCCAGCTGGTGTAAAATTCCTAGAATTTTTTGTAGGCGAACTGGGTGTCATTTTTATGACAATGTAGTCGGGTATCCCATATCGAGCTAAAATGCTTTTGTGGATGAAGGAGATAACTCTATCAACTATTGGGATGGCCATGGCCTCAGCTTTGACCCATTCGGAGAAGTAATCAATAGCCACCAATATGAATCGCTTCTGAGTCGGAGCTGGCGAGAAAGGGCCCACGAAGTCCATGCCCCATTTTGGAAAGGGGATGGGTGTCATCACAGGCACTAACTTTCTAGGCGACAAGTGGTGCAGGGTAGCGAACCTCTGGCACTTGTCACACTTGCACACAAAGTCCTTGCAGTGTTGCTTCATTTGGGACCAGAAGTAGCTCGCCTAGAATAGTTGGGCCAGAAGTGCCATGTACCCTTCATGATTTTTGCTTACGCCTCCGTGGGCTTCTCGAAGGGCCTGAGTTTTCTCCTCTTTCGTTAGGCAGCGCAATAAGGGGGTGGAATACCCCCGCTTGTACAGTTGCCTCTCTATCAAGGTGTACCTTGAGGCCTTCAGGTGGAAGGCCCTGGACTGTGGTTCCCTTGGGGGTAGCTCATCGGAGTTTAGATAGGTGATGATAGGAGCCCAAGAAATGGATTGCTCTATCACAAACATCTTAGGAGCAAGTACAGTTTGCTCTTTTAGGCTTTGGAGGCAGATATCTTCCTCTTGTCCCAAAGGGATGGTAGCACGAGTTTGGTTAACACGTTCATGATAGCGAAAATACGTGATTTGTTAATTAGGGTTTTGGGAATCGTTGTAACGCGTAAATCCATTTCGCTTTTAAAATTTATAACCTAGATAGTGGAGTATCTAGGGTCATCCAAAGAGGAAATTGTTGCAATTATAAATCTGTTGCTTGAAAACATGGAAATCACCTTTCTTTTTGGTGTTTTTCAATAAATGATTTTTAGGGTTTTTGACTTAACAAGGCAATACAAAGATTGGTGGTGGAAAAGACTAAACCTATCTTAGCACTAGGTGACAAGAATGTCTTCTTCCCAAGCTCACCCTAGGCAAGTGAGGGCCTAGGATAATTGGGAAGAAGGTGTGAAAATGCTAAAACAAAATTAAAGCGAGAAGAAGATGTACCAAATTTAAAAAGGAAAATTTATAAAAATGGATTCTTGTTTACACTTGTAGTGGAAAGATTCTAAAAAAAATAATTGAAACTAAAGACAAATGAAACAAAAAATCCTGATTATGTTGGTGAAGAAGAGATGCTCTTGCTCCAACTACGGTTGCTCCTATAATTAGAAAGGGATCCTTCCTTCTCCTTCTCTTTGTTGCAGGCTTGTCCTAGTTGATGGCCTCCAAGGCAAGCCCTAAAGGGAGGTGTGCCTATGCTTCTCTCAAGGGTGGACGTGCACCACCGTTCCTCCTCCAATTTCCTGGCCATCCTCCTTGATGTGGAATGCTCCTCCTTCTTGGTGTGGCACAAGGTGAAGAAATGAGGAGAAGAAGGCACCAAAGGGGTAGGTGATGTGCCCCCTTAATCTTCTTCTCTACTCCTTCTTGGCCCTAGGTATGAGGTGGGTATAGGGTAGATTTAACTAAAGGGAGGATCATAATTATGTGGTGGTAGGGTAGGGTATTTATAGGATGGGAAATGGTGGTTGGCATGACCTTTGGATGGATGGCAAGGATTGGATGATGAGGGTAGTTAGGTGATCCAAGGGTAGAGGTAAGTTGGCACCACCTAAAGGGCATGATGGGTGGTGGTTATGGTGGCCAAAGGGCACCTAAAAGTGGCGCCAACCATGGAAGGGTGCCATGGGTTGGCGCCAACTTGAAGGCTTCTAGAAGGAAGGTGAGGTGGAAGGTGGAGATGGATTTAAGGGGAGATATGTGGTGGAGATGAAGGGGATTTTGGAGGGAAAAAGTGGTGCCAATTGGGAGGTGGTTATGGGAAATTTTAGCGCCACTTTGTGGTGGCTTTAGGAGGTGGTGGGTATGCTAGGTTGGTGCCAAGGTGAAGTGGACTTAGGGTTAGCTTATGTGGAGCTTAGGTAGACTTGGAGTGGAAGGTCATGTTGGTGGAGTTGGGGTTAGGGTTTTGGTGCCATGGTGGTGGATTTAGCTAAGTTTAGCTAGCTTAGCTAGCTTAGTGATGGGAACACCATCATGAGCCATAACTAGCTCAATATGATTTGATCAAGTCATTAAATGCTCGTACATAACCACAAGAGGACTATAATTCATTGCATAACCATTCTGATAGAAAGACAAGAAACCAGGGTTAAAACTATAATTTTACCATCATATCGTGAATGCAGTACACCCATGGGTTTTCTCAGGGATTAATTAAGGGTCAAATGGCCCTAAAAGGCTAACAAGTGGGTTAGAACAGACAGAAAAGGGTTTTCGCATGTTTTGAGAATTAAATGACTTCTGAAACCCTAAAAATGACCCGCTTGATTAACTGAGGTTCTTCTCAGGATAAAATTCACCTAAACCCTCTAAAATTCATATAAAAATATTCTCTAGGATTTGGTACCTTCAATTCGACCATCAAAACCTAACTTGACCCAAAATAGAGTCTTAAATTGACATTTGCCCTAATTTGGGTTTTTACATAAATTACCCAGTAAAACGTGATCAAAACCAAAATCTAACTTCACCATTAGATTCCTTAGGTCCAAATTAGGTTTATACCAAAATTTGGGTCCAATATGAGATTGTCTTGAACTAGTTTGCAACTTAGTTCTGTCTGATCACACATATGCCCTTAACTTTCAAAATCCTTACAAAAAGACCCCTAACTTTGTCATCATTTTCTCAAATAGGTCCCTGGTGCCATTAAAGGCAACTTTGAGCTTCACCGTTGAGATTGAGCAAAGATTTCTCACTCGATTTTCAATCAATCAGTCCCAAAATAGATACTCAGATTCTTAACGAAGTTGCCTTCCGTTTGTGCCACATCTTGGGCTCCAAGACTTACCCAAAATGCCATGCAAATCATTTGAAAATTGGGTTTCCAACTCCAGCAACCTTCTATGCTTGGGAAGCTTTCTTCTTAATCTCTAATCATCCTCTAATGACCTATATAAGAGTCCCCAAGGAAAATTGTTCGGCCCATGCTCGAATTTGGCCAGAAACACCTCCAATTCTTCTCTTCTTTTCTAGCTGAAGTGCTCCTCAATGTCCGATGACTCCCCCTGCCTCTCCTCGTCGTATGATCGCGATACCGGTGGCAAATCCTTCTTCCTTGCTATCTTTCACATTGAGCAATACTAGCCGACACCCCTATCCTATTCATCCTCACCGTTTCCTACCTATCGAAGCTCCTTCCTTCTCTGGTGCTAGCCATACCACAATTGGTGCCATCTTTGCTCCCCGTCATCCGCTACCTCTCTCAAACGACTCCTCATCTTCCCCTCATCACAACAGCAACTTCAACACTTCATTTTGACCCCGCCAATGCCCTCTGCGACTCTGTCTTCCATCTTGCCGGTAGACCACCGGCGAGTGCTAGTGGCCACCACAGACCACCTACACCGTCGCTCCCGCACTCCACACCTTCGCCGTTTGCCGTAGATCAAAATCCCTAAGTTAGCTAGAGCTATTGATCAATCCCACATGCCCCCGAACACCACCACCTTCACATGCACAGTCCAACTTCGCCCAACACACACAGACCACGCCACACCACAAAACCACCTCCGCCATGCTCCGGCGGACCTTTTGAGCTTGTCTGATGAGGTCGAAAGATCGTATTCACCTTTTTGAGGTCCCAGGTGATAGCGCCATTAACACCAAGCTTTGAGTAAGCTCAAAGCTTGCTTCCCAGCCGATAGCTTCAGGTCTTTGACTCCAAATGAAGCGGATTTGGTCCAGGAACACACTCGCCTGGTCAATTGGAGCCATTGATCGCTCCTTGCACGTGAGTTGGACGAAGGCATCAGTGGCAGCACACACGAAGAAGGGGACTGAAGATAGTCCCACATCGGATACGGACAACCGCTTTGTGCCGCATAAATTGTATTTGTGATACAGGCTTATCACCTCGTACACAAGGGGTGAGGTCCCTCACGCCCCTCACTCGGCCTCGCTCGTGACACTGCTCACATGGGTCTGGCCTGGTCCGATTACCTGCCTAAGCTATGCACTCTTCTCTGACCACCCACTGCTGGTGAGCCTGGACCTGGGTGTGCTCTAGGTTCGATTACTTGTATATGCGGTACTGTTGAAGGCTCTAGGAGAGCATGACCTAAGGAGAGAAAGAGAGGAGAGCGCGTGGGGGTTAAGGGGCTTTGCTCTCTGGAGAAATTGGCTAACACTTAGCCAAATCTGAAGACCCCTTCACCTCTGCTTGAAGAAGAGAAGAAGAGCAGTAGAAGAATCTGTGAAGAAGAAGGAATCAGTTGAAGAAGAGCAGAGAAAGAAAGAAGAGTCAACACAGAAAAGAAGCAGACAAGAGAAGAAGAAACGTCCACAAAATCACCGTTCAATCAGACGTCTGATCTGAGTTTATTTCATTCATAGCTATTGAGTTCCATTTGATATTATTGTGGGGAGTAATTGGTGATTCAAATCACCATTTTACTCTATTCTTTTTGCAATTTGACACTTGATATCATTGCAACATTATTCTGAGTCAATTCTTGATTATAATTTATTATTTCTATTATTTATAATTGCAATCTTGATAATCAAATTCCTACTTGCTCCTAGCAAACGACCTCAAATTTTTCGAGTATAAATTTTATCTGTTTTTTGCGAGATTTCGACTGTACTGCAACGCAACGATTTAAAACATTGATCTCGCTCGACTAACATTTTGATGCCGTTGCCAAGGTGCAATGCACAATTCAGATCTCTTGACTGCAATATCAGATTTGGTACTAACTTGCTACATCTCTTTTGATTGTGATCTGTTTCAGGGACTCATTGAAAGAAGATTAGCTACACATCAACCACTCCAGGGCCAGGTGAACTCCATCTACCTTCTTCTAAGCCCCTGATTCTAAACAAACTAAAAAAGGAAAAAATCAATTAGGGCTACTTGCATTCTATTCTTAGATTAATCATCAAGTTGCTTGCTTTGATACATTCTATTTAGACAACATTTAAACCCTGATTTGTGCACTTACTTGAAGCTTAAGGTATTAAGGGCTATCACATTCTTGTTTGAGCCCTAGGTACCACATTTAGACAAATTCAATTGGACTAAATCAGAGCTAATTAAGGATTCTAGTTTAGGGTTTTAGAGACATACTTGTTTAATCAAGAATTGATCCCAAATAATGTGTGCCTAAGCCTTGGTTGAATTGATCTATTCAAGCAAACCCTAAAATCAGGCTCTTAATCTCATTTGAACACTAAAAGAGGGACCTAAATTTCTCAAAGGACAATATAGTTGAAGTTGACCCACCTTGTTGGGTTAACCAATCTTCAAATTAGGTCACTTTGTACAAAAACATCTTAAAAGTTCAAGTGGAATCATAAGCACCCTTGCTCTTAATTAAAAACTAATAGACTTAAGAGGTCAAGGCCCCATTCTGGTCTACTTGGATCATCAGTGACAAGAGAGGTCGAGTGGGGGAAACCCTATAACTCGTGGGGGCACTCTACCGTGTAGGGGTCTTTGTGGGACTCTCCTTCTCTGGCTACCCAGGTAATTCTCAGGTGGACGGCTTCTTGACTAAGGGGTATCATCCACCCCGAACCTCTATAGTCATCTAAAATTTTTTTTGGGTGTCTTGATTGGGTCCATCACATTCTATCTCTCATCTAATCCATCAGTACATGTTTGAGGCCTCCACTAGATATTCATTCTCATCGTGGTCGAGCCTTGACTTCCGTGTTTGTGCAACAACCTGATCACATTGACATGTCCTTTGATTTAGAACCTACTTCCCCTTCATCAGCTATGGATCACCAAGAAGAACAACCTAAACTTTAGCAACAATTCCATGATTTCCAAAATCTAATCAATGCCATCATCAACCCACCACAACATCCTCAAATGCGAGACCACTATAATCCTGCAGCGGTTGAGATCGAACCCCGAATCAACATTCCTGTGGGAGGACCCAAGGTAGATCTCAAGCCTAGCATGCTTCATATGACCCCAAAATTTCATAGCTTAAACTCCGAGGATCCTTTCCAGCACATCACGAACCTAAAACATCTGGCTCGCACCTTTGGGGCAAATGTACAAAATCGGGACGGATTACTCTTAAAGCTCTTCTCATTCTCCCTGGCTAACAAAGTCGCTCACTGGTTTTAGACTCAACCACACACGATCAACACATGGGGAGACCTTCAAACCGCATTGGTCGTACCAACACGATGCGGCACCAAATCACGCACTTCTCGCAAGGAGCGGGAGAATCTTTACATGAAGCATGGGATCGCTTTTTGGATCTCATGCGTAAGTGCCCCCATCACGAAGTTTCTAAGTGGGAACAAGTCCAATTCTTTTACCATGGACTCCGTGAAAATATCAAGCTCTCTGTCAATGCAACCTGTGGTGGTAGCATCATGGGTGAACATGAAGACACTACTTGGGAAATTCTCGAAAACATGTGCGAGAAATCCCTGAACAATGAGTCATTGGGTGCGTACGACTGGACGTCCACCCGCGCATTGGCAAATAATCGGGGGGTACATGAATCCCAAGGCCTTTTTGCATCTATTGATTTGGAGTTGGTAGCTAGTAAATTGGACAAGGTCTCCATTATCGAGTAAAAGTTAGACAACATCATTCGTCATCTACACAAACCCACCTCTACACCTCAAAGCACATACGTGTTAAATCTTAAGCTTTGATACCACTTGTTAGAATCTTTAGCTCCGATACCACTTGATTGCACAAAATACAATCACAGAAATTGGCACAATATGTATAGTAGTTCCCCTCCCTTAGGTACTCCACTACCTAAGCCTCCCATCTTAGGGTTTTTAACCCGATTCTCTCAACCCCGAGAGAATCAATTTACTAAATTAAGGTAATTAACGGGTTACCTCAACCCAAATACAATAACAGGTTTGTTACAACCCAATGAGCAACAAGCTCAAAATACAAATAAGAACTGGTGTAAGAAAGAGAACTCTTAGAACAAGAATTCCTATGCCTCCCAACAATGATTAAAATGAATACCAATTTGAGAGCCTAGGATGGACGTGAATCGCTTTGTAAATGCGTGAGAAAAACATGTCATTGGGCTTGCAAGAATGTAGAGAAAGTGAATGGCAAGCTTCTTTCTCTCTTGAAAATATGGTGGAAATTTGAAATATAGCTCTAGAATTTTTCTTCTCTATTTCTTTTTTCTCTTGTATGCAAACAAAGAGTCCGAAGGTCATTTTATAGAGTTTAGGACCTAGGATACTCATCTACTAGACGTTGGGATTTAATTCCCAACATTCATATTGTTGGAATTAATATTTCTGTTATTCCGTTTTGGGCCAACGGCTAGCTGGTATCGATACTAAAGTACCTATACCGGTACTAGCAGCTCACTGCCACCAGTACATGAGTCCTGGTACCGGTACTCATCATGGGTACCGGTACTTGTGACTCCCAGGTTTGGAATTCCTTGGGCACAGTAACCTACCTGTACTGGTACTCATCATGGGTACCGGTACTTGTAAGGTTCAGGCCAGAATTAAGCCTTCAACCTGTGGCCAACATCTACCGGTACTCATGGTTAGTACCAGTACTTGTTCACAGTTTTAGACGAATTCTCAAATCTGTGCCTTGCAAATACCAGTACTAATGAACAGTATCGGTACTTGCTTACAAGTACCTATTTTAAGCAATTTAATCAATTATGTTCTTCGAAAATGAATCCCATATAAATCCTAATTTATCTCTAATTGATTTTTATGATCTAAGTTAAATTCTTTTGTTAAGAGGCATACAATCTATGAAAACCTAAACTAAAAAAATAAAGTGTCGAAGATGATCTTCTTCTCGATCCATCCTTGTCATCTTGCCTCCTCCTTGTCATCATTTTCTCTTTCTCATCATCATGCCTCCATCAATTCTTGTTTGCCTTGATCTTCACCTAAATCTGAAAGAACTCAATTGCAAACATTAATCTATAATAATTTTGTTAATACCAAAACAAGATATAGAACAAGGTTCCAACAATACGCGCACCCGCCCACGGGAAGGGAGGCTGTGCACAACATCTACCACTCCCCGGGGAGGGATGCATATCCACCTCCATTTGATTATGGCTTCGGAGGCAACTCCGAGTCAGCCCATCTTAGTTGGGGGAACTCTGAACCCCCATATCCTGATTTTCTCGGACCTCCTCAGACCTATGAGGATCTTTACGCTGTCCAGAGTAATCCTTACTCCAACACTTACAACTCTAGATGGCGTAATCATCTTAACTTTTCGTGGTCAGGAAATAACCTGAATCTAAGACCACAATTACAACCCCGACCATAAGCTCCGCGACCGTATTAGCCCACCCAACCAAGGCCCACTCAAAACTTCCAACTTCAACCACCTAAAGAAGATCATACATCTTTGATTCTCTAGACCTTGGTTGACATGCAGAAACAACACAAAGAGGAGATCTCTGACTTAAGAAATCAACTGGCCGAGCTGGCAAGTGCTTGCTAGCCTGGTGCACTTCCTTCTTAGTCTCTTCCAAACCCGAATAACATGTCGAACCAGAGGGGCGTTATGAACCCAAATCAAGGCCAAGCTCACTTAGTTTATGAGGCCCCTTCTGCTCCATCACCTGATGGGATGGAGGCTTCAACTTCATACTCAGGATTTCAGTAGCAAACACCTATTTTGCCCAACCCAAACCAAAATCAGGCAGGATTAAATTCCATCACCACCCGTAGTGGCAAAGCAACACAAGACCCACTCTTTCCTAGCCACAACATGCCTAAGACCATAAACCCTAACCCTAGATTGGTCATCCAAGACACACCTGTCCCTGATAAAGAGCCTGAGCCAATTTTAGAGGAACCATTTAAGGTTCCATTTCCTGAGGCCTTGACTAAGGGAAAAAGGACAACCAAACCTGTGGCACCTGAGGAGGATCTGGTCAAGCTCTTTGAGAAGGTCCATATAAACATCCCCTTGATGGATGCGATACGCCATGTACCGGCTTACGTACGATTCCTGAATGATGTGTGCATACCTAAGCGTAAGCCACAAACTAAAGGCGGGAACCCAATTGTACTGTCAGAGCAAGCTAGCTCTGTCATTTTGAGCAAACTCTCTCCTAAGGCAAAAGACCCAGGCACCCCTATGATCTCCTATGCAATCAGTGATATGCAGTTCGACCAAGCCTTACTAGACCTAGGAGCTTCCATAAATTTGATACCCACATCCCTACTAGACTACTTTGAGGAATCTGAACTTAAATCAACAGGGATGACTTTGTAGTTAGTCGACCGATCGATTAAGTCACCAAAAGGAATTCTCGAGGATGTCATAGTTAGGGTACATGATTTCTATTTTCCAGTGGATTTCATTGTCTTAGACATGGATGCTCCTGAGAATGTGAAAAATACATCGATCATATTAGGGAGACCCTTTCTGGCCATTGCTAGGGCCAATATTAATCGTGACGAGGGCCAAATTGAATTAAAATTTGGGATGAAGACAATGAAGATCGACATCTTTAAGGCCCAACAAGAAATCAATTGCGGAGTTATAGAACAAATTTGCGATATCGAGGCTGTGGTTGACGACCTATGTATCGAGGAAAACCCAATTATTTCTGATCAACCACAAGAAGATCAAAACCCGCAATTAGAGGAGTCTAAACCTAACATAGATACTCCCATAACTCCTTCCTTTACTCCCAACACCCACCTTGAACCACCTACTGCTACTTACAATCCTGTTATGGAATTGAAACCCCTCCCTGACAATCTCAAATACGTCTTTTTGGGTTCCAATCAGATGTTTCCTATGATTATCAACTCCTGACTCACACCTGATCAGGAAACATGCCTAATTTCTGTTCTCCAATAGCATCGGAGAGCCATTGGATGGACTCTCGATGATCTGACTGGTATCAGCGCTTCATACTGCACACATTACATCTATACAAAAGAGGGCTCATGACCATCCCATGGAATGCAGAGACGCCTAAATCCAAATCTGCAGGATGTCATGAAAAAGGAGATCATCAAGTGGTTAGATGTAGGGATCATCTACCCGATCTCCGACAGTCAGTGGGTGAGTCCATTTCAAGTTGTGCCTAAGGCAGGGCTCACTGTCATCACGAATGAAACTGGAGAAACCATACCGACCCGTATAGCGAACTCGTGGAGAGTCTACATTGATTACAGAAGACTCAATTCCTCCACAAAGAAGGATCATTTCCCACTACTGTTCATTAATCATATTCTCGAGAAACTAGTGGGAAATCGATTCTTTTGCTTTTTGGACAGGTACTCCAGTTATAACCAGGTCGCAATCCATCTTAAGGACCAAAAGAAGACCACCTTCACCTACCCCTTCGGAACATACGCATTCCGAAGGATGCCATTCAGTCTCTGCAATGCACCTGCTACTTTTCAGCGGTGCATGCTTGCCATATTCTTAGATATGGTAGGTGAATACCTTGAAGTCTTCATGGATGATTTCTCAGTGTTTGGTGAATCTTTTGATGATTGCCTCCTGCACTTGGTCCTAATCCTTAGGCGATGCATCGATGTGAATTTGGTTCTCTCCTAGGAAAGGAGCCACTACATGGTACCTGAGGGAATTGTCCTGGGACATCTCATCTCTGAAAAAGGCATCCAAGTTGATCAAGCCAAGGTGAATCTGATTCCCAAACTCCCTATGCCTAGCTTGGTCAAAGACATCTGATCCTTTTTGGGGCACGTCAATTGTTACTGTCGATTCATTCTAGATTTTTTGAAAATCGTGCACCCCCTAACTAATCTTCTATCTAAGGAAGTCCCCTTTGAAGTTTCCAAGGAGTGCACTTAGGCATTTAAGATCCAACGTGATCGAGTTACCCAAGTACCTATCCTGCAGTCCCCTGACTGGTCTCAACTCTTTGAGATCATGTGCAATGCATCTGATTATGCTGTAGGTGCAGTACTTGGGCAGAAAATAGATGGGAAACCCGTGGTCATCTAATACGCTAGCAAGACACTTGACAAGGCTCAGCAAAACTACATAGTTACTGAGAAAGAGATGCTAGCCATAGTATTTGCCCTGGAAAAATTCAGATCATATCTTTTGGGTTCCCGTGTTATCATATACTCAGATCACACTGTTGTGAGGCACCTCCACGCGAAGAAGGACGCGAAACCTTGACTAATCCGCTGGATCTTGCTATTATAAGAATTTGATCTCAAGATTCGTAAAAAAGCGGGAAAGTAGAACGTGGTAGCTGATGTTGAACGGTATTTTTCGAATCGCTACGCTTACGAGATTGGTTTTGGAAAACCTGTCGTTGTAGTTCAAAAAGCGAAGAATTCATGTTCAACAAATAAAATTTATACCGAAAATAATTCCGGGTCGAACACAGGGAGGCTACGTTGATCTATATTCGCAATTATATTTTTTTTAGGATTTTTTTTATAAGTAAGGCGATATAATTACAAGGGCGCTATCAAACTAAGAGAGAGAGAGAGAAAGAAAGAGAGAGAGAGAGAGAACATGCATTCAATATTTCACTTGTTTATAAAAGTTACACTAGAAAGCGGAAAATCAATTACACTATAAAGCAGGAAAATTCTACACTAGAAAAGCTGTAAATAAGAATGGGAGAGAGAAGTTATCCTCCTCGACGATTGCTTGGAGGACGAGCCGGACGGGACGACACCTGGACGAAGGAGAACGAAGTAGGACAAAGGAGGACGAAGCAGAAGAACGGGAACGGAGCAGCACGCCGTCGTCGTCGCGAGATCCACTTCCGAAGGGGAACGAAAATTAGACTTTATCTCGCAAGAAGCATCCCGGGTGTGGGACAAGCTTCTTTTGAGCTTTGGAGGGGTAGAGAGGAGAAAGAAGGGATGAGAATTTCGTATGGAGGGGGTCTCCTTTCATAGTTGCAAGGAGTGGGGGCAAAATGGACATTACAACTTCAAAATAATAAATAAGGGTTCTTTAGTGACGGATAAATCCATCACTAATGCCCCAACGTGGGCGTAGTGGCCAGCTTGCGCGCGCAACGCCCGCGTACGTCCATTGATTTTCAGCCGTCTGATCGCGAGATCGAACGGCTTAAATCGCGTCGGCGCCCGCTACGTTGCGCGCCCCCCGTGCGTCTGATTGCTCGTTCGATTGCGCATCCAATCGCGCGTCGATGCTATCGGGCGCGCGCGGTCGTCTGATCTTCATCTGACGCTCCACGCGACTCAATTGATCGCGCCCTCCAGCGCCTCGCCGCAGATCGAACCCGCGCCCCAAGCTCGCGATAGCGCACTCGACCGCTGCGCTATGGGGTGCGGATGGTCAAGCGGGCACTTTTAATTGCGAGCGCCCACAGCCGTTGGATTAAGATCCAACGGCGGAGAGCGATCGGGTGTGGGGCTTTCACAAGACGCAAGCGGCCGTTTGGGCGGCTGAGATGGCACCACGTGGCACTATCTTGGTCGTCCATCTTCTGGAAGTTGTAGATGGTGCCACGGATGTCGGATTGACTCGATTTTTATGTCGTTGGGTTGCGATCGTCGATCCAAATTCATCCGTGCGGTCGGATTTATCATCTAATGTGCGGATTTACACCATCCTGGCCCTTGATCTTCTAGGGTTCCCAAGTCACTATCTGATGCTGCGGATGCCTGATTAGGGCGATCTTGGAGTCGTTGAACTCCAATCGTCGCCCTGATCACATCCATACGGTTGGATCTTTGATCTGAAGCCCTGATAAAATATTTGCCCTGTCCAAGCATATAAAAGGAGATAATTAACCTCTATTTTATTCAAAGTATTCTAAATGCAAGATGATGCATGTAATGCAATATTTATATCATGAAATGCAATCCTATGCTTAAGAACATGCATAAATAGACATGTTAAGTAGTGTAAATGTGTTTACATCAGCTGACCACTTATCCCACCTTCCTTCTGACAGTATCGACCCTTCCAGACTCATCACAGAACACTTTCCCAATGAGCACCTCCTAACTATTAGTACGGGACTTCCTTGGTTTGCTGATTTAGTGAACTACTTGGCATCACATTAGATTTCGTCTGATTAGCTGAAGGCCAAGAAAGATAAATTGCTTTCCGATACCAAGTGCTACATTTGGGAAGACCCATACCTCTTCGGCATTGGTACTGATAAGATCATCAGACGGTGCATCCCGGAAGCAAAAATTCAGGACATTTTGTCCTTCTGCCATGACCAGGTCTGCGGCGGACACTTTTCCAGACATAAAATCGTAGAAAAAGTCCTCCAGTGCAGCTTCTATTGACCCATGATTTTCAAAGATGCATACCATCACTGTAAGGCATGCACTCGTTGCTAGACATTGGGAAACATGAGCCACCATGATATGATGCCTTTACAGTCGATTTTTGTATGCGAAATCTTCGACATCTGGGGGATTGATTTCATGGGACCTTTCCCTATTTCAGACTCCTTCGAATACATTCTTCTCCCTATTAACTACGTGTGCAAATGGATCGAAGCCATTCTAACCCAAACCAATGATCATAAGGTGGTAATCAAATTCATTCATTAGAACATCTTTTCTCGGTTTGAAATTCCACGTGCCATTATCTCTGATGGAGGGACCCATTTCACAAATACTCAGTTCAAATAACTGATGACCAAATACAAGGTGTCACACCGAATCTCTACTCCTTATCACCCCCAAACCAATGGTCTAGCTGAGCTATTGAATCGGGAGATTAAGAAAATCCTTCACGTCACTGTACGACCTGATAAGAATGATTGGTCGCCCCGACTTCCGGAAGCCTTGTGGGCTTATAGGACTGCCCACAAAACCCAATTAGGAATGTCTCCTTTCAGATTAGTGTACGGGAAGGCATGTCACCTCCCCGTCGAGTTGGAGCACAATGCCTATTAGGCTATACGAAAATGTAATCTAGATCTTTCTAAGGAAGGAACCCACAGAAAGCTTCAAATGAGCGAGATCGATGAATTACGCAATGATGCGTATGAGAACTTGCAAATTTACAAAGAGTGGGTTGAAGCCTTTCACGACAAGCACATATCCAGAAGGATCTTTCACCTTGGTTAGAAAGTCCTACTCTTCGATGCCAAACTCAAACTGTTCCCAGGAAAACTTAGATCAAAATGGATTGGACCATATCTTATCAGACGGATTTTTGGAAATGGAGTCGTTGAAATCAACCAACTCAGCCTTGATTTTGAACCCTTTATTGTGAATGGCCAGCAACTTAAGACGTTTATCGAACTCACCGATACGAACTTGGCTGAGGTATCTTTTGATCTCCATTCTCCTTGAGCTCATTGCGCCCGGCTGATGGCGTTAAACTTAGTGCTTTACGGGAGGCAACCCGTCATCTTTTTGAAAAACCTAAAACCCTTCTTGACACATCTTATGTTAAACTCATATTGCACTTTAGGGTTCATCCATTAGAACAGTCGACTCCACCTCTGGTACCCGTACCCGAGCTTGAAATCATCTGCAACAGTCATCCTGACCCATCCACCCATTCAAAACCTATTCTAATGTACGATCTAAGCTGAACTCAAACCCACCAAATTTACAATGAGGACACTACAAATCGTAGGCATGGGGGGTATTAAAGTGCAAAACGCTATGAGAATCACTTTACAGGAAAGGGATTTCATCAAAAAATTTACATATTCCAAAAACCAAAAAAATAAAAAATTTGAAAATGAACAAAAAAAAATGGAGAAGGGAGGAAATTTTGGGTGAATCAATTACATACCATTCTTGAGGAGGAAAAGGGGAGGTGATATAGATGTCAAAAAGGAGCACAATTTGAAAAGAAAAAAGAGATAGCCATTAGTAAAAGATTAAGGAATTGACTTAGTTCTAGACCAAATCAAAAAGAAAGAAAATGAAAGACAAAATGTGCTAAGAAACAAAAAGAGATTAGTATGAACGCTGATCTAAGGCCTCTTAGGTTGTGATTTTAGGCTTACAAATTCAAGTATCCGTTAAGATCTGGATAGTCCTCAAGAGGTTAGGGAAAAAGCGAAGCTTAAGTATTAGGTCCAAGGCATAGGGATTATTCGACCTCGTTAATTGACCTCTGGTTTGTGGGTCTCGATAACCTAAGCACCCCAATCCACACATAGTCTGGTTCAATGTGCTTAATTATCAAAATCATGCAAATGCGTTAAATCTGTTCTGAGAAAAAGTTACCTAGATTAGGAGCAACTGATCAACACTAGATGATTTGGACAAGTTCCCAACGTGGAAAGGCGGGAAATTCCCCTCTAAGATACGAAATAACATACTGTCTCCTCGTTGCTTGTCTCCTAGGATATCTAAATATCCTACCGAGGGCATGTAAGCACCTTGTGCTGGTTCAGATGCCAAGGGCGGCATTATCACGAAACATCGATTGCCAGGGTCTAGATTTAGCTACAGAATGCCATGGGTAGGATTATCTCGAAAGCCAGGATTCTGGGGGTTTCCATGGGCGGTGCTATCTCAAAGCATCGATTGCTAGGGACCCTACGAGGATTGATGGTGGGAACTAGGAATCCAATACAGACCGTATTGTAAAGCCAATCTGAAGCTAGAAATAAAAAAAAAGAGAGAAAACTCTCCAAAAACAAAGAAAAATTCTTCTGTCTCTCTCATACAAAAATGCACTGCAAACTGAACCTAGGCTAACACATGTCTTAAGCACAGGTGCTTTAACCGCAAAGTTCAATGAACCTTAGGTTAGTTCTTGTGGCCCTTACAAACCTTCGCAGCGGACTGAGGCTAGAGCTGGTCAGGTCCAAATCTTGGCTGGTACTTGAGTACCTCTAAGCCTATTATCGACATTCTGACCTAATCTACAAAAGAAAGCACACATCTGAGCATAAAAAGGCATGTTGTCTAGAATTTGAGTTAAATTCCTTGAGATTTTGCTAAGGGACTAGCAAAAGCTATGCATGGGGGTATGATGGGAATGCCATCATGAGCCACAACTAGCTCAATATGATTTGATTAAGTCATTAAAAGCTCCTACATAACTGCCAAAAGACTGTAATTCATTACATAATCATTCTGAGATAAAGACAAGAAATCAGGGTTAAAACTATAATTTTACCATCATATCATGAATGCAGTACAACCATGGGTTTTCTCAAAGGTTAATTAAGGGAAAAATGGTCCTAAAAGGCTAACAAGTGGGTTAGAACAACAGAAAAGGGTTTTCACATGTTTTGAGAATTAAATGACTTCTGAAACTCTAAAAAGGAGATGCTTAATTAACTAAGGTTCTAGTCAGGATAAAATTCACCTAAACCCTCTAAAATTCATATAAAAATATTCTCTAGGATTTGGTACCTTCAATTCGACCATCAGAACCTGTCTTGACCCAAAACAAAGTCTCAGACTGATATTTGCCCTAATTTAGGTTTTTGAATAATTACCCAGTCAAACATGAACAAAACCAAATCCAACTTCACCATTGGATTCCTTAGGCCCAAATTAGGTTCATAGCAAAATTTGGACCTAATCTGAGATTGTCTTGACCTAGTTTGCAACTTGGTCCTATATGATCACACATATGCCCTTAACTTTCAAAATACATACAAAATGACCCCTAACTTTGTCATCATTTTCTCAAATAGGTTCCTGGTTCCACTAAAGGCAACTTTGAGCTTCACCATTGAGATTGAGCAAGGATTTCTCGCTCGATTCTCAATCAATCAGTCCCAAAATAGATACTCAGATTCTTGACAAAGTTGCCTTCCATTTGAGTCACATCTTAGGCTCCAAGACTTGCCCAAAATGCCATGCGAATCTTTTGAAATTTGGGTTTCCAACTCCAGTGACTTTCAAGCTTCCCAAGCTCTAATCATCCTCTAATGACCTATATAAGACTCCCCAGGACAAACCGTTCGGCCCACGGTCGAATTCGGCCAGAAACACCTCACATTCTTCTCTTCTTTTCTGGCCGAAGTGGTCCTCAACGTTTGGGAACTTCCCCTGCTGATGGAGGGATTTTCGCTTATTTATGAAGATGATAGCACTAAAGTGATATGTCGTTGTGTTTTATGTAGTGGAAAATCTCTCAATCAAAAATTAAAATAAATATCAAATTTAACCACAATAAAAATGTCGCATCCATAGGGAGGAACAGAACCAATAAATTCACAAGTAGAGGATTAGAATGTTTGCAGACCACTTTGCGACTTCAATGCAAGGAATATGCTACTCTAAATGGAGCTTACAATTTTCTTAAAAGTTCAAGGCTATTTATGCAATTTTCACATCAGGAATTAAGCTCCCAAAAATATGTATATGATGCATGTGTAGTGGCATAGCATGTAAATTTGACTTGCATGCAAATCTGATTTGAATTTCAATGTTGAATGATGCACATAACACAAGTTAAGTAAATTCATGAAACTATAAGTGCATCAATGCAATGTGGCCTGAATAAAATAATAATATCAAAGTGGCAATGGCATGCAATATAAATTTTAATTGGGGAAAAAATAAAGGATTTCTCCTCTCTCTTCCTCGCTTGAACGGCCGTGCGTGGTTGGCGGCGAGAGTCGACGGGATGGTGCATCTCGACAAGTGCTTCACGATGGTGGTGACGTGGTGGTCGGAGGTGGTCGGACTATGGAGAACAACCGCTGGCCTGTTGGGCTCTGTTGGAGGAGAAGAACCATGCATGGAGAGGAGGAAGAGCAGCTGCCTGCGGGCGGGGCTGCGTTATGGGCACGCATGCAAGGGCGTGTGAGGGCACTGCTTGACGGCGTGGCTACCTGCGGGCGGGGCTGCTTGTGGACGTGCAAGGGCACGCCTGTGGGTGTGGCTACCTACAGGCGGTCTTAGCCACGCGCACTTGGCTGCCTGTGAGCGGTCTTAGCTGCCTACGGGTAGTCTTACTGAGGACGCTTGCACGCTGATCTGCACGAAGGGGGGTGCACTGCAGTGTGAGTGCCATTGCGAGGGAGGGTGCTTGCAAGGGTGCGGCTGCAGGCTTGCGCGATGGGAGGATGGTGCAGTGCTTGCAGGCTGCGCGGTGGGGCTGTGGCAATGCGTGCGGTGGGGCAGGTTGGCGAGGGCACGACTGCAGGCTTGCAAGGGTGCTTGGTTGCCAGCGGGCGGTCTTGGCCACGTGTATGTGCTGTTAAGGTAGCATGGTGAGGGCAGCCTGCAGTGGGAGGATGCTGCACCGCTTGCAGGGCGCGCGTGTGCGGTGGGAGAGGATGAGGCAGTGTCGCTGCTGCGTGAAGGTTGTGGTGGACTGATGGTGGCTGCGGGTTGGAGGTTGAGGCAGTGCTGCAACAGAAAGGGACCGGCGGTGCGTGGTGCTTTCTTGTTCTACAGTGCATGCCCTCTCCACGGTGGGGAAGGTGGAGATGATCCCCGCCAGGGGGAGAAGAAGAAGACCCCCTCTCTCTCGCCAAAAGCCTCTTTTATCTCCTCCCCCATCCGTAAGTCAAGGGATTTTTAAATCCCTTTCTAAATTTGGCCAAGAGCTATTGGGGAGGTGTTGTTGAGGCCGACGGCTGTTGGGGGAGGGGGAAATTTATTTCATCCCCCTCATCTCTTGTAAATTATTCCTACAATAATGAAGCATAAAATAATTGCATACTAAGTTATAGAATGCGATAAAATAGATAAAAACTTAAGTAATGATGCATGCAATCATTCTATAACCTAATGTAGTTATTAAGAAACATAAATTGTAAGAATAAAGTTAACTTAGGCGTAACAATAGTCCATTAATATGGACTCAACAAATACCCCCATGCCTAAGATTTGCTAGTCCCCAGCAAAAATGAAAAATAATAGAAGTAATCAGAAGATTTCTTCTTTTCTTATTTTAAAACTTTAGAGATCCAAACAAATGTGAAGTGATAATAGCCTAGCTAACAGATCCACGTGAAAAGTGAATTCGTATTTGGAGTTCGTACTTCACCCTTGGTAAATATTTCTGTCGGGACAGGCAACTACTTCCCTCGGGGATAAAGCAAAAGATAATCTATAATTTGACCTCGATTTTTGGCTTAGGTAGGAGATATCGAGTTGAATGGATTTGTATTTGGTGGTACACACTCATCTGGTGCTACATGTAATCTACTACTACAGACTCTAGATCTCTTGATAATTAAACAAGTCAACTCGGAGAGAGGCTAAACAACTGTGTTCCTTGGCACACACTCTTTTCTTTTTTTTCTTTCTGAGATCACAAATCTCACCAGATTTAGTAAGTGTACTCGCTGTTTGGTGGCCTCACATGGCATTCACACTTCAATTAAAGTCCTAATAACTCTACGCCTAAGTTAGATTCCTCAGCCAGTATTCGGGTGATCAGAAATACTGAAAGGTAAGTATGGGTCATATTTGGTGGATTGCGATAGGTGTTTTTGTTACCTCAGAAACAATGTTACAAACTTGGACTCTTTTCTTTTTCTTTTCTCTTTCTCTTTTCTTCTTCTCTTCTCTTTTTTTTTTTTGAATATAATTGTTTCTTCTTTTTTTTTCCTTTTTCTTTCTTTATCAATCAACATAACACGACACAGACTTTTATTTGCAAGGCATTATTAGGGATGATAATGGTCAAGAGGATATTGTGTGGCTTATTTGGTGGAAGTGCCTATTCTCGGCACCGGGAAGGAATGGATAGGACAGGCGTATTTCTGACCTTTGACACTATTATCCTCCTTCAGCCGAGGACTCTATGAAGGATGGTCGTAACCATCCACCATAATCATAGCTTTATTAAGACTCAATCTCTGTGTATCTGCCTTATTTGGTGACTCAGGAATTCACACAAAGTACGCACACAGGAACAGAGAGCGAAAACTATGCCTAACTCTGAAGTATCATCATCTAATTATCCAAAACTTAAGAGTCCTTACACTAGACATAGCGCACCAGTAATCTCTCTACTTTCCTCTTACAAATATGGGCTGGATCTACTAGAAGATAGTATGCCTAACTCCCTATTAACTGTCCAAGGGTTCAATAGACTAAAAATACTTATTAGTTTTCTTCAAAGATCCATTACACAGTCTACGTGCACATGAAGTAAATGTACTAGATTCTAAACTTAAGAAAAAATTTAAGAAGAAAAACCTCCAATGACAGATATTTTGCTAGGGACTAACCCATTCAGCTCAAGAAAAGAGATTTTTTTTTTTTTATATGCTAACCTAAATGCAATGCATGAATACTTTCTATGATGCAAAATGCACCCCCCCATGACTAAATCCTACAATGTCCTCATTGTAAAATTAAAATAGGGGGAGAAAGGAAGGAAATCACCTGATGACGGTGTTATTCAGAATGCTAGGTTGCCTCCCAACAAGCGCTACATTTTCTGTCAGTAGCCAAACTTATAAGGAACCTGTAAGTCTGGTTCCAGACAGAGAAAGTGAGGCCCTAAAAATATGCATAACAACGCAGGCCTAGAAAATAGGTAGCCACAGATGTTGGAGAGCTGATGATGCAACATAATCCCAAATTCTCGCCAGAAGGTATGAAAGCAAAAAACCTCGTTGGCTACCTGGGGAGGTCTAGGAATAACAAAAAGGAAAATGAAAAGGGACCTCCCGAAACTGAATAAGTGGAGGATAACAAGGATCCTCCAAAGCAGGACGGGTTTTAAAAGATATAAACATTATTATTTCAAACCCTTGAATGGCGAGACTAAAAGTACAAGCATCAATCCACACATGCCATTCTACCCGAGAAGGTACTAGCTTGATATGTTCTCTAGAAAGAATGTACATGAGCAGAGATCTGAGCCAAGGATTGGTTAGGGAGCGTAAGGGTTGTTTGTACTGTTGGAAGGTAATGATTAAGTCCAATGAGGGCATAGTCGGTGTTAGGTCCAATTCCAATAACGATTCAGATTGTGTATTCTCCCTAACAATTGTAGACAACTTCATGTTACCCTGCCTATCATTAATGATCGGAGTCATATTTTCACCTTTCAGTATATGTGAATTAGTGGTAGACTCCAAATTATAACTCTTTGATGGCAGGGTCGAAATAACATAATCATTATCATTAATTTCATCCTCAGATTCGTTTGGTTGACTTGAGTTTTTGTCGGGGTGTATATGTGATTCATCAGTAACAGGAGGAGTTGGATCAGTATCCTCAATTATTCCTAAAGGTGGATCCATCTTAATGTTTTGGAGTAAGCCTATATCATGTAATTCTTTGTTCTTCTCAGGGCATAAATCCTCAATTGACGTGTTTTGTCCCCGAGAGTCTCCCCTAGGCTTTCCACTATTTTGTTTGTCCTCCTCTAATATCAACTCCTGGTTTGACGGAGGATGACTCTGAAAAGAAGGGAGGAATCCAGATTTCACCAGATGATTTATATCCTCAAGGGGTAAGTCCTCAAATAATAAATAATTTCCCTATGATTCACTCCAGATTTTCAGTCTAGGTTCCTCCATTGGGGCATCCTCGTCCTCTGAAATAGACTCTTTATATCCCTGAGACCAAAATTGATCTAATTCATCCTCCATTCCCTTAGGGTCACCTTCATTGGGTGCATTTAAATCCTCAAGATGCTGAATGGTAGGTGTTGATTCCCTAAGTGGAGGGTTAGGCGTAGTCTCACTAAGGGTAGCATGAGATTCCACCAGACAATCAATAGGGGAAGTGATAGGAATAATACAACCTTGACCCGGGTTAGTAGGGGTAAGGAGAATACTGTCATTGGGGTCAAGGTCCTCAAGAGGTACCATCTTCCCTTGCTTTTGACTCCAATATAGCTCTGGTGGATAATCACTAGGATCGTTCTCCTCTAGTGGTCATGTCTCATTGGGTGAGTCTAAGTGATAGCTACATAAAATTGGATCCCTTTTGTCATTGGTTTCCTCAGAATTATTTTCATGATCATGGTCGTATGGGTAGGGATCAGAATTACTGGAAAGAGTGTAGCTAAGCTGTCTTATTTCTTTGTTTAATTGTTGACTATTCCTCAACATCTCTCCCATAGATTTCATCATTTCCTTTTGCTATTTTTGCATTTCTATCATAAAAAAGGAGAGGCTACTACTATCAGGCTGGGGAGGATAGTCAATTTCAGGCTCTGGTTGCCTAGGGGTATCAGTCCAACCTCGATATAGAAAATCATGAAGGGTGGGAGGGTTGGGTGTTTGCATAGAAGTAGGGATTCCAAGGTTGGAAAATCCCGCTCCTAGGCTCTGCTCAAAAGTGGGAGTTATCAGGCCAGTACTCCCAGGATAGGAATAAGAATGATCCAATGAATTGGCAATGTACCCATCAAAGGATGGATACGCTCAAGGCATGGGATCCTGGTTAAAAGATGGGAAGTATTGACTCTGATAATCTAAATGATAGGAGTAAGGGTGGTCCATTTTTTTAAGCCAAACAGCTTTAACTCTCTTATGATTTGGAAGAATTCAGAACACAAGCAGAAACTTCCTAGAGAGTTCTATCATTGTCAAAACAAACGCAAATCTAGTGGAATCTGTTTTTAATAGATTGTAGGTCTTATAATTAAATGTTCAGTTAGTGGCCAAACAAGTTTTGCAAGAATTATGCCTCCTAGGCCAACCTTCGTTGGTGCCTATAACCTACTCGCAAAGTATGAAAGTCTCAAATCGATCCCACGCACGAGGAATCGAAGTAACTTGGTGGATAGGCTTATTGATTTTCGGCTAACTTCCCTTGTGGTGCAAAAGAGGAGAGGTAGAAATTTATCTAATGACCTTATATGTGATGTGCACAGTGTCTCATGTGTGCAACACACGTTCGTGCTTTGAGTTTTGAAATCTCGCAAACAAAATCCTTTTGGACATAATTTTAAGTCACAGATTTTAAGGTCCAACCTCTTAGCAGTCCCAATTTTTAAAGTAACCACTGAATTAATTCGATTCAAGCACTTTAGTGGTCTTATATTTAGGTTCAATGCTGATGCATGACAGGTAATTGATACTCAAGAGAAGGTGTACCTTACTCTAGCTTTCTTCGTGCAAGAATGTATGCAATGCAGTAAGAAAAGCTAGATGCTGCTCATTAAGTCCTAGATGGTCAATCTATAGATATGCAGCTTCTAGTAGGTAGTTCGAATATATATATATATGTATATATATATATTAATAATAATAATAATAAGCAAACAAACCTAATCTAACTAACTAACCAACATGTAGTTCAAACAATTCAAATAATCCTATAATCTAAATAAATGGGAACACGCAACCGAAAATATGCTCCCGCATACAAGAGCGATAAGAAATAAAGGAACCTTGGGAACACATTCCCAAAAATACCCGACAAGAGTCCAAAAGACAAGAATTAAGTTCTAATGTCTATCTAAACTAAATCTAAACTAAGATCTAATGACTAAATCAGAAACAGGCTCCTCCGTAAGCCTATGTGCATGGGATCAAGGTCCACGTGCTCCTATTGCTGGCCTCCAAGTGGCATCAAGGTCCACCAAAAAGATCACCTCCGCCGTGCGCACCTGCCGTGTTTGTCACTCAAGGTTGATGTCGTCGCTCTGTTGCACCTATTGCCCCATTAGATTCCTCGCACAATAAGATAAAGAATGATCAGATAATTACGCAACTCAGAATACTCAAAAATAATAAAGTGAATCTATTGCATCTGTTGCCTCCCTGGCAACGGTGCCAGTTGACAGAGAGATTTTCGCTTATTTATGAAGATGATAGCACTAAAGTGATATGTCATTGTGTTTTATGTGGTGGAAAATCTCTCAATCAAAAATTTAAATAAATATCAAATTTAACCACAATAAAAATGTCGCATCCACAAGGAGGAATAGAACCAATAAATTCACAAGTAGAGGATTAGAATGTTTGCAGACAACTTCGCGACTTCAATGTGAGGAATATGCTACTCTAAATGGAGCTTACAATTTTCTTAAAAGTTCAAGGCTATTTATGCAATTTTCACATTAGGAATTAAGCTCCCAAAAATATGTATATGATGCATGTGTAGTGGCATATCATGTAAATTTGACTTGCATGCAAATCTGAATTGAATTTCAATGTTGAATGATGCACATAACACAAGTTAAGTAAATTCATGAAATTATAAGTGCATCCATGCAATGTGGCCTGAATAAAATAATAATATCAAAGTGGCAATGGCATGCAATGTAAATTTTAATTGGGGCAAAAACAGAGGATTTCTCCTCTCTCTTCCTCGCTTGAATGGCCGTGCGCGGTTGGCAGCGAGAGTTGACGGGATGGTGCACCTCGACAAGTACTTCGCGATGGTGGTGACGCGGCGGCCAGAGGTGGCTAGCAGCGGCCGGACGGTGGAGAATAGTCGCCAGCCTGTTGGACTCTGTTGGAGGAGAAGAACCATGCATGGAGAGGAGGAAGAGCAGCCACCTGTAGGTGTGGCTACCTACCGGCGGTCTTGGCCACGCGCGCTTGGCTGCCTGCGGACGGTCTTAGCCACGCGCAGGTGCTGTTAGGGCAGCACGGTCAGGGCACCCTGCGGTGGGAGGATGCAGCATTGCTTACAGGCCGCGCACGTGCGGTGGGAGAGGATGAGGCAGTGCCGCTGCTGCGTGAAGGTTGTGGTGGACTAAAGGTGGCTGCGGGTTGGAGGTTGAGGCAGTGTTGCAACAGAGAGAGATTGGCGGTGCATGGTGCTTGCTTGTTCCATAGTGCATGCCCTCTCCATGGTGGGGAAGGTGGATATGATCCCCGACAGGGTGAGAAGAAGAAGACCCCCTCTCTCTCGCCAAAAGCCTCTTTTATCTCCTCCCCCATCCGCAAGTCAAGGGATTTTTAAATCCCTTACTAAATTTGGCCAGCGGTTGTTGGGGAGGTGTTGTTGAGGCCGGCGGCTGTTGGGGGAGGGGGAAATTTTTTTCACCCCCCTCGTCTCTTGCAAATTATTTCTACAATAATGAAACATAAAATAATTACACACTAAGTTATATAATGTGATAGAATAGATAAAAACTTAAGTAATGATGCATGCAATATTCTATAACATAATGTAGTTATTAACAAACATAAAATGTAAGAATAAAGTTAACTTAGGCGTAACAATAGTCTATTAAAATGGACTCATCACCTGCCTTTCCTCGTCGTCTGACCACGATACCAGTGGCATATCCTTCTTCCCTGCCTTCTTCCGCATCGAGCAGTACCAACCGGCACCCCTATCCTCTTCATCCTCGCCATTTCCTATCCTACTAGAGCTCCTTCCTTCTCCGGCACCGACCATACTGCAACTGTCACCATCTCCACTCCCCGTCATCTGCTACCTCTCTCAAATGACTTCTCAGCTTCCCCTCATCACAACAGCAACTTCAACACTTCATTTCGACCCCGCCAATGCTCTCCGCGACTCTGTCTTCCATCTCGCCGGTAGACCCCTGGCGAGCGCTAGCAACCACCACAGACCACCTACGCCGCCGCTCCCACACTCCACACCTTCGCCATTCACTGTAGATCAAAAGCCTTAACTTAGTTAGAGCTGTTGATCAATCCTGCACGCCCTCGAACACCACCACCTTTACATGCATAGTCTGACTTCTCCCCACACACACAAATCACGCCACACCACGAAACCACCTTCGCCACGTCCACCATGCTCTAGCGGACCTTTTGAGCTTGTCTGATGAGGTCGAAAGACCGTATTCATTTTTTTCAGGTCCCAGGTGATAGCGCCATTAATGCCAAGCTTCGAGCAAGCTCAAAGCTTGCTTCCCAGTTGATAGCTCCAGGTCTTCATCTCCAGACGAAGTGGATTTGGTCCAGCAACACACTCACCCGGTCAATTGGAGCCGTTGACCACTCCTTGCACATGAATTGGATGAAGGCACTAGCGGTAGCGCACGCGAAGAAGGGGACTAAAGATAGTCCCACATCGGATATGGACAACTACTCTATGTCACATAAATTGTATTTGTGATACGGGCTTATCGCCTCGTACACAAGGGGTGATGTCCCTCACACCCCTTACTCGGCCTTGCTTGTGTGACTGCTCACACGAGTCTGGCCTGGTCCGATTACCTGCCTAAGCTATACACTCCTCACTCACCACCCACTGAAGGTGAGCTTGGACCCAGGTGCACTCTAGGTTCGATTACTTGTATACTCGATACTGTTGAAGGCTCTGGGAGGGCGTGACCTAAGGAGAGAAAGAGAGGAGAGCGTGTGGGGGTTAGGGGGGTTTTTCTCTCTGGAGAAATTGGCTAACACTTAGCCAAATCTAAAGACCCCTTCCCCTCTGCATGAAGAAGAGAAGAAGAGTAGTAGAAGAGTCTGTGAAGAAGAAGAAGGAAGCAATTGAAGAAGAGCAGAGAAAGAAAGAAGAGTCAGCATAGAAAAGTAGACAAGAGAAGAAGAAACGTCCATAGAATCACTGTTCAATCAGATGTCTGATCTGAGTTTATTTCATTCATATCTATTGAGTTCCATTTGATATTATTGTGGGGAGTAATTGGTGATTCAACTCACCATTTTACTCCATTCTTTTTGCAATTTAACACTTGATATCATTGCTACATTATTCTAAGTCAATTCTTGATTATAATTTCTTATATGTATTGCTTAAAATTGCAATCTTGAGAATTGAATTTCTACTTGCTCCCAATGAACGACCTCGGACTTTTCGAGTATAAATTTTATCTGTCTTTCGTGATATTTCGACTATACTACAATGCAATGATTTAAAACATCGATCTCGCTCGACTAACACTTAGCTAGTTGTGGAGTAGAGGAGTAGAGGAGGAGGAATAAGGAAGCTAGGGTTTGAGGAGAGGAGTTGGACAGAGGAAGTCTGGAGCTGAATCGGAGCTAGCAGCTGCTGAAGAGGGTGGATGGAGCTACTTTAGCTGGCTTAGCTTGCGAGTTCTTTGCTAGCTACTAAGCCAAGCTAAAGTAAGCTGGCTTCTACCACAAGGAGCTAAGGTGAGCTGGGTTTGGTGTTCTTGGGAGGATCAAGCTGGTTGAGGCAACTAAGGTAGCTTAGTTGAGCTAAGCTGAGTCCTCGGGTGCTGGACTTGAGCATCCTGAGCTGAAATGAAGTCATCTTTAGCTGGATGGAGTTGAGTGGAGATGAATGTAGCTGGACCTGAGCTGGGGTGAACTCCAGTCAACTCAGCTGAGCTAGCTTGAGCTCCTAGTGAACTGATGGGAGCTGAGATGAGCTAGACTCACCTAACTTGAGCTGGATCTGACCTAACTTGAGCTAAGGTGAGATAAGATGAGCTCTCTTGAGCTGCCATTCAACTGAGATGAGCTCCATCAAGCTAGGATTAGCTAACCCTTGTTCAAGTGCGCTGGATTCCAGCTATGGTGAGCTGGATCTAGTTGAGTTCCACGTGGTTTGGGATTCACCTTCACTAGTTTCCTTCCTGAGTACTAGGGTTTTAGGGTTCTGACAATCTGTATATCCCTAACACTCACAAAAACACATCAAAAACATAATAAAAATTGCAATGCATGCCTAACATAATTGATGCCTAAATGAAACCTAAAAACCCATTTGCAGAGCAAAATCCTAAGAGCTAGGTTTGTTTTAATGTATAAGAATGATAATAAACTGGCGTTTATCACACCCCATGCTTATCTTTTGCTAGTCTCTTAGCAATACTTTAATGTTTACAAAATGGAATTTTTGGGAAATCTAATCTTTTCGACTTTTGAGGAGAAAGAGATTACGGGACCTTGGTTGGTCCAAACATAGGAGGTACGGGATTTGTTAAAGGTAAACATCAAGATTTTTTTTCAGATCCAAAAATTAGTCAAAAATGGGATCAATATATCCTCCAAAAAATTCACAGATTATCCCCTTGTTAATTCAGATGACTTGAAATTTTTGTTTTTAGGATTTCTCTGGCTCTTGAATCTAATTTGCAACTTGCAATAACCTTTAAAACCTTGTGCCCGTGCTTGTGAAAAGCCAACATTTATAAGGGCATGTTTTTGGTTTAAAACCTTTTTTTTCTCTCCCCAATGCTTATTTTTAGCTTAGTCTTACAACAGATGTGTCGGGATCATCATTCCTGTTACCAATCCTCAAGGGGGCTCTGGTGCCAGTACTTCGAGATAGCATTGTCCATGACACCACTCAGGAGCTCACAACCCCAAAACACAATGCGGTGCAAAGGGGCAGTCCAAGCAAACTCAAGCTCTTGCTCCAACACTATAGGTAGAGCATCGTCCAAGACACTTGAGCTGCAAAAATGCACTTTAATGCTTCATCTAAAGATATGAAATATAGATATAGAGCAGAGTCGAGGCGATAACATGTTGACATTGCATCCTCAAAGGAGGCATTTTCCTCCTTTTCGGTGGTGGGAACTCAAACCAATGATCTACTTCAGACTTTTACTAAGGCCAAATAAGGGGGTTTTCCTACTTTTTAGTTGTTTTTAGGTGTTGGCTCGTGTGTGAAATTTGACACAAGAAGTTTTGCACAAGATGCAAGTTTATGAATCAGAAACTAAGTCAGATACTTTCCAAATTACAAAAGAGGATCAAGTCACCTGAACTATCATGAGTTCAGGTGGATTTTTTTAGAAGGATATCTGATATAGTCTAAAGATAGACCCTGAAATTCTAATGATCAGATCCATATCCTTATCCCTAGTTTGTTAAAGATAAAATCCCATTGTACCAAAAGTGACTTTTCAACCTTAGTCTCGATTTCAAAATTTTCCTCAAAAAGTTTTCAACATTTTTATTTTTTTTGGTATGCATGCAAAAAATAAGAAAAATGCATATTTTTAGGTTTTGAGAATCCTGAATCTATTGTCAAAATTTTAAAATACCCCCTCATGCTTATGATATGCAATGTCCTCATGCATTAAGAGGGACAAGGGATCACCTTAGTGAAAGGTAGTCGGGTTTATGATGGTCAAAACCTAGAAAAAGAAAGGGAAAAAAAAGTAGGAAAAATGCTGGGTTACCTCCCATCTAGTGCTATCTTTTACGCCATTCAGTCGGGTGTGAAGGTATGCATAGAAGATGGATAATCGTGTAAATAGTTGGACACTTGGATGCCGGCAAAAAATGCATCTTCTTCCAGATCCCTGGAAAATTGATTGGTAGAAAGATAGGGATCAAAGTTCAATAGAAAATGATAAGTGTGGCCCGAGTCTGGCCATGGTTTTAAATTGGGTTGAATGCCAAACTCGGGCAGGTCTGGTGGCAGGTCCATAGGAAAGGGGTTGGGGAAGGAATGGTGAGGATTGGGTGAAGATAGTATGGAAAGGTGGGGTGAGGGAAGAGTAGGTGGGTCAGGGTGATCAGGGGGTTCATCAAGAATGGATTTTTGGTCAAGACAAGTCTCTAAATCAAAGATTTCACCGACCACTGATTCTGAGTAAGATTCCTCAAAAAATTTATGGTCGGGAAGGGTATCTACCAACATTATCTCCACCAAATTTGAAATTTCAGTATCTGAGTCCTCAAAAAAATCATCATCATCGAATCTCTTAGATGATTTAACAATATCAAGAGTGATATTTGGCCTACCCAAGTGATATCCATTTTGCCTGTGTGGCAATTAATGTTTTCCTATGTTGTAGCCAAAAAGGGTCGTCTAAGGGTTATCAAGGCATTCATCAAAGATTCAAGTCCCTTAATGTCAAGGACCAAAAAGTCTGCAGGGAAGACACAATTCTGGACTTTGACCAAAACATCCTCAACAATCCCACGAGGTTTGATTGTAGATCGGTTAGCTAATTGAAGGTTAACCTCAACAGGTTTTAGTTCTCCGATCTGAAATTCTTCAAATAAAATTATGGGAATGATATTAACTGAGGCACCAAGATTAAGGAGGGTGCGATCAAAAGTAGTATTATCAATAATCATTGAAATTAATGGCACCCCCAGATCTTTCATCTTAGGAGGTAGCTTGCTTTGTATGACAGAGCTTACTATCTCCGAAAGATATACCTGTCCTAGATTTTGGCCTACCTTTTAGGGGTACAGATCTCCTTCAAAATTTTGGCATAGGTAGGTATATACTTGATTGCATCTAGGAGAGGGATGTTGATTTAAACTTGCCCTAATAAATCCATGAGTTCTTCTATGATGGGCTTAGATTTCTTTCTTCGATTGGTGGTGGGGTGGAGAGCTTGTGGAAAAGGGATAGGAGTTGTGTCCAAAGATTTTTGTGTTTCTTTTTCTTCCTGATGTGGGAGTGGAGAGTCAATTTACACAGGGATTGAGATTTCACCAGGTTTTTGTGAAGGCTCGGGATCAGTAGTGGTTTTCCCACTCCTCAACATAACTGCACGTGCAGTCGGATTATTATTTAGAGGATGTAGGTGATGAGAACCTCATCATGAGCCATAACTAGCTCATTTTGACCTAATACAAAGGATAAAAGCTCCTACATATCTCAAGGAAAGGCTTAACTCAGAGAATTCTGAGTTTAAGAAGAAAATAAGTCATAAGGGGTAAAAATGCAATTTTACCAGTATAATCTGCATACAGGGTAATTCAGGGCCCAAACATAGGTCAAAGCAGCTTAATAAGAATAAAAGTGGGATGAAATGATCTAGCGAGGGCTACAGCAATTCCAAGAAACTAAATGATAATCTGTAACCCTAAAACAACCCACTTCAATTCACAAGGTTCGAGGCAAAGTAAAAATAGAATAAACCCTCTAAAATTCATAGAAAAATAATCTCTAAGGTTTAGAACCTTCAATTTGGCCTTCAGAACCCATTTTGACCTACATTGAGAACCATGCCCAATTAATAACTTAATTTGGGTTTTTGCGTAAATTGACCGGTCAAACAAGGTTTAATATAGAAATGAAATTCACCATCAGATTCCTTAGGTCCTAATTAGTCATGTATAAAAACTTGAGCCTAAGAAGAAACCTCCTTGACCGACTTTACACTTTGGTCCTCATATATTTACTCTTTGGCCCTCAACTTTTGAACCCTCGCATTTTGGCTCCTAACTCTCCTTCGTTCTTTGCGATCAGGTCCCCCCTGCAAAACCTGCCAGCACCATGCTCCGGCGACCTTGTGCGGAGCATGGCGCCGCGCAGGGTGAGGTGGGGGACCTGGCAAGTAAACCGGGGGTGCCCTGCGTCGTCAGCCGTCGTAGGGACACCCCCCTGGTCGTCATAACCCACCATACCGGCCGTGCGAACGCACGGACGGTATGGGTTCTTGTTTCCGACCATCCTCCGGCGAGGGAGACACGTCGTCTCCCTCCGCCTTCCTCCCTGTTTGATCCCTATAAATACCCCCCGTTGCTCCACCGACCGGGGCAGCTTGGATCTGACGGAGAAAATCCCCAACTTTCCTCTCTTCTCTCTCCGGCAGACGCTCACCAGCTCCGGCGGTTCCTCCCCCTTCTCCTCTTCGCTATGCCGCAATACCAGCAGCAGAGACTTCCTCCCCTGCTCTTCCCGCGCCACGCCGCACCTAGCTGGCGCCTCTCCGGCTCTCCACTCGCCGCCGCCCCTTTCCCTGAGCATCGTCTTCTCCGGCGACAGTCGATACGACTGTCGCCCTGTTCCTCCCCCTTCGTCCCTGCAAGTAAGTTAGAACTATTTCCCTTCTTCTCCTCTTTCTTTCCCCGGTTCCAATTTGTTTAATTACGCCCTCGACCGACCCTGACCATCGTCACCCCCTTCGACTCCGGCCACCCCCCGGCGAGATGTTCCCATCACTCCACAGCCTCACACACCTCGCCGACCCTCACCGCACCTCCGCCTCATCACACTGAGCACCCCCCACCCCTTCACTGCCACTCCACACCTCCGTAACGCTTCCCCCAACAAACCCATCCTCCGACCCACAGTCCGACCTAGGGCAGCCCTTGCACGCCGCCCCGCGCCTCGCCACCACCCACACGAGCTTCGCCGCACCCTGGCGAAGCTCCTGGCACTTTCTGATTAGGCCGAGAGGCCGTTTTCTTGTGAACAGGTCACCCGACCTCCGCCGCCATTGCCGTGCAGGAGGAACTGCTTCCGCCTGCAGCTACAGGCGCGCCACGCTCAGCGCTACGCCCAGATTCAACTCCCAGGCCTTGCGAGGCGTTCCGACAAAACACCAGGCTCGCAGCTAAGGCAGAAGGCTTCGCGTGACGCCGCGATCTCCCGCTGATTTCCCCGCTGCGGGCGCGCAATTGAGGTGGGACATTTAGTCCCACCTCGGAAAAGCCTGAAGAGGCGCAGCGATATAAGATGCAAAAGTGCTGGAGGCTTACTGCCTCAGCACACGGGGTGAGGTCCCCTTCACCCGCCCGGTTACCCAGTCTCGTCCGCGCTCACGCCCCGCGGACCTGACCCGACCCGACCCGACTTAAGACTGACCTGCACTCCTCGCCCACCACGCACGTCGGTGGGCCTGGACCCGGGCCTGACCCGAACCCGGTTACCCGGCAGCTCTGGGAGAGCTTTCCCAAGAGTGGTTTCAGAGAGAGAGAGAGACGCGGGGGGGGGAGGGTAGAGTAGGTTTTGCCTCTGACGAAAAACTCTGAAGTGTGCAGGCACAGGCAAAGAAGAAGACCCGCGGAAGAAGAAGGAAGCTGACTGTAGCAACAGGTAGTTTAAGTCATCTGATTTGGAAATCAGACGACGGCCTGAAGGGAAAAGAAGAAAGAAGGAGGGGTGACGTCCCTGGCTGGAAAAGAAAAGAAGAAGCTGACACTTAGCCGCAGGGAGGAGAAACAAGAAGAAACTCTAAAGAAGAGGCTGAGCAAGGCAGAAGAAGAGGAAAGGCTGCAGAGAAGAAGTACAGCAGAGCCAAGGAAGAAGAAACCTTCACAGAAGAGACTGCAGAAAAAGAAGAAGAGAGGCCAAGACAGAAACCAAGGAAGAAGAAGAAGGAGATCTGAAGAAAGAAAGAAAGAAGAACATCACGAGGAGAAAACAAAGAGAACAACAAATTCTTTCCCTCTCTCTTTCTTTATTTTGTAAAAGAAACATGTATATCTCTAGAATACAACTTGCTCCCTGAGTTCGACCTCGGGAACTCTTTTATTTTCCGAGTAAAAAATTTATATATTTGAAATGTTGGTAATAACTGGCTATACTACAACGTTATAACAATAAAACCCGGTTGAACCAACGACTTCATTTTGGCGCCGTTGCCGGGGAGCAACGACTTCATTTTGGCGCCGCTGCCGGGGAGCAACGGCTATTCTAGAGGTAAACATTCCTGTTTCTTTTAATTTCTGATAATCTCCTCTCTTTTGTGCAGCTACAGGAACTCAAGAAGACAAGCAACCACACGACAACCACTCCGAAGACAGGTAAATTTTTCCTCTCACTATTAACCCCTAAACTCTAAAGAGGAAGAAAAGAAAAGAACAAGCAATATAGGGCTAACCTGTCTTCCATACTTAGTAACCATAAAGAGTTGCATGTTTTCAATTCATCACTCCTGCACACTATTAAGGGTACTTAAGGGCTAACACATTCTTGCTTGAGCCCTAATTGCCCAACAAAGAGTTAAATGGACCAAGTAGAGCCAACATAAGGTTAAACATTAGGATTTCAGTAGAGACACACCCCTTAATCAAGAATTGAGGAAATCCAAAAGAGGTGTGCCCAAGCCATTGATTGAAAATAATTAACAAGAAAAATCCTAAACAATTGGCTCTCTCTTTAAACACTTGAACCCTAAAAGACAAGACCTAAAAGCTCTCAAAGAAAACAAGAGGTAAAGTTGACCCCTTTGGGTCAACCAACCTTAAATTAGGTCACTCTTTGCACTTAAAAAGACTAAAGTTCAAGTGAAACCTTAAGCACCCTGATCTTAAAAATTGGTAGACTTAAGAGGTCAAGATCCCCATTCTGGTCTACCTGGAACCGCAGTGACAAGAGAGGTCGGGTGGGGGAAACCCTGTAACCCGTGGGGACGCTCTACCGTGTAGGGGTCTTCGCGGGACTCTCCCTCTCTGGCTGCCCAGGTAATTCTCAGGTGGACGATCTTTCTGATCAAGGGGTCCATCTGCCCCGCACCTCTATAGTCACCCAACACATTTTTGGGTGCCTTGATTGGGTCCAGCACCTTCTAAACTTACCTCTTCCAACTGTGCATGTACGGAAGGAGGTCTCTAAGACCACCCTTAAGACCTCCCTTAGAAATTCGCTCTCGTCATGGCCAAGCCTCGACGCTCGTGTTTGTGCAGCAACACCCTCACATTATTCTCTCTTCTGATTCAGAACCAAGTTCTTCTTCTTCCCCCATCATGGCTCAGCCAGTTGAGGAAGAAAATAATCTGGAACACCAGCTCCAGCGACTCAATGACCTCTTCCAAAACTTCGTGCACCCACCACAGCGTCCTATGATGCGGGACCACTACAATCCTGCTGCGGTGGCCATTGAGCCTCGAGTCAGAATCCCGACTGGAGGACCTGATTCCGAACTAAAGCCCAACATGATTCATGCTATACCTAAATTCCATGGGCTTAATTCTGAAGATCCCTTCTAGCACATCAAACAGCTAAAGCATCTGGCCCACACTTTTGGATCAGATGCGCAAAATCGGGATATTCTTCTCATGAAGATGTTCTCCTTTTCTCTTATGGACAAGGCCGCCCATTGGTATCAAACTCAGACCCGGCCGATCAACACTTGGGAAGAACTTCAATCCGAGTTTTTAAAAAAGTTCTTTCCCGTTGGTCGGACCAACGCCTTGCGCCATCAGATTACACACTTCACTCAACAATCAGGAGAACCTCTTCATGAGGCATGGGATCGTTTTCAGGATCTCATGAGGAAGTGCCCCCATCACGGAGTTCCTAAATGGGAACAAGTCCAATCTTTTTACCAGGGACTCCGTGAGGACATCCGCCTTTTCGTCAATGCAACTTGCGGAGGAAACATCATGGGTCAACATGAAGACACCGTATGGGAGATTCTCGAAAACATGTGCGAGAACTCCATCAACAATGACTCCATGGGATTATTCGACAGGACAAATACCCGCGCAGCGACGAATCTTAAGGGAGCACATGAGACGCAGGGCCTGTCCGCATCAGTCGACCTGGAATTAATGGCCAGTCGATTGGACAAGGTCTCAATCATTGAAAAGAAGGTGGATGAGCTGACTCAGCACTTGCAGCGAGCCACCTCTGCGCGTAACTCCTTTGCACAACCTCCTTCCACACAGGAGACTGTGCAAAACATCCTCCACCGATCCTCCCCTGGGATGGATCCATATCCATCCCCATCTGATTCTTGGACTGGAAGATCATCCGATCCTTTCTACACCAGCCGGGGGAACTCCAGTCCTCCTTTCCCTGATTCTCAGGAGGTTCCTCAGACCTGCGAGGACCTCAACGCCATTCAGAACGACCCATTCTCCAACACTTACAACCCTGGATGGCGAAACCACCCCAATTTTCAGTGGGCGGGAAATTCCCAAACCCAAAGACCACCTTTTCAGTCCCGCCCACAGCCCTCTCGTCACTACCAGCCGCCTCAGCCTCGGCCCAACCCTACTTATCCATCAGGGCCAAATCAAGATCAAATGTCCTTAATCCTTCAGACTCTGGCTGACATTCAAAAAACGAATGCGGCTATTCAGAAACAGCACAAGGACGAGCTTACAGAAGTTAAAACTCAACTGGCCCAGTTGGCAAATTCTCGCCAACCAGGCACACTCCCTTCCCAACCTCTTCCTAACCCAAATAACGTGCCAACCCAGAAGCGCGTTATGAATCCAAATTTAGGCCACGCCCAATGGATTTATCAGGCTCCTACTGCTCCATCTCCAGACGAGATGGAAGCCTCAACTTCTTATGCGGGATTTCAGCAACAGCCACCCCTCCTACCAAACCCAAACCAAAATCAGGCCGGATTAAATTCTGTAACAACACGTAGTGGTAAGACAACTCAAGACCCACATTATCCAAACCACTCCAAGCCTGATAACCATGACCCTAGGATAGTTATCCAAGGTACCGCTGTTCCAGATCCACAACCTGGACCTATCCTAGAAGAACCAACCAAGATCCCGTTTCCCGAGGCCCTGACCAAGGGAAAGAAGACCACAAAACCCGTGGCCCCTGAGGAGGACCTGGTCAAGCTCTTTGAGCAGGTCCACATAAACATCCCCTTGATGGATGCAATCCGCCACGTACCAGCTTACGCACGATTTCTAAAAAATATATGTACACCCCAGCGTAAGCCGCGAACCAAGGGAGGGAGCCCAATTGTTCTGTCAGAGCAAGCCAGCTCTGTAATCCTTAGTAGACTCCCACCCAAGGCAAAAGATCCTGGAACTCCCCTGATTTCCTGTAAGATAGGTGGTACCCAATTTGATAGAGCATTGTTAGACTTGGGTGCATCCATAAACCTGATACCCACATCCTTACTTGACCATCTAGAAGAATCTGAGCTGAAACCAACCGAGGTGACATTACAATTAGCAGATCGATCTATAAAGTCACCAAAAGGGATTCTTGAGGATGTTATCGTGAGAGTGCAGGATTTCTATTTTCCAATGGACTTTATAGTCTTAGATATGGATGCACCTGAGAACCCTAGGGATACACCAATCATTCTAGGGAGACCTTTCTTGGCTACTGCTAGAGCCAACATCAGCTGTGAGGAGGGCCAAATAGAGCTTAAGTTTGGAGATCAAACACTGAAAATTGATATATTTAAGGCCCAACAAGGAATTAATTGCGGCGTCATCGAGCAAATTTGTGACATCAAGACTTTGGTTGATGAATCACACCTCCAGAATGACTCGAGTATGCCTCATCAACCACAGAAGGATCTTGACCCGCAAACAGAGGAATCAAATCTAGATGTGAACAACCCAGTAACTCCCACCTTTGAACCTCACATCTATACTGAACCACCCGCTGCTGCTGAAAACCCCATCCTCGAACTGAAACCCCTTCCTGCTCACTTAAAATACGTCTTTTTGGGTTCTAATCAGACCCTTCCTGTAATTATCAATTCCAACCTCAGTCCTGAACAGGAATCCCGTCTGATTGTTGTCCTCCAGCAACATCGCAGAGCCATCGGATGGACTCTCGATGATTTGACTGGAATAAGTCCCTCTTATTGTACTCATCATATCTATTCAGAAGAGGGCACACGACCTTCTCGTGAAATGCAGAGATGCTTAAACCCCAATCTGCAGGAGGTCGTGAAAAAGGAGATCATCAAGTGGTTAGATGCCGGGATCATCTACCCGATCTCCGATAGTCGTTGGGTGAGCCCAATTCAGGTCGTGCCCAAGAAGGCAGGACTCACCACTATAACGACTGAGACCGGAGAAATCATTCCTACCCGATTAGCCAACTCGTGGAGAGTCTGTATAGATTACCGTCGACTCAATTCCTCCACGAAGAAGGATCATTTCCCACTACCCTTCATTGATCAAATTCTCGAAAAACTAGCGGGAAATAGGTTCTTCTGCTTTCTTGACGGGTACTCCGGTTATAACCAGGTGGCAATCCATCCTGAGGACCAAGAAAAGACCACGTTCACCTGTCCCTTCGGAACATACGCTTTCCGAAGGATGCCTTTCGGTCTTTGCAATGCACCCGCTACTTTTCAGCGATGCATGCTTGCCATATTCTCAGATATGGTAGGTGATTATCTGGAAGTCTTCATGGATGACTTTTCAGTTTTCGGAGCATCATTCGACGATTGCCTCCAACACTTGGTCCAGATACTCAGGCGGTGCATCGATGTGAATTTGGTTCTTTCCTGGGAAAAGAGCCATTTCATGGTGACTGAGGGAATTGTCCTGGGACACTCAATTTCGGAGAAAGGTATCCAAGTGGATCGAGCTAAGGTTAATCTTATCTCTCACCTTCCTATGCCTAGCTCAATCAGGGACATCCGATCCTTTTTAGGGCATGTCGGTTTTTATCGAGGATTTATCCCTGATTTTTCAAAAATCGCACGCCCCCTGACCACTCTTCTCTCCAAGGATGTTCCCTTCGAAATCTCCAAGGAATGCACTCAAGCATTTGAAATCCTGCGTGACCGAGTCACCCAAGCCCCGATCCTACAGTCCCCTGATTGGTCTCAACCCTTTGAGATCATGTGTGATGCATCCGACTTCGCTGTAGGAGCGGTTTTGGGGCAGAAAAATGACAAGAAACCTGTGGTCATTTACTACGCCAGCAAAACACTCGATGAGGCTCAGCGCAACTATACGGTTACTGAGAAAGAGCTGCTAGCTGTAGTATTTGCCCTAGAGAAGTTCAGATCGTACCTTCTGGGTTCCCATGTCATCATATACTCGGATCACACAGCTGTGAGGCATCTCCTTGCGAAGAAGGACGCGAAACCTCGATTAATCCGATGGATCTTGCTGTTGCAAGAATTTGACCTTGAGATTCGCGACAAAGCGGGAAAGCAAAACGTGGTAGCTGATCACTTGTCCCGTCTTCCTTCTGAAATAATTGACCCTTCCGGACCCATCACTGAGCATTTTCTCGATGAGCACCTGCTGACTATTGGTACTAGCCTTCCATGGTTTGCTAATATAGTAAATTACTTGGCATCCCATCAGATCCCGTCCGATTGGCCGAAGGCCAAGAAAGACAAATTACGCTCCGATGCCAAGTATTACATTTGGGAAGACCCGTACCTCTTCCGCATAGGTGCCGATCAGATCATCCGGAGATGTGTCCCGGAAGGGGAAGTCAACAATATCCTCTCTTTCTGCCATGACCAGGCATGCGGTGGCCATTTTGCCGGGCATAAAACCGCATCAAAAGTCCTCCAGTGCGGCTTTTACTGGCCCACACTGTTCAAAGACGCATACAGTCATTGCAAGGCATGCAGTCGTTGCCAGACTTTGGGCAACATGAGCCATCGCGACATGATGCCTATGCAACCGATTCTAGTATGCGAAATCTTTGATGTTTGGGGGATTGATTTTATGGGCCCCTTTCCTGTTTCGGATGGTTTCGAATACATTCTGTTGGCTGTGGACTACGTGTCCAAATGGATCGAAGCCATACCGACCCGAACCTGTGATCACAAAATCGTTCTCAAATTCATTCATCAACACATTTTCTCAAGGTTCGGGATTCCTCGTGCAATAATCTCTGATGGGGGGACCCATTTCACAAATGCTCAGTTTAGGTCACTGATGACCAAATACGGGGTGTCTCACCGAATCTCTACTCCTTACCACCCCCAAACTAATGGTCTAGCTGAGCTGTTTAATCGGGAGATCAAGAAAATCCTGCAAGTCACTGTTCGACCTGACAGGAAGGACTGGTCGTCCCGACTTCCGGAAGCATTGTGGGCCTATAGGACCGCCCACAAGACCCAATTGGGCATGTCCCCCTTTAGACTGGTGTACGGAAAGGCATGCCACCTTCCCGTAGAACTGGAGCATAAAGCCTATTGGGCAGTACGGAACTGTAATCTAGATCTTTCCAAGGCTGGGACCCACAGAAAACTCCAAATCAGCGAGATCGATGAATTACGCATAGACACGTACGAGAACTCACAAATCTACAAGGAGCGGGTTAAAGCCTTCCACGATAAACACATCTCGAGAAAGATCTTTCATCCTGGTCAAAAGGTCCTACTCTTTGATGCCCGACTCAAACTCTTCCCAGGAAAACTGAGATCTAAGTGGGTCGGACCATATTTGGTCCGACAGGTTTTTGGAAATGGAGCAATCGAAATCAGTCCACTCAGCCACGATTCTGAACCTTTCATCGTGAACGGTCAGAGACTCAAGCCGTTCATTGATGTAACTTCTACTGATTTGGCTGAGGCATCTTATATCCTCCTTTCCCCTTGAGCTTATTGCGCCCAGCCGATGGCGTAAAACTCAGCGCTTAACGGGAGGCAGCCCGTCATTCTCTTTGTAAACCTGAAACTTGTTCTGACACCTTTCAGCACTCGAAGTTCACCCTTGTAGACAGCCGACCCCAACTCAGATGTTTGCATCTGGGATTTGAAATCGTCCGCAAAAATTCAACCCGACCCATCCACTCATCCAAATTTCTGTCTTAAGGAATGAACTAAGACCCCCTAGGTTACAATGAGGACATTGCAAATCTTAGGCATGGGGGGGTATGAAAGTGCAAAACTTGTAAGAAAAGGTTTCAAACAAAAAAATTCACATATGCCAAAAATACCATAAAAATTAAAAAAAAATTTCGAAAAAGAATAAGAGGAAGAGAGAAGAAAATTTTGCGAAGGAGAAAAGAAACAAAATGAAAAAGGAGCACAAAATTATGAAAAAAAAAAGTGATAGTCATTAGTAAGGAACTAAGGAATTAACCTAAGTTCTAGACCTCATTCAAGAAAAGTGCACAATAAGATTAGTAAAGAATGCAAACCTTAGGCATTCTTGAATAGACTCTTAGTACCCATTAAGATCTGGACACTCCTCAAGAGGTTGAGGAAAATGAAAAGCTGAAGTATTAGGTCTAAGGCTTAGGGAGTATTCGGCCTCGTTAACTAATTTTTGGTTTACGGGACTCAGTAACCTAAGCACCCTAATCTCACACACAGCCTGGTTCAGTAAGCGTAAAAATCAGAATCACGCAGAAGCGTCGCAAAAATCTGAAAAGAACACCTAGAATAGGAGCGACCGACCAACACAAGTTGATTTGGACGAGTTCCCAGCGCGGAGAGGCGGGAAATCCCCTCGAAGATACGTAACAAAATATCATCTCCTCGGTGCTTGTCTCTTAGGATATTTACATATCCTACTGGGGGCATGTAAGCACTCTGCTGGTTCAGATTCCATGGATGGCATTATCTCAAAGTGTCAATTGCCAGGGTCTGGATTCGGCCACGGAATACCATGGATGGGATTATCTCGAAATCTCAATAGCCAGGGTTCCGGGGGCTGCCATGGGCGGTGCTATCTCGAAGCATCGATCGCCAGGAACCCTTGAGGATTGATGATGGGAGCAAGGAATCTGATACAGACCGTGTTGAAAAGCCAATCTTAGGCTAGAACTAAAAAGAAAAAGAGAGAGAAAACTCTCCAAACAGAAAAACTTTCTATCTCTCTCTTACAAAACGCACTGCGAACTGAGCCAGGGCTAAAATCATTTCAAGCACGGGTGCTTTAACCACGAAGTCCAATAAACCTTAGGTTAGTTCTTGTGGGCCTTAAAAACCTTTGCTAAAAGACTGAGGCTAAGGCTAGACAGATTTGGATCTTGATTGGTACTAGAGTACCTTTTAGGCCTATGGTCAGCATTCTAACCTAATCTATGCTCAAATAAAAAAGGCACTTATCTAAAACTATTAAAAATTTCATGGTCTAGAACAAGGGTTGAAACCTTAAGTTTTTGCTAAGGGACTAGCAAAAGCTAGGCATGGGGGTATGATGAGAACCTCATCATGAGCCATAACTAGCTCATTTTGACCTAATACAAAGGATAAAAGCTCCTACATATCTCAAGGAAAGGCTTAACTCAGAGAATTCTGAGTTTAAGAAGAAAACAAGTCATAAGGGGTAAAAATGCAATTTTACCAGTATAATCTGCATACAGGGTAATTCAGGGCCCAAACATAGGTCAAAGCAGCTTAATAAGAATAAAAGTGGGATGAAATGATCTAGCGAGGGCTACAGCAATTCCAAGAAACTAAATGATAATCTGTAACCCTAAAACAACCCACTTCAATTCACAAGGTTCGAGGCAAAGTAAAAATAGAATAAACCCTCTAAAATTCATAGAAAAATAATCTCTAGGGTTTAGAACCTTCAATTTGGCCTTCAGAACCCATTTTGACCTACATTGAGAACCATGCCCAATTAATAACTTAATTTGGGTTTTTGCGTAAATTGACCGGTCAAACAAGGTTTAATATAGAAATGAAATTCACCATCAGATTCCTTAGGTCCTAATTAGTCATGTATAAAAACTTGAGCCTAAGAAGAAACCTCCTTGACCGACTTTACACTTTGGTCCTCATATATTTACTCTTTGGCCCTCAACTTTTGAACCCTCGCATTTTGGCCCCTAACTCTCCTTCGTTCTTTGCGATCAGGTCCCCCCTGCAAAACCTGCCAGCACCATGCTCCGGCGACCTTGCGCGGAGCATGGCGCCGTGCAGGGTGAGGTGGGGGACCTGGCAAGTAAACCGGGGGTGCCCTGCGTCGTCAGCCGTCGCAGGGACACCCCCCTGGTCGTTATAACCCACCATACCGGCCGTGCGAACGCACGGACGATATGGGTTCTTGTTTCCGGCCATCCTCCGGCGAGGGAGACACGTCGTCTCCCTCCGCCTTCCTCCCTGTTTGATCCCTATAAATAACCCCCGTTGCTCCACCGACCGGGGCAGCTTGGATCTGACGGAGAAAATCCCCAACTTTCCTCTCTTCTCTCTCCGGCAGACGCTCACCAGCTCCGGCGGTTCCTCCCCCTTCTCCTCTTCGCTCTGCCGCAATACCAGCAGCAGAGACTTCCTCCCCTGCTCTTCCCGCGCTACGCCGCACCCAGCTGGCGCCTCTCCGGCTCTCCACTCGCCGCCGCCCCTTTCCCTGAGCATCGTCTTCTCTGGCGACAGTCGATACGACTGTCGCCCTGTTCCTCCCCCTTCGTCCCTGCAAGTAAGTTAGAACTATTTCCCTTCTTCTCCTCTTTCTTTCCCCGGTTCCAATTTGTTTAATTACGCCCTCGACCGACCCTGACCATCGTCACCCCCTTCGACTCCGGCCACCCCCCGGCGAGATGTTCCCATCACTCCACAGCCTCACACACCTCGCCGACCCTCACCGCACCTCCGCCTCATCACACTGAGCACCCCCCACCCCTTCACTGCCACTCCACACCTCCGTAACGCTTCCCCCAACAAACCCATCCTCCGACCCACAGTCTGACCTAGGGCAGCCCTTGCACGCCGCCCCGCGCCTCGCCACCACCCACACGAGCTTCGTCGCACCCTGGCGAAGCTCCTGGCACATTCTGATTAGGCCGAGAGGCCATTTTCTTGTGAACAGGTCACCCGACCTCCGCCGCCATTGCCGTGCAGGAGGAACTGCTTCCGCCTGCAGCTACAGGCGCGCCACGCTCAGCGCTACGCCCAGATTCAACTCCCAGGCCTTGCGAGGCGTTCCGACAAAACACCAGGCTCGCAGCTAAGGCAGAAGGCTTCGCGTGACGCCGCGATCTCCCGCTGATTTCCCCGCTGCGGGCGCGCAATTGAGGTGGGACATTTAGTCCCACCTCGGAAAAGCCTGAAGAGGCGCAGCGATATAAGATGCAAAAGTGCTGGAGGCTTACTGCCTCAGCACACGGGGTGAGGTCCCCTTCACCCGCCCGGTTACCCGGTCTCGTCCGCGCTCACGCCCCGCGGACCTGACCCGACCCGACCCGACTTAAGACTGACCTGCACTCCTCGCCCACCACGCACGCCGGTGGGCCTGGACCCAGGCCTGACCCGAACCCGGTTACCCGGCAGCTCTGGGAGAGCTTTCCCAAGAGTGGTTTCAGAGAGAGAGAGAGACGCGGGGGGGGGAGGGTAGAGTAGGTTTTGCCTCTGACGAAAAACTCTGAAGTGTGCAGGCACAGGCGAAGAAGAAGACCCGCGGAAGAAGAAGGAAGCTGACTGTAGCAACAGGTAGTTTAAGTCGTCTGATTTGGAAATCAGACGACGGCCTGAAGGGAAAAGAAGAAAGAAGGAGGGGTGACGTCCCTGGCTGAAAAAGAAAAGAAGAAGCTGACACTTAGCCGCAGGGAGGAGAAACAAGAAGAAACTCTAAAGAAGAGGCTGAGCAAGGCAGAAGAAGAGGAAAGGCTGCAGAGAAGAAGTACAGCAGAGCCAAGGAAGAAGAAACCTTCACAGAAGAGACTGCAGAAAAAGAAGAAGAGAGGCCAAGACAGAAACCAAGGAAGAAGAAGAAGGAGATCTGAAGAAAGAAAGAAAGAAGAACATCACGAGGAGAAAACAAAGAGAACAACAAATTCTTTCCCTCTCTCTTTCTTTATTTTGTAAAAGAAACATGTATATCTCTAGAATACAACTTGCTCCCTGAGTTCGACCTCGGGAACTCTTTTATTTTCCGAGTAAAAAATTTATATATTTGAAATGTTGGTAATAACTGGCTATACTACAACGTTATAACAATAAAACCTGGTTGAAACAACGACTTCAGTAGGGGGCCTATTGTTGTGGAAACTTGGGAGGCTGCTGAGGTGGTGGATTAGTAGGAGGGTGATTCGTGCAGTTTTGATTTTTGCTCAGATACTGGTTCCTCTGGTGATTAGGGTTGGGCATGGGTTGGGAGGGTAGATGTTCTACAGGTCTTTGAGTGGGAGTAACCCCAATCTGATTGTTCAGATTTGTGATGATGAGGGTTACTTCTGTCATCTTTGTCTGCATTTCCTGCAAGGTTTTCATCATCTGAGCATTGATGTCTTGTTGGGATGGCCTAGGATGAAAGCTTGGATTAAACCCATACCCATTAAATTGGTTTGGTTGGGAAGGAACCTGGTTATTCTAGGAGTGGTTCGGGTAATTCTTCCAATTGGAGGAATTTCTAAATGGCTCCTGAACGATAGAAATATTTTGAGTGGGGTTAAGATCAGGATAGTTGTAATTCCCCAGTGAATCATAGACAACTTCAGAATATTGATAATAATCAGTAGGGGTAGAATTTAGGTTGTACAAATTTTCTCTCCTTGGCATGTTAGGTTGGGTTAGATGTGGGATATGTGGAGCTTAGGTTGGTGTAGCCAGTCTTTCCTCAATTTTCTTTTGATTTATCTGCATCTAGTTGAGTTTTTGTGCAATCATTTGAAGATCATCTTGGGTGACGGGAATAGATTGGGTGCCTACTTCATGAACATCGAACTACGTGTTTTGAGTCCTGCTAAATGCGTTCATGGAAGCTTGATTAAATGAGTTTTCACTCATTTCTTCAAAAAGGTCATAGGCACTCTCAGCATCCTTATTCAAGAAGTTGCCGCCACATGAGGCGTCGACAAAACATCGAAGTTGATCTTCTAATCCATGATAGAAGATCTGCACGAGCTGCCATAAAGGAATCTCATGGTGCGGGCAACTTCTTAGGAGGTCTTGGAATCTTTCCCAAGAATCATGGAAAGTCTCGTTAGATTTTTTTTGAAAGGTCGTAATAGATCTTTGTAGGGAATTGGTACGACCTATGGGAAAGAACTTTTTGAGGAAGGTGCTCTTAAGCTGAGGCCAAGTGGCGATGGGTTGGCCAATGGTCTTGAGCCAATAAGCAACCTTATCTTTAGGAGATAACGAGAATAGCTGCATGAGCCAAAGATCTTTCACATTTCGGGAATGGGTTGTTTGTGCAAGATGAGTTGGTTCTTCAAGGTGGCTGAACGGGTCTTCCCTAAGAGGGCCATGAAAATGTTTTATAAGGTTCAGAACCATCGGCTTGATCTCGAAGTCCCCTTCTGGTATGACCACCCCTGGTTGTTCCTCATAATAAGAAGGATCATAAAAATCTTTTAGAGGAATAACAGGCTGCTAACGAGGTAGTGGGTTTGGACTTTGATTGGCTAGGTTTTGGATTCTCTTAGTCAATGTTTGTTGATTGACATTCAATTGAGAAATCTGCTCGGCCATCATTGTCAAGAAATCAGGTAGGGGGGCTTGATGTTGTGATTGAGGCAGATCAACATTAGGGAGCTCCAAGTGCGGGAAGTCAAAGGTGGGGGGGTTTTGGGTGGAAGGGTCAGAATTAAGGTTAGTAGTAGGGTTAAAGGTGGGATTAGAGGTGGAAGTGGAAGGGTTAGTGCACATGTTTTGTTGATTTTCCATTTTAGAAGAAGAAGAAGGAAAAAGCAATCTTTTTGCGTGTAAGGCAAAATCAAAAGGTCCCTCCAAGTGCGGATTTTGAAACTGTCGCCCGTGCATAAAGTGGAAGAGTAGGAGGGGAGGAGAAGAGATGGAGATGAGAGAAGTGTGCACACAAGCAATCAAAATTCTAAACCTAACTTAAATGTGACTCCCAAAAAATTAACTTAAGACTTGATCTACCTAGGAAATAAAAAATTAATAGTGAATACCTATTCTATCAACAAATCTGGCCAAGTTGCATAAGGGGAGGTTTGGGCCCAAGCATTTCCAAGGAAAATCCCTAGGGGCGTGTGCAAACTCATGCCTGGTCGTTTGACATGGCCCCTCAGCCTGACAATAGATATAGATGACAGAATTGGTATTAACTATAGAAAACTTAAGACTTATATAGTAAGCCTAAGTTGATAAAACCTTAGGGGGAAAATCGCTATAATTTTTAGTTAGGCCTAGGATACTATTGTGCACACAGAATGTGGAGGACGTTGATGGGGGTATTGCCCTGTTATTTCAATTTTTAGTGTGTACGCAAGAATTGGAACTTGATTCCAACAAAAAGTAAGTTGTCACACAATTTTATGTATTTCTATCTTTTAGGATTTACTTCAAATTAGTGCATTTTAGGGTTTCCTTTCTTAAGACTTCAAACAAGTTTTGAGATCCATAAATAAGAGGAAATCAAGTTTTATAGGTGAGGATATGTTTCCTTTATGTTGTGGGACTAAAAAGAAGGAAAGAAACCCTAATCCAATTAGCCTTAAGATAAAAAATTACTACCAATGAATCCTTTTTAGGCTTTCTACATTAAGTAGTGGTCCAAACAAATCAAACAATGCCACTACTTTGAAGAAAATCAAACAAGAATTCTAGAAAATATTTTTTTAAGATTTTAGGAATTTATTTGTTATTTGTTTTGAATTTTTCTTTGTGCTGGTGTCGGAATCCAAAAATGATATTTGTGGGTATTTTGGACTTTTCAGAACCACCTCCAGCCTTCAAAAATTTTGGTGATTTTTGGTGATGTGTATAATTTCATAAGGATTCCATAAAGCTAAATTTCATAAAAATTGGCTGAGTATAAAAATTCTAAAAATTTGCAGACAACATCAAAATAGGAAGATGAGAGGGTGTGACCCCTCTGTGGTCCACAAATTTTTAAAAATTAAATATAAGCCAATTAGTTTGAAATTTGGAACACATGTTTTCAACTTGATTTGGAATCTCTTTGTAAAATTTCAAGATTTTAGGAGACCTGTGGTTTTCAAAATTGATTTTTCAAATCCGGATAGAAGTCTGGATCCGAAAAATAAAACACCGACACTTAAGGTAGAGTAGTGTTTAATGGGGCAATCAATCAAACAATGGGTTTTAAAGGTACCACTCTACCAAAATTTAATGTTTAAGATCCTGAAAGTCAATTTTAGTGTATTTTGTTAGTCTTTTATGCTAAGTGTGACAAGAAAGAAGAAACCAACCTAAAATCGTGGGAAGAAAAGGAACTTTGAGCTCTCGCTTCCAAATTCCCGCTTTCTTCCTGCAGTTCCTGAACACACAAGAAAGAAGAGAGGCAAGGGGATGAGATCCACTTCAAGCAAGAGAAAAATAATTTGTAAAGCCGTGCCTCCCCGGCAACGGTGCCTAAAAGTGGTCGCGAAAATACATGATTTGTTAATTAGGGTTTTGGAAATCGTTGTAATGCGCAAATCCGTTTCACTTTTAAAATTTATAACCTAGATAGTGGAGAATCTAAGGTCGTCCAAAGAGGCAATTGTTGCAATTATAAATTTCTTGCTTGAAAACATGGAAATCACCTTTCTTTTTGGTGTTTCTCAATATATGTTTTTTAGGATTTTTGACTTAACAAGGCAATACAAAGATTGGTAGTTGAAAAGGCTAAACCTATCTTAGCACTAGGTGACAAGAATGTCTTCTTCCCAAGCTCACCCTAGGTAAGTAAGGCCTAGGATAATTGGGAATAAGGTGTGAAAATGCTAAAATAAAATTAAAGCGAGAAGAAGATGTACCAAATTTAAAAAGGTAATTTTATAAAAATGGATTCTTGTTTACACTTGTAGAGGAGAGATTCTAAAAAAAATAATTGAAACTAAAGACAAATGAAACAAAAAGTCCTAATTATGTTGGTGAAGAAGAGATGCTCTTGCTCCAACTACGGCTACTCCCGTAGTTAAAAAGGGCTCCTTCCTTCTCCTTCTCTTTGCTGCAGGCTCCTCCTAGCTGATGGCCTCCAAGGCAAGCCCTAAAGGGAGGCATGCCTATGCTTCTCCCAAGGGTGGACATGCACCACCCTTCCTCCTCCAATTGCCTGGCCGTCCTCCTTGATGTGGAATGCTCCTCCTTCTTGGCGTGGCACAAGGTGAAGGAATGAGGAGAAGGCACCAAAGGGGCGGTTGATGTGCCCCCTTAATATTCTTCTCTACTCCATCTTCTTGGCCCTAGGTATGAAGTGGGTATAGGGTAGATTTAATTAAAGGGAGGATTGGAATTATGTGGTGGTAGGGTAGGGTATTTATAGGATGCGAAATGGTGGTTGGTGTGACCTTTGGATGGATGGCTAGGATTGGATGATGAGGGTAGTTAAGTGATCCAAGGGGAGGGGTAAGTTGGTCCCACCTAAAGGGCATGATGAGTGGTGGTTATGGTGGCCAAAGGGCACCTAAAAGTGGCGCCAACCATGGAAGGGTGCCATGGGTTGGCGCCAACTTAAAGGCTTCTAGAGGGAAGGTGAGGTGGATGGTGGAGATAGATTTAAGGAGAGATATGTGGTGGAGATGAAGGGGATTTTGGAAGGAAAAAGTGGTTCCAATTAGGAGGTGGTTATGGGTGGTTTTGGTATCACTTTGTGGTGGCTTTTGGAGGTAGTGGGTAGGCTAGGTTGGTGCTAAGGTGAAGTGGACTTAGGGTTAGCTTATGTGGAGCTTAGGTAGACTTGGAGTGGAAGGTCATGTAGGTGGAGTTGGGGTTAGGTTTTTGGTGCCATGGAGGTGGATTTAGCTAAGCTTAGCTAGCTTAGCTAGTTGTGGAGTAGAGGAGTAGAGGAGGAGGAATAAGGAAGCAAGGATTTGAGGAGAGGAGTTGGACTTTAGCTTCCTGAGCTGAAATGAAGTCATCGTCAACTGGATGGAGTTGAGTGAAGCTGGATGTAGCTGGACCTGAGCTGGGGTGAACTCCAGTCAACTCAGTAGAGCTAGCTAGAGCTCCCAGGGAACTGATGGGAGCTAAGATGAGCTAGACTCAACTAAGTTGAGCTGGATCTGAGCTGACTTGAGCTAAGGTGAGCTAAGATAAGCTCTCTTGAGTTTCCATTCAGCTGAGATGAGCTGAATCAAGCTGAGATGAGCTAACCCTAGTTCAAGTGAGCTGGATTCTAGCCATGGTGAGTTGGATCAAGTTGAGTTCTAACTAGTTTAGGCTTTTCCTTCACCAGTTTCCTTCCTGAGTGCTAGGGTTTTAGGGATCTGACAATTTGTATATCCCTAACACTCACAAAAACACATCAGAAGCACAATAAAGATTGCAATGCATGCCTAACCTAACTGATGCCTAAATGCAACCCAAAAACCCATTTACGGAGCAAAATCCTAAGAGCTAGGTTTGTTTTAATGTATAAGAATGATGATAAACTAGCGTTTATCAATTCGCCAAGGGATTGTCTACTCTAGGCACCTGTTTGACCAAGACGATCTTAATGTCTACTAGCTCCTCTCTGACCTTGTCAGCATACAAGATCATGTTTGGATCTCGAGCATTGTATTTGCTATTTACTTGATTGGAAACCAGCTGGGGGTTCGGGTAAATCTCTAGCGAGGCAACTCCTATGGATTTGGCTACCTAGATGCCTGCCATCATGACCTCGTACTCCTCCTAGTTATTGGATGGAGGGAAGTCCAATTTGATGGCATACTTATGGGTAACGTCGTTTGGGCCGATCAAAGCTATCCCAGCCTCAGACCCGGCTGTCATAGATGTGTCGTCAACATACAACTGCCAAGCGAGTGTGAGGGAGGCATCAGGGTCCATGAATTCCGCCAAAAAAATCCGCTAGGACTTGTGCTTTGATGGCTCTCCTTGGCCAATGCTTGATGTCGAATTTTGCCAACTCCATAGCTCATTTGATCTGTCGTGCAGACCCCGTGGGCTTATGTAGCATTCGCCGCAGGGGATAGTCTAACAGGACCATTATAGTGTGGACTTAGAAGAATGGGAATAGCTTGCTTGCTGTAGTGACTAGAGCTATCACTAGTTTCTCGTCGATCGTATACTTAGCTTCTATGCCTTGATAGGTTTTGCTGATGAAGTATAAGGGTCATTGTGTCCCCCCTCGCTCGCCAACTAGAACGGCGTTGACGACAGACACGGATGTCTCCAGGTATAGTGAAAGGATCTCCCCAAGTTAGGGAAACGTTAAAACGGGGGGACTTCGAATTGCGGATTTGACTTTCTCTAAGGCCTTCTAACAACGAGGGGTCCAGTGGGTTGTAGTATATCCTTTGCCCCTTTTTATGCACTCAAAGAAAGGGAGGCATTTGTCGGTAGATCGAGACAAGAATCAACCTAATGAGGAGATCTTGCCGACTATCAATTGCATCCCTTTGAAGGTGCCTGATGGTTGCAGGTCTATTATTGCCTGGATCTTGTCTGGGTTGGCTTCGATCCCCTGGTTGGAGACCAAGAACCCTAAAAACTTATCGATTGAGACCTCAAAGGTACACTTGTCGGGATTCAGGCAATGGCTAGTGTTCCTTAGAATCTGGAATACCTCTACAAAATATTCTAAGTGTTGAAGGACATTGGATCCCTTTACAAGAATATCATCTATGTACACCTCAAATGATTTTCATATTATTTTTGAAAAAACCATATTTACAAGGAGCTGGTAAGTTACTCCAGCGTTTTCCAAGTCAAAGCACATGATCTATACTGAAACAGACCCTTATTGGCGATGAAGGAGGTGTGAGGTTTGTTTGCTGGAGAGAGGCTGATCTGGTGGTACCCGCTGTAGGCATCCAGGAAGGACATGTGAGATTGTCCATTGCAGGAGTCCACTAGGGTGTCCACCCTTAGTAGGGGGAACTCATCCTTTGGGTAAGCTTCATTGAGGTTTGTGAAGTCTATGCACATGCATCATTGGCTATTGGCTTTCTTCACCATTACCATATTATAGAGCCATGCCATGTACAAGAATTCTTCAATGAATCCAGCTTCCAGGAGCTTTTGGACTTTAGCTTCAGCCGCCTGCCATTGCTCAGCAGATTTGTGCTGGCGCGCCTGCTTGACCACGCAGGTGCCCGTTTGGATGTTCAGATGGTGCTGGATTAGGGACATGTTTACTCCGAGCAGGTCATTGGTGGATCAAACAAAAATGATTACATTGGCCAGGAGCATGAGTAGCAACTCCTGTACCTCGGAGGGATCAAGGTCTACTCTAACTCGAACGAGCTTGGTAGCATAGTTAGGATACATTTTTATGGCCATGGTTGAAAAGCCTGGTTGTAGTCCCGAAGTCGCTGGAAAATTAGCTAGAATTCTCCTGCTGAATTACCTGGACTTGGTTTCTTTTCTTCCCCCATTTCTGTGGCTTGGGTGACTTTGGCTCCATGGATCGCCCTAGCTCATTCCTGAAGAGCTCGCGCCTGGCCATCTGATCCCAGTGTACTATTCCTACTCTGTGTGGAGACTAGAAAAGCACAAATTGGAAGTATGACAAGGGCATTAGGTGGAAGGAGTGGGTAGTTGGTGACCGGTCGATCTTTCGCTTTTAAGTCGTTTGTAGTTTAATGTGGTGGAAAAATCGACTAATCAATTTTTAACAAGAAATAACCACTCGCAGAGGAGCGGGTCGTATCCACAGGGAGGCAATAACGTATTAAAATTCGCACCACTTAAAAATGTTTGTTCGTAGTCAATTTGGACAAGAACCAAGCCAAGATTGCCTTTAGATTAAGGTTTAAGCAAGAAATAATGCTGAAATGGCAATTATGATAAACTACAGGATATTTTCCGCAATGTAGAGTCAATAGAATATGATTAAAATGTGGCAATGGCAGAAAATGTAAATTTTAATTAATGTTTTACTGTAGCAAAACAGGGGAATTTTTCCCCGTTGTCTTGCGCGACGAGGAGCCGATGGCCGGGCGCGGGAAGCTCAGAGGAGGTCCCTTGGATCAAGGGCTTCGAATCGGTGGTGGCGGCGAGTCGCGCGGCGGTCGGAGGTGGCCGGACGAGCTCCGGCGGAGGTGCTTTTAAGTCGTTTGTAGTTTAATGTGGTGGAAAAATCGACTAATCAATTTTTAACAAGAAATAACCACTCGCAGAGGAGCGGGTCGTATCCACAGGGAGGCAATAACGTATTAGAATTCACGCCACTTAAAAATGTTTGTTCGGAGTCAATTTGGACAAGAACCAAGACAAGATTGCCTTTAGATTAAGGTTTAAGCAAGAAACAATGCTGAAATGGCAATTATGAGAAACTACAGGATATTTTCCGCAATGCAGAGTGAATAGAATATGATTAAAATGTGGCAATGGCAGAAAATGTAAATTTTAATTAACGTTTTACTGTAGCAAAACAGGGGAATTTTTCCCCGTTGTCTTGCGCGACGAGGAGCCGATGGCCGGGCGCGGGAAGCTCGGAGGAGGTCCCTTGGATCAAGGGCTTCGAATCGGTGGTGGCGGCGAGTCGCGCGGCGGTCGGAGGTGGCCGGACGAGCTCCGGCGGAGGTGCTGTAGCCGGCAGCTTGCGCAGCCTATTGGCGTGAAGTCCGCCGCCTGCTGCTGTGGCTGGCGTGTGCGGCTGGCGTGCGCGGTGGTCGGTTGGGCGGTCTGCAGGCGGTTGTGCGTGGGTGCGCGGAGGGTCTGCAGGAGGGCGCGCGATTGTGCGTGGGCGGTGGTCTGCAGGAGGGCGCTTGCGCGGTGGTCTGCAGGCAGTTGGCGTGTGCGGTGGAAGCTGGCGTGGGCGGAGGGTCTGCAGAGGTCGGTTGGGCGGTCTGCAGGCGGTTGTGCGTGGGTGCGCAGAGGGTCTGCAGGAGGGCGCTTGCACGGTGGTCTGCAGGCGGTTGGCGTGTGCGGTGGAAGCTGCAGGCGGCTGTTGGAGGATGCTGCAGGCTGGTCTGCAGGCGTTGGAGGAGAGCGCGGGCTGATCTGCAGGCGTGCGCAGGTCTGCAGCCGGTGAGCGGTGGAGGGTGCAGGCGGTCTGGTGGCCGGTTGGAGAGTGCAGGCTGAGGAAGTGGAGGTGAGCGGGTAACTTCAGACGTCTGGGAAATTTCCCAGACGTCTTAAGTTACTGAGAGGGTGGCTGATCACTAGCTCGGTGGTGGTGGTCTGCGTCGACGGCGAGGAACATGCACGCTAGGGTGCTCACGGTGATGCGGCGAGCTCCGGATGGCGGTGTGGCCTGTCACACCACACGCCCACGGTGGTGGAGACTCGTCGCCACGGTAGAGGCCGGCAGTGTGGAGTGGAAGAGAGAGGTTCTCTCTGCACAGTGGTGGGTCGGTGGCGGAGGCCTCCCGAGCTCGGCTGCCTCCCTGCTCCTTTTGTAGTGGCCTGAACAAGTTTGAAATCAGCCGCCGACCAGATCCACCACATCCGCTCTCCCTTGAATGGCTTCATCACTGCAGCAGCCGGGCGTTGGAGCGGCAGACAGCCGTTCTGAAAGAAGAAGAATAAATAAAATATTGTTAAAATATTAAGGTTATTTATATACGGACCCTCAACTTCTATGTTAATAAAAACAATGTACCTAATTGATTATCTAATTAGATGAATGCTATTCTAAGCTAATTCTAAATGCACTTAAGATATGAATGCAATGTATGGATTATGTAATTAGATTAAAACTATCAATTAATCTATTTACATCCTAATTTATACTAAATAAATGTTAGAATTAATCTAATGTATAGGCACTTAAATACTTAAATAGCCCACAACTATGGGCTAATCAAATACCCCCATGCCTAGTTTTTGCTAGTCCCTAGCAAAATTAAACGAAACCTAGCACTCCAAGTAGACTAGTCAACTCACTTAGTCTTCTTTCAGAAGCATATTAAGTTCAGGCTCTAGATCCAAGGTTCCTAAGTAGTTGCTAAGTTACAGACTAGGTCGGCTAAAGACGAGTTGCAAGCACAAGTTTCCCTGATTTCTGACTCTACGCTAAAGTTTATTGATCCCTGAGATTAAAGCATCCGTGCTTGTGCATTGGTCCGAGTTATTTCTAATTAGATGAATGCTATTCTAAGCTAATTCTAAATGCACTTAAGATATGAATGCAATGTATGGATTATGTAATTAGATTAAAATTATCAATTAATCTATTTACATCCTAATTTATACTAAATAAATGTTAGAATTAATCTAATGTATAGGCACTTAAATACTTAAATAGCCCACAACTATGGGCTAATCAGTTGGGCGGCTAAGGATGTCGTCGAATGCTGTCGTCAATCCAGCCACTATAGATGTGGCCATCCAGTTGAGGTGCCTATCCCCATCACAGACGGACAAGGGGAGGCTGATTTCTCCTTTTGGCATCACCTTGCGGTTGCCAAATCCTACAATCAGGTGAGTTGATAGGGAGAGGTGCTCTTCTGTGAAACCCAACCGAAGTAGCATTTTGGAGAAGAGGATGCCAACGATACCACCCTTGTCCACAAGGAGCCAAGGTTGCTATTGTCCTGCTAGGAGTAGCGTCACCAGTAGGGGGTCAACGTGTTCTGCTAGATTTGGTAGGGAGGCAAACAGTCTCGAGGATGCCTGCTTGACGGGGCCTCTCTCGCACCATTATAGGGTGGGGAACGCACTGCTGGTCGCTTGCCCTGAGGGGGTGAGTTGTTGATCTGGGGCGACGTTGACCCCGAAAATCACTTCAACCTCTACGCCCGCGGATTGTGGGTGGTGAGTGTTTTGGGTTAAACTAGGCAAATCCACCAGGACCTGCTGGTGGTACTCAACCAGGGAGAATAAGGGGGATACCGCTTGCTTGAGGAGGCAGGCCACGCCGTTGTTGGGCTCTCGGCCCTCGATGAGGACCATGTTGATCCCATAGAACTGCTGAAGCTTTTCCTTGTGGTAATCTTCTAGGCCCTCCATGGGCTCTTTTCCTTATCCTGGCCCTCATTCTACCTGATGAAGTGGCCCAAATTTCCATGCTGGACCTTAGACTCGATTTGGTCCCATAGATCCCAATAGTCTTCAGTGGCATGCCCCTAGGCATTGTGGTATTTGCAATAGGGCCCGCAGTCGACCTTCTTCTTCATCGGCTTTGATGGGGGTAGTAGGTCTTTGTCTGTAGACCAGACCTCCGCCGACATGTCCATTTGGTTCATGGCTAGGGCAATGTATTCTTTGAAGTAATCCCACCTAGGCTGGTGGGGTCCACTACTTCGGCCCTTAGTTGGTTGATCATTCCTTCGCTTTAGGAAACTAGCTTTACACTTGTTGAAGCGGCTGCCTCCATGGATGGAGATGGGAGTGGAATCTATTGGGGCCTGCTTCTCATTGACCGGGTTGGCATTGTCTCAGTATCCCTCTGCCAACCGGCTACGGGAGTAGAAAGAGTCATCCTGCTCTGCAAACCTTGTAGCTCTATCCTAGAGCTCTTCCATATCTCTAGGCGAGAAATCATGGATGTCATATCAAAACCTCTGAGTCAAGAGTCCTGACTTGAAGTATTGGATGGCGATGGCTTTATGAGACCGCTTACATTTAAAATACTGGAACTTGAACCAGTCCAGGTAGGACCAGAAAGATTCTTTCTTCTACTACCGGATCTCCGATAGCCTTTCAGGGTTGTCCCTAACCCTCTGTTGCCTGGAAAAATATTGGCAGAACTTGACCACCAACTCTTGAAAGCATGTGATCTGTCTGGCCGGCAGTTCATTGAATCACTCATGGGACATGTTGGATAGGGAGAACGGGAATATTCAGCAGAGTACTCCGTCAGGGTAGCCATGCACCAGCATCATCTGACGATAACTCCCAACAAAGCTATTGGGGTATGCCGTTCCATAATATTGGGTCATGATGGGCTACTTGAATTTCTTCAACAGGAGGGCCGTCATCACCTCCTCAATGAAAGGGTAGGTGGTGACGTAAGCCTGGGGGCATATACCCTGCACTGCCCTAGTGACTTGGCGAACGATCTCAGGGATCGAGCCTCCACTGCTAGTCACCATGGGTTGAGCCCTTGAGTGCTCTTTCGATGAAGGCAGGTGGGGAACTTTAGGCGGGTTAGGAGGAGCTTCCCCTTTCTGGCTACTAAGCTCTTGTTTTAATTTTTCGAGCTGTTTGCTCATACGAGCATTCTCATCCTCCACGGTACGATGCCACATTTGCTGTTCATCTTTGAGACTTGATTGGTGGGGCTCCTCTGGGGGGGGGGGGGGTTGCTGAACTACCAGATCTGTTTGATCACCAGGTATTTCTCCTCAACTGAAAGCTCTTCAGCCCTAAGAGTCGCTAGCCTAGGCCTGATACTGCTCTTCCCTCACCTGCATTTCCCAGAGAGGGTCATGCTCAGGGTCCTCCAGCAATCGACCAGGGACTCCCTACTTCACCTTACTTGGCCTGGCCGACTAAGGGTGTCTCTTGGACACCGAGACACTGGATTCAACCTGGGCCAACGCTTTGTCGGGGCTGGTGCAGAAGGAGTTGTGAGTCGTAGGAGCTATTGGGAAGACTCTGAGAGTTGGGAAATGTTATCAACTGATAATCACATCCCACAGAAGGCGTCAATTGATCGGACCTCTTAGGTGATCGGAGAATCCAACTCAACGATTAAAGCAATCACTTTGAGACATGAAAATTGTTTACCCAGTTCCATTGCGAAAGGGTGTACGTCTGAGGGGAAGGTGATGCTCCCAAAATATACACTAGTCAGGAATAAGAATACAATCTCTCTTTCTCTCTCAAAAATTACTTGAGAAAGGGCCTTGAGGGTCTCTCTTCGCTATTTATAGTGCTGGGATCAGTCCTCTTGCGAAATCTTCTTACTGGATATGACCGTTGCCCAGGTGTGTATATTGTCAGATTATTAATTGCGGCAGCAATGCCATCATTTATTGAGGGCATGGTCGTGTTGGACATTTTTCACCGTCTTCTTGTTAGTGGTCGATGCTGAATCCTTAGGTGGGTCGGGTCTTCTATACCCGCCTATATCTGGCCTTTTCTTGGTGTAGGAGGGCTGGATCCGCAGACCTACTTGTATTCAGGTATTTCTAGGTATAGGTTATCGTTACCCTAAAGCTTATGCTCTAATGATTTTAAGTGAAACCGCAAGTGTCTTCGGTGACGATTCTAGAGCCAGAGACAACTCGTTGCCAAATCTCAGCTTTCTAGCAGAAGAAACTTACGTTGCACGTGCCATGATAAGCATAACATAAGAATAATGCTATAAAATGGAGTATATGTGGTGACAGGACGAGTGCAGGGTAGGAATCATAAGGTGGAAGAGGGTAGAATTTTTTAAAACATTATAAGTACATCCCTCTTTTATTATTTAGTATGAAAAATGAACATGTGGATCTCATTAAATATGATTCAAAGGACACCCTTTCTTTTAGAAAGGTCCCTTGCCATCGAAATAGAACTTAAAATTGAGTTATTCCCCAAAGTTATATATGGGCAGAAGTAATAGTTTCTTCTTCTCGGTAATTTATTTGCTTCTAATATCAGATTCGTTTAATTCTTATTTTTTCAAATTCTCACCCAGCGAAGCCGAACAAACGACTAGACAAAAAAGAAAATGAATTGGGATATTTCGCAATGCACTTCCTTTCAAAAATAAATTGCAACCAGCAAAGATTGATGAGATTGACGTAAGATAGAGAAATAGTGTAGAGATACATGTGTTGCTTTCAACATGTTCCCTTCTTCCTTATTCATCTTAATTTCCATGCCAATCACTGCACATACTCCTATTCACTAAAGGATGATAGGAACAAAAGCCAAGTGGTGATGGGAGGCGATGAAGTGGATGCATGTCCCTGTTGTGCTCAACTTGCATTGACGAGTCTTTGGTCTTGGGCAATCCATCTCCCCTATGTGTCTTTCTTTCTTGGTTCGATGGCTCTCCATACCTCGACGTGTCTCCTTTACTACCTTACACTCTCCTATCATCCTCCAGTCATCCACCAGGTGTGTTTCTACTGTTGGGAAGGAGGGAAGTTTCCTTTTCAAAGAGGGTTCGTTTTAGATTTCATATATATAATGTCCAATTAATGTTTGGAGTAGGACAATATTATGTGACATTTTATTTAAGAAGTATATTTAATTTAGAGGATATTATAGGTGATTTTGAGAATTTCATGTATATAATTCCAAGACCCGATCGCTTCCGGGGGATCAGCGATCACGAATGCACGGCGTCCAAGAATTGGAATCTCTCGAATTGATGATGGTGATAGGAAACACTTAGCAGTAGTCTTGGTAAAATTGATTCCTTATTTTCTTCCACCTGTTAGAAACGAAAAGAAATGTCTTTCAAGTGATTATATTTTGAACTACCACTTAGACAAGAGTAATAACGAAATAATTATAGATATGCCAAACAATACTTGCTTTTGTTTCAAAGTTATTATGTACATCGTGAAATGTACAAAACATACGTGCAGCATTGAATTAAATTTTGAACAACAAATACATTTTCTATTACATTTGAGGTAAATATGTTTAAATAAAAAGTTTGTGTTGTACTTTGTATGAAGAGTAAGTGCCGACATGCTCTTCTCTGGACTTCCAAACATACTCTCGGGAACCAAAAAAAAAAGAAAAGATATATATTTTTCAAAGAAGTATAATGCACTAGGTAATTTACGAAGGAAAATATATGCTTGAAGGGATGAATATTGCCCCCTTTATAATTTTAAGCAAAAAATTTTTCGAAATCAATTCGGAGGTATCAAAATTCTATATCATGAGAATGATGCGTATATTCAACTACAGAAAATCAAACTACAGTATATCCAAATTTTCATCCATCTAAACCACAATGACATCTAAATTTTAAATAGCTACTCCTCTGAGTACTTAAGGTTGTCCCTTCTTTAACATTTTCCATAGCCTATTGCCAGAAATTTACTACCAAATGAGGTTATTTTTAGGGTAACCAACCCATTACTACAATGGTCCATGAAGTGTTACTTAACATGAATATATGGTTCAATTCAGGTAGTTCACAAAGTGATTTACAACAACATGCCAATCAAATTTGGACTAGACAATGCTTATCCACGTACAATCAATATGACGATTTAAGTACAACAACATGAATATCAAAATATTAAAATCACTCAATCTATAACTAGATGATAATCAAAATTATTTTCATCATACAATAGGAATTGATACTAGTAGTTTACAAAAAAAAAGGATCGGAATTGATACTAATCAATATATGCTTCTCAAACTCTAAACGATTTAGAACATAATTATCACATATGAAAAGCCACTGAGATATTGAAAGCCACTTTACTTGACAATAAGTCTTCCTTCTAAGAAAGCAATCTCAAAGAACCAAGGGAGTCTTTTAGAAGACTAGCTCACAATTTCAATAAATCTCACATTAAAAAAATTTTATATTTCACAGAGGAAGATACTCCTTAAGAGAGGGAGTAATGTCTTCTCTATGTAGTGTTTCTCTATTGGTACTACTGTGCCTCCTCAAGCTTCATTTATCCTCTATTTATGGGTTGGAGAGTTTTTATGTAAGATTAAAAATGCCCATTCTAATGACCATATTTCAGGAGCAAAAGTTATTAGTAGTAGAGAATCATATCTCTCCATCTAAATCTCACCAATGACCAAAACAAGCATGTATGACATGAACTTAGTTTGATTAATTGATTTTGTCTACTTTGATTTCCGACGAGAAAATTATTTGAAATCAAGCCACGTATGGAATATTAAGTGGGCACATAGATCTTTAAGTGCATCTTAAACCTTCTTTAATATTGTTTTCACTTAGTTTCAATAGACCTAAGTCCATTTTCATTTATTTGAGCTTAATTATTATGGTTCAAGCCTAATACTTGTTATTCGTGCAAATTTATATTGTATTTTATGAAAATTCTAAAATTAAAACTTAGAGTGAGAAATTAAACTTCTATATAATAGTTTGATTTTGTTGCTATCATTATGCTTCACTTATCATCCTTTAATTCTTAAGATTTTAATATTTAGTTTGTTTGACATAAGATGAGATTGTTCATAATGTTCACAAATTTCAAACCGCACAAGTTCATATCATGCTTGTACAACCTAACAATTGTTGGAAACATATTTATAATAATGGATAAATTGAATATCAATGTCTATCATCCATTCCCTTTTGATTCATTAAAATTATTAAACTTCTTATATATTCAATGTATCTAATTCAACAAGTAATGTCTAATCAAATATTTTAGCATTCTCCTTGGTATTTTCTAAATATGCTAGGAATTTTGTGATAGAGTGCTTTTAGCAGAGTTGGGTAAGATACACATAGATCTAAGTGGGTTCAACTCAAGGAAGACTTGTACTAAATAGATAAAAGAGGCAGGAAAACATGTAAACTGTAAGGTTTTGAATTTTTAATGACTATTTTACACCTAATCAAACCCTTATTAAGACTATAATAATTGGTTTATGTGATACTTGAAACCCAATCTCTTGATTTTGGCTTGTATGGGGCTTGATTTGGTTCCAATTCCCTTAACAAAATGGTGTAAGGGGATGACTGAGTAAAATTTCAGTTTGCTACACTTTTTTGTAAAGTTGGTTTTTGAGTGGAAGGACCTTGATTGCACAATAATCATAGGTCTTAATCAATGTAAATAATGTTAGAATCTAACTTAATTTGTAAATATTGTATTCATATCATGCATTGCATCATTTTATATAGAATAAGATGAGATTATCTTGCTATTTAATGTTTTTGTTGCTATTTACAGGTAATAAGAAGATCCAAATAAAGCTTGGATGCGAGATAGAGTGGAATAAAGTGAGAAAGAGAAGAAGAAACAAGAAGAAGCTTGATCCAGATAAGAGGAGTGGGGAGGAGAGCCTTATCCCAACCCTTAGAAACCCTAGGACAACCTTCCTAAACCCCAAACCACTTCCATTAAGACATCTTGGCCTTAGAACCCAAAACATGGATAGCACTGTTAGTTGCTTTGAATCAGATTTTAAAATTGATGTGTTACAGTATAGATTGAATCAGCAAGAAAAGCAAATAAAATTTATACTAGAAATAAATCCTAGGTTGAATACAGGGAGCAAATAGGAATTCAATAGCTAATCTCAATAAATAATGTAAATGAGCATAATTAATTACTCAAAAACTAATAATCACTGTAGCACATGAGTATATCAAGAATCTATTGAGGTAAAAAGTTATCTACGACAAAATAATGGTAATTTAAATCACCAATTATTAGCTTAGATACACATATAATAATTACTTAATCATATAAATAAATGAACAGTTTAACCATGCAAAGCTTTAGTGCATAGTGCACTTCATCAGTCGACAGGGCACTCAATCAAACGTCTTAAGTTAGCCCTGCTACAGTGCCAAGAGGGCATTGTGTTTCTTCTTCCTCTTCTCTTCTTTCTCTTCTTCTGCTCTTGCTCTTCTAACTTCTCTTCTTCTTCTGTGCGTGCCTCTTCTACCGCTCTCCTTCTTCTTCTTTCTTTTTCTTCTCAAGTCCTTCTAATTCCTTCTTTCCTCCTACTTTCACAGCACACACAAGCCTTCTTTTGTTCACGTGCAAGGTCTACACACCCTTCAAATTCGGCTAAGTGTCGCAAAGAGCAAAACCTCGTTGCCCTCGCACTCTCTCTCCTTTCTCTCTCTGAAATCCGCTGTTACGACCCGATTCCTGAATCCCTACAAGACACGAGAATTAGACCGATGATAGCGAAATACGCGTGATTTGTAAAAGCAGTTTTTTAACGTCGTTGTAACACGCGAATCCGCTTTCGCTTTTAAAATTTATATCCTAGATAGGGGAGTATCTAGGGTCGTCCAAGGAGGCAAAAATTGCAATAATGATTCTCTTGCTTGGAATACAATCTCAACTTTCTTTTTAGTATTTTTCAATATGTAATTTTTTTTTGTATTTTGTAAAGACGAGGGCAAACGGCAGATTGTAACGAAAAGAACTAACACCTACAAATGATAAAAAATCTAAAAGATAGAAATATCTTCTTCCTAAGCTCACTCTAGGCAAGTGTAGGCCTAGGGTAATTAGGAAGAAGAGGTGAAATAAGTGCTAGAACCAAAACAAACAACTGCAATAAAAAGCTTAAAAGAAGGCAATTTTTGATTGAGTAGAATGAGTGTTCTTTTCAAGGACAAGTAGAGGAAAGCTTCTACTAGAATTGAACAATTTAAAAGCAAGAAAAGAAACACAAATCCTCTTGTAACAATGGTGAAGAAGGTTGTCTTCTTGCTCCAAGCCTAGCTGCTCCTTGGCTTGAAAAGAGGGCCTCCTTCTTCTCCTTCCTTGAGAGCTCCTCCAAGGTGGAAGCTACCACCTTTAATGCTCTCTCCAAAGGGGTGGGCGTGCACCACCCTTAAAACTCCTCCAAGGTGGCGTGACCACCTTCAAGATCTCCTCCAAGATCTTCCTTGCCTGGCTTCTCCTTTGGCTGGCGTGACCCAAGAGAGAAGGGAAGAGGGGAAGGCACCAAGGGGACATAATATCCCCTTAATCTTCTTCTTCTTCTTCTCTCTTGGACGTGGGATTCTTGGTGGAATATGAGAGTGAAATGGCTAGCCAAGGATGGCTTGAATGGTGGTGGGTAGTGGTCTTTTTATAGGGTAGGATGGGGGGTTAAGGTGCCCCTTGAAATGGAGGGCTAGGATGGAAGAATGGAGGTGGTTGGTGATCCTATGGCTAAGGAGAGTTGGCGCCAACCCAAGAGGTGTTAAAGGGGGTAGTTATGGTGGTGTTGGTGTCTTTTGGTGGTGGAGAGACACCACCATGTTGGCGCCAACATGGGGTCTTCTAGAAGGGGGGTTAGGTGGATGGTGGAGATGGGTTCAAGGGAGATTGTGTGGTGGAGATGAGGGGAGATTTTGGAGGGAAAAGTGGCGCCATTAAGGGGTGGTTATGGGTAGTTTTTGGCGCCACTTTTAGGTGTCTTTTGGAGGTGGTGGGTAGGTTAGGTTGGTGCCAAGTAGGTTAGCTTATGTGGAGCTTAGGTGGAGCTAGTTGGGTAGAGTTGGTAGGTGGGTTTTTGGGGTAGTACAAGCCAAGGAAGTTGGAGCATAGCTAAGTTAAGCTAAGCTAAGCTAAGCTAAGCTAGCTTAGCTAATGGAGGAGTAGAGGAGAAGGTGTTGGAGCTAGGGTTCGGAGGAGGGAGCTGAGGAGAAGAAGTCTGGAGCTGGAGCTGGAGCTGGCTGCTGCTGAAGAGGCTGGCATGGGGCTACTCTAGCTGGCTTAGCTTGCTAGTTCTTTGCTAGTTGCTAAGCCAAGCTAAAGTGAGCTAGCTTCTACCAAAATGAGCTAAGGTGAGCTAGGTCTGGTGCTATCGGGGAGAATCAAGCTGGTTGAGGCAGCTAAGGTAGCTTAGCTCAACTGAGATGAGCTAAGCTGAATCCCCGGGAGCTGGACTTGAGCTTCCTGAGCTGAGATGAATTCTTCTTCAGCTGGCTGGAGTTGAGTGGAGCTGAATGTAGCTGGATCTGAGCTGGGGTGAACTCCTGTCAACTCAGCTGAGCTAGCTAGAGCTCCCTGTGAACTAGTGGGAGCTGAGGTGAGCTAGACTCAGCTAAGTTGAGCTGGATCTGAGCTGACTTGAGCTAGGGTGAGCTAAGGTGAACTCTCTTGAGCTGCCATCCAGCTGAGATTAGCTGAATGGAGCTGGGATGAGCTAACCCTAGTTCAAGTAAGCTAGGTTCCAGCTATGGTGAGCTGGATCAAGCTGGGTTCCAACTAGTCAGGGCTTCTCCTTCACCAATTGCCTTCTTGAGTGCTAGGGTTTTAGGAATCTGTGAATCTGTACATCCCTAACACTCACAAAAATACATTAAAACAATAATAAAAAATGCAATGCATGCCTATCCTAATTTATGCCTAAATGCAGCCCAAAAACCCGTTTGCAGAGTAAAATCCTAAGAGCTAGGTTAGTTTTAAAGCATAAAAATGATGATAAACTGGTGTTTATCACACCCCCATGCTTATCTTTTGCTAGTCTCTTAGCAAAACATTAATTTTTTTTGGAAAATGGAATTTTTGGGAAATCTAATTTTTTTTTTTACTTTTGAGGAGAAAAAGAGATTAAGGGACCTTGGTAGATTAAAACACAGGAGATACGGGATTTGTTGAAGATAAACATCAGGATTTATTTTTGGATCCAACCATTAGATAGAACGGGATCAATATATCCTCAGAAAATTCACAAATTAACCCCTTGTTAATTCAGATGACTTGAAATGTTTGTTTTTAGGATTTTTCTGGCTCGTGAATCTGATTCGCAACTTGCAAATTCCTTTAAAACCTTGCGTCTGTGCTTGTGAAAAGCCAACCTTTATAAGGACGTTTTTTTTTTTTTTTTTTTTTTTTACCCATGCTTATTTTTAGCTTAGTCTTACAACAGATGTGTCGGTATCATCATTCCCATTACCATTCCTCGAGGGGGCTCTGGCGCCAGTACTTCGAGATAGCACTGTCCATGACACCACCCAGGAGCTCACAACCCCAAAACACGATGCGGTGAAAAGGGGCGCTCCAAGCAAACTCAAGCTCTTGCTCCGACGCTATAGGTAGAGCACCGTCCAAGACACTTGAGCTGCTGAAATGCGCTTTAATGCTCCGTCTAAAGATATGAAATATAGATATAGAGCAGCGCCGAGGCGGTAACATGTTGACATCGCGTCCTCAAAGAAGGTATTTTCCTTCCTCTCGGCGGTGGGAACTCAAACCAATGATCTGCTTCAGACTTTTACTAAATCCAAACAAGGAAGCTTTTCAATTTTTTTTTTTTTTAGTTGTTTTTAAGTGTTGGCTTGTGTGTGAAAATTGACACAAGAAGTTTCTTGAGACCCGCAAGTTTTTGAATCAGAAACTAAGTCAAATACTTTCCATATTACAAAATAGGATCAAGTCACCTGAACTATCATGAGTTCAGGTGGAATTTTAGAGAAGGATATCTGATCTAGTCTAAAATAGACCCTGAAATTCTAATGATCAGATCCTTATCCTCATCCTTAGTTTGTTAAATATTAAATCCCATTGTACCAGAAGTGAATTTTACGACCTTAGTCCTGATTTCAAAATTTTTCCTCAAAAAGTTTTCAACATTTTTATTTTTATTTTTATTTTTTTTGGGTATGCAAGCAAGAAATAAATTAAAGAAAATTGCATGTTTTTAGGTTTTGAACATCCTGAATCGATCAAAAAAATTTAAAAACACCCCCCCATGCTTAAGATATGCCATGTCCTCATGCATTAGGAGGGAAAAGGGATCACCTTAGTGATGACGGTCGGGTTTAGGATGATCAAAACCTGGAAAAAGAAGAAAAAAAAGAAAGCAAGAAAATGATGGGTTACCTCCCATCCAGTGCTATCTTTTACGCCATTCAGCCGGGCGTGATGTGTACTAGTGATCAAGGGTGGTTGGCTCAGTAAAATTAAAAGATTCAGATGGAATTTTAGGCGTATGGTCAAAATAGGGCTTTAAACGCTGGCCATTGACTTGAAATATCGAATTAGTTTGTGGATCAAAAAGGTCAACAGCGCCGTATGGATATGTTTTATGAACAATAAAGGGGCCGGACCATTTAGATTTTAATTTGCCAGGAAAAAGACGTAATCTCGCATCGAAAAGGCAAACACGTTGATTAACGTCAAAGTGTTTCCGAACAATATATTTATCATGAAATTTCTTTGTTCGGTCTTTATAAATCCTCGCATTTTCATAGGAAAAATTACGTAATTCTTCCAATTCAGTTAATTGTAATTTTCTATGGTTACCGGCATCAGATAAATCCATATTAAGTTGTTTTATTTCCCAAAAAGCCCTATGTTCTAATTCTACCGGGAGATGGCATACCTTCCCGAAAATTAGACGGAAGGGAGACATGCCAAGCGGAGTTTTAAAAGCGGTACGGTAGGCCCATAAAGCGTCGTCCAATTTGGTGGACCAGTCTTTACGGTCGGACCTAACCATTTTTTGTAGAATATTTTTAATTTCCCGGTTAGAAACTTCAGCCTGGCCATTAGTTTGGGGATGATATGGTGTGGAAATTTTATGATTAACCCCGTATTTAGAAAGGAGGTGACGGAAGTGTGAGTGGGTGAAATGTGAGCCTCCATCACTGATAATGGCTTTTGGTATGCCGAATCTTGAGAAAATATTTTTCTTAAGAAATTCGACAACCACACGGTGATCACTAGTGCGGGTGGGTATTGCTTCTATCCATTTAGAAACATAGTCTACTGCGACTAATATATACAAATACCCACCAGAGTTGATGAACGGTCCCATGAAGTCGATGCCCCAAACATCGAAAATTTCAACCTCTAAAATAGGATTAAGGGGCATCATATCCTTTCGAGTCATGTTGCCGATGCTCTGGCAACGCACACAGGACCGAACAAAGTCATGAGCATCTTTGTGCAAGCTGGGCCAATAAAATCCTGCATTAAGGATTTTAGCTGCAGTTTTCTTGCCCGAAAAATGTCCGCCACAGGCCATTGAGTGACAATGTGTTAAGATATCATGGATTTCAGAATCAGGGACACATCGTCGAATAACCTGATCGGCACAAATGCGGAAAAGGTCGGGCTCCTCCCAAAAATAATATTTAATATCAGCAAAGAACTTATCCCGTTTTGTTTTTGGCCAATCAGCGGGGATTTGTTCTTTTGCTAAGTAGTTTGCAATGGGTGCAAACCAAGGGAGGGTTGTAGCAGCTAAAATACTTTCATCAGGGAACTGATCTGGTGGGGTCATTATGTCATTTATCATAAGACGAGAGAGATGATCGGCCACTACATTGTGCAATCCTGCCTTATCCTTGATTTCCAGGTCAAATTCCTGGAGCAGCAGAATCCAACGGATAAGGCGGGGTTTCGCATCTTTCTTAGTCAGCAAATATTTAATTGCTGAGTGGTCGGTATAAACAGTGACACGTGACCCCAACAGATAAGATCTAAATTTTTCCAAGGCAAATACAATGGCAAGAAGTTCCTTTTCAGTAACCGTGTAATTCCGTTGTGCGTCATCAAGGGTTTTGCTGGCATAATAGATCACAATGGGTTTCTTGCCAATTCTTTGCCCTAGAACGGCCCCTACAGCAAAATCTGAGGCATCTGTCATTAATTCAAAGGGACTATTCCAGTCAGGTCCCTGCAATATTGGTGCCTCAGTAACCTCTTTCTTCAACCTCAAAAAACTCTCCAGGCACTTATTATTAAAATCAAATGGCTGGTCTTTAGTAAGAAGCTGACTTAAAGGCTTGGAGATTTGGGAAAAGTTTTGTATGAATCGACGATAGAAACCCACATGACCCAAAAAGGATCTGATTTGTCTGACAGTAGTGGGCGGTGGGAGCTTAGATATAGCATCTATTTTTGCTTTATCTACCGCAATTCCTTGTTTAGAAATAACATGGCCCAAGACAATACCTTCTTGGACCATGAAATGGCTTTTTTCCCAGCTGAGGACCAGGTTAACTTCTATGCACTTTTGGAGGGTTCTTTCAAGATTTTTGAGGCAATGATCAAAAGAATCTCCAAAAATAGAGAAGTCATCCATAAAAACTTCTAAACATTCACCTACCAGGTCTGAAAAAATTGCAAGCATGCACCTTTGAAAAGTCGCAGGTGCGTTGCAAAGACCGAAGGGCATTCTTCGGAAAGCAAAGGTTCCGAAGGGGCAGGTGAAAGTTGTTTTATCCTGGTCCTCAGGATGAACCGCTACTTGATTATAGCCAGAATAACCGTCCAAAAAACAGTAAAATTCCCGTCCGGCTAACCGCTCCAAGATTTGATCAATAAAAGGGAGCGGGAAATGATCCTTCTTAGTGGCGGTGTTTAATTTTCGATAATCTATACACACGCGCCAAGAAGAAGCGGTTCGAGTGGCTATATTTTCCCCCTTTTCATTGGTGACAACTGTTAGTCCAACCTTTTTGGGGACTACTTGAGTTGGACTAACCCAGGAGCTGTCAGAAATGGGGTAGATGATATCAGCATCCAGCCACTTAATAATCTCCTTTTTTACCACCTCCTGCATACTAGGATTCAAGCGCCTTTGTGGTTGGCGGGAGGGGCGAGAATCGTCCTCTAAAAATATACGGTGCGTACAATAGGACGGATGAATGCCTTTAAGATCAGAAAGGGTCCAGCCAATAGCTTTTCGATATTTACTCAAAACCTGGAGAAGTTTGTGCTCTTGTGCCCCGGTGAGTCCAGAATTTATAATCAGGGGCAGGGTCTGATTTGGACCCAGGAAAACATATTTAAGTGAATCGGGCAAAGGTTTTAATTCCAATTGTAGGCCCGGTTCCGAAAGAGTTTCTGCTTTGTGGGTTAGAGGTGAGGTGAGAGTGAAAGGGTCAGCTGGAATGTTAGCTGGTTGTGTAGTTGAGGTGGAAGGGTGAGAAAAAGTAGATTGTTCAGGAACCGTATTTACAGCAAAACAGGAACCTAATTGGGAAATCTGCAATGTTTCCTCCACAATGTTTTCTATTTCTGAATCCGAATCATCAAAGAAATCTGGTTCCTGGAATCGCCTAGAGGCTTGAAAAATGTCTAGGGTTACAGATTCACCGCCACACATGATCTTCATCTTTCCAGAATCACAATCAATATTGGCGCGGGCGGTGGCTAAGAATGGTCTTCCAAGAATAATGGGGGCAAACTTAAGTGCTTCAGGTACCTCTATGTCCAGGACTAAAAAGTCTACAACGAATAGACAATCTTTGACCCGGACAAGAACATCTTCAACAATTCCCCTTGGTTTAATCGTAGATCGGTCGGCTAATTGGAGAGTAACCTCAACAGGTTTCAATTCACCGATCTTAAATTCCTCAAAAATAATTGTGGGGATAAGATTAATTGAGGCACCAAGATCCAACAGAGCGTGATCAAATGAGGTATCATTAATGATAACTTGGATTAGGGGGGCGCCGGGATCTTTTCTCTTAAGAGGCAGTCGGCTCTGCACAACTGAGCTGACTGTCTCTGGAAGAATCACCTTTCCTAAATTCTTGGGCTGCCTTTTTGGAGTACATAAATCTTTTAAGAATTTTGCATAGGCAGGGATATACTTAATGGCATCTAGGATAGGGATATTAATTTCTACTTGCCCAAATAAATCCATTAATTCCTTCTCAGTGGGCTCAGATTTTGTTTTTTTCTTTTTTGAAGAGTGGAGGGCTTGTGGAAATGGGGCAGGGTTGCCCTGTTTTGCGTGAATTGGTTCCTGAACAATAGGAGGGGAAGAGTTAATTTGTGTGTCATTAGAGCGGGTTTCTTTAACAGGCAGGGTATTTTGAGTGGTTTTCCCATTCCTCAAGGTAACTGCATTTGCAGTCTGGTTGTTTCTAGGGTGAGGACGGGGAGCCTGGCTATTATTGAAACCCGGCGGATGCTGAGGTGCTGGATGAATAGGTTGACTGTGATATCCACCTTGGAATTGACTCCTTTGATTGTTGGGGTTGGGCATGGGTTGGGATGGTAAATTCCCAATAGGTCGATGATCAGGAGTAACCTTAACTTGTTGTTGTAAATTGGTAACCATGCGGGTTACTTCTGTCATTTGAGTCTGCATTCCTTGCAGAGTTTTCATGACCTGATTATTAATATCATCCTGGGATGGTCCAGGTTGATACAAAGGTTGCCCATAATTCCCACAATAGTTTTGTTTGGGAAGAGAAATCGGATTCGGGTTTTTCCAGGAGTGATTCGGGTTAGTCCTCCAATTTTGATTGGAAATGTTGGAGGAGTTTCTAAATTGCTCCTGGAGAGCATAAATATTTTCCGAGGTGGAATCAACAATATTTTGGTCAAAATTCCCAGTTAAATCTTGCGGGAAATCTGCCGGGAATTGCTGGTCAACAGATGTGGCATCGATATTGTGCAGATTCTCTCTTCGGAGAATGTGTGGGGGGTGAGTGTGTGGAGAGTGGACGTGTGGAGCTTGTTTGTTTGTGAGCTTTTCTTCTATTTTCTTTTGGTGAATTTGCATCTGGTCCAGTCGTTGAGCTAACATATATAAATCATCTTGTGTGACTGGAACAGAGGTGGTTTTGGAGTCAATTTCATGGACTCCATGTCTGGGGTTTTGTGATCTGCCAAAAGTGTCCATTGAAGTCATTGATGTGACGTCGGTTCTTGACCGGTTTGTGTTATATCGTTGTAGTAAAGCCGGTTGTTACCAACGTATCATATAAAAATTTTTTACTCGGAAAAATAAAAGAGTTCCCGAGGTCGAACTCAGGGAGCAAGTTGTATTCTAGAGATATACAAGTTCTATTTACAAAAATAAAGAGAGAGAGAGAGAGATGAAAAATTGGCTTCTTCTTCTTTTCTTCTTTCTTCCTCTTTGTCTTTGGTTCTTCCTGTTCTTCTTCTTCTTCTTCTTCTGCTTCTTTTTCTTCTGCTTTCTTCAGATTTTCCCCTCGTGCTCTTCTTCTTCTGTTCTTCCTTGTTTCCTTTCTTTCTTTTTCGTCAGATCGTCTTCTTCTTTTCTTGCTTCTTGCTTTGTCTTCACCTGCCTTGACCTCTCTTTTTCTTCTTTCGCGATGGCTGTTGCTCTTCCTTTTTCTTCAGCGGGTCTTCTTCTTCTTTGGCTGCTGACCTTCCGTCGTCTGCGCCAGTGCTGAGACGACTTAACAATGCCTTCGCTACAGTGCAGCAGCTCCTTCTTCTTCAGCGGGTCTGCTTCTTCTTCTTTGGCCTGCACACTTCAGAGTTTATTCGTCAAGGCAAAAACCTACTCTACCCCCCTCCCCCGCGTATCTCTCTCTCTGAAATCACTCCTCGGAAGCTCTCCCAGAGCGCTATCGGGTAATCGGGTTCGGGTCAGGCCCGGGTCCAGGCCCACCGGCGTGCGTGGTGGGCGAGGAGTGCAGGTCAGTCTAATCGGGTCGGGCCAGGTCCGCGGAGCGTGGTCACGGACGAGGCCGAGTCGGGTCGGGTCGGGTGAGAGGGACCTCACCCCGTGGTAACTGAGGCAAACAGCATAAGGCAGTTTTCGCCTTTATGCGCCCGCGCACCTTTGAGAGATTCCGAGGTGGGACTAAATGTCCCACCCCAATTCTCTTACGCCTGCAGCAGGGATGGTGCTCCCAATTGCATCGGCTGTTGAGGCGTACAGCTCCAATCGAGGGCCAGGGTGTGTGCGTGAGACTCTTCCGCGCTGGCCGTGGCTATTCAATCTGGGATATCTCGGCTTGGAGCAACCTCGAGCAGGCTTCGAGCTTCCTCGCCAATGGCGGTCAAGGCCTGGAACCTGAAACCAATGGCACGGCCTCTCGGCCAAATCAGACAGGCGGGGGACCTTCGCCGTGGCACGGCGAAGGTGGTCAGGGGGTCTGCAGGGGGCGAGATGGAGCTGTTAGGTCGTCCTAGGTCAGACTGTGAGCGAGGGAGTGGGTGTGTTCGGTGGGTCTGCAGAGGGTGTTTGGTGGGAAGTGGAGGGGCGGAAGAGGATCAGGGTGAGGAGGCGGAGGTTCTGCGGTAGTCGGCGAGCCGTGTGGGTCGCTGAGGTGATGGGAGCGGCTCGCCGGAGGGTGGTCGGAGGCGGAGAGGATGAGGGTGAACAGGGTCGGTAGAGGGCTTAATTGACTAAATCGAAAGCGGGGAAAGAAAGAGGAGAAGAAGGGGAGTAAGTCTAACTTAACTGCAGGGACGAAGGGGGAGGAACAGGGCGACAGTCGTATCGACTGTCGCCGGAGAAGACGATGCCCAGTGGGGAAGGACGGCGGTGACGACGGGGCAGAGGCAGCGCGCGCCGGTATTGCGCGACGCGGAAAGAGCAGGGGAAGAAATCTCTGCTGCTGGTATTGCGGCAGAGCGAAGAGGAGGAGGAGGAAGGACCGCCGGAGCTGGTGGGCGTCTGCCGGAGTGAGAAGAGAGGAAAATTGGGGGTTTTCTCCGTCAGATCCAGGCTGCCTTCGTCGGTGGAGCGGCGGGGGGTATTTATAGGGTTGAAGCAGGGAGGAAGGCGGAGGGAGACGACGTGTCTCCCTCGCCGGAGAATGGTCGGAATTCGAACCCATACCGTCCGTGCGTTCGCACGGCCGGTATGGGGGGCTGTAATGACCATGGGGGTGCTCCTGCGACGGCTGACGACGCAGGGCACCCCCGGTACACATGCCAGGTCCTCCACCTCACCCTGCGCGGCGCCATGCTCCGCGCAAGGTCGCCGGAGCATGATGCTGGCAGGGTTTTGCAGGAGGGACCTGTTTGCAAAGAACGAAGGAGAGTTAGGGGCCTAAATGCGAGGGTTCAAAAGTTGAGGGCCAAAGAGTAAATATATGAGGACCAAAGTGTAAAGTCGGTCAAGGAGGTTTCTTCTTAGGCTCAAGTTTTTATACATGACTAATTAGAACCTAAGGAATCTGATGGTAAATTTCATTTTCATATTAAACCTTGTTTGACCGGTCAATTTGCGTAAAGACCCAAATTAAGTTATTAATTGGGCATGGTTCTCAATGTAGGTCAAAATGGGTTCTAAAGGCCAAATTGAAGGTTCTAAACCCTAGAGATTATTTTTCTATGAATTTTAGAGGGTTTATTCTATTTTTACTTTGCCTCGAACCTTGTGAATTGAAGTGGGTTGTTTTAGGGTTACAGATTATCATTTGGTTCCTTGGAAGTGCTGTAGCCCTTGCTAGATCATCTCATCCCACTTTTATTCTTATTAAGCTGTTCTGACCTGTGTTTGGGCCCTGAATTACCCTGTATGCAGATTATACTGGTAAAATTACACTTTTACCCCTTATGACTGGTTTTCCTCTCAAACTCAGAATTCTCTGAGTTAAGCCTTTCCTTGAGATATTTAGGAGCTTTTATCCTTTGTATTGGGTCAAAATGAGCTAGTTATGGCTCATGATGAGGTTCTCATCAGTCATGTTAAATGAGTTTTCACTCATTTCTTCAAAGAGAAGATAGGCACTTTCGGCATCTTTGTTAAGAAAATTGCCCCCACATGAGGCATCCACAAATCGTTTTAATTGATCTTCTAATCCATGATAGAAGATCTGCACTAGCTGCCATTGTGGAATTTCATGGTGGGGACAACTTCTTAGAAGTTCCTGAAATCTTTCCCAGGCTTCATGGAGGGGTTCACCAATTTTTTGTTGAAAGGTCGTTATAGATCTTCTTAATGCATTTGTTCGACCGATCGGAAAAATTTTTTTAAGAAAAGCACTTTTTAATTAGGGCCAGGTGGTAATAGGACGCCCAACTGTTCTAAACCAATGTGATGCTTTGTCTTTGAGAGAGAGAGGAAAGAGTCTCATTAACCACATGTCTTCCTGCACCTGGCGGGAACGAGTGGTTTGAGCGAGGACAGTTAATTCCTCGAGATGACAAAAAGGGTCCTCTCTTGGAAGACCATGAAAATGCTTGATAAGGTTTAGAATAGCAGGTTTGATTTCAAAATCCCCTTGTGGTATGACCACCCCTGGTCTTTCCTCATAATTGGAAGGATCATAGAAATCCTTAAGAGGAATGACAGGCTGTTGGCGAGGTGGTGGATTTTGTCCTTGATTAGCTAGGTTCGTGACAGTCCTAGCTAGATCTTCTTGATTTTGTTGTAGTCGAGCCAAATGGTCGACCATTAATGCAAAGGGATTTGTATTATGGGTTATAATTGGAGGGCCACCTGGCCCTGCTGATATTTCTGGTTGCTCCAAGTTAGGAAGGTGAGGGAGGGTGGAGTCAGCTTGTGGGTCGGCTGACGGGTTAGAAGTGGAAGCAGAATTTTTTTGACGGCTTCCTGGGTTTTCCATTTTTCTAGAAGACGAGGGGGAAGAAAACAATGATTTCTTGCTACGGGGGGCGAAATCAGATGGTCCCTCAAGGTGTGGCTTTTGGGACCGTCGCCCGTGCATGCACTACTTGGAAGAAATGGAGGGGAGGAGAAGAGATAGAGATGAGAGAAATGTGCACACAAGCAATCAAATTCTAGACCTAACTTAGTTGTGACTCCCTAAAAAATAAACCTAAGACTTGGTCTATGTAGGAATTAAGTAGTCAATAGTGAATACCCGTTCTATCAACAAATCTGGCCAGGTTGCTTAAGGGGAGGTTTGGGCCCAAACGTTTCCCAGGGAAAACCCCAGGTGCTTGTACAAACCCGCGCCTGGTCGTTTGACACAGCCCCTCAGCCTGAACACCAGATATAGATGACAAAATTGGTACTAACTAAAGAAAACTTAAGACCTAAATAGCAAGCCTAAGTTGATAAAGCCTTAGGGGTCAAGTTGCTACAAATTTTAATTAGGTCTAGGATGCTATAGTGCACATGGAATGTAGAGGGCGTTTATTGGGATGTGGCCCTGTTATTTGATTTTTTTGTGTGTGTGCAAGAATTGGAGAGTGGCTCCAATGAAAATCAAGTTGTCACACAATTTTTTTTTTTTTTGTATTTTTGTCTTTTAGGATTTGATTTAATTGAATGTATTTTAGGGTTTCTTTAGTTAACTTTTCAAACAAGTTTGAAAACCCACAATCAAAGGAAAACAAGTTGTATGGGTGATTGTATATTTCCTTTGAATTAATCCTCAAAAGAGAAAGAAAGAAACCCTAAGCCAATTATCCCTAAGACAGAAATTTAACTACCAATGAGTTATTTTTTAGGCTTTCAGAATTAAGTAGTGGTCCAAACAAGTTAAACAACACCACTACTTTGAATAAAATCAAACAAGGATTCCAGAAAAGATTTTTGTAAGATTTTAGGAATTCGTTTGATAATTGTTTTGAATTTTTAATTGTACTGGTGTCAAAGTCAAGAAATAATACCTGTGGGTATTATGAACTTTTTAGTACTACCACCGACCTCAGAAAATTTTCATGATTTTATATGATATATAAAATTTCACAAGGATTCCAGAAAGCTCAATTTCCCAAAAATTGGATGAGTATAAAAATTCTAAAAATTCGCAGACAGTAGTAAAACAGGAAGATAAGAGGGTATGACCTCTCTGCAATCCACGAATTTTTAAAAATTAAATACAAACCCAATTGATTTGAAATTTGTAACAGATGTTCCCAACTTAATTGGGAATCACTCTATGAAATTTTATGATTTTAGGAGGCCTGTGGTGTTAGGAATCGATTTTTCAAGTTTGGACAAAAATCCAGACCCGAAAAATAGAACACCAATACTTGCAATGGAATGGTGCTAAAGAAGCATACAAGCAAACAATGATTTTAAAATGCACCACTCCACTTAATTTAAGTGTTTAGGGTCCTGAAAGCCAAGTTTAATATATTTTTGGTAGTTTTAATTAATTATGTGACTAGAAAGAGGAACCAACCTGAATTTTCGCGGGAAGAAAAGGATCTTTAAGCTCTCGCTTCCAGATTCCTGCTTTCCCGCTGTAGTTCCTGCACACACAAAAGAAAGAAAGAGAAGGGGATGAGATCCACTTCAAGCAAGAGAAAATGAGTTAATGCAAAGCCGTGCCTCCCCGGCAGCGGCGCCAAAAAGTGATAGCGAAATACGCGTGATTTGTAAAAGCAGTTTTTTAACGTCGTTGTAACACGCGAATCCGCTTTCGCTTTTAAAATTTATATCCTAGATAGGGGAGTATCTAGGGTCGTCCAAGGAGGCAAAAATTGCAATAATGATTCTCTTGCTTGGAATACAATCTCAACTTTCTTTTTAGTATTTTTCAATATGTAATTTTTTTTGTATTTTGTAAAGACGAGGGCAAACGGCAGATTGTAACGAAAAGAACTAACACCTACAAATGATAAAAAATCTAAAAGATAGAAATATCTTCTTCCTAAGCTCACTCTAGGCAAGTGTAGGCCTAGGGTAATTAGGAAGAAGAGGTGAAATAAGTGCTAGAACCAAAACAAACAACTGCAATAAAAAGCTTAAAAGAAGGCAATTTTTGATTGGGTAGAATGAGTGTTCTTTTCAAGGACAAGTAGAGGAAAGCTTCTACTAGAATTGAACAATTTAAAAGCAAGAAAAGAAACACAAATCCTCTTGTAACAATGGTGAAGAAGGTTGTCTTCTTGCTCCAAGCCTAGCTGCTCCTTGGCTTGAAAAGAGGGCCTCCTTCTTCTCCTTCCTTGAGAGCTCCTCCAAGGTGGAAGCTACCACCTTTAATGCTCTCTCCAAAGGGGTGGGCGTGCACCACCCTTAAAACTCCTCCAAGGTGGCGTGACCACCTTCAAGATCTCCTCCAAGATCTTCCTTGCCTGGCTTCTCCTTTGGCTGGCGTGACCCAAGAGAGAAGGGAAGAGGGGAAGGCACCAAGGGGACATAATATCCCCTTAATCTTCTTCTTCTTCTTCTCTCTTGGACGTGGGATTCTTGGTGGAATATGAGAGTGAAATGGCTAGCCAAGGATGGCTTGAATGGTGGTGGGTAGTGGTCTTTTCATAGGGTAGGATGGGGGGTTAAGGTGCCCCTTGAAATGGAGGGCTAGGATGGAAGAATGGAGGTGGTTGGTGATCCTATGGCTAAGGAGAGTTGGCGCCAACCCAAGAGGTGTTAAAGGGGGTAGTTATGGTGGTGTTGGTGTCTTTTGGTGGTGGAGAGACACCACCATGTTGGCGCCAACATGGGGTCTTCTAGAAGGGGGGTTAGGTGGATGGTGGAGATGGGTTCAAGGGAGATTGTGTGGTGGAGATGAGGGGAGATTTTGGAGGGAAAAGTGGCGCCATTAAGGGGTGGTTATGGGTAGTTTTTGGCGCCACTTTTAGGTGTCTTTTGGAGGTGGTGGGTAGGTTAGGTTGGTGCCAAGTAGGTTAGCTTATGTGGAGCTTAGGTGGAGCTAGTTGGGTAGAGTTGGTAGGTGGGTTTTTGGGGTAGTACAAGCCAAGGAAGTTGGAGCATAGCTAAGTTAAGCTAAGCTAAGCTAAGCTAAGCTAGCTTAGCTAATGGAGGAGTAGAGGAGAAGGTGTTGGAGCTAGGGTTCGGAGGAGGGAGCTGAGGAGAAGAAGTCTGGAGCTGGAGCTGGAGCTGGCTGCTGCTGAAGAGGCTGGCATGGGGCTACTCTAGTTGGCTTAGCTTGCTAGTTCTTTGCTAGTTGCTAAGCCAAGCTAAAGTGAGCTAGCTTCTACCAAAATGAGCTAAGGTGAGCTAGGTCTGGTGCTATCGGGGAGAATCAAGCTGGTTGAGGCAGCTAAGGTAGCTTAGCTCAACTGAGATGAGCTAAGCTGAATCCCCGGGAGCTGGACTTGAGCTTCCTGAGCTGAGATGAATTCTTCTTCAGCTGGCTGGAGTTGAGTGGAGCTGAATGTAGCTGGATCTGAGCTGGGGTGAACTCCTGTCAACTCAGCTGAGCTAGCTAGAGCTCCCTGTGAACTAGTGGGAGCTGAGGTGAGCTAGACTCAGCTAAGTTGAGCTGGATCTGAGCTGACTTGAGCTAGGGTGAGCTAAGGTGAACTCTCTTGAGCTGCCATCCAGCTGAGATTAGCTGAATGGAGCTGGGATGAGCTAACCCTAGTTCAAGTAAGCTAGGTTCCAGCTATGGTGAGCTGGATCAAGCTGGGTTCCAACTAGTCAGGGCTTCTCCTTCACCAATTGCCTTCTTGAGTGCTAGGGTTTTAGGAATCTGTGAATCTGTACATCCCTAACACTCACAAAAATACATTAAAACAATAATAAAAAATGCAATGCATGCCTATCCTAATTTATGCCTAAATGCAGCCCAAAAACCCGTTTGCAGAGTAAAATCCTAAGAGCTAGGTTAGTTTTAAGGCATAAAAATGATGATAAACTGGTGTTTATCAACCGACTCGACTAATCCCAAGACCCAGTCGTCCAACGAGAAAGTAACCAAAAGAGCAGTAAAATAAACCACATTCACCATGCATACAACTAGCAGTAACAAAAGTACAACAGTAAAGAAAAGTACTACAGTACACACTACCACAATAGTAGAGAATTAAACAGGTACATAAACATGATGCTTACAATAAAAGAGTACAGTTGTAACAGAAAATACTCACTACAACAGAAGAAACGGTACAATAGGTACAACACAAGTAAAACTACTGGGCTCTACTAGGCCCAGCACCCTCTGCAACCGCAGGCTCTGGCTGCTCAACACCTGGTCCTGAAAAGGTGACAAAGGTGACACGTCAGCGAAACGTTGAGTAGAGTGGCAACCAACTAGTTAAGAAAACAGTAAGGTGGACAAGTAGCTATTATTTTTAATTTCTTCCTTTATTTTATATTTACTCATTCTTGAATTATTTCTCAGATCTTTCTCTTGATCTTGAATGTTCCTTGTGGGAACGATCTTGATTGCGGCCTTTTCTGAAAAGTAGAAGTAACACGTGGTGCTTTCCTGGCTGGGAGAGTCCCCCATGGTGGTCCTACCCTCAGTCAACCACCCTAAGGTCACTGATAGACGTAACGGTGACTATGGCATGCGTGATAAACGCACAGGTAGCTACCCCGCACTGGCACGTGGTCAGTGTTTCCGTTAACGGGTGCACCCCAAAGCACAACACGGAACCAGTATAGGGCAGAGCCCTCTCAGTAATAGGGGTCTAGCCCCTCCATAGTAACCAACCAAGGAACTTGCCCCTCCACAATCTGCGCACCCTCGCCTGACTACCCTGGTTTGCCCAATGGACCTAACAAGTCAGTGTAGGAAGGCTAACAGAACCCCGGGGCCCGTAGGGTGGCTAGTGCTCTCTCTACACTAGTAGCTCTCCCCGGTACTATGTACGCGAGGGCCAAAAGTCAGTACAAAGTGGCCAGACCTAACCCCGGGTCCCTGGGGCAGCTAGCTCCGCTCTGTACTAAACAGGGGGGCAGTCGCTCTCCTTGGTACTCCGTACTGAAGGGCCAGCTCACTTCCCCAATTCCATTCCATTCACCTCTCAGGAGCTCTACTCCTAATTCCCCATAGGGTTCATGCTCATATTTCTTTAACTAAGCCAATTTAGGTTTCATCATTTTAGCTTTATTTTCATATAACCCATGTTCTCAACAGTTAATATCCATTCATAAACAAGCAACTGTTATCCAATTACAGGCAATTATCATTTTTCTTTCTACTTTTCCAAGACTGCAATTCGTATATTCACGACATTCGTTTCGGTGTTTTCTATTCCTAGGATTCATGCCACACCCTCGGATCTATCATTCACTCTAGTTTTCCAGTCCTAGAATTCATGCCATACGCTAGGATCTATCATTCAATCTAGTTTTCCAATCCTAGGGTTCATGCCATACCTTAGCATCTATTAATTATCTCACAAGTGCATAAATGTTGATAAATAATTAAAGGGAGCCACTCTACCCGCAAAACCAGGAGTACTGGGGGCGTGCTCGGTAGGTCCGTGTGCCTCCGCAACCCCCAGAGCCACAACGAAACGGGGTCCTGTCACAAGGATCAAACACAAGGAACTAATTCTAAGAAGAACGAAATTTTAAATGTGGAAAACGGACTTCGAACAGACCCTAAACGGGTCAACAATGACAACTCTACCCTAAATCAGACGTCTAGAACACCTTCCAGATGTCTTAAACGATGGTTCAGATCATACCTTATTTCTGTGCGGTTCTTTAGACGTCCAGAATCCCGCTAAACCGTCTGGACCTAGTTCCTGATGTCCGACTGTCACTCCGGACATCTGGAGACACTCTCCGTCGTCTGGTGCAGTGCTCAGACGTCCGATCTGTGTGGGAGGGCATGCCCTTGCGCCTTCCCAAATGAACCTGCACGTGTACGCAACTAACCTCAACATGGCAAAGAGGTAGAATCCTTCGGCGAAACGACCTGCATGGCCGTACACGCGAAAGGAAGAAGAAAAGAAATATTGTACCTTTCAGACGTCTGGGTCTCACTCTAGATGTCCCCTGCACCGTCTGGACGTAGGTCCAAACGTCTGATTCTGGAAAAATTTCCTAGAATTAGGACCTCCTCACCCTCTGCCTGCTGTGCACGGCCGCGTCGCGCCATGCTCGCCTACTGCCTGAGCTACAACAGCACCTCCCCAGCGCTACGCCCCTGCTACGCGCCCCCGCCTGCCGGCCCTAGCAACTTCGGTGAGTTCGCCCTCTCTTCCTCACGCGCTCTGCCTCTTCTCCCTCTCACTACACCTCCTCCTCCCTACGCACACCCGGCAGCAGCTGCTGCCCTCACCCTCGCACTCTCACGCTAACAGGAAGAAGAAGGAGGAGACGGTGGAGTGGTGGTGAGGGAGAGGGAAGGGGGAGAGAGGCTATTTGAAGGCACCGGGGGAGAGAGAGAAGAAAAAGAAGGCACTGTAGGATTGGGAGGGAAGAGAGAGAAGAAAAGAGGGCGGTGGGTCAATCTGCGTGCATATGCACGTAGACTCGCAATCGTACGCCGTAAAAATTAATTTCCAGACGTCTGGGAAGGCTTCCAGATGTCTGACTAGACGTCTTAAAAGACGTTTGATGCTGTGGTCTTAACATCCGCTCTCCCAGAGTCTGGGGCAATCGGATTCGGATCTAAGCATACTCGAGACCAGAGCTGCGGCATGATTGTAGCTGAGGAGTGAAGGCGGGTTAGGCGGGTCGGATCAGCACCAGGCCCGTGTGAGTAGTGTCACGGGCGATGCGATGTCGGGTCAGCGAGTACCTCACCCCCGTGTGTTGAGGCGATATGCCTAAAACACAAAATCAACTTATGCGTGCACGTTGCTTCATGCGCTTCCAAGGTGGGACTAAATCCTACCCTTGTTTTCGTGCGTAGAGTAGCTACTGAAGTGGAAAGGCATCCTTGATTGGTGTCTGAAGGGCTGTTGAAACTTCCCAATTGACCTCCTTGGAGTGTTCTTTCGGTGACTTCACTCAACCTGGAAGCAGAGCCTAGTATGTATGCGGTCTTGAGCTCAAAGAACACATTGGTCATTAATGGCGGCAGCGGCTGTGAATGGTGAGACCTGAAAAGCATAAATACGGCCTTACGGCCAAGTTAAACTAGCTCAGGACCTTCACCGAAGGACATGGAGTGTGTTGACTGTGGTTTCATGGTGTGTGGAGGTGTGTGGTGGTCAGTCGGAGTTAGGGAAGGAAGCCGGTGATGGGTGTGTTCGGGAGGAGTGTTGGGTGAGTGAGTGGAGAGGTAATGAGAGGGCTTTTGTGTGGGAGGATGAGGGAAGGTTATGAGGTGGTCGGCGTGGCAGATGGAGGGGTGTAGTGGCGTATACGCCTTGCCAGAGGAGCGGTCAGAGATGGAGAAGACGAGGGTGAGCGTGTCGAGTCAGGGGTTGAAATGAGGATAGAGAGAGGGAAAACTAACCTACGAGCTAAGATAAACTAATCTAACCCTATTCTAATGGACGAAGGGGACGGAGCGACACTGGTTATGGTATGCCGGCGTCGGGGAAGAAAGTGCTCCGGTGAGGGTAGGATGGTGAGGATGAAGGAGATAGAGGCACCCGCTGGTATGGTGTGACGTTGAGGAAGGCAGGGAAGGAGGATCTATCGTCGGTATTGCGGTCTGACAAAGGGAGTCGGAGGAGCTTGCCAGACATCGAGGAGCTTCGGCCGGATGAGGAGAGATGAAATCAAAGGGGAATCCGGCTGAATTCGAGAGTGAGGAACTCGGTCCAATCTAGGGATTCTTTTATAGGCCTCTGGAGGATGCTTTGAGCTTGGGAAGCAAGCTTTTCAAGCTAGGAAAGCTCGTCGGAGTTGGAAACCTAAAGATACCCGAATCTCTCATGCATTCGCATGAGAGATTGGGAAGGTTTTGGGGCTTAAGACCAGATTCATTGGAAAGAGGACTCCTCAAGGAATCTCCCTTCCAATTTTAGAATGGATTGATTGATTAGAGAATTTCTCTTCAATCAAAGGTTGCCGGAGGTGTAGGAATAGGATTTCATGGTAGCAGGGACTTATTTGTGAAAAAGATGATAAAGTTGGGTGGCTATTTGCAAGGATTTTGAAAGTTAAGGGCATGTGTGTGTGAGAAAAGAGTTAAACAGGACTAAATTGCAAACTAGGTCAAGATGACCTCAAATTGGACCCAAATTTTGGTACAAATGTAATTTGGACCTAAGGAATCCAATGGTGAAGTTAGAGTTAGGTTTTGATGGGAACACCATCATGAGGTCTAACTAGCTCATTTTGACCCAATGAAGAGAATAAAAGCTCCTACATAACCAACTGAAGGTCCTAATTCACTACATAACCTTTCTGAGAGAAGAGCAAGAAACAAGGGATAAAACTGTAATTTTACCATTACAGTGCAACAGTGGATTTTCTCAAGGGCTAAACACAGATCAAATGGTCTTAACAGGATAATAAGTGGGTTGAATCAGACAAAAAAGGATTTGTTTGAGTTATGGCAATTAAATGACTTCCTAAAACATTAAAACAAACCCACTCAATTAACCAAGGTTATGGTCATAATAAAATTCACTTACACCCTCTAAAAATCATATAAAAATATTTTCTATGGTTTATAACCTTTAATTTGGCCATTGGAACCCATCTTGACCTAGAATGGGATCTTAGACAGATATTTGCCCTAAATTGGGTTTTTACGTAAATTATCTAGTCAAACGTGGTCAAACCCAAAATCCAACTTCACCATTGGATTCCTTAGGTCCAAATTAGGTTTTTACCAAAATTTGAACCTAAGAGAAACTCATCTTGATCCACTTTGCAAATAGGTCCAACCTGATTACATTTGTATCCCTATCTTTCAAAAACCCTTACAAAAGGCCCCCTAGCCTCTTCATTGTTCTCGCAAATAGGTACCTCCGCCATTATAACGGAGGAATCCTACTTCGACGAGCTTTAGAAGGATGTTTCTCCTTGATTGCTCAGAAAATCCCTCCCAAAATTGGAAGGGAGATTCTCTGAGTAATCTCCTCCAACCTAAACCCGTTGACGATCGATGATTGTCACCCAATCTCTCATGCGAACACATGAGAGATTTGAGTCTTTTGAAGATTCCAACTCTGGCGGCCATACCTTGCTTGCAAGCTTAGCTTCCAAGCACAAATCCTTCTCCTGAGGCCTATTTAAGATGCCCTAGGTTCAACCGCGTCTCCTCAGCTTGAAATTGGGCCGGATTCCCCCACGTTCTTCTCTCCTTGCCGGTCGCAATACCTCGGCAAGCTTCGGCGGCTCCTCCCTCACTCTCTCGTCGCCCAACCACAATACTAGTGGTTGGGTTGTCTTCCTCTCAGTCCTCCACGTCGTGCAACACTGGCCGACGCTGCCTCACCTATGGAGGTATTCATCTTCCCCACGTCCGGTGACCATACCGGCATGGGATTCCTTCTCCCTTCATCCTTAGATTAGGTTTGTTAGCTTCCCTTTCTCTTCTACTCGGGTTCCCTCTCTTTATTTCTCAAAAACAACCCTTAACGCCACTGATCACCATCACCTTCACCTCCGACGAGGTGTCCCTGCCGCTCTGCACCTCCATCCACCTCGCAAACCACCCTACGACCTCTGCCTCGACTCCCTGATCACAACCCCTCACTCCAATCTCTCCATTGACCACCCGAAAGCACCCCCAAATACACCCACTCACTCGACCACAGAGAACCCTAGACACGCCACCACAGCCATCCCCACGACACGCCGACCACTGCTACACACTCGTTGTGCCTCGGTGAGGCTCCTTGAGTGCTTTGACGTGGCCGCAAGGCTGTTCTCATGTTTTCAAGTGCTCGACCACCGGCCACCATGGATGAAGGAGCTTAAAGCTCACTTGCTGTGCTCCAGGTGTTGCTGCTCCAGGCGCGAGTCCTAGGTGGTGCGGACTTGAGGCACGAACATACCCAGGCCTTTGATTGGAGTAGAGAGTAGCTGCAGCCTCAGGAATTGGGAGTGCCATCTACTGCTGCGGCACACATGGGACGTTGGACATTTAGTCCCACCTCGGAACCGGACGAGAAGCTGTGTGCACATAAATTGATTTTGTGCCACAGCTTTGTCGCCTCCAAATCACGGGGTGAGGTCCCTCTCCCCCATCTCACGGCCTCGTCCGTAGCACTACCCATGCGGACTTGGCCATGACCTATTTACCCGTCCGACTCACTCCTTGCTCACCACCCACGCTGGTGAGCCTGGACTCGGGTTTTCGATAGGTCCGATTACCCGAACCGGTTGTGGCTCTAGGAGAGCGAACCTGAAATAGAGAAGAGAGAAAGAGAGGAATGCTACATAGGGAAAGTGGGGTTTTGCTGTGGAAAGCTTTGCTCCACACTTAGCCAAATTCAGAGAAGAAGATGAGGTTAGGCATCGAAGAAGAAGAAGGAAGGAGAAAAGTCAGAGAAGGAAGATGCCAAGGAAGAGAAAGAAGAAAGAAGAGGAGGTCAGGCAAAGAAAGGAAGAAGGAAGAAGCTAAGGACAAGAAGGCTAAAGACAGAGAGAAAGAAGGAAGGAGAAGCCAGAGAAGAAGGAAGAAGCCAAAAGAAGAAAGAAGAAGAATCAAGAGAGAGAAATCAAAGTTACTTAGCACACAACTTCCATTATTTTTAGCAACAATTCTCTTTATATTTCATATACTCATGCTTTACATTCCTAATTAGATTTTGAGTAGTATTGTGTTCAATTTGCATTTATTATTGAGATTAGTATGTGAATTCCATTTGCTCCCTGTGTTCGACTTCGGACTTCAAATTTGAGTAATAAATTGTATTTGTTTTGAACATTTTTTTGGCTGTACTACAACGTGATATTCTTAAAACCTGATTCAATGCTCATTAAACATTTTGGTGCCGTAGCTGGGGAGCAACGTGCAATTCACCACAATTCTCTACATTATTTAATTATATTTGAGCACTAACTTTCCTTATTTGCTTTATTATGATTTTGCGAGGTACTTCACAAGGCGATCTTTTGCGCAAATCAACCACTCCAGAGCAGGTAACTTCTCTATTCTTCCAGAATCAACACCTCCTAATCTTAAGAGGACAAAAAGGAAACAATCAATTAGGAATCACCTACCTTATTTTATAGTAATTATCATTTCAAAGGCAAAGCTTCCTAATTTGTGAATTTTTTTTTTCAAATCTTATTGAAGTTGAAGCGATTCTATTTAGAGATCCTACCCCAAAATTCCTATGCCTATTAGGGATTACGTTTAATTTCTAATCTTCTTGGACTACGCACTTCTTGTTTGAAGTCCAAGGAGAACATTTTTCTTTTTTTGAAAATCAAAGGGGAAATAAAGCCAATTAAGGTTTCTAAATTAGGGTTTTGGAGTGCCAGTTCACACTTGCCTACATAAAAGGAAACAAACCCACCCACATTTGTGTGCTACCCAAGCCCTTAATTGAAAAGATCTAATCAAGAAAAACCCTAAAATCAGGCTCTAAAATCACTTGAACTTTAAAATACTTGGACCTAATAACCTGGGAGTCAAATCAGAGTGATTTCTAGGTCTTGACCTGGAATCATTCTACCATCTTTAGTTCAAGTCAGGTGATGTTGGACTACATTGTAGGCCAACCAAAATCAGGTCACAAGTCCAAACAACTACTAATTCAAGTGAAAACAAAGGCACAAATTAGATATAAAATTGGTAGACTTAAGAGGTCAAGTTATCCATTCTGGTCTACCTAGACCCTCAGTGACAAGAAAGGTCTGGTGGGGGAAACCTTGTAACCCATGGGGATGCTCTACCGTGTAGGGGTCTTTACGGGACTCTCCCTCTATGGCTGCCCAGGCAATTCTCAGGTCGATGGCTTTTTGACTAAGGGGTATCATCCGCCCCGAACCTCCATAGTCATCCAAAAATCTTTGGGTGTCTTAATTGGGTCAACATCACATCCAGTCCCTCATCCCTTCTCTTTAGAGCACACACAGATTTTTTTTGGGAGTCTTTATTCAGATCATATCACTTCATTCTAAACTTGAATTTTGATTCTATATCTTGATTCCACCATCTGATTCAAACATGCAGCCTCGTTACTTAGGAAGACTATTGAAGAAACCTGAATCACAAAGATCCATGAAAGATAGAATGATTGAGGATGCCCTTGAATTTTATGAGATTGAGTACAAAACCTCAAAACCAGTAGAAGACATTCAGGTTAGTGTACCAACAGCAACAACCTTCATCATAAACTGTGCCCAATTGTTATTAACAGAAGCAACAAAGGGATCAACCCAGGATATTCTCATAACAGGATACACTGAGATAGAAAAATTGCATAACTTTGAATATCTCCAATGTATGACAAATTATGTACTTTAGGAAAGGCACCAAGATGATCTTGAGAAATAGGAAGGGATGATGAAATTGTTGAAACAAGTTATCAATCATAAATATTCGTACATGCCCCTAAATAATTAATGAACCATCTTGGAATAGTATTGAGGATCAACATGATTTCCCAAATCCTGAGTTTGAGACGCAAGGTTGTTGTGGATTCCCAACCCAGATGGAATATAACATGCCTAATCTTGAACTAGGTTGGGAAGTCCCAATTGCAGGAGAACATGATTTTGAGCCAACCCTAGAAAACCAAAATCCCGGTTCACCAAGCATAGAATTCTGAGACTGCTGTAATGATGAGATTAAAATAGAACCTCTTGAGGGTGTAAATCCTGCCCCTTATCCTAATAAGGTGACCCTCAAAAGCAATTATGACCTAGATTTTAGTAATTCAACCCACATCCTCAGCTTAGAATCTGGATCTGAAACTTATTGGGATGATTACAAGGCCCCATATGACGATGATCAAGGTTTGAATTAGGATGATGATTATGGGCCTTTGTTTGATGAATATTCCTTTCCAACATCCTCAGAGATACAGATAGATTTTTTGAAAGTCATGCCAATCTACGATATAGAAATCGTGGAATTGGAAGAATGGTGTTTTGATTGGATCTTTCCTACAAGCCTAGAACCTGAGCCCAAACCCTATAAGGACACCGTTTTAAGCTCAGAATCTATAAATAGGCTAGACCTGAGTCAGGTTGCTAAGTCTACATCTTGTGATTTATTCGGTGGAGGAACCTCTGATCTCGAATCAACTTCAGAACTTGATTCTCACAATTTCTCCGATGATTTTGAATCTTACCATGATTTCGAAGAACCATTGTTTCCTGACAACTACGAGACAATCTACAACCTTAGCTCACATGATTCATTCTTCAACTTCAACTCTGAGGTCCCTGATCCCGAGATCACTGATCTAAATTTAGGTTCCATTGAGATGGAATCATTTCTTTTTGATCCCCAGGAATCAAAACCAGAAAGTGCCAAGAGTGATTGCAACCCAGAATTTGAATATTTTCTTGACCCAGATTTTCTTCATCCTATAAACACTTTTCAGGCATTTACCTTCAAATTTGACGGCTACTATAAGGACTCTCTAAATGAACCTACTTGTAATTCCTTTCTAGAAGAGCCCTCATACACAATTCTTATTGAAGCCACCTCCTCCACATATACAAAACCCATCCAAACCCATTTTCAACCTCGACCTGCAACTGGACTCAATTTTTATTCTGATTCCCCTCTTACTGAGCCGATTGCAGATGATTCGTCTCCACATCTTTATCAGGTTTCGGACATTGATCACACCAAAAATCATGCTCCATCATCCTCTAATCACTCTTGTAGGGTTTCCGCATCATCCACTGATTATTTTGAGGATCCCTATTCTGACCAGGCTGATTCGACTCAGCCAAACACTGGATTCACACGTCCGTATCATTCCGAGCTCCATAGTAGGGTGGGTTCCATACCTCTTGATCTACATTTATCAACCGACCAAATTGATTGGGTTTGGGCTGCATCATCAGCCTGTTGATCTAAACAAGCACCTGGTTGGACCAATTAGGCTTTTGATCAAGGTGCTTGTTCTACAAAACTCAGCTAATTTGACCACTCCCTCTCCATACCATTTCCCGTTCAGCTGAAGGCGTTGAATTTAGCGCTTAATGGGAGGCAACCCATCATTCCGAAAACCCAAAATCCTTCCGATTATCCTTTTGTACGTCACGTCTATTGTACCCTAAATTCGATCTTAAAATAGTCAATTCAACCTCTGGTACACGTGCTAGAGCTTGAAATCGTCTGCAACAGTCATTCCCGACCCGTTCGCCCACTCGATAAATCATGTTCTAAATTTCTGAACCCAAACCTATTTCACACCCTCTATTTACAATGAGCATATTGCAAAACTTAGGCATGGGGAGGTGATAAAGTGCAAACATACAAAAATCAAAAGTTCAGAAGGGTTATCACAAAAAAATCACATATTGCAAAAATACCAAAAAAAATAGAAAAACGTGAAAAAAGAAAAAAAATGGAGAAAAGAAAATTTTGAGGCCATACAAATCTTGAGGAGAAAAAAGGAAAAAGTCAAAAATGTCAAAAAAGGAGCACAAATTGAAAAGAAAATGAAAAGAGATAGTCATTAGTAAGAAATTAAGGGATTAACTAAGTTCTAGACCATATCAAGAAAAAGAAAATGAAAGGAAAAAAGTAATAATGAAACACAGAAGAGATTAGTAGGAATGTTGATCTTAGGCCTCTTGCGCTATACTTCTAGGCTTAAAAATTCAAGTATCCACTAAGATCTGGATAGTCCTCAAGAGGTTGGGGAAAATGAAAAGCTTAAGTATTAGGTCTAAGGCTTAGGGAGTATTCAGGCTTGTTAACTGACCTCTGGTTTGCGGGACTTGGTAACCTAAGCACCCCAATCCACACACAGTCTGGTTCAGTGAGCATAAGTATCAAAATCACACAAATTCGTTTAAATTGCTTTGAAAAGGTCACCTAGATTAGGAGTGACCGATCAACACAAGTTGATTTGGACGAGTTCTCGATGTGGAGAGGCGGGAAATTCCCGTCGAAATGCGCAATAACATATCATCTCCTCGGTGCTTGTCTCTTAAGATATTTACATATCCTACCGGGGGCATGTAAGCACCCTGTACTGGTTCAGATGCCATGGGCAACATTATCATGAAATGTCGATTGCCAGGGTCTAGATTTAGCTGCAGAACGCCATGGGTAAGATTATCTCGAAATCTCGAAAGCCAAGGTTCTGGGGGTTTCCATGGGTGGTGCTATTCCGAAGCATCGATTGCCAAGGATCTTTCGAGGATTGATGATGGGGACTAAGAATCTGATACAGACCGTGTTGAGAAGCCAATCTGAAGCTAGAAATAAAAAGAAAGAAAGAGAAAACTCTCCAAATAAATAAAATCCCTCTATCTCTCTCTTACAAAAATGCACTGCAAACTGAACCAAGGCTAAAATATATTACAAGCACGGGTGCTTTAACCGCGGAGTTCAACGAACCTTAGGATAGTTCCTGTGGGCCTTAAAAATCTTCACGGTAGACTGAGGCTAAAGCTAGTCAGGTCTGGATCTTGGATGGTACTTGAGTACCTCTAGGCTTACTAATGGCATTCTAACCTAATTTATAAAAAAAAGGAAGAGAAAGCACACATCCCAATTTTGAACAACAAAAAGATTACATGGTCTAGAATCAAAGTTAAGACCTTAAAATATTGCTAAGGGGCTAGCAAAAGCTAGGCATGGGGGTATGATGGGAACACCATCATGAGCCCTAACTATCTCATTTTGACCCAATGAAGAGAATAAAAGCTCCTACATAACCAACTGAAGGTCCTAATTCACTACATAACCTTTCTGAGAGAAGAGCAAGAAATAAGGGGTAAAACTGTAATTTTACCATTGCAGTACAAAAATGGGTTTTCTCAAGGGCTAAACATAGGTCAAATGATCTTAACAAGATAATAAGTGGATTGAATCAGACAGAAAAGGATTCGTGTGAGTTCTAGCAATTAAATGACTTCCTAAAACATTCAAACAAACCCACTCAATTAACCAAGGTATTGGTCAGAAGAAAATTCACTTAAACCCTCTAAAAATCATATAAAAATATTCTCTAGGGTTTATAACCTTTAATTTCGCCATTGGAACCCATCTTGACCTAGAATGGGATCTCAGATAGATATTTGCCCTAAATTCAGTTTTACGTAAATTATCTAGTCAAACGTGGTCAAACCCAAAATCCAACTTCACCATTGGATTCCTTAGGTGCAAATTAGGTTTTTACCAAAATTTAGACCTAAGAGAAACTCATCTTGACCCACTTTGCAAATAGGTCTAACCTGATTACATTTGTATCCCTATCTTTCAAAAACCCTTACAAAAGGCCCCCTATCCTCTTCATCGTTCTGGCAAATAGGTCCCTCCGCCATTATAGCGGAGGAATCCTACTTCGATGAGCTTTAGAAGGAGATTTCTCCTTGATTGCTCAGAGAATCCCTCCCAAAATTGGAAGGGAGATTCTCTGAGTAATCTCCTCCAACCTAAACTCGTTGACGATCTATGATTGTCACCCAATCTCTCATGCGAATACATGAGAGATTTGGGTCTTTTGAAGATTCCAACTCCGGCGGCCATACCTTGCTTGCAAGCTTGGTTTCCAAGCACAAATCCTTCTCCAAAGGCCTATTTAAGATGCCCCAGGTTCAACTGCGTCTCTTCAGCTTGAAATTGGGCTGGATTCCCCCACATTCTTCTCTCCTCGCCGGCCGCAACACCTCCGCAAGATCTGGTGGCTCCTCCCTCACTCTCTCATCACCCAACCACAATGCCAGTGGTTGGGTTGTCTTCCGCTCAGTCCTCTGCGTCACACAACACCGATCGATGCTACCTCTGCCCCATCATTGCCGCTGCCTCACCTACAGAGGAATTCATCTTCCCCACGTCCGACGACCATACTGACGTGGGATTCCCTCTCCCTTTGTCCTTAGATTAGGTTTTTTGCTTCCCTTTCTCTTCTACTCACATTCCCTCTCTTTATTTCTCAAAAGCACCCCTCAACACCACTAATCACCATCACCTTATCCACCTCCGGCGATCCCTCCGACGAGGTGCCCCCGTCTCTATGCACCTCCATCCACCTCGCCAACCACCTTACAACCCCTGCCTCGACTCCCTGATCACAACCCCTCACTCCAATCTCTCCATTGACCACCCAAAAGCACCCCCAAACACACCCACTCACTCGGCCACAGAGAACCCTAGACACGCCACCACAGCCATCCCCACGAAACACCGACCATCGCTGTATACTCGTCGTGCCTCAGCGAAGCTCCCTGAGTGCTTTGACGTGGCCGTAAGATTGTTCTCATGTTTTCAGGTGCCCGACCACCAGCTGCCATGGACGAAGGAGCTTGAAGCTCGCTTGCTGTGCTCCAGGCACAAGTCCCAAGTGATGCGGACTTGAGGCACGAACATACCCAGGCCTATGATTGGAGTAGAGAGCAGCTGTAGCCTCATGAATTGGGAGTGCCATCTGCTGCTACGGTGCGCAAGGGAGGTGGGACATTTAGTCCCACCTCGGAACTCGACGAGAGGCTATGTGCACAAAAACTGATTTTGTGCCATAGCTTTGTCGCCTCCAAATCATGGGGTGAGGTCCCTCTCCCCCCTCTCACGGCCTCTTCCGCGGCACTGCCCACGCAGACCTGGCCATGACCCATTTACTCGACCGACTCACTCCTCACTCACCACCCACGTTGGTGAGCCTAGACTCGGGTCTCCGTTTGGTCTGATTACCTGAACCAGTTGTGGTTCTGGGAGAGCAAACCTGAAATAGAGAAGAGAGAAAGAGTGGAACGCTACGTAGGGAAAGGGGGGTTTTGCCGTGGAAAGCTTCGCTCTACACTTAGCCAAATTCAGAGAAGAAGACGAGGTCAGGCATCGAAGAAGAAGAAGGAAGGAGAAAAGATAGAGAAGGAAGAAGCTAAGGAAGAGAAAGAAGAAAGGAGGTCAGGCAAAGAAAGGAAGGAGGAAGAAGCTAAGGACGAGAAGGCTAAAGACAGACAGAAAGAAGGAAGGAGAATCCAGAGAAGAAGGAAGAAGCCAAGGAAGAGAAAGAAGAAAGAAGAAAGAAAAAGGTAGAGAAGGAAGAAGAAGCCAAAAGAAGAAAGAAGAAGAATCAAGAGAGAGAAATCAAAGTTCCTTAGCACACAACTTCCATTATTTTTAGCTACAATTATTTTTATTCTTCATATACTCATGCTTTACATTCCTAATTAGATTTTGAGTAGTATTATGTGTTCAATTTGCATTTATTATTGAGATTAGTGCGTGAATTCAATTTGCTCTCTGTGTTCGACCTCGGACTTCAATTTTGAGTAATAAATTGTATTTGTTTTGAACATTTTTTCGATTGTGCTACAACACGACAGTCTTAAAACCCGATTCAGTGCTCATTAAACAGGTTTTGACCAAGTTTGACTGGAGAAATTACATAATTACCCAAATTAGGGCAAAAGTTTGCATGTGACTCTATTTTATGTCAAATTGGATTCCAATGGTCAAATCAAGCATACCAAACCCTAGAGAATATTTTTATATGAATTTTATAGGGTTTAGGTGAATTTTATCCTGATCAGAACCTCAGTTAATTAAGCGGGTCTATTTTTCAGATTTCAGATGTCATTTAATTCCTGAAATGCGCGAAAACCCTTTTCTGTCTATACTAACCCACTTATTAGACTCTTAAGACCATTTGACCCTTAATTAACCCATGAGAAAACCCGTGATTGTACTGCAATTGAGATATACTGTTAAAACTACTGTTTTACCCCTGTTTTACTGTATTTCCCTCAAAATGGATTTGTAGTGAATTACGTTTCTCTGGCGATTATGTAGGAGCATTTAAAGATGGAATATGACTAATTAAAGCTAGATATGGCTAATGATGTCATTATCATCATGCCCCCATGACTAACTTTTGCTAGTCCCTTAGCAAAATCTCATGGAATTAACTTAAATTCTAGACCATGTGTTCAGATCTCTGATGTGTGCTTTTTCTTGTAGATTAGGTCAGAATGCCAGTAATAGGCCTAGAGGTACTCATGTACTAACCAAGATCCGATCTTGACCAGCTTCAGCCTCAGTCTACCGCGAAGGTTTCTAAGGCCTACAGGAACTAACCTAAGGTTCGTTGAACTCCGCAGTTAAAGCACCCATGCTTAAAACATGTTTTGTCCCGGTTTAGTTTGCAGTACATTTTTGTAGGAGAGAGATAGAAGATTTTTTTTATTTTTGGAGAGCTTTCTCTCTCTTTTCTTTCTTTATTTCTAGCTTTGGATTGGCTTTACAATATGGTCTGTATCAGATTCCTCGCTCCCACCATCAATCCTCGCAGGGTCCTTAGCTTTCAACGCTTTGAGACAGCACCGCCCATGGCAACCCTTGAACCCTGGTTTTCAACACTTATAGATAGTGCTGCCCATGGCATTCTATAACTAAATTCAGGCCCTGACAACTGACATTTCAGGATAATCCCACCCATGGCACCTGAATCAGCATAAGGTATTTACATGTCCCTAGTAGGATATTTAGATATCCCAGGAGACAAGCACCGAGGAGACGGTACATTATTGTGGATCTTTGAGGGGAATTTCCTACCTCTCCACGTCGGGAACTCATCCAAATCAATTTGTGTTGATTAGCTGCTCCTAATCTAGGTAGCTTTTTCATAATAGAATTAACGTATTTGCATGATTTTGATAATTAAGCACATTAAACCAGACTGTGTGTGGATTAGGGTGCTTAGGTTACCGAGTCTTGCAAACCAGAGGTCAGTTAATGAGGCCAAATAATCCCTAAGCCTTAGACCTAATGCTTAAGCTTCGCATTTTCCTCAACCTCTTGAGGACTATCGAAATCTTAACGAATACTTGAATTTTTAAGCTTAAAAGCCCAAGAGGCCTAAAATTAGCGTTCATACCAACCTCTGTGTCCCTTAGAACTTTTTGCCTTTTATTTATTTCTTTTGATTTGGTCTAGAACTAAGTAGATTCCTTGATCTTTACTAATGACTATCTCTTTCTATTTCAATTTGTTGCTCTTTTTTGACATTTCAAAATCTCCTCTCTTTTCCTTCTCAAGAATGATATGCAATTGATTCTCAAAATTTCCTCTCCTTTCTCCATTTTTTTTTTGTTCTTTTTCAATTTTCTATTTTTTTTGGTTTTTTGGAATATGTATTTTTTTTGTGAGAACCCTTCTGAACTTTGAATTTTTGTATGTTTGCACTTTAACACCTCCCCATGACTAAGTTTTGCAACGTCCTCATTACAAATGGAGGGTATGAAATAGTTAGGGTTCAGGAATTAGAACAGGATAATCAGGTAGGTGAATGGGTCGGAATGACTGTTGCTGATGATTTCAAGCTCTGATACGAGTACCAGAGGTAGGATCGACTGCTTTAAAAACTGAACTCAAAGTGCAATAGACGTGAAGTATAGAAAGGATAATCAGAAGGGTCTCGGGTTTTTGGAATGATGGGTTGCCTCCTATTAAGTGCTAAATTTAATGCCTTCATCCAAGCAGAAAATGGTTTGGAGGAGTGGTTAAATCAGATGAATTTTGTAAAACAAGCACCTTGATCAATAGCCTAGTTAGTCCAACCAGGTGCTTGCTTAGATTAGTAGGTTGATGATGCAGCCCAAATGCAATCAATCTGGCGGGTTGATAGATGTGGATCAAAAGATGTGGTACCCACCAGATGCTATGGAGCTTAAAAGGATATGGAAGTGTATAGCTAGGGTTTGGCTGAATCGGATCAGCCTGATCAGAGTAGGGATCCTCAAATGAAAAATTATCAGTGGAGGTTGTAGGAACCCTACGAAAGTGATCAGAGAAGGATGAGGCATGATTTGTAGTCTAATCGATGTTCGAAACCCGGTAAAGATGTGGAGGAGAATCATGTGCAACTGGGTCACTGAGAGGAGAATCAGAGTAGAAATTGAGTCCGATAGTGGTTTGGGGTTGAAAATGGGTTTGTTCTATAAGTGTTGTAGAAGAGGTGTTTTCTTTCAAATCATTAACCTCAGCGTCAAAATCAAAAGACGGGTCGTAGTTGCTAAGGTTGTAAATTGGCTCAGAGTTGTCAGGAAACAATAGTTCTCTGAAATCAAGGTAAGATTCGAAATTGTTGGAGAACTTGCGAGAATCATGTTTTGAATCTGATTCGGGATTGGAGGTTCCACCATAGAATAAATCAAAAGATGTAAAATCAGCAACCTGACTTAGATTTAACCTAGTTTCAGATTCCGAGCCTAAAAAGGTGTCCCTATTTGGCATGGGCTCGGGCTCTTGGCTTATAAGGAAGACCCAATCAAATCCCAACTCTTCCAACTCCTCGATTTCTGTATCATAGATTGGCGGGACTTCCAAAAAATCACTCTGTATCTCTGAAGAGTTTGGAGAGGTGTACTCATCAAATACGGGTCTTGAATCATAATCCAAATTGGAAATCTAAATTGTTTCACACAGGGCCTCATAATCATCCCAATAAGGCTCAGATCCAGATTCTAGGTTAAGGGTGTGGGTTGGATTACTAGAATCTAGGTTGGGCTCTACAGGGATGTCAGAATTTCTCTCGATAGTCACCTTATCAAAATAAGGAGCAGAATTTACACCCTCGAGAGGTTCTGACTTAATCTCATTATCACAGGAGTCTGGGAAATTTAAGCTTGGCGAACCAGGGTTTTGTATCTCTAGGGCTAGCTCGAAATCTTGATCACCTGCGATCGGATCCTCCCAGCCCTCATTAAGATCAAGAATGTTAATTGCTATGAAATTTGTATTTGAATTTATTTGGGTTGGGGATCCACAATTGTCATCATTGAACTCGGGATTTGGGAAACTATGTATATCACTAGTCTCACTCCAAGATGTTTTGTTGGTTTCTGATGGACATTTTTTATCAATTGTTCTATATAACTCATTCAACAATTCTCCCCGTTCTTCTAAAAATTCCTGGAATTTTTCTGGAAGTGAAGGGCTTGACCAACATTGCAGACAATCATTGTTGTGTAATTTCACCAATTCACTGTGTTTTGCTGATAAGTGATCCCGGGTTGAACCGTGTTTCATTTGCGTCCATATTATCCCTACACAGTTCGTGATGAGTTCTATTGTTTTTGAAAATCTTTCCTAAATGTCCCTTGCATAATATTCTTCATGGTTTCTATAGGCAATCTCAAGTATCTTTTCTTTCGTGCTCATTTGGGACTCAGGTTTCCTAAATAGTTTTCCTAACATGTCAGGCTACATTTTTGAATCAAAATGGTGGAATCACAACGTAGAATCAAAACTCAGGTCGGATTGAAATTGATCAGATCTGAAAGAGATCCCCAAGAAGATCTAGTGATACTTTTTAGGTTAAAAACCTAATAGCCTTCCTATGTATGTGCTCTAATAGAAGGGATGAGGTACTGGATGTGAGATTTGACTTAATCAAGGCACCCAAAGATTTTTGGATGATTAAGGCAGCTTCGAGGCGGTTATGCCTCTGAATCAGAAATTTGTACACCCGAGAATTACCTGGGCAACCAGGAAGGGAGTGCCCCACAAAGACCCCTACACGCTAGAGCATCCCCACAGGTTATAGGGTTTCCCCCACCTGATCTTCCTTGTCACTGAGGGTCTAGGTAGATTGGAATGTATGAACTTAGGACCTTAAGTCTACCAATTTTATGTCCTAATTTGTGCCTTGATTTTCACTTGATTAGAAGTTAATTAAACTTGTGACCTAATTTGGAGGTTGGTTGGCCTACAATGTAGACCAACTTCACTTGACCTGCCCTAAAGATGGCAGAGTGAGATCTAGGTCAAGACCTAGAACTCACCCTGATTGACTCTCAGGTTATTAGGTCCAAGGATTTTGGGTTCAAGTGAATTTAGAACCTGATTTTAGGGTTTTTGTTGATTAGATCTTTTCAACCAAGGGCTTGGTAGCACACAAATGTAGGTGGGTCTGTTTCCTTTTATGTAGGCAAGTGTGAACTAGCACTCCAAAACCCTAGAATTGAAACCCTAATTAGCTCTATTCTGCATCCAATTTGATCTTAAAATGTTCTCCTTGGACTTCAAACAGGAAGGTGAGTAGTCCAAGATGATCAGAAATTAAGCGTGATCCCTGATAGGCACTGGAAATTTTGGGGTAGGGAATTCTAAACAAAATCGTCTCACTCTTCAATCCTATTTGAAAAGAACTTTTGCAAATAAGGAAACTTGCCCTTTTAAATAATATTTACTATAAAAATAAGGCAAGTGATTCCTAATTGATTGTTTCCTATTTGGTCTTCCCAAGATTAGGAGGTTGAGTAGGGAAGAATAGAGAAGTTACCTGCCTGGGAGTGGTTGATTTGTGTAGAAGATCTCCTCATGAAGTATCTCACAAAATCACAAGAGAGCAAATAAGGCAAGTCAGTGCTCAAATATAATCAAATAATGCAGAGAATAGTGGTGAATTGCGTGCTCCTCCCCGGCAATGGTGCCAAAATGTTAGTCACTCTGAATCAAATTTTAAAATCGATGCGTTGTAGTATAGATTGAATCAACACGAAAAAACAAATAGAATTTATACTCAAAAGAAATTCAAGGTCAAACATAGGGAGCAAATAGGAATTCAATTACTAATATCAATAAATAATGTAAATGAGCATAATTAATTACTCAAAAACTAATAATCTCTGTAGCACATGAGTATATCAAGAATCTATTGAAGATAAAAGTTATCTAAGATAAAATAATGGTGATTTGAATCACCAATTATTAGCTTATATACACATATAATAATTACTTAGTCATTTAAATAAATGAAAAGTTTAACCAAGAAAAGCTTTAGTGCATAGTGCACTTCATCAATCACTAGGGCACTCAATCAGATGTCTTAAGTTAGCCTTGCTATAGTGCCAAAAGGGCACTGTGTTTCTCCTTCCTCTTTTCTTCTTTCTCTTCTTCTGCTTTTGCTCTTCTTCCTTCTCTTCTTCTTCCGTGCATGCCTCTTCTGCCGCTCTCCTTCTTCGTCTTTCTTTTTCTTATCAAGTCCTTCTCCTTCCTTCCTTCCTTCTACTTTCACAGTACACATAAGCCTTCTTTTCTCTTCACGTGCAAGGGCTATGCACCCTTCAAATTCAGCTAAGTGTCATAGAGAGCAAAACCCCACTGCCCCTGCACTCTCTCTCCTTTCTCTCTCTAGGATCTGCTCTCCCAGAGCCTCAAGCAATCGGATTTGGATCTAAGCGTACCTGAGGCCATGGCTACAGGCGTGATCACAGTTGAGGAGTGAAGGCGGGTTAGGCGAGTCGAGTTAGTGCCAAGCTCGTGTGAGCAGTGTCACAGGTGAGGCGGTGTCGGGTCAGTGGGGACCTCACCCCCGTGTGTTGAGGAGATATGCCTACAACACAAATCAACTTATGCATGCACGTTGCTTCGTGCACTTCTGAGGTGGGACTAAATCACACTCTTGTCTTCGCACGTAGAGCAACTGCTGCAGTGGAAAGGTGTCCTTGATTAACATCAGAAGGGCCATTGAAAATTCCTAATTGACCACTTGGGAGTGGCCTTTGGGTGACTTCGTGCAACCTGGAAGTGGAGCCTAGGACATGCACCATCTCGAGCTCAAAGAACATGTCGATCGTTAATGGCGCCTCAACTGTGAATGGTGAGACCTGAAAAACATAAATACGGCCTTACGACCAAGTTAAACTATCTCAGGACCTTCACCGAAGGACATGGAGTGTGTTGGCGGTGGTTTTGTGGCGTGTGGAGGTGTATGGTGGTCGGTTGGAGTCGGGGAAGGAAGCCGGTGATGGGTGTGTTTGGGAGGAGTGTTGGGTGCTTGAATAGAGAGGTAATGAGAGGGCTTTTATGCGGGAGGATGTGGCGAAGGTTATGAGGTGGTCGGTGAGGTGGATGGAGGTGTGTAGCAGTGATGTAGACACAATTATTGAGGGTAAAATGCCTATTCATGCAAGTTCCTAGGCTTAGATTTGCATTTCATGTTATAAATATTGCATAGCATGCATCATTTTGTATTTAGAGTAGTTGTATATAATGTAGGTTAATTGCATCCTTTTTGTGGTCAGCAGAAAAGGATATTTATTTTAGAGCCTCGAATTGACGATCCGACCGTACAGATTTGATCAAGACGACTCTCGGAGTCCAACGTCTCCGAAATTGCCTCAATCGGTGTCCCGTAGCACCATATGCAGTTCGAGGAAGATCAACGGTCAAGGGATTAGGTGGCATAAATCGAAGCTTCAAATGACAAATCCAACCATGCGAATGGATTCGGGTCGACGATCGGAGCCCAACGGCGTGAAAATCGACTCAATCTGACCTCTGTAGCAGCCCCTCCAATGAAAAGAAGATGAATGACCCAGATTACGCCATGTGGCGCTTCCCAGGCCACCCATGCGCACGCATGTGCCACCACATGCACGTGTGCGGAGGCACGCATGCGTATAGCGCAGCACTAGTGCATGAGCATGCATTTGCGTGGCAAAGAAATGAACAATGCAGCGCCAGCAGAGCAAGGGGTGGGCGCGTGCTCGGTTGGCGCTAGCCTACAGCGACGCATGAGCTGGACCTATAGTGATGCTTACAACCATCTCTAATTCTTCACACGCCAGTAAAGCCAATTGTGGGTGTGAGTGGGCATGAGCTGCCTACAGCGACACTTCCAGCGATGGCCTAGAAGTCACTAATGGTCCCATACGTATTTTTGCCTCTTCTCGTCCACTATAAAAGGACCTACACCCCCTCCCTTCTAAGCCATCTCTACCTACTCTACTCCCACCTACTCCCAAGCTCTAGCAAGCCTACCAATGCTCTGTTAGAGCTTGCTCTCAAGCTCCCAAGGCGCCTATTAGTGCAGCGAACCTCTGCCCCACCAAATACTCCTCCAACTTCCCATCCCCATTCATAGGTTACCTTGGAGCCATCCTCCCACCTCCAGTCCAATAGCAGATCATCTCCACCTTCTCACCTCCATGCCGGAGCAACGCTGAAGCTTTCCTCTACCTGACGTCCTCCTGCATCTCACCTCCGTCATCCCGCTCCTCACCTCCTTCATTCGAGCTTCCGCCAGGCACCGTCGTCTAGCCGAACAGCGGATTCAGGACATTTCTTCTCACCCCCCTCTCTTTTTATGCTTTCATAGTTTATTGTAATCAACATTGGAGTGATATATATATCATATTTGTTCCATCTCTATCTTGTGATTCATTTGCTTGTCTTCTTCTTTCAAAAATACAAAAAAAGAACAGAACCCTAAAATACCAAAAACAAACAAAATGTCTAGTGTGGATTTCAGTTAAAGTAAAACGTCGCCTCCCTATGTTCAACTTGGGACTCCCTTGGAGTTTTGGTATAAATTTTATCTGATCACGAGTTTTGCAACTACGACGACCGGTTACTTGTAACCCTGATTTCAAACTCGCGAAACACGTGCGATCATTTTGGCGCAGTTTTCGGGGAGGCAACGGGATTTACTTTATTGTTTTCTATGCTTCTTTACATTTACATAGCACTAACCCTACTTGTCTTCGATCTACTATCTTGCAGTTACCCTAGCATAGAGATCCAAGTGCTGTAGACCAGAGTAAAGTGCGGGTAGAGTGTTTTGTAAGTGTCCCCCACACCACCCCCACCTTAGTTTTCATTCCATAACCTAATAACTCAAACCCAAATCAACTTAGGTGCTTTCTATAAACCCTAGGATAGATTTGGTTGTTTGTTTGCCACCTCCACTCACCTCTCCATCCACATAACTAAAAAAAATTAAAAAAGTGTTATCTCTTGTGGGATTTTCTGAAAGCTACACACTTAACACCCACAACTTCTCACCCTAGGGCACATAATCACATAGATTCTACCACTTAATAGGGATTTGACCTGTGGACCTGGTACACTTAATTCAACATACAAATAAGTGAGTAGAAATCTGAATAGGTCAAACATTTTTGTGTGCCTTAACTAAGTGGTGCAATAGGCTAATTGATTGAACTGTTTGAGCCACACCACTTAAGATAAAAAGTGATTCATCAAGTAGCTTGCCACTTAGGGTTGATTCTTAGGGCTGAACCAAGCACTCCACATTATTTTTTATTTTTAAAGGAACATATCATCACCCATGCTTTCAAAACTTGGAGTGGTCTACTGAAACTTGATTGAATATATCTAAGATTAAACCCTAAAAGCTACTAAACAAGGTTAAACCCTAAAAGACACATCATTAAATAATCTTATTTGCAAACCCTGGTTGTGCACGCACACACATTTTAACTGATCATTAAGGGCACAACCCATCTAAAGGGTTCATCACATTCCAAGAGCACAATCATCCCAAGCCTAATTAAAACTGAGTAGACATTGGCCTTAAGGATTGATTTGCTCTTCGGGGCTCAAACTGAGATTTTTTTTCGATTAATCTGCTTTTGCTGGTCCATCTGATGTCTAGCTAGGGGAGTAGCATCAAATGACCACGGTTGGGGGGTACACTAGGAACCATTGCTGCAAGCTAAAGGAGGAACTTTCTCCCCAGTCCCTCCTTCTAACTGGTTGGATTGACCGGATAAAAGTAGACCAAATCGTTTATAATCTCAAGATGGGTCTTAGGAGTCTATAGGTTTTTAGGCTAACCCACCTAAGGACAGGGTTGATTGCTTGTATTGTAGGGCTCCTTTCTCTCCTCTGATTTCCCTCCTTACTTCACCATGTATCCTTTCATTTCTTACACGCATTTCCCATCCTATCCTCCTACCATCACTCATCCCCAAGATGATTACTATTCCGACTTGACTTGTAATTACCCATCCACTAGCCGAGATGCTTTTATTGGGGATATGAATCCGGGCCTCAGTGTCCAGGGCCTAACCCTGGACAACAAGACTATGATTACTATCCTTCCCAGAGCAACAATGATTATAGATCTCCATCCTTTGATGATCAACCTAACCAGATCTACAATCATGAAGGATATGTTGATTATAACACTTACCCTCCCCAGAATTATGCTGAATATAGGTCACCACCATTCTTTAAATAACCTGAAACGACCTACAATCAGGGAGCGACTCAAGAACCTCGACATCTTGTCTCCGCTAGATTTAACCCAAACCCACCCAAACCTAAATCGAACCAATTGGTTCAGGTGAACCAAATCTAGGATAGGGTGTTGGCTACCTTGAGGAACACCATCCAATCTTTAGAAGCTCAGCCAACACCATGCACTGAAGCATTGGAGCCTATGATGAAAATGATTGATGTGCTGAATAGCTCTTTATTAGATTTGCTCCAAAGCGTTAGGGATAGGGACTTGGGTGAGTTTCTTCTTGGGAAGTCGTCGAGGTTGAGGATGAATTTTGTAGTTGCACTAGTCAAATCTTCGGATGATTCTCAAGATGAACCTTCTCCAGGAGAGCTAATGTCTGAACCCGCTCAGGCACCTATCGGGGGAGATACATATTCTAAGACTGGAGATGGCTGGATTGGTCTAGAGCAACCATTTGAGGATAAACTGATTGATTCACTCGAGATTCTCAAGTCAGGAAAAAAAGAAAATTATGTCTCCTTGGATCATGAAATGATTTATGATTTTGAGACATATATAAATGAGGATCATCAATTCTTTGACTCTGAGGTGAAGAATGTTTAGGTGAAGTCTCACTTGAGCATAAGGAAAATGATTCTAGTGAGACAAACGGGCATGAGGAATCTGATGAACCATTTGACAGCCCGATAATAGAGGAATTTGATTCGATTGGGGTTAACTTGGAGGATCCGAATCTTGATGATTCAATCAGTGACCCCATTCCTCATCCGCACCCTGAAGAGCTAACTTCTGAGATCATTATGCCCAAGTCAATCTTGATTCAGCCACGATTTCTGGACTTGGGAGAATCATATGGGGTGAATGATATGCTAGAGGTCCCAGAGCCTAAGTTCTTGATGTTGGAGGATAGAATTGCTGAAATAAAAATTTGGGAGGCTAATTATGAGGAAACTTTGATTTTGGATCTAAGGGTACCTATGGACCTGAAACCACCTACTTTCTACTAGGACCATTATGATATCTTTCACGTGGAACCTAAGCTCAAAATAACTAATTATTTTTCTAAGTTGAACGTCAAGTGGACATCTGAACTTATTGAACCATCTTTACTCGTTGTCCGACACTTTGGTCTTGGGTTGCACACCAAAAAACTGCAATCCTGGCCCTGCAAGCTTAATAACCTTTGGTTTTGGGTGATTTTCATCCAGAACTTGAGAATCACTCGACCTTGGGGCATGGGTCTGCACCATAATCTGGTCCACGTCTGTGGACATCTTCTATTAGCAGGTCTAAGAATCAATATTTTTATTTTGATTCTGACCCACATTTGCTAATTCTCAATTTCTTACTTGTATGTATTTTATGCCTAGCTGAAGGCATTAAATTTAGCACGTGTTTATATTTCACGTTCTTTGCGGAGCTGACCGGATTCCTCACGATGTTCAGGTGATTTTCTGTTTACTCTGCACTTTTCATGTCTTTGTTTTTACAATGAGGACATTGCATCATTTAGGCATGGAGGGTGGATAATCAATTCCTGAAATCATTTTGTTAACTCCATAGAATTTCTTTTAGTTTCTTATAAAATAAAAAAATTTTTGAAAATTTGAAAAAGATAAAAAAGAAAGAAATTAGGAAAAGAGAACTTAGGCATTTGGAAGTTATTAACTTTAGGAAATGATACGAGAGGACCTAAAACTTATACTCTTTAGGTCTTCGAGCTTAATTAGCCCGGGTGTCTACTCTCAAGTCCTCGCCAATTAGAATTCATTTTATGTTGGTAAATAAATTAGGCTGATAAGTATGTGACTTATCAACTCGCCCTCTGATTTGGGGGGACTTTAAGCCTAAGCATTTACACACTTTCTTTTTTGCACTGACTCACTTTTTGGTGATGTTTTTGAAAATTGGGTAGCTAATGAACTATTTAGGTTGGTATGGCTGGCAAGATGTCGGTGGTAACAGTTCATCAGTAGGTTGTCTAGAGTCCAGTCACAAGATCATTTTTGTTGTATTGCCTCTAAGTAAATCTTAGATTAGGGATGTCACCTACTTAAAAATAAAAATAAAAAGAAAAAAATAAAAAAATAAACAAAACCACACTTCACCGCACAAGTATGGCTAGCAAGTTGCCATGGGTAACAGTCCATTGGTCGGTTGTCCAGAACCTAGCTCACAAAAAAATGCACAATAATTCCCAAAACACTTAGGGAAGAAGTGGGGAAGTAGAATAAATCGGGGAGATATACACTGGGATCGCCCTTGTGTTGACCCCATAAATAAAAGAAGTAGGGAGAAAGCTACCAATCGAAAAGATAAACCTTTAGGTAAGGTCACCTAGGGTCATAAAAACCCGAAGTTCATTTCAACGCCCACCTAGTGAGTCTTTCACTATTTTCGCAAGATGCTTAGCACTTAGAGTCTTTTTTGAGTCATGGGTGGGTTGGGTAGTCGTAAAAAGTTATCTCAGAACTCTCAAACTCCAAAAGTATAAAAAAAATAGAAACGAAGAAAAATAAAAAAAAATTGTATCTTCCCTTTTCAAACAAGGCAAGGACTTGGGCGGTCTACATTCTGGCAGACACCCGGGTACTGTTGAGTTTTCGTTGTTTAGGAGCATAGTTGAAAATTTCTATTGTTAATAAATGACCTTGGACTAAGCGATCTAATCCTAATTCTATTTTTATACATAGCATGTAGTTCAATTTTGCAAGGAACTAGCAAAAGATAGGCATGGGGGTATGATATAGACACAATTATTGAGGGTAAAATGCCTAATCATGCATGTTCCTAGGCTTAGATTTGCACTTCATGTTATAAATATTGCATAGCATGCATTATTATGCATTTAGAGTAGTTGTATATAATGTAGGTTAATTGCATCTTTTTTGTGGTCAGGAGAGAAGGATATTTATTTCAAAGCCTCGAATTGACGATCCGACCATACAGATCTGATCAAGATGACGATCGGAGTCCAATGCCTTTGAAATTCCCTCGATCGGAGTCTCGTAGCAGCATATGTAGTCCAAGGAAGATCAACGGCTAAGGGACTAGGTGAAATAATTCGAAGCTTCAAATGACAGATCCGACCGAGTGGATGGATTCGAGTCGACAATCGCAGCACAATGACACAAAAATCGACTCAATTTGACCTCTGTAGTAGCGCCTACAATGAAAAGAAGATGGACGACCCAGATTGTGCCACATGGCGCTACCCAGGCTGTCCATGTGCATGCATGTGCCACCGCACGCACGTGCATGGAGGCACGCATGCGTACAGCGCAACGCCAGTGCATGAGCGTGCATGCGCATGGCAAAGAAAGCGCACAACGTAGCTTTAGCGGAGCAAGGGATGGGCATGTGCTCGGTGCTCGGTTTGCGCCAGCCTACAGTGACACATGAGCTGGACCTACAGTGACACTTACAACGATCGCTAATTCTTCTCACGTCAAGAAAGCCAGCTGTGGGAGTGAGCGAGTGTGAGCGGGCATGAGCTGCTTACAGAGACTTCCAGCGATGGCTTGGAGGTCATTAATGGTCCCATACTTATTTTTGCCTCTTCTCCTCCACTATAAAAGGACCTACACCCCCTCCCTTCTAAGCCATCTCTACTTACTCTACTCCCAAGCTCTAGCAAGCCTACCAACGCTCTGTTAGAGCTTGCTCTCAAGCTCCCAAGGTGACTATTAGTGTAGCGAACCTCTACCCCACCAAATACTCCTCCAACTTCCCATCCCCATTCATAGGTCGCCTTGGAGCTGTCCTCCCACCTCCATTCCGGTAGCAGATCATCTCCACCTTCTCACCTCCATTCCGGAGCTATGCAGAAGCTTTCCTTTACCCGACGTCCTCCTGCATCTCACCTCTGTCACCCTGCTCCTCACCTCCTTCATTCGAGCTTCCGCCAGGCACCGTCATCTCGCCAAACAGTCGATTCGGGAGATTTCTTCTCACCCCCCTCTCTTTTTATGCTTTCATAGTTTATTGTAATCGACATTGGAGTGATATATATATCATATTTATTCCAACTCTATCTTGTGATTCATTTTCTTGTCATCTTCCTTCAAAAATACAAAAAACAACAAAACCCTAAAATACCAAAAATAAACAAAACAAAGCATGGATTTCAGTTAAAGTAAAACTTCGCCTCCCTGTGTTCGACCCGGGACTCCCTTGGAGTTTCGGTATAAATTTTATCTGATCACGAGTTTTGCAACTTCGACGACCGATTACTTGTAACCCTGATTTCAAACTCACAAAACATGTGCGATTAAGCGACGTATACACCTCGCCAGAGGAGCGATCGGAGACGGAGAAGACGAGGGTGAGCGTGTTGAGTCGGGGGTTGAAATGAGGATAGAGAGAGGGAAAACTAACCTACGAGCTAAGATAAACTAATCTAACCCAAATCTAATGGACGAATGGGATGAAGCGGCGTAGATTATGGTATGTGATGGGAACACAATCATAAGCCCTAACTAGCTCATTTTGACCTAGAAAAGAGAACAAAGCTCCTACATAACCAAGTGAAGGGTCTAATTCATGGAATTACTATTTTGGGAGAAAAGTGAGAAACAAAGGGTAAAATTGCAATTTTACCAATGCAGTACAACAACAGGATTTCCCAAGGGCTAAACATAGGTCAATTGGTCTTAACAAGATAAAAAGTGAGTTAGTTCAATCAGAAAAGGGTTAATATGAAATCTGGGAATTAAATGACTTCTTGTAACCCTAAAACAGGCTCACTTAATTCAACAAGGTTTTGGTCAGGATAAAATTCGCCTAAACCCTCTAAAATTTATGAAAAAATATCCCCTAGGGTTTAGAACCTTCAATTTGGCCTTTGGAACCTATTTTGACCTAAACAGGGGTCCTAGTCAAATATTTACCCTAAATTAGGTTTTTTGTGTAAAATTCCTAGTCAAACGTGCTCAAACCTAAAATCCAACTTTACCATTGAATTCCTTAGGTCCATATTAGGTTTATATAAAAATTTGGACTTAAGGGGAGTTTACCTTGACCTACTTTGCAAAATAGTCCAACCCAACTACATTTAGATCCCTAACTTTTGAAAATCATTGCAAATACCCCTTAGCGTCCTCACATTCTTTGCAATTAGGTCCCTCCACCATTACAGTGGAGGAATCCTATTTGGGCGAGGATCTAAGGTAGAATCCTACTTCGCCATTCTTTGAGGAATTCTCGATCATATGAACGTAATCTCAAGCCCTGATTGTCACCCAATCTCTTATGCGAACGCATGAGAGATTTGTGTATCTCTCACAATCCTACTCCAGTGAGGATGACTGTTCTTGGAAGCTTGCCTTCCAAGCACAAGACCCTCTACCTAAGACTATAAAAGGCACCCCAGGTCTTCCCGTCCATCCTCAGCTTGGTTTGGCCGGACATAATCCCTCAAATTCTTCTATTCTCCTCTAGCCAAACACCTAGCGAGCTCCGGCGACCTATTTCTCCTCCTCTCATCACTCTGCCACAATACTAGTGGCAAAGTGGCCCTTGCCTCCATCGTCCACGTCGTGCCGTACCTATGCATGTGCCAGCTACCCTCTTCGTAGTCGTCGTCCCCCTCCACTGGGATCTTCGTCTCCGGTGGAGGCAGATACACGTCGACTGCCATCCTCTCTCCCTTCATCCATAAACTAGGTGAGATACTTTCCCCTTCCTCTATTCTTTATTTTCCCTCTCTCTATTACTATTTCCACCCCTCAACCATAGACCACCACCATCGTCTCCATCTCCAGCAGACCACCGGCAAGGTGGTTCCGTCATTCCACGCAACCACCCACCTCACCAAACACCTCAGAAGCTCTGCCACCTTCCATTGATCATTTCTCCCCTCTCCATCGACTGCCACACGTTCCACATTCTGCCCCCAAACAAACCCATCACCACAATCACAGAACGACCTAGGCACACACGCCCAGGTCGCCCCACGCCACGCCAACCCCCGAGACACCTTCGTCATGCCACAGTGAAGCCTCCTGCATATTCTAATGAGGCCGCAAGGCCGTGTTGCTTGAACGTAGGTTCTGACCTCTGTCGCCATTGAAGCAGTTGCGAATCTTACTCGCAAGCTCGAATCAGGCAGCGTCGCTCCAGGCCCCAGGTTCCAGGTGACGTGGATTCATATCATGCACACATTCAGCTAGGTAATTTGCTTTGCAAGGCACTGCAGTCACTACGATTGAGTGAAGAACCCTACGAGTGTGCACGAGGAAGCGGGTGGGACTTTTAGTCCCACCTCGGGCGTTTTCGAGCAAGTAGAGAGGAATAAATTGTAAATGTGTCAAGGGCTTATTGCCTCCCGACACGAGGTGAGGTCCCACTCTCCCCATCACTCCTCGTTCGTGCCCACGCTATGCGAACCTGGTAGCCCGACCCGATTACCTGTGCACTCCTCGCATACCACCCACATCAGTGCACCTAGTCCCAGGCATGCTAATCCAACCCATTTACCCGAGAAAGGCTCTGGAAGTGCGAGCCTAAGAGAGAAAAGAGAGAGAGTTCGCGGGGGAGGGTAGGGGTAGGTTTTGCACTTTGCAGGGAAAGGAAGAAAGAGGAAGTTGAAGGAAAAGCTAAAGACTGAAGGAGGAAGCTGAAGAAGCTAAGGAGAAGAAGCCGCAGAGGAAGATGAGGATCAGAAGCTAAGGAAGGAAGAAGAAGAAAGGAAGGAAGAGAAGAAAGAAGGGAAAGCCAAAGAAGGAAGGAGAAGAGCCAGAGAAGAAAGAAGAGAAAGCCAAGGTAGAAAGAAAGAGGAAGAAAGGAAAGAAGAACAGAGAAGCCAAAGAAGAAGAAGAAAGGAAGAAGCAGATAGTTGAGGCTCGCAAGGCCAAAGCCAAAGAAGAGCCAGAGGAAGAAAGAAGCCAAGAAGAACAGGGAAGAAAAGAAGAGAAAGAGAAGAAGCAAAGGAAGAAAGAAGAATCAAACATTTTTAAGATGTCTAATTCCATACTCAGATGTCCAATTCTCCCAATTTCTCTTTTATGCTACATTTTATTATTCATAAACTCCTGCTTTTCTTTTTGAATTAGATTTTGAGTAATTTTATGTGTTCAAATTGCATCGATTATTGAGATTAGTACATGAATTCCATTTGCTCGCTATATTCGACCTCAGACTTAAACTTCGAGTAATAAACTTTATTTATTTTCAAAGCGATTTCAACTATATTACAACGCATTACTTTAAACCTGATTTCACTTCTGCGAGCAGTATACCAGCGTCGGGGAAGAAAGTGCTCCGATGAGGGTAGGACGACGAGGATGAAGGAGATAGAGGTGCCCGCTGGTTTGGCGCATCGTTAAGGAAGGCAGGGAAGGATGATCAGTCGCCGGTATTGTGGTTAGATGAAGGAAGAACTCAGCGGAGCTCACCAGACGTCTAGGAGCTTCGACCGAATAAGGAGAGACGAAATCAAAGGGGAATCCAACTGAATTAGAGTGTGTAGAACTCGGTTCGATCTGGGGATTCTTTTATATGCCTCTAGAGGATGCTTTGAACTAGGGAAGCAAGCTTCCCATGCTAGGAAAGCTTGTAAGAGTTGGAAACCTAAAGATACCCTAATCTCTCATGCATTCGCATGAGAGATTGGGAAGGTTTGGGGTCTCAAGACCGGATTCATTCGAAAGAGGACTCCTCAAGGAATCTCCCTTCCAATTTGGGAAGGGATTGATTGATCAGAGTTCTCTTCAATCAAAGGTTGCTGAAGGTGTAGGAATAGGATTTTATGGCAGCAGGGAACTATTTGTGAAGAAAGCGATAAAGTTGGGGGGCTATTTGCAAGGATTTTGAAAGTTAAGGGCATGTGTGTGAGAGAAAAGAGTTAGATAGAACTAAATTGCAACATAGGTCAAGATGATCTCAGATTGCTCCCAAATTTTGGTACAAAACTAATTTGGACCCAAGAAATCCAATGGTCAAGTTAGAGTTAGGTTTTGACCAACTTTGATTGGAGAAATTAGACAATTGTCCAAATTAGGGAAAAAGTCTGCCTGTGACTCTATTTTGGATCAAATTGGGTTTCAATGGTCAAATCAAGCATACTAAACCCTAGAGAATGTTTTTCTATAAATTTTAGAGGGTTTAGGTGAATTTTCTCCTGACCAGAACCTCAATTAGTTAATTAGGTCTATTTTTAGGATTTCAGATGTCATTTAATTCCTGAAATGCACGAAAGCTCTTTTCTATCTGTACTAACCCACTTGTTAGACCCTTAAGACCATTTGACCCTTAATTAACCCATGAGAAAACTTGTGATTGTACTGCAATTGAGATATACTGTTAAAACTGTAGTTTTACCCCCGTTTTACTATATTTCCTTCAAAATGGATTTGCAATGAATTACATTTCTTTGGCAGTTATATAGGAGCATTTAACGATGGAATATGACTAATAAAAGATAGATATGGCTGATGATAATGTTATCATCAAGCACTATACATGTTTCTATCCACACTATCCTTATCCCTAGCCTCCACTTAGGATAACCTAAACCCACAATTCCAGAACCTAGATAACACTATCCACAATGTTATTGTGCTATCCACATACCTTATCCAGCTATCTAGGTTCCTAAACCTCCTATCCCCAACCCAATTGAACTAGCCCATACCTAATTAGGTGAATCTACAGTTGATTGGGTGCACCAGAACCCAATTAGATTTACCCAGGATCTAATTAACTCCTACCTACCCATACAAGTCTAATTAGGCTTGGCAGACTCTAAGTAGACTCAATCCAGACTCCATTAGGCTGCCCTAGACCCAATTAGGTTCACCCCTCTCCAATTGGAGTCACCTAAGCTTAATTAGGTCCACAACCACCTAATATAGGTTGACCCAACCTATTTAGCACCTAAATCCCACAACCAAGTCTACGAAATTTAAACCAAAGCACACACACTAACACCGTCCAAATTAAACCCACCTAATTTAGACTCCAAAAAGTTGGTGTCAACTTAATTGCCACCAAAAGTGGCGACTACCAACCTAAGCCCTACAAAGGTGGCGACTCCTACCTTTGGAAAAAAAAACCAACTTGTGACCAAAAGGAGAACCACCCATAGAAACCCAACCAAAAGTGGTGTCACACATTGAATTCCTCAATATTACACCCTCTACCTCTCAAGTCCAACCTCTTCCTCCTCCCTTCCTCCAAAGGTCGTCCACTCTTCCTTCCAAAGCCCTAAGGCCACCACCTTCTTCCCTTTCCTCTCCAAGGGTGCTCCTCCTCCAAGGCACCATGGGCGGTTAAGAAGAAGGAGCATCAAGGAAGGCACACATGCCACTCCTCTCCTTTACATAGGCATGGATTTTTCTTTCAAGAGGGGACGTCCTATTCATGTCTTCCTCTCTTGTTCTAAGGCTTAAGAGGACCTTCTCTAAGGGGTCTTCAAGGATAGCTAGATAGAAGAAGAAGGGCCCTCCACCCTCTCTTCTTCTCTTGGGCATTGTTGGAACGCTTTCGTCGAGTTTAAAATATGCATCATAGTATAATCAACAAAAGTGATTCAACATTTAAATTTATATGCTCGAAAATAGATGTGAGTCCGAGGTCATTCGCAGGGAGCAAATATGGCAAATCAATCCACTAATCACAATTATCAAGAATAATAATGCAGGTGAAATCAATAATCAAATGATATTCAATATATAGCAAAATGTATCTCAGAATGTCAGGGATAAAAATATAAAACGAAAGAGCTATAAATGGTGGTTGAAACCACCTAATTAATCATAGAATTTAAGCACAAATCACAATGGTATCAAAATTAAATAACCCAATAGTATCAGAACCAAATATCCACGCGAGGCTCAATGAATCAATAGTGATCTCAGAATAGAACCAAGTCAAGCACAAGGCTTTAGATGCCTTATCCTCAGAAGTACAAAGTCTCAACTCAAGTTTAGTATAAGAGACAAGTAGCAGCAGTTAAGTGTTGAGCAAAAGGGAAGGGTACGAATCCCAATGATCCATAGTGCAAAAACCCCCCTCCCTCCTCAGATCTCTCTCGCTTTCTCAAACTAGACCCCAGTTGAATAGTACCTAGTAAACAGATTCCATCCCAGACTCGCGAGCCATGAGTGCGAGCAAGGGCGTGTATGTATGCGCATCTGTGAGCGGGACCTCACCCCGGTGTGTGCTGAGGAGAACATCGTAAGGCACAATTGCCTTTTATGCGCTACACTGAGTTTTCCCCACACGATGTGGGACTATTTGGATGTTCTTCCTTTGTGCGATGCTACAATGAGATGCTTTGTCAAATTGGTGTTGAGCTTTGCTACTCGTGCTTGATTGAAGGTGCCAGCAGCCTCAAGAGATGAAGTCACGCCAAGCAAGGGTAGTTGTAGGTTGGATGATGGCCAAAGTGGAGCAAACGAAGTCAAAGAAGATGGTGGTAGCATCGATGATCTGGTGAGGTGCATGAAACAAGAAAATAGCCTTGTAGCCCTGTCAAATAAGCTCACAAGCTTCGCCGGTGTTCAGTGGGTGCAGTAGTGGTGGTTTAAGGGTGTGAGTGTGTGTGTAGCGGTGTCGCAATGTTGAAGAGTGAGTGAGGAGGGTGTGGTGTTCGGTGGGATGGTGGAGTGTTGATTTTGTGAAATTAATTGAGGGGTTTTAATGAGGAAGATGAGAGGAATCTCGTGGAGTTAATGGCGCGGAGTTTGGTGTTCTGTGGTGTTGGCACGAGCTCGTAGGAGCTTATGCTGGTGATAGGGGAGATGAAGGGCGTTGAGGCACTATGGTGGTCAGTCCTAGAGACTAAGGGGGTAGGAGTGTTCTAGAGAGGGAGAGAGAGGGTTTAGGGGCACTTAGGAGGTGAGACAGCGGAGGAGATGTCTGATGTTGGTGGGCCAGAGTTAGAGAAGACGAGAAGTATGACAAGGCATCGGTAAGGAAGGAGGGATCGAAGATGATTGGATTTTGATCGATCCAGGTTTCTAAAAAGAAAGGAGGATGTTGGGCTGGTAAATTTGACCGTTGGCCGACCAGATGAAGGAGGTGGAGGGGCTCGGTAGAGTTCAAGTTGTGGTGGCAGAGAAGGAGGAGAGAGGGCATTCTCAACCTATTCTTGGTTGAGGAGCATGCTGAGAACATGGGGGCTAATTATAGATCTCAAATGCGAGCTCTAAATCAAGGAATAGGCTTAATTGTGCTGATGTTTCAGGGGAAGTAATTCCTAAATTTTCTCGAGCTTGCCTGAGCTCTAGGGATCGATTTAAGGTTCTTGAAGTGGAACGATCGAACGGGAAACTCATTAAGATCAATCCCTCCAATTTTGGAGGGAATTGGATCTAATTTGAGAGAGATCTCTCTCGAATCTCGGCTGAGTTGCATTCACACTAGCAATGGTGGTAGGGGCTGATTGTGCAGCAATCATAGGTCTTAATTGACCTAGATTAAGCTAGAACTTAGCATAAGTCAGGGTTATTCACGCATGCATAAGCATCATCTGCATCTTTATTGCTCTACTTTAGCTATGCATAAAATAATGTTATAATGTGCTGATTAAGTGCATTATGTCGATTGCAGGCAATAAGCAGATCTGGAGTAGGATCTGAAGCTGGATCTGGAATAACGGGAGTTACAGCAGAGCTGGAGCAGAAGGCTTAGATTAGATGTAGGAATAATAATGTAAGGAGTTAAAGGTTTGCTATTCTATTAAGTAGAAATAAAGCAGTAAAATGTGAAGAGCTTAGGTCCACCCTAGCCCTAGGATAGCCTAGAGACCTCCCCAAGCCTTAACCACCCTTAGATTAGGTCACAACACCCTAGGAAGTCCTAAAACCCTAGTTCCAACCCTTATCTGGACGTCCAGATAAGTTATAGGACGTCCAGGACCCTTAACCAACTCCTACACACCTCAAACCTACTTCTGCAGTGCTATTGGACATCCAGACACTTTGTCAGACGTCCAATTTCTGCAGAATACCAAAAATAGAACCCTGATTTCCCCCTGACTCAGATTGGACATCTAGAATTGAAGTATGGACGTCTGATTTTTGAGTATAAGTCATCTGATCACATTTTTGGACGTCTGGTCTCCAGTCCCTGTTTTGAGATTTAACTCTTGATTTTGGATCTCTAGCTCCCTAGACCTAATCCCAACCCCATAGGAACCTAAATTAAGGTATCCTAACCCTAGTACATCACATCTAGACCTACCTAAGGACCTAATTAGGTCCTCACCAAACCCAATTGACTTGGATCAAAGTCAATTACCTTCACCTAAGCCAATTGGACTCATTGAGTCCAATTGAGCTTGGATCTCAACCCACACAAGTTCAATTGGACTTGGTGAGAGTCTGATTGACCTAAACCCAACCTAATTCAGTTATTTCACTCTCAATTAGGTTCACACTCATTCAATTAAACTTAGGTTAAGTTTAATTGCATTTTCCCTTAGCAATTAGGGTTTGTAACCCTAATTCAAGACATGCACCTACCCAAACCCCTTAGGACCTAACCTAAACCTCTTAAACACCTAGAGCACAACCACACACACACTTCTCTAGAGTTCTCTAGAACTCTCTTGAAGTGGCGCCACCTCTTGGTTGCCAAATTTAGCAACCAAGAGGCATTCAAATTGAGATCCACATTTTTTGGATCTCAAAAACCACCTCTATCTTCTCATGGCCGGCCACTCTTGGACTCTCTCTAGAGAGTTCCACACCTCTCTAGAGAAAAGCCCTTGAGTCTATAAAAAGATCCAATGGGCAGCCAAGTGCACCCATTCACATTCTTGGCACCACTCACTTCATTGGCTCCATTCACTCCCACCTTCACTTAGGCTAGCCACCTCACCACCATGAGCTCATCACCACCATGAAGGACACCATGCCGGGATGCTGCATCACTTCTCTCTCTCTCCAAGGGTTGGCCTAAGCTCCATTGGCCGCCCCTCATTCTCCTCCCAACCATTCCATGGCCATCGGGGACCACCCCTCAATGCCCTTTTGTTCTCCTAGATTTAGATTATGCTCTTCATAATTTTATTGCTTTTTATTACTGCTTATTAATGTATTCTTTATTCTCCCCCAATGATGCATGCAAAATCCCCCCTAGAATCTTGTATGCAATCATTTTCTGGTAGCTAGATTTACATTCTAAGCATTTCTGTATAAGCTTTCCTCTACAATTCTTGTGAAAACAACTCTCCCATTGAATGAATGAAAAATTCTTTTATATTTATATATCTCCATGTTGTGAAATCACCATAAGCTTATTGATTGCTATCATATTTGCATGATTCCAGTTGCCTGTTTTTCAATTGTTTATTTATTCTGCAACAAGCATGTCATTTCCTAAGAATATAGAGAATCTAACAATAGATGCATTCTCTGTAAATAGTCACCACCTCACTAGAATCGTACACACAGAAACTCACACGTTCACCTTTGTGATTTATTTAACGCACGTGCACGTAATCCGAGTTCATAACAGAAGTGGTGAAATCTTAATCAGGAGATTGGAAACTGGCGTGCAATTTTAAACAAAGTAGAGCGGCAAAAGATTGAACTCTAAAGTAAAACAAATGCCACCAAGAGATGAACGACCGGGACTCAAGTCTTATTATCTTTTTCTATAAATATTTTTGTTGAATCGTATTTCACAATTATACTACGACACATTTTTTTAATCAAACATGCACTTTACGATTCTCAACAAATGGCGCCATTGCCAGGGAGGCAACGTCATTTCCTTTTTTGATTTCGATCTTTGAAACCATCACTGACAAATTTCTCTCTACTTTGTTTTTGATGTGCAGGAAAAATGGGAAAAGAATGGGATCTATGCACACAACGAGCACAGAAAACAAATCCAGGTGCACATCATCTCATTTTTAGATTAGGTTTTACCCTCTGTAATTTCCTTTGAAAAAATTTTTTTTACTCATTGTCATGAAAATAAAATAAAAAAAAGCATAAAAAAAAATTTGACAAAAAATCTAGATTAGGTTTCCTTTTTGAATTTTAGGTTAGTTTGAAAAAGAAAAGAAAAAAAATATTTTCTTTAAATCTTTTGAAAAATTCTTTTTGAAAAAAAAATGAGCAAAATTTTTGAAAAAAAAAATATTTTTTTGGTGGAAAGCTTAGATTTCAAACTCAAACCTCTTTAAAAGCTTTTCCACCATCTTCTGATTTTTCAACCAGATTTCAAGTCTGATTTAAAAATTTGATTGCCGAAAAATAAGCAAAAAATTTTGAAATTTGGGCCAAAGCTTCATTTCCAAACAACCTTTCAAATTTCGCTGTTCATTTTAAAAAAAAATCAAGTATAAAATTTTTAAAAATTCCTGAAGTGCATGGGGGTCAGACTAAGCCAGATTCAAGATTTTTCAAATTTCAAAAAGCAATTCCGAGCAATCCATGAATTTGTTTTGACTAGAAATGGTGGGGTTTGAAAGATGGTCTCATTGGATTTATTTTCCATATCTTTTCCAAATTTTTGAAAGTCATTTGATACTATTTCAAAGTGAAAAATCAACCAGGGGTCAAAATTTCAGATCTGACCCTCTGACATTCAAAAATCCCTAAAAATTCGGTTGAAACAGTAAAAATTCCGAAAAAAATATTCTCTGGAAAGCTAATTGAAAACGGAATCTACTCGCAAAATTTCAAGTTAATTGGATTCCAATTATTGTTAGAGAACGAACATTACTTTTGTGGTCTGCTGAAACAGAATAAACCCTAGAAGTGCATGAACCTTAGGTTGAGTCTTCAGGGTTACAACTTAGAGATCACACTTTGGGCTAACCTAGACTTAATCAAGTCTAGTACTTAGCTAGTGAGCTTGGTCACCTTGTGGGCCACTCACCAAGAAAAAAACCCCACTGAAGAAAATGGGCTAAAATCAATTGTAAAACACAAAACCAACCCGAATTCGTTGTCATACTACTGGGTGTTTGCAACCTCTCTTGCCAAGCCTGGTGACTAAGTCTGTGGGGTAGTGTCAAACGGCCGCGGCTTGGGGGTTAACAGATCTGAAGGTGTAAGCCAAAGGAAGAAACTTCCCCTTAGTCCCCTCATAACCAGACTGGCTGGGTAAGCTTGAGAGGCGGGAATCACTTTCAGTCGGTTAAACAATGAATTTTTCTTCAGGAATTCAAACTTCTAACGAAAAATCTGGTCACCCGATCCATAAGGACCATTTGATTGATAGGGCCTTAGCCTTGTCCTGCTTGGCTACACCAACCCAGGGGTTGGGTGGTGTATGCAAGGAAGGAGGTCACTTAGACCTCACCTGGTTGGACCTTGGGAGCCACTCCCAAGGAGGCGAGTCACCTCGCTAGGACCATCTTCTCCCCCCACTTCTTCTACTCCTAGAGCCACCATGGCAAATACTGGACCTGGACCTAGACCAGGTCAGGATATCGAGAATCTGGACCCAATGGCTTGTCTGGAAGCCTAGGTCGCCAAATCCGAGGAGTGGCATTAGCAGAGCATGGATCGCATCTTGACGGCACTTGACAAGATGCAGCACCCACCGTAAGGAGAACAACTGTGGGATTTCTATGACCCAGATGTGCAAATCGTCGCACCACTGGTCAGAATTCCCACAGGTGGAGATGCGTTTGAGCTCAAGCCCAATGTGATTGGGTTGATCAGCACTCATTTCTATGGGAACTCAAGCGAAGATCCGTTCTAGCACCCTGAGGACCTGAGTCGACTCGTTGAAATAATTCGACCCAGGAATATCAATCTCGGGATTGTTCTAATGAAGCTTTTCCCGTTCTCTTTGAGGGACAAAGCTTCATACTGGTTCAAGACCATTGGGAAGGCAATTGGAACCTGGCCAGAATTACGATGTGAATTCCTGCAAAAGTTCTTCCCAATTGATCGAACAAACGCAATGCGGTGTGCAATCACGACTTTCTCCCAGGGAGTCGGGGAGAAGTTACATGAAGCGTGGGACAAATTTCATGACCTTCTCCGAAAATGCCTGCACCATGGTATACCCAGATGGCACCTGGCTCAGATCTTCTACCATGGGCTAGATGACACACATTGGTATCTGGCTAATGCATCTAGCGGCTGGAATTTCCTCGCAAAAGATGAGAACAACACATTTGAGCTGTTCGGATCATTAGCGGAGAACTTGATGCACGCCGCATCTATGAACTAGTTCCAACGGCCTGGTCAGCAGTGGGTTGGTGTCCACGAGGCTCACACTGAGTCTATTCGAGCCAACATGGATATCATCTCAAGCAGCTGGATAGAATAAACCTAATCGAGAAAAAGATTGACCAGATCAGTCAGGGTCAATCTGACTTGAGCTCTACCGCCTCAAGACCCTCCTATGCACCCTGAGCCCCTCCTGCTTGAGTTAATCTACTCACTCGGGATGCATCCTCTCCGTATTTACGAGATCCCGCATATCAGAATCCCGTAAATAATCCAGATCTGGCACCTTACGACCAGGGTTACGCACCACCCACAAATTATAATGCGTATCCCCTTGACGGATATACGTCTCAAACATCTTCAGCCTACGAGGACGTTAGTGCTATCCAAGGATACGGGTGTAATAACCCGTATTCAGAGATGTATAACCTTGGTTGGTGCCAGCATCCGAACTTCTCCTGGTCTGGTAATTCATAGAGACCGCATCAGGATCCACGCTACCAGACTAGGCAATACGGGAACGCGCAAAACACGTACCCTAGGCAGCACCATTCCCATCTCAGCAGCAGCAATCCCGCTCTTTATACAAGTCACTGCACCAAGCTGCCAACCACCCTCCAAAGCGGGCTAACCCTTTGGAGGCACTGAAAGAGGAGCTGTAAGAATCGATGAGGAAGTCTACACAAGATAGCTTGTAGATTATGAAGGCGATGGCTGATCAGATATAGACAATACAAAACATGCAGAACCAGCTGTTGCAGGAGCATAGGACTCAAGGATCCTTGCCCTCCCAACCCATCTCGAATCCTCGATATGTGCAGAACCAGGGTGCCCCACCTAGGTTTCAGGCACCACAGGGATAGGCACACGCCATAGTACAGACGCCTCTTGCACCACCCAGTTACGTGCAAGGCCAGTCACCTTTGCAGAACCCCGTATATTCTGCCCCTTCCACCCCCCACCACCTCATGGATAGCAAGCTGATGCACATGCTGTCTCTTTGCAGAGCGGAAGGAAGACATTCAACCCACCACCTAGGTAGGTGGGTCCTAATTTTTCCCACCCTTTGCAGCAGGCGGGATCGACTCCATCATCTCAGGAGCCACCTGCGGTAGATAAGGGTAAGAAGTCACTTAATCCTGAGATTCCCATCCCTTTTCCTGAGGCTCTAACATGAAATGCAGTACGGAAAAAGGACACGTGGAATTTTGAGGACCTGAAATCGATGTTCAAGGAAGTACATATTTAGGTCCCCCTCATCGAGGCAATCGATCACATTCCCGCTGTCTCTAGGTTCTTCAAGGACTATTCTACCCTGAAGCGACAGCCGAGAATTGGATGACAGGTGGTATTGTCGAAAGAGGCTAGCACCGTGATTCTAGCTGACCTACCGCCGAAGAAGAAAGACCCTAGTACCCCACTCATATCCTGCTTCTTGCAGGATTCTCCATTCGATCGGGCCCTTCTAGATCTGGGTTCGTCCATCAACCTAACTCCCACTGCCGTATTTGATCGATTTCGATTTGGGGAGTTGAAGCCCGCCTTGGTCACAATTCAGCTGGCTGATAGATCAGTCAAAACACCAAGGGGGGTGATTGAGAATGTGATCGTAAAAGTCCGTGGGTTCTGCTTTCCCGTAGATTTTTTCGTTCTCGATATGGAAGTTCCTCCTAATCTTCGAGATGCACCAATTATTTTGGGTTGCCCATTTCTGGCGACTGCCGAGCGAACATTGATTGTGCATCTGGGTGTATGGAGATCATCCTAGGCAACGAGCGACTTCGACTAGACATATTCAGGGTAGCAAAGAACTTCGACTGTGATCGGATAGAGGAGGATGGTGAAGACAAAGATTCTACATACTGTGGCAACATTGGGCTCCTTTGTGACGATCCAATGTCTCATTCATCTACATTGTCAGGGTTCTAGGACCTCAATCCACATGGGATGGAAACCATTGCGCTACACATATCTTCTCAAGGATCTAATTGTTTAGGGTGTGCTTCTAACCACAACACCCCTGAATCCAGCTATCCTGATCCATACATTACTGAATCGCCCCTATTGTTGCAGGAAGATGTGACCGCAGCTAACGGGTTTCCCGTTAACGCAGTCACAACCGATTATTCCACAAGGAGCGACTTAGCGGGAATTCACATGCACATGGATCAGCAGATTCCCACCCTCGATTCTGCTCCTCCCACTCTCATTTCTGACTCTGACCCACCCATGATTGAATTGAAGCCCTTACCTGACTCACTCAAGTATGTGTTCTTGGGCGAAAGTAAGACATATCCAGTCATTATCAATGCCCACTTAACCCAAGAACAGGAGCATCAATTGATTTCTACGCTTCAAGACCATAGGGCTGCTTTTGGGTGGAGTATTGCTGATCTTCATGGTATTCGCCCCTCGTATTGCACTCATGACATTTACACGGATGAGGGGGTGAAACCTTCGAGACAACCTCAGAGACGCCTTAACCCGAATATGCTAGAGGTTGTTAAGAAGGAGATCATCAAATGGCTGGATGCAGGCATTGTATATCCATTCTCAAACAGTTGGTGGGTGAGTATGATCCAGATAGTGCCCAAGAAAGCAGGACTCACCGTCATGAAGAATGATAAGGGCGAATCCATCCTGACCCGCACTGCGACATCTTGGCGGGTCTACATCGACTACAGGAAACTGAACATGACTACCCAGAAGGATCACTTTCCTTTGCCGTTCATTGATCATATCTTGGAACGGTTAGCCGGATGCAATTTCTTCTGCTTTTTGGATGAATACTCCGGGTATAATCAGGTAGCGATTAGCCCGGGAGATCAAGACAAGACCACATTCACATGCCCCTTTGGAACATTCGCTTTCAAGCAGATGCCCTTTGGCCTCTGCAACGCACCAGCGACATTTCAGCATTGTATGATGGCCATTTTCTCTGACATGATCGGGGACTATGTGGAGGTATTCATGGATGACTTCTCCATTTTCGGAGATGATTTCGCATCTTGTCTTGATAACCTCACCAAGATCCTGAAACGGTGTATTGAGGTAAACCTAGTACTATCCTGGGAGAAAAGCCATTTCATGGTGAGGGATGGCATAGTACTAGGACACAGGATCTCCAAAAATGGACTAGAGATAGACCGAGCTAAATCAGAGATAATCTCCCACTTATCGCCACCTAACTCGATCAGGCAGATCAGATCATTCTTGGGTCACGTCAGCTTCTATTGGAGATTTATACGCGATTTCTCGAAAATTGCACGGCCTTTGACGAATCTCCTGGTTGCCGATGTCCCATTTGAGTTCGACACCTCATGTCTCAGCGCCTTCGAGACTTTATGAAGCTTTGTCTCCAATTTCCCGATTCTCCAACCACCTGACTGGTTGCTTGATTTCGAAATGATGTGTGACGCTTCTAATTTTACCGTCGGTGCTGTTTTAGGCCAGCATCGGGAGAAACAGCCCTTCGTCATATACTATGCTAGCAAGGCACTGAATGAGGCTCAGCGCAATTATATGATCACCAAAAGAGAACTGCTAGCGGTAGTATTCAAGTTGGAGAAATTCATATCGTATTTATTAGGGTCCAAGGTCATCATTTTCACTTACCACTCTACCCTCCGGCATTTGTTGGCAAAGAAGGATGCCAAACCATGGCTCATTAAATGGATCCTTCTATTGCAAGAATTTGATATCGAAATCCGGGACAAAGGCGGAAAACAAAATGTTGTGGCGGATCACCTATCCAGACTGGACCCAGATCACATTCCTTATTCCCTGCCTATCCACGAGCAATTTCCAGATAAATCTCTTCTGGCAGTTCATTCTGTTGAGTTCCCCTGGTACGCAGATATCGTGAACTACCTTGGCGCAGGCAAGATTCCCACAAATCTATCCAAGGACCAGAAACTCAAATTCATTGCAGAAGCCAAATACTACCTTTGGGATGACCCACTGCTCTTCCACATTGGAGCGAATCAGATTATTCGAAGATGCATCCCATATTCTGAGATCCCTAGTGTGTTATCTTTCTGCCACAATGATGCTTGTGGTGGCCATTTCTCGGGATGGAAAACCGCTGCAAAAATTTTGCAGTCAGGATTTTTCTGGCCAACTATCTTCAGAGATACACACGAATATGCCCAACCCCATCAGCTGGATTTTTCTGTTCAGTCGGTCGGTTCTATGACCAGGAGACACATGATGCCACTCCAACCCATCATGGTCGTAGAAGTGTTCGACATCTAGGGCATCGATTTTATGGGCCCTTTTCCGAACTTGCATGGCTTCGAGTACATATTACTAGCCGTTGACTATGTCTCGAAGTGGGTCGAGGCCATCCCGGCGAGACGGGTTGACCATATGACCGTCATTTCTTTCGTACGGCAAAACATCTTTGCGAGATTCAGAATACCCCGCGCTTTAATTAGCGACGGGGGAAGCCACTTCATCCACGCCCATTTCAGGTCATTATTAAAGAAATACAGGGTACATCACCGTATAGCCGCCCCGTATCACCCGCAAACCAATGGGCAGGTTGAAGTGTCTAACCGTCAGATCAAGCTGATTCTCTAGAAGATGGTTAGACCAGATAGGAAGGACTAGTCCGACAAATTAATCGATGCACTCTGGGTATATCGGACCGCATACAAGGCCCCACTTGGAATGTCACCATATCGCATGGTATATGGCAAGGTCTGTCACCTTCCTGTAGAGCTAGAACACCGCACCTTTTGGGTAGTGCGAAAATGTAACCTCGACCTCGATGTAGGAGGTCAAGAACAAAAACTCCAGCTCAGTGAATTAGAAGAGATTCGGTAGGAGACCTATGAGAATGCATTGATATACAAGGACAAGACCAAGGCCTTTCATGACTGCCACATCTAGAGGAAAGCATTCGCGCCCAACCAGCGAGTCTGGTTGTTTGATTCACGGCTGAAACTGTTTGCAGGGAAGATCAAGTCCAAATGGACTGGCCCGTATGTTGTAATCCAGCCATATCCTAATGGGGCAGTCCAGATCAAGGACCCAAAATATGGGCATATATCCACGGTAAATGGCCGGTGCCTCAAGCCATTTTTGGCCCAGGAACCTCCTCCACCTGACAAGGTTGTTCATCTTATTGAGGATGTGTGATTGAGTGCTCGCCCAATTGGAGGCGTTAAACTCAGCACATATAGATAGCATATCCCACATTCCACCATCATCTATACATAACCATTTTTATACATAGCATATTTTTTCTATTAGCATATTTTTCTTTTTGTATATTGCATGCTAGTAGGTTGGCCAGTGCTGAATATAATTTCAGGAGCAACTACAGGTGATTTCTACCCATTCTCTCCCTGTAGTACTTATTTTCTTTTATATTCATGCATGAGGACATGCAAGAACTTAGGCATGGGGGGGTAGATACAAAAAAATTGAAAAATTTTCATTCCAACACTTAGGAAAACCTCAGAGCTGCATGTAAAATGTACTTTAGGACCTTAAATATAAGAACAACCGACTCCACCTCCAGTGCTCGCATTGGAGCTAGAAATCATCCGCAACAGCCATTTTCGACTCACCCACTCACCACTTGTTCTAAATTTAGGGTCAAGCTGATTGTAACTCGATACGGGAATTTCACAAAGTACAAATTATACGAGGTTACATGTTCAAAGCATATATACATATTACATTCATGAATAAGCTTATTTTGTTAAGAGAATTCATTTAGGGATTTTACCCTCTAGTTGATTCCTGTAATCTGGAATCCAGTACAACTTTTCACACACACATAGAATTTGTAATGGATTCACGGTAAAGGCTGATAAACATCTTTAGTCTGTTGAGAAGAAGCAGTGCTTCTTTTCCTGAACCCTTGGATAGTGTTTTGGGAGACAGGCATATTTTCTTTCAAAAATCCACCAACTAGTGTGAGATGAGAGTAGAGTGTACTGTGCTCTAAGATTAGTGCAATGAATCTAGAATCCTAGATAATTAGATGATGATACTCAGAGATTAGGCATAGTTTTCGCTCTCGGTTCCTACGTATGCATTTTTGTGTGACATATTGAGAGCCACCAAATAAGGCAAATACGCTGAGAGAGTTTTCATAAAACTAGGGCTAAGGTGGATGGTTACGACCATTCTTTACGGAATCCTCGGCTGAAGGAGGGTATTGATGCCAAGGTCAGAAATACACCATCCTATCCATCCCTCCCAGTGCCGTGAGTAGGCACTTCTACCAAATAAGCCACCCAATGTCTCTTGAGTACTACCAATCCCTAATAATGCCTCCTCAATAAAGTTCATGGATGTATTATGTGGAAAAAAAAATGATGAAAAGAAAGAAAAATTGAAAAAATTAGTGAATATTTAAGTTCAGTTGCATTGAGGCAATACCACCAAATAAATTTGATCCACCAAATATAGCCTTAACCTATTTTTCTGTGTTTCTGACAGCCCAAATACTGGCTAAGGAATTCCGACTTAGTGTTAGGGTTATGAGAACTCAATTAAAGTGTTAATGCTTAGTGAGACCACCAAATACAGATCGTATATGTGAATCTGGTGAGGTTGTGAGCTCTAAAAAAAAGAAAGAAAAGAAAAGGAAAGAGAGAAAGAGAAAATGAATACAAAGGAATCAGAAGTGAGAATAGTTTTTCTCGTCTTTCTCTGAGTTGAGTTACATAGTAATCTGAGAATCTAAATTCTGTGGTACTAGTCTCTATGTAGCACCAAGTGAGAGTAAGTCACCAAATATCTAATCTTTTCCCTCAGAGATTCTCTACCTAAGACTAAAGTCGAGGTGGAATTCATAGAATATTTTGGATACCTTAAGGGAAGAAGTCTGCTTATCTTGCTAGAATTTTTACTGGGGGTGAAGTACAGGTTTTAGAGGTGAATTGGTTTTTTACTCGAATCCGTTGCAAAAGCTACATAACTGCAGTTTCACGATTATCTGGATTTCTAGAGCATAGGATGAAAACAAAAAGGAGACAAATCTCTAGGCATACACTTGATAAAATAATCAGTCCCTTAGGGACCCTTGCTGTAAATAATTTAGTCTTGCATTTGCTCGGGACTAGCAAGATTTAGGCATGAGGGTAGGATTACGCAACAATCATAGGTCGTAATTAACCTAGATTAAGCTAGAACTTAGCATAAGTCAGGGTTATTCACGCATGCATAAGCATCATCTGCATATTTATTGCTCTACTTTAGCTATGCAGAAAATAATGTTATAATGTGCTGATTAAGTGCATTATGTCAATTGCAGGCAATAAGTAGATCTGGAGCAGGATCTGAAGCTGGATCTAGAATAACGAGAGTTGCAGCAGAGCTGGAGCAGAAGGCTTAGATTAGATGTAGGAATAATAATGTAAGGGGGTTAAAGGTTTGCTATTCTATTAAGTGGAAATAAAGCAGTAAAATGTGAAGAGCTTAGGTCCACCCTAACCCTAGGATAGCCTAGATACTTTCCCAAGCCTTAGCCACCCTTAGATTAGGTCACAACACCCTAGGAAGTCCTAAAACCCTAGTTCCAACCCTTATCTGGACGTCCAGATAAGTTATAGGACGTCCAGGACCCTTAGCCATCTCCCTCACACCTCAAACCCACTTCTGCAGTGTTATTAGACGTCCAAACACTTTGTCAAACGTCTAATTTCTATAGAATACCCAAAACAGAACCTTGATTTCCCCCTGACTCAAATTGGACATCCAGAATTGAAGTCTGGACTTCTGATTTTTTAGTATAAGTCGTCTGATCACATTTTTGGACGTCTAGTACTGGTCTCCAGTCCCTGTTTTGAGATTCAAGTCTTGATCTTGGATCTCTAGCTCCCTAGACCTAATCCCAACCCCATAGGAACCTAAATTAAGGTTTCATAACCCTAGTACATCACATCTAGACATACCTAAGGACCTAATTAGGTCCTCACCAAACCCAATTGACTTGGATCAAAGTCAATTACCTTCACCTAAGCCAATTGGGCTCATTGAATCCAATTGAGCTTAGATCTCAACCCACACAAGTTCAATTGGACTTGGTGAGAGTCCAATTGACCTAAACCCAACCTAATTGAGTTATTTCACTCTCAATTAGGTTCACACTCATTCAATTAAACTTAGGTTAAGTTTAATTGCATTTTCCCCTTAGCAATTAGGGTTTGTAACCCTAATTCAAGACATACACCTACCTAAACCCCTTAGGACCTAACATAAAGAATCTAAGTGTTCATATCCTAACGTATTATTTCCTAAGGTTGAAAATTTTCTAAAGCCTAAGTTCCCTTTTCCTAATTCAATTTTTTTTCCAGAAAAAGTGAAAATAAAAAGAATCTACGGAGCTAACTAGATGATTCAGATAATGATATCCACCCCCATGCCTATTTAATGCATTGTCCTCATTGTATTAAAAAGACATGAAATAGAGTGGAGTAGAGTAGAGAGCACTCGAATTTCATGATTAATAGGTTGACTACAAGATGAAAAAGAGATTGCATACGTGTTAAATTTATTGCCTTCAGCTAGGCACACTATACAAATAAAGAAGAAATAAAGAATTCATAGGTGCAGGTCAGAATCAGAATAAAAAGATTAACCTCAAGAACTGCCAGTAGAGAATGTTCACAAATTTGGATGAGGTTATGGTGTAGACTCATGCCTTAGGGTCGAGTGTATCTAATGTTCTAGATAAAAATTATCCAAAACCTAAAATCAATATGCAATCAGGACCAGGCTTGCGATTTGTGAGGATGCAACCCAAGTCCAAAAAGTCAGATAATAGGAAAATCAAAAAGATAATCAATAAATTTTTGCTTGGGTTGCACATCATCGAAATCAAAAATGTCATAAGAGTCCTGGTAGAAGGTTAATGGTTTCAGGCAAATAGGAACCCTTAAACGCAGAATTATACATCCCTCAAAATTGGCTTCCCAAATTTTCATTTCCCAGTTCCTATCCTCCATAATCATAATTTCGGATTCCGGGACATCTTGGTTGTTTTGCACCCCATCTAAATTGTCCAAGTCGAATATTTGTGGTTGAATTAGAAGTGACTTGGGTTTGATGATCTCAAAAACAAAATCATCATTATGCTAAATGGGGTGTGATTGAGGAATGGGGCTATGAATTGAATCCTCCATGAAAACAGGATTGGCATCTTCCAAGCTAGCCCTAATAGGATCAATTTCCTCAATTATAGGGCCATCAAATTATTCATCAAATTCCTCAGGCCCAGTCATCTCACTGAAATCATTGCCCTCAAACTCAAGTAAGACTTCACATACTGATTCTTCACCTACAGAATCAAAGAATTATGGATCCACATTTATGTATGTCTTAAAATCATCTATTATTGCTTGTTCCATACAGACATACTTTTCCTCGTACCCTGGTTTAGGGATCTTAGGTGAAGAAATCAATTCATCCTCAACTGGTTGCTCCAGACCAACCTAGTTGATGATAACATCATCATGAGCCATAACGAGCTTTAATTAGTCACAATTAAGAGACAACTGCTCCTCCATAACTGCCGGAGAGTCATAATTCACTGAACATCCATTCTGAGAGACATGCATTAAATCAGGGGAAAATATGTAGTTTTAACATCATATCCTAAATGCAGAGTAACCAAGGGTTTTCCAAAGGGTTAATTAAAAGTCAAATGGTCATAAATATCTAATAAAAGGGTCCATGCAAACAGAAACAGGTTTTCGTGCACTTTAAGAATTAATTGACATCTGAAACCCTAATTTCAAAGCTGCTTAAATAACAAATGTTCTAGTCAAGGTAAAATTCATAGAAAAATATTCTATAAGATTTGGTACATTTGATTTGACCATTGGAACCCATTTTGACCTAAAATAGTCTCAGACAGGAAGTTACCCTAATTTGGATTTCTACACAAATTACCCAATCAAACATGGTTGAAACCAAAATCTGACTTCACCATCAAATTCCTTGGATCCAAATTAGGTTTATACCAAAATTTTATCTCAATCAAAGATCATCTTGACCTAGTTTGCATTTTAGTCCAGTCTGATTCTTTTTCTCTCAAATAGCCCCTCAACTTCGAAATCTATTGCGAAAAGCCTCCTAACTTTGTCATCTTCTTCGCATTTAGGTCCCTACTACCATGGTTGTGTGAATGCACGTGCAGTCGAACTTCAATTAGGGGTTTCTCCCGAAGTTCATGCTCAATTCCTTCCAAATTGGAAGGGAGACTCCTGAAAGATTTCCCAACAATTTGAGCCACATCTTAGGCTCGGATTCCTACCAAAAAGCTCTTGCAAACCTTTCAAAGGTTCAGGTTTACTATTGTGTGAGGACCACATGCTTCTAGGCTTGGTTTCCAAGCTTCGAACGACCTTCTAACACATATAAAAGATCCCCTGAAGCTTTACCAACTTCCTTAGGTTGGTTTGGAGGTCGAAACCTCCTTCTTCCCTTCTCCCCAACCTTCGTCTCCACCAACTCTGGCGACTCCATCCATCTGAACTCTCCACCGTCCACCACGTACAATAGGCAGCGGTTCCATCTTCATTAAACTGCTCCGCGTGTCGCAATACCAGCGAGCGTCTCCTATCTCCTCTCGTCGTCGCTGCTTCTCCCATCGAAGGCTTCACCTTCCACGACGTCGGCCATACCATACCCGATGTCTCTCCCTCCCCTTTCGGCCATACCATACCCGATTAGTTAGGTTTCTTCCTCCCTCTACTCTCTTTTCCTCTATCTAAACCCTAAATTCGACCACCAACACCACCATATGCCATCATCATCTCCATCTCTGGCCACACCCTCCGGCGACGCTTCCCCATCACTCCACCGCACCACACGCCTCACCAACACCCTCACAAGCTTCGCTACTCAACCCCGCACAAAACCCCTAAACAGATTTCGCATTTCACCCACTCACAACTGCCACCAAACACCACCACCTGCAACCACCTTCCTTGAGGTCGCCTGACCTCTACGCTCTATCAGACTCCACAAAAGCATTACCATCACACTCTACATCCTCCAGCAACACTGTTGAACCATTTAACGACGGCTTTTAACCCATATTTTGTATTTTAGGTCCTACGTCGAAGCTCCCCCACCGCGTCATCTTCCTCAGCCTTGTTCTTCGCACCACGGCCATGTTCTTCATCAGGACTCACTCCAAGTGATGCAGATATGCTCCAGGAAGACCTCTAAGTCCTCAATTAAGTATCCTAGTAGCAGTAGCATCCCCAATTAGATGCAGCTTCATCTCTACTGTAGACGCACGAAAGTGTAGTGAGGATAGTCCCACATTGGTGAAGGAAAGACTCCCGTGCATGCTTATTATGATTTTGTGCATAGGCTTTATCGCCCAAGAACACGGGGGTCGGGTCCCCATTACTCGCACACCCACTTAACCCGCCTGCATGCACTCCTCGGCTACCCGACACTGTACACTGCCTGTATACCCAAATATCTTGATTCGACAACACGTTGGGTCTGTGAGAGAGAAGAGGAGGATAATTTGTTAGAGAAAGGGGGAGGGTTTTGCTCTCTTGTGAAGAAGCCCTTGTGCTGTGCAGCTCGACACTTAGTCACTGAAAGGATTTGAATTCCTTGTGTTGTGAAGGAAAAGAAGGCTCCGATGGAAGGAAGAAGAAGGAGAAGACTCAAGAAGATGAAGAAGGAAAGCAGAAGAAGGGAAAGGCTTTGAGAAGCCTTAAGCCTTGTGTATTTTAAGTCTTCTAATTGACTAATCTGTCGTCTGATTGAGCTTTGTTTGAGAATTACTATTGCATTATTTAAGTACTATGGTTAAATTGATTATGAGATGCATGCTTATTAATTAGAGGATTTAATTGGTGATTCAAATCACTACTTTTTAGATTCTCTCCATTCTCTTTATCTCTAGATACATTAGATTTCATTGAATAACTAATGTGACAGGTTATTATTCATTGAATATCTATTTGAATGCTCAATTACTTGTGCTCATGTATTCTGAATGCGATTAGCACGTGAATTCCATATTTGCTCCCTGTGTTCGACCTCGGACTTCAATTTATATTTCGAGTAATAAATTTTATCTATTGATTGAGCTATTGAGGAGGCTTTGCTACAACAAAACAACTTTAAAACTCCTATCTGGCTCGATAAACATTTTGGTGTCGTTGCAAGGGAGCAATGCACAATTCACCGCTATTTTTGTTTTACTTGATTCTATTTGAGCACTAACTTGTCCTATTTTTTTTTCTTGTGATTTTGTGTGGTACATCACGAAGCGATCTTTTGCGCATATCAGCCACTCCCGGGGCAGGTAATCTCTTTTCTTCTCTAATCAATCTCTTAATCTTGGGAAGATAGAAAAGAAAGCAAATCAATTAGGAACCACCTACCTTATTTTCATAGTAATCATCACTTAAAAAGCAAGTTCCTGATTTGCAAACGAAAAACTCATATATGATTGAAGTCAAGATGATTTTGATTAGAGATCCCTACCTTATTTCTTGTACCTATTAGGGATTATGCTTAATTTCTGATCGCCTTGGACAATGCACTTCTTGTTTGAAGTCCAAGGTGAACATTTTTAAGATCAAATTGGACTTGAAATAGAGTCAATTAGGGTTTCAACATTAGGGTTTGAAGTGCTAGTTCACACTTGCCTGAATCAAAGTAAATTAACCCTCCCATATTTGTGTGCTACCCAAACCCTTACTTGCAAAGTTCTAATCAAAAGAACCCTAAAATCAGGCTCTAAATCTCACTTGAATCCTAAAATTGTGGACCTAATAACCTGAGTCAATTCAGGGTGATTTCTGGTTCTTGACCTAGATTTCATTCTTCATCTTTTAGGACAGGTCAGGTGAAGTTGGTCTACTTTATGGGCAAATCAATCTTTTTAAGCTTGGAATCCGAAATTAGGTTAGATCCAAGTTAGGTTGTTGATTCTTCACATCTTGATTCTCTTTGTGGTGCAACTTCTGATCTAGAATTAGATTCAGAAACTCATTCTCGTAAATTCTCCGACAATTTCAAATCCTACTCTGATTTCGGAGAGCCTTTATTTCCTGACGACTATGAACCAAATTACGACCTCAGTATCCATAATCTATTCTGACTCTGACTTTGAGGTCTTTGATCCCGAGATCATTGATTCAAAATCAGGTTCCATTGAGATGGAATCATTCCTTTTTGACCTTCAGAAATCAAAAATAGTAAGTGTCGAGAGTGTCTGCAATCTAGAATTCAAATCTTTTATTGACTCAAATTTCCATGATCCTATAAGCACTCTCCAAGCATGTACCTTTGATTTTGATGTGCTTCATGAAGACTCTCTAGATGAACCTACCTTTGAATCCTTTCTAGAGGAGCTCTTAACACACTTACAGAGCCTTCCAAAACCCATTCTCAATCCCGACCTGCCACCATAATCAACTTCTACTCTAATTTGCCTCTCTCTGATCCAGCTACATATGATTCTCCTCCATCTATTGATCGGGTTTCGGACATCGATCAGACTACTAATCACGTCCCATCCTTTTCTGATCACTCTTGTAGGGTTCCTACATCCTTCATAGATCCATTTTCTTTTGAGGATCCCTACTCTGACCAGGCTGATCCGACTCAGCAAAACCCACGATTAGCACTTCCACATCCATTTGAGCCTCAAAGTATTTGGTGGGCTCCGTATCTTTTGATTCACATCCATCAACCCACTAGACTGATCAGGTTTGGGATACATCATCAGCCTGTTGATCTGAAGAAGCACCTGGTTGGAACAACTAGGCTATTGATCAAGGTGTTTATTTTACAACACTCACCTGATTTGACCACCCCTTCTCCTTGACCACCTTCTACTCAGCTGAAGGCATTGAATTTAGTGCTTAACCGAAGGCAACCCATCATTCCAAAAAATTAAGACCCTTCTGATCATCTTTGAGCTACACTCCTATTACATTTTTGAGTTCAACTTTAGAATAGTAGACTCCACCTTTGGTACTTGTATCAAAGCTTGAAATTGTCCGAAGCAGTCATCCTGATCCCTTCACCCACCCTTTGAATCTATTCTAACCCATGAACCAAGCTGATTTCATACCCTCCAGTTTACAATGGGGACATTGCAAAATTTAGGCATGGGAGGGTGTTAAAGTGCAAGCACATGGAAATTAAAGTTTTTGAGGGTTCTCATAAAAAATACATATTCAAAATAATAATAATAATAAAATTGAAAAATAACAAAAAAAATGGAAAGGGGAGGAAAATTTTGAGAATTGATTGCATATCATTCATGAGGAGGAAAAGAGGAGAGAGTTTAAATGTCAAAAGGGAGCAACATTCAAGAACAAAAATGATAGTCATTAGCACTTGATTATGAAGATTACTTAAGTTCTAGACCTAATGAAAGGATAAAAATTAAGTCCTGAGAAAATAGACAGACAAGGAGATTAGTACGAGTGCTGATATTAGGCTTCTTGGGCTTGTTTTAGGGCTTAAACATTCACGTATTCGTTAAGATTCAGATTAATCCTCAAGAGGTTGAGGAAAATGCGAAGCTGATGTATTAGGTCTAAGGCTAAGGGATTATTCGACCCCATTGCCTGCACTTTGATTTGCAGGACTTGGTAACCTAATCACCCAAAATCACACACTTAGTCTAGTTTAGTGCGCTTAATAAAGAAAAATCTGCCAAAAGTGGTCTATTATGAAAAGTCATCTCGAAGATCTAGCTTAAGAGCATCTCGACAACACAAGTTGATTTGGACGAGTTCCCAGTGCGGAGAGGTCGAAAATTCCCCTCGAAGATGCATAATAACATATCATCTCCTCAATGTTTGTCTCCTAGGATATCTAAATATCCTATCGGGGGCATGTAAGCATCTTGTGCTGGTTTAGGTTCCATGGGTGGGATTATCCCAAAATGTCGATTGTCAGGGCCTAAATTTAGCTTCAAAACGCCATGGGAAGTACTATGTCAAAGTGTCGAAACCAGGGTTCTGGGGGTTTCCATGGGCGATGCTATCCTTAAGCATCGAAAGCCAGGGACCCTTCAAGGATTGATGATGGGGACAAGAAATCTGATACAAATCATGTTTAGGGCCAATTTAAGGCTAGATCTAGGGAAATCTAAAAGGAAAAGAGAGAGAAAACTCTCCAAATGAAAAATCTACTTCTATCCCTCTCTCTTACAAAAAAATGCACTAGCAAGCTGAACCTAGACATGCTACATTCTAAGCACGGGCGCTTTAACTGCTGGGTTCAACAAACCTCCGGGTAGTTTTTGCGGGCCTTAGAAACCTTCACGGCAGACTGAAGCTGAAGCTGGTCAGGTCTGGATCTGGATTGATACTTTAGTACCTCTAGGCCTACTATTGGCATTCTGACCTAACTTCTAAAAAAATAATAAGAATCAAGATTCTGAACATCAATGCATGGTCTAGAACTCTAGTTCTTTCCATAAGATTTTGATAAGGGACTAGCAAAATTTAGGCATGGGGGTATGATAATAACGTGATCATCAGCCATAACTAGCTTTCATTAGTCACAATCAAGAGACAACTTCTCTTACATAACTATCGGAGAGTCGTAATTCACTGAACATCCATTCTGAGAGACATGCATTAAATTAGGGGTAAATCTGTAGTTTTAACATCATATCTTAAATGCAGAGTAACCATGGGTTTTCCCAGGGGTTAATTAAAGGTCAAATGGTCATAAATGTCAAATAAGAGGGTCCATGTAGATAGAAATGGGTTTTCGCACTTTTCAAGAATTAATGGACATTCGAAACCCTAATTTCAAACTCGCTTAAATAACAAATGTTTTGTTCAGGATAAAATTCATCTAAACCTTTTAAAATTCATAGAAAAATATTTTATAAGGTTTGGTACCTTTGAATTGACCATTGGAAACTATTTTGACCTAAAATAGTCTCAAACAGGAAATTGCTCTAATTTGGGTTTCTACGTAAATTACCTAGTCAAACTTGGTCAAAACCAAAATATAACTTCACCATCAGATTCCTTGGGTCCAAATTAGGTTTATACCAACATTTGAGCCTAATTAGAGATCATCTTGACCTAGTTTGCATTTTAGTCAAGTCTCATTCTTTTTCTTTCAAATAGCCCCTCAGATTTCGAAATCTATTGCAAATAGCCTCCTAACTTTGTTATCTTCTTCGTGTTTAGGTCCTTTCTTCCATGGCCATGTGAATGCACATACATCCAAACTTCAATTAGGGGTTTCTCCCTGATTTTATGCTCGGTTCCTTCCAAAATTGGAAAGGAGATTCCTGAGAGATTTCCCTACAATTTGAGCCTCATCTTGGGCTCGGATTCCTGCCCAAAATCTCTTGTGAATCTTTCAAAGGTTTGGGTTTCCTTTTTGCGAGGACGATGTGCTTACAAGCTTGGTTTCCAACCTTGGAATAGCCTTCTAGCACCTAGAAAAGATCCCCTGAAGCTTCATCGACTTCCTTAGCTTGGTTTGGTGGTCAGAATCTCCTTCTTCCCTTCTCCTCGACCTCCATCTCCACCAACTCCAGTGAATCCCTCCATTTGACCTCTTCGCCGTCCACCACCTACAATAGGCAGCGATACCATCTTCCTCAAACTCCTCCGCGTGTCACAATAGCAGCGAGCATCTCCTATCTCCTCTCGTCATCGTTGCTTCTCCCACTGGAGGCTTCACCTTCCACAACGCCAGCGCTACCATGCCCGACGTCACTCTCTCCCCTTTCAACCATTAGTTTAGGAATAGTTAGGTTTCTTCCTCCCTCTACTCTCTTTTCCTGTATCTAAACCCTCAATTCAACCACCGACACCACCATACACCGTCATCTTCTCCATCTCTGGCCACACCCTCCGACAAGGCTTCCCCGTCACTCCACCACACCATACGCCTTGCCAACACCCTCACAAGCTTCTCTGCTCATCCCCGCATAAAACCCCTTAATCGAATTCGCATTTCTCCTTCTCACGATTGCCATCAAACACCAAGACCTGCAACCACCTTCCTTGAGGCTGCCTGACCTCTACACTCCACCAAACTCCACAAAACCACCGCCATCACACTCTACATCCTCCGGTGACACTGTTGAACCATTTAATGAGGGCTTTTAGCCCATATTTTGTATTTCAGGTCCTACGTTGGAACTCCGCCGCCGCGTCATCTGCCCTAGCCATTTTCTTCCCACTGCGGCCGTGTTCTTCATCAAGACTCACTCCAGGTGATGCGGATATGCTCTAGGAAGACCTCCAGGTCCTCAATTGAGGATCTTAGTAGCAGCAGCGTACCCAATTAGATGTAGCTTCATCTTTGCTTTAGACGTGCGAAAGAGGAGTAGGGATAGTCCTATATCAGTGAAGGAAAGACTCCTGTGCACGCTTGTTATGATTTTGTGCATATTGCCCAAAAACACGGGGGTTGGGTCCCCGTTACTAACACACCGGCCTAACCCGCCTACGTGCACACGGCTACTGCACACGACCAGTAGCCTTGGACACTATACATGACCTGTATACTCGAATATCTTGATCCGACTATGCACTGGGTCTGTGAGAGAGAAGAGGAGGATAATTTGTGAGAGAGCGGGGGAGGGTTTTGCTCTCTTGTGAAGAAGCCCTTGTGCTGTGCGGCTCGACACTTAGTCATTGAAGGGATTTGGATTCCTTATGCTGTGAAGGAAAAGAAGGCTCTGAAAGAAGGAAGAAGAAGAAGAAGGAGAAGACTTGAGAAGAAGAAGAAGGAAACTAGAAGAAGGGAAAGGCTTTGAGAATCCTTAAGCCTTGTGTACTTTAAGTCATCTAATTGGCTAATCTGTCATCTAATTGAGCATTATTTGAGAATTACTGTTGTATTATTTAAGTACTATGGTTAAATTGATTATGAGATGCATGCTTATTAATTAAAGGATTTAATTGGTGATTCAAATCACTACTGTTTAGATTCGCTCCATTCTTTTTATCTCTAGATACATTGGATTTCATTGAATAACTAATGTGATAGGTTATTATTCATTGAATATCTATTTGAATGCTCAATTACTTGTGCTCGTGTATTCTGAATGCAATTAACGCGTGAATTCCATATTTGCTCCCTGTGTTCAACCTCAGACTTCAATTTAGATTTTGAGTAATAAATTTTATCTATTTATCGAGCTATTTAGGAGGCTTTGCTACAATGAAATGACTTTAAAAATTCCTATCTGGCCTGATAAACATTGGTCATCCCTGATATCGTAAAATGTGTACCCCCGAATAGGTGCCTGAGCGGGTTCTGACATTGGATCTCCTGTAGGGGGTTCATCCTAAGAATCATCCCAAGATTGAACTAAACCAACCACAAATCTCACCCTCAATTTTAACAACTTCCCAAATAAAAACTCACCCAGGTCTATACCCATAACATCTTGGAGCCAATCCAACAAATATTTGTTAAGATCATCAATCATTTGAATTAGAAGCTCCAATTTTTTAAGGTAAGGTGTTGGCTAAGCTTCTAAAGTTTGTATGGTATTCCTTAAGTTAGTCAACACCTTATCTTAGACCTAGTTCACCTGAACCAAATCGTTTGGTTTAGGGTTAGGTGGGTTTGGGTTTAGTCCAGGGGAGTCAACGAATTGAGGTTCTTGATACCCTCCCTGATAATAGGTCATTTTGGGTTGTTCAAAGGGGGTGGTTACCTATATGCAATGTAGTTTGGGGGAGGGTAAGAGTTGTAATCAAGATATCCTTCTTGATTATAGATCATATTAGGCTGTCCATAGAAGGGTGGTGATCTATAATCGATATAGCTCAGAGAAGGATAAAAATCAAGATCATGGTATCCAGGGTTAAACCCTGAACACGAAGGTCCGGAATCGTATCCCCAATCAGGATTATCCCAACTAGTAGAGGGGTGAGAATAAGTTTGGTTGGGATAATAATCATCTTGGGAATAAGATGTGTTAGGAGGGCAAGAGTGGAAATACGAGTAGGATATGGAAGGATCCATAATAAAGTGGGAGGAAGGAAGGTGCCCTGCAGTACAAACAATCAAACCTATCCTTAGGTGGGGTAACTTAAAGATCTACAGACTCCCAAAACCCATCTTGCGATGAAAAGAACAATTTGATCTACTTTTTTTCGGTCAATCCAACTAGTTAAAGGGAGGGGCTAGGGAGAAGGTTCTTCCCTTGGCTTTTGCCTCAGGTTCCTTTGATACCCCCCAACCGCGATTGTTTGACTCTACTCCCCTAGCGAGACATCAAATTGAACGATAGAATCAGATTAATCAAAAAGAATCTCGATCTGGGTCGTGAAGAGCGAGTCCAATCCTTAAGGCCAACGTCTACTCTATTTTAATCATGGTTAGATTTGAATGTGCTTTGGAATATGATGGGCCCTTCCAGAAGCCTCTATCTTATCCCTAAAAATACAACAAGTATTTTTTGGAACCATATAATCAATTGTGGCAATTAATCAATTTAATTAGGCTTCAATTACATCCCATGATTTTAGCCATTCATGATTCTAATCACAAAATTTGTGACAACCTAACACACCTTTAGTATTTTAGCAATAAATTTTTTATTTTAAATCCAAACTGGCTAGTTTAAGTTGCATTTGAAGTATGATTTCATAGGATACAACTTTCCTTTTATGTGCAGTTTGAAATTTAGAAGATATATATAGAGGCCAAATATTGAAGACAATTCAGGGAAACCCTAAAAGGTTGTTGCAACACCTTCTATAAATACCCCCTTCCTCAACTTCCATCACCAACTTCCTTCCATCACCCAAGGATATCCACCAACCTCTTCCTAAACCCTTGGGCATCCACCCTCCTCTCTACTACCATCTCCATCCTCTACAATAACGAGAAGAGGAACAACTACTTTCAAGGAGGAACAACTTCATAGAGGAGAACTTACAAGAAGATTTTGCAAGGACACTATGGGGTTTGAAGCACACAAGGATACTACATGGCATCGCATAGCACCACCATGTGGAGAGCCCCCAACATCATCTCAAAAGGTTTAAGGGTTTTGTCTTCTCTTCTTATTATTCTTTTTGTTTAGAACACTTAATTTGAAATTTAATTATGATATCTATTTCTTTTGAGATGTTGTGTGCTGTTTGCATATCTATGTGTGGCTAATTTCATTTCTCAAGAGGGTAGAATTGACATGTTTTAATCATTGACAGGCTTTATTGCTCTTGTATGGTTGTTAGAGAACCTACTTCTTTCATGTGCATATAGATTCATATAGGATGGTCCTAGCCTAGGGTCATGAATTCGAGTTGGGTTATAACCTTAACGAGTTTACATGAGATGAGACAAGACTAGTGGAGAGTAATCATCACTAATTTAAGTTGTCTAATCATAGTTTCAAAGTCGATTCTTTTTCTCAAAATCCTCTATGAAGTTTCGCATTAATCGAGTCTCATTTCGCATATTTCCATTTGTTTGCGTTCGCATAGATTCTGACTTCCGCTTTCCAAAATATCTGCAGTAGATTCTCGATCTCCAAAATTATTGAAATTTTGTTGGAGTTAGCTCTTGAAGTAGGTAAGAATTGTATTGACTTTCAAAGCCCAATTTATTAAAGAAAAAAAGATAAAATTCGGGCTCTTAATGGGCATCACATTGAAAATAAAACTTGAAAATTTTGACTTGTAATATTTTTAGCAAATTATTTACAACTTTGATTTGCATGCAATCAGTGGCTAAACCTTCCTTACTACGTCTAGTGTCAGGAGTAAAGTTTTCATACTTTTCTGAGGTCTTTATATCTGGGTTTTTGTCTAAACAATCATAACCACACAAATCCCAAAACCATCCTTCTAACCTACTTGCTTTAGAAAATCCCAAAAAAATTATTGAACTTGTATAATTGATCAGAGAACGCAACCACACAATCTCAGTTTACGCAAAAAATTAAGTCGATTTTTAAACTGTGGTGTTATATTTTCCCGATTTGAGCTCGACGAACAGCAATAGGTAGATCCGTAAGGTAAGAGATCATGACATTGTAAATCCAGAGTTCACCTTTGTGGGTTGGAGACCCAAGAACTTGGGATAACTAGCAACTAGCAGTGGTCAAACTTGGAACCTAGAAAGTTCCCGATTGTAGTGACAATCCCTGAGCTGTCATTGAAATGAGGTACTCATAATTACCTAGATCCTACATGACACAATGGTACTCACACGTTGGTGCTAGCATGTGCAAATGATGCCAAGGTACTTGGTACTCACACTAAGAGTCTAAATGTGCAGAGGGTGTTAGGGTGTTGTAGGGGAGTTTGGTTGAGATCTCATCTGATGATGGCTTGAGAGGGCACATCCAAAGTATTTGTTCCTAGTGGGAGCCCTTCAACCTTGGCTACCCATATTCATAGAATTTTTCTACCTTCATTCCATCATCCCAACAACCAAGGAGAAGATGAGGAGAAGAAGGAGATTAAGGAGACACTCTGTCTCCTTGGTGCCTTCAACTTCTTCCCTTCTTCTACCTTGTGTCTTTGCCAAGCCAAGGAGGAAAAGCCAAGAAAGGAGGACGTCCAACGGAGGATAAAATAGGGTGGTCCATGTCCACCCTAAGGAGGAGTTCAGGAGTGGAAACCTTCCACTCTAGGAGGAGCTAGGCACACCCCACCTAGGGCTTCCCAAGAAAAGGAGAGACAGGAGCAAGCTTCCTTGAATTCAAGGGCAACCTGAATTGTAGCGAGAGTTCTGCAGTAGCATCACCTTCTTCATAAGCTTTCTTCTACATTCTTTTTTTGTATTTTGCAGGGTAGTGTAGTGTTCGAATTTTGTTGGAGATTACAAGTGGAAATCCCTCTCACTTGTGAGTTCTCCAACTCGTTGTAAAACATTTTGTATTCATAGAAGCTTTCCGCTACCTTTTATTTAGATAGCTTGTGTTGTTTCTTGTTGTATGTTGTTCCTCCATTACTCCAAGCCTCCCATGCTTAGAGTGAGTTGGAGAAGCAAAGCACTTGTTGCTTTATTTCTAATAGTTTCAATTCGCATTCTCTCCGCATTTGTTTTTTCCCTTATTTGAAAACTTTAAAAATTATATATTTCAAAACTAAAAAAAAAAAAAATTGATTTCCAGATTTCAAGTGAGAGATTTCAATTTGCATTCCTACCTCTCTTAGGACGACTTGATTTCCAAGTACTCAATCTTTACAAATATCAAAAGCGATCATAACTGCATGTTACAACGATAAAAACCCTAATTTACAAATCACGCTATTTCACAATCAGCATCCCAGGGTGGAGATGTGTTGGTGCCACATGAAGGGTCTTGGGGGGGGGGGGGGGGGTATTATGGGTTGATAGCCACCCCTTGGTGGTCGTCCACCATGGAGGGATGCCAACAATTAGCGTCAAGCATAGGGTCTTCTAGAAGGGGTAGGATTGGTGCCAATCAATGGATTGTTGGGATGGATTTAGAGGGTATGTGTAGGGTGGAGATTGGTGGGTTTTTGGAGGGAAATAAATGGCACCAAAGGAGGGTAGTTAATGTGGTTTTTGGCACCATTTGTTGGTGTCTTTTGGAGGTGGAGATGAGTTGAGGAGATGCTTCCATGGTGGTGCCATGTTGGATTGGGAGTAGGTGGAGGTAGGTGGCTTATTTGGTGGACTTAGAGTAGGGTTAAGGTGGAGCTAGCTTAGGGTAATGGTTGGAGGGAGCTAGGTAGAGCTAAGCTAAGCTAGCCTAGCTAATTGGGGGGAGGAAGTGGAGGAGCTAGGGTTTGTTGATGAGGAGTTGCATTGCAACTTGACAAAGTAGACTGCTGCTGAAGATAGTTGAAGTGGAGCTCAGTAGCTAGCTTAGTTAGCTAATTGATCTTCTGCCTTCCAAAGTGTCAGGATTTGTGGGAACTGTCTTTTTGCCTATCCCTGACACTCAAATAAACATATCAAAAAATACAAAGTAATGCAACGCATGACTAACCTACAGGAATGCCTAAATGGAGCCTAGAAACCCGATTGTGGAGTTAAAACCCAAAGAGCTAGGTTTGTTCTAGGGTATAAGAATGATGATAAATTGGTGTTTATCAACTACCACCACCAAACTACCTATCATCTAAACCATCACCTCACTAGTTACTCAATCACTTCCATCATCCACCACAAAAGCCACCACCATCTCCATCTCACCTTCTTATTTTCTTTTTTTGTATGTATAAGCATTATTTTTAAGTTTTCCTTTTATTTAATGTAATCGGCTTAGGAAGCACACTCGAGCTATTGTTACTTCCTTTTATTTCTTGTTGTCTTTTAATTCCTTAAGTTTAAGACAAGCTTGGTTGTCTTGCTAATTGTTATTTTCTTTTCTTATGCAACTTTCCTATTTGTTATTGCAATAAAAGATTGAGCTTTGTTATTCATTGAGTTTCATTGCACCTTTCTTAATACAAAAGCCTAAAAAAAAAGACTAAATTAATCAAAGGATCAAAAAGACTTCGTTTAGTTTCGTATTCTTGTTGTGATTCAATTCTTAATACAAAAGACCAAAAAATCTCAAAATGAAAACCTCGAAAAAAAAGATAATAAGATTGATAGAATGACCTAACCAAGAGAGTAGACTAAATTACCTCCCTGAGGATCTACTGGGACTTACATTAAACTTAACTTTCTTTTTAGAAAGAAAGAATGACTATTGGTAACAATAGTCATCCAGAACATCTATTCATAACAACAAAGAGAAATAAGTTTAGTTCAAAAATCGAGTCCACAACCTAGATAAAAACGTAGATTCTACTACAACAAAGATGGGTTTTAGTCACGGCTAAAAACCATAACCAAAGGGTTAAAAACCTTCACTAATTAGCATCACCAAAAGTTGCATGGCAGAAGGGTTTTGGTCACGGTTTCACAACAAAAAGCAAAGTAAATAGGAAGGCATAGTAAGGAAATGAAAATCAAATTCACACCTATTGCAATGCTGAAAGATGCTACATGACTTTAGTTTAAAGGTTAGTAAAACTCTATCTAAAATGGAGTTGCATTTAATTGTATGGCAAATTTATCCAATCAATTGAATTAACTATTCTACATATCTTACTGTGCATTCCTAATGAGCCTCTTAAATCTACCTATCTCTTGATATTGAACCGAGTGAATGAACAACCACAAACAGATAACCAGCAAAATCATGAAGAGGACACTGATGTAGCAACATGACACATATGCCTTAGCACAACATCAAACATTGTGGTGGATACCTTGTGGCCATTATCTTCCCAAAACACTCCTTTAAGCATCTTCTCACATTGAAGGGCACACCCAAACGCGATGCACTTGCTCCCCTTGAGCATCCTGCCAACCTCCCATCTGAATACGTCAATCAACTTCCTCTAAATCGCTGGAATCCACGACCCCAACCCGATGAGCCCCACAAAGTGGACCCACCAACTAGCAAGTTAGCCTTGTTCAGAGCCCCACAAAACACCTCCCCAATCCTATCTAACAAACAAGATGACATGCGATAGAAATCCTTCCTCGTGATCATCCAAATGACATTGATCCGACCCATCAATGAATCCACCCTGAGTTACGCCTACATCTTCTCAGTCAGAACCCTCTTCTCTTTCTCACAGACCATCCTCAGCTTCATCATCGCCTTCATATTGGAAGCTTCTTCTTGAACTCATTCATGGCGTATTGGAAGAGGACCTAGTTGAAGTCCCCCTCGTTGAGATATTAGTCGCATGCCTCTAAGATCACCGTCATTTTGTGGCCTTGGAATCGCACTATGGTGACCTGTGTCTTACTATGGTCGATGTCCACGAACTCAATGACGATGATGACATTGGGGGGACGGGGGCCTTTCCTCTTGATACTGTGCTTGAAAGCGGTCGTGGAGCCATCGTGGAGCAACTTGAGGGGGTCGCCGCCATCAGAAGATGGAAGGGGGAGGGGGATGGTTGGGGATGGGGGAGTCGAGGTGATGGTCGGGGATGGGAGAAGGCATCACCTTTGTAGGTGATGCAGGGAATTGAGGGAGGGGAAGGTGATGAGGGAGTAAGGTTATGGGAAGAAATTTTGGAGGGAGGATAATTTTTTTTAAATGTAAAAATCCTTTTGTCACAGTTTGAAAACTGTGACCAAATCCTTTAATCACGGCTCTAAGTAAGGCTTTGGTCAAGGTTTTTGAAACCATGAAGAAAAGTCTCAACATAAAACAAATCTAGTCAACCTTTTTGGTCACAATTTGAGGTGGAATCATGACCATAACTTACTTTTGGTCACAATCTTAAGAACCATGACTAAATGGCTGTGACGAAAATTAATATTTTAATAGTGTTCCTTGCATACATTTTCAACCCACGCCCTTCCCCACTAAAAAATAACATCATTTCTCACATGCCAAATGCACCAATGAAGACCCTCCACAAGATTCTACTATTACTACATGCTCCCATAAATCATCCCAAATCGGGAAGGGTCCCCCGCACACATTGGCCCACTCCTTTGAGAAAGGGCAATCATAAAACAAATGCTGGATATCATCCTTCTCAAAAGGACTGAGCAAACATTGCTAAAAGGGAGTGCTCATCAACCTGCGTCGCAAGCTCCCTATGAGTAATCCACCCCACCTTGAAAGCTAGAGAAAAATCTTGACTTTCAAAGGAACCCGTGATAAGGTGTGGCTCATCATAGTTAAAATGCCCAAGTTAAGCTAGAAACTAGGTTAAACACTACATAATTAACATAAGAAATGGGTTAAGTGTGAGAATTAACAGAAATAGCCTAAAAATGTACAATTAGGTCACAAAATGAGATATTCTATTAAAAAATGTAATATGATGACATGCAAATTGAACATATCTTTGGGTTCAAAAGATCAAATTAAAAGTGAAATCATATTCCTAAATGTTCAATTGAGCTTAGTGGGTTTCCTTGCAAAATACCCCTTTAGATTTGCAACCGACGATGCACTATTCATCGCAAGAACATAGCCAATCATGGTCGTTGTTCCCATGCACTCTTGATCTACGATCGATCTTTGCCCAATCTTCGCGCTCATTTGCACCTGGCTTCACCCCCCAGTCCAAATCCCAACAAACGATACATCTTTGATTTGGAACTTTCATGCTGTCCTCAAGCTCACCTCCACCGTGGATGCCCTAAGCATTTAAATCTACCACCACGGTGCCCACATCGCTCACACGCCCATATAAGTAGCTTCACTGACCTCGCACTACCCCAACCAGCTCCCTCCCCTTGAGTGGTTCCTTTCGATGTACTCAACTTTCCTCCCTCCTTTCATTGTTTACAGTGATAGAGTGGGTTGCCCTCCCTCCTTCAATCACCTCCAGCCACCGGCTCCAGGCTCTTGGACACCACCTTCGTCAGCTGAGATCTTCTCCCCTTTCTTCGTCATCCGCCGCCGCTTGGTGCTTCGTGGACATCACCTTCCTCCCTTAGCTAGATTTACTACTTTGATAGCTAGTTTAATTGTTTTTTAGATTAATTGTAGGTTTTGTTAGTGTAGTTTAGATCAGTAGATGTTATGTTGATGCTAAATTTTTTGATGGATTAGTTTAAATTAGAGTAGATCTAGATTAGAGCCAATCCGACCTCTTTGATGAATTCAGATCAGAGAGGATTTTTTTGCTCCTTCGCATCGATTCATACAGCTTTCCCTATGCCTCACAATCCACATTTCACTTATTTCCTAGCACTTTAATCCATTTTCCATCCCATCCATTAGAGTTGAGTTGGATCTGTAGTTCACCAACTTCTAAATCCAATTCACACTCAAATCCATCTAGGGGTTGCCTCATCCACTACAGATTTTCACAAGGACCCCTGATCCTGTTTTGATGGATGGAATTGTTCGATTGACTAATATTTGGATTTTAAGCCCAATCGCAAGAACTGGAGTCAATTTGGTTTTAAATGGATTCAATTGAGTGATTCAAGTTTTAATTTCCTAATTAGGTATATTGCATTGAATCTTATGTGTTTTAATTCATATTTGAGGTGTATATGAGCTTATACCCAATTTGCACTTTATTTTGGATAGTTTGACCAAGGATAATCAATGATACTGATTTGAGGTCAAATGAGGACCCATGGATTCTGAGATGGGCACTAAATCACCTTGAACACCAATCAATGATGTTCAAGATGATCAGGTGATTAGATCAGTAATAAATCCAAAGTAAAAGCCAAAATATGGGCAACATTGGTTTTTCATCCAAGAGATTTTCAATCTGAAATTGGATGTTTAACTGAGATGTTTCAAGGTTTACCATGGATTTTGAGTCTAATGGAGAGTGGATTCACTGTTAATCTAATTCATTTCTCTTTTGTTGTCTATGATAAAGGGAATGGATTGGATTAAAATGTTTGTATTTTATAATTCAGAAGTTGATTTTCAGACTTTGATGCAAAAGGATTTACATTGATTTTTAGTGATTTTAAAAGAATCCGAAGATGGAAATGTTTTTGATTGTATCCATTGCATTTAGATATGATTTTCCAGATTTGAAGCTGCTTGATTTGTTTTAGGTCAAACCTTGAAGGTCTAATTTAGACTTCTAGATAGCTCCTAAACTGTCAACAGCAGGAATAGTTATGTTAAGGAATTTTGAGTGATCTATGGATGAACTAATTTTCTTGGTTGAACTGCACCTTGATTTGATCTCTTAGATAGAAGGTTGATGCATTTTTCCTTAGATAGTACCTTGAAGGTCTAATTTGAGCCATCTATCCGGCTGACCACAAATGTAGCAACTGTTGTTTACATTGCAGCGAAAATCACTAAGTTGAGTGGAATCTAAAATGGGAATCTGTGTTATTGTATGGCTGGCATGTCCATAATGTTAGATTAGTATGGAACAAGCATTCATGTATTGAAATTGAACTTTAATTCAATTAGAATTGCTTGTAATTTTTGTTTCAATCTATTGTTAGCACTTTAAGTTCAGATTAACGGTTCAAATGTAATTTTGGCTGAGAATTGAGTTGAAATGCATGTTTAAATGACTGAGCATCCTGCCTATGTTATAATAAATGTTTATGAATGCTAACTTAAATGCTCAACCAATTAGAACCTCTCTTTAGGCCTTAGGTTTTTATTCTAAACACCCTTTAAGGCCTAGACTTGAATTAACTTGTAATATAAATAAAATACATAAAAAATTAATATAAGCATAAAATAAACTTGTCTTAAGTAAAATCAGATATTTTTCTAGTTATGCACCAATTTCAAAGTATTCTGATCCCCCACCGTGGTAGAACATACTAACCGACGGTTCAGTATACCTTGGAATTTAATAAAAGAACCTAAGATAAAAAATACCAAAAAGAACTTTCTCTCTCTCATCTCACTCTTTCTCTCTCATCCCCTATTTCTATTATACATATAAAAATTATAAAAATCAGAAAATGGCCAAAAATAACTTGTATAATATGTATATACTTGTAAATATAAGTTAATACTAAGCTAAATGTATATATTGTATAATATGTAGATAATGTCTATAATTGACTTATATATATTTTATATATTAAATTAAATATTTATAATGATTTATTTTATATATAACTTTATTGTATTATTATATATTAATTTATATTAGCTTAAATGTATATTAACTTAAGTAATTATACAACTCTATATATATGTACTTAATTGTATCTCGTACTGTACATACATAGTGAAATAATTAATATGTACTGTATAACACCTGTAACTTAATTTAATTATGTATTTACAATAGGTAATTAAGTTAATTAAATAAATTATTATCTCAAAATAAACTAAATTAGTAATTTAAGTTAATACTGAAATAATTGATAATCTACATGTGTATGGTATTACCCTAAGTATTTCTAACCTATTTGTACTGTATTTTTATTGTATTACAGTATTTATAAATTATTTATGTACATAACTATCTAAAATGTGTATTTAAATGTAAATAAATTAAAATAAATTTTGTAAAATACATTAAAAATGTGTAATAAATAATTTATTATATAAATTAACACTGTATAAAGTAAATTTTGAGATTAAGACACAAATTTGTACTTTAATTAACAAGTTAACCCCTAAATTAACATGTACAATTCTTGAACTTTAACTAATTTTAATATATATGTAAATAATTTAATTTTGCAATTAAATTATATAATAATGTAACCCTATATTAGGGCTTTCCAAAAATATAAATTATTTTAAAATTAAATCTTAATTGGGCCCTCAAATCTAGGGCCAAAATTTCGAATTCTGACACGCATGTGCACGCTGCACTACGCTCAATTAGCCCATGGATTAGTCCCACATTGGGCATGACGGAAGCACTGAAGTAGTATAATATGAAATCATGACACTGCCCTCTTAGTCGTCATGGCACAGGGTGCCAACAACCCATTATCCATTGCCCTCCCAATCTAAGTATATGATGAACATTTGTGAACAGCGGTGGGCTGGGGGCTAGTCACTGTACTGGGCCTGAAATGGGCCTAAAGTGAACAAAAATGTGCCTAAATAAAGCTAGGGTTGGCCCACTAGTAGAGGTCTGGTCCCACCTCTCTGAGGTGCTGTATATCCCTCGAAAATGAGCTGGTTCGCCTATTAAAACTAATTTTTAGGCTTTTGAACAGTAGTTGAATTTTGTGTTTGAGAAAAGAGGCCCTAAAAACGACTAAGTGTCGTAAAGAAAGTGAAGAGAAGAAGAGTTAGAGAAAATCAGCTAAGTGTAAAGGTGTTGTGTGTGTTGGTGTGTGTGAATATGTATACATGTACATATGTATAGTATAGTATAGTATATATATATAAATACTGTAAATATATATATATACTTATATGTATACGAATACATAGGTATAATAAGTAATGCTTGAGCCTCTTTTGTATATAAATAACCTTAGGCTTTAGTGACAGATACATCTGTCACTGTAGATTTGTTTACATGTCAGTATAAGTATTTATTTTTTACTTATGTTGCATATATATGTTGCTAAGGCTATAGCGACACATGATATGTTACTATATATAGAATATATGTCAGTAAAGATATTACTATGTCAATATAACTTAATATAGTACATATTAGTAACTATTTTTGTACCTATATTAGGTTTTACTTAGAGTAGTTGTATATAATTAACATAGTATAGTATTAGTTAGTTTTTTATGCCTGTTAGTTGTACATCTGTCCAAGGTAATGTAGTGTTCATTAATTGATTCTTTTGTATATAATTAATCAATTCATTCATTAATTGATTCATTGATTCTTTTTATAAATAAAATTAGTATTTTCTGAATAAAAAAATTTTTTTTGACTTAGAGAGTGATGTATATCAATAACTGTCTCCCCATGATTGACTTGAAAACTAACCAGTAAAAATTGTAATAAAATTAAATGACGCAACATCTACTTGCATTGTGACAAATGTACTACAACAATGACACCTTAAAATAACATTTTTATTACAGATATATGGTCGTTGACCATATTTTTGGCGATGTTACTGGGGACAAAAATCCGACAACAGTGCTTTATTATGATTGATTGATGATTTTTGTAAGTCATTGATTATTTTTGGAACTGTTGCCGAGGAGGCAACTTTATATTTGCTAAAAAATTTCTTTTGTTCTTTCTCTTGTATATATTTTTGATTTCTTTGTATATGGTGATACTTTTATTCATATTCTTTGTTGTATATATATTCTTTGATTCTATTTGTATATATATTGGTTTGACTAATCAATTTCCTTTTGTTTTGTTTTCATGGTACCTGAGGAGTTGGAGGAGAATTTCTCTACTTCCCAATGGACCTGCTTCCTGATGTTTCTTTGACTCTAGGACTTTCTCAATGGAGCCATGTTTAGATTAGTTTAGACATCAGGACTTAGGTTTAGATTTTATTTTTATTTTTAGGATTCTTTGTGTAAGCATAAGTTGTGAGAACATGTTTTCACACATTTGATGTAATAATGTGGATTATGGACACTTATTCTTTTATTCTTTTTTGCTTTAGGTATCTACTTTACCTTTCGATTTGATTTAATTTTTTGCATTAGAAAATCCAAAAAAAAATTACAAAAATTGAAAATGCCAAGAATATTTCATCTCTACCTATCTAGCAGCAACATGACATAAGCATGCCATCTTAGGTTTGCATTAATTCCTACTAGATTTACTTTATGTCAAACTACATTAACTATTGAGTGTTGGAGCCAGGTATGATTTCTAACTTTTTAAGCTCCTACCATCCTTGCATTGGACATAATTAAGCAAGATGACTACTTTTTTCGCAAAAAATTAAAAAGTGAGACCATCTGCATGAAAAACATTCTTAACGAGAAGAACCTAATTAAAAGTGTGACATAATTAAATTATTTGAAACCTTGTGTGCTTTTTCATCGAGACTTTGTTGATTGCTTATCATGTACACACTACACGATCACGTAAGTTACACAAAAACACACATTTTATCTCATCTCTCTAAGAACCCATAGGAGCTTGGATTTGCACGCCAATCTTACCAAGTTCTGGGTGGATTTAAAGGTCTGCACATCGTTAGGTTTCTTTCTTTAAGGATGCATATGATTGGACTGATAATATCTGTTTGCACACTATTTTTTGTAGCAGACCGTTAGGAAAAATTCACGACTTTTGCCTCGCTTGATTTCTACGGTCTTGATTTTGGGATTGAGATGTTGTTTGGTTGGATTGACTCTGTCATGAGTTTGTGATTGCTTTGCAAAATGTTTTCAAAAATTGAAGTCATGGACGACAGTTGTTCTTAACACCAACCACTAATACTTTCTTTGGGTACTGATGCCCAAGCACCTACACTTCCTCCTTCTTTACAATCTCCTTCAGGGAAGGAACTATGAACAATTCATTTTTGACACTACCTGCTGAGTATCCATTGACCTATCTTTTCCCTATTGTTGTGAGGAACCTTTATACCTCCATATTCTATCCTTCCTATTCTCATACAATCCTGATCCTCCTGCACCTTACTCAGATCAGCAACCACCTCTTCTTCCCAACCCGAATTCATCTTCGTCATCTTGATTCTGCATTCATTGATTGAAGAGGTGGAAGTTGTAGACTTTTCTGGATATCTTGTTTCTTTACTTGGACCTTAAGCCAAGTAATTTTGAGATGACTCTAATCTGTGCACTTGGACCTTGAGCTAAGTCTTTTGATACCCATTCCTTACTTGGGTCTTGTACCAAGTATTCTGATTTTAACTGATTATGGAGCTATTCTTCACCTTTGAGACTAACAAACTTCCATTCTATTCACTATGATCTATATCATTCTTTGAGTTTCATCAGACTTGTCAATTCTCTACCCATTCTTTTGACTCCTACATTATTGACACCTTTATTGGGTTTACGCCTTGTTGAAGTCATTAAACTTAGCAACCTATCTTTTGTATATAGCTATTTTCATCTTTTTTATTTTCCATTTCTTTCATTAGGTGTCTATCCTTACATTTTAGCATGCATTCATAGTCACATATGTCATGCATTTCACTACTTAGCCCGACTTCCCACTCTGATCTTATATCAGACTTTAAATCGTCTGCACAGATATTTTTATCTCCTCATTCTAACTTCCTTCCGTCACCTAGTCTATTCCATCACCCAATCTAAGTTAGTAAAAAGCAGAGCATGCATTTGCATCCACCCTATTCATACAATGAGGGCATTGCATCATTTAAGCATGGTGGGTGTAAATGGTGAAATCATTTACTGAAATGCAATTATAGCCACACTTGTATTATCAAAAATACCAAAAAATTGAAAAATTTTGAAAAATTTGAAAAAAATTACAAAGTCAAAAATACAAAAAAAAAGTCAAAAGCAAAAAAATTTTAAAAATGCAATAAGGGACCTACTGATTCTTATTGCTAAGGGAGAACTCCATAAAACAAAAATTTCTGAGGAGAGAAAAAGTATTTAAAAAATCTTAAGTGTTTAATTATGATCAAAACAAAAATAGAATAAGTGTTAGTGGAAATTCAACCTTTGCTGGTTAGACTTTTTGGGCACTGTAGCTTGATTCGCTTAGGCTTTGGCTTAATACACTTTAAGCTTTAATAAGATAGACCGGGATCTCCCCTAACTTAGGACGTATTCTTGTAACTGAGTGACCAATGCAGGATTCGCTGGTTTTCTTTGGCTAAAAAGTCTAAGTAACTTTGGTTTACACTACACAGTGTTAGGAAAGACCTTGTGAACTTGAAATTCAACCTTAGTGTTCATTAGGAAAGGTGAAGTTCTTACCTGTGCATGCAGGTAGACTCTTTATCCTAGTCTTTTGTGTTGTGTGTAAGAGAAACTCTTTCCACCAAAGTACTCACCCACCAAAAAGTGTGCTCTACCAAATAAAGTTGTCGGAGACATACTGACATGTATTTGTTTAAAAGACAAAAACAATAAAAAAAAGTCAAAAGGAATTTTCAGAAAAAGACATTCTTTTGAATAAGTCAAATATATTCTCCAAGTCCACCAAAAGTATTTTCAAGGTGCATTACAAATACCCTGTTTACACCAAATATTCTTTGAGCCATATTGCAATAAGAGTTGCGTTTGAGTCTTCCTCATTTTTTAGAGTAGCAAAGACATGAGTCTGAAGCTAGGACCAACCTAGACTTAAAAAGAAGTGAAACCCCAGGATTGAGTTTTAGATTTCACCTGGTTAGTCCTGACCTTTCACTGAACACAACCATAACCACTTAACTTTTGAGCTTTGTAAACCCTCTAAGTCTTGGAAATTACACTTAAGGTTTAAATATCAAGAGTCCTCATTGGTCGAGAGATGGTCTATGTCATATCAGCCTTAAGTTCTAGTCAGACTTCCTAAGTGACTGGTTCTCACAATGTCCAAGCATAAACACAGTTGGCTTATTGGGAAAATTTTAGCTTAAAGATCATCTCTAAACACTTAACAATTTTGAAGAAAGAAAAATAGATATCTTGATGTAAACACATTTATATCATATAAACCATCTATTTTTATGAATTCTTAGACATATAGTTGTATCATACATTATAAATATTGCATAACATGCATCATCATGCATTTAGATTAAGTTATATAAATTTTAGGTTAATTTCTCCTTTTTATGGCCAGGAAATAGGGAAATATCATATCAGGGCCTCGAATTGAAGATCGAACCATACGGATTTAATCAGGGCGACGATTGGAGTTCAACGACTCCAACATTGCCCCGATCGGACTTCCGTAGCATCAGATGCAGTCTGAGAAAGATCATAGGTCAAGGGATAAGGTGGTGCTACCTTAGATGACAAATTCGATCATACGGATGGGTTCAAATAGACGATCGCAACCCAACAATGTGAAAATTGGTCCAATCTAACATCCGTAGCACCATCTAAAAGTCAAAGAAGATGAACGGTCATGATGGTGCCACATGGCACCATCACAGCCACCCAACACCAGCCGCAGCATCTCTTCTTCGCCTGCTCGATGAATCCCAGCCGTTGGATGCCCATCCAACGGCTGAGAACACACCACACCACACCCCAAGCGGTGCTCTCATCTTCTAAAGGTGAAGGCTCAGATGATCTCGACCGTTGGATTGAAAACCAATGGCCATGAGAGCATGTAGAGGAATTCAAGAATGCACCTCAAACCATGTGTAGCACAACAGTCAGAGCACCATTCACGTAAGAGGCACGCATTTGAATCGAGCGTACTGCCCTTTCTCCTCGCACATGAGCGTGTAATCAAGTTGTTCGATCAAGCACGAATGGCATAGATCAACCGATCAGCCAGACGTGCGAGATGACGCCCGATCTCATGCGAGATCAGACGTGCGGGAGGTGCGATTTGTGAAGGCGTGCGAACATGGTTCTGGGTATTGATCCTTGATCCAATGGCGATGAAAGAGGTCGCATCTCCTCTTAACGCATGAAGGCAATGAGGTGCGTGCGATCTTAAGCCGTTGGATGCGAGGATCGATCGACTGGGATTTCTTGGACGTGGGAGCATGCCTCAACGGCTGAGGGGCAGCTGGCGCATGGTGTGGCTCAATCTGAGCCATTCATTCATGATCTAATGGCTATCCTTCCATGCGAGCAACAACGACGTGTGCCTTTAGTGACGCTTGCATGTGTCACTAAAGGTCACATTTAATTCTAAGCTCTTGAAAGACCTATTTGCCCTCCATTCCTACAACTATAAAAAGCCACCCCTACCACCTCATTTGATCATCCCTTCCTCTCTTCTCTTACCCCCTCAAAGGCTCTATGAGCTGGTCCCAAACTCGGGATGCTCCATTAGAGTTACAAAAATAATTTTCCATCTTCTTACCTCCTTCGTGGAGCATCCCGTGGTTGTCTTCTCATTGCCGTTCGGGAAGCGGATCCCGTTACGACGTCGCCCTATCCCATTCTCCGTCATTCGTCGTTGTTCTCCTTCTCCCCGCATCTCACAACATTCTTCCAGGCACTTCATCAACATGGCTCGTCCTCCAAGCAGCCGTCGAGGAAGAAAATTTCTCACCTACCTTCTCTTTCTGCTTTCTAGAGTAGATTTACCACTTTCTAGATGTAATATTTCCAGCTTTCTAGTGTAGTGATTAGTTGTAATGAACATTATTCTGTGGTTATGAAATCCATGTTTATTCTATCTCTATTTTGTCTTTATTTGTATTATTCTCTCTCTCTTCTATTATTTATTCTTTAAGTAGATAGCTAGTTTAGATTTAATTCAACCAGCTAATCTGCTTCGTGATAACAAAACAAATGTGATTTTTAATCAAATGTCCACCTCCCTGTGTTCAACCTGGAATTCTGTTTGAGTTTCAGTTAAAATTATCTGTTGATGGGTTTTTCTCGCAAATTACGCTACATTGATAGGTTTTCAAAACTCAACGCTATTTGCAACGATTTTCCGCATCAATATATCTCGTCACACTTACCAAGCTGATATTGAATGTTTTGCAGTTAATGAGTTGTTTGCTAAGGGACTAACAAAACCTAAGCATGGGGGTATGATGACATGTTACTCATCATAGTTAAAATGCCCAAGTTAAGCTAAAAACTAGGTTAAACACTATATAATTAACACAAGAAATGGGTTAAGTGTGAGAATTAACAAAAATGGCCTAAAACAGCAATCATTGTTAAAAATGTACAATTAGGTCACGATATGACATATTCTATTAAAAAATATAATATGATGATCCACTTGCAAACTTAACACATCTTTGGATTCAAAAGATCAAATTAAAAGTGAAAGCATATTCGTAAATGTTCAATTTAGCTTTAATAAAATCTTGATTGCATTTGGACATCATTTGGACCCTACATTACTGACATTACAACTAGGTCCTTAGGTCATTCACACTTCTTCACATGTAACTTTCCAAGGACTTAATTATGAGCCATCAGGGGCCTCTTTGTAAACCAAAGGGACTGCTCTGCCATTCATTTCACTCACTAATGAGCCTTTGTGCTTTTTTTATACCCATTCGCCCTTAGTGGGTTTCCTTGAAAAATACCCCCTTAGACCTACAACCGATGTTGCACTGTTCATCGTAAGAACATGGCCAATCATGGGCATTGTTCCTGTGCACTCTTGATCTACGATCAACCTTCACCCAATCTTACGCATTTACGCGTAGCTTCACCCCCAAGTCCAGATTCCATCCAACGGTACATCCTTGATTTGGAACTTTCGCACCCTCCTCAAGCCCACCTCCACCATGGATGCCCTAAGCATTTAAATCTACCACCATGGTGCCCAGATCGCTCGCATGCCCATATAAGTAGCTTCACTGACCTCGTGTGACGCCAAACAACACCCTCCCCTTGAGTGGTTCCTTTCGATCTACTCCCTCAACTTTCCTCCCTCCTTTCATCACCCACGGTGACAGAATGGGTTGCCCTCCCTCCTTCAATCACCTCCAGCTGCCGACTCCAGGCTCTTGGATGCCTCCTTCGTCAGCAAAGGGTCTTCTCCCATTTCTTCGTCATTGGCCGCTGGTTGGTGACTCGTGGACGTCACCTTCCTCCCTTAGCTAGATTTACTGCTTTGTTAGCTAGTTTAATTATTTTCTCGATTAATTGTAGGTTCTGTTAGTGTAGTTTAGATCAGTAGATGAAGTGTAGATGCTAAATTTTGTGATGGATTAGTCTAGATTAGAGCCAATCTGACCTCTCTAATCAATTTAGATCAAAGAGGAGTTTTTTGCACCTCCGCATCAATTCATGCAGCTTACCCTATGCCTCACAATCCACATTTCACTGATTTCCTCACACTTTAATCCATTTTCCATCCTATCCATTAGAGTTGAGTTGGATTTGAAGTTCACCAACTTTTAGATCCCATTCACGTATAAATCCATCTAGGGGTCACCTCATCCACTTCAGATTTTCACAAGGACCCCTAATCCTATTTTGATTGAATGGAATTGCTCGATTGACTTATGTTTTGATTTTAAGACCAATCGCAAGATCTGGAGTCAATTTGGTTTTAAATGGATTAAATTGAGCGATTTGAGTTTTAATTGCCTAATTGAGTGTATTGTGATTAATCTTATGTGCTTTAATGCAGATTTGAGGTGTAGATGAGCTTATACCCAATTTGATCCTTGTTTTGGATAGTTTGACCAAGGAGAATTAGTGATACTAATTTAAGGTCAAACGTGGACCCAATGGATTCTGAGATGGTCACTAAATCACCTTGAACACCAATCAATGATGTTCAAGATGATCAGGTGATCAAATGAATAATAAATCCAAAGTTAAAGCCCAAATCAGTGCACCAATGGTTTTTCATCTAAGAGATTTTAAATCTAAATTTTGATGTTTAACTAAGATGTTTAAAGGTTTTACCATGGATTTTAAGTCTAATGGGAAGTGGATTCATTGCTAATCCAATTCATTTCTCTTTTGTTGTCTCTGATGAAGGGAATGGACTGGATTAAGATATCTTGAATTTATAATTCAAAAGTTGATTTTCAGACTTTGATGCAAAAGATTTACATTGATTTTAGTGATTTCAAAAGAATCCAAGGATGGAAATGTTTTTTATTGTATCCATAGCATTTAGATCTAATTTTCCATATTTGAAGCTTCTTGATTTGTTTAGATCAGACCTTGAAGGTCTGATTCAGACTTCTAGATAGTTCCCGAACTGCCAAAAGTATTAGTAGTTATGTTGAGGATTTTGAGTGATTTATGGATGAAATAATTTTCTTAGTTGTACTGCACCTTGATTTGATCTCTTAGATGGAAGGTTGATGCATTTTTCCTTAGATCAGAACTTGAAGGTCTGATTTGGGCCATCTGTTGGTGCGAACTCGAATAGGTCTTGTTAATATGGTGATATTATCGTTGAAATTAGTATAGTGAGTTAACCTAAATTGAATCTACACTAGCTTCACAAATTTTTAACCTGGCCTATTTGATTTTATCTTGGTCACTTTTAGGCCCAGGGTCGATCTCAGGGAGATGGGGATTAGGAGATCAAGGAGTTTCTGTGCCTTTCCTAAAACATATCTCTTCCATGCATTTATTATGTTTTTGGTTTTTCTACTTTTAAGATTTTTTTTTTTGTGATAATGTTGTTCTTGAGGCACACCCTCAAAAATGAAGTCCTTGGCCTTAAGCCAAATGGTCCTTGGCTAGAAGCTAACTTAGGGTTCCAAAATCGATCTTATTACTCACAAGATCAAGTACCTGCAAGACAAGAATTATCTTTTCTCTTTTATACCTTTTTTTTTTGGTCTTTTTTTAATATCAAGAAATAAAGGACAACTGAAAGCAGAATAAATTGTAAGGAAAGAAATGAAAAGAAATACTTAACTTAGTATATATATATATATGTATATATATGTAGAAGATATAGAATATATATATATAGTTATATATAATATAAATAGGGGGGGTGGAAATGGAGATGGAATGTAGCACAGTGTCAAGTTAGTCCACGTCTAGCAAGACGCAACCAACAAGACTAAGTGCCGCGTGGACTGTGGAGCGGGTGTGTGTCAGTGTGGGTGGAAGTGCTTGCTTTGCACGGGTATCGAGAAATATTGGCAACTGGTACGAGTATTCCCGCGATACGGTGCACGGTGAAGGGGTGAGTGCACAGGTATGTGGGTAGTGGACGCGAGGTGAATATGTGTATGGAGAATGTGGATACGTGGCTATATGTATATATATATGTATATATATATATGTATCTATAACTATATATAGGTATGGGAAATAGGTATGTATCCCATGGCTATGTGTATGGGAAATAGGTATGTATATATATATATATATATATGTATCTATAACTATATATATATATATGTATATATATATATGTATATATCTATCTATCTATCTATCTATATATATATATATAAATATGTATATATATTTATGTATATATAGATATATGTGAGGATGAGAGTGTGTGTGTGTATGCGTGAGAGTGTGTAAGTGTCTGTGAGTGTGAATGTAAGTGTGCATCTGTTTAGGTGTGAGCAGGTGTGTGTGTGAGTATGGGCAGCCGTTTAAAACATCTGCGGCGCGGCATCGTCGTCTGGCGGGAGAGAGAGCTGTGTGCAGCGAGTGCGCGCATGGAGAGAGAGGAACGCGCAGTGCACAGGTGGAGGCGTGGCATTGAGGCACCTGCAGTGGATGGCCGTACCACGTGCGGGCACGCGGGGGAGATGGGCGTGCAGTGCTGAGAGTGGGAGCGCAGGCGAGTGATTGGCTGGAGGCGGTTGCAAGGAGGAGAGAGAAGGCACGGTGACCGGATAACTGAGAAACAAGCCGGTCACCGCACTATAGTCGCGTGAGGTCGCGACTACAGTGAGAGGGCAAAATGGTGACTAGCTAGTCCGTGAGGAAACCGACTGGGCAGCGCGTGCAGGTGTGCGGCAAGAGCTACGCAGACCGGCTATGTAGGCACATGGAGAAGCTGAAAAGTGTGCACATGTGCGTGGAAGGAGGCCTTAGGTGCGTGGTGGTGCGCGGTGGTGATTGGCATGTGCACACAGTGTGGTGCGTGAGCTTCAGAGCTTGAAGCTCTGCTCTAATGGTGAAGAAAACAAAAGGAAAAGATGCAAACAAAAGAAAATGAAGTAAGAATCCACCACGCTCACCTACTCACGAAGGAGCTGGGTGGTGGTGGAGCTCACAGTGGGGTCTTGAGACCACTGTAAACTCTCTTGCACATAGTGTGCCTCTTCTCAACTTTTGAGAAGAAAAGCTGTGTATGGAGAGGGAGAGGGGAAGAGAGTGGCCGGTAGTGAGTGGTGTGTGTGGTGTTCTGTGTGCATAGGTCTGAGGGTTAAGCAAGGTCCAAGGGTCATGGTATGAGAGCTGAGGTGTGAGGTATACAACAGGGTGGTAGGGTAGGTGGATGGTGGGTGGTGAAGTGAAAAGTGAAGAAGTGTGAAGTGAAGTGAAGAAAAAATGAATTGTGTAGGCGAAAGTGGAGGAGTGTTGCTAGGGTGCCTCCCAACTAGCACTAAATTTAACGTCCCCCAGCTGGACTCAGAGAAAGGCATGAAGTCAGTTACCCTCCAGCAAGGCAACAGTTTCACCAATGGGGGCAGGTTCATGAGTAAGATAGGGTTTTAACCACTGCCCATTGACCATAAATTTATGCCCAGATCTGGGATCTTCAATTTCGACAGTCCCGTTTGGAAATGATCTCGAGACCAAGTAGGGACCAGTCCATTTGGACTTTAATTTCCCTGGAAAGAATTTGAGCCAGGCATTGTAAAGCCAAACTTGCTGAGATGGCTCAAATTCCTTTCGTCGAATGCGGCTGTCGTGAAAGGCCTTAGTGCATTTTTGAAAGTTAAGGCAGAATCATAAGCCTCACGACGGAGCTCTTCCAGCTCCTGGAGTTGGAGTTTCCTTTCTCGACCACATAGGTCTGGGTCGAGGTTACATTGGCGAACCACCCAATAAGCACGGTGCTTCAGCTCCACAGGCAAATGACAAGGCTTCCTGTAAACAATTCTATAAGGAGACATACTAAGGGGAGCCTTTTAGGCGGTCCGATACGCCCAAAGTGCGTCGATTAGCTTGTCGGGCCAATCCTTAAGGTTAGGCCGAACCATTTTCTGGAGAATATGATTGATTTGCCGGTTCGACACCTTAGCCTGGTCATTCGTCTGAGGATGATACGAAGATGCGATACGATGGTAGACTCCATATTTCCTCATAAGTGCCTGTAAAGAAGCATGGGTAAAATGACTTCCTCCATCAGAGATAATGGCTCAAGGGATCCCAAAGCGTGCAAAAATGTGATCTTTATCAAATCGAGTAGATATGACATGGTTAGCATGGAGTGTGAGAATAGCCTCGATCCATTTTGAGACATAGTCAACAGCAACAAGGATATACTCAAAGCCCTTGGAAGGAGGAAAGGGACCCATGAAATCGATTCCCCATATGTCAAAGATTTCAACAGCTAGGATGGGTTGCAAGGGCATCATGTCTCAACGTGACATTGACCCTAGCGACTGGCACCTAGTGCACCATTTAGCATAATTGTGTGCATCCTGGTGAAGGGAGGGCCAAAAGAAACTGCACTACAACACCTTGGCTGCAGTTTTTCTCCTAAAGAAATGGCCTCCGCAGGCTTGATCGTGATAGAAGGATAGCCCACTGGGGACCTCGCTGTCAGGAATACAGCGACGGATGATCTGATCAGCACCTACTCAAAAAAGTAGTGGGTTATCCCAGAAATAGTACTTTGCTTCTGCGATGAGACGCTCGCATTGGTTTTTAGGCCAGCCACATGCAAGGGAGGCAGAAGCAAGGTAATTGGCAATGTCGACATACCAAGGTCCACTTGCCACATTAATTGCAAGTAGGTGCTCATCGGGAAAAAACTCGTTAATCGGCAGGGTAAGTCCAATGTGGTCAGGGTCCAATCTCGAGAGATGATCAGCAACAACATTCTGGGCTCCGACCTTATCGCGGATCTCAAGGTCAAATTCTTGGAGCAAAAGGATCCAACGAATCAGTCTAGGCTTAGCATCCTTCTTGTGAATGAGATGACGAATGGCTGCATGATTAGTGAATACAGTAACGTGTGAGCCTAGAAGGTAAGAGTGGAATTTCTCCAGCCCAAAGACGACCGCCAGTAGCACTTTCTCAGTAGTCATATAATTACGCTGGGCCTTGTCCAGCATCTTACTGGCATAGTACACCACGAAGGGGTGTCTATTGCGTCTTTGTCCCAGGATGGCTCCGACTGCAAGGTCAGAAGCGTCACACATGAGTTCAAAGTTGAGGGACCAATCAGGTGGCTAGAGAATAGGGGCCTTGGTGACAGCATCATGTAGTTGCGTGAATGCTCGTATACAATCAGGGCCCATATCAAAGGGTATGCTGGTCGATAGGAGATGAGTTAAAGGTTTAGACATCTTGGAGAAGACTTTCATGAATCTCCTATAGAAATCGACGTGTCCTAAGAAGGAGCGGATTTGTTGGACAGAGCTAGGCACAACTAAATCAGCAATCACATCAAGCTTAGCTTTGTCCACTTCAATACCCCTATCGGAGATGATGTGATCGAGAACAATCCCCTCGTGTACCATAAAATGACTTTTCTCCCAAGAAAGCATGAGGTTCACATCAATACATCTCTGAAGGATGTGGGTTAGGTTGGCTAGACAATCATCAAATGAAGGTCCAAAGACCGAAAAGTCGTCCATGAAGACCTCAAGAAAGTCACCCACCATATCATGAAATATCGCCAGCATACATCTCTAGAAAGTTGCTGGCGCATTACAAAGTCCAAATGGCATCCTTCTAAATGTGAAGATGCCAAAGGGGCAGGTGAAGGTAGTTTTCTCTTGGTCCCATGGGTCAATAACCACCTGGTTATATCCAGAGAATCCATCCAGGAAAAAAAAAAAAAAATATTTCCCGCTAACTGCTCAAGGATTTGGTCAATAAAAGGTAGCGGAAAATGGTCTTTCTTTGTTGCAGCATTCAGTTTCCTAAATCTACACACACTCTCCAAGATGTAGTAGTGCGTGTAGGGATGGATTCGCCCTTGTCATTGACACAGATGGTGAGTCCTGCCTTTTTGGTCACGACATGAATCAGGCTCACCCAGGGACTGTCGCTGATCGGGTAGATTATACCCTCATCTAGCCACTTAATGTTTTCCTTTTTAACGACTTCCCGCATGTTAGGGTTGAGACGTCGCTGCATCTCGCGAGAAGGTTGAGCCTCCTTTTCCGTATATATACGGTGAGTGCAGTAGGAGGGACTAATGCCAGTTAAGTCAGATAAGGACCATCCAATGGCTGCCTTGTGTTCCATGAGGACCTTCATTAGCTTGCACTCTTGCTCCCTGGTCAGTTTTGAACTAATAATTATAGGGAGCATTTCATTTGGTCCCAGAAAAGCATATTTAAGTGTGTTAGGTAGCGCTTTCAGCTCGAGAGTGGATGGTGAAAGATCTGGCATTTCTTGGGACGAGAGTGCACCAAAAGGATTAGAAGAAAGAAGGGTAGGAGAAAGAAGTTGGCCCTCAAATTGGACAAGAAGAGGGGCATCTTGGATTGATGGTTCCAAGAAAGGAGAGCCCCAGTGATCAGCATTTGGGCTGAAGGTCCCAGTGTGGAGTCGCATTTCGGCCTGATTTGGCAGGAAGGAAAGGGCAATCCAGTCTTTAAGAAGGTGGACCAACTATGAGTTGCCCGGATATGACTTAGACCACGAGGTGTGGGAAGAGGAGAAAACCTCATCATAAGTCTAGCCAAGAGAAGGTATGGGTATGGGGAGGGATGGGGAAACGTCACAGTATCAGTCTGGCAGGTGATGGTCTGTGTCCAGGGGCAATCCACAGCAGTCAGAATAGGTTCCTATTAGTCCGATACATTGCTGACAGCATGTCCTCATTAGACATGTCATCCTCGATGCAATCGCAATCAAAGTTCTTGGCAGCCTTGAAATTGTTTAGCTTGAGCTTCTCAGAGCCAACGGCGATCTCAATGCAACTTGACTCAGTTGATATGGGCACGGGCTGTGGCCAAGAAAGGTTGACCAAGGATGATTAGACAATCAGAAAGTGAGCTAGGAACTTCCATATCCAAAATAAGAAAGTCAATAGGAAAACAAAGACTGTTGACCCTAACCACCACTCTTCCACCACCCTTCGGGATTTTGACAGAATGATCTGCCAATTGCAATGTGACAGGGGTGGGTTTCAGATTTCCTAAGGCAAATTTCTCGAGCATGATGGTTGGTATAAGATTGATGGAAGATCTTAGATCAAGCAGAGCACAGTTAAAATTGTAGCCTTGGATGCTACATGAAATAAGCAGTGTGCCCGGATCTTTTAGCTTCGGTGGTAGATTTGACAGTATAGCACAACTCGCATGAGGTGAGAGGACCACTGGATTCCTTGTTTTCTTTGACTATCGCCTTGGTGAGTGTAGTCTTTGAAGAATCGGGCAACAGGTGGTATATGGTCGATAGCCTCCAGCAGGGGTACTTTGATCTCAACATCCTTGAATAAATTATGTAGGTTATCAAAGTTCTACGTATTCTTTTTCTTGCCATTTGGCTCCCTCAGTAGAGCCTCAGGGAATGGGACCAATTCTGGCACCAGTTTAGACGTATCGTCCTCACAAGAATGCGGTGCACATTCCAAATGAGAGGGTGATGAAGAAGATGGGCCAGGATCAGGTCAAGGCGGATCGACGGTTTGCATACCATTCCTCGTAGTAATCGCATTAGACGTTGCGGGTCAAGTGGGATCATAAGGCAGAGGAGGGTTCACAATAGGGACATAAGGGTGATGTGTTGTTATGAGATTAGCCTGGAATCTTGGTGGGGTGCTCAGACCTTGCAGAATCTGATGAACCTACCCCTGTGAGGGTCGTACCTGTGGTAGCTGACCACGGGGTACAAAATTTCGCAGGTTAGGAACAGGTTGGGCTGGAAGAGTGCCCTGAGATCGAGTCGTCATGTGTAGTTGACTGATCTCAGCATTCTGCTATGCCAATTGGTGTTGAAGAGGTCATGCTTTCTTCATGGCGCTTGGACATTTTCGTCATCATTTGCATCAATTAATCAAGAAGACTTGGTGCATGTTCTGTTTGAGGTACGCAAGGTCCCGATGGCAAATTTGCCACAGGATTATACTGGGCCCTTGGGATGATGGGTGCAGATGGTCGCATTGGTCCACAAATGGGGTTTTGGTGCTGCGGGTTACTAGACCATGCGAAGTTAGGATGATTTCGCCTCCATGGGTTATAAGTAGCAGAGAATGGGTTGTTCCCCAGGGCACAAGCATCTTCTAAACCAGAAGATGAGTCTGCATGTGTATATGCATCCGAGCACACGGAGGCTTGGTCCTCCGTGTCAAAATACTGGCTCGTAGAAGCCAGGTCTACATTACTTACTAAATCGCGTGGTGAGATACTCGGTAAGGAAGGTCTCACAGGATTCTTGGGAATCAGCCTGCCATTGGAAGGATTAGGGTTGTGACGGAGTGATGGTGTGGAGGTGTTTGCCATAGAGTGAGTGGGGTTGGCCAGAAGCTCATCCAACTTCTTGTGCACGACAGAAAGTTCATCCAATTTTTATGCAATTAAGTTAAGATCTGCGGATGAACGGGAGGATCCCGTGTCAACTTCGTGAACATTGCGGGGCATGCTGGTACAATTAAAGGTGATAATGGAGGCATTATTCATTGAGTTTTCACTCATGTTCTCAAACAATTCAAATGCTCCATTCTCGTCTTTATTCATAAAATTCCCTCTGCAGGAAGTGTCTGCAATCTGCTTCAAAGTTTCATTTAGCCCACAATAGAAGATCTGGGCTACATCCCACTTAGGTAGACCGTGGTGTGGACATTTCCTGAGGAGGTCATTATACCTTTCCCACGCCTCATGAAACAACTCACCGTTTTGTTGCGTGAAAGAAGTAATAGCACGGCGAAGCGCATTGGTATGCCCGATTGGGAAAAATTTCTTGAGAAATGTTGTACGCATCTCTTCCCAAGTTTGGAGAGGTGTCCTAATGGTGCGCAACCATTGCACTGCTTTGTCCCGTAATGAAAATGGGAACATTTTCATGAGGACGATACACAGCCCGATATTTCTTGGTTTAATTATTTCAGCTAAACGGGTTAAGTCCTCCAAGTGACGAAAAGGGTCTTCTCTAGCCAATCCATGGTAGTGGAAGTTAATTAGACTGATTACATTCGATTTTAGTTCAAAATCCTCATCGCCCATGGGGACATGATAATGCCCACGGGTTTCTGTAGCAGCAGGATTCTGATAAGAGCTAAGAGACCTAGGCTCCTCCCGTTTGGGTGGGTTCTGCATTTCCTTCAAGGTTTCCCTAATGGCTTCAATCTGCTCATTATGCAATTCCATTTGGGCCTGGAGGTGGGTTAATGGGTCAATGGCTCCTCCACCACATGGTGGGATTGGAGGGGGGTGGTTTCCTCCCTCGGGATTTAGGGGTGGGCATGCAGCCATGTTTGAGGAGGAGGATGACGATTCACCAGTTTCTACCCTTCTAGAATTATCAGACAATTCAAACAATTCAGGGTTTTGTGACCTCCTCCCAAACATGCACTACCGCAGGAAGAATTGGGGAGATGAGAAGGGAAAGGGGATGACAGAAACAACGACGTAAGGGTACACTTGATGACAAATCAAAGCAATCAATTTCCTAACCTCTATAATGTGCCCTTAGACCTAAAGATCTAAGTTGCCTACTATCACAACCTACGGAACCAAATGAGAGCACCGCGGAACCACCAGGCTAGATTAAAAGGCCGTTTGCCCCAATCTTAGACATTCGATAGCAAGCGGGAACCCACACCAGCACGTAGTGACTACACGTTGGTAGTTAGACCTCCAATCCTTAAGAGGGGTCAAGTTGCTACCAGTTTTAATTTAGAGGCTTAGGATCAAGTACTCAACGAATGTGAAGGCCGTTGTATATAGGTAATGCCCAAGTGCGTCAATTTTAAGAGTGTGTAAATCAAGCATACAACAGGGAAATCTCCCTGAGTTGAAGTTTTAGATGGTGAATAGATTTTAGAATTTCAACCTCAAGTAGTATGGATTTTATGATTCCACTGGATTACCAATTCAACCAATCTTCGAGTTTTCAGGAAATATAAGCTTTCTATGCTCAACAAACCCTTCTTCAATGTGAATTAGTTAATGCATGCTAAAAATGCAATGGGCTTCTCTAGATGGAAATTTCTAAGTGTGGATGCACGAGTCAATTTTAGCCTAAAGTGAGAGGGAGCCAACACACTCAATTCAAGTGCTCCCAATTACTAAAATGATAATCCACACAAGGCTCAACCACCAAATGATGTAAAGAAAATGAAAATGTTGGGGTTGAAATATTCGAGATCGAATCTAAGGCAGATGTAAAGTCGTGGTGGGGTTGGAATCAACTCAATTCCAAGACTCCCCACCAAAAAATGTGATCCCGAAATGCTACTAAATGAGGCAAGGAAGGATGGCAATCACTCCATTTTTATCTTGCCTCTAAGAAGACTTCACAAAACGAAAAAGGCAAGAATCAAGATTCTTGGATTTTCGCTATGTGAAGTTTGCAGGAAATCGGGGGGCGGTAGGGGTGATAGCAAACAATCAACAAGTGGGTTTTAGTCCACTTGCCCCAAGAAATTCCCAAGAAGTGTTTTTAGGTTTTTTGGAATTTTTAGATTTTTTTCTCTTTTCTTTCAAGGTGACAAGATGACCTAAGTTACCATGAGGAAGACACCTACCTCCTCAGCAATGTAGGCGAAGCTCCAACTGCGGTGCCGACGATTTCACACTCTCACACTCATCTTGGATTTGCCCACATCTCCGACCTCCTCTACGTGTCTCCTTGCAACAAGTGCACCTGCACACAAATAAACAAAACACCTGTGAAGAGAAGGGTGGGAGAAGAGAAAATCAATGGAAGAGAGTAGAAACTTACTTCAAATAGCATCTCCCCAGCAACGGCACCAGAAAAGCATGGTGCGAACTCAAATAAGTCTTATTAATATGGTGATATTATCGTTGAAATTAGTATAGTGAGTTAACCTAAATCGAGTCTACACCAACTTCACAAAATTTTTATCCTGGCCTATTTGATTTTATCTTGGTCACTTTTAGGCCTAGAGTCGATCTCAGGGAGGCAGGGATTAGGAGATCAAGGAGTTTCTACGCCTTTCCTAAAATGTATCTCTTCCTTGCATTTATTATGTTTTTGGTTTTTCTACTTTTAAGATTTTTTTTTTGTGATAATGTTATTCTTGAGGCACACCCTCATAAATGAAGTCCTTGGCCTTGAGCCAAATGGTCCTTGGCTATAAGCAACTTAGGGTTCCAAAATAGATCTTGTTACTCACAAGATCAAGTACCTACAAGACAAGAATTATCTTTTCTCTTTTATACCTTTTTTTTGTCTTTTTTTAATAGCAAGAAATAAAAGACAAATGAAACAGAATAAATTGCAAGCAAAGAAATGAAAAGAAATACTTAGCTTAGTGTATATATATATATTTATATATATGTAGAAGATATAGAATATATATATATAGCTATATATAATATAAATAGGGGGTGGAAATGGAGATGGAATGTAGCATGGTGTCAAGTTGGTCCACGTCTAGCAAGACGCAAACAACGAGACTAAGTGCCGTGTGGAGTGTGGTGCGGGTGTATGTGAGTGTGGGTGGAAGTGCTTGCTTTGCGTGGGTATCAGGAAATATTGTTAAGTGGTGCGAATATTCCCGCGATACGGTGCGCGGTGAAGGGGTGAGTGCACGGGTATGTGGGTAGTGGATGCGAGGTGAATATGTGTATGGAGAATGTGGATACGTGGCTATATAAGTATGTATGTATATATATATATCTATAACTATATATATATGTGTGTGTAGATATGTATATATATATGTATATATATTTATGTATATGTAGATATATGTGAGGATGAGTGTGTGTGTGTGAATATATATATGTGTGTATGCATGTGAGTGTGTAAGTGTCTATGAGTGTCAGTGTAAGTGTGCGTCAGTTTAGGTGTGAGCGAGTGTGTGTGTGAGTATGGGCAGCCGTTTAAGACATTTGCAGCATGGCAGCGTCGTCTGGCGAGAGAGAGAGCTGTGTGCAGCGCATGCACGCACGGAGAGAGAGGAACGCGCAGCGCATAGGTGGAGTCACGGCACTGAGGCACCCGTAGTGGATGGCCGCACCTCACGCGAGCACGCGGGGGAGATGGGAGCGTAGTGCTGAGAGCGAGAGCGTAGGTAAGCGATTGGATGGAGGCAGTCGCAAGGAGGAGAGAGAAGGCGCGGTGACTGAATAACTGAGAGACAAGCCAATCACCGCACTGTAGCCACGTGAGGTCACGGCTATGGTGCGAGGACAAAAAGGTGACCGGCCAGTCCGTGAGGAAACCAGCTGGGCAGCGTGCGTAGGTGCGCGGCAAGAGCTACGCGGACTGGCTATGGAGGCACGCGGAGAAGCTGAAAAGCACACACACGCATGCAGAAGGAGGCCTGAGGCGCATGGTGGTGCACGGCGGTGACCAGCGTGCGTGCACAGTGTGGTGCGCGAGCTTCAGAGCTTGAAGCTTTGCTCTAATGGTGGAGAAAACAAAAGGAAAAGATGCAAACAAAAGAAAATGAAGTAAGAATCCACCACGCCCACCTGCTCACGAAGGAGCTGGGTTGTGGTGGAGCTTACAGTGGGGTCTTGAGACCACTATAAACTTCTCCTGCACACAGTGTGCCTCTTCTCAACTTGTGAGAAGAGGAGCTGCGTATGGAGAGGGAGAGGGGAAGAAAGTGGCCGGTAGTGAGTGGTTGTGTGGTGTTGTGTGTGCATAGGTCTGAGGGTGGAAGTGAGGTGTCTGAGGGTGGAAAAACCTAATACGATCTACAATCAAGGAGGATACACTGATTCTTACCCATCCTCTGAATATACTGCCTTTAGGTCATCACCACCTTTTGAACAATCTGAAATGTCCTATTATCAGGAAGGGTATCATGAATCTCAATTTGTTAACTCCTCTGTACTGACCCCAAACCTGCCCAACCCTGAACCAAGTCATTTGGCTCAGGTTAACCAGGTTCAAGATAAGGTTTTGGCTAACTTGAGGAATCCCATTCAATCTTTAGAAGTTCCGCCAATACCTTACAATGAAAAATTGGAGCCCCTGATTGAAATGATTGATGATTTGAACAAGTATTTGTTGGATTGGCTCCAGGATGTTAAGGATAAGAACCTGGATGAGTTTTTACTTGGGAAGTTAGTGAAATTGAGAATGAGATTTGTGGTTGCTTTAGTTCAATCGTGGGATGATTCCCCTAAATGAACCCCCTTCAGGCGAGCCAATGTCAGAACAAGCTCAAGCACCTATTGGGGTGACACGTGTTACGAGGATGACCAGATTGAATTAGAGCAACTAATTAAGGATGATCTGATTTCTTCACCCGAAATCCCTAAGCTGGGGTAGAAACGTATGTTTCCTTGAACTAGAAAATGACAGATGATTTTGGGATATACATTAATATGGATTTTGATTTCTTTGATTCTGATGGTGAGGATTCAGTTTGCAAAGTCTCATGTGAGTTTACAGAACATGATTTCTGTGAGACAATTAGGCCTAAGGAATCTGATAGATCATTTGATAGCCTAATAATTAAGGAAACTGATCTTATTGGGGCTCACATGATGGATCCAGAATCGCATTTTCTGGAGGATGCAATCCAATGCCCTGATTGTTAGTTACACCCCATTGAGCTTACTGACGATTCTATTTATGAGATAATTAGACCCAAGTCAATTATGATTCAGCCACATCTTTTAGACTTGGAAATTTTAGATGGGGTGATTAATATGCAGGAGGTCCCAGAATTTGACATTCTGAATGAGGAGGATAGGAGCTGGGAAATTTTGATTTGGGAAGCAAACTTCAGAGGAAGTAGAAGACCGAGTCTAAGGGTTCCAATTCATTTGAAAACATCAAACCAAGACCCTTACGACATTTGTTCTGAGGATGTCCAACCCAAGCACACATTTATTGATTATCTCTTGGAGCTTGATTTCTCTATAACCTGACATTTTGGTCTTGGTTTACATCCTCAAATTGCAGGCCCGACCTCGCTTGCATACTGATTTTAGGTTTTAGGTAATTTTTATCCAGAACCTTAGATATTCTCGATCATGGGGAATGGGTTTGCACCACAATCTGGTCCGCATCTATGGACATCTACTGGCAGGTCAGAGGTTTCTTCTTTTTATTCTGATTCTGAGCTGCACCTGTGAATTCTTTATTTCTCTTCTTTGTATAGTGTGCCTAGCTGAAGGCATTAAATTCAGCATGTATATAGTTTTTTTTTAGTTTATCTCGAAGCGAACCCGACATTCACTCAATTTAGGTGCTTTCTACTCTATTCCACTCTGTTTTATGTCTTTTTAATACAATGAGGACATTGCATTAGATAGGCATGGGTGATTAGATATTCATCTCTGAATTAATTCGTTAGCTCCATGGATTCATTTTATTTTCTTTTATATACTAAAAAAAAATGTAAAAAAGTTGTGGAATTAGGAAAGAGAACTTGGCCTAAGAAAATTTTCAATCTTAGGAAATATTACATTAGGATCTGAACACAAAGACCCTTGAGGTCTTTGGGCTTAATCAGCCCGTGTATCCACTAAAATGTGGATTTTTTTTTCGAGTCCTTGCCAACCTGAATTCTATTTTGAGTAAATAAGTTTGGGTGATAAGTACATGACTTATCAACCCGCCCTCTGATTTGAGGGAACCTTAAGTCTAAAGCATCTACACACTATCTTGTCACTAACTCATTATCCGGCAGTTTTAACGGAAATTGGGTAACTAATGAACCTTCTAGGGTGATATGGCTGGCAAGTTATCATGGGTAATAGCCCATAGGTAGGTTGTCCAGAGCCTAGTCACTAGACTATTATCTTCTTGCTGCCTTTAGGTAAATCTTAGACCAGGGAAGCTACCTACTTAAAAAAAAAAAGAGAGAAAAAGAAAGTCAAAAAGAAAAGAAAAAGAAAACAAAAGAAATAAGCCACACTTCGCTACACGAATGTGCCTGGCAAGTTGTCGGTGGTAACAACTCATCGACCGGTTGTCCAGAACCCAGCTCAAGATATGCACTTAAATTCCCAAAACACTTAGGAAGAAGTGCAGAAGTAGAATAAATCGAGGAGATATATACTGGATTCACCCTTGTGTTGACCCCATAAAAATAAAAGTAGGGAGAAAGCTACCGGTTGTAAAGATACACCTTTAAGCAGAACTCTCTTTTTAAGGTCACCTAGAGGTGTAGAAACCCGAAGTCCGTTCTAATTGCTGATCAATGAGTCTATCACATTCACAATAAGATGCTTAGAACTTAGGGTTCTCATCAAATCTTGGGTGAGTTGAATGGCCGTAGAAAGCCACTCTTAAACACTAAACTCAAAATTCAAAAAAATTAGAAAAGAAGAAAAAGAGAAAAAGAAATTTGTCTTTGAATAAGGCGAGGGCTTGAGGCAGTCTGCATTTTGGCAAATACTCGGGCACTGTTGTGTCTTTGAAAGTTCAGATCCTAAGTAAACATTTTCTTAACGATTGAAAATAACTTATGCCCAAATAATCCAACCTAATTCATTTATAAATAGCACATAATTTTTGCTAGGGACTAGCAAAAGCTAGGCATGGGGGTGTGATGTAAACATGTTTATATGACATAAAATGTCTATTTATGCATGTTCTTAAGCATAGAATTGCATTACATACTATAAATATTGCATAGCATGCATCATCTTGCATTTAGATTAGTTTGAATAAAATGGAGGTTAATTGTCTCCTTTTATGTTCAGGGACAAGGCAACTATTTATCGAGGCCTCGGATTGAAGATCAACCGTAGGAATCTGATTAGGGCGACGATTGGAGTTCAACGACTCAAAGATCATCCTAATCGGATATCCGTAGCATTAGATAGAGACCAAGGAACCCTAGAAGATCAAGGGCAAAGATGGTGTGAATCCATACTTCAGACGACAAATCCAACCGCATGGGTGGATTCAGATCGACGATCGCAGTCTAATGGTATAAAAATCGACTCAATCCAATACCCGTGGCACCATCTACATCATCCAGAAAATGGACGGCCAAGATGGCACCATGTGGTGACATCTCGGCCGCCCAATCGACTGCCCTCAACTTCTGAAGCTTCTAGCGCCCACGCCTCTCCACCGTTGGATCAAGATCCAATGACTAAGAGTGGATCCCAACCGACGCTCTCAATCTCTGAAGGCCATTTGAAGAAGCGATCTCGACCGTTGGATCTCAATCCAACTGTCTAGGGCACGCGCCATGAAGATGCTCCACCCTCCCATCCACTCGCGCAGCGTAGTGGATAAAGTGCTTGCTCGCGATTGGCCACAGGCTCGAGCCGCGAGGAGCAAGAACAGGGGGCGCGAGCGAGCGGGCATGAGGAGTGCACGATCGCGATCGAGCTGCTGTGCACGCCCGATAGCGCCCATGTGCCATCAGACGCGCGGCGAGAATGCGGGATCACATGCTTATGCATGAGCTAAGGAGGCGCGGCAGGGATGCATCTCAGCCGTTCCATCGGGCCAAGATTTGAAGATTGTGGGCATGCGTTTAAAGAGTGGAGGCGAGCGGGCACGCATGCGTCGCCCACTACGCCCACGTTTGGACGTTTAGCGACGGATTTATCCATCACTAAAGGTCCTGAATTAATGATTTTCAAGTTAAAAAGACCAAATTGCCCTCACTCCTTGCAACTATAAAAGGAGACCCCCTCCATACAAAATTCCCATCCCTCTTTCTCTTCTCTCCCTCTCCAGAGCTCAAGAGAAACTTGTCCCACACCAAGGATGCGTCTCAAGAGATAAAGTCAAAATTTCACCCCCATTTTGGAAGCGGATCCCACGACAACGACGACGTGGTGCCCCGTTCCCATTCTTCCCACTTCGTCCTCCTTCTTCCTACTCCGTTCCCCGTCTTCCAGGTGTTGTCCCGTCCGTCTCGTCCTCCAAGCGATCGTCGAGGAGGATATCTCTCTCTCTATTCTTTTTACTACTTTCTAGAGTAGATTTACTGCTTTCTAGTGTAATCATTTTTCGCTTTCTAGTTGTAATGAGTAGTGTAACGAATAACTTTTTGATAATGAAATCCATGTTTATTCTACATCCCTTTTTGCTTTTGTTTGTAATATTCTCTCTCTCTTCTCTATTTATTGTAAATAGATAGATAATTTCCAATCAGTTATTCTGCTTCATGACAAATAAAATAAACACGTATTTCTAGTCAAATGTCCGCCTCCCTGAGTTCAACCCAGGATTTCTATTCTGGTATAAATTTTATTTATTGAACATGAGTTATTCGCTTTCAAACTACAACGACAAGTTTTTTAAAACCAAATACAATACCGTAGTAACCCGCAGCTTCAACATGTTCATTAATTGATTCTTTTGTATATAATTAATCAATTCATTCATTAATTGATACATTTATTCATTTTGTAAATAAAATTACCATTTTTGGAATAAAAGAATATTTTTGGACTTAGAGAGTGATGTATATCAATAACCACCTCCCAGTGAATAACTTGGAAACTAACCAGCAAAATTGTAATTAAATAAAATAACATGACATCGGTTTGCATTGTGACAAATGTACTACAACAACGAAACCTTAAAATAACATTGTTATTGCAGATAGATGGTAGTTGACCATATTTTTGGCATCGTTGCCGAGGACAAAAACTCGACAATAGTGCTTGATTATGATTGATTGATGATTGTTGCAAGTCATTAATTAACCCACATCATCCACATTTGTAGGCCTTCCTTGGAAGATATGGACCATGTTGCTAGCGAAGCCCATTTGACCCATCAGAGAGGTGAAAAGCCTAAAGTGCGATAAGAAGCTACCTCGCTCTTCCGTAGAATGCCCAACAAGGGGGCCCTTTGGCAAAGGGAGGGCCCAAGAGGCTCCAACATTATCTTAGTAGTCTGGCACCACCATGTTCTTATCACGAGAAAGACCAAAGTTCCTCAGGGAACGAGAAGCCAATAGCCTTAAATCCGACCAATCATCTAGCTAGAAGCAAAAATCCATGCCATTACCTAGGGAAAATAGAAAATGCTCCCAATGATTGCTTAAAGATGCAGCCATGAAATGCTAAAATGGTGAAGCCCCATTGAGAACCTGGCTTGTAGACATAGGTCCCCATTAGAATCAAGAAGAAGGTCCTGCCATGAGCTAGTTTCCCCATGCATAAACCGAATCGCCTACTTGAGAAGTAGGGAATCGCTAAACTCTTTGAGCCCATGAACACGTAGGCCACCTGTGTTCTTAGGTCCTTAAATAAGATCCCATCGGATAGGTTGCATGAAGCGACCCTCAAAATGGGGCCCCTTCCAAAAAACCCACTTCTGCAACAATTCCAACCTCTTCACCATAGTTTTGGTAGGCCTGAACATGGATAAAAAGAAGATCGAAATAGCTGAAGACACAGAATTCAAGAGAATAAGTCTACCACCCTTAGAGAGCAACCTGCACTCCATCCAATGAGATAGGAAGATATCTTCTCAAATAGCTCCAACCAATCAGTGCTCTTCATCTTCTTCACCCAAAGAGGAAGACCAAAGTGTTGGATTGGGAGGTCCACAATCGGAGTGTTTAAGGTCACAGACAAGGCCATCTGAGTAGGATGATCATGGCCAAAGCAAGCCAATGATGACTTGGTGCCATTAACCTAGGGACTAGAGATCTCCCCGAAAATGTGTACCAAAAGGCATGCCAACTCAGCCTAGGCCATGCCCCCCTCCATGAAAAGGACGGTATCATCTACAAATTGGAGAATAGGAGTCAGAGCCCTCTGGCCAGAAGACACAATTTAACCATGCATCAAGCCTCCCTCCGAGGCCACGAAGGCCAACCTTGCCAAAGTATCAACTACCATGATAAAGAGCAAAGGACCCACCAGGAAACCCTATCTAACATGTTTCTGGGGTTGGATCCAGCAACCAATGGGGTGACCATTTGCCAAAGGAGAAAAGGAGGAGGTCGTAACACATCTCTTCATCCGCTGGACCCACTGCTCTAGGAAACCCCTACACCATAAAATTTCCCACAAGTAAGATAAAGATAGAGTCATAAGCCTCAAAATAGTCAACCTTCCGCATGAAATCCTTTCGCCTAGAATGCGTCCACCCTGCCACCATCTCCAGAGTCAAAATGAAAGACTCCTGACGGGACTGACCTTTCAGAAAGGTCGACTACACAGTTCATTAATTTGCCAACGATCAAGTAGAAGGAATTCGAGAGAGCAACTGGCCTAAAGTCTCCAAGACTCTTGGCCCCTTGCTTTTTTGGTAACAAGAAAAGGAAAGAGTGGTTAAGACTCTCAAAACTGCAATTCCCTTCTCTAAACTTAGCCAGTGTTTCCATAACGTCCTGATGAAGATGCTCCCAAAACTCTTTGTAGAAGAAAACCTGGAAACCATCAAGCCTCGGAGAACCCTCCACCTTCAAGCCTCTTAAGGCCTCCAAAACCTCCACCTCCGAGAATGGCCGCATCAAGAGCCTAACCTCATCCTCCCTCAAATGGGGCATGCTAGATGCTGTCAACCACCATTCATCTCATTCCCTAACCCTAGTCGCTTGGTGAAAATAATTGTTCACTTCTTCATGCACCACCCTAGGTCAGTCAGCCACTCGATCCCCAACATTAAGAGTGGAGATGTGGTTGGAATGACTTCTTGAATTGGCAAAGTCATGAAAGAATCTCATCTTAGCGTCACCCTCCTTTAACCATAGGTGCTTGGATTTTTCTCGCCAATCCATCTCTCTTTTTAGGTCCTACCTCACCACCACCCCTTAGTGTCTTCCAATCCTCCAACTCACCAGTGGCAAGTGGCAAAACCTCTTCCTTAGTATCCAGCAACTGAATTGCCCCAAGAGCCTCCTCTCTAGTCTTCTCCCTATCCACATTGGTCTTTTTTTTGTACTCAATCAACAGGAGGCAAAGACTTCAAATTTTGGAGGCAAAAGATTTGGTGGCCAATCCCTCCCCTAGGAAGCCCCTCTACCAACCAGCAACCATGTCACTAAAACCCTCTTCCTAAAGCCATCACCACTGTTCCACAGAATAGGCGTGTGGTCCAAGAAAGGGTGAGGTATGGTGGAAACACCCGCAAGGTGGAACATTTCGTGAAGGCCCACACAACACAAGAATCTATCAAGGTGAGACATAGACCCAATCTCACTCCTCCAAGTATAAATAGCCCCAGACGTAGGGAGCTCAAAATGCTCAAGCTCAACCATCTCCTGGAAACGTAGAGTAGACGAATCTTTCCTACAATCTGGATGATAACTAACCCCAAGCATGGCATTAAAGTCACCACCGAGTAACAAGGAGCTCCCTTGCACAAACTCAGCTACTTCTCTCAGGTCACTCCATAGCCTAGGCTGATCACTGGTAGAATAGGGCCCATAGACACAAGAAACGTATACAGTGGCCCCATCCATAATTCGAGTAAAGTGACTAGTGACAACATGCTTCCCCAACTTGGAATCCTCGAAGCAGAGGTGTTCCTTCTTCCACCAATTAGCAAAGCCACTGGGCTGTCCAATAAAAGGAACAAAAAGAAGCTCTATACCCCACTAGACCCCATAGGAAACCAACCATGCACACCCTCCGTGTCCAGGTACGTCTCTTGATGCAAGGCATAATCGACTCACCACTATAATGATGGAGAGTTGCCCTTCTGGCCCAATCATAGAGGTCGTGGGCATTCTAAGAGAGCATCCTCATAATAGCAAAGAACAAAGTTCCCTCCCCTTTAACGTGGCCTTAGCAACCCACAAAATACATGGCAAATAATAATCGTTCACCTTCACACCTTTAGGTCCCCATGGCTCCACAAGTCGTAGTGACGGCGGACACATGTGGGAGCACTACATGAGCCCTTCCTTCAACTGCCTGACCTAAGCTTAGCCCTCCCCCTCGATGCTAAGCCTTGTCCCTCACTCCTAGTCACCACCAGTGAAGCATGACATGGGGACTTCAAGCAAGAGGCACTTGCCACACACAACCCAAAGACCACGATCTAACTACCGAGCTTCGACTCCGCCTCTGCATCCATAACCTCCAGGTCAAACAAAACATGCCCATACCGAAGCTTACATCTAGCACGTGGTCAGGCGCAACCACTTTCGAGGTGTCCGGACCATTACACCCAGCGACCACAACCTCCATGTTGTTGGGTGTAACAACCTCCTTCAATGTCAATTTGGCAGTTGCCGATACCTTGATCTCTCGTTCATCAATGCTGATTGCGCAGCAATCATAGGTCTTAATTGACCGAGATTAAGCTAGAACTTAGCATAAGTTAGGGTAATTCATGCATGCATACACATTATCTGCATCTTTAATGCTTTCCTTTAGCTATGCATGAAATAATGTTATAATGTGCTGATTAAGTACATTATGTCAATTGCAGGTAATAAGCTAATCAGGAGCTGGATCTGGAGTAGGATCTAAAGCTAGATCTGGAATAACGAGAGTTGTAGTAGAGCTGAAGCAGAAGGCTTAGTTTAGATATAGGAATAATAATGTAAGGGGGTTAAAGGTTTGCTATTCTATTAAGTAGAAATAAAGCAGTAAAATGTGAAGAGCTTAGGTCCATCCTAGCCTTAGAATAACCTAGAGACTTCCCCCAAGCCTTAGCCACCCTTAGATTAGGTCACAACACCCTAGGAAGCCCTAAAACCCTAGTTCCAACCCTTATCTGGACGTCTAGATAAGTTATAGGACGTCCAGGACCCTTAGCCAACTCCCGCACACCTCAAACCCACTTCAGCAGTATTACTAGACATCCAGACACTTTGTTAGACGTCCAATTTCTGCATAATACCCAAAACAGAACCTTGATTTCCCCCTGACTTAGATTGGACATCCAGAACTGAAGTCTGGACTTCTGATTTTTGAGTATAAGTCGTCTGATCACATTATTGGACGTCTGATATTGGTCTCCAGTCCTTATTTTGAGATTCAAGTCTTGATCTTGGATCTCAAGCTCCCTAAACCTAATCCCAACCCCACAGGAACCTAAATTAAGGTGTCCAAACCCTAGTACATCACCTCTAGACTTACCTAAGGACCTAATTAGGTCCTCACCAAGCCCAATTGACTTAGATCAAAGTCAATTACCTTCACCTAATTCAATTGGACTCATTGAGTCCAATTGAGCTTAGATCTCAACCTACACAAGTTCAATTGGACTTAGTGAGAGTCTAATTGACCTAAACCCAACCTAATTGAGTTATTTCACTCTCAATTAGGTTCACACTCATTCAATTAAACTTAGGTTAAGTTTAATTGCATTTTCCCCTTAGTAATTAGGGTTTATAAGACTAATTCAAGACCTACACCTACCCAAACCCCTTAAGACCTAACCTAAACCTATTGGACACCTAGAGCACGACCACACACACACACACACACACCCATTCACTCACACACACTTCTCTAGAGTTCTCTAGAACTCTCTTGAAGTGGCGCCACCTCTTGGTTGCCAAATTTAGCAAACAAGAGGCATTCAAATTAAGATCCACATTTTTTGGATCTCAAAAACCACCTCTATCCTCATGTGGCCGGCCACTCTTGGACTCTCTCTAGAGAGTTCCACACCTCTCTAGAGAGAAGCCCTTGAGTCTATAAAATGACCCCATGGGCGGCCAAGTGACCCGATTCACATCCCTTGGCTTCCATTGGCACCACTCACTTCATTAGCTCCATGCACGCCCACCTTCACTTAGGTTTGCCACTCCACCTCCACGAGCTCACCACCGTCATGGAGGACATCATGCCGGGATGCTGGATCAATCCTCCCTCTCTCCAAGGTTCGGCCTAAGCTACATCGGTCAACCCTCATTCTCCTCTCGACCATTCCAAGGCCATCGGGGACCACCCCTGAATGCCCTTCCATTCTGCTAGATTTAGTTTATGCTCTTCATAATTTTATTACTTTCTATTACTGCTTAATAGCGTAGTCTTTATTCTCCCCCAATGATGCATGCAAAATCCCCCCATTGATTCTTGTATGCAGTCATTTTCTGGTAACTAGATTTTCATTTCAAGCATTTATGTACAAGCTTTCCTCTAAAGTTCTTGTTACAAACAACTCTTTAATGGAATGATTGAAAATGCATTTATATATATATATATATATATATATATATATCTATACGTTTGAAATCACCAAGAGCTTATAATTGTCATTCTTTTTGTGTGATTCAAGTTGCCTGTTTTTCAATTGTTTATCTATTTACAACAAGCATGTCATTTCCCGAGAATATAGAGAATCTAACGATAGACGCATTCTCTGTAAATAGCCACCACCTCACTAGAATTGTGCGCACAGAAACTCAGACCTTCACCTTTGTGATTTACTTAACACACGCGCACGTAATCCGAGTTCATAACAGAAGTGGTGAAATCTTAATTAGGAGATTGGAAACCGATGTGCTTTGTTAAACAAAGTAGAGCAAAAAAATGATCGATTTCAAAAGTAAAACAAATGCCTCCCAGAGACGAACGACTGGGACTCAAGTCTTATTATTTTTACAAGCTTAATTTTTGACGAACACTTTTGTGCGACTATATTACTATTCCGACAACTTTCAAAACACGCGAAAATGGTTCTGTCAAATGGCGCCGTTGCCAGGGAGGCAACATCATTTTCTTTGATTTAGATCTTTGAGACTATCATTGACAAATTTCTCTCTACTTTGTTTTCGATGTGCAGGAAAAACGGAAGAAAAATGGGATCTGCGCACACGAGCGTGGAAAAACAATCCAGGTGCACATCATCATTCTCTTTAGATTAGGTTTTACTCTCTGCAATTTCCTTTGAAAGATTCTTTGTGAAAATATATATATATATATATTTTACTCATTTTTGTGAAAAAAAGAAAAAGAAAAAAAATTAAAAAGAAAAATTTTGAAAAAAAAAATCTAGATTAGGTTTCCTTTTGAATCTTAGGTTAGTTGGAAAAAAAATAAAAAAGAAGATATTTTCGTTGAATCCTTTGAAAATTTCTTTTTGAAAAAAAAAACATGCAAAAATTTTGAAAAATGAAAAAACAAAAATATTCTTTTTGGTGGAAAGCTTAGATTTCAAGTTCAAACCTCTTTAAAAGCTTTTCTACCATCTTCTGCTTTTTTGGCCAGATTTCAAGTTTGATTCAAAAATTCGATTGCTAAAAAATTAGTAAGCGAAAAATTCTGGAATTCGGGCTAAACCTTCATTTTCAAACCACCTTTCAAACACCACCATTTTTTTGAAAAAACTCCAAGTATACAATTTTTAAAAATTTGCAAAGTGAGCAAGGGTCAGACTGGCCCAGATTCAAAATTTTTAAAATTTCAAAAAGCGATTCCGAGCAATCTGCAAATTTGTTTTCGCCGAAAATGGTGGGGTTTGAAATCTAATCTCATTGGATTTCTTTTCCATATTTTTCCTAAATTTTTGGAGGTTATTTGATACTGTTTCAAAGCGAAAAATTGATTAGGGGTGAAAATTCCAAATCTGACCTCCTAATATTCAAAATTCCCTAAAAATTCAGTTGAAATAGTAAAAATTCCAAAAAAATATTCTTTGGAAAGGTAATTTAGAAAGGAATCTACTCGAAAAATTTCATGTTAATTGGATTCCAATTACTGTCAGAGAATGAACATTACTTTTGTGGTCTGTTGAAACAGAAGAAGAAAAACCTAGGAGTTCATGAAACTTAGGTTAAATCTGTGGGTTACAACTTAGAGACCACACCTTGGGCTAACCTAGACTTAATCAAGTCTAGTTCTCAGTCGGTGAGCTTGGTCACCTTGTGGGCCACTCACCACAAACCCCACCGAAGAAAATGGGTTAAAAATTAATTTTAAAACATGAAATCAACCCGAGTTCGTTGTCATACCACTGGGTGTTTTTAACCTCTCTTGCCAAACTTGGTGACTAAGTCTGCGGGGCAATGTCAAATGACCGCGGCTTGGGGGTCAACGGAACTGGAGGCGTAGGCCAAAGGAAGAACCTTGCCCTTAGTCCCCTTATAACCAAACTGGCTGGGTTAACTTAAGAGGCGGGAATCACTTTCAGTCGGTTGAACGATGAACTTCTCTTCAGGAATTCAAACTTCCAATGAAAAATCTGGTCACCCGATCCACAAGGACCGTTTGACTGGCAGGGCCTTAGCCTTGTCCTGCTTGGCTACACCAACCTAGGGGTTGGGTGGTGTATGGAAGGAAGGAGGTCACTTCAATATCGCTTGGTTGGACCTTGGGAGCCACTCCCAAGGAGGCGAGTCACCTCACCCGGACCATCTTCTCCCCCCACTTCTTCTACTCCCAGAGCCACCATGGTTAATCCTAGACTTGGACCTAGACCGAGTCAGAATATCGAAAATCTGGACCCGATGGCTAGTCTTGAAGCCCGGGTCGTTGAATCCGAGGAGCGGCATCAGCAGGGCATGGATCGCATCTTGACGGCACTTGACAAGATGCAACACCCGTTGCGAGGAGAACAACTGCGGGATTTCTACCTCCCAACCGCACAAATCATCGCACCTCTAGTCAGAATTCCGGCAGGCGGAGATGCGTTTGAGCTCAAGCCCAACGTGATTGGGTTGATCAGCACTCATTTCTACGGGAACTCAAGTGAAGATCCGTTCCAGCACCTTGAGGACTTGAGTCGACTCGCTGAAACGATTCGACCCAGGAATATTGATCTCAGGATTATTCTAATGAAGCTTTTCCCATTCTCTCTGAGGGACAAAGATTCATACTGGTTCAAGACCATTGGGAAACCAATTGGAACCTGGCCGAAATTACGACGTGAATTCCTGCAAAAGTTCTTCCCAATCGGTCGAACAAACGCAATGCGGCGTGCAATCATGACTTTCTCCCAGGGAGATGGGGAGAAGTTACACGAAGCATGGGACAGATTTCACGACCTTCTTCGGAAATGCCTGCATCATGGTATACCCAAATGGCACTTAGCTCTGATTTTCTACCATGGGCTGGATGACACATCGATATCTGGCCGATGCATCCAGTGGCGGGAATTTCCTCGCAAAAGACGAGAATAGCGCATTTGAGCTATTCGAATCATTAGTGGAGAACTTGATGAATGCCGCATCTATGAACCAATTCCAGCGGCCTGGCCAGCAGCGGGTTGGTGTCCACGAGGCTCACACCGAGTCTATTCGAGCCGACATGGATATCATCGTCAAGCAGCTGGATAGAATAAACTTAATAGAGAAAAAGATTGACCAGATCAGTCAGGGTCAATCTGACTTGAGCTCTGTTGCCTCAAGACCTTCCTATGCACCCCAAGCCCCACCTGCTCGAGTTAATCTACTCACTCGGGATGCGTCTTCTCTGTATTTATGAGATCCCGCATGTCAGGATTCTGTAAATAATCCAGATTTGGAACCCTATGACCAGGGTTATGCACCACCCGCAGATTATAATGCGTATCCCCTTGACGGATATACATCTTAGACATCTTCGGCCTACGAGTACGTCAGCGCTATCCAAGGATATAGGCGTAATAACCCGTATTCAGAGACGTATAACCCTTGTTGGAGTCAGCATCCGAACTTCTCCTGGTCTGTTAATTCACAGAGACCACATCAAGATCCACACTACCAGACCAGGCAATACGGGAATGCGCAAAACACATACCCTAGGTAGTAGCCATTCCCGTCTTAGCAGCAGCAACCCCACTCTTTATACCAGCCGCTGCACCAAGCTGCCAACCACCCTCCAAAGTGGGTTGACCCTTTGGAGGTGCTGAAAGAGGAGCTGCAAGAATCAATGAAGAAATCCACACAAGATAGCTTGCAGATTATGAAGGCGATGGCTGATCAGATATAGACATACAGAACACGCAGAACCAACTATTGCAGGAGCATTGGACTTAGGGAGCCTTACCCTCCCAACCCGTCCCAAATCCTCGATATGTGTAGAACCAAGGTGCCCCACCTAGGTTTCAGGCACTGCAAGGACAGGCACACACCATACTACAGGTGCCTCCTGCACCACTCGGTTACGCGCAAGGCCAGCCGCCTTTGCAGAACCCCATGTATTCTGCCCCTTCCTCTCCACCACCACCTGAAGGATAGCAAGCCGATGCACATGCAGTCTCTTTGAGGAGAAGAAGGAAGACATTCGACCCACGAGTTAGGCAAGCGTGTCCTGATTTTTCCTACCCTTCGCTGCAGGCGGGATCGACTCCTTCTTCATCTCAGGATCCAACTGCGGTAGATAAGGGTAAGAGGCCACTTAACCCTGAGATTCCCATCCCTTTTCCTGAGGCTCTCACACGGAATGCAGTACGGAAAAAGGACATATGGAATTTTGAGGACCTGAAATCGATGTTCAAGGAAGTACATATTTAGGTCCCCCTCCTTGAGGCAATCGATCACATTCCCACTGTCGCTAGGTTTTCAAGGACTATTGTACCCCAAAGTGATAGTTGAGAATTGGACAACAAACAGTATTGCTGAAAGAGGCTAGCATCGTGATTCTAGCTGACTAACCGCCGAAGAAGAAAGACCCTGGTACCCCACTCATATCGTGCTTCTTGCAGGATTCTCCATTTGATCGGGCCCTTCTAGATTTGGGTTCGTCCATCAACCTAACTCCCACTGCCGTATTTGATTGATTCCGATTTGGGGAGTTGAAGCCCACCTCAGTCACGATTCAGCTAGCTGATCGATCAGTCAAAACGCCGAGGGGGTGGTTGAGAACGTGATCGTGAAAGTCCGAGGGTTCTGCTTTCCTGTAGATTTTTTAGTCTCAATATGGAAGTTCCTCCTAATCTCCGAGATGCACCAATTATTTTGGGTCACCCTTTTCTAGCGATAGCCCAAGAAAACATCGATTGTGCATCCGGGTGTATGGAGATTGCCTTAGGCAACGAGCAACTTTGACTAGACATATTTAGGGCAGCAAAGAACTTCAACTGTGATTGAATAGAGGAGGATGGTGAAGATGAAAATTCGGCATACCGTGGCAACATTGGGCTCCTTTGTGATGACCCAATGTCCCATTCGTCTACACTATCAGGGTTCTCGGACCTCGATCCACACGGGACTGAAACCACTGCATTACACATATCTCCCTGAGGATCTGACTGTTTAGGGTGTGCTTCTGACCACAGCACCCCTGAATCCAGCTATCCTGATCCATACATTACTGAATCACCTCGGTTATTGCAGGAAGACGTGACTATAGCTAACGGGTTTCTCGTTAATGCAGTCACAATCGATTTTACGGGGAGCGATCAACGGAATTCACGTGCACATGGGTCAGCAGATTCCCACCGTCGATTATGCTCCTCCCACTCTCATTTCTGACTCTGACCCACCCGTGATTGAATTGAAGCCCTTACCTGACTCACTCAAGTATGTGTTCTTGGGTGAAAGTGAGACATATCCAGTTATTATTAACACCCACTTAACCCAAGTACAGGAGCAACAATTGATTTCTACACTGCAAGACCATAGGGCTGCTATTGGGTGGAGTATTGCTGATCTCTGCGGCATTCGCCCCTCGTATTGCACTCATCACATTTACACAGATGAGGGGGTGAAACCTTCGAGACAACCTCAAATATGAGTTAACCAGAATATGCTAGAGGTTGTTAAGAAGGAGATGATCAAATGGCTGGATTCCGGCATTGTATATCCAATCTCAGATAGCCAGTTGGTGAGTCCGATCCAAATAGTGCCCAAGAAAGCAGGACTCACCGTCATAAAGAATGATAAGGGAAAATCCATCCCGACCTACACTGTGACATCTTGGCGGGTCTGCATCGACTACAGGAAACTAAACACGGCTACCCAGAAGGATCACTTTCCTTTGCCATTCATTGATTAGATCTTGGAATGGTTAGCCAGATGCAGTTTCTTCTGCTTTCTTGTTGGATACTCCGGGTATAATTAGGTAGCAATTAGCCCGAAAGATCAAGACAAGACCACATTCACATGCCCCTTTGGAACATTCCCCTTCAAGCGGATGCTCTTTGGCCTCTACAATGCACCAGCGACTTTTCAGCATTGTATGATGGCCATCTTCTCTGACATGATTGGGGACTATGTGGAGGTATTCATGGATGACTTCATTTTCGGAGATGATTTTGCATCTTGTCTTGATAACCTCACCAAGATCCTAAAAAGGTGTATTAAGGTAAACCTAGTACTATCCTGGGAGAAAAGCCATTTCATGGTGAGGGATGGCATAGTACTAGGGCACAGGATCTCCAAAAATGGACTTGAGGTTGACCAGGCTAAATCAGAGATTATCTCCCACTTACCGCCACATATCTCGATCAAGCAGATTAGATCATTCTTGGGTCATGTCGGCTTCTATCGAAGATTTATATGTAATTTCACGAAAATTGCACGGCCTTTGATGAATCTCCTGGTTGCCAATGTCCCATTTGATTTCGACACCTCGTGTCTCAGCGCCTTCGAGACTTTACGAAGCGCTGCCTCTGATTCACCGATTCTCCAACCACCCGACTGGTCGCTCGATTTTGAAATGATGTGCGACGCTTCTGACTTTGCCGTCGGTGCTGCTTTAGGCCAGCATTGGGAGAAACAACCCTTTGTCATATACTGTGCTAGCAAGATGCTGAATGAGGCTCAGCGCAATTACATTGTCACCGAAAAAGAACTGCTAGCAGTAGTATTCGGGTTGGAGAAATTCAGATCATATTTATTAGGGTCCAAGGTCATCATCCTCACAGACCACTCCGCCCTCCGGCATTTGTTGGCAAAGAAGGATGCCAAACAACGTCTCATTAAATGGATCCTTCTATTGCAGGAATTTGATATCGAAATTCGTGACAAAGCCAGAAAATAGAATGTTGTGGCGGATCACCTATCCAGATTGGACCCAGATCACATCCCTTATTCCCTGCCTATCCACGAACAATTTTTGGATGAATCTCTTTTGGCAGTTCATTCTGTTGAGTTCCCTTGGTATGCAAATTTCGCAAACTACCTGCTGCAGGAAAAATTCCCGCGAACCTATCCAAGGACCAGAAACTCAAATTCATTGCAGAGGTCAAATACTACCTCTGGGATGACCCACTGCTCTTCCGCATTGGAGCAAACTAGATTATTCAGAGATGCATCCCAGACTTTGAGATCCCAGTGTATTATCTTTCGGCCACAATGATGCGTGTGGTGGCCATTTCTCAGGATGGAAAACCACTGCAAAAATTCTGCAGTCGAGGTTTTTCTGCCCAACCATCTTCAGAGATACACACGAACACTGCAAATGATGCCAGTCGGTCAGTTCTATGACTAGGAGAGACATGATGCTTCTCTAACCCATCATGGTTGTAGAAGTGTTCGACGTCTGGGGCATCGATTTTATGGGCCCTTTTTCGAACTCGCATGGCTTCGAGTACATATTACTAGCCGTCGACTATGTCGCAAAGTGGGGTCGAGGCCATCCGGTGAGACAGGCTGACCACAAGATCTTCATTTCTTTCATACGATAGAATATCTTCGCGAGATTCAAAATGCCCCACGCTCTGATTAGTGACGGGGGAAGCCACTTCATTCATGCCCATTTCAGGTCGTTATTAAAGAAATACGGGGTACATCACCACATAGCCACCCCGTATCATCCGCAGACCAATGGGCAGGTTGAAGGTCTAACTGTCAGATCAAGCTGATTCTCCAGAAGATGGTTAAACTAGATAGGAAAGACTGGTCCGACAAATTAATCGATGCACTCTGGGCATATCGGACCACATACAAGGTCCCACTCGAAATGTCCCCATATCGCATGGTATATGGCAAGGCCTGTCACCTTTCTGTAGAGCTAGAACACCACACCTTTTGGGCGGTGAGAAAATGCAACCTTAACCTCGATGCAGGAGGTCAAGAACGGAAACTCCAGCTCAGCGAAATAGAAGAGATTCAACGGGAGGCCTATGAGAACGCATTGATATACAACGACAAAACCAAGGCCTTTCATGACTGCCACATCCAGAGGAAAGCATTCACACCCAACCAGCGAGTCTGGTTGTTTGATTCACAGCTGAAACTATTCGCGGGGAAGCTCAAGTCCAAATGGACTGGCCTGTATGTTGTGATGCAGCCATATCCTAATATGGCAGTCTAGATCAAGGACCCAAAATCTAGGCATATATCCACAGTTAATGGCCAGTGCCTCAAGCCATTTTTGGCCCAGGAACCTCCTCCACCTGACGAGATTATTCATCTTGTTGAGGACATGTGATTGAATGCTCGCCCAGCTGGAGGATTTAAACTCAGCACATATAGATACCATTCGCCCCACATTCCACCATCATCTATATAAAACCATTTTTTTATACATAGAATACTTTTCTTTTAGCATATTTTCTTTTTGCATAGTGCATGCTGACAGGTTGGCTGGTGTTGAATGTATATCTTCAGGAGAAATTCCAGGTGACTTCTACCCACTCATCCTCTATCAGATTAATTTTCTTTTATATTCATGCATGAGGACATGCAAGAACTTAGGCATGGGCGGGTAGATACAACAAAACTAAAAAATTTTCATGCCAACACTTAGGAAAACCTCAGAGCTGCATGTAAAACGTACTTTAGGACCTTAAATAAAAGAACAACCGACTCCGCCTCCAATGCTCACATTAGAGCTAGAAATCATCCGTAACAGCCACTTCTGACTCACCCACTCACCTTTTGTTCTAAATTTAGGGTCAAGCTGATTGTAACCCGATATGGGAATTTCATGAAGTACAAATTATACGAGGTTACTTATTTATAGCATATATATATATATATATATTGCATTCATGAATAAGATTATTTTATTAAGAGAATGCATTAGGGACTTTATCCTCTAGTTGATTCTTGTAATCTGGAATCCAGTATAACTTTTCATACACACATAGAATTTGTAATGGATTCACGGTGAAGGCTGATAAACGTCTTCAGTCTGTCAAGAAGAAGCAGGCTTCTTTTCCTGAACCCCTGGATAGTGTTTTGGGAGTCAGGCCGATTTTCCTCCAAAAATCCCACCAAATAGTGTGAGACGAGTGTAGAGTGTATTGGTGCTCTAAGATTAGTGCAAGGAATCTGGAATCCTAGATAATTAGGTGACGATACTCAGAGATTAGGCATAGATTCCACTCTCGGGTCCTGCATGTGCATTTATGTCCAAAATATTGAGAGCCACCAAACAAGGCAAATATGTGGAGAGTGAGTTTTCATAAAACTAGGGCTAAGGTGGATGGTTACGACCATTCTTTATGAAATCCTTGGCTGAAGGAGGGTATTGACGCCAAGTTCAGAAATACACCATCCTATCTACCTCTCCCATTGCCGTGAGTAGGCACTTCCACCAAATAAGACACCCAATGTCTCTTGAGTACCACCAATCCCTAATAATGCCTCCTCAATAAAGTTCATGGATGTGTTATGTTAAAAAAAAAAAAAAGATTGAAAAATCAGAAAAAGAAGAAAAAGCAAAAAGAGTGAATATTTAGTTCAGTTGCAAGGAGGCAATACCACCGAATAAATTTGAGATCCACCAAATATGGCCTTAACCCACCTTTCTTGTGTTTCTGATCGCCCGAATATTGGCTGAGGAATTCCGACTTAGTGTTAGGGTTATGAGAACTCAGTTAAAGTGTTAATGCCTAGTGAGACCACCAAATATAGATCGTATATGTGAATCTAGTGGGGTTATGAGCTCTAAGAAAAGAAAAGAAAATGGAAAAGAGTAAGCGAGAATGAATACAAAGGAATCAAAAGGGAGCATAGTTGTTCTCATCTTTCTCTGAGTTGAGTTACTTAGTAGTTTGGGAATCTAGATTCTGTAGTACTAGTCTCTATGTAGCACCAAGTGAGAGTGAGCCACCAAATATATAATCTTTTCCCTCAGATTCTCTACCTAAGCCTAAAGCTAGGGTGGAATTCATAGAATACTTTGAATACCCCAAGGGAAGAAGTCCACTTATCCTAATAGAATTTTTACTAGGGGTCAAGTACAGGCTTTAGAGGTGTATTAGTTTTTCACTCGAACCCGTTGCAAAAGCTACATAGCTGCACTTTCACGATTGTCTGGATTTCTAGAGCATAGGATGAAAACAAAAAGGAGAAAAATCTCTATGCATACACTTGATAAAATAATTAGTCCCTTAGGGACCCTTGCTGTAAATAATTTAGTCTTGCATTTGCTAGGGACTAGCAAGATTTAGGCACGGGGTTATGATTGCACAGCAATCATAGATCTCAATTGACCAAGATTAAGCTACAACTTAGCATAAGTTAAGGTAATTCATGCATGCATACGCATTATCTGCATCTTTACTGCTTTCCTTTAGCTATTCATGAAATAATGTTATAATGTGCTGATTAAGTGCATTATGTCAATTGCAGGCAATAAACTGATCAGGAGCTGGATCTGGAGCAAGATCTAAAGCAGGATCTGGAATAACGGCAGTTGTAGTAGAGCTGAAGCAGAAGGCTTAGTTTAGATATAGGAACAATAATGTAAGGGGGTTAAAGGTTTGCTACTCTATTAAGTAGAAATAAAGCAGTAAAATGTGAAGTGCTTAGGTCCATCCTAGCCCTAGGATAACCTAGACACTTCCCCCAAGCCTTAGCCACCCTTAGATTAGGTCACAACACCCTAGGAAGCCCTAAAATCCTAGTTCCAACCCTTATTGATAACACCACACAAGGGGGTAGTAATTAGGTTGAATATGGCCCATCTTTAGAATAAAAGGCACAACATAAGTAGAATAGGAACATTGCATGCATCAAGTACCAAGATTGCTTATAAACTGCATTAATGGCCATTTGTGTAAAGCATTTGTCAAAGTAGGCCTCAGATGAGCAATCGGACTGCACGGATGGATTCAGAATGATGAACGGAGTCCAACGGACTCAAGATCGGCCAAATCCGACATCCGGAGCTCCCACAATGGGCCCAAGAAATTCTGACCGTTGATTTGGAGATCAACGGCCCAGAGAGCGCCACGTTGCCTCGCCCCCACCGCTCGCACACCCTCAAGCCAGCCAAAGACGAATCTTGGCCGTTGATCTTCGATCGAACGGTCGAGATCCGCGCGCTCGCCGCGACAAAGCCCGGGAGTGGCGCAATGGTTAGCGCGCACGCCCGCATCGCTGCGACGCGCGTTCGAGCCGCGAGGAGCGGGATTTGAAGGCGGGCGAAGGGCGCGGAAAAATTGGGCCGCCCGAACAGCAGCGGGCGGCCATGATCTTGCCACGCGGCGCGACCGCAGCGCACGAGCGCCCACGCGCGCGCGCACGTCGGGCGGAAACGCGCACGCACACACGTGCCCAAGGCGCGATCTTAGCGCAGGCGCAGAAGGCTCTCAGTCGTCCGATCTTCGATCGGACGGCTCTCGTTCAGCAGCCACGGATCACGCGAAGAGGAAGACTGGGGCGGGCGGCTGACCGGCGGCGAGAGGGCTACACCGACGCTTTTGGAAGCGGTTTTAGCGACGCTCTGGATGTCTCTAAAGCCCCTTCTTCTTTTAGGAAGCCCTTAACTCTATTTAAACCCCCTCCTACCACCATTCAAGATATACTCTCCCACTTGCAACTACTCCACTCCTCTCCTAGCTAGTTTTAGGCACTCTTGTAATCGCAGAAGACGACGAGCCGCCGACGGAGCCTCCTCCACCGCCGTGGCTGCCTCGTCGCTCTCCACTCTCTCTCTACCTCTCTCTCTCTCTTTTAAGCTTTCATTTACTTTTGTTGAAGCATGTATTTAATGTTGTAAACCATGAACTATGAATGCATATTTAATGAAATTATTTTCCGTTCAGTCGCCATTTTAATTTCTGTTTAAAGTGCATGATCAAAACTAAGAGCTTTCTAACCCTAAACTCTCTCTCTCGCTCTCGCTTTTCAAAACCGTCTCTTTCGCAAGCAAAACTCTGCCTTTTTCATGACAACAAGTGAGAAACAAAATCCGATTTCCACGCCTCCTTGAGACCGACACTCGGACTCACCCTCGTTTATTTCTTTTAAAATCGACATATCAAGTGCGACTATAATGACACCTCTTAACACACACGCACTACGGTACGTCTGTTTTTGGCACCGTTGCCGGGGAGGCAACGGATTTGTTTTATCACCTCTATTCCACATTCATTCTCACATCGTCTAATGCCCTATTTTCCTTTTTACTTGACGGCTGCAGGAATTCGGCACATGGACGGTGAAGCGACGCATTCCGCGACGGTAGCAAGGGAGTAGATGCCTCGAGGACCGATAGTGAGCAATCTCTCTCTCATTGTTTGCTTGCGTGAAAAAGCTAAAAAAAATTGTAAAAAAAAACTGAAAAAAATTGGCATGGTGAATGATTGCTTGACTCACATTCTTAACACATCATCCTACAAAAAAAACAAAAATGTACACTCTAATATGATGAATAAATTCTTGGAGTGTTCTTTTCTTTCTTGAGTGGTGTTTGCGAAGCCACCATGAGTTGACCTGGGCCGCACAACTCAACCCTAAAACTGACTCATCTAATAGAAGCTGCATGATCATTAGGATGAGTACACTAGGGTTTTAGAGCCTCTACAGAATAAAAAAGAAATCTACTTTCATCAAATTGTGTGCAGAACTTGATGTGCCCACTAAAACTTATTTGAAAACATTAAGACACGTCAACCCTAAAAAGTACTAAAGTAAGGATGAAACACTAAAAGACACCACATCCTAACAAATCCTTGCTTGAAAACCATGTTTTGCTAGAAGCCAAACTTTGAAAGTGGAAAATTAAGAGGCACCACCCCAATCAACGCCTCATCACATCACCCTAAGCACAAGCACTATCCTAGCCCTTTAAAAATGAGTAGATGTGCCCTAGGCAGGACTGAGTTAAGTCTCAAAAGGTGAGGTTTTGTTCACTAGGCACTTGGCTTTCATTCCCTTGGTAGAATCTGGTGACTAGGCTGCGGGGTAGTGTCAAACAACCGCGGTTGTGGGGTCTATGGAACCGGAGGCACAAGCCAAAGGAAGAACCTTCCATGCAATCCCCTCATAATCAACCTGGCCAGATTAACCTCGGGAAGGGGAGTCTAATGCTTACAGACTTAATCAACCTTTGTGAGATTTCTAGGTCTTCTAAGGAATACACCATAAGGACTAGGCTTGTTTGCTTGGTTGAGGACACAACTCTCTCACATCTGTTCTTCCCACATCCCTCCATTTCTTCCAAACCATGGATTTCAATGCCTATCCATCTTACCCAAACTACCCCCAACAGGATTTGTATGATAACCCAAGTGGACCATACCCACAGCCTACTTGGGCTAACCAACCACCAAGTTGGGGGTACAACCTTGAATATCCCTCTTGGCCCAACTATGACCAAACCGCACCAACCTCTTATTGGAATACAACCAACATAGCCACCCAAGGGTACGATTCAAATCATGGGGCTCCATATCTCGATTGTCCTCACGATGCCTCCTCATTTAGGTCCGACCCGCTCTACTGTTAAAGGACCTACACTTTAGGAGAACACCAAGAACCCTACCCATCTTAGGATAATAACCAAGAAAGGTCATCTGAATTCAACAACCTTGCCTACTTGACATTTGGATTAGAAGGAGTTCTAGACAAATGGAAATCAGAAAATGATCAGAAATCTAGGCAGGCCCAGGATCATCAACCTTTGATTTGGTCCCCTGATGAAGAATCTGACTGGGAGGAGGACTTAGAACCTCAACTATTCTGGAGTAGGACCAAACAGAGAACAGTTCCTCTTGAAGAACGGGACCCTGAACATGATAGAATAGAGGACCCACCCAAGAACCTAAACACCAATATGGATTCTGATCCACAACCTCAACCATACTCTCTTAACCTGGATTTCAAGGAGGAAATCCAAAGGACACCAAATGACACCATGTCAATTCTTGATAACCTCCAGTTAGAACTACACAGACAGAATCAAGAATTGGTTAAAGGGCAAGATGCCATGTTGGAGTTGTTCCAACAATTGGAGGAAGAAGGCCAAAGAAAGCTGTTGCACACAACGCCATTCATGGAATTCATAAAGCAAGGACCTACCATGATCAATTGGACTACACCCAGTCATCCTGATTTGGTTCAGTCCACCATTGATACTCCTCAGGAGTTGGACAGCTCAGTGGATAAGGACAGTAAGGATTCCTTGGAACACAATTTGGGGATAATTGAGAACAAACATCAGGAGGAAACTGAGAAGGTGAGGGGAGAGACCTTGGAATCTGAATCTAATCGGCCCAAGACAAGTAATCCGGTGGGAGTAGCAGCCAACGTCGGAGATGGAGAATGGAGTTACAATTTCAAAGAAATTGATTATGAATCAGTTAGAATCCCCATCACAAATTTGGAGGAGGGCCGAGAGAAAGAATATGATCTAGAGGATGAAATTGACCCTACCTCTAATGTAATCCCTAACAGTGAATCTGATACAGAGGAGGTTGAAGAAAATATTCTTGAGATCAAGGGCTTGGAGGAAATGAGCAATGAAACCATAGTTGCGGGAGAGATGGATTCATCTTTGGAGAGAGGCCTCATGCTTGGTTGTAGGGCTCAGTATGAAACTCTGGACTTTGTTACCTGCCCTACCAGAATAAGAATCCCGCAACCCGAATGCACTGGAATTGATACATTTTCGATGGATTACAATTTTATGGGGACACAAGCTGAATATAAAACCTACATCTTTAGTGTCTGGAGTGTCATATTTGGGGTGCGTTCATCCACAACAACTTGTTTGCATGCCCACAAACTAAGAGAGGTTCTGACACGGGCATGCATGATACAGAATTCCTGCCCCTTAGGAACGGGACTCCACCACAACCTTATTCGCATCTGTGGACTTCTGATTTTGGGTCTGATTAATTTTGAACATATCTCCTTGACCCAAACCATTCCTATTTGTGCACTGCCTAGCTGGAGGCGTTAAACTCAGCACTTCCTGGGAGGCTACCCAGCGGATTCAGATTGATCTGGTAGTTTACGTCACTCAGGTACTATCTTTTTGAACCCTGCTACATCCATGAATCTACCAATGAGGACATTGTCCAACTTAAGCATGGGGGGTGATAAATTGCATAATCCTGAGTTCAATTAATCAGCCTGAATAAATAATTAAGAAAAAAGAAAAAAAAATGAATTTAGGAAGAAAACTTAGGCATTAGAAACTTGTCAATACTGGGAAATAATACAAAAAGAACTTAAACACTTAGACTTTTCAGGCCTTCAGGCTTAATCAGCCCTGGTGTCCATTAAAATATGGATTTAGTGGCGAATCCTTGCAACTTTAAGCTATTCTAATCCACCTACTAAATAAGGTAATAAGTATACGACTTATCAACTCACCCTCTAACTCAGGAAAACTTTGAGTCTAAGCATCTGCACACATTTTTGCGCAGACTCACTTCTCGGAGATTTTGACAGAAATTGGGTTGCTAATGAACTCTCTAGGGTGGTATGGCTGGCAAGTTGTCGTGGGTAACAGCTCATTGGCAGGTTGTCCAAAACCCAGCCACAGGCCATTTCTTTTTCGCTGCCTCTAGGTACATTTGAGATCAGGGAAGCCACCTACGAAAAAAAAAAAATAAAAAAAAAGGTGGGGGGGGGGAAGAAGAAGAAAAGAAAATAAACCACACTTCACCGCACAAGTATGGCTGGCAAGTGATCATGGGTAACAGCCCATTGGTCAGTTGTCCAGAGCCCAGCTTAATAATTGCACAAAAATGACCAAAACACCTAAGGAAGAAGCGGGGAAGTAGTATAAGCAGGGGAGATATACACTGGAAAATCCTTGTGTTGACCCCAAGTAAAACGAACGTAGGGAGAAAGCTACCAATCGAACAAATACACCTTTAGGCAAAAATATTTTCTTTTTCGGTCACCTAGAGGCGTAGAAACTCGAAGTCTGTCTGTCTCAATTACCGTTAAGTGAGTCTATCACAACATTCACACCAAGATGCTTAGCACTTAGGGTTTTGACCGAGTTTTGGGTGGGTTGGGTAGCCGTAAAAAGTTACCAACCCACACTGAATTCCGAAAAAAATTTTAAGAAAATATACATACGTATACATATGTACATTAAAGCAAGGATTCGGGCGATTCGTATTTGGGCAGACACTCGGGCGCTGCTTAGTCTTTGTAGATTAAGATCTTCGTATATTTCCTCTTATTGACAAGTAACGAAGTGCCTAAACAATTACTTCTTGAATTCTCCAAGGAAATAAAGGCTAGAATAAACCTTGCTAGGGACTAGCAAGGAGTAAGCATGGGGGTATGATAACACCACACAATGGGGTAGTAATTAGGTTGAATATGGCCCATCTTTAGAATAAAAGCACAACATAAGTAGAATAGGAGCATTGCATGCATCAAGTACCAAGATTGCTTATAAACTGTATTAATGGCCATTTGTGTAAAGCATTTGTCAAAGCAGGCCTCAGATGAGCAATCGGACAGCACGGATGGATTCAGAACGACGAACGGAGTCCAATGGACTCAAGATCGGCCAAATCCGACATCCGGAGCTCCCACAATGGGCCCAAGAAATTCTGATCGTTGATCTGGAGATCAACGGCCCAGAGAGCACCTCGTTGCCCCACCCCCACCGCACGCACACCCTCAAGCCGGCCAAAGACGAATCTCGGCCGTTGATCTTCGATCGAATGGCTGAGATCCGCGCGCTCGCCCGCAATCGCCGCGACAAAGCGTGGGCGTGGCGCAAAGGTTAGCGCGCACGCCCGCATCGCCGCGAGGAGCGGGATTTGAAGGCGGGCGAAGGGCACGGAAAAATTGGGCCGCCCGATCAGCAACGAGCGGCCACGATCTCGCCACGTGGCGCGACAGCAGCACACGAGCGCCCACGCGCGTGCACCTGCCGGGCGGAAACACACGTGCACACGCGTGCCCAAGGAGCGATCTTAGCACGGGCGCAGAAGGCTCTCAGCCGTTCGATCTTCGATCGGACGGCTCTCGTTCAGCGGCCACAGATCGCGCGAAGAGGACGACCGGGGCGGGCGGCTAACCGGCGGCGAGAGGGCTACACCGGCGCTTTTGGAAGCGATTTTAGCGACGCTCTGGATGTCGCTAAAGCCCCTTCTTCTTTTAGGAAGCCCTTAACTCTATTTAAACCCCCTCCTACCACCATTCAAGATATACTCTCCCACTTGCAACTACTCCACTCCTCTCCTAGCTAGTTTTAGGCACTCTTGTAATCGCCGGAGACGGCGAGCCGTCGACGGAGCCTCTTCCACCGCCATGGCTGCCTCGTCGCTCTCCACTCTCTCTACCTCTCTCTCTCTCTCTTAAGCTTTCTTTTACTTTTGTTGAAGCATGTATTTAATGTTGTAAACCATGAACTATGAATGCATGTTTAATGAAATTATTTTTCGTTCAGTCACCATTTTAATTTCTGTTTAAAGTGCATGATCAAAACTAAGAGCTTTCTAACCCTAAACTCTCTCTCTCGCTCTCGCTTTTCAAAACCGTCTCTTTCGGAAGTGAAACTCCGCCTTTTTCGTGACAACAAGTGAGAAACAAAATCCGATTTCCACACCTCCCTGAGACCGACACTTGGACTCACCTCCGTTTACTTCTTTTAAAACCGACGTATCAATTGCGACTATAACGACACCTCTTAACACACACGCACTATGGCACGTCACTTATCTGGATGTCCAGCTAAGTTATAGGATGTCCAAAACCCTTAACCAACTCCCGCACACCTCAAACCCACTTCTGCGGTGTTATTGGACATCCAGACACTTTGTCAGATGTCCAATTTCTACAGAATACCGAAAATAGAACCTTGATTTCCCCCTGACTCAGATTGGACATCCAGAACTGAAGTCTGGACTTCTGATTTTTGAGTATAAGTCATCTGATCACATTATTGGATGTTTGATACTGGCCTCCAGTCCTTGTTTTGAGATTCAAGTCTTGATCTTGGATCTTTAGCTCCCTAGACCTAATCCCAAACCCATAGGAACCTAAATTAAGGTGTCCTAACCCTAGTACATCACCTCTAGACCTACCTAAGGACCTAATTAGGTCCTCACCAAATCCAATTGACTTAGATCAAAGTCAATTACCTTCACCTAAGTCAATTGGACTCATTGAGTCCAATTGAGCTTAGATCTCAACCCACACAAGTTCAATTGGGCTTAGTGAGAGTCCAATTGACCTAAACCCAACCTAATTGAGTTATTTCACTCTCAATTAGTTTCACACTCATTCAATTAAACTTAAGTTAAGTTTAATTGCATTTTCCCCTTAGCAATTAGGGTTTGTAACCCTAATTCAAGACCTACACCTACCTAAACCCCTTAGGACCTAACCTAAACCTCTTGGACACCTAGAGCATGACCACACACACACACACACACACACACACACCCCTATTCATGCACACACACTTCTCTAGAGTTCTCTAGAACTCTCTTGAAGTGGCGCCACCTCTTGGTTGCCAAATTTAGCAACCAAGAGGCATTCAAATTGAGATCCACATTTTTTGGATCTCAAAAACCACCTCTATCCTCATGTGGCTGGCCACTCTTGGACTCTCTCTAGAGATTTCCACACCTCTCTAGAGAGAAGCCCTTGAGTCTATAGAAAGACCCCATGGGCAGCCAAGTGACCTGATTCACATCCCTTGGCTTCCATTGGCACCACTCACTCCATTAGCTCCATGCACACCCACCTTCACTTAGGTTAGCCACTCCACCTCCATGAGCTCACCATCATCATGGAGGACATCATGCCGGGATGCTGGATCAATCCTCCCTCTCTCCAAGGGTCGACCTAAGCTACATTGGCTGCCCCTCATTCTCCTCCCGACCATTCCAAGGCCATCGGGGACCACCCCTAAATGCCCTTCCATTCTGCTAGATTTAGTTTATGCTCTTCATAATTTTATTGCTTTCTATTTTTGCTTAATAGAGTAGTCTTTATTCTCCCCCAATGATGCATGCAAAATCCCCCCATTGATTCTTGTAAGCAGTCATTTTTTGGTAGCTAGATTTCCATTTCAAGCATTTATGTACAAGCTTTCCTCTAAAGTTCTTGTTACAAACAACTATCCAATGGAATGAATGAAAATGCATTTATATATATATCTCTCTATATGTTTGAAATCACCATGAGCTTAATAATTGTCATTCTTTTTGTGTGATTCAAGTTGACTGTTTTTCAATTGTTTATCTATTCGCAACAAGCATGGCGTTTCCTAAGAATATAGAGAATCTAACGATAGACGCATTCTCCGTAAATAGACACCACCTCATTAGAATCGTGCGCACAAAAACTCACACGTTCACCTTTGTGTTTTACTTAATGCACGCGCATGTAATCCGAGTTCATAACAGAAGTGGTGAAATCTTAATTAGGAGATTGGAAACTGACGTGCATTTTTAAACAAAGTAGAGCGGCAAAAAGATCAATTTCAAAAGTAAAACAAATGCCTCCCAAAGAGAAACGACCGAGACTCAAGTCTCATTATTTTTACAAACTTAATTTTTGACGAACATTTTTGTGCGACTATACTATGATTCTGACGACTTTTAAAATGCGTGAAAACAGTTCTATCAAATGCCACCCCAAACCTCTGTGTCGACCGGCCCCTCGCTTACCATGTCTCCCTCAAACAACTGCACGACCAAAGAAACCCCCTCCTATGCCTTCAACTCCATCTCTGTCGTTGAATAATTCTCCTCCTCCAGCGAGGATGAGGAAGAGAGACCCCCTTGCTGCCACCATGCACGGCCTCAACGAAGGTATCAGCTAGCCACTTCAATGGCCCATCAACCACCAAGCATAGCTGGACCAGCCAAGAGCTCCCTCCCATCCACAGGACCATCGATGATGGGAGTAGGGACTGCGTTGTCTGCTTAATTTCCACACAGACGACATGTGCATCCCCCTCCTTGATGATAACCTCCCCGCCTCTCTTGAGAACCACAAAGCATGCCAACACAGCCTCCACCACATCCACTATTCTCAAGTGCAAGGGAACACCAAGAAGGTTGACACACTCCACCTTCCCCAGCATGATCTGCGCGTAGCAATCATAAGCCCTAATTCGCCTGAATTAAGGTAGAACCTAGCTTAACATGGGCATTCTGCATGCATACACATCGTACTTTGTGTCTTAAATGATTTATATGTTTTATACATAATAATGTGCTATTTGAGAGGTATTAATAATTGCAGGTAATCCAAGGCTGCAGATGACCGATCCAAGCTTATGGATCTATTTGGAATGACGACGGGAGTCCAACACTTCCAAGAGAGCATCAATCAGACTCCCGTAGCACCCTAGGGAGTTCGCAGAAGAAGCAGGAGCCAAGGGTCAAATTGAAGAATATCTAAGCCTCAGATGACAAATTCAACCACACAGATGGATCCGGATCGATGTTCGCAGTCCAACATTGCAGAAATCAGCTCAATCGGAGGCCTACATCATCAGATACAAGGAGAAGAAGATGGACGGCCATGATGGCGCCACGTGGTGCCATCACAGCTGCCCCTCACCACATCCCAATCTGGGAGGGAAAGCCATGGGCCATTGGATCGTCATCCAACGGCAGTCATGCAGCCACGTCACTCGCCTCCAGCTACCTCATCAAGCAAGGGAGATATCTTGACTGTTGGATTCCCATCCAATGGCCGGGGCTGGCTGCATAAGATTTGGAAACCACAACAATCCACGTGCGTAGCACAGTGGGGAACACGCTTAACAGACAGCATGTGACACGGGATCGAAGCGCAATTGGGAGTCAGTCGCCCATGAGAGAAATTCCACCGCAGGATCTTCATCGAGTGAATCAGCAGCAAATGCATGGTGAGGGTGGGAGCGTTGGATGAAGACACGTGCAATAACGCACGCCTTAAGACTCAGAGAGCGCTACACACGCTCTTTAAGCCGTCTGATCGAGAGATCGGACGGTTGAGGTGGGTTAGGATTTGAGGCGCTAATCGAGGGTGAGCGGCGGGTGTGCAGGCATGCAGATGAGCGATGGGCGAGCGAGGCCGTTAGATTTAGATCCAAGGGCACACAGAGTGGCACGTGTCAACACCAGAACAAACCATGGATAGAAAAAGGATTTAGAAGGCTTAATCAAGACCATTGATCTCTCGATCAACGGATCCGATTAATCTGAAGCCTTTGCACGGACTTAAGGGCTCAAATACCCTAAATGTCCTTCACAAAAGCTATAAAAAGAGGCCTAAGGGTCCCCTTTGAAGCCATTCCCTTACTTTCTTCTTCTTCCTCCCTCTACAACTCCTCTCCTTCCTTCCCATCTTCTCTGCCTTTGTCTCTGCACCTCTGTCTGAAGCGTCTGTTGAGCCACCCTGATGGATCGTTGCTGCTCTTCCCAACCTCTCCAAAATGCCACCACGAACCACCTATGGTGCCCTCATTCTGTTACAGTAGTAGTTGTTTACATTGATGTTTTCATTCTATAGCATATATCAAATTCAATCTCTTTGTGATGTGGATGTTGTGATTGATTATTTTTATTACTTGATACGTATATTTGGAACAAATGCATGAAATCAAAAGTGCTTTTTGCCTCCCTGTGATCGACCGAGACTCACCAGTTCCGTTAATTATTTGCTCGAGGCGTATTTCGCGCTATACTACAACATGCTCATCTTTTACGTGATCTACGCACTAAACAAATTGGCATCATTGCCTGATGCAAAAAATCACGTGATTTGTAATTAAAGTTTTTAAAGCCACAGTAACACCCAGATTCGCATATGCTTTTAAATTTATATTCCCAGATAGGGGAGTATCTATGGTCATCCAAGGAGGCAAGTTTGCAATTCAAATCTCTTACTTTAAAGGGAAACTCAATCTTTCTTTTTGGTATTTTCAATATATAATTCTTTTCAATTTTGAAATAATGAGGGCAAAATGCTAATTGTGACGAAAAAGTAACTAACACCTATAATTACTAAGCTAAAACTTAAGAGATAAATATGTCCCCTCCCTAAGCTCACTCTAGGCATGCGGAGGCCTAGAGTAGTTAGGAAGTGGAAGTGAAACAAGTGCTAGAACAAAGACAAGCAATTGCAATAGAAATTAGAAAGAAGGCAAATTAATTTAGTAGAATTTGTGTTCTTTTACAAAGACAAGTAGAGGAATGCTTCTACTAGAAATGGAAAATATAAAAGCAATAGAAGAAACACAAATCCTCTTGCAAAATTTGGTGAAGAAGGGAGTCTTCTTGCTCCAAGCCTAGCTGCTCCTTGGCTTGAAAAGAGGGTCTCCTTCTTCTCCTTCCTTGAAAGCTCCTCCAAGGTCGATGCTCTCCACCTCAATTCTTTCCTCCAAGTGTGGGTGTGCACCACCCTCAAGCTCTCCTCCAAGGTGGCGTGGACCACCTTCAAGACCTCCTCCAAAGGTCTTCCTTGCCTAGCTCCTCCTTTGGCTGGGGTGGGCACAAGAGAGAAGGGGAAGGCACCAAGGGGACAGAATATCCCCTTAATCTTCTTCTTCTTCTCTCTTGGGCGTGGGCTTTAGGTAGAGTATGAGAGGAATTTTGCTAGCCAAGGATGGGTTGTAAGGTGGTGGGTGTTGGTCTCTTTATAGGGTAGGATTAGGGGGTTAAGGTGGCTCTTGTGATGGATGGCTAAGATGGGAGAATGGAGGTGGTTAGGTGATCCTAAGGCTAAGGAAAGTTGGCTCCACCTAAGGGATGCAAGGGGGGTAGTTATGGGTGGCCAAGGGACACCTAAATGTGGCGCCAACCATGGAGAGGTGCCATGGGTTGGTGCCAACTTCTAGGCTTCTAGAAGGGGTTGAGGTGGATGGTGGATAAGGCTTGGAGAGGTTATGTGTAGGGTGGATATGGGGGTTGAAGTTGGCACCAAAAGGGAGGTGGTTAGGGATAGTTTTGGTGCCAACTTTAGGTGTCTTTTGGTGGTTAGTTGAGGTTGAAAGGTGGTGAAGTGGTGGCGCCAAAATGTGTTGGGTGGAGCTAGCTTAAGTAGGCTTAGGTGGACTTGGAGTGGAAGGTTATGTAGGTGGAGTTAGCTAGGGTTAAGTTGAAGGTGGAGGATGGCCAAGGAGCTAGATGTTAACTAAGCTAAGCTAAGCTAGGGTTAGCTCAACTAAGCTGAGTTCCCGAGAGCTAGACTTGAGCTTCCTGAGCTGGGATGAATTCATCTTCAGCTGGCTGGAGTTGAGTGGAGCTGGATGTAGCTGGACCTGAGTTGGGGTGAACTCCAGTCAACTCAGCTGAGCTAGCTAGAGCTTCCTGTGGACTAGTGGGAGCTGAGGTGAGCTAGACTCAGCTAAGTTGAGCTGGATCTGAGCTGACCTGAGCTAAGTTGAGCTAAGATGAGCTCTCTTGAGCTGCCATTCAGCTGAGATGAGCTGAATGGAGTTAGGATGAGCTAACCCTAGTCCAAGTGAGCTAGATTCCAGCTGTGGTGAGCTAGATCAAGCTGAGGTCCAGCTAGTCTGAGCTTCTTCTTCACCAGTTGCTTTCTTGAGTGCTAGGGTTTTAGGGATCTGTATATCTGTTCATCCCTAACACTCACAAAAACACATTAAAAAGACAAGAAGAAATGCAATGCATGCCTAACCTAGTTAATGCCTACATGCAGCCCAGAAACCCATTTACAGAGCAAAATCCTAAGAGCTAGGTTTGTTTTAATGCATAAGAATGATGATAAACTGGCGTTTATCACTCCCCCATGCTTATCTTTTGCTAGTCTCTTAGCAAAACTTTAATTTTTTTGGAAAATAAAATTTTTAGGAAATCTAATTTTTTTTTTTACTTTTGAGGAGAAAAAGATTAAGGGACCTTGGTTGATCTAAACAAAGGAGGCACGGGATTTGTTAGGGATAATCATCAGGATTTGTTTTTGGATCCAAAAATAAGACAAAATGGGATCAATATATCCTCAAGAAAATTCACAAATTAACCCCTTGTTAATTCCGATGACTTTGAAATTTTTGTTTTTAGGCTTTTCTGGCCCTGGAATATGATTCGCAACTTACAAAATCCTTTAAAACCTTGTGTCCGTGCTTGTGAAAAGCCAACATTTATAGGGGCGTGTTTTTGGTTTAAATTTTTTTTTTCTCCCCCATACTTATTTTTAGCTTAGTCTTACAACAGATGTGCTAGGATCATCATTCCCGTTACCAATCCTCGAGGGGGCTCTGGCGCCAGTACTTCAGGATAGCACTGTCTATGTCACCACCCAGGAGCTCACAACCCCAAAACACGATGCGGTGTAAAGGGGTGCTCCAAGCAAACTCAAGCTCTTGCTCCGACACTATAGGTAGAGCACCGTCCAAGACACTTGAGCTGCTAAAATGCGCTTTAATGCTTCGTCTAAAGATATGAAATATAGATATGGAGAAGCGTCGAGGCGGTAACATGTTGACATCTCATCCTCAAAGGAGGCATTTTCCTCCTTCTTGGCGGTGGGAACTCAAACCAATGATCTGCTTCAGACTTTTACTAAGTTCAAACAAGGGAGTTTTTCTAATTCATAGTTGTTTTTAAGTGTTGGCTTGTGTGTGAAGATTGACACAAGAAGTTCCTCAAGAAATGCAAGTGTTTTGAATCAGAAACTAAGTCAGATACTTTCCATATTACAAAAGAGGATCAAGTCACCTGAACTATCATGAGTTCAGGTGGTATTTTAGAGAAGGATATCTAATCTAGTCTAAAAATAGACCCGAAAATTCTAATGATCAGATCCACATCCTCATCCCTAGTTTGTTAAAGATTAAATCCCATTGTACCAAAAGTGAGGCTTTTCGACCTTAGTCCCAATTTCAAAATTTTTCCTCAAGAAGTTTTCAACATTTATAGTTTTAGGTATGCAAGCAGGAAAATAAAATAACTAAAGAAAAATACATGTTTTTAGGTTTTGAAAATGCTAAATCGATTGTCAAATTTAGAAACACCCCCCATGCTTAAGATATGCAATGTCCTCATGCATTAGGAGGAAAAAGGGATCACCTCAATGAAGAACGATCGAGTTTAGGATGGTCAAAACCTAGAAAAAGAAGGAAGAAAAGGGAAGCAGGAAAAATGATGGGTTACCTCCCATCCAGTGTTATCTTTTACGCCATTCAGCCAGGCATAGTTTGCATTAGTGATCAAAGGTGGCTGGCTCTATGAAATCGAAAGATTCAGACGGAAGATTCAACATATGATCAAAATAGGGCTTTAAACGTTGGCCGTTGACTTAAAATGTCGTATTAGTTTTAGGATCAAAAAGATCAACAGCACCGTATGGAAAAGTTTTTTGGACAATAAAGGGGCCGGTCCATTTGGATTTTAATTTGCCAGGAAAAAGACGTAATCTAGCATCAAAAAGCCAAACGCGTTTGTTAACGTCAAAGTGTTTCCGAACAATGTATTTATCATGAAATTTCTTTGTTTAGTCTTTATAAATCCTCATGTTTTCATAGGAAAAATTACGTAATTCTTCCAATTTAGTTAATTGTAATTTTATATGGATATCGATTTTAGATAAATCCATGTTTAGCTGTTTTATTGCCTAAAAAGCCCTATGTTTTAGTTCTACCGGGAGATGGCATGCCTTCCCAAAAATCAGACGGAAGGGAGACATGACGAGCGGAGTTTTAAAAGTGGTACGGTAGGCCCATAAAGCGTTGTCCAATTTGGTGGGCCAATCTTTATGGTCAGGCCTAACCGTCTTTTGTAAAATATTTTTTATTTCCCGATTAGAAACTTCTGCCTGGCCATTTGTTTGGGGGTGATAAGGTGTGGAAATTTTATGATTAACCCCATATTTAGAAAGAAGGTGATGGAATTGTGAGTGAGTGAAATGTGAGCCTCCGTCACTGATAATGGCATTTAGAATGCCGAATCTTGAGAAAATATTTTTCTTAAGAAATTCGACAACCACACGATGATCACTAGTGTGGGTGGGCATTGCTTCTATCCACTTTGAAACATAGTCAACTGCGACTAGTATGCATAAATACCCACCAGAGTTGATGAACGGTCCCACGAAGTCGATGCCTCAAACATCAAAAATTTCAACCTCTAAAATAGGATTAAGGGCCATCATATCCTTCCAAGTCATGTTGCCAATGCTCTGGCAACGCACACAGGATCGAAAAAAGTCATGAGCATCTTTGTGCAAGCTGGGCCAAAAGAATCCCGCATTAAGGATTTTAGCTGCAATTTTCTTGCCCAAAAAATGTCCGCCACAGGCCATTGAGTGACAATGTGTCAACATATCAAGGATTTCAGAATCAGGTACACATCGTCGAATGACCTAATTGGCACAAATGTAGAAAAGGTCGGGCTCCTCCCAAAAATAGTATTTAATATCAGCAAAGAACTTATCCCATTTTGATTTTGGCCAATCAGTAGGGATTCGTTCTATTGCTAAATAGTTTGCGATGGGCACAAACCAAGGGAGGGTAGTAGCAGCTAAAATGCTTTCATCAGGGAAATGATCAAAAGGGGTCATTATGTCATTCGTCATAAGAAGAGAGAGATGGTCGGCCACTACATTATGCGATCCCACCTTATCCTTGATTTCCAAGTCAAATTCCTGGAGTAGCAGAATCCAATGGATAAGGCAGGGTTTCGCATCTTTCTTTGTCAGCAAATATTTAATTACTGAGTGGTCGGTATATACAGTGACATGTGACCCCAAAAGGTAAGATCTAAATTTTTCTAAGGCAAATACAATGGTAGGAATTTTCTTTTCAGTAACCGTGTAATTCTGTTGTGCATCATCAAGAGTTTTGCTAGCATAATAGATCACAATGGACTTCTTGCCAATTCTTTGCCCTAGAATGGCCCCTACAGCAAAATCTGAGGCATCTGTCATTAATTCAAAGGGACTATTCCAATCAGGTCCCTGTAAATTTGGTGCCTCAGTGACCTCCTCCTTCAACCTCAAAAAACTCTTTAGGCATTTATCATTAAAATCAAATGGCTGGTCTTTAGTAAGCAGCTGACTTAAGGGCTTGGAGATTTGGGAAAAATTTTGTATGAATCTACGGTAGAAACCCACATGACCCAAAAAGGATCTGATTTGTTTGATAGTAGTGGGCGGTGGGAGCTTAGATATAGCATCTATTTTTGCTTTATCTATCGCAATTCCTTGTTTTGGAATAACATGGCCCAAGACAATACCTTCCTGGACCATGAAATGACTTTTTTCCCAACTGAGGACCAGATTGACTTCTATGCATTTTTTGAGAGTTCTTTCAAGGTTCTTGAGACAATGGTCAAAAGAATCTCCAAAAATAGAGAAGTCATCCATAAAGACTTCTAAGCATTCACCTACCAGGTCTGAAAATATTGCAAGCATACACCTTTGAAAAGTTGTAGGTGCATTGCAAAGACCGAAGGGCATTTTTCGAAAAGCAAAGGTTCCGGAGGGGCAGGTGAAAGTTTTTTTGTCTTGGTCCTCAGGGTGAACCGCTGATGAGAACCTCATCATGAGCCATAACTAGCTCATTTTGACCCAATACAAAGGATAAAAGCTCCTACATATCTCAAGGGAAGGCTTAACTCAGAGAATTCTGAGTTTGAGAAGAAAACCAGTCATAAGGGGTAAAAGTGCTATTTTACCAGTATAATCTGCATACAGGGTAATTCTGGGCCCAAACACAGGTCAAAACAGCTTAATAAGAATAAAAGTGGGATGAGATGATCTAGCAAGGGCTACAGCACTTCCAAGGAACCAAATGATAATCTGTAACCCTAAAACAACCCACTTCAATTCACAAGGTTCGAGGCAAAGTAAAAATAGAATAAACCCTCTAAAATTCATAGAAAAATAATCTCTAGGGTTTAGAACCTTCAATTTGGCCTTTAGAACCCATTTTGACCTACATTGAGAACCATGCCCAATTAATAACTTAATTTGGGTCTTTACGCAAATTGACCGGTCAAACAAGGTTTAATATGAAAATGAAATTCACCATCAGATTCCTTGGGTCCTAATTAGTCATGTATAAAAACTTGAGCCTAAGAAGAAACCTCCTTGACCGACTTTACACTTTGGTCCTCATATATTTACTCTTTGGCCCTCAACTTTTGAACCCTCGCATTTTAGCCCCTAACTCTCCTTCGTTCTTTGCAATCAGGTCCCTCCTGCAAAACCCTGCCAGCACCATGCTCCGGCGACCTTGCGCGGAGCATGGCGCCGCGCAGGGTGAGGTAGGGGACCTGGCAAATAAACCGGGGGTGCCCTGCGTCGTCAGTCGTCGCAGGAGCACCCCCCTGGTCATTGTAGCCCCCCATACCGGCCGTGCGAACGCACGGACGGTATGGGTTCGTGTTCCGACCATTCTCCGGCGAGGGAGACACGTCGTCTCCCTCCGCCTTCCTCCCTGTTTCATCCCTATAAATACCCCCCGCTGCTCCACCGACCAGGGCAGCCTGGATCTGACGGAGAAAACCCCCAGTTTTCTTCTCTTCTTCCTCCGGCAGACGCTCACCAGCTCCGGCGGCTTCCTCCCCCTCCACCTCTTCGCTCTGCCGCAATACCAGCAGCAGAGACTTCCTCCCCTGCTCTTCCCGCGCCACGCCGCACCCAGCTGGCGCCTCTCCGGCTCTCTGCTCGCCGCCGCCCCTCTCCCTGAGCATCGTCTTCTCCGGCGACAGTCGATACGACTGTCGTCCTGTTCCTCCCCCTTCGTCCCTGCAAGTAAGTTAGAACTACTCCCCTTCTTCTCCTCTTTCTTTCCCCGCTTTCAATTTAGTCAATTAAACCCTCGACCGCTCCTGTTCACCCTCACCCTCTCCGCCTCCGACCACCCTCCGGCGAGCCGCTCCCATCACCTCAGCGACCCACACGGCTCGCCGACCACCGCAGAACATCCGCCTCCTCACCCTGATCCTCTTCCGCCCCTCCACTTCCCACCAAACACCCTCTGCAGATCCACCGAACACACCCACTTCTTCGCTCACAGTTTGACCTGGGACGACCTGTTGGCTCCATCACGCCCCCTGCAGACCCCCTGACCACCTTCGCCGTGCCACAGCGAAGGTCCCCCGCCTGTCTGATTTGGCCGAGAGGCCGTTCTTCTGTGACCAGGTGACTCGCCCGCCGTCGCCATTACTGAGCAGGCAGAGCTCCTTCACCTGCAGGTGCAGGCACGCCTTCGCCCAGGTTCGACTCCCAGGTTGCGCAGGGAGTCTCCGCGAAACGTCCCAGGCTCGCAGATGGGGCGAAAGCCGCGCGTGAAGCCACGATCGCCCACTGCTCCCTCCGCGAGGGGCGCTCAATTGGGGTGGGACATTTAGTCCCACCTCGGAACTTCTCGGAGGCGCGCGGACGCATAAAGGCAAAAAGTGCCTTATGCTGTCTGCCTCCTGACCACGGGGTGAGGTCCCTCTCACTCGACCCGGCCTCGTCCGTGACCACGCTCCGCGGACCTGGCCCGACCCGATTAAACCGACCTGCACTCCTCGCCCACCACGCACGCCGGTGGGCCTGGACCCGGGCCTGACCCGAACCCGATTACCCGGTAGCTCTGGGAGAGCTTTCCCAAGAGTGGTTTCAGAGAAAGAGAGACGCGGGGGGGGGGAGGGTAGAGTAGGTTTTGCCTCTTGACGAAAAACTCTGAAGTGTGCAGGCAAAAGAAGAAGTGCAGGCGAAGAAGAAGGAGCTGCACTGTAGCAACTGCTCAGTTAAGTCGTCGAAGCACCGGGTCAGACGACGGAAAGTCAGCAGCCAGAGCAACACAGAAGGCAGGCTGAAGAAGAAGGAAGAGCAACGGCCAAAGCAGAAGAAGAAGGAAGGAAGACTTAGTAGCTGAAGGCAGAAGCTCTGCAGCCATAAAAAAGAAGAGCATCACCACGATTGCAGAAGAAGAAGAAGAGAGGTCAAGGCAGAAAACCAAAGAAGAAGAGGAACAAGGAGCTCTGAAGAAAGAAAAACATCACCAACGCAGGAACAGCAGGAAGAAGAAGAAGAGCATCACCATTGCAGAAGAAGATTATCACCGTAGCAGAAACCAAGGAAGAAGAAGGAGATCTGAAGAAAGAGAAAGAAAGAAGAACATCACAACAAATTCTTTCCCTCTCTCTTTATTTTGTAAAAGAAACATGTATATCTCTAGAATACGACTTGCTCCCTGAGTTCGACCTCGGGAACTCTTTCATTTTCCGAGTAAAAAATTTATATTTGAAATGTTGGCAATAACCGGCCTTACTACAACGTTATAACAAAACCCGGTAAAAACCCACGTTTTCATTTTGGCGCCGCTGCCGGGGAGCAACGGCTATTCTAGAGGTAAACATTCCTGTTTCTTTTAAGTTCTGATAATCTCCTCTCTTTTGTGCAGCTACTGGAACTCAAGAAGACAAGCAACTACACAACCACTCCGAAGACAGGTAAATCTTTTCTCTCACTATTAACCCCTACACTCTAAAGAGGAAGAAAAGAAAAGAACAAGCAATATAGGGCTAACCTGTCTTCCATACTTAGTAACCATAAAGAGTTGCATGTTTTCAACTCATCACTCCTGCACACTATTAAGGGTATTTAAGGGCTAACACATTCTTGCTTGAGCCCTAATTGCCCAACAAAGAGTTAAATGGACCAAGTAGAGCCAACATAAGGTCAAACATTAGGATTTCAGTAGAGACACACCCCTTAATCAAGAATTGAGGAAATCCAAAAGAGGTGTGCCCAAACCATTGATTGAAAATAATTAACAAGAAAAATCCTAAACAATTGGCTCTCTCTAAACCACTTGAACCCTAAAAGACAGGACCTAAAAGCTCTTAAAGAAAACAAGAGGTAAAGTGACCCCTTGGGTCAACCAACCTTAAATTAGGTCACTCTTTGCACTTAAAAGACTAAAGTTCAAGTGAAACCTTAAGCACCCTGATCTTAAAATTGGTAGACTTAAGAGGTCAAGATCCCCATTCTGGTCTACCTGGAACCGCAGTGACAAGAGAGGTCGGGTGGGGGAAACCCTGTAACCCGTGGGGACGCTCTACCGTGTAGGGGTCTTCGCGGGACTCTCCCTCTCTGGCTGCCCAGGTAATTCTCAGGTGGACGATCTTTCTGATCAAGGGGTCCATCTGCCCCGAACCTCTATAGTCACCCAACAATTTTTGGGTGTCTTGATTGGGTCCAGCACCTGCTTATCTCATCCAGCCCTTCAGTATTTTTCAGGAGGTCCTTGAAACCTCCTATAGAAATTCACTCTCCCCGAGACTAAGCCTCGGCTCCTTTGTTTTTGCAGAAATCATTCACATAGCCCCTCTTTCCTCTGATTCTGAACAAAATCCCCTTCTTCCATCTTAATTCAAACTTTGATTCTATCTCTTGATTCCACCACCTGATCCAATTATGCAGCCTAATTACCTAGCAAGACTACCATTCAAGAAACCTGAATATCGAAGATCTATGAAAGATAAAATGATCGAGGATGCCATAAAATTCTATGAAAAAGAAGAAAAAACCTCAACACCAATAGGAGATATTCAGGTTGATGTCCCAACAACCACATCCTTCATCATAAACTGTGCCCAAATTCTATTGACTGGAATTTCAAAAGGATCAACCCGAGATATGCTCATAACAGGATACATTGAGATGGAAAAATTACACCAATCTGAATACCTTCAATGCTTGACAAATCCTGTACTTTGGGAACAACACCAAGATGCCCTTATAAAACGGGTAGAAATGTTGAAATCAGTAGAACAAATTATCAACCAGAAATACCCGTATATACCAGAAACAGAGGATGAACCATCTTGGAACAGTATTAAGGAACAATTCAGTTTCCCAGATCCCGGGATTGAGGCACAAAGTGGTTGTAAAATCCCAACCCAGATAGAAGACAATGTTGAATTAGGTTGGGATATTGCAGGAGAACACTATGCTGAGCCAACCCTAGGCCATGAATCACCAAGCTTAGAACTCCAAGACTCCTGCAATGACAAGATTAGAATTGAACCTCTGGAGGGTATAAATTCCACCCCTTGTTTTGATAAGGTGACCCTCGAAGGTTATTCGAACTTAGGTTCTAATAACTCTACCCACATCCTAAGCCTAGAACCTAGATCTGAAACTTATTGGGAAGATTATGAGGCCCTTTATGAGAAAGATCAAATTTTTACAGAATATGATTCCGGGCCTCTATTTAATGAATATCCCTCTCCAACATCCTCAGGAAATCTGATCGATTTTTCAGAAAACATGCCAATTTATGATACAGAAACTGAGGAGTTGGATGAGCAAGATTTTAATGGGGTCTATCCTACCAGCTTAGAGCTTGAACAGAACATCTTTTTGAGCCCAGAATTGACATATAGGCTAGAACCCAGTCAGGCTGCCGATTCCACATCTGATGATTTCTGCTGTGGTGGAATTCATGATCATTTTCGCCAACTCTCCGATAATTTCAGATCTGACTATAATTGCGGAGAGATTCCCCTTCCTAAACACGCCAGGCCTATCTACGACCTCAGTTCACATGACTCTGACTCTGACTCTGACTCTGAGGTCCTGATTCCCGAATCATTCCTTTTCGATCCTCAGGAACCAAAAACAGAAAATGCCAAGAGTGATTGCAACCAAGAATCCAAATTTTTTCTCGAATCTGATTTCTTTCATCCTACAAACACTCTTCCGGCATTTGATAGTTACCCAGAGGACTCTCTACAGAAAATCACCTATCATCTGTTTCTAGAAGAGCCCTCGTACACAATGGCCACCTCATCCGCACACACAGAACGGATCAAAACCTCTCCCAAACCCCGACCCGCAACCGGACTCAATTTCTATTCAGATTCACCTCTCACCGAGCCGATTGCACTTCCACATCGGGTTTCGAACATTGATCAGACTACATACCATGCTCTATCATTCTCTGATCACCCCTGTAGGGTTCCTGCATCAACCACTGATTATCCTACGGGTCCCTACTCTGACCAGGCTGATTCGGCTCAGCCAAACCCTGCGTTTACACTTCCACATCCATTTGAGCTTCATAGTTTATGGTGGGCACCACACCTTTTTATCCACATCTATCAACCCACCAGATTGATTGGGTTTGGGCTGCATCATCAGCCTGTTGATCTGAACAAGCACCTGGTTGGACCAACCAGGCTCTTAATCAAGGTGCTTGTCTTACAAAACTCCGCTGATTTGACCATCCCCTCTCCATCGCATTTCCCGCTTGGCTGAAGGCATCAAATTTAGAGCTCAACGGGAGGCAGCCCGTCGTTCTCTTTGAAAACCTGAAACTTGTTCTGACAGCTTTTGCACTTGAAGTTCACACTTTAGGACAGCCGACTCCAACTCAGATGTTTGCATCTGGGATTTGAAATCGTCCGCAAAAATTCAACCCGACCCATTCACTCATCCAAATTTCTGTCTTAAAGAATGAACTAAGACCCCCTAGGTTACAATGAGGACATTGCAAATCTTAGGCATGGGGGGGTATGAAAGTACAAAAACTTGTAAGAAAAGGTTTCAAACAAAAAAAATTCACATATGCCAAAAACACCATAAAAATTAAAAAATTTTCGAAAAAGAATAAGAGGAAAAGAGGAGAAGAAAATTTTGTGAAGGAGAAAAGAAACAAAATGAAAAAGGAGCACAAAATTATGAGAAAAAGTGATAATCATTAGTAAGGAACTAAGGAATTAACCTAAGTTCTAGACCTCATTCAAGAAAATAACTGAAAAGTGCACAATAAGATTAGTAAGAATGCAAACCTTAGGCATTCTTGAATAGACTCTTAGTACCCATTAAGATCTGGACACTCCTCAAGAGGTTGAGGAAAATGAAAAGCTGAAGTATTAGGTCTAAGGCTTAGGGAGTTTTCGATCTCGTTAACTAATTTTTGGTTTACGGGACTCAGTAACCTAAGCACCCTAATCTCACACACAGCCTGGTTCAGTAAGCGTAAAAATCAGAATCACGCAGAAGCGTCGCAAAAATCTGAAAAGAACACCTAGAATAGGAGCGGCCGATCAACACAAGTTGATTTGGACGAGTTCCCAGCGCAGAGAGGCGGGAAATCCCCTCGAAGATGCGTAACAAAATATCATCTCCTCGGTGCTTGTCTCTTAGGATATTTACATATCCTACGGGGGGCATGTAAGCACTCTGCTGGTTCAGATTCCATGGATGGCATTATCTCGAAGTGTCAATTGCCAGGGTCTGGATTCGGCCACGGAATACCATGGATGGGATTATCTCGAAATCTCAATAGCCAGGGTTCCGGGGGTTGCCATGGGCGGTGCTATCTCGAAGCATCGATCGCCAGGAACCCTTGAGGATTGATGATAGGAGCAAGGAATCTGATACAGACCATGTTGAAAAGCCAATCCTAGGCTAGAACTAAAAAGAAAAAGAGAGAGAAAACTCTCCAAACAGAAAAAACTTTCTATCTCTCTCTTACAAAACGCACTGCGAACTGGGCCAGGGCTAAAATCATTTCAAGCACGGGTGCTTTAACCACGAAGTCCAATAAACCTTAGGTTAGTTCTTGCGGGCCTTAAAAACCTTTGCTAAAAGACTGAGGCTAAGGCTAGACAGATTTGGATCTTGATTGGTACTAGAGTACCTTTTAGGCCTATGGTCAGCATTCTAACCTAATCTATGAAGGCACTTATCTAAAACTATTGAAAACTTCATGGTCTAGAACAAGGGTTGAAACCTTAAGTTTTTGCTAAGGGACTAGCAAAAGCTAGGCATGGGGGTATGATGAGAACCTCATCATGAGCCATAACTAGCTCATTTTGACCCAATACAAAGGATAAAAGCTCCTACATATCTCAAGGGAAGGCTTAACTCAGAGAATTCTGAGTTTGAGAAGAAAACCAGTCATAAGGGGTAAAAGTGCAATTTTACCAGTATAATCTGCATACAGGGTAATTCTGGGCCCAAACACAGGTCAAAACAGCTTAATAAGAATAAAAGTGGGATGAGATGATCTAGCAAGGGCTACAGCACTTCCAAGGAACCAAATGATAATCTGTAACCCTAAAATAACCCACTTCAATTCACAAGGTTCGAGGTAAAGTAAAAATAGAATAAACCCTCTAAAATTCATAGAAAAATAATCTCTAGGGTTTAGAACCTTCAATTTGGCCTTTAGAACCCATTTTGACCTACATTGAGAACCATGCCCAATTAATAACTTAATTTGGGTCTTTACGCAAATTGACCGGTCAAACAAGGTTTAATATGAAAATGAAATTCACCATCAGATTCCTTGGGTCCTAATTAGTCATGTATAAAAACTTGAGCCTAAGAAGAAACCTCCTTGACCGACTTTACACTTTGGTCCTCATATATTTACTCTTTGGCCCTCAACTTTTGAACCCTCGCATTTTAGCCCCTAACTCTCCTTCGTTCTTTGCAATCAGGTCCCTCCTGCAAAACCCTGCCAGCACCATGCTCCGGCGACCTTGCGCGGAGCATGGCGCCGCGCAGGGTGAGGTAGGGGACCTGGCAAATAAACCGGGGGTGCCCTGCGTCGTCAGCCGTCGCAGGAGCACCCCCCTGGTCATTGTAGCCCCCCATACCGGCCGTGCGAACGCACGGACGGTATGGGTTCGTGTTCCGACCATTCTCCGGCGAGGGAGACACGTCGTCTCCCTCCGCCTTCCTCCCTGTTTCATCCCTATAAATACCCCCCGCTGCTCCACCGACCAGGGCAGCCTGGATCTGACGGAGAAAACCCCCAGTTTTCTTCTCTTCTTCCTCCGGCAGACGCTCACCAGCTCCGGCGGCTTCCTCCCCCTCCACCTCTTCGCTCTGCCGCAATACCAGCAGCAGAGACTTCCTCCCCTGCTCTTCCCGCGCCACGCCGCACCCAGCTGGCGCCTCTCCGGCTCTCTGCTCGCCGCCACCCCTCTCCCTGAGCATCGTCTTCTCCGGCGACAGTCGATACGACTGTCGTCCTGTTCCTCCCCCTTCGTCCCTGCAAGTAAGTTAGAACTACTCCCCTTCTTCTCCTCTTTCTTTCCCCGCTTTCAATTTAGTCAATTAAACCCTCGACCGCTCCTGTTCACCCTCACCCTCTCCGCCTCCGACCACCCTCCGGCGAGCCGCTCCCATCACCTCAGCGACCCACACGGCTCGCCGACCACCGCAGAACATCCGCCTCCTCACCCTGATCCTCTTCCGCTCCTCCACTTCCCACCAAACACCCTCTGCAGATCCACCGAACACACCCACTTCTTCGCTCACAGTTTGACCTGGGACGACCTGTTGGCTCCATCACGCCCCCTGCAGACCCCCTGACCACCTTCGCCGTGCCACAGCGAAGGTCCCCCGCCTGTCTGATTTGGCCGAGAGGCCGTTCTTCTGTGACCAGGTGACTCGCCCGCCGTCGCCATTACTGAGCAGGCAGAGCTCCTTCACCTGCAGGTGCAGGCACGCCTTCGCCCAGGTTCGACTCCCAGGTTGCGCAGGGAGTCTCCGCGAAACGTCCCAGGCTCGCAGATGGGGCGAAAGCCGCGCGTGAAGCCACGATCGCCCACTGCTCCCTTCGCGACGGGCGCTCAATTGGGGTGGGACATTTAGTCCCACCTCGGAACTTCTCGGAGGCGCGCGGACGCATAAAGGCAAAAAGTGCCTTATGCTGTCTGCCTCCTGACCACGGGGTGAGGTCCCTCTCACTCGACCCGGCCTCGTCCGTGACCACGCTCCGCGGACCTGGCCCGACCCGATTAAACCGACCTGCACTCCTCGCCCACCACGCACGCCGGTGGGCCTGGACCCGGGCCTGACCTGAACCCGATTACCCGGTAGCTCTGGGAGAGCTTTCCCAAGAGTGGTTTCAGAGAAAGAGAGACGCGGGGGGGGGAGGGTAGAGTAGGTTTTGCCTCTTGACGAAAAACTCTGAAGTGTGCAGGCAAAAGAAGAAGTGCAGGCGAAGAAGAAGGAGCTGCACTGTAGCAACTGCTCAGTTAAGTCGTCGAAGCACCGGGTCAGACGACGGAAAGTCAGCAGCCAGAGCAACACAGAAGGCAGGCTGAAGAAGAAGGAAGAGCAACGGCCAAAGCAGAAGAAGAAGGAAGGAAGACTTAGTAGCTGAAGGCAGAAGCTCTGCAGCCATAAAAAAGAAGAGCATCACCACGATTGCAGAAGAAGAAGAAGAGAGGTCAAGGCAGAAAACCAAAGAAGAAGAGGAACAAGGAGCTCTGAAGAAAGAAAAACATCACCAACGCAGGAACAGCAGGAAGAAGAAGAAGAGCATCACCATTGCAGAAGAAGATTATCACCGTAGCAGAAACCAAGGAAGAAGAAGAAGGAGATCTGAAGAAAGAGAAAGAAAGAAGAACATCACAACAAATTCTTTCCCTCTCTCTTTATTTTGTAAAAGAAACATGTATATCTCTAGAATACGACTTGCTCCCTGAGTTCGACCTCGGGAACTCTTTCATTTTCCGAGTAAAAAATTTATATTTGAAATGTTGGCAATAACCGGCCTTACTACAACGTTATAACAAAACCCGGTAAAAACCCACGTTTTCAACCGCTACCTGATTATTGCCGAAATAATCGTCTAGAAAATAGTAAAAATCTCAACTGGCTAAATGCTCCAAGATTTGATCAATAAAGGGGAGCGGAAAATGGTCCTTGTTGGTGGCAGTGTTTAATTTTTTGTAATCAATACACACGTGCCAGGAAGAGGCGGTTCGAGTGGCTATATTCTCCCCATTATCATTAGTAACAACTATTAGTCCAGCCTTTTTGGGCACAACTTGTGTTGGAATAACCCAGGAGCTGTCAGAAATGGGGTAGATGATATTAGTATCAAGCCACTTAATAATCTCCTTCTTTACCACCTCCTGCATAATAGGGTTCAAGCGTCTTTGTGGTTGGTGGGAGGGGTGAGAAGCATCCTCTAAATATATATGATGTGTATAATATGACGGATGAATACCCTTAAGATCAAAAAGGGTCTAGCCAATAGCTTTCCTATACTTACTCAAAACTTGGAAAAGTTTGTCCTCTTATGCCTCAGTAAGTCCAGAATTTATAATCAGGGCCAGGGTCAGATTTGGACCCAAGAAGACATAGTTAAGGGAGTTGGGCAAAGGTTTTAATTCCAATTGTGGGCCCAGCTCCGAAATAATTTCTACTTTATGGGTTAGTGGTGAGGTGAGAGTGAAAGGGTCAACTGAATGTGTGGTTAGGGTGGAAGGGTGAGAAGAAGTGGATTGTTCAAGAACCGTATTGATCGCAAAACAGGAACCTAAATGGGAAATCTGCAAAGTTTCCTCCACAATATTTTCTATTTCTGAATCCGAATCATCAAAGAAATCAGGTTCTTGGAACCACTTAGAAGCTTGAAAGATGTCTATGGTTACAGATTCACCACCACACATGATCTTCATTTTTCTAGAATCACAATCAATATTTGCGCGGGCGATGGCTAAGAATGGTCTTCCAAGAATTATGGGGGCAAACTTTAGTACTTCCAGTACCTCTATGTCCAGGACTAAAAAGTCTACTATAAATAGACAATTTTGACCCAGACAAGGACATCCTCAATAATTCCCCTTGGTTTAATTGTAGATCGATCGGCTAATTGAAGAGTAACCTCAACGGACTTTAATTCACCGATCTTGAATTCCTCAAAAATAATTGTGGGGATAAGATTAATTGAGGCATCGAGATCCAACAAAGCGCGATCAAAAGAAGTATCATTAATGATAACTTGAATCAGGGGGGCGTTGGGATCTTTACTCTTAAGAGGCAGTTGACTCTACACAACTGAGCTGATTGTCTCAGGAAGGATCACCTTTTTTAAATTTCGGGGCTGCCTTTTCGGGGTACACATATCTTTTAGGAATTTTGCATAGGCAGGGATGTATTTTATGGCATCTAGTAGAGGGATATTAATTTCAACTAGCCCAAATAAATTCATTGATTCCTTTTTAGTGGGCTCAGATTTCTTCTTTTTCTTATTTGTTGAAGAATGGAGGGCTTGTGGAAATGGTGCAGGGTTTCCCTATTTTGCATTAATAGGTTCCTGAACAATGTGAGAGGAAGATGGGGAAGAGTTGATCTATGTTTTATTAAAATGAGTTTCTTTAACAGGCAGGGTATTGTGAGTGGTTTTCCCATTCCTCAAAGTAACTGCACTTGCAGTCTGGTTGTTTCTAGGATGAGGACGGGAAGCCTGACTATTATTGAAACTCGACGGATGCTGATGTGCTAGTTGAATGGGTTGACTGGGATATCCACCTTGGAACTAATTCCTTTGATTATTCAGGTTGGGCATGGGTTGGGAAGGTAAATTCCTAATAGGTCGATGATCAGGAGTAACCTTAACTTGGTGTTGCAAGTTGGTAATCATGCGGGTTACTTCTGTCATTTAATTCTACATTCCTTGCAGATTTTTCATGACTTGAGTGTTAATATCTTCCTGGGATGGTCCAGGTTGATACACAGGTTGCCCATAATTCCCAAAATAGTTTTGTTTGGGAAAAGGAATCGGATTCGGATTTTTCCAGGAGTGATTCGGGTTAGTCCTCCAGTTTTGATTGAAAGTGTTGGAGGGGTTTCTAAATTTCTCCTAGAGAGCATAAATATTTTCCATAGTGGTATAAAAAATGTTTTGATCAAAATTCCCAGTCAATTCCTACGGGAAATTAGTTGGAAACTACTGACCAACAAGTGTGGCATCAATGTTGTGCAAATTTTCTCTTCGAAGAAGTTGTGGAGTGTTAGTGTGTGGAGAGTTAACGTGTGGAGCTTGTTTATTTGTGAGCTTTTCTTCCATTTTTTTCAGGTAAATTTGCATCTGGTCTAGTCGTTGAGCTAACATATATAGATCATCTTGAGTGACCGGAACAGAGGTGGATTTGGAGTCAATTTCATGGACTCCATGTTTGGGGTTTTGTGTTCTACCAAAAGTGTCCATTGAAGTCATATTAAATGAGTTTTCATTCATTTCTTCAAAGAGGAGATAGGCACTTTCAGCATCTTTGTTAAGGAAATTACCCCCACATGAGGCATCCATAAATCGCTTCAATTGATCTTCTAATCCATGATAGAATTGCACTAACTGGCATTGTGGAATTTCATGGTGGGGACAACTTCTTAAAAGTTCTTGAAATCTTTCCCAGGCTTCGTGGAGGGGTTCACCAATTTTTTCTTGAAAGGTCATTATGGATCTTCTTAAAGCATTTGTTTGACCGATCAGAAATTTTTTTTTGAGAAAGGCACTCTTTAATTGGGGTTAGGTGGTAATCGGGTGCCCAACCGTTCTAAACTGATAGGAAGCTTTGTCTTTAAGAGAGAGAGGAAAAAGTCTCATTAACCGCATATCTTCCTACACATTGCAGGAACGAATGGTTTGAGCGAGGACAGTTAATTCCTCGAGATGACAAAAAAGGTCCTCTCTTGGAAGACCATGAAAATGTTTGATAAGATTTAGAATGGTTGGTTTGATCTCGAAATCCCCTTGTGGTATGACCACCCCAGGTCTTTCCTAGTAATTGGAAGGATCATAGAAATCCTTAAGAGGAACGACAGGCTATTGGCGGGGTGGTGGATTTTGCCCTTGGTTAGCTAGGTTCATGACAATCCTAGCCAAATCTTCTTGATTTTGCTGCAGTCGAACCAAATGGTCGACCATCAAGGCAAAGGGGTTTGGATTTTGAGTTAGAATTGGAGGGCCACTTGGCCCTACAGGAATTTCCGGTTACTCCAAATGAGGGAGGTGCGGGAGGGGGAAGTCAACTTGTGGGTTGACTGATGAGTTAGAAGTGGAAGCATAATTTTTTTGTCGGCTTCCTGGGTTTTCCATTTTCTTAGAGGAGGGAGAAGAAAATAATGATTTTCTGCTGTGGGGGGCGAAATCAGATGGCCCCTCATGATGTGGTTTTTGGGACTGTCGCCTGTGCTTGCACTGTTTTGGAAGAATTAGAGGGGAGGAGAAGAGAGAGATGAGAGAAAGTGTGCAATTCAAACAACAAAAGCTAGACCTAACTTAAGTGTGACTCCCTAAAAATAAGCATAAGACTTGTTCTTCGTAGGAAAATAAGTAATCAATAGTGAATACCCGTTCTGTTAACAAATCTAGCGAAGTTGCTTAAGGGGAGGTTTAGGCCCAAACGTTTCCCAAGGAAAACCCTAGGTGCTTGTACAAACCCGCGCCTGGTCGTTTGACACGACCCCTTAGCCTGAACACCAGATATAGATGACAAAATTGGTATTAACTAGAGAAAACTTACGACCTATATAGCAAGCCTAAGTTGATGAAGCCTTAGGGGTCAAGTTGCTACAGATTTATTTAGGTCTAGGATACTATAGTGCACACGGAATGTGGAAGGTGTTAATTTGGGTTATTGCCCTGTTATTTCAATTTTTTGTGTGTGTGCAGGAATTGGAAAGTGGTTCCAATGAAAAGCAAGTTGTCACACAATTATTGTATTTCTACCTTTTATGATTGGATTTAACTTAGTGTATTTTTAGGATTTTCTTTCTAAGTTTTCAAACAAGTTTGAGACTTCACAAACAAGAGGAAATCATGTTGTATGGGTGAGGATATGTTTCCTTTTGGTTGTTTGTCTCTAAAAATGAAAAAAGAAACCCTAATCAAATTGATCCTAAGATATTTTTAAGCTTTTTGTGTTAAGTAGTGGTCTAAACAATTCAAACAACATCACTACTTTGAAGAGAATCAAACAAGGATTACAGAAAATATTTTTGTAAGATTTTAAGAAATTTGATGGATATTTGTTTTAAATTTTTATTTGTGCTGGTGTTAAAGTCTAGAAATGATACTCGTGAGTATTCTGGATTTTTTGTACCACCACTGGCCACAAAAAATTTTGATGATTTTATGTGAGATGTAGAATTTCACAAGGATTATAAAAATATAAATTTCACAAAAATTGGATGAGTATAAAAATTCTACAAATTCACAAACAGTAGCAAAATAGGAAGATTAGAGGGTGTGACCCCTCTACAGTCCACGAATTTTTAAAAATTAAATACATAGCCAATAGATCTGAAATTTAGAAGAGATGTTCCTAACTTAATTTGAAATCATTATATGAAAGTTTAGAATTTTTGGAGACTTGTGGTGTTGGGAATTGATTTTTGGATTCCGGATAGAAATCTGAACCCGAAAATCAGAATAGCAACACTTGGATTGGAGTGGTGTTTAATGAAGCATACAAGCAATCAATGAATTTTAATGAACACCACTCCACTTAATTAAGATGTTTGGGATCCTGAAAGCCAAGTTTAATATTTTTTTGGTAGTTTAAATTGACTATGTGACTAGAAAAGAGAACCAACCTGAATTTCGTGGGAAGAAAAGGAACTTTGAGCTCTCGCTTCCAAATTCCCGCTTTCTTCCTGCAACACCTGCACACACAAGGGAAAAGAAAGAGAAGGGGATGGGATCCACTTCTAGCAAGAGAAAAATGATTAATGCAAAGCCGTGCCTCCCAGGCAACAGCGCCAAAAAGTGAGGTAAAAAATCATGTGATTTGTAGTTAGGGTTTTTAAAGTCGTTGTAACACGCGGATTCGCATCGCTTTTAAATTTATATTCCTAGATAGGGGAGTACCTAGGGTCATCCAAGGAGGCAAGTTTGCAATTCAAATCTCTCACTTTAAAGGGAAACTCAATCTTTCTTTTTGGTATTTTAAATATATAATTTTTTTCAGCTTTGAAATAATAAGGGAAAAATACGAAATTGTGACGAAAAAGTAACTAACGCCTATAATTACTAAGCTAAAACTTAAGAGATAAATATGTCCCCTCCCTAAGCTCACTCTAGGCAAGTGGAGGCCTAGAATAATTAGGAAGTGGAGGTGAAATAAGTGCTAGAACAAAGACAAGCAATTGAAATAGAAATTAAAAAGAAGGCAAATTAATTTAGTAGAATTTGTGTTCTTTTACAAAGACAAGTAGAGGAATGCTTCTACTAGAAAAGGAAAATATAAAAGAAATAGAAGAAACACAAATCCTCTTGCAAAATCTGGTGAAGAAGGGAGTCTTCTTGCTCCAAGCCTAGTTGCTCCTTGGATTGAAAAGAGGGTCTCCTTCATCTCCTTCCTTGAAAGCCCCTCCAAGGTGGATGCTCTCCACCTCAATTCTTTCCTCCAACGGTGGGCATGCACCACCCTCAAGCTCTCCTCCAAGGTGGCATGGACCACCTTCAAGACCTCCTCCAAAGGTCTTCCTTGCCTGACTCCTCCTTTGCCTGGTGTGGGCACAAGAGAGAAGGGGAAGGCACCAAGGGGATAGAATATCCCCTTAATCTTCTTCTTCTTCTCTCTTGGGCGTGGGCTTTAGGTAGTATGAGAGGAATTTTGCTAGCCAAGGATAGGTTGTAAGGTGGTGGGTGTTGGTCTTTTTATAGGGTAGGATGAGGGGGTTAAGTTGGCTCTTGAGATGGATGGCTAAGATGGGAGAATGGAGGTGGTTAGATGATCCTAGGGTTAAGGAAAGTTGGCGCCACCTAAGGGATGCAAGGGGGGTAGTTATGGGTGGCCAAGGGACACCTAAAATTGGTGCCGACCATGGAGAGGTGCCATGGGTTGGCTCCAACTTCTAGGCTTTTAGAAGGCGGTTGAGGTGGATGGTGGAGGAGGCTTGGAGAGGTTGTGTAGGGTGGATATGGGGGTTGAAGTTGGTGCCAAAAGGGAGGTGGTTAGGGCTAGTTTTGGTGCCAACTTTAGGTGTCTTTTGGTGGTTAGTTGAGGGTGAAAGGTGGTAAAGTGGTGGCGCCAAAATGAGTTGGGTGGAGCTAGCTTAAGTAGGCTTAGGTGGACTTAGAGTGGAAGATTATGTAGGTGGAGTTAGCTAGGGTTAAGTTGAAGGTGGAGGATGGCCAAGGAGCTAGATGTTAACTAAGATAAGCTAGCTTAGCTAGCTATGGAGTAGAGGAGTATGCATGTGGAGCTTAGGGTTTGAGGAGAGGAGCTGGATATGCAAAGTATGGAGCTGAATGGAGCTGGCAGCTATTGAAGAGGTCAACATGGGGCTACTCTAGCTGGCTTAGCTTGCTAGTTCCTTGCTAGCTGTTAAGCTAGGCTAAAGTGAGCTGGCTTCTGTTGAATGGAGCTAAGGTGACCTGGGTCTAGTGCTCTCGGGGAGGATTGAGCTGGTTGAGATAGCTAAGGTAGCTTAGCTCAACTAAGCTGAGTTCCCGGGAGCTGGACTTGAGCTTCCTGAGCTGGGATGAATTCATCTTCAGCTGGCTGGAGTTGAGTGGAGCTAGATGTAGCTGGACCTGAGTTGGGGTGAACTCTAGTCAACTCAGCTGAGCTAGCTAGAGCTCCCTGTGGACTAGTGGGAGCTGAGGTGAGCTAGACTCAACTAAGTTGAGCTGGATCTGAGCTGACCTGAGCTAGGGTGAGCTAAGATGAGCTCTCTTGAGCTGCCATTTAGCTGAGATGAGCTGAATGGATTTAGGATGAGCTAACCCTAGTCCAAGTGAGCTAGATTCCAGCTGTGGTGAGCTAGATCAAGCTGAGGTCCAGCTAGTCTGAGCTTCTTCTTCACCAGTTGCCTTCTTGAGTGCTAGGGTTTTAGGGATCTATATATCTGTTCATCCCTAACACTCACAAAAACGCATTAAAAAGACAAGAAGAAATGCAATGCATGCCTAACCTAGTTAATGCCGACATGCAGCCCAAAAACCTGCTTGCAGAGCAAAATCCTAAGAGCTAGGTTTGTTTTAATGCATAAGAATGATGATAAACTGGCTTTTATCATTGCCAAGGAGTCATGGCAACTTTTGATTTTATCTCTAATATAGTATTTTTGTGTCTGGGTATAACGACACGAAGCAGCGAACGAGGCAAAGCGGAAGCTGCAAAAATCAGGTGCACACATTCTTATTAGAAACTTGGCCAGAAATTAAGTGTCATCTTTAAAATTCAATAGCCGTGTTTCTGATGCTCCAAGAATTATGAAATTTGGATTGGAACTTGATCTACAAATCATCTTTCCAACACCACATTCCCCAAAGAAATTCCTTCTATGGAATTTTAAAAAATTCATGGAGTACATACTGGTCAGACTACCTGAAAATAGAACTTTTATGAACTTTAGAAATCAATTCTGACCAACATATAAATCGGATTTACTCACTATTAATGGGGTTTAAAGGATAATCAAATTAGATTTCAATATCATATTTTTACAAAATTTTTGGAGCATATTTGATATTGTTTCCAGCAGAAAAACCAACATGGGGTCTAAATCCCAAATTTGACCGCTAGTTTGTTAAAAATTCATAATTAATTGTTGGAAATAGTAAAAATTTTGGAAAAATACTATCTAAAAAGCTTACGGAATAAGAAATCTTCTTGGCAAGTTTAAAATCATTTGGCTTCAATCTTACTTGAGAGTATACATTTGAATTATGGTCTTCAATTTGAAAAAGAACTTAGAAGTACATGAGCCAATAAGACCACATAGACTACTTGGACTCCGACAAGCCCAAGAATTAGTTGGTGAGGCGAGTCACCCTGTGGACCACCCACCATCTACTAAATTGAAGAAACAGGTTAAAAATCCATGAAAATATATCAAATAACCAACATTTGGCTGGAAATTACTGAGTAGTTCCAACCTCTCCTTCAAAACCTGGTGTTTAAGCTGCAGGGTAACGAAACCGGAGGCAAAAGCCAAAGGAAGAACCTTCCTCGTAGTCCCCTTGTAACCAAACTGGCCGAGTTAGCCTGAGAGGTGGGAATTCCTTGCATCCGGTCTCTCACCAAATTTTTTTTAATAACACAAACTTAAACGAAAAATACGGTCATCTAATCTAAAGGACCACTCTGATTAACAAGGCCTTAGCCTTATTTTGCTTGACTGCACCAACCCTTTGAGTTGGTGTATGCACGGAAGAAGGTCGTTAGGACCTAAACTTGTGGGACCTTGGGAGCTGAACCCAAGGTGGCAAAGGCGATTTTTTGCCCAACCTCTCTCCTCAACCTTCTTTCACTCGATTAGCTGAAATGGCTAATCCTGGTCCTCGAGTTCGTCAGGGTCCTGAGAATTAGGACCTAATGGCTTATCTGGAAGCCAAGGTCGAGGAAACGAAACAAAAATATGAGCAAAGCATCGATAGGATTCTCACAACACTAGACAGGATGCAGCATCCACCATGCGGAGAACAACTATGGGACTTCTACGATCTGGCGGTGAAGTCTGCTAGTTTCAACCGGGTTTTAGTTTGTTATAACGTTGTAGTAAAGCCGGTTATTACCAACACTTCAAATATAAATTTTTTACTCGGAAAATAAAAGAGTTCCCGAGGTCGAACTCAGGGAGCAAGTTGTATTCTAGAGATATACATGTTTCTTTTACAAAAAGAAAGAGAGAGGGGAAGAATTTGTTGTTTTCTCTTTGTTCTGCAGAGGTGATGCTCCTCTTCAGATCTCTTTCTTCTTCTTCCTTGGTTTCTGCCTTGACCTCTCTCCTTCTTTTTCTGCAATTGTGGTGACCCTTTCTCTTTTCCCTTTTCTTCTTTATGGCTGCAGAGCTTCTGCCTTCAGCTACTAAGTCTTCCTTTCTTCTTCTTCTGCTTTGGCCGTTGCTCTTCTTTTCTTTCTTTCTCCTTCCTCTTCTTTCTTCTTCAGCCTGCCTTCTTTCTTGCTCTGGCTGCTGACCTTCCGTCGTCTGACCCGGTGCTTAGACGACTTAACTATGCATTTGCTACAGTGCAGCTCCTTCTTCTTCCGCGGGTTTTCTTCTTCGCCTGTGCCTGCATACTTCAGAGTTTTTCGTCAGAGGCAAAACCTACTCTACCCCCCTCCCGCGTCTCTCTTTCTCTCTGAAACCACTCTTGGGAAAGCTCTCCCAGAGCTACCGGGTAATCGGGTTCGGGTCACGCCCGGGTCCAGGCCCACCGGCGTGCGTGGTGGGCGAGGAGTGCAGGTCAGTCTAAGTCGGGTCGGGTCAGGTCCGCGGGGCGTGAGCGCGGACGAGACCGGGTAACCGGGCGGGTGTAAGGGGACCTCACCCCGTGTACTGAGGCAGTAAGGCTACTGCACAAAATCAATTTAAACAGTGGAACGGGTGTGCAGCTTACCGATGTGGGACTAAACGCAGATCGTTCCTCGCGTGCGCCTGTTGGGAGACCGCGGCCTGGCTTCTGCAGCTGCGGCTTCGATTTGCATAGGTTGCTGGCTGGCTGCCTTCGCAAGACTCCCTGTACTCTGCAGCAGCTGGAGACCTGGAGTCCTCAAGCCTGGAGCGCGGGAGAAGCTGCTTCAATGTGCTTCAATGGCGGTCGAACCTCAAAACCTGTCGGACACGAATATGGCCTCGCGGCCTGATCAAACCACTGGGGAACCTTCGCCGTGGCACGGCGAAGGTGAGGAGCTGCGCGGCAGGCCGCAAGGAGGTGTCTGGCGGCAGCCCTGGGTCGAACTGCAACCGGAGGAATGGGTTTGTTCGGGGGAGTGTTACAGAGGTGTGGAGTGGCAGTGGAGGGGTGGGGGGTGCTCAGTGTGATGAGGCGGAGGTTCGGTGAGGGTCGGCGAGCCGTGTGGGTTGCTGAGGTGATGGGAGCGGCTCGCCGGAGGGTGGTCGGAGGCGAAGGGGGTGAAGGTGGTCAGGGTCGGTAGAGGGCTTAATTGAATAAATTGAAAGCGGGGAAAGAAAGAGGAGGAGAAGGGGAGTAGCTCTAGCTTACTTGCAGGGACGAAGGGGAAGGAACAGGGCGACAGTCGTATCGACTGTCGCCGGAGAAGACGATGCTCAGGGAAAGGGGCGGCGGCGAGCAGAGAGCCGGAGAGGCGCCAGCTGGGTACGGCGTGGCGCGGGAAGAGCGGGGGGGGAAGTCTCTGCTGCTGGTATTGCGGCAGAGCGAAGAGGTGGAGGGGGAGGAAACCGCCGGAGCTGGTGAGCGTCTGCCGGAGGAAGAAGAGAAGAAAGTTGGGGATTTTCTCCGTCAGATCCCGGCTGCCCTGGTCGGTGGAGCAACGGGGGGTATTTATAGGGATCAAACAGGGAGGAAGGCGGAGGGAGACGACGTGTCTCCCTCGCCGGAGAATGGTCGGAAACAAGAACCCATACCGTCCGTGCGTTCGCACGGCCGGTATGGTGGGCTGCAACGACCAGGGGGGTGTCCCTGCGACGGCTGACGACGCAGGGCACCCCCGGTTTACTTGCCAGGTCCCCCACCTCACCCTGCGCGGCGCCATGCTCCGCGCAAGGTCGCCGGAGCATGGTGCTGGCAGGTTTTGCAGGAGGGACCTGATTGCAAAGAATGAAGGAGAGTTAGGGGCCAAAATGCGATGGTTCAGAAGTTGAGGGCCAAAGAGTAAATATATGAGGACCAAAGTGTAAAGTCGGTCAAGGAGGTTTCTTCTTAGGCTCAAGTTTTTATACATGACTAATTAGGACCTAAGGAATCTGATGGTGAATTTCATTTTCATATTAAACCTTGTTTGACCTGTCAATTTGCGTAAAAACCCAAATTAAGTTATTAATTGGGCATGGTTCTCAATGTAGGTCAAAATGGGTTCTAAAGGCCAAATTGAAGGTTCTAAACCCTAGAGATTATTTTTCTATGAATTTTAGAGGGTTTGTTCTATTTTTACTTTGCCTCGAACCTTGTGAATTGAAGTGGGTTGTTTTAGGGTTACAGATTATCATTTGGTTTCTTGGAAGTGCTGTAGCCCTTGCTAGATCATCTCATCCCACTTTTATTCTTATTAAGCTGCTTTGACCTATGTTTGGGCCCTGAATTACCCTGTATGCAGATTATACTGGTAAAATTGCACTTTTACCCCTTATGACTTGTTTTCTTCTCAAACTCAGAATTCTCTGAGTTAAGCCTTTCCTTGAGATATGTAGGAGCTTTTATCCTTTGTATTAGGTCAAAATGAGCTAGTTATGGCCCATGATGAGGTTCTCATCATACCCCCATGCTTAGCGTTTGCTAGTCCCTTAGCAAAAACTTAAGGTTTCAACCCTTGTTCTAGACCATGAAGTTTTTAATAGTTTTAGATAAGTGCCTTTTTTATTTGAGCATAGATTAGGTTAGAATGCTGACCATAGGCCTAAAAGGTACTCTAGTACCAATCAAGATCCAAATCTGTCTAGCCTTAGCCTCAGTCTTTTAGCAAAGGTTTTTAAGGCCCACAAGAACTAACCTAAGGTTTATTGGACTTCGTGGTTAAAGCACCCGTGCTTGAAATGATTTTAGCCCTGGCTCAGTTCGCAGTGCGTTTTGTAAGAGAGAGATAGAAAGTTTTTCTGTTTGGAGAGTTTTCTCTCTTTTTCTTTTTAGTTCTAGCCTAGGATTGGCTTTTCAACACGGTCTGTATCAGATTCCTTGCTCCCATCATCAATCCTCAAGGGTTCCTGGCGATCGATGCTTCGAGATAGCACCGCCCATGGCAACCCCCGGAACCCTGGCTATTGAGATTTCGAGATAATCCCATCCATGGTATTCCGTGGCCGAATCCAGACCCTGGCAATTGACACTTCGAGATAATGCCATCCATGGAATCTGAACCAGCAGAGTGCTTACATGCCCCCAGTAGGATATGTAAATATCCTAAGAGACAAGCACCGAGGAGATGATATTTTGTTACGCATCTTCGAGGGGATTTCCCCACCTCTCTGCGCTGGGAACTCGTCCAAATCAACTTGTGTTGATCGGCCGCTCCTATTCTAGGTATTCTTTTCAGATTTTTGCGACGCTTCTGCGTGATTCTGATTTTTACGCTTACTGAACCAGGCTGTGTGTGAGATTAGGGTGCTTAGGTTACTGAGTCCCGTAAACCAGAAATTAGTTAACGAGGCCGAATACTCCCTAAGCCTTAGACCTAATACTTCAGCTTTTCATTTTCCTCAACCTCTTGAGGAGTGTCCAGATCTTAATGGGTACTAAGAGTCTATTCAAGAATGCCTAAGGTTTGCATTCTTTACTAATCTTATTGTGCACTTTTCTTGAATGAGGTCTAGAACTTAGGTTAATTCCTTAGTTCCTTACTAATGACTATCACTTTTTCTCATAATTTTGTGCTCCTTTTTCCTTTTGTTTCTTTTCTCCTTCGCAAAATTTCCTTCTCCTCTTTTCCTCTTGTTCTTTTTCGAAAAATTTTTTAATTTTTATGGTGTTTTTGGCATATGTGAATTTTTTTGTTTGAAACCTTTTCTTACAAGTTTTTGTACTTTCATACCCCCCCATGCCTAAGATTTGCAATGTCCTCATTGTAACCTAGGGGGTCTTAGTTCATTCCTTAAGACAGAAATTTGGGTGAGTGGATGGGTCGGGTTGAATTTTTGCGGACGATTTCAAATCTCAGATGCGAACATCTGAGTTGGGGTCGGCTGTCTATAAGGGTGAACTTCGAGTGCTGAAAGGTGTCAGAACAAGTTTCAGGTTTTCAAAGAGAATGACGGGCTGCCTCCCGTTAAGCGCTGAGTTTTACGCCATCGGCTGGGCGCAATAAGCTCAAGGGGAAAGGAGGATATAAGATGCCTCAGCCAAATCAGTAGAAGTTACATCAATGAACGGCTTGAGTCTCTGACCGTTCACGATGAAAGGTTCAGAATCGTGGCTGAGTGGACTGATTTCGATTGCTCCATTTCCAAAAACCTGTCGGACCAAATATGGTCCGACCCACTTAGATCTCAGTTTTCCTGGGAAGAGTTTGAGTCGGGCATCAAAGAGTAGGACCTTTTGACCAGGATGAAAGATCTTTCTCGAGATGTGTTTGTCGTGGAAGGCTTTAACCCGCTCCTTGTAGATTTGCGAGTTCTCGTACGCGTCTATGCGTAATTCATCGATCTCGCTGATTTGGAGTTTTCTGTGGGTCCCAGCCTTAGAAAGATCCAGATTACAGTTCCGTACTGCCCAATAGGCTTTATGCTCCAGTTCGACGGGAAGGTGGCATGCCTTTCCGTACACCAATCTAAAGGGAGACATGCCCAATTGGGTCTTGTGGGCGGTCCTATAGGCCCACAATGCTTCCGGAAGTCGGGACGACCAGTCCTTCCTGTCAGGTCGAACAGTGACTTGCAGGATTTTCTTGATCTCCCGATTAGACAGCTCAGCTAGACCATTAGTTTGGGGGTGGTAAGGAGTAGAGATTCGGTGAGACACCCCGTATTTGGTCATCAGTGACCTAAACTGAGCATTTGTGAAATGGGTCCCCCCATCAGAGATTATTGCACGAGGAATCCCGAACCTTGAGAAAATGTGTTGATGAATGAATTTGAGGACGATTTTGTGATCACAGGTTCGGGTCGGTATGGCTTCGATACATTTGGACACGTAGTCCACAGCCAACAGAATGTATTCGAAACCATCCGAAACAGGAAAGGGGCCCATAAAATCAATCCCCCAAACATCAAAGATTTCGCATACTAGAATCGGTTGCATAGGCATCATGTCGCGATGGCTCATGTTGCCCAAAGTCTGGCAACGACTGCATGCCTTGCAATGACTGTATGCGTCTTTGAACAGTGTGGGCCAGTAAAAGCCGCACTGGAGGACTTTTGCTGCGGTTTTATGCCCGGCAAAATGGCCACCGCATGCCTGGTCATGGCAGAAAGAGAGGATATTGTTGACTTCCCCTTCCGGGACACATCTCCGGATGATCTGATCGGCACCTATGCGGAAGAGGTACGGGTCTTCCCAAATGTAATACTTGGCATCGGAGCGTAGTTTGTCTTTCTTGGCCTTCGGCCAATCGGACGGGGTTTGATGAGATGCCAAGTAATTTACAATATTAGCGAACCATGGAAGGCTAGTACCAATAGTCAGCAGGTGCTCATCGGGAAAATGCTCAGTGATGGGTCCGGAAGGGTCAATTATTTCAGAAGGAAGACGGGACAAGTGATCAGCTACCACGTTTTGTTTTCCCGCTTTGTCGCGAATCTCAAGGTCAAATTCTTGCAACAGTAAGATCCATCGGATTAATCGAGGTTTCGCGTCCTTCTTCGCAAGGAGATGCCTCACAGCTGTGTGATCCGAGTATATGATGACATGGGAACCCAGAAGGTACGATCTGAACTTCTCTAGGGCAAATACTACAGCTAGCAGCTCTTTCTCAGTAACTGTATAGTTACGCTGAGCCTCATCGAGTGTTTTGCTGGCGTAGTAAATGACCACAGGTTTCTTGTCATTTTTCTGCCCCAAAACCGCTCCTACAGCGAAGTCGGATGCATCACACATGATCTCAAAGGGTTGAGACCAATCAGGGGACTGTAGGATCGGTGCTTGGGTGACTCGGTCACGCAAGATTTCAAATGCTTGAGTACATTCCTTGGAGATTTCGAAGGGAACATCCTTGGAGAGAAGAGTGGTCAGGGGGCGTGCGATTTTTGAAAAATCAGGGATAAATCGTCGATAAAAACCGACATGCCCTAAAAAGGATCGGATGTCCCTGATCGAGCTAGGCATAGGAAGGTGAGAAATCAGATTAACCTTAGCTCAATCCACTTGGATACCTTTCTCCGAAATTGAGTGTCCCAGGACAATTCCCTCAGGCACCATGAAATGGCTCTTTTCCCAGGAAAGAACCAAATTCACATCGATGCACCTCCTGAGTATCTGGACCAAGTGTTGGAGGCAATCGTCGAATGATGCTCCGAAAACTGAAAAGTCATCCATGAAGACTTCCAGATAATCACCTACCATATCTGAGAATATGGCAAGCATGCATCGCTGAAAAGTAGCGGGTGCATTGCAAAGACCGAAAGGCATCCTTCGGAAAGCGTATGTTCCGAAGGGGCAGGTGAACGTGGTCTTTTCTTGGTCCTCAGGATGGATTGCCACCTGGTTATAACCGGAGTACCCGTCAAGAAAGCAGAAGAACCTATTTCCCGCTAGTTTTTCGAGAATTTGATCAATGAAGGGTAGTGGGAAATGATCCTTCTTCGTGGAGGAATTGAGTCGACGGTAATCTATACAGACTCTCCACGAGTTGGCTAATCGGGTAGGAATGATTTCTCCAGTCTCAGTCGTTATAGTGGTGAGTCCTGCCTTCTTGGGCACGACCTGAATTGGGCTCACCCAACGACTATCGGAGATCGGGTAGATGATTCCGGCATCTAACCACTTGATGATCTCCTTTTTCACGACTTCCTGCAGATTGGGGTTTAAGCGTCTCTGCATTTCACGAGAAGGTCGTGTGCCCTCTTCTGAATAGATATGATGAGTACAATAAGAGGGACTTATTCTAGTCAAATCATCGAGAGTCCATCCGATGGCTCTGCGATGTTGCTGGAGGACAACAATCAGACGGGATTCCTGTTCAGGACTGAGGTTGGAATTGATGATCACAGGAAGGGTCTGATTAGAACCCAAAAAGACGTATTTTAAGTGAGCAGGAAGGGGTTTCAGTTCGAGGATGGGGTTTTCAGCAGCAGCGGGTGGTTCAGTATAGATGTGAGGTTCAAGGGTGGAAGTTACTGGGTTGTTCACATCTGGATTTGACTCCTCTGTTTGCGGGTCAAGATCCTTCTGTGGTTGATGAGGCATACTCAAGTCCTTCTGGAGGTGTGATTCATCAACCAAAGTCTTGATGTCACAAATTTGCTCGATGACGCCGCAATTAATTCCTTGTTGGGCCTTAAATATATCAATTTTCAGTGTTTGATCTCCAAACTTAAGCTCTATTTGGCCCTCCTCACAGCTGATGTTGGCTCTAGCAGTAGCCAAGAAAGGTCTCCCTAGAATGATTGGTGTATCCCTAGGGTTCTCAGGTGCATCCATGTCTAAGACTATAAAGTCCACTGGAAAATAGAAATCCCGCACTCTCACGATAACATCCTCGAGAATCCCTTTTGGTGACTTTATAGATCGATCTGCTAATTGTAATGTCACCTCGGTTGGTTTCAGCTCAGATTCTTCTAGATGGTCAAGTAAGGATGTGGGTATCAGATTTATAGATGCACCTAAGTCTAACAATGCTCTATCAAATTGGGTACCACCTATCTTACAGGAGATCAGGGGAGTTCCAGGATCTTTTGCCTTGGGTGGGAGTCTACTAAGGATTACAGAGCTGGCTTGCTCTGACAGAACAATTGGGCTCCCTCCCTTGGTTCGCGGCTTACGCTGGGGTGTACATATATTCTTTAGAAATCGTGCGTAAGCTGGTACGTGGCGGATTGCATCCATCAAGGGGATGTTTATGTGGACCTGCTCAAAGAGCTTGACCAGGTCTTCCTCAGGGGCCACGGGTTTGGTGGTCTTCTTTCCCTTGGTCAGGGCCTCGGGAAACGGGATCTTGGTTGGTTCTTCTAGGATAGGTCCAGGTTGTGGATCTGGAACAGCGGTACCTTGGATAACTATCCTAGGGTCATGGTTATCAGGCTGGGAGTGGTTTGGGTAATGCGGGTCTTGAGTTGTCTTACCACTACGTGTTGTTACAGAATTTAATCCGGCCTGATTTTGGTTTGGGTTTGGTAGGAGGGGTGGCTGCTGCTGAAATCCCGCACGAGAAGTTGAGGCTTCCATCTCGTCTGGAGATGGAGTAGTAGGGGCCTGATAAATCCATTGAGCGTGGCCTAAATTTGGATTCATAACGCGCTTCTGGGTTGGCACGTTATTTGGGTTAGGAAGAGGTTGGGAAGGGAGTGTGCCTGGTTGGCGAGAATTTGCCAACTGGGCCAGTTGAGTTTTAACTTCAGTAAGCTCGTCCTTGTGCTATTTTTGAATAGCCGCATTCGATTTTTGAATGTCAGCCAGAGTTTGGAGGATTAAGGACATTTGATCTTGATTTGGCCCTGATGGATAAGTAGGGTTGGGCCGAGGCTGAGGCGGCTGGTAGTGACGAGAGGGTTGTGGGCGGGACTGAAAAGGTGGTCTTTGGGTTTGGGAATTTCCCGCCCACTGAAAATTTGGATGGTTTCGCCATCCAGGGTTGTAAGTGTTGGAGAATGGGTCGTTCTGGATGGCGTTGAGGTCCTCGCAGATCTGAGGAACCTCCTGAGAGTCAGGGAAAGGAGGAATGGAGTTTCCCCGGCTGGTGTAGAAAGGATCGGATGATCTTCCAGTCCAAGAATCAGATGGGGATGGATATGGATCCATCCCAGGGGAGGATCGGTGGAGGATGTTTTGCACAGTCTCCTGTGTGGAAGGAGGTTGTGCAAAGGAGTTACGCGCAGAGGTGGCTCGCTGCAAGTGCTGAGTCAGCTCATCCACCTTCTTTTCAATGATTGAGACCTTGTCCAATCGACTGGCCATTAATTCCAGGTCGACTGATGCGGACAGGCCCTGCGTCTCATGTGCTCCCTTAAGATTCGTCGCTGCGCGGGTATTCGTCCTGTCGAATAATCCCATGGAGTCATTGTTGATGGAGTTCTCGCACATATTTTCGAGAATCTCCCATACGGTGTCTTCATGTTGACCCATGATGTTTCCTCCGCAAGTTGCATTGACGAAAAGGCGGATGTCCTCACGAAGTCCCTGGTAAAAAGATTGGACTTGTTCCCATTTAGGAACTCCGTGATGGGGGCACTTTCTCATGAGATCCTGAAAACGATCCCATGCCTCATGGAGAGGTTCTCCTGATTGTTGAGTGAAGTGCGTAATCTGATGGCGCAAGGCGTTGGTCCGACCAACGGGAAAAAACTTTTTCAAAACTTCGGATTGAAGTTCTTCCCAAGTGTTGATCGGCTGGGTCTGAGTTTGATACCAATGGGCGGCCTTGTCCATAAGAGAAAAGGAGAACATCTTCACGAGAAGAATATCCCGATTTTGCGCATCTGATCCAAAAGTGTGGGCCAGATGCTTTAGCTGTTTGATGTGCTGGAAGGGATCTTCAGAATTAAGCCCATGGAATTTAGGTATAGCATGAATCATGTTGGGCTTTAGTTCGGAATCAGGTCCTCCAGTCGGGATTCTGACTCGAGGCTCAATGGCCACCGCAGCAGGATTGTAGTGGTCCCGCATCATAGGACGCTGTGGTGGGTGCACGAAGTTTTGGAAGAGGTCATTGAGTCGCTGGAGCTGGTGTTCCAGATTATTTTCTTCCTCAACTGGCTGAGCCATGATGGGGGAAGAAGAAGAACTTGGTTCTGAATCAGAATAGAGAATAATGTGAGGGTGTTGCTGCAAAAACACGGGCGTCGAGGCTTGGCCTTAACGAGAGTGAATTTCTAAAGGAGGTCTTAAGGGTGGTCCTAGGGACCTCCTTCCGTACATGCACAGTTGGAAGAGGTAAGTTTAGAAGGTGCTGGACCCAATCAAGACACCCAAAAATATGTTGGGTGACTATAGAGGTGCGGGGCAGATGGACCCCTTGATCAGAAAGATCGTCCACCTGAGAATTACCTGGGCAGCCAGAGAGGGAGAGTCCCGCGAAGACCCCTACACGGTAGAGCGTCCCCACGGGTTACAGGGTTTCCCCCACCCGACCTCTCTTGTCACTGCGGTTCCAGGTAGACCAGAATGGGGATCTTGACCTCTTAAGTCTACCAATTTTAAGATCAGGGTGCTTAAGGTTTCACTTGAACTTTAGTCTTTTTAAGTGCAAAGAGTGACCTAATTTAAGGTTGGTTAACCCAAAGGGGTCAACTTTACCTCTTGTTTTCTTTGAGAGCTTTTTGGGTCCTTTCTTTTAGGGTTCAAGTGTTTAGAGAGAGCCAATTGTTTAGGATTTTTCTTGTTAATTATTTTCAATCAATGGTTTGGGCACACCTCTTTTGGATTTCCTCAATTCTTGATTAAGGGGTGTGTCTCAACTGAAATCCTATTGTTTAACCTTATGTTGGCTCTACTTGGTCCATTTAACTCTTTGTTGGGCAATTAGGGCTCAAGCAAGAATGTGTTAGCCCTTAAATACCCTTAATAGTGTGCAGGAGTGATGAGTTGAAAACATGCAACTCTTTATGGTTACTAAGTATGGAAGACAGGTTAGCCCTATATTGCTTGTTCTTTTCTTTTCTTCCTCTTTAGAGTTTAGGGGTTAATAGTGAGAGGAAAGATTTACCTGTCTTCGGAGTGGTTGTCGTGTGGTTGCTTGTCTTCTTGAGTTCCTGTAGCTGCACAAAAGAGAGGAGATTATCAGAAATTAAAAGAAACAGGAATGTTTACCTCTAGAATAGCCGTTGCTCCCCGGCAGCGGCGCCAAAATGAAGTCTGCTAGTTTCAACCGGGTTTTAGTTTGTTATAACGTTGTAGTAAAGCCGGTTATTACCAACACTTCAAATATAAATTTTTTACTCGGAAAATAAAAGAGTTCCCGAGGTCGAACTCAGGGAGCAAGTTGTATTCTAGAGATATACATGTTTCTTTTACAAAAAGAAAGAGAGAGGGGAAGAATTTGTTGTTTTCTCTTTGTTCTGCAGAGGTGATGCTCCTCTTCAGATCTCTTTCTTCTTCTTCCTTGGTTTCTGCCTTGACCTCTCTCCTTCTTTTTCTGCAATTGTGGTGACCCTTTCTCTTTTCCCTTTTCTTCTTTATGGCTGCAGAGCTTCTGCCTTCAGCTACTAAGTCTTCCTTTCTTCTTCTTCTGCTTTGGCCGTTGCTCTTCTTTTCTTTCTTTCTCCTTCCTCTTCTTTCTTCTTCAGCCTGCCTTCTTTCTTGCTCTGGCTGCTGACCTTCCGTCGTCTGACCCGGTGCTTAGACGACTTAACTATGCATTTGCTACAGTGCAGCTCCTTCTTCTTCCGCGGGTTTTCTTCTTCGCCTGTGCCTGCATACTTCAGAGTTTTTCGTCAGAGGCAAAACCTACTCTACCCCCCTCCCGCGTCTCTCTTTCTCTCTGAAACCACTCTTGGGAAAGCTCTCCCAGAGCTACCGGGTAATCGGGTTCGGGTCACGCCTGGGTCCAGGCCCACCGGCGTGCGTGGTGGGCGAGGAGTGCAGGTCAGTCTAAGTCGGGTCGGGTCAGGTCCGCGGGGCGTGAGTGCGGACGAGACCGGGTAACCGGGCGGGTGTAAGGGGACCTCACCCCGTGTACTGAGGCAGTAAGGCTACTGCACAAAATCAATTTAAACAGTGGAACGGGTGTGCAGCTTACCGATGTGGGACTAAACGTAGATCGTTCCTCGCGTGCGCCTGCTGGGAGACCGCGGCCTGGCTTCTGCAGCTGCGGCTTCGATTTGCATAGGTTGCTGGCTGGCTGCCTTCGCAAGACTCCCTGTACTCCGCAGCAGCTAAAGACCTGGAGTCCTCAAGCCTGGAGCGCGGGAGAAGCTGCTTCAATGTGCTTCAATGGCGGTCGAACCTCAAAACCTGTCGGACACGAATATGGCCTCGCGGCCTGATCAAACCACTGGGGAACCTTCGCCGTGGCACGGCGAAGGTGAGGAGCTGCGCGGCAGGCCGCAAGGAGGTGTCTGGCGGCAGCCCTGGGTCGGACTGCAACCGGAGGAATGGGTTTGTTCGGGGGAGTGTTACGGAGGTGTGGAGTGGCAGTGGAGGGGTGGGGGGTGCTCAGTGTGATGAGGCGGAGGTTCGGTGAGGGTCGGCGAGCCGTGTGGGTTGCTGAGGTGATGGGAGCGGCTCGCCGGAGGGTGGTCGGAGGCGAAGGGGGTGAAGGTGGTCAGGGTCGGTAGAGGGCTTAATTGAATAAATTGAAAGCAGGGAAAGAAAGAGGAGGAGAAGGGGAGTAGCTCTAGCTTACTTGCAGGGACGAAGGGGAAGGAACAGGGCGACAGTCGTATCGACTGTCGCCGGAGAAGACGATGCTCAGGGAAAGGGGCGGCGGCGAGCAGAGAGCCGGAGAGGCGCCAGCTGGGTACGGCGTGGCGCGGGAAGAGCGGGGGAGGAAGTCTCTGCTGCTGGTATTGCGGCAGAGCGAAGAGGTGGAGGGGGAGGAAACCGCCGGAGCTGGTGAGCGTCTGCCGGAGGAAGAAGAGAAGAAAGTTGGGGATTTTCTCCGTCAGATCCCGGCTGCCCTGGTCGGTGGAGCAACGGGGGGTATTTATAGGGATCAAACAGGGAGGAAGGCGGAGGGAGACGACGTGTCTCCCTCGCCGGAGAATGGTCGGAAACAAGAACCCATACCGTCCGTGCGTTCGCACGGCCGGTATGGTGGGCTGCAACGACCAGGGGGGTGTCCCTGCGACGGCTGACGACGCAGGGCACCCCCGGTTTACTTGCCAGGTCCCCCACCTCACCCTGCGCGGCGCCATGCTCCGCGCAAGGTCGCCGGAGCATGGTGCTGGCAGGTTTTGCAGGAGGGACCTGATTGCAAATAACGAAGGAGAGTTAGGGGCCAAAATGCGAGGGTTCAGAAGTTGAGGGCCAAAGAGTAAATATATGAGGACTAAAGTGTAAAGTCGGTCAAGGAGGTTTCTTCTTAGGCTCAAGTTTTTATACATGACTAATTAGGACCTAAGGAATCTGATGGTGAATTTCATTTTCATATTAAACCTTGTTTGACCGGTCAATTTGCGCAAAAACCTAAATTAAGTTATTAATTGGGCATGGTTCTCAATGTAGGTCAAAATGGGTTCTAAAGGCCAAATTGAAGGTTCTAAACCCTAGAGATTATTTTTCTATGAATTTTAGAGGGTTTGTTCTATTTTTACTTTGCCTCGAACCTTGTGAATTGAAGTGGGTTGTTTTAGGGTTACAGATTATCATTTGGTTTCTTGGAAGTGCTGTAGCCCTTGCTAGATCATCTCATCCCACTTTTATTCTTATTAAGCTGCTTTGACCTATGTTTGGGCCCTGAATTACCCTGTATGCAGATTATACTGGTAAAATTGCACTTTTACCCCTTATGACTTATTTTCTTCTCAAACTCAGAATTCTCTGAGTTAAGCCTTTCCTTGAGATATGTAGGAGCTTTTATCCTTTGTATTAGGTCAAAATGAGCTAGTTATGGCTCATGATGAGGTTCTCATCAGGCGGCAACAATCATAGCACCTCAGGTATGAATTCCCATAGGAGGAGACATACTTGAGTTGAAGCAGAATATCATAAGTCTGATTTAGACTCATTTCCATGGAAACTCGAATGAGGATCCCTTCCAGCACATCGAAGATCTGAGTCAGATTGCAGAGTCAGTTTGACCTAGGAATGTAGATATTGAAATTGTTCTCATGAAGCTTTTTCCTTTTTCTCTCAAGGATAAAGCTGCTTATTGATTCAAGACTATCAGGAGGCCAATTGGAGCTTGGGAGGAATTATGTAGTGAATTCCTCCAAAAGTTCTTCCCGATCGGTCGAACAAATGCTATGAGATGCGCGATCACAACCTTTGCCCAAGGCCTTAGAGAGAAGCTGCATGATGCCTGGGACAGATTCCACGATCTTCTCAAGAAGTGCCCACACCATGGTGTAACCAAATGGCACCTCGCTCAAGTATTTTACCATGGGCTGGATGACACACATCAATACCTGGCCGATGCATCTAGAGGTGGGAATTTCTCCCGAAGAACAAGAATAGCTCATTTGAACTATTAGAGTCCTTAGCAGAGAACTCGATGAATGCCGCCTCAATGAACCAGTTCTAGCGACCTGGACAACAATGAGTCAGTGTCCATGAAGCTTAAGCCGAGTCTGCCCGAGCCAACATGGACATTATCACCAAAAAGCTGGATAAGGTGGATTAGCTCGATAAGAAGCTCGATGAATTAATGCGAGCAAGATCTGGATCTTTGAATAAGCGTCGGTTTGTCGACCGGTTTCGGTTATGTCGTTGTAGTAAAGCCGGTCGTTACCAACGTATCATATAAAATTTTTTACTCGGAAAAATAAAAGAGTTCCCGAGGTCGAACTCAGGGAGCAAGTTGTATTCTAGAGATATACAAGTTCTATTACAAAAATAAAGAGAGAGAGAGAGATGAAAATTTGGCTTCTTCTTCTTTCTTCCTCTTTGTCTTTGGTTCTTCCTGTTCTTTGTTCTTCTTCTTCTTCTTCTTCTTCTTCTGCTTTCTTCAGATCTTCCCCTCGTGCTCTTCTTCTTCTGTTCTTCCTTGTTTCCTTTCTTTCTTTTTCGTCAGATCGTCTTCTTCTTTTCTTGCTTCTTGCTTCTCTTCATACCCTCTTCTTCTTTGTCTTCACCTGCCTTGACCTCTCTTTTTCTTCTTTTGCTATGGCCGCTGCTTTTCCTTCTTCTTCAGCGGGTCTGCTTCTTCTTCGGCCTGCACACTTCAGAGTTTATTCGTCAAGGCAAAAACCTACTCTACCCCCCCTCCCCCGCGTATCTCTCTCTCTGAAATCACTCTTCGGAAGCTCTCCCAGAGCGCTACCGGGTAATCGGGTTCGGGTCAGGCCCGGGTCCAGGCCCACCGGCGTGCGTGGTGGGCGAGGAGTGCAGGTCAGTCTAATCGGGTCGGGCCAGGTCCGCGGAGCGTGGTCACGGACGAGGCCGAGTCGGGTCGGGTCGGGTGAGAGGGACCTCACCCCGTGGTAACTGAGGCAAACAGCATAAGGCAGTTTTCGCCTTTATGCGCCCGCGCACCTTTGAGAGATTCCGAGGTGGGACTAAATGTCCCACCCCAATTCTCTTACGCCTGCAGCAGGGATGGTGCTCCCAATTGCATCGGCTGTTGAGGCGTACAGCTCCAATCGAGGGCCAGGGTGTGTGCGTGAGACTCTTCCGCGCTGGCCGTGGCTATTCAATCTGGGATATCTCGGCTTGGAGCAACCTCGAGCAGGCTTCGAGCTTCCTCGCCAATGGCGGTCAAGGCCTGGAACCTGAAACCAATGGCACGGCCTCTCGGCCAAATCAGACAGGCGGGGGACCTTCGCCGTGGCACGGCGAAGGTGGTCAGGGGGTCTGCAGGGGGCGAGATGGAGCTGTTAGGTCGTCCTAGGTCAGACTGTGAGCGAGGGAGTGGGTGTGTTCGGTGGGTCTGCAGAGGGTGTTTGGTGGGAAGTGGAGGGGCGGAAGAGGATCAGGGTGAGGAGGCGGAGGTTCTGCGGTAGTCGGCGAGCCGTGTGGGTCGCTGAGGTGATGGGAGCGGCTCGCCGGAGGGTGGTCGGAGGCGAAGAGGATGAGGGTGAACAGGGTCGGTAGAGGGCTTAATTGACTAAATCGAAAGCGGGGAAAGAAAGAGGAGAAGAAGGGGAGTAAGTCTAACTTAACTGCAGGGACGAAGGGGGAGGAACAGGGCGACAGTCGTATCGACTGTCGCCGGAGAAGACGATGCCCAGTGGGGAAGGACGGCGGTGACGACGGGGCAGAGGCAGCGCGCGCCGGTATTGCGCGACGCGGAAAGAGCAGGGGAAGAAATCTCTGCTGCTGGTATTGCGGCAGAGCGAAGAGGAGGAGGAGGAAGGACCGCCGGAGCTGGTGGGCGTCTGCCGGAGTGAGAAGAGAGGAAAATTGGGGGTTTTCTCCGTCAGATCCAGGCTGCCTTCGTCGGTGGAGCGGCGGGGGGTATTTATAGGGTTGAAGCAGGGAGGAAGGCGGAGGGAGACGACGTGTCTCCCTCGCCGGAGAATGGTCGGAATTCGAACCCATACCGTCCGTGCGTTCGCACGGCCGGTATGGGGGGCTGTAATGACCATGGGGGTGCTCCTGCGACGGCTGACGACGCAGGGCACCCCCGGTACACATGCCAGGTCCTCCACCTCACCCTGCGCGGCGCCATGCTCCGCGCAAGGTCGCCGGAGCATGGTGCTGGCAGGGTTTTGCAGGAGGGACCTGTTTGCAAAGAACGAAGGAGAGTTAGGGGCCTAAATGCGAGGGTTCAAAAGTTGAGGGCCAAAGAGTAAATATATGAGGACCAAAGTGTAAAGTCGGTCAAGGAGGTTTCTTCTTAGGCTCAAGTTTTTATACATGACTAATTAGAACCTAAGGAATCTGATGGTAAATTTCATTTTCATATTAAACCTTGTTTGACCGGTCAATTTGCGTAAAGACCCAAATTAAGTTATTAATTGGGCATGGTTCTCAATGTAGGTCAAAATGGGTTCTAAAGGCCAAATTGAAGGTTCTAAACCCTAGAGATTATTTTTCTATGAATTTTAGAGGGTTTATTCTATTTTTACTTTGCCTCGAACCTTGTGAATTGAAGTGGGTTGTTTTAGGGTTACAGATTATCATTTGGTTCCTTGGAAGTGCTGTAGCCCTTGCTAGATCATCTCATCCCACTTTTATTCTTATTAAGCTGTTCTGACCTGTGTTTGGGCCCTGAATTACCCTGTATGCAGATTATACTGGTAAAATTGCACTTTTACCCCTTATGACTGGTTTTCCTCTCAAACTCAGAATTCTCTGAGTTAAGCCTTTCCTTGAGATATTTAGGAGCTTTTATCCTTTGTATTGGGTCAAAATGAGCTAGTTATGGCTCATGATGAGGTTCTCATCAATCTTCTAGCAGCACTGCTCCATCTTACTCCTCTCAAGCAACCCGAGCCCCCTTTGCTCGTACATATCCGTTCACTCAGGATCTTTTCTCTCCATCTTCGTGGGATCTTGCATACCAGGAACCCGTGAACAATGTGGATCTAGCGCTGTACAATTAGGGTTATGAACCACATGATGATGCAAGTGCATATTCTTTTGATGAATTTGCATCTGAGATGTTTTCGGCCTACGAAAATGTCAATGCTATTCAAGGTTACGGACATAACAACCCGTATTCTGAGACGTATAACCCCGGTTGGCGCTAGCATCCCAATTTCTCCTGGTTTGATAACCCACAGAGACCGAGTCAGGCTCCACACTACCAGACTAGATGATACGAGAATGCACAGAACACGTATCCTAGGCAGCAACCATTCCTGTCTCAGCAGCAACAAACACGCTTTATCTATCAGTCGCTACACCAAGCTGCCAACTACCGTCCAAAGTGGGTCGACCCTTTGGAGTCTCTGAAGGAGGAATTGCAGGCATCAATTCAGAAATCTACTCATGACAACCTACAAATAGTGAAGGCAATGGCTGACCAAATACAGAGCATACAAAACACGCAAAACCAGATGATGCAGGAGCATAGGTCACAGGGAGCTTTACCTTCCCAGCCTATCCCAAACTCGAGATATGTGTAGAATCAGGGCACCCCACCTAGATTCCAAGCACCACAGGGGTAGGCACATGCTATTCTGCAAGCACCTCCTACACCACCTTGTTATGGACTCGATCAACCACCTTTGTTGCCAAACCCTGTGTATCCAGACCAACCCGCTCCTCTACCCCTTCATGGACAGCACGCCAATGCAAAAACTATCACCCTAAGGAGCGAAAAGAGTACATAGGACCCGCTACCTAGGCAAGTGGGTAATGATTTTTCTTGTGCTCTACCAAAAGATGGCTCACAACCCTCTTCCTCTCACAAGCCATCTTCATTTGATCAAGGAAAGAAGCCCTTAGACCCTGAAATTCCCGTCCCTTTTCCCACGACTCTAACACGAGATTTAGCACGGAACAAGGATACGTGAAATTTCGAGGACCTGAAATCTATGTTCAAGGAAGTTCACATTCAGGTCCCTCCCCTCAAAGCAATAGATCACATCCCAGCTATTGCTAGGTTCTTCAAGGACTACTGTACTCCGAAGTGAGAGTAGAGAATCGGACGACAGGCGGTATTATCTAAGGAAGCCAGCGCTATTATCTTAGCCAACTTACCACCCAAAGAGAAGGACCTAGGCACACCACTGATTTCCTACTTTTTGTAGGATTCCCCTTTTGATAGGGCCCTTCTTAACATGAGGTCGTCCAACAACCAAACTCCCACCACAGCATTTGATCGATTTTGATTTGGGGAGTTAAAGCCCACGTCGATTACCATATAGTTGGCTGACCGATCGGTGAAAATGTTAAGGGGAGTGGTTGAAAATGTGATCATAAAAGTTCAACGATTCTGCTTTCCAGCGGACTTTTTTGTTCTTGATATGGAGGTTCCTCCTAGTCTCCGTGATGCACCGATTATTCTAGGTCGCCCATTCTTGGCAACCGCCCATGCAAACATCGATTGTGCATCAGGATGCATGGAGATTACCCTAGGGAACGAAAAGGTTAGATTGGACATTTTCAAGGCAACAAAGAACTTCGATTGCAATTTAATCGAGGATGGTGAAGATGAAGATTCAGCTTTCTGTGGGAACATTGGGCTCCTCTACAGTGACCCAATGGTACATTCATCTTCACTATCAAGGGTCTTAGATCGCGATCCACAAGGGACTGAGACTAATGACATACACATTTCATCCCATGGATTTGGTTGTAATGGGTGTTCATCTGCTCTTAACACCCCTGATCCTAACTATCCTGTCCTGTATAACACTGACATCTTAAGATAGGATTACATGACCACTGGGGATGGATTCTCCATTAGTCAGGATCAGCATATTTCTGCTATTGTTTCCTCTCCTCCCCTACGCAAACCCTCTCCCCAGCCTCCTCTACTAGAGTTACAACCCTTACCTGATTCGCTCAAGTACGTATTTCTGGGAGAAAGTGAGACGTATCTCTTGATTATCAATGCTCACCTAACTCCTGACCAGGAACACCAGTTGATCTCCATTCTACAAGCACATAGGGCTGCTATCGGGTGGGGTATTACTGATCTCCACGAGATTCGCCCCTCATATTGCACTCTTCATATCTACACTGATGAAGGGGTGAGACCATTGAGACAACCTCAAAGATGCCTAAATCCAAATATGTTGGAGGTTGTCAAGAAGTAGATCATTAAATGGCTAGATGCAGGCATTATCTATCCTATTTCCGATAGCCAGTGGGTGAGTCGCATTCAAATTGTGCCCAAAAAGGCGGAACTCACTGTAATAAAAAATGAATTGGGTGAATCCATCCTGATCCACACCATGACTTCTTGCAGGTCTACATTGATTACAGGAAGCTAAACTTGGCTACCAAAAAGGATCATTTTCCCTTACCCTTTATTGATCAGATTCTAGAATGGCTGGCCGGGCGTAGTTTCTTCTACTTTTGGATCGATACTCTAGGTACAATCAAGTAGCGATCAACCCAGAAGATCAAGACAAGACTACTTTTAGGTGTCCGTTCGGAACATTCGTTTTTAAGCGAATGCCTTTTGGCCTCTACAATGCACCAGCTACTTTTTAGCGATGCATGATGGCCATCTTTTCAGACATGATCAGGGATTGTGTAGAAGTGTTCATGGACGACTTCTCCGTGTTTGGAGATGATCTTTTGTCTTGTCTTGATAACCTCATAAAGATCCTGAGGAGATGTATAGATGTTAACCTAGTACTTTCATGGGAAAAAAACCATTTTATGGTGAGGGATGGCAACGTACTAGGTCACAGGATCTCCTCTAATGGACTTGAGGTCAATCAAGCTAAGTTCGAAATCATTTCACGATTACCTCCACCTAGCTTGGTTAGGAAAATTAGATCATTCTTAGGGCATGTTGGATTTTATCGAAGATTCATTCGAGATTTCTCGAAAATTGCTTGTCCATTAACGAATCTTCTGGTAACTGACACTCCCTTTGATTTTGACTACTCAAGTCTCAGCACTTTCGAGACCTTGCGAAACACTATTTCAAGTGCACCTATTCTCCAACCTCTCGACGGGTCTCTCGACTTCGAGATGATGTGTGACGCCTCCGACTTCGCCATCAGAGCCATTCTTGGCCAGCGTCGAGAGTGCCAACCATTTGTAATATACTACGTTAGCAAAACATTGAACAAGGCTTAGCGTAATTATACAGTCACTAAGAAAGAATTGCTAGCTGTGGTATTCGGGTTGGTAAAATTCAGGTCATACTTACTCGGGTCCAAAGTTACCATCTACACTAACCATTCTGCCCTCCGGCATTTGTTGGCAAAGAAGGACGCCAAGCCCCGCCTTATAAGATGGATCCTTCTTTTGCAAGAGTTTAATGTCGAAATCTGCGACAAAGCCGAAGCACATAATGTTGTGGCGGATCACTTGTCTCGGCTAGACCTAAACTATATTCCGTACTCCCCACCGATATCTGACCGATTTTTGGATGAGTCTCTGCTGTCTATTAACTTTGTCGAGTTTCCTTGGAATGCTGATATAGCAAACTATCTCATCGCAAGTAGGCTACCTGCGGGATTATCCAAGGATCAAAAACTCAAATTTATATCAGAGGCTAAATTCTATTTTTGTGATGACCCACTGCTCTTTAGCATTGGGGTTGATCAGATCATCCATAGATGCATCCCTGATTCGAAAATCTCTAGTGTGCTATCCTTCTGCCATAGCGATGCTTGTGGGGGTCATTTCCCAGGTTGAAAGACCGCTACAAAGATTTTGCAGTTGGGATTTTTCTGGCCAACCATTTTCAGAGATACACACGAATTTTCCAAGTGGTGTAAGCGATGCCAGGCGGTCGGTTCTATGACCTGGAGAGATATGATTCATCTCTAATCTATTCTTATCGTAGAAGCATTCGACATCTGGGACATCAACTTTATGGGCCTCTTCCCAAACTCTCATGACTTTGAGTACGTACTCCTCGCAGTAGATTATGTCTCAAAGTGGGTAGAAGCTATCCCAGCAAGACGAGCCGATCATAAGACTGTCATATCCTTCGTCTGAGAATTCATTTTTGCGAGATTCAAAGTTCCTCACACCCTGATAAGCGAAAGGGGCAGTCACTTCATCCATGCCCATTTTAGGTAATTATTGAAGAAATATAGGGTGCAGTACCACATTGCTACCCTGTATCACCCACAGACCAATGGACAGGCTGAAGTATCAAACCGTTAAATCAAGCTTATCCTTCAAAAGATGGTTAAGCCTGATAGGAAGGATTGGTTCAATCGATTGATTGATGCAATATGGGCATATCAGACTGCATACAAGGCCTCACTTGGAATGTCGCCATATCGCATGGTGTATGGAAAGGCCTGTCACCTTCTTATGGAGCTAGAGCACCGTGCCTTTTGGGTAGTGCAGAAGTGTAATTTTAACCTCAAGGTCGGAGGTTAATAAAGGAAGCTCAAGCTCAGTGAATTAGAGGAGATTAGATGGGAAGAATACGAGAATGCAAAAATATACAAAGACAAGACAAAAGCTTTCCATGATCGACACATCTAGAGGAAGGAGGTTGCACCTAACCAGCAGGTCTGGTTGTTTGACTCTCGACTCAAATTCTTTGCGGAAAAGCTCAAGTCTAAATGGACTGGGCCATTTATGGTGATCCACCCGTATCCTAACGGGGCGGTCCAAATTAGAGACCCAAAATCTGGGCATGTTTTTACGGTTAATGGCTAGTACCTCAAACCATTCTTTGCCCAAGAACCTCCTCCTGCTGACGAAATGATACATCTTCTCGAGGATGTGTGGCTGATGAGTTGCCCAGCTGGACGCGTTGAACTCAGAACATATATACATATATAAATACCATATATACATAGCATATATTCATTTTTGCATATTGTTTTGCATATTGTGTATGGCATTGCAATGATGGCATGAGCTGAACGACAACTCAAAAGTAGTTTCAGGTGATTTCTATCCACATACACTCGACCTTATTTCTTTTATTCATGCATGAGGACATGCAAACACTTAGGCATGGGGAGGTAGTCCATAAAAATTGAAAATTTTCTGCCAACAGGTATGGGATTAGATTGTTTTATCAAGAAGTTTTATTAAAGATTTATTCTTTAGTAGATTCGTAAGCTTAGAATCCAATATAACCTCACATCTACATGTAGATTTTGCAATGGATCCACTGTTAAAATCGATAGACATCTCTAGTTTGTTGAGAAGAAGCATTGCTTCTTCTCCTGAACCTTTGGACAGCAATCAGGGAGTCAGGTGAACCATCTTCTAGTAGATCCACCAAAACATATATGAGATGAGAGTAGAGAGTCTACTGCTGCTCTAAGGCTTGTGTAAGGAATCTGTAACTTTAAATAATTGAATAATACTTAGAGATGGGCATAGTTTTTGCTCTCAATTCTTGCATACTAATTTTGTGAGAAATTCCGTCCCAGAGCCACCAAATAAGGTAAAAACATAGAGAGCGGGTTCTGATAAAATTAGGACTGAGGTGGATGGTCACGACCGTCCTCTACGAAATCCTCGACTGAAGGAGGGTACTGATGTCAAGGTCAGAAATACGTCGTCCTATCTGTTCCCTACCTGGTGCCAAGAGTAGGCACCTCCACCAAATAAGTCACCCGAGATCCTCTTGGTCATCCCCAAAATTCCCAAATAATGCCTCATGAATAAAAGTATGTATGTCATGTTACATTGTTGCATTATGTCATGTTTGTAATGGCATTGTGCCAGTAGATATATCTAAAAAAAAACAGAGAGAAGAAAAAGCGTACAAAATAGATATTTGCTTGTGAAAAAAAAATGTATTATGTTAAGAAGTTTGAGTTATGTAAGTCAAAATGTTTTGAGGGAAAAACACTTACCATCCCCACAAACCACGAAATACAGCCTTAACCTACTTTTTTCTGTATTTTTGACTGCCTAAATACGGGCTGACGAGTCTCACCTAGGGTTATTAGAACCTAATTAAAGTGTAATTCCATGCAAGACCACCAAATACAGTTGCAAATCTGGTAAGATGTGAGCTTAGGAAGAAAAAGAAAAAGAAAAAGAGAGAGAGACAGAAAGAGAGAAGAAAAAGTACAAAAGATTAAAGAGAGCATAGTTTTCTAGCCTTTTTCTAAGTTAATTTATTCAATAAGCTAGAAATCTAGATTCTAAAATACTAGTCTTAATGTTGTACCAAAAGAGAGTAAGCCACCAAATATAAATCTAGTTATCTCAAGCATCTTCTACCTAAGCGAAAAGCCAAGGATAAAATCAAAGAATAGTTTATATCCCCGAGAAAAGAGGTTTGCCTATCCCAACAGAATTTTACTAAGGGTCATGTACAAGCTTTAAATGTGTATCGACTCTTCGCTTGGATCCATTGTAGAAGCTACAACATTATATATTCATGGTTATCTAGATTCTGAATTTTTTATGAAACAAAAAGAAATAAATCGTTAGTTAAACTCTTGATAAAATGCATTTAGTCTTGCACTTGCTAGGGACTAGCAAGATTTAGGCATTGGGGTATGATTGCACAACAATCATAGGCCCTAATTCGCCTGAATTAAGGTAGAACCTAGCTTAACATGGGCATTCTGCATGCATACACATCGTACTTTGCATCTTAGATGATTAATATGTTTTATATATAATAATGTGCTATTTAAGAGGTATTAATAATTGCAGGTAATCCAGGGCTACAGATGACCGATCCAACCTTATGAATCTATTTGGAATGACAATGGGAGTCCAACATTTCCAAGAGAGCATCAATCAGACTCTCGTAGCACCCTAAGGAGTCCACAGAAGAAGTAGGAGCCAAGGGGCAAATTGAAGAATATATGGACCTCAAATGACCAATCCAACCACATGGATGGATCCGGATCGATGTTTGCAGTCCAACAGCGTAGAAATCAACACAATCGGAGGCCTACATCATCAGATACAAGGAGAAGAAGATGGACGGCCATGATGGCGCCACATGGTGCCATCGTAGCAGCCCATCACCACACCCCAATCTAGGAAGGAAATCCATGGGCCATTGGATCGTCATCCAACAGCTTCGATGCAGCCACAACTCCTGCCTCCAATCGCCTCATCAAGCAAGGGAGAGATCTCGATTGTTGGATTCCCATCCAACGACCCAGGGCGGCTACACAAGATTTGGAAACTATGACAATCCATACGCATAGCGCAGTGGAGAGCATGCTTAACAGAGAGTGCGTGATGCAAGTTTGAAGCATGATTGGGAGTCGGTCGCTACCGGGTGAAATTCCACACAGGATCTTCATCAGGTAGATCAGCGGCGAACACGTGGCGGGCGTGGGAGCATTTGATGAAGACGCGCGCGATAACATGCGCCTTAGGACTTAGCAAGTGCTGCGCACGCTCTTTAAGCCGTCCAATTGAGAGATCAGATAACTGAGATGGGTTAGGATTTAAGGAGTTGATCGAGGGCGAGCGGCAAGCATGCGGGCGTGCAGGCGAGCAACAGGCGAGCGAGGCCGTCAGATTCAGATCCAAGGGTGCACAGAGCACCACGTGTTAGGACCAGAACAAACTATGGATGGAAGAAGGATTTGGAAGGCTTAATCTCTACTGTTGATCTCTCGATCAATGGATCTGATTAATCTGAAGCCTTTGCACGGACTTAAGGGCTCAAACACCCTAAATGCCCTTCACAAAAGCTATAAAAAGAGGCCTAAGAGTCCCCTTTGAAGCCATTCCCTTACTTTCTTCTTCTTCCTCCCTCTACAACTCCTCTCCCTCCTTCTTCCCATTTTCTCTGCCTCTGTCTCTGCATCTCCGTCTGAAGTGTCCTTTGGGCCACCCCAACGGATCGTTACTATTCTTCCCAACCTCTCCAAAAGGCCACCATGGACCACCCGTGGTGCCCTCATTCTGTTACATTAGTAGTTATTTAGATTCATGTTTTCATTTTATCGCATATATCAAATTCAATCTCTTTGTGATGTGGATGTTGTGATTGATTGTTTTTATTACTTGATACGTATATTTGGAACAAATGCATGAAATCAAAAGTGCTTTTTGCCTCCCTGTGATCGACCAGGACTCACCAGTTTCGTTAATTATTTGCTCGAGATGTATTTCGCGCTATACTACAATGTGCTCATCTTTTACTTGATCTACGCCCTGAACACCTACGATGGGGTGCTCCTCTAAGGCCCCATCAAATGGTGACAACAATCTCTAGGTAATCGACACACCCTTTGCCGTCATCGAGGGAAAGCAGAACTACACCACATCTTCTTCAAGCAAGTCATAAAGAAGGAAATGTGATTGGGAAAGAAGTGTTACCTTCCACGTCGGAGGACACAACCCCATGGTGCCCACCAAGTCATGCAAGTCTCCAAGACTCACGTTCCTCACAATCACTTCCCCGATAAGGGTGCTCTTCAAGAAATCCTCCACCACCTCCACCGTCATGGATAAAGGTACGTGAACCTCAAACTCTAGCAGTCGCAGGGATGCAGGCAAGCCCTCTTATAGCTCAACAAACCCTTGACACAAAGGCGGGTGTAAATGTGGTTTCAGGTGCATGGATGGACACGAAGAGGGTCTCGCAACTCGACACTTGATCTAGTGGTGCCCTACACCTCCACAATGAAGACATATGATCAGATTACGGCAGGTGAAGCCACGATGCCCATGCCCTCAACATCGGAAACACAGAGGATCACGGAGGCCCCTCCAAGCCTGGCTACTAACAGAAACTGCAATGCTTGTTGGGAGGTAGCCCAACCTCAAAGAATAATCCTTGCACGCACCAGGTGTACTATATTCCCTTATCCTTCTATCTTTGCTTTACAATGAGGGCATTATCAGATTTAAGCATGGGGGGGTGATTATATCTAGTGTCTGGTATTTTATTGCTTTATTTGAATAATTAAAAAAAATGTATCAAAAAGAAAATAAAGCAATTAATATTATGTCATGAGGACATAATCTCGACTAGACGAGGAGGTTAAGATGAGCTATGTAGTATTCGACTCTAAAAAGATTTGGGAGAAGTCTTAGGGTCAGACTCTTTGGGCCTAAAGTAGGTTTAAAAGCTCGAGTACTTACTAAGATTCAGAATATTCTCTTTGTCCTTGAAGAAACCGAGCGGACATTGTTTTGAGTCTAAGGCTTTCAGAGTATCTGACTTCCCTATCTGCCCTTGGGTTTAAGAATTTTGGTAGCCTAAGCATCCAACTCCTACTCACCAGTCTGGTTCAATTAGCCTAATAAACACAAATCTTAAAAATACGTTCTTCTAAAAAATAAGTCCCTTTAAGTTTTGACTTAGGAGAGGCTTGAAAGCATAATCTGATTGGAATTATTCCCGTCCAATGAGAGGAAGAGTATATACTCGCCTTGAGGATGTAATTATACATGTCTCCCCCTCGATGCTTATCTCCTCGGATATTCAAATATCCTATTGAGGCATGTAAGCGCATCATGCTATTCAGGTGCCATGGGTGACACTCTCCCGAAGTGTTGATTGCTAGGGACTGGATTAGCTTCAGAATACCATGGGTGGCACTATTCCAAAGTGTCGATTCCTATGGGTTCTTAGGGTTTCCATGGGTGGTGTTATCATGAAACATCAAATGCTAACGGATCCTTTGAAGTGTGGTGGTGGGAGCGAGGAATTCAACATAGACTGTGTTGAGGGCCAATCCGAGGTTAGACTTAGAGGGATAACAAAAAAAAATTACAAAAGGAAAAATTAGAAAAACATTATTTCCTTTTCTCTCTTACTAATACACTTACAAGATGAATTAAGATTGTTTTGCACACATGCACGGATGCTTTAATCTCTGGGGTCAACAAAACCTTGGGTTGGCTTGAGGGCCAAAGAAACCTCTGCCGATGACCCAAAACAAACACTGATTGGAATTTGATAGGATGAAGAGGTTTTATCTTAGTCGATACTATAGAACCTCTGAGTCTAAATCCTTATATTTCAAACTTGTCCTTTAAGGGTTGGGTAGACGAAGGTGACCTGACCTCTACATTCCACTACTAGAAAATGTGAGTTGCAACAATTTTTTAGTGACCATTTTACAACTGTTGCCAATGATTGGTTTTGGAGACGGTTATTTAAATATCTGTTATAAAAAACTCTTCTCCCTCCCTCGCCAGCCAAGTGTGGCATGGGGTAATATTTAGCGACAGTTATTTTCGAAATCGTTGCTAAATGATAATTGAGGAGGGCAGTCTTTTCTCGCTCTCAACGGAAAAATTGGGGTTTTGGAGATGGTTTTTTTCCAAACCGTTGCTAAATGATAATTAAGGAGGGCAGACTTTTTGCGTGCTCCATGGAAAATTGGGGTTTTGGAAATAGTTTCTTTCTAAACCATCGCCACTTGTCCATGGAAAATTATGCCAACCTAAAAGTTGATGCCAATTAGTGGGGATGGTTTTGAGAAACAATCGTCACTAAGCACACCCATTCCATTCTTTTAGTGATAGTTTTGAAAAAACCGTTGCTACATGTTAAGATATTTTCAACAAATCGATCGACCTTCTCCTCCTCTCCCTTTCTTCTTCTCTGAACTCTGCTCCACTCCTCTATGACAACCTCCACTCCTTCGCTCGTCTGCGACCTTCGACATCAAGCTCGTCTGCGATCTTAATCGACCCTTCACAAGGTGGCCAATTCCTCCTCCTCGCAACACCGCCATTGCCTGGCTACCGCCCCCAACCCCCGCCCCCACGGAAGCTTCCCTTGCCCCATGTGCACCCACCAATCCCTGCGCAAGCTCCCCCCTCCCCCTGCTGCAAACTACTCCCAGGCACATCGTTGCTCGCCACCCACCTACCGCTCATCGTCACTGATAAGTCCAATTTATTGGACATTTATTTGGCTTCAGTACATATGGAATACATTTCCTTATAGTTTAATGGTCTAAGCTAAGTAGTAATTAACCTTAGCTTACGAATATTTTTGTATCTGCTTTGCATTCTAATACATACATTTATGCTCTTTATTTGATATGTGTAAGAAGAGAGAGAAAAAATAATAATAATGGTGGCTGGACATGAATATAATTAGCATTTGAAGGAGGGTATGCCCATAATTATCCACCACCGCCGCTCCCTCTACCAGCGTTCAAATCTAGTAGTTGCGCATGCGAAGGGAGAGGCGGACGTTGTGGATCTGTAAAAGGTTAAAGGATCCATATCCATCATCATTCTAGGGATCCTTCACCACTGGGGAGAAAGCAAACACGGTGGCTAAAGAATGCACGGTGTTTTAGAGCCAACTTCGTTGACGCCTGCACCCATCAACTTCCTCGTGCGTAGACTGCAACAGCAGGCCTCGCGCGCACAAGCGCACCCACGCCTTCGCGCAATAGCACTTCCTCCAGACGCACACACCAGCCTTGTGTGCATCTCCTCTCCACACACCACTAGCGCCCACGCGACCTTCCTACTTAGCCACTGCAACGCCACCACACCAAACTGTGACCTCATCGCAGCTCATCTTCCTTAACCGCGCAAACAGGGAGCACTCGCCGACCACAGTTCACCAAAGGCACTCTCTACCCCTGCTCACGACCACCAGCACTCCCTCTCTGATCTCAACCTCAAGTGACCACAACGCACATCCTTCTCCTCTTCCCCTTCTTCTTCTCCATTAGCGGCCAACAGAGAGGATCCCAGAGATACCAAAATGCAGCCATCAACTCCAGCCACGAAGCTTCGCATAGGAAACCCCATCAGACTCATCTCGACCTCTCGAGCACCATCGTACCCTCCGACGGGCCGACAATAGTCCATGCGCACACGTGGATAGCCCCTTCCGTCGGCCATCCTCCTCGTCGTCGGCGAGACTGCTGGCCACCGTTCGATGCACCGTCACTGCCCACGCGTAGCCATCATCACAGGCAACCTCCACCAAGCTTCGCACGGTCTGCCATCGCCTCTCCTCCACGCATGCATGAAGGGAAGAAAAGCTCTATTGTGGGTTTTATTTTTATTTACATTTGCATGCTATTGATGAGTGTAGGATTTTGATTTTTTTTTATTATTATATTGAGGTGAATTGGTAGATATGCACTTGCACTTTCCCAAATTTACTGGACTCTTGTTATGCACATTATTTTGCATTAAAATTGGATTCAGAATGGCATGCAATTAAGAATTACATATTCTGCCACTACACATGCATCATCTTGCATATTTTTGGAAGCTTGATTTCTAATGTAAAATTCACATAAATAGCCTTGAACTTCTCATGAAATTCAAAGTGACATTTAGAGCAGTAAATTCATTAAATTGATTTCGCGAATGTTTCTACGAACATGATGGCTCGCTACTCATGAATTTATTAGATCTATTCCTCCCTGTGGATAGGACCTAACCCATCGTGGTTAGTTTTACTGACAATTAGTTTTGTTCAAGATTTTTCCACCACGCGATTTCACTGCGATGACATATTTTTCTGATACATATTATTTCTGCAAGTGAAAAATGCCCGACCAAATGGCGTCGTTGCCAGGGAGGCAATCGACGCAATAAATTCTCCTGACTTTTATTTCTGAGTACTCTGAATTGCGCATTTATCTGATTATTCTTTATCTTTTCTATGCAAGGGATCTGATGAAGCGAAAGGTGTAGCGGAGAGATGACGTCGACCTTGAGCGACACACCTTAAAGATAATCGCAAGAGCCTATGGACCTTGATCCTACACGCATAGAGACTCACAGAGGACCATTTAGGAGGATTCTTCCTCTTAGACTTCTGATTTAGAATTTTAGAATGGACTCTTTAGGATTAGCCAAGTTATTTGTTTTCTCGCCCTTGTACTTTGGAGCCAATTTTTGGGGAGGTGTCCAAGATTCTTTAGATTCTAGGATCATTCTATGGTAGTTAGATCTTTTGATTGCGCATTTATTTTTACAAAAAAAAGATAATAAATCTAAACTTCCTGCTAGGAGCTGCATATCCATAGGATGACCATCTAGGATTGATTGAGCAGCACCTAGATTATCTTACTGCATTGCATGCATTTTTGCATAGAAGAGTGTTGGAGCAAGGTACGCATTTTGCATCAGTTATCTGCACATGCATTGCATCTGAACATAGTTAAAGAAGACCAATTAAACTGATTTGAAAAGATTAATCAAGTGGTTATGTTACTTCTTGAAAAGAAAGGAAAATATACAGGAAGTGTTTGAATAATGTGACTACGATTTTAAAAAAAAAAATCACTTTTCGTGGTGTGATGCACACTTTCTGCACTTAGCACGCACTATAGGCATTGCACTAGGACTTGGACCCTTAAGGCTATAGGCATCGATCTCTTTATAGGTGCAAACCCTCCTATCTCGCTTTGAAACAGTGGTATTAACATTTGCTCGAGTGATTTGATACTCTAAGGAGGGGGGCACCCCTTAAAGGAATTCAAGGGTAGTTAAGAGGCACCGCTAACGCATCCAATTCGCCCTACTTGCATCCCTTAGTTCCATCCTTGGAGTACCTTTTTTCTTGAGCATCTGAGAATATCATTGCAGCAAAGTGTACATCTTTAGGGCACTCGAAGGTCAATTTAGGGTACGTAATTGTTTAACAACTTGATTAATCACCCAAAAAGGACTAAAAGTAACCTCAACCTTCTTAACAGTCATTGACCAGAAATTTCAAGTGCCTCATTTCTCTTATACCACTTACGTGGGAATGGAGAAAAACTGCCTTAATTCTATTTGGCTAAGCTGAAGAGTTGGAAGAGGACTTAAAGAACTTTAAATCAACAGAAGACCTCTTGCCTTATGTTTGCTTGGTGTATGCTTGGTAGGCGCTCTCTTAGAAATAGTCTTCTCTTCAACCCTGAGCCTGAGAGAATTATAAGGAAAGCCAACCAAGAAAGAAGAAAAATGGCTGAAGAAAGACCTGAAGAAGAGATTAGGGTTGGTGAAAAGCAGAGAACCTTGAGAGACTATTTCCTCCCTACAACCCATCAAGCCCTATTGATCGCGTTTATGCATGGTTTGTTAAATTAGGGTTTTAAGTCGTTGCAACACACAAAAATGGATTCGCTTTTAAAATTTATAAGACCTAGATAGTGAGGTATCTAGGGTCGTCCAAGGAGGCAAGTTTGAAAATCAAAATCCCTTACTTTAAAGATGGAACTCAACTTTCTTTTTGATGTTTTTGAATATATAGTTTTTATGATTTTGAAATAATGGCAACACGCGAGTTTTTGTTGAAAGCGAGAAAATAGCTAAAACCTATTTCAATAAAGCTAACCCTAAGGTCACAGATAGAGCCTCTCCCTAAGCTCACCCTAGGCACGTGGAGGCCTAGAATAATTAGGGAGAGGGAGTGAAACAGATGCTAGGCAAAAATTATAAAAAGCTATGCAACAAAAATTGAAAGAAGGCAACTTGAATTAAAATGAACTTGTTCTACACAAAACACATAGAGGGAAGCTTCTAATCTACTTGAAATGCAAGAAGATAAAAACACAAATCCTCTAAATGAAATGGTGAAGAAGATGATGGCTTCTTGCTCCAAGCCTAGTAGCTCCTGGGCTTGAAAAGAGTCCTCCAACTCCTTCCTTGCTATGCTCTTCCAAGATGGTGTCCTCCAAGGTGGAAGCCACCACCTTCAATTCTCCTCCTCCAAGGGTGGATGTCCACCCTAAGTCCTTCTCGTTTCCCTAGCTGTCCTCCTTGAAGTAGAATGGCTCTCCTCCTTGGCGTGGCACAAGTTGAAGAGAGTGGGGAGAAGAAGGCACCAAAGGGGCGGGTGATGTGCCCCCTTAATCTTCTTCTCTACTCCTTCTTCTTGGTCGTAGGTGTAGGTGGGTATAGGTAGAATAAAACACTAATGGAGGATGCTCTAAAATGGTGGGAGGTGATGGGTTTATATAGAGTAGGAAGGGGCATAGGTGGCTCTTGGAATGGATGGCTAGGATAGGATATGGGGGGTAGTTGGGGATCCTAGGGCTAAGGGTGATTGGCGCCAACCCAAGGATTACCTAGGTGGTGGTTATGGGTGGTGACACCCCTTGAAGTTGGCGCCAAAATGGGTTCTAGAAGAGGGGGCTTAGGTGGCGCCAAGTAGGGTTCTAGAAGGAGGGGTAGGTGGGAGGCTAGGATGGGTTATATGGGTAGGTGTAGGGTTAGTTTGGGGGGGATTTTTGGAGGGAATTTTTGGCGCCAAAAAAAGGGTAGTTATAGGTGGTTTTGGCGCCATTTAGTGGTGTCTTTTGGAGGTAGTGGGTAGGCTAGGTTGGTGCCAAGGTGAGGTGGAAGTAGGGTTAGCTTATGTGGAGCTTAGGTGGAGCTAGTTGGTGGAGTTGTTAGGTAGGGTTTTTAGGTGGTAAAAGCCAAGGGAGCTAGAGCATAGCTAAGCTAAGTTAAGCTAAGCTAGATTAGCTAGTAGTGGATTAGAGGAGGAGGTATTGGAGCTAGGGTTTGGAGAGGAGCTGAGGAGGAGAAGCCTAGAGCTTGAATTAGAGCTGGCAACTACTGAAGAGGGTGGCTTGGAGCTACTCTAGCTGGCTTAGCTTGCTAATTCTTTGCTAGATGCTAAGCCAAGCTAAAGTGAGCTGGCTTCTACCATAATGAGCTGAGGTGAGCTGGGTCTGGTGCTCCCGGGGAGGATCAAGCTGGTTGAGGCAGCTAATGTAGCCTAGCTCAACTCAGTTGAGCTAAGCTGAGTCCCTGGGAGCTAGACTTGAGCTTCTTAAGCTGAAATTAAGTCATCTTCAGTAGTCTGGAGTTGAGTGGAGCTGGATATAGCTGGACCCGAGTTGGGGTGAACTCTAGTCAACTCAGTTGAGCTAGCTAGAGCTCCATATGGACTAATGGGAGCTGAGATGAGCTAGACTCAACTAAGTTGAGCTCGATCTAAGCTGACTTGAGCTAGGGTGAGCTAAGATGAGCTCTCTTGAGCTGCCATTCAGTTGCGATGAGCTGAATGGAGCTAGGATGTGCTGACCCTAATCCAAGTCAGCTGGATTCCAGCTATGGTGAGCTGGATCAAGCTGAGTTCCAGCTAGTTTGAGCTTCTCCTTCACCTGTTGCCTTCCTGAGTGCTAGGGTTCTAGGGATCTGTTAATCTGTTTATCCCTAACACTCACAAAAATACATTAAAAAGACAATAAAAAAATGTAATGTATGCCTAACCTAATTAATGTCTAAATGCAGCCCAAAAATCCGTTTGCGAAGTAAAATCCTAAGAGCTAGGTTTGTTTTAATGCATAAGAATGATGATAAGCTGGCGTTTATCACCTACCTATCTGAAGACCTGGAGTGGATAATCCATATGAAATCAAGAGCAACACCATATCTTTGCTCCCATCTTTTTATGGTACTGCTAGGGAGGATCCCTACAGGCATTTTGAGGAATTCACCAAGGTCTGTTGCACATTGAAGCTCTAGGGCTTTACTGATGAAGCCCTGATGAGGGCTCTATTTCCATTTTCCCTAAAGGATAAGGCCAAGCACTGGTATCATACCCTTGATGCAAGGGTAAATGATTGGACTACCCTTGAGGGAGAATTCTTGAAAAAGTATTTTCCTATGAGTAAGACCAACCATTACAGAAGAGAGATTATGGGTTTTACTCAATAGGAAGGGGAGCAATTTCATGAGACTTGGGAGCGCTTTAATGACCTTCTTAGGTTATGCCCCCACCATCAAGTGCCAAGATGGCAGTTGGTCGAAAGGTTCTATTACGGATTATTTGAAAGGCACAGGAAAACCATCGATGCAGCTTGTGCAGGAACCTTCATGACCAAAACTGAGGATGAAGCCTGGGCATTATCTGAAACATTAAGTAACAATTCCATACATATGTCCTCTGCCTATCAAGAAAGAAAACCATCAATTTTGCATAGGAAGACAGAGGCCCATAAAGCCAAGGCTACTCAGGATTTGGCTCATCAGATTCAATTGTTGAACACAAATTTTGATAGGCTTTTAGCAAACCCCAGCATGAACCTACAAGCATCCTCTATCTTTCAGTCTTCAAGTGAATGCTCCATTTGCCAAAGCACAATGCACGCCACTACAGAGTGCCACCAGGCAAATCAATTCCCTGAGTTGATGCAGGCCGACCTGAACGTAGCCCAAGGTTTCCGCCCACCTCCTCGTAATAACCCGTATTCTAATACCTATAATCCAGGGTAGGGGAACCATCCAAACTTCTCATGGAAGTAAGGTGGTGCTTCTAACCCAGGGAATACAAGACCCCTACCTCCCCAACCTATATACCAGCCATTCTATGAAAACCCTCCTAAGAATAAGCCCTCTGAGATGGATGAACTTAAAGCCATGATGAAAGTGATGCAAGAGCATCAGAATATGGTCATCCAATCTCAGAATAAGATGATTACTGATATGCAATCCCAAATTGGTCATCTTACTGAGGTAGTTAGGCAGCGTGATCCGGGGAAGTTGCCTAGCTCTTCTAAGGAGAACCCAAATGGCAAGGGGGTCATATTAAGGGAGCACGCCCAAGTTGTGACTGTGCTGAGGACTGGAAAGAAAATCGACAAGCCTGATAACACTCCTACGGTCACGTCTCAGGATTCCCCTCCTACACTCGACCTGAATTCCATCTCCATTGAGGAAGAACCACACTACTCTCCCTCGCTTGAAATCACCTACCCTAAGGATGTCGTCAGTCCGCCACCCTTCTCCCACCATGATGACCCCTCTACCCAGAAGCCGATGGTGCCCTATCCAGAGTACCTATCTACTCCTGGGGAATCTTCTCTTGGCTTGCCTGGAGCCAAGGATAGGACAAAGGAGATTATGGACACTTTTAGGCAAGTCTAGATCAACTTTCCTCTGTTGGAAGCTATCAAACAGATCTCATCGTGTGCCAAGTTTCTAAAGGACCTGTGCACCTAGAAGCGCCGATCTAGGAGACAGGTCCAAGCTAAGGTCATCCTGTCTGACCATGTTAACTCGGTTCTCCAACATGGAACACCCCCAAAATGAAAGACCCAGGGGCCTCGTATATTTCAGTGGTTATAGGTAACCAACACATTGATGAGGCTCTGCTCGATCTGGGTGCAGGGGTGAATATTTTACCAAGCTCTGTCTACAATCATTTGGGAGGAGGTGAGTTAAAGCCTAGTCCAGTCATCCTCCAGGTCGCGAACAGATCACTTAAGACACCACGGGGATTACTGGAAGATGTCTTGGTGAGAGTGGAGGACTTCTTCTTCCCTATTGACTTTCTTGTGCTAGACATTGACCCATCGAATAAGCCTATTAAGCTATCCATTATTCTAGGATGCCCCTTCCTGGTAATAGCCAACGCCTCTATCAATAGTAGATTAGGGGCACTTAAAATGGGCTTTGGAAACAAGAAGATCTGGTTGAATGTTTTTGATACTTACAAGCAATACGGATTTGAAGATTGTTCTCAGATTGAGGCTATTGATGAAATAATTTAGGAGACTACTCCAGCACTCCTATGTAGAGATCCCCTCCAAAAGGTCATATCTAAGGACCATCCTCCAATTATTAAAGAAATTGAAGGGGAAATACTTGAACTAGAAGAGTTGCTGGGGATATACACAGAGTTTTTGTCCCTACCCTAGACCATGAAGGTAGATCCACTACCTGAGGTGGGAACATCTCAACTTAAACCCTCAATCCAAAAGGCTCCTGAGTTGGAGTTGAAACCCCTCCCAAGCACATTTAAGTATGCTTTCCTTGGCCCTAATGACACGCTCCCCGTTATTATCTCATCTGCATTATCTGAATCACAGGAGGGAGCTCTACTTGAGTGTTTACAAAGGCACAAGGAAGCAATTGCCTGGTCAATTACTGATATTAAGGGTGTTGATCCCTCCCTTTGCATGCATCATATATACACGAACGATTCCATGAAACCCTTTCCAGATATGCAGAGAAGACTCAACCCCAATATGCGGGAGGTTGTTGAAAAGGAGATTCTGAAATGGTTGGATGCAGGGATTATCTATCCCATTTCAGATAGTAAATGGGTCAGTCCTATTCATGTGGTGACCAAAAAGGCAGGAATCACTGTGGAAGAGAAAGACCAAGGAGAGTTAGTAACCACTAGACCCTCAACTAGTTGGAGGGTCTGCATTGATTACCGCCGTTTAAACACGGCTACCCAGAAAGACCATCTCCCCTTACCGTTTATCGATCAGATTCTGGAACGACTAGTGGGGAATAAGTACTTCTATTTCCTTGATGGGTACTTTGGGTATAATCAGATAGCCATCTTTCCTAACGATCAGGAGCGTACTACCATCATGAGTCTGTATGGTACATTTGCGTTCTGCTGAATGCCATTCGGGTTATGTAATGCTCCTGCCACTTTCCAACGATGTATAATGGCTATCTTTTCTGATATGATCGATGAGTTTGTTGAGATTTTCACGGATGACTTCTCCACTTATAGCTCATCGTTTGACCTATGCCTTTCGCACCTTGATAAAGTCTTAACCCATTGCGAAGAGGTAAAACTGGTGCTTAGCTGGGAGAAAAGCCACTTTATGGTCCAGCAGGACATTGTGTTAGGGCATGTAGTTTCCAAGAGAGGATTAGAGGTGGATACCGCAAAAATTGATTCCATCTCTAACCTTCCATCGCCCACCAATATTCGTCAAGTTAGATCTTTTCTTGGCCATGCTGGATTTTATAGGTGCTTCATTAGAAATTTCAGTAAAATCTCTGAGCCACTCTACGACCTGTTAGCGAAGGATGTCTCCTTCGATTTTGATGATAGATGTGGTGAGGCTTTCCAAGTCTTGAAGAAATCCTTTATTACCACACTGATTCTCCAAGCACCAGATTGGACTCTCTCGTTTAAGCTAATGTGCGATGCTTCTGATTTTGCAGTAGGAGCGATCTTAGGTCAAAGGGTTGATGGCAAATCTCATGTGCTGCATTATGCCAGCAAGACCCTTACGGATCCTTAGCAAAACTACACGGTCACTGAAAAGGAGCTTCTTGCTGTAGTGTTTGCTTTAGAAAAGTTTCGATCTTATCTTTTGGGATCCAAGGCTGTGTTACTCACTGATCATTCAACTTTAAAACACCTTCTTGCTTACCAAACCTCGCCTAATTCATTAGATTCTGCTACTCCAAGAGTTTGACCTGGAAATTAAAGATAAGAAAGGAGTTGAGAATGTGGTAGTAGATCATCTATCTAGGATCCCTATTGATTCATCAAACCCTACTAACAGTATCCAAGAGACTTTCCCTGATGAGTCTCTGATGGCAATGGAGGCTAAAACTCCTTGGCTCACTGACATAGTGAACTATCTGGTCACTGGCATTACCCCCAGTACTTGGGACAAGCAGAAGCGAGACAAGTTTTTTACTGGCACTAAATTTTATCACTGGGAGGAACCTGAGTTTTTTAGAATAGGCCCTGACTAGCTTTTCCACCATTGCATCCCTGACGAAGAACAAAGGAGTGTTCTGAGTTTTTGCCATGACCTCCACTGTGGGGGACATTTTAGTGGAAAAAAGACTACCCAAAAGGTTCTTCAGTCTGGCTTTTGGTAGCCCACATTATTCCGAGATGCACATATATATGTAGGTGCATGTCTACGTTGCCAGTAGATAGGAACCATCGGAAAAAGGCATGAGATGCCCCAGCAACCTATCCTCCCTGTTGAGATCTTTGATATTTGGGGCATCGACTTCATGGGTTGCTTTCCTGTGCCCTTCTTAGTACATCCTTGTGGCTGTGGACTATGTATCGAAATGAATAGAAGCCATACCCACGCGAACCAATGACCATTCCGTGGTCTTGGGTTTTGTTAAGGCTAATATCATTTCTCTGTACGGATGCCCAAGGACGACCATAAGTGATGGAGGACCTCACTTCAAGAACGTACACTTCACAAGACTACTCCAAAATTTGGGAGTCAACTACATGATAACCACACCTTACCATCCCCAAATGAGAGGATAAGTTGAAGTGTCTAATAGGGAGATTAAGCAAATTCTAGAAAAAACTGTCAGGCCCGACCATAAGGATTAGTCTAAAAAACTAAATGATGCTCTTTGGGCCTACAGAACAACATATAAGACTCCCTTGGGCGTGTCTCCTTTCTAGCTTGTCTATGGAAAGGCATGCCATCTTCCTGTTGAAATCCAACACAAAGCCTATTGGGCTATTAAAAACGTTAACTTGAATCTGAATAAAGCAGGAAAGGCACGTATGCTGGAGTTAAGTGAGCTTGAGGAGCTTCGTAATGAAGCCTATGAAACTTCTCAAGCTTACAAGCAACGTACAAAGGTCTTCCATGATAAGAAAATCATTAGAAAGACCTTTGAGTCCAACCAGTGGGTCTGGCTTTTCAATTCTAGACTTAAATTATTTCTAGAAAAACTCAAGTCTCGCTGGGATGGGCCATACGTTGTTATCAATACCTTCCCTCAAGGAGCTATAGAAATTCGGAACCCTACTTCTGGTGCGAGCTTTAAGGTAAATGGCCAACAACTTAAACCTTATATTACTCTTTCAGATGGCCAGGTTTTGGACGCACTTCGGCTTGAGGAGCCTTAGCTCCTCCTACTCTCCTCCTCAGGTGATATTCTTCTATGTCTTTATTTTTCCAATGAGGACATTATCAATCTTTGGCATGGGGAGGTATAACCTAAGGATGTTTATAGCATTTATAAATATTTGCATACATTTAGGATAGTGCATTAGCCAAAAAAAAAATCTTTTATTTTCTTGAGCTTAATTGGTTAGTCCCTAGCAGAAAATTTATCAAGGAAGTGTCATTGAAGATTTTTTTCTTAAATTATTTCTTAAGTTTAGAATCCAGTACAGTTACATTCACTTACATGTAGACTGGGTAATGGATCTTTGTAGAAAATCAATAAGCATTTTTAGTCTACTGAACCCTTGGACAGTTAATAGGGAGTCAGGCATACTATCTTCTATTAGATCCACCTCATATTTATGAGAAAGTAGAGAGATTACTAGTGCGTTAACTCTAGTGCAAGGACTCTTAAGTTCTAGATAATTAGATGATGATACTTCAAAGTTAGGCATAGTTTTCTCTCTCTGTTCCTGTGTGCATACATTATGTGAATTCCTGAGAGTCACCAAATAAGGCAGATACACAAAGATTGAGTCTTGATAAAACTATGACTATGGTGGATGGTGACGACCATCTTTCATAGAGTCCTCAATTGAAGGAGGGTAATAGTATCAAAGGTCAAAAATATGCTTTTCCTATTCATCCTTTCCCGGTGTCGAAAGTAGGCACTTCTACCAAATAAGCCACATAATATCCTCTTGGCCATCATCATCCCTAATAATGCCTCATGAATAAAAGTCTGCGTCTTGTTATGATTAATTTTTATAAAAAAAAAAGGAGTCCAAGTTTGGAATTTTATCTTCATGTCATTTTTTGTCAATGTTCTTGAGGCAACAACAAAAACACTCATTGCGATCCACCAAATATGACCCATACCTACTTTTCAGTATTTCTGATCACCCGAATATTAGCTAAGGACTTCTAGCTTAGTTGTAGAGTTATTAGGACTTTTATTGACATGTGAATGCCATGTGAGGCCACCAAATAATAAGTATATTTACAAAAATCTGGTAAGATATATGATCTCAAGAAAGAAGGAAGGAAGAAAGAGGAAAAGGAAAGAGAGAGAGTAAGTGAGCAGAAGGGAACTCAAAGAGAGCACAATGTTTAGCCTTTCTCTAAGTTGACTTGTTTGATAGTCTAGAGATCTAGAGTCTGCAATACTAGATTACATGTAGTATTAGATGAGTGTGTGCCACTAAATATGAATCCATTTAACTCAGTATCTCCTACCTAAGCTAAAAAGCCAGGGTCAAACTATAGATTATTTTCTGCTTTATCCCCGAGGGAAAATGTTGCCTATCCTAATTAAATATTTACCAAGGGTTAAGCACGAACTATAAATATAAGTTGGCTTTTCATTTGGATCCGTTACCTAGGCTACTATCACTTCACATTTGTTTGGATCTCTAAATTTTTGGAATAAAGAAGCTTTTAGTCACTTCCATTATTTTTGCACTTTTACTCGGGACTAGCAAAACTTAGGCATGGGGGCATTTGATAAGTCTAATTTATTGGACATTTATTTGGCTTAAGTACATATGGAATACATTTCCTTATAGTTTAATGGTCTAAGCCAAGTAGTAATTAACCTTAGCTTATGAATACTTTTGTATCTGCTTTGCATTCTAATACATACATTTATGCTCTTTATTTGATATGTGCATGTAGAGAGAATAAAAATAATAATAATAGGTGGCTGGACATGAATATAATTAGCATTTCAAGGAGGGTCTGCTCATAATTATCCATCACCGCTGCTCCCTCCGCTAGCGTTCAAATCTATTAGTTACACATACGAAGGGAGAGGCGGACATTGCGGATCTGCAAAAGGTTAAAGGATCTTTATCCATCATCATTCTGGGGATCCTTCACCACTGGGGAGAAAGCAAACACGGTGGTTGGAGTGTGCACGATGTTTTAGAGCCAACTTCGTCGACGCCTGCACCAAACAACTTCCTCGTGCGTAGACTGGAGCAGCAGACCTCACGCGTGCATGCACGCCTACGCCTTCGTGCAACAGCACTTCCTCTAGACACACACACCAGCCTTGTGCGCATCTCCTCTCCGCGCACCACCAGCGCCCGCGTGACCTTCCTACTCAGCCATGGCAGCGGCACCACACCAGACCGTGACCTCATCGCTCCTCATCTTCCTTCCTCAACCTTGCCAACAGGGAGCACTCTCCAACCACAGTACACCAAAGGCACTCTCTGCCCCTGCTCATGACCACCAGTGATCCCCCTCTGATCTCAACCTCAAGTGACCACAACCTGTGTCCTTCTCCTCTTCCCCTTCTTCACCATTAATGGCCAATAGAGAGGAACCCAAAGCTACCAAAATGCAGCCATCAACTCCAGCCATGAAGCTTCACGTCGGAAACTCCATCGGACTCGTCCCAACCTCCCAAGTATCACAGCACCCTCCGACGGGTTGACAATAGTCCACACGCATGTGTGGACAGCCCTTGCCGTCGACCATCCACCTCGTTGCCGACGAGACCGCCGGCCATCGTTTGATGCATCGTCACTGTCCACACGTAGCCCTCGTCACGGGCAACCTCCACCAAGCTCTACACGGTCTGCCATCGCCTCTCCTCCACGCACACATGAAGGGAAGAAAAGCTCTATTTTGGGTTTTATTTTTATTTATATTTGCATGCCATTGATGAGTGTAGGATTATGATTTTTTTTATTATTATATTGAGGTGAATTGGTAGATATGCAATTGCACTTTCCCAAATTTACTCGACTCTTGTTATGCACATTATTTTGCATTAAAATTGGATTCAGAATGGCATGCAATTAAGAATTACATATTCTACCACTACACATGCATCATCTACATATTTTTGGAAGATTAATTTCTGATGTAAAATTTACATAAATAGCCTTGAACTTCTCATGAAATTCAAAGTGACATTTAGAGCAGTAAATTCATTAAATTGATTTCGCGAATGCTTCTACAAACATGATGGCTCGCTATTCATGAATTTATTGGATCTATTCCTCCCTGTGGATATGACTTAATCCATTGTGGTTAGTTTTACTGATAATTAGTTTTGTTCGGGATTTTTTCTACACGCAATTTCACTACGACGGCATATTTTTCTGATGCATATTATTTCTGCAAGTGAAAAACGCCCGACCAGGCGCGACCCCTACTACCCCCTCCCTTCCCCACCCATACCTCCCCTCCCGACAGGCAACCACCCACCACCCACCCACCGCTACCACCGCCATCCACCACCACGCCCTCTACCGCCCCCTCCCCTTCCCACCCATACCCCCCCTCCAAACCTACAGCAGCCTACCACCACTGCTGCTGTCACCCATCACCATGCCCCTTGCTGCGCCCTCCCCACTCATACCCCCCTCCCAATCGGCAGCCCCCCTACCCCAAAAGCCCCTCCTTTCTTTTATTTTTCTTTATTAAATTAAATTAAATTTATTAATTAGATTTATGTGAAATGCTTGTTAAATTAGTTGTTAAATTTAAATGCATGTTAGTTAATTTTTCAATACCTATTAGATTAGTGGTTAAATGCATATTATTTAATTTTAAATGCATGTTAAATTAGTGGTTAAATGCATATATGTTTATTAGTTGTTACTAAAATGTCAGTTAGATTAGTTGTTACATACATGTTAAATAGTTGTTACATGCCTGTTAATCAATTGTTAAATGCCTATTAGATTAGATTATTTCTTTTGCTTAATTTGAATGTAGGGTGTGCCCACAATTGAAATTTGTTATTATTGAATTTAGTGTGTTACATGTGGGGTGTGGCCATATATTGTAAATGATTTCTTGTATTTTTGTAAGAAATGTGAATGTCTAATATTATAGAGGAAATTCTGCCAAAAATTATTCGGCAGAGTTAATGTTAGGCTTTATGATTTACAAGTTTCTCATTTAGAGTTTATAATATTGGATTTTAGGAATTTTGGTTTTGGATTTAGGTTTTAAGGTTTTGGGTTTATGTTTAAGTTTTTAGGTTTTGGGTTTTGATTTTAGAATTAAAGTCTTTGATTTTGGATTTAAGGTATTCGATTTGAAGTTAAGGCTTTAAGGTATTGAGTTTAGGTTTTTTGATTTAAGATTTAGGATGTTCGATTACAATTAGGGTTTAAAGTTTGAGATATAGGGCTATGGTTTGAGTTTTGTTATGATTTCAAGTTAAAATTAATGGTTTAAAGGTTTAACATTTATGATTTAATTAGGATAAGGAGTTAGGGTTTAGGTCGTGCAATGTTAATTGTTAATTGAATTAGGGTTTAGGAGTTAAAGTTTTCGATTTATGTTTTTGGGTTTAAGATTTTCGATTTAGGTTTTTTAAGTTTACGACTTTTGATTAGTGCTTTCAATTTAGGGTTTTGGGTTTAGTTTGGCTTTGATTTTACTGGCGATGGTTTAACAACCGTCGCTAATTGATTAATAACTTTCCTTGACATTTGGTGACAGTTGTTAAACCGTCCCTAAAAGTATGAAAATTTTTTACGCGTAAATTGAGTTCCCGCCAAGAAAATTGGCAGTGGTTAATTCAGAACTATTACCAATTAATTTAGCAATAGTTTGAAAATCGTCGTCAAAGCCACTTCCATGTTCACCCCCACGTGCTCAGAAGGCGACAACAAGGGATTGTAATCGTCGCCAAAAGAAAACAGCGATGCGATATGCTGTGACAGTGTATGGCGTGGTTAATAGTGTTTTGGCGACGTTTCTAAACCGTCACAAAACTTGTGTACTGTTGTTGTGTTCTAGCTTAGAGGACCATTCTTTTGATCATAGCGCTTTAGTTAGGATAAGCAAAATTTAGGCATGAGAGTATTTGATAAGTCCATTTTAATAGATTATTTATAAGCCTAAGTTTGTTAATACATATACTTTTGAATTATTAACATTCTCATTTAGTCATAGAATAACTACATGCATTATAACTTATGATTACATTTCAGAGATCACAACCCAATTCCCACATATCCCTCTCTCTCGCACATCTAAATTCCCTGCACCATCTCCCATTTTATCTCAATTGGGCTCTATAATGTTCTACCCATCCCATTTCTCAATTTTCCAGCAATAAGCCCCAAAAGAAATCCCAACCCAGCACTCCGCCCTCTCGTGTTTTCTCATTTAACTCACCCAGCGCACGCCCTGCCTAGCTCTCAACAGCACCCATCCGTGCTACCACACACGCCACGCGACAAACACAGGACACCCCAACGAACCCGACTTCTTCGCCCCACGCATGCACACCCGCCACCGACTTCCACGTACACAGTACCATACGGACCCGCGACGCTCCCCGACCCGACCGCTCGCGCAGGCCCTACCTCGAGGGGTCTTCTTCCTCAACTCGGACAGAGGGCGACCCATTCTTTCCCGATCGCTCGTGACCCTCTCCAATCCTAACGCGCTCACGACAGTGAGGGAGGAGGGCTGCGAGCTCCTCCACCACCACGTTTCCATCAGCCCCATCACCGACTACCACCACCACTGACCATCTGCACGGCCGACCACCAACAGAGCAACTCTGCCCAATGCACAGCCACCCTCACAACCGCCAGCCATCACACCATCTTCTCCGTCAGCACCACCATCTTCCCAATACCCGACAACTAGCCATCACCACTCTCCGCCGTCATCATCTTCACGACCACACGGTGGGTTGCGGTGACAGCGCGGAAGGCTTGAGTGACCGTGCACGTCCGCAGCCACATTCACCGTACGACCATGATCATCGTCGGCACCACCTCGACACCCCTCTCACGGTGACAATGCAAGGGGCGTGTGGGTGTGCCATTTCCGATCTCCAACGACATCCGCAACCGCCACCACCGTTATCCACGCTCCCCGGACGCGAGGGGCCATGTCTCATGTTATTTTTGTTTTGTTTTTCTATTTTGCGAAGTCCTTGTAGTTGTTTGAATGTGAATGTGACAAATCTTGTGGTTACAGGTAATGCGAATATGACAATTTCTTGTTTTTGCAAATGAATGAGATTTAGATGTGTTAATTAACCTTCCCGTGGACACGACAATTTTCCCATCCCCCGTATATGGTTTATTCTTGTTTATATTTGTTTTGTTCGGACAATTTCGCCTATCACAATTCAACGATAATTTCATATTTGATTTCGATTGTGGTTATTAATTTTGAATCGATCCGATCACGCACGATCAACACCACCCCTTTCGGTCACACCAATCCTATTGCCCCTCGGAGACATCCCACCTCTGTCACGGGTACAGACTTAACTTAAACATCGATTTGATGGTCACGTTAACAAATTTATTTTGATTCGTTACTTAACACGAAATTCAAATTACGAGGACAATTTAACAAGATAATTTGGGGTAAAGTTCTCAACAATGAGTAGCCATGGCAAACGAAAGCTAAAAGGAAGAAGACAACGATAACTATGATAACGGAGAGGTAAATTCTTTTTCTATAAAAAAATTGTAAGATATTTTATAAAAATCATATAAATTTAGTAAGTCACTAAAGTTAGAAAATAAAAATCTAAAAATTAAATATAATTCTCTTCAATCTAAACAAAAATGCTGTAGCATTGGAAAATCAAAGTTTAATTTTAGAGAACAATAAGTTAACTGATGAAAATAGTCGTTTGAAAAGATTCAGTTTAAAAAAAAAGACCAGCGCCATTGAAAAGGATCTCTGTTGTCCTAAGGAAAATTAACTAAATTGATTAGTGAGTTTACTAAAATAGGAAAGACAAAGATTTCTGAAAGTAGATCTACAAATGCACACACAAAGAAGAGATCTTATGAATAAAAGCCAAAGGATTGGAATCCATGTGGATCCCAACCTTAGTTGACAAGGATTAACCCTAAGGTTTAGTTTACTTGGGGGGTTAAGGGTTAACTCTTATTTACTTAACTACTTAATCTCCTATTTGGTAACCTGAGTTAAGCCACTTTAACACGGGTTTGCCTAATAGTTTCTACCAGTGTTAGTCAAACCCGTATTAAAATTATACACCACACATCTCTCTGGCAACCCTCACATTTCATATTCTTAACACCACTACTAAGTAAATGCCATAAGAGTTAAGACCACAACTTAACACTAATTTAAGTAAACACAAACTTGTGTTAACACTACTTTGTAAGTAAACATAATTGTGGGTTAACACTAATTTCACATTTCTTGACACCACTTTCTTAACCCCTCAAGTAAATTCGCCCTAAAGGACCCGAAAAAATGTTGGTACCTGGATCTCTTGTAAATTCTTGTTTTGCAGATTTTGGAATAGACCGAAGGAGCTATCTTTTTGGACTTCATCAGGAAAGATCGAAGGTTCTTGCAAACCAAATGGTATGGTGATGGTATCCATACCAATGGAGATAAAATGTTTGATTTTGTTGATTTATATTTTTGAAATATCATCAAGATAAGGGGAGAAATTTTTGAAATTTTTTATGCTTCCTTTCCATTAGAAAGGGGGAGAATATCCTTAGAAAAATTGCTCTTAATCTTAGTTGGTACCAATATTTCAATTGGTTTCATGGAATGTATGACTTTAAGAAAGAATTGCATATTCCATTTGCATTCAAAAAAGGGGGAGTTAAATATTTATTGTAGAAGAGCTTGTCTTAAGCGGGAGATTAGGAAAATTAAAATTGACCTTTTTGATAATGTCAAAAAGGAAAATAATTTTTTGCTTATTTATATGATTTTGTCAATATCAAAAAGGATAGGATTGTTGGTGCTAACACACTACAATTTTTTATTTTGTTTATAACAAAACACTTATTATTTAGTATTTACATTTGAGATTAAGATTTCAGATTAAATGTAAATAGAAGGGAGTTTGATGGATGCTAAAACTCAAGCTTCATGGAGGCATGAAGGAGCTTAATGGAGAAAGGCATCAATGGCCAATGGTTAAGGGATTCAAAATTTGAAGAGAAATGAAGAATAGTATAGTTTTATTTATTGTAAATTAGTGTATTTTATTTTTCTCTTTCTCATTTTGTAGATACCTATAAAAGAGGTCCAAAATAGAGTTAATAATCTTGGCGAGCTGTTAAGGTACTTAGAAAAGCAAACCCTACACTTAAAACCTGATAAATGCTTGATCATTGATATTAAAATCCCTAGATTATATTAGTTTCCTAGCCAACCTGATTTAGAGTTGCATATTAGGTTTAGAGCATGCATTTAGCACAAATTTGATTTTAGACTAATTACTGTATTTTGTATATATGCAGGTTGTAGATAGAATAAAGTGGAGGAGCTTAATAAGAAATAAAGACATAAGTGTTGAACATGATTTCTACGCTAAAAGTTTTAAGTTTTGAAAACTCTATCGTTGTAATCGTGTAAAACTCCGTCAAACAGATAATTTAACTGAAACTTTGATGAGTCCTGAGTTGAACACGTGATGGCGAACGTTTGATCAAAAACCACATTTATATTTGTTGTCAAGAAGTAGATTAGCTGATCAAATTAAATCTATGCTAGTTATCTACTTAAAGAATAATTAATAGAAAATAGAGAGAGAATAATACAAATAAAGAGAAAAAAGGGAGAGAATAAACAAATATTTCATAGCCATAGATTCATGTTCATTACATCTAATTGCTACACTAGAAAGCAGGGAATCTAATCTAAAAAGTGGTAGAAAGAGAAGGGGGAGAGAAGTTATCCTCCTCGACAGCTACTTGGAGGATGAGACGCATTAACGGAGCGCCTGAACAAGGGTGGTGAGATGTTTAACAAAAGAGGACGGAGGACGGAGGATGGAGCAGAGCGACGTCGCAGCAGGATCTGCTTCCCAAACAGCAGTGAGAGGACAACCGTGGGATGTTCCACGAAGGGGGCGAGAAGATGGAAAAATTATCTTTTTTACTTTAATGGAGCATCCCGGGTTTAGGATAAGCTTGTAGAGATTTGGAGGAGGTGAGAGTACAAAGGAAGAGATGATGAAAATGAGAGGTATGAGATTCCTTTTATAGTTGAGGAAGAAGGGAATAAAAGTCTTTTTCTTAAGTCTTTAAAATGAATATGCAGCCTTTAGTGACGCATATAAGTGTCACTAAAGCCGCATGACACTATATCTGTGCTTCCATCTCCGCCACTCTCTTCGCATCCAACGACTTAGAGGCAGCCACGTCACCCGCCTCTTCTCCTTCAGCTGATAACTCTTCCAACCACGTTCTCACACTCTAAATCGTCTGATCAAGAGATCGGATGGTTGAGAAGCCGTGCACACCTCTTTGCCTTATCATGCGCTTAGTGCATGCGTACGATGGCACATCTGATGGCATGTCATCACACACGTTCACCTTACGCTCCCATCCTGTGCTCCATGTTGCCGCATCATCGATCGTCCGCATCCCATCCAATGACGCAATTTCATCCATGCTCGCTCGTGCTGTGGATTTGAAGCGGATGGAGGCTCGACCCAGTGCTGCTTCTTCTTGTGCATGCATCTTATCCACTTCGCTATGTGTGTGGATTGATGCAAAGATGTTTCCGGTGCCCACGCGTCATGGCTGTTGGATGAAGATCCAACAACTCAGATCGTGTGTTGGAGATGAAGTGAGGATGAAAAGGGCGACGTGGCGCACTCAGAACCGTTGGATGGCGATCCAACGTTCCATAGTGCACAATTGGAGGGGCTTTAGATATCAGGAGGGTGGCCTTGGATGGTCCAAATGGTGCCACGTGGCTTCATCTAGGCCGTTCACCTTCTTTGTCTTGTAGATGGTACCCCAGATGTTGGATTGGACCGATTTTCACATCATTGGGCTGCGATTGTCGATCTGAACTCATCTGTACGGTTGGATTTATCATTTGGGATATGGATTTACACCAACTAACCCCTTGACCTCTAATCTTCCTCGGATCGCATCGGGGCGATCTCGGAGGCGTTGGACTCCGATTGTTGCCCTGATTAGATCCGTATGGTTGGATCTTCAATCCGTGGCCTCGTAATGATATTTCCCTATCCCCTGACCATAAAAAGGGAAATTAGCCTAAAATTTGTACAAACTAATCTAAATACAGAATGATGCATGTTATGCAATATTTATAATGCATGATGCTTCTATAATACTAAGAACATGCATGAATAGAGATTTTAAGCTACTCAGATGTATACACATCAATAAGGCTATAAGACAAATGACAAGAAGACACTTGGCATCACCCAAATTCCCTCCACAAACCCACCTTAAGAAAACATATTTTTCGAAGCCTATGTCCTAAAACGTATTTTTAGAAACCCACCTATACAACCCCACCATAGATCCTTAATCCTAAGACCTAAATCTAATTTTCAAAAATAGAAAGGAAGAAAGAACTTTTCAACTATGGATGGCTATTAAAGGATTTAAATTCCACCTTTGGATCACATCTTGATGGCCTATAATTGATCATCCAAAACCACCACTAAACCACTTAAATGGCCGACCACATCATCACCTTAAATCACAACCATCAACACCTTATCCAACGACTTAAATCCTCTCCATATGGCCAGCCACAATAATAAAATTTTGAACATTAATGGATGACCATAATGCATTTTATCTCCACCCTCCATCTTGCTTAGACTTTCATCTACACCCTGCATTTACTACCAACTAAACCTAATTATCCTATCTTTCCAATTTAAACCTCCTAATCCTAGCCCTTCATTCACCTCAATCCATGGCCAACCCCATGAACCAATCACATTCATTCTCCATTTCTATAAATACACCTAGCCTTCCACCATTTCCATCATTCAATTCACTACCTTACCCTAGACTACTTAGGCCACCAACATTTAGCCCTAGTCGTCCACCTTCCCTCCTTCACCTTTATCTTGAGGCCTTCCTCTTGGTCAAGGTGACTCCACGCCACCTTTATTGTGGAGGTTCTACTAGGTGCGCCTTCGCCTTCACTACATCTCTGCCTTTCTGCGATTCTATGGGCTACACCTTTGTGGACACTATTGCTTTATTATCTTCATCATTAGTTCAATCTTAGTTTGTAATAAACATTCTTGACTATCAATAAAAGCAATGCTTCCATTTTTATCTTTACTTTTTACTTTATTTGCCTTTTGCTAGTAGTTGATATCATATCTCTTATATTGCTTTATAAACAAAAACCACCAAAAAATTTAAAATAGAAAAAAATGAACAAAATAAAATTAGGAAGAGCAAATTTTCAATTGCTTCCCCGTGAGACGACTCGGACTCAGGTTTTTAAATATGATTTTCTTCGAGTTCGATATAAAAACTCTTAAGTATTTGTGCAATTTCGACTACAACGAATGTGATTTTATGACTCAGATTTTGCTTTGATCACTCACCAACTTGTTTTAGAAGTCAACTAGCTCCAAACAAGCTAGTCAGTTGGGTGATAGACCTGCTGACCAGCCATACTAGTAGGCATACTAGTGTTTGACTTGTCCTCTAAACGTTGATTGTTTTTTAAAATCCTTGGAACTTGTGCCTAATTAATACACTAATTACTAAGCTAATTTCTCTAGGCATTATACTAGCAAGTCGACATAGGTTTTCCAACCATTTAGTAGGGCACACACCATTTGGCACTATATCACATGTGGACCTGTTGCCCATTCTAGGGAATAAGAACCTAGAATCCTTTAGGCAATACCTCGCTACCATAGGACTAATTGATCAGCGGTCATCCAACATGTGAAGGCTACAATTGGCTACCCTTACCCATTGTAGGGTGTCAACCCAAGAAATAGGTTGGTTGACTGATCCTATTCAAGCAAGTCGACTGGGCATCGACTATTGAAATAAATGCATAAAAGAAATAAATAAATAAAAATATATGCATTTCCAACATTTTCGCATATATAAAAAATATTAAATTAAGCAAATTAAACATGATTTGACATGATTCAGAATAAAATAAAGAACAAATAACATGCAATAGCACAAATAAACAAAATGAAGGAAAGTTAGAGATTACTCCGATCAAAGTACCCATTATGGACTTCCCTTAGAGAAGGTATCGCGCTCCATGATATTAGTGCGTCAGGGTTTGATGAGCACCTCCCAGGATACGACGATCCACCTCCAAGATTTGGTGCACTCCGATCTTAGACGTCCTCGAAAACCACCTCAAGAGAACGAAGCTAAGGCAATTTGGTTTCCAACCAAATTCCCGATTGATTTACCAATTTAATGTTTGATCAACTAAAAATTTTTGTGGATCTCTCAATCTCCTTATGCAAGATCGATAAAAGCAATCAGAGATTTTTCTACCATTCTCACGTCAAACGAACGCACCAAGAAAGGGGGACAAGAATGAGAGAGGGAGTGTAACGACCCGATTCCCGAGTCCCTACGAGACACGAGAACCGGACCGACTCGACTAATCCCAAGACCTAGTCGTCCAACGAGGAAGTAACCAAAAGAGCAGTAAAATAAATCACATTCAGCATGAATATAAGTAGCAGTAACAAAATACAGCAGTAAGAAAAGGAACTACTACAATATATACCACCACAACAGTAGAACAACAATTATAACATAACATGAAGCTACAAGTAAATAAGTACAGAGAGTAATAGAACTACTCACTACAGTGGAACAAAAGGGGTACAAAAAGAACTGCGGTAACTCTACTGGACCCTACTCGGCCCAGCGTCCTCTGCAGCCGCTAACCCTGGCTGCTCAACACCTGGTCCTGAAAAGTAACGAGTGTAACACGTCAGTGAAACGCTAAGTAGAATGGCAGCTAAAACTAAAGAAGCAGTAGAGTGTACAGTAACTATTATAACTTCTTTCTTCCTTTATTTACGTCTTTCTATTATTTCACAATTTATCTATTTCTCAGATCCTTCACTTGATCTCGAATGTTCCTCGTGGGAACGATCTTGATTGCAGTCTTTTTCGAAAAGTAGAAGTAACACATGGTGCTCTCCTGGCCGGGAGAGTCCCCCATGGTGATCCTACTCTCAGTCAACCACCCCAAGGTCGCTGACAGACGTAACGGTGACTACGGCACGCGCGATAAACACACGGGTAGCTACCCCGCACTGGCATGCGGTCGGTCGTTTCCGTTAACGGGTGCACAGCACCGAACCAGTATAGGGCAGAGCCCTCTCAGTAACAGGGGTTCAACCCCTCCACAATCTGTGCACCCTCACCAGACTACCCTGGTTTGCCTAGTGGGCCTAACAAGTCGGTGTAGGAGGCTAGCAGAACCCTGGGGCCCATGGGGTAGCTAGTGCTCTCCCTACACTAGTAGCTCTCCTCAGCACTGCGTACGCGAGGGCCAGCAAGTCGGTGTACAGTGGCCAAACGAACCCCGGTCTTGACTTGAGGGCGGCAAGCTCCCCTCTAAACTAAGAGGTAATGTGTGCTCTCGTTGGTACCACGTACCCCAGAGACAACACACTTCCACGTCTTTCTTTCACAGTTCCATCCATTCTCTTTCCAGGAGTTCTACTCCTAATTCCCCGTAGGGTTCCAGCTCTTTTAACTCAGCACATTTAGGTTTCACCGTTCCAGTTTTACGTTCATACAACCCATGTTCTCAATCATATTTATTCCTTTTTAACAGGCAGCGGTTAAATCAATTTACAGGCAGCTATTATTTCCTTACCACCTTTCCAAGACTGCAATATTTATATACATATCACTAGTTTTCCAATCCTAGGATTCATGCCGTACCCTAGGATCTATCATTCAATCCAGTTTTCAGTCCTAGGTTTCATGTCATACCCTAGGATCTATCATTCAATCTAGTTTCTCAGTCCTAGGGTTCATGCAGTGCCCTAGACTCTATTAATTATTCCATAATTATAACAAATTTGATTAAGTAATTTAAAAGCCACTCTACCAGCTACAACGAGAGTACTGGGGGTGTGGTCAGAAATCCCGCGTGCCTCTGCAATCCCCAAGACTGCAATGGAACAGGGTCCTAACACAAGGATCAAACACAAGGAGTTTCTCAGAATGATATATAATTACTGTAAATGGGTAGAGGATTTTATTCTGCAAAGAACGCAACTCGAAATGCGGAAAACGGGCCCTAAATGGGTCGAAAATGATGGAACTGCCCAAAATCAGACGTTTGGAACCTCTTCCAGACGTCTTAAAATGTGGGTCAGAGCGTACCTTCGTTCTGTGTAGTCCCTCAAACATCCAGAAGCCTGCGGGGACGTCTGGCTTAGTTCCCAGAGGTCCGATGGTCACCCCGGACGTCTGGAAGTCCTTCCCGTTGTCTGGCACTGCGGCCAGACGTTCGATTCACGTGGGATGGCGGGCCTCGCACCCTCCCGAGCAGAACCTGCACACACCCACACCTGTTCTAAGTACGACAAGTCACAGACGAAGGCGCGGCGGACGGCCGCATGGCCGTACACGCGGAAAAGGAAGAAGATAGAAATATCTTACCGCCCAGACTTCTGGACAGTCCTCCAGACGTCTTCACCGTCGTCTGGTTGGAAGCCCAGACGTCTGATTCTGGAAAAACATCCAGAATCAGAGCTCGACTCGTTCTCTGCCCGCGACGCACGGCAGCGCCGCGCCCCATCCGCCTGCTGCTCGAGCTACAGTAGCCCCTCCGCGACACTCCATGCCCGCTGCTCGCCCGCCGGTCGGCTCTAGCTGCCCGGCAAGCTCGAGCCCTCACGGTCGAGCGTCTCCTCCCTCGCGCAACACCTCCTCCAGCACACTTGCCACGGCCGCCACTCGCTCGCGCTCTCGCACCAGCTGGGAGAAGAAGGAGAGGAACACGGAGGAGATGAGGGTGAGGGAGAGGGCGAGGGGCCTTTTAAGGCTGCGCGGGGAGAGAGAGAGACGCCGCACCCTGCAGGAGGAGAGAGGGAAAAAGAGGAAAAAGAGAGGTGGGCGCAGGTCTGCACGCTCATGTGCGCAGAGCAACCCCGTACGCCGCAAAAATTAAATACCAGACATCTGGTCAGACTTCTGGGCCACTTCCCAGACGTCTTAAAAATGTCTTGAGGCTGCGTTCGTAACAATATAACAAACTCAAAGGAAGTTTCATCCCCGAAACTTGCACTAACTAGGGTGCGGGAAGGTACGACATATAAAAACATAACAAACTCAAAGAGGACCGAAGCCAGTCCGAAAAGACGTACCCGCGAAGAGCTCCGGGTACCGCTCCCACATTGCCGCCTCAGGCTCCCAGGTAGCCTCCTCGTTCCGCTGGCTCCTCCAGAAAACCTTTACCAGGGGTACTTGCTTTCGTCTCAGATTACGGACGGCACGGTCAAGAATCTGCACTGGCCGCTCGAGGTAGGTCAGTCATCGCCCACCTCGACGCCCTCGTGACTCAGTACGTGACTGGGATCGGCTACGTGCTTCCTGAGGTTGGACACGTGGAATACGTCGTGCACACTAGAAAGCTGGGGAGGGAGGGCAAGTCTGTAAGCAACGGGTCCAACCCGCTTGTAACGACCCGATTCCTGAGTCCCTACAAGACACGAGAACTGGACCGACTCGACTAATCGCAAGACCTAGTCGTCCAACGAGGAAGTAACCAAAAGAGCATTAAAATAAACCACATTCAACATGAAATATAACTAGCAGTAACAAAATACAACAGTAAGAAAAAGAACTACTACAGCATGTACCACCACAACAGTAGAACAACATTTATAACATAACAAGAACTACGAGTAAAGAAAAGTACAGAGAGTAACAAAAACTACTCACTACAGTAGAAACAAAAGGGCTACAAAAGAACAGTGGTAACTCTACTGGACCCTACTCGGCCAAGCATCCTCTGCAGCCGCTGACCCTGGCTGCTCAACACCTGGTCCTGAAAAGTAACGAGTGTAACACGTCAACGAAACGCTGAGTAGAGTGGCAGCTAAACTAAAGAAATAGTAAAGTGTACAGTAGCTATTTTATTTTCTTTCTTCCTTTATTTACATCTTTCTATTGTTTCATAATTTATCTATTTCTCAGATCCTTCACTTGATCTCGAATGTTCCTCGTGGGAACGATCTTGATTGCAGTCTTTTCCGAACAGTAGAAGTAGCATGTGGTGCTCTCCTGGCCAGAAGAGTCCCCCGTGGCGATCCTACTCTCAGTCAACCACCCCAAGGTCACGGACAGACGTAACAGTGACTACGACACGCGCGATAAACGCACAGGTAGCTAACCTGCATTGGCACGCGGTCAGTCATTTCCGTTAATGGGTGCGCCCAAAGCACAGGATGGAACCAGTACAGGGCAGAGCCCTCTCAGTAACAGGGGTCCAACCCCTCCACAGCAACCAAACAGGGGCCTTGCCCCTCCGCAGTCCGCGCACCCTCGCTTGACTACCCTGGTTTGCCCAGTAGGCCTAACAAGTCGGTGTAGGTGAGCTAGCAGAACCCCGGGGCCCGTGGGGTAGCTAGTACTCGCCCTACACTAGTAGCTCTCCTCGATACTGCATACATGAGGGCCAGCAAGTCGGTACAAAGTGGCCAGACCTAACCCCGGGTCCCTGGGGCGACTGGCTCCGCTCTGCACTAAGCAGGTAACAGGTGCTTCCCCTGGTACTACGTACCCAAGAGACAACGCACCTCCACATCTTTCCTTCTCAGTTCCATTCCTTTCTCTTTCCAGGAGATCCACTCCTAATTCCCCGTAGGGTTCCAGCTCTTTTAACTCAGCACATTCAGGTTTCACCTTTCCAATTTCACGTTCATACATCCAATATTCTCAATCATGTTCATTTATTCAGAATAGGCAACTGTTAAACCAATTTACAGGTAGCTATTATTTCCTTTCCACATTTTCCCAGACTGCGGTATTCATATATTCCACTAGTTTTCCCATCCTAGGATTCATGCCATACCCTAGGATCTATCATACAATCTAGTTTTCCAGCCCTAGGATTCATGCAACACCCTGGGATCTACCATTCATTCTAGTTTCTCATTCCTAGGATTCATGAAATGTCCTAGGTTCTATTTATGGTTTCATAATTTAACAGATTATACTAATAAACTTAAAGGCCACTCTACCAGTTACAACAGGAGTACTAGGGGCATGGTCGGGAATCCCGCGTGCCTCCACAACCCCCGAGACTGCAATGGAATGGGGTCCTATCACAAGGATCAAACACAAGGAGTTTCTCAAAACAGTATCTAATCACTGTAGACGGGTAGAGGATTTAATTCTGAAAAGAATGCAACTCGAAACGCGGAAAACAGACTTCGAACTGGCCCTAAACGGGTCGAAAACGATGAAACAGTGCAAAATCAGACGTCTGGAACCTCTTCCAGACGTCTTAAAAATGGGGATCAGAAGGTACCTTGTCCTGCGTAGTCCCTCAGATGTCCAGAAGCCTGCGGGGGTGTCTGGCCTAGTTCCCAGACGTCCGATGGTCACCTCGGACGTTTGCAAGTCCCTCCAGTCGTCTGGCACCACTGCCAGACGTCTGATTCGCGTTGGATGCGAATCTCAGAACCTGCGCGTACCCATTCCTCGCTCTCAGTACGGATGGTCACAAAAAATGAAGAAGATGAAAAATAACTTACTTTCCAGACGTCTGGATAGTCCTCCAGACGTCTTAACCGTCGTCTAGCTGGAAGACCAGACGTCTGATTCTGGAAAAACTTCCAGAACCAGAGCGCTACTCGCCCTCCACCCGCGACGCACATCCGTGCCGCGCCTCGTCCGCCTACTGCTCGAGCTGCAGCAGACCTCCCACGTCACTTCGTGCCCGCTGCGCCCCCGCCGACCGGCTCTCGCTACCCCGGCGGGCTCGAGCCCTCACGGCCGACGCCTCCTCCCTCGCGCAGCTCCTCCTCCCACACCCACCGCGGCTGTCGCTGCCGCCGCTCGCTCACGCTCGCACTCGCGCACCGGCTGGAAGGAGAAGAGGAAGGGAGCGGAGGTGATGAGAGTGAGGGAGAGGGCGTGGCTTTTTAAAGTCGCATGGGGAGAGAGAGAGAGAAAGCAGTGCCTGCGGAGGTGAGAGGGAAAAAGAGGTATCTGCAGGTCTGCGCGCGCAGGCGTGCAGAAGAAATCCATCCTGCCGCAGAAAATCAAATCCCAGACGTCTGGAAGGGGTTCCAGACGTCTGGGCCACCTCGTAGACGTCTTAAAAGACGTTTTGAAACTACTGTCGTAACAATATAACAAACTCAAAGGAAGTTTCATCCCTGAAACTTGCGCTAACTAGGGTGCGGGAAGGTACGACATATAAAAACATAACAAACTCAAAAAGGACCGAAGCCGGTCCGAAAAGACGTACCCACGAAGAGCTCCGGGTACCGCTCCCGCATTGCTGCCTCAGGCTCCCAAGTAGCCTCCTCGTACCGCTGGCTCCTCCACAAAACCTTTACCAGGGGTACTTGCTTTCATCTTAGATTGCAGATGGCACGGTCAAGAATCTGCACTGGCCGCTCGGGGTAGGTCAGGTCGTCTCCCAGCTCGATGCCCTTGTGACTCAGTACGTGACTGGGATCGGCTATGTACTTCCTGAGGTTGGACATGTGGAACACGTCGTGCACACTAGAAAGCTGGGGAGGGAGGGCAAGCCTGTAAGCAAGGGGTCGAACCCACTCCAGGACCTCAAAGGGCCCCACAAACCTCGGCGCGAGCTTCCCTCTCACCCTAAACCGCTGTAGGCCCTTCATGGGCGAAACACGAAGAAAGATGTGGTCCCCAACCTCAAACTACACCTCTCTGCGTCTCTGATCCGCGTAGCTCTTCTGTCTGCTCCTGACAGTGCGGAGTCGCCTGTGGATCTGCTCGACTACCTCCTGACTTTGCCGGAACAACCTGGGGCCAACCTCCCACTTGGTCCCCACCTCAACCCAACTCAAGGGTGTCGTACACCTCCATCCGTACAGAGCCTCGTAGGGAGCCATGCCGATGCTCGAGTGATAGCTGTTGTTGTATGCAAACTCCGCCAGGGGCAGGTGCTCCTCCCAGGAGCTCCTCCAGTCCAGTACACAGGCACGCAAAAGGTCCTCAAGTGTCTGTATCGTGCGCTCAGACTGTCCATCCGTCTGGGGTGGTAAGCTGTACTAAACCTCAACCGCGTCCCCAGGGCCTGCTGAAACTCAGCCCAAAACTGGGACGTAAAGTGGGTATCTCGGTCGGATACGATCTCTCGTGGAACTCTGTGTAGTCGTACCACGTCGCGGATATTCCTCTCTGCCAACTGTGCTAGTCCCAAAGTGACTCGGATCGGCAAGAATCATGCCGTCTTCGTCAGTCTATCCACAATTACCCAGACAGCGTCGTGTCCTTGCTGGGTAACAGGTAAGCCCACCGCCAAGTCCATGGTAATGCTCTCCCACTTCCACTCTAGCACTGGAAGTGGCTGTAGCGGCCCTGCAGGCCTCTGATGCTCGGCTTTCACCTACTGGCACACTAAGCAATGCTGCACGAATTCACCCACATCCCGCTTCATCCCCCTCCACCAAAACTCGCGTCTCAAGTCATGGTACATCTTCGTGTTTCCGGGATGTATGGTGAATCTAGAACCGTGTGCCTCAATCAGGAGCTCTCTCAACAGCTCCTCGTCTCTGGGAACGCACAACCGTCCCCTCAGGCGTTGCACCTGGTCTGTGAAAGAGAAGTCCCCTGGGTCTCCTGACAGTACTCTGTTGCGCACGGACTGCAAGTACAGATCGGCCATCTGTCCTATGATGATGCAGTCTATCAGCTCTGGCCTACTCTATCATGTCACAGTCACTGCCCCACAGTACCCCCGTAACTCTAGGGGTTGCCAACTGCCCACCTCCTCCAAAAGGCTCCAACTCTATAACTGTAAACTAGCCAAGTGTGCGGGTGCCTTACGGCTCAAGGCGTCAGCCACCACATTGGCTTTTCCTGGGTGGTAGGAGATGCTGCAGTCGTAGTCCTTCAGGAGCTCCAACCAACGTCTCTATCTCATGTTGAGCTCCTTCTAATCAAAAAGGTATCTGAGGCTCTTATGATCTGTGAAAATCTCGAAGGTCTCACCGTACAAGTAGTGCCTCCAGGTCTTCAGCGCGAAGACAACAGCTGCCAACTCCAGGTCGTGGGTAGGGTAGGTATACTAATGGGGCTTCAGTTGCCGCGAAGCGTAAGCGACAACGTGACCCCTCTGCATGAGCACACCTCATAACTCCTGCAAGGAGGCATCCGTGTACACAACAAACCCGCCACTACTGTCAGGGATGGTGAGCACGGGAGCCAAGGTCAACCTTTCCTTCAGCTCCTGAAAACACGCCTCACAGGCGTCTGTCCAAGTGAAGGGCACGTCCTTCCGGGTCAATTGTGTCATAGGACGCACGATCTGTGAAAAACCTCTGATGAATCGTTTGTAGTAGCCTGCCAGTCCCAGGAAACTGCGAATCTCAGTGACTGAACACGGTCTCTCCCACCTGAGCACTGCCTCAACCTTGGCTGGGTCCACCGCCAAGCCGTCTCCAGAGATCACATGACCTAAGAAGGTCACCTCCCTCAACCAGATCTCGCACTTGCTGTATTTGACGTATAGCTTACGTCGTCTTAGTGTGTCTAGAACCATCCTCAAGTGCTGTCCGTGCTGCGTCCAATCTCGAGAATAGATGAGTACATCATCAATGAATACCACCACGAACTGGTCCAAGTACGGTCTAAACACTCAGTTCATCAGGTCCATGAAAGTAGCGGGGGCATTGGTCAGCCCAAACGACATGACCAAAAGCTCGTAGTGTCCGTACCGAGTGCGGAAAGCTGTCTTGGAGATGTCGGTCTCCCTGATCCTCAACTAGTGGTATCCATACCTCAAGTCGATCTTAGAGAACACCGTGGCGCCCCGCAACTGGTCAAACAAGTCGTCGATCCTTGGCAGCGGATATCTGTTCTTGATGGTGACCCCATTCAGCTGTCGATAGTCCACACAAAGGCGTAGGATACCATCCTTCTTCTTCACAAACAGTACCGAGGCTCCCCAGGGAGACGCACTGGGCCTCACGAAACCCTTCTCCAAAAGGTCCTGCAACTGAGACTTGAGCTCTCGTAGCTCAAGCGGTGCCATCCTGTATGGAGTGGTGGAGATGGGGCTGGTCCCTAGTACTAGTGAGATCACAAACTCGATCTCACGCTCGGGCGGTAGTCCTGGTAACTCGTCTGGAAACACGTCAGGGTACTCTCTGACCACCGGGATGCTCTGGAAGTCTGCCACAGGGCTGAGCTCTGCCACCACACAAGCTAGGAAGCCCTCACACCCCTGGCTCAAAAGTCTCGCCGCCTGAAGTGCCGAAATGCACCTGAAGCCTCCATCCACTGGCTGTCCGTGAAACTCGAAAGAAGGCAACTCCGGCATGGAGAAGACAATCTTCCTCTCAAAACAGTCTACCAAGGCGTGGTAAGCGGACAACCAATCCATCCCCAGAATTACGCCAAAGTCTTCCATCTGTATCATAATCAGGTCAGCTGGCAGGCTATTTCCCCCGACGCTGACCTTGCAATCCGTATACACCTCCTCAGCTACAAACAGCTGACCACTCGGGCCTCTAATTACTAACGGATTATCTAACAACAAATAATCCTGGCCCAAACTAACTGCGAAACTAGCTGCGACAAAAAAGTGCGTAGCGCCGGAATCGAAAAGTGTGTAAACAAGTCTATCGGAAACTGAAACCATACCTGCCACCACTGAGCCCGAAGCTCTGGCATCCTTGTGTGTCAGGGCGTTGATACGCCCCTCAGCTCTAGGTGCAGACGAAGCAGCCACACTCTGCGTTGGACAGGCAGGTGCTGGCCGGTACCCTCCTCGTGACTGTTGTTCTCCTCCTCGCGCCTGGGAACCGCGGCCTCCTACGCGCCCTCCAGTGCTTTGCGCGGGAAGTATCTGCTGACCTCCAACCCTAGACAGGCAGTCCCTCCTGATGTGGCCTGGCTGGCCACACTGGTAACAGAGGGGAACTGACTGGTCGATCTTTTGCTTTTAAGTCGTTTGTAGTTTAATGTGGTGGAAAAATCGACTAATCAATTTTTAACAACAAATAACAACTTGTAGAGGAGCGGGTCGTATCCACAGGGAGGTAATAATGTATTAAAATTTGCGCCACTTAAAAATGTTTGTTCGTAGTCAATTTGGACAAGAACCAAGCCAAGATTGCCTTTAGATTAAGGTTTAAGCAAGAAATAATGCTGAAATGGTAATTATGAGAAACTATAGGATATTTTCCGCAATGTAGAATCAATAAAATATGATTAAAATGTGGCAATGGCTGAAAATGTAAATTTTAATTGACAGTTTACTGTAGCAAAACAGGGAAATTTTTCCCCGTTGTCTTGCGCTACGAGGAGCCGATGTCCGGGCGCGGGAAGCTCGAAGGAGCTCCCTTGGACCAAGAGCTTCGAATCGGTGGTGGCGGCGAGTCGCGCGGCTGCCGGAGGTGGCCGGACGAGCTCCGGCGGAGGTGCTGCTGGTGGCAGCTACAGGCGGTTGAGCGGGTGCGGCTGCAGCTGATGAGGGCACGCAGGCTGTTGTGCGTGGGCGGAGGGCGCTGCGGGTGGCTGACGTGTCCGCACAAGCTGCAGGCGCTTCTGCAAGCGCGGGTGGAGGGTGCTGCAGGTGCGGTTGGAGACCGCGGGCGCTAGTCTGCAGGCGCGGTGAAGCGTTGGTCTGCAGGCGCGTGGAAGCGTTGTGGTGGTCTACAGGCGCGTGGAAGATGGTTGCGGTGGTCTGCAGGCGCGGGCGGAGGGTGGCTGTTGGAGAGTTGAGGCGTGTTTGAGCTGAAGGTTGACGGACGTGGGTGCGCTGAAGGTTCTGCAGGTGCGGGAAGGGGTCTGCAGGCGACTTCAGGCGTGTGCGGTGGAAGTGAGCGGGTAACTTCAGACGTCTGGGAAATTCCCCAAACGTCTTAAGTTACTGAGAGGGTGGCTGAATCAGTAGCTCGGTGATGGTGGTCGGCGATGACGGAGAGGGGGATGCACGCTAAGGTGCTCACGGTGATGCGGCGAGCTCCGGATGGCGGTGTGGCCTGTCACACCACACGCCCACGGTGATGGAGACTCGTCGCCACAGTAGAGGTCGACAGTATGGAGTGGAAGAGAGAGGTTCTCTCTGCAGAGTGGTGGGTCGGTGGTGGAGGCCTCCTAAGCTCGGCTGCCTCCCTCCTCCTTTTGTAGTGGCCTGCACAAGTTTGAAATCAGCCGCCCGACCAGATCCACCACATCCGCTCCCCCTTGAATGGCTTCTTCACTGCAGCAGCCGGGCGTTGGAGCAGCAGCTAGCCATTCTGAAAGAAGAAGAATAAAGAAAATAATGTTAAAATATTAGGGTTATTTATGTACAGACCCTCAACTTCTATGTTAATGAAAACAATGTACCTAATTGGTTATCTAATTAGATGAATGCTATTCTAAGCTAATTCTAAATGTACTTAAGATATGAATGCAATGTATGGATTATGTAATTAGATTAAAACTATGAATTAATCTATTTACATCCTAATTTATACTAAATAAATGTTAGAATTAACCTAATGTGTAGGCATTTAAATATTTAAATAGCCCACAACTATGGGCTAATCAAATACCCCCATGCCTAGTTTTTGCTAGTCCCTAGCAAAATTAAGCGAAACCTAGCACTCCAAGTAGACTAGTCAACTCACTTAGCCTTCCTTCAAAAGCATATTTAGTTCAGGTTCTAGACCCAAGGTTCCTAAGTAGTTGCTAAGTTACAGACTAGGTCGGCTAAAGATGAGTTGCAGGCACAAGTTTCCCTGATTTCTAACTCTACCCTAAAGTTTATTGATCCCTGAGATTAAAGCATCCGTGCTTCTGCATTGGTCCGAGTTATTTGAGTTAAAGGAAAAATTTTTTTTATATATATACCCTTTTTTTTTCTTTGATTATTCTAAGTCTAACCTCAGATCAGCTATCAACACGGTCTGTGTCGGATTCATTGTCCCCATTACCATACCTCGAAGGGTGCCTGGCTTTCGATGCTTCGAGATAGCACCACCCATAACGACCCCAAGAACTCCTGGCAATCGACACTTCGAGATAGTATCGCCCATGGATTTCTTAAGCGAATTCAGGCCTATGGCAATCGGCACTTCGAGGTAGGGTCGCCCATGGTACCTGAACCGAGCAATGCGCTTACATGCCCCCAGTAGGATGGATATCCTAAGAGACAAGCGCCGAGGAGGTAATATGTTATCATCGCATCCTCAAGGTGAGTATATGCTCGACCTCTCCTGCGGCGGGAACTCTTACAATCAAAATGTGTTTTCAAGCCTCTCTTAAGTCAAAATTAAGAGAACCAAATCTCTTTTCAGAAAAACGAAAATTAAGTTGATTACCATACCAAGTGTGTGAAATTTGGATGCTTGGGTTACAAGGACCCGTAAACCAAAAGGTAGAATAAGACTCCAGGTACTACCCCACCTTTTAACTCAAACCCTAGCTTCCCTTTCTCAACCTCTTGAGGAATGGTCCGCAACTTAACTCCTACTTAAGTTTTTAAGTCCACAAAGGACCCTAAAGGTCTAAAGCTAGTAGCTCATTTAGCTTCTAAAGTTTGACCCTAGAATTAACTTAGTCTACCCTAGAGTTCTGATTTGCTTAAGACTGCAAGATCTAGCCAGTTAAGCTCAAAACCTTTATTTATTTATTTATTTATTTTTATTTTTATTTTTTTGTTTTTTTTTCTCTCTTTTTTTTTTCTATAAATGCATGCTATAAACAAAATGCCTCAGGTCCTCTCCGCCATGCCTGGTTCAAACAATGTCCTCATTGAAAATCAAAAATAGCTAAAGGAAGATATTACCTGAGGCAGAGAATGGTAGGAGCTAAGGCTCCTCAAGAGTGACTTCGTCAATTAGATGGCCATCTAAATTTATGTACGGTTTTAACCGTTGACCGTTGACGATAAAGGGAGTTGCTGAAGAGGAAGGATTTTTGATCTCCACAGCTCCATGGGGGAATACTTTGGTGATTATGTAAGGCCCATCCCAATGAGATTTTAATTTCCCAGGAAAAAGCTTAAGTCTGGAATTGAAAAGCCAGACTTGTTGGTTGGGTTCAAAGGTCTTTCGAAGAATAAACTTGTCATGCAAGACCTTAGTTCTTTCTTTATAAGCTTGAGAGGTGTCATGAGCATCATTCCTCAGCTCCTCAAGCTCACTTAATTCTAGAAATCGTGCCTTACCTGCCTTCTCTAAATCCATGTTAACACTTCGAATAGCCCAAAGTGCTTTATGTTCCAACTCAACAGGTAAATGGCACACTTTTCCATACACAATCCGAAAGGGAGAAGTACCCAAAGGGGTCTTATAGGCCGTTCGATAAGCCCACAAAGCATCATCGAGCTTTTGGGACCAATCTTTCTTATCAGGTCTAACGGTCTTTTCCAAAATATTTTTTATCTCCCTATTTGATACTTCAACCTGGCCACTTGTCTGAGGGTGGTAAGGGGTAGCAACCTTGTGCGTCACTCCCAAACTCTTAATTAACCGATTGAAGTGGTGGTTTCGGAAATGAGGTCCCCCATCACTTATAATAGTCTTGGGGCAGCCGAAACGGGATATGATATTGGCCTTCACAAATTTCAAAACCACAGAGTGGTCATTTGTGCGCATAGGAATGGCCTCTATCCATTTAGAGACATAATCAACTGCCACCAAGATATATTCAAAACCAAGGGACGACGGGAAGGGGCCCATAAAGTCAATTCCCCACACATCAAAAATTTCAACAGATTGAATAGGATGTTGAGGCATTTCATTCTTCTTCCCAATCGTTCCAGTCCGTTGACATCTAATACATGCCTTAACAAAATTATGAGCATCCTTAAATAAGGAAGGCCACCAAAAACCGGACTGGAGAACCTTAAAAGCAGTTTTCTTAGCACCAAAGTGTCCTCCACAATGAAGTTCATGGCAAAATGTCAGCACACTTTGCTGTTCCTCTTCAGGCACACAACGTCTCAATACTTGGTCTTGGCCAATTCTAAATAATTCTGGCTCTTCCCAATGAAAATATCTCGCTTGAGAAATGAATCTCTTTCTTTTCTGCTCATCCCAAGAGCCAGGAGTTTGTCCAGTGACCAAGTAATTTACAATGTCTGCATACCAAGGTAAAGTTGGTGTTACGGCCATCAGAGTTTCATCGGGAAATGTCTCGCGAATGTCTTCAGAAATAGAGCCATTAAGAGGAAGGCGAGACAGGTGGTTAGCCACAACATTTTCTACTCCGTTCTTTTCACGTATTTCCAAGTCAAATTCTTGAAGGAGTAAGATCCACCTAATCAGACGTGGCTTAGAATCTTTCTTAGCAATGAGATATTTCACTGCTGCATGATCAGTAAAAATAACCACCTTAGACCCAAGTAAATAAGACCTAAACTTCTCCAGAGCAACAACTACAGCAAGTAATTCTTTTTCAGTGACGGTGTAGTTTTGCTGAGGTTCAGTTAAAGTCTTGCTTGCATAATGCAGCACATGAGGTCTTCCCTCAACCCTTTGTCCAAGGACTGCTCCCACTGCATAATCCGAAGCATCACACATAAGCTCAAAGGGGAGTGTCCAATCAGGAGCTTGGAGAACAGGCACAGAGATCAAGGCCTCCTTTAGAGTTTGAAAGGCCTCGACACACTTTGAATCAAAACTAAAGGAAGATTCCTTCGCCAATAAGTCACAAAGTGGCCTAGAAATCTTACTAAAATTTTTAATAAAGCGCCTGTAAAAGCCAGCATGGCCCAGAAAGAATCTAATCTGTTTGACATTCGTAGGCAATGGAAGTTTGGAAATAGAATCAATCTTGGCTTTATCTACTTCCAAACCTTGCTCGGATACAACATGCCCAAGTACAATTCCTTTCTGTACCATGAAGTGACTTTTCTCCCAGCTGAGGACTAAACCAGTCTCCTTACATCGTTTCAACACATTCTCCAGGTGCAGGAGACACTGGTCGAAAGACGAGACACTGGTCGAAAGACGATCCATAAATAGAGAAGTCATCCATAAATACTTCAACACACTCGTCAATCATGTCCGAAAAGATAGACATCATACACCGCTGGAAAGTAGCAGGGGCATTACATAATCCAAACGGCATACGCCTGAATGCAAAAGTGCCGTAAGGACTCGTGAATGTCATCTTTTCCTGGTCATCAGGAAAGACTGCCACCTGATTGTACCCAGAATATCCATCGAGAAAGCAATAATACTTATTCCCTGCCAATTTTTTGAGAATTTGATCAATAAAAGGCAAAGGAAAGTGATCCTTCTGGGTAGCGGTGTTCAGCTTGCGGTAATCAATACAGACCCTCCATCCAGTTGAGGGTCTAGTGACAACTTGTTCACCTTGGTCGTTGAGTTCCACAATAAAGCCTGCCTTCTTTGGCACCACATGAATGGGACTGACCCATTTACTATCAGCAATGGGATATATGATCCCAGCGTCCAACCACTTCAAGATTTCCTTTTTTACAACCTCCCTCATATTAGGGTTCAGACGTCTCTGCATGTCCCTAAAAGGCTTGATGGAATCATCAGTATAAATGTGGTGCACGCAGAGCGTAGAGTCTATACCCTTAATGTCAGCAATGCTCCAAGCAATAGCTTCCTTGTGCCTAGATAGGCATTCAATCAAGGCTCCCTCCTGTGCCTCAGACAGCACAGCCGAAATGATAACTGGGAGCGTATCATTAGCACCTAGGAAAACATACTTGAGAGTGTCAGGGAGGGGTTTCAACTCAAGGTTGGGGGCTTGTATGGTTGAGGGTTTCATAATAGATGTCCCCATCTTAGGTAGCAAATCTGCCTTCGGCGGAAATGATGGGGGAAGAGACTCAGCAGAGACTCCTAGCAATTCCTCTAGTTCTAGTATATCCCCTTCACATTCCTCCAAGAGATGGGAATGCTCATTTAGCATGACATGCTGAAGGGGGTCATCACATAACATTGCAGGAGTTGCCTCTTCAATCAGGTCATCTATCACCTCAACTTGAGAACAATCCTCAAGTCCAGCTTGTTTGTAAGCATCAAACACATTAAGCCGGATTTTCCTGTTCCCAAAGCCCATTCTCAATGCCCCAGTATTGAAATTAATTGAAGCATGGGAAGTTGCAAGGAAGGGGCGGCCCAAAATGATGGAGAGCTTGGTTGGCTTGTTGGTAGGGTCAGTGTCCAAAACTAAGAAGTCAACGAGAAAGAAGAAATCCTCCACTCTTACGAAGACATCTTCCAAAATTCCCCGTGGTGTCTTAAGTGATCGATCAACAACTTGAAGGATTACAGGGCTAGGCTTCAGATTGCCTCCCCCAAGTTGTTCATACACGTAGCTCGGAAGGATGTTCACCCCCGCACCCAGATCAAGCAGAGCCTCATCAATTTGTAAGTCACCAATAACTACAGAGATATATGGGGCTCCTGGGTCCTTAAGTTTCGGGGGTGTGCCATATTGAACAATTGAGCTAACAGAATCAGGCAGGACAACTTTAGATTGGACCTGTTTTCTAGATTGCCGCTTTTTCGTGCACAAGTCCTTTAAGAAGCGGGCATAAGACGGAATCTGCCTGATAGCTTCAAGCAAAGGCAGGTTAATCTGCACTTGCTTGAAAGTTTCCATAATCTCATTTGTATTATCTTTGGCTCCAGATGAGCCAGCAGAAGTCTGCCCAGAGGTGGATAAGCGCTCTGGAAATGGCACTCTCGATCTCTGGGTGGAAGGGTTGTCATGTCGAGTAAGGGGTGGAACGGGGGCAACTTCTTCCGGTGAGGTGATTTCAAGCGGAGAAGATTTGGGCACATCTTCTTCGGTGGGGGTGAAAGTCGGGGTGGATGGTTTTTTAGGGGGTGAGACTATAGGAGCATTGGGTTTGGAAATTTCTTTCCCACTCCTCAGAATAGTCACCGCCTGAGCATGCTCCCTAAAGACAATCCCTTTTCCTTTAGGATTTTCCTCAGCAGCACTGGGAAACTTCCCAGTCTCCCTCTGTCTAACGGCCTCAACAAGGTGTCCAATTTGTGATTTCATCTCATGTATAGCCTTGTCATGAGATTGGATGATGGCACTTTGACTTTCTTGCATAGTTTTCAACATTGCCTTCAATTCATCCATCTCAGAGGTTTTAGGTTGGGCAAAGGTCTGAGGTTGGTTCATTTGATGGTTTTGAAAGGATTATGGTTTGTAATTCCTTGAATTTGAGACATTTCCTTGTCTCCATGAAAAGTTTGGGTGGTTCCTCCATCCCTCATTATAAGTGTTGGAGAAAGGATCATTACGAGGTCTTGGACGGAACCCTTGAGCGGCATTCAAATCCGCTTGTACAAGCTCAGGGAATTGGGAGGCCAAGTGGCAATCCACAGTGGCGTGTGTATTGCCTTGACAAATTACGCATTTGGAAGCTTGGGATGTGGAGGTGTTAGGTGTGAATGAACTTGGGTTCGACATAAGCCTTTCCATGTTTTGATTCAGTAATTGAATTTGATAGGCTAAATTCTGGGTGTCCCTTACTTCATTCGCCTCCAACTTTCTTTGCATGAGAGTGGGCGTTCTATCCATGTAGGCGGAATTCAAGTGAATAGAATTCTCACTCAAAGTATCAAATAAGTTCCAAGCTTCATCCTCAGCCTTAGACAGAAAGGTTCCTGCACAGGCGCCATCCACAGTTTGCCTATGCGAATCATTAAGTCCGGTGTAGAACCTTTCAACCAGTTGCCATTTAGGCACCTGGTGATGTGGGCAAAGTCTCAGCAAATCGTTAAAGCGCTCCCACGCATCATGGAAAGCTTCCCCATCCTTTTGAGCAAAACTCATGATTTCCCTCCTAAAGTGATTGTTTTGCTCATGGGGAAGTACTTCTTCAAAAACTCCTTTTTCAGGGCATCCCAAGTATTTATATTATCAAGGGTGTGATACCAATACTTGGCTTTGTCCTTTAGGGAGAAGGGAAAGAGGGTCCGCATTTGAGCGTCATCAGTAACGCCCTGCAGCTTCACCGTGGAACAAACCTCGGTGAATTCCTCGATATGCTTGTAAGGGTCTTCCCTAATAGTACCATAAAAGGAGGGTAGCAAGGACATGGTACTACTTTTTATCTCATATGGATTGTCCCCTCCAGGTCTATGTAGTGCTGGGCCAGCTTGGTTGGTTGGGATGAAATATTCCTTAAGGCTCCTTTGACCGGCCATTTCTACCCTTGGGAGGTCTTTTCTTAGGATTCTTTCCGGTTCAGGATCAAATACAAGTTGTCTCCTAAGAGGACGCCTACCAAGCATGCACTACAAACACAATTCAAATGGACTTGTTTGGTCTTTACAGATTTAGGCTTTTGAATTTAATTCAAATTGTAGGTGACAAAACAAGTTGCCCAATCAATTACGCGCCTATTGTCAACCTTCGAAATGCCTAAAAAAACCTAGTTGGAACTTAGGTATTCTTCCCTAAATCTCAAATGGTCAAGTAAATCCAAAGACGGAAGATCGAGGGATGCAAGTAGGCCTAAGCCTTCCTTTGAAGCTGTGCTTTCGCGGTGCTCCTCAACTACCCCCAAAAATCCGTGACAGGGTATCGCCCTCTTTGGATTTACAAAACCTTTGATTTCCAGTTCCGAACACTTCAGAATCCAACGATAGGAGGGCTCTTGTCCTAGTCGTTTCAAGACTTAGGAGTGTCTAAATGAGTGTTATGGTGCAACAGATATAAGTGTGCATTCACCGCAAAATGATTTTGAATTTTTAATTGCACACCACGTTTTACAATCAAGTCCTTGATTTTTAGATGTCCCTCCTTTAATTAGTCCTTTTTTTTTTTTGAATATATGTGACCACTTGTTAGATCGCTTCAAGATAGACTTTGTGGTCTTTGCATTAAATCCTAAATGCAATGCGTGATCAAAAATATGATGCAAAGTAAGAGAATGCGTACCTTGCCTCCAGGGATCTTCGATGCAAAAATGCACGCAATGCAGAAAAGCAAATCTAGAGGCTGCTCATACAGACCTAAATGGTTCATCCTAGGGCAGGCAGCTTCTAGCAGGCAGCTCATTTTTTTTTCTTTTTCTATTTTTTTTAGAACTACTTATGCACAGGCAAATAAAAGAAATAATAAAAAATAAACCTAAATCTAAAGAAAAGGGAACAGGATCCCAAAAATTACCCAACACGGGTCCAAAACAAAATCGGGGAACAAACCCCTCAAAATATGCCCCAGAACAAGGGTTTCAAACTAACTGTAATGAAAAATTAAGTCTACAATCTTAATTCTATTCTAATTAAACTAATGACTAAATGGTGTCCGTCGCGTCCTCGTCCTTCTCCTCCGTTTAAAAATGGCTCATCCAATTCTCGTGTGGCGACGTCAAGGGTCGCCTATCACAGTGGCTGATTCTTGCACAAATTTTCTCGCACAGAAAAGAAAATAATGAATGGTCAAATCTTTGTGCAATTGACAAATAATCAAAATAAAATTAGGCGAAATTATTGCGTCTGTTGCCTCCCCGGCAACGGCGCCATTTGACTGGTCGATCTTTCGCTTTTAAGTCGTTTGTAGTTTAATGTGGTGGAAAAATCGACTAATCAATTTTTAACAACAAATAACCACTCGCAGAGGAGCGGGTCGTATCCACAGGGAGGCAATAACGTATTAAAATTCGCGCCACTTAAAAATGTTTGTTCGTAGTCAATTTGGACAAGAACCAAGCCAAGATTGCCTTTAGATTAAGGTTTAAGCAAGAAACAATGCTGAAATGGTAATTATGAGAAACTATAGGATATTTTCCGCAATGCAGAATCAATAAAATACGATTAAAATGTGGCAATGGCAGAAAATGTAAATTTTAATTGACGGTTTACTGTAGCAAAACAGGGGAATTTTTCCCCGTTGTCTTACACGACGAGGAGCCGATGGCCGGGCGCGGGAAGCTCGGAGGAGGTCCCTTGGACCAAGAGCTTCGAATCGGTGGTGGCGGCGAGTCGCGCGGCAGCCGGAGGTGGCTGGACGAGCTCCGGCGGAGGTGGTGCTGGTGGCGGCTGCAGGCGGTTGAGCGGGTGCGACTGCAGCTGATGAGGGTGCGCAGGATGTTGTGCGTGGTAGGAGGGCGCTGCGGGCGGCTGACGTGTGCGCGCAAGCTGCGGGCGCTTCTGCAAGCATGGGCGGAGGGTGTTGCAGGCGCGGTGAAGCGTTGGTCTGCAGGCGTGTGGAAGCGTTGTGGTGGTCTGCAGGCGCATGGAAGATGGTTGCGGTGGTCTGCAGGCACGGGCGGAGGGTGGCTGTTGGAGAGTTGAGGTGCGTTTGAGTTGAAGGTTGACGGACGTGGGTGCGCTGAAGGTTCTGCAGGTGCGGGAAGGGGTCTGCAGGCGACTTCAGGCGTGTGCGGTGGAAGTGAGCAGGTAACTTCAGACGTCTGGGAAATTCCCCAGACGTCTTAAGTTACTGAGAGGGTGGCTGAATCAGTAGCTCGGTGATGGTGGTCGGCGATGACGGCAAGGGGGATGCACGCTAAGGTGCTCACGGTGATGCGGCGAGCTTCGGATGGCGGTGTGGCCTATCACACCACACGCCCACGGTGATGGAGACTCATCGCCACAGTAAAGGCCGGCAGTGTGGAGTGGAAGAGAGAGGTTCTCTCTGCACAGTGGTGGGTCGGTGGCGGAGGCCTCCTGAGCTCGGCTGCCTCCCTCCTCCTTTTGTAGTGGCCTGCACAAGTTTGAAATCAGCCGCCCGATCAGATCCACCACATCCGCTCCCCCTTAAATGGCTTCTTCACTGCAGCAGCCGGGCGTTGGAGCAGCAGCTAGCCATTCTGAAAGAAGAAGAATAAAGAAAATAATGTTAAAATATTAGGGTTATTTATGTACAGACCCTCAACTTCTATGTTAATGAAAATAATGTACCTAATTGGTTATCTAATTAGATGAATGCTATTCTAAGCTAATTCTAAATGTACTTAAGATATGAATGCAATGTATGGATTATGTAATTAGATTAAAACTATGAATTAATCTATTTACATCCTAATTTATACTAAATAAATGTTAGAATTAACCAAATGTGTAGGCACTTAAATACTTAAATAGCCCACAACTATGGGCTAATCAGGAACTCGACTCCCGCCCTCAGTGGGTCCCTGCTGTCGGCTGGGCGGGGGTCCGGTGCTGACGATTGGCCCTTGTCGAGGGCCCCCAAAGGCCACTGATGGCCCTGCAAAACGTGACGGCTCTCCTGCGAACACCACGAGTCTCCTCTCTCGCCGGCCCTGTGAAAAGTCTGGTTGAAAGGGCCTCTTCCGCCCGCCGTCAGTGTCTCGCGCAGACGGGTTGGTCTCCTCGTAAGTCATGGCTGCCTCCACCACCCTCGAAAACGTAGGCAGCTTCAGGGGTTTGACATACCCCCGAATCGCAGGTCGGAGCCCCTCAGTGAACCTCCAAAGTTGCTCCTCCTCAGTGGTTACCGCTGTCGCTGCAAAGCGGGACAGCTCCAGCAAATGCGTGCAGTACCCTCTCACGGTCATCGTCCCTTGGTGTAGAGTGTGGAACTCCCGCCTCCTCTGGTCCTGCCACGTCTGGGGAAAGTACTGCTCGCAGAAGAGGACGAACCGAACCCAGGTCGGCTCGTCCCTCTCCTGTCCCCGGACCGCCCTCCACCACCTGTGTGCTGCACTCTCTAGCTGGTACGTGGAAAAGGCCACGCGGCACTCCACTGGGGGGGAAGGGTGTCGAAAATCTTCTCCAGCTACTCGAGCCAGTCCTCTGCCTCGGTCGAGTCCTCATCCCCCTTGAAGGAGGGGGGCTTCAGCTTCAGGAAGTGCCCGAAGAGCTCGGAGTGGCGCTGCAGTGGGGATGTTGGAGCACCTCCAGGAAAAGGTGCCTCGTGCACAGAAGTATTGGAGGAAGGTGGGGGCTGCGGCGGCCCATCCCCTCCCCCGCGTCCGTCGGGTAGTCCCACAGAGGACTCCCCCTCCGCAGCCCCAGGGGGAGGCGCTCGGGGCGGTGGGTGGAGCTCCTCTCGCACAATATCCCGTATCAATTGGATGAGGTCCTGGGCCTGGACGCCCGGGAGTAGTGGCTGGTCCACTGAGGTGTCGGCAACGACACGCCCACCTCGCCGACCTCATCCTCAGCCGCACCCGCGGCCCGCCTAACCAGTCCCGCGACGAGGCATCTCCTACAAGGAGACGCGAAACAAAATAGAACACGTCACTACGAAACGATACCTAACGGAAACGTCTAAGAGCTCATGTCAAAAGATATGTTGTGGTGGCCACTCTAGTTATAGACATGTGAATTGGTTATTTTCCAGTCAGTTGATTCACTTCTCGGGACGACCTTGCTCTGATACCATCTTGTAACGACCCGATTCCCGTGTCCCTACGAGACACGAGAACCGGACCGACTCGACTAATCCCAAGACCTAGTCGTCCAATGAGGAAGTAACCAAAAGAGCAGCAAAATAAACCACATTCAACATGAAATATAACTAGCAGTAACAAAATGCAGCAGTAAGAAAAAGAACTACTACAGCATGTACCACCACAACAGTAGAACAACATTTATAACATAACAAGAACTACGAGTAAAGAAAAGTACAGAGACTAACAAAAACTACTCACTACAGCGGAAACAAAAGGGGTACAAAAGAACAGTGGTAACTCTACTGGACCCTACTCGGCCGAGCGTCCTCTGCAGCCGCTGACCCTGGCTGCTCAACACCTGGTCCTGAAAAGTAACGAGTGTAACACGTCAGCGAAACGCTGAGTAGAGTGGCAGCTAAACTAAACAAACAGTAAAGTGTACAGTAGCTGTTTTATTTTCTTTCTTCCTTTATTTACGTCTTTTTATTGTTTCACAATTTATCTATTTCTCAGATCCTTCACTTGATCTCGAATGTTCCTCGTGGGAACGATCTTGATTGCAATCTTTTCCGAACAGTAGAAGTAGCACGTGGTGCTCTCCTGGCTAGAAGAGTCCCCCGTGGTGATCTAACTCTCAGTCAACCACCCCAAGGTCATGGACAGACGTAACGGTGACTATGACACGCACGATAAACGCATAGGTAGCTAACCCGCACTGGCACGCGGTCAGTCATTTCCGTTAACGGGTGCGCCCAAAGCACAGCATGGAACCAATACAGGGCAGAGCCCTCTCAGTAAATGGGTTCCAACCCTCCACAGTAACCGAACAGGGGCCTTGCCCCTAAGCAGTCTGCGCACCCTCGCCTGACTACCCTGGTTTACCCAGTGGGCCTAACAAGTCGGTGTAGGTGAGCTAGCAGAACCCCGGGGCCCGTGGGGTAGCTAGTACTCGCCCTACATTAGTAGCTCTCCTCGGTACTGCGTACATGAGGGCCAGCAAGTCTGTACAAAGTGGCCAGACCTAACCCCGGGTCCCTGGGGCGACTGGCTCCGCTCTGCGCTAAGCAGGTAACAGGTGCTTCCCCTGGTACTACGTACCCAAGAGACAACGCACCTCCACATCTTTCCTTCTCAATTCCATTCCTTTCTCTTTCCAGAGAACCACTCCTAATTCCCCGTAGGGTTCCAGCTCTTTTAACTCAGCACATTCAGGTTTCACCTTTCCAATTTCACGTTCATACATCCCATATTCTCAATCATGTTCATTTATTCATAACAGGTAACTGTTAAACCAATTTACAGGTAGCTATTATTTCCTTTCCACATTTTCCCAGACTGCAGTATTCATATATTCCACTAGTTTTCCCATCCTAGGATTCATGCCATACCCTAGAATCTATCATACAATCTAGTTTTCTAGCCCTAGGATTCATGCAACACCCTGGGATCTACCATTCATTCTAGTTTCTCATTCCTAGGATTCATGCAATGTCCTAGGTTCTATTTATGGTTTCATAATTTAACAGATTATACTAATAAACATGAAAGCCACTCTACCAGTTACAACAGGAGTACTAGGGGCATGGTCGGGAATCCCGCGTGCCTCCGCAACCCCCGAGACTGCAATGGAATGGGGTCCTATCACAAGGATCAAACACAAGGAGTTTCTCAAAATAGTATCTAATCACTGTAGACGGGTAGAGGATTTAATTCCGAAAAGAACGCAACCCGAAACGTGGAAAACGGACTCCGAACGAGCCCTAAACGGGTCGAAAACCACAAAACAGTGCAAAATCAGACGTCTGGAACCTCTTCCAGACGTCTTAAAAATGGGGATCAGAAGGTACCTTGTCCTGCGTAGTCTCTCAAATGTCCAGAAGCCTGCAGGGGCATCTGGCCTAGTTCCCAGACGTCCGATGGTCACCCCGACTTCTGGAAGTCCCTCCAGTCATCTGGCATAGCTGCTAGACGTCTGATTCGCGTTAGATGCGAATCTCAGAACCTGCGCGTACCCATTCCTCGTTCTCAGTATGGATGGTCGCAGAAAAGGAAGAAGACAAAAAATAACTTACTTTCCAGACGTCTGGATAGTCCTTAAGACGCCTTAACTGTCGTCTAGTTGGAAGACCAGACGTTTGATTCTGGAAAAACTTCCAGAACCGTAGCGCTACTAGCCCTCCGCCCGTGATGCACGGCTGCGCCGCGCCTCGTCCGCCTGCTGCTCGAGCTGCAGTAGACCTCCCGCATCACTCCGTGCCCGCTGCACCCCCGCCGGCCGGCTCTCGCTGCCCCGGCAGGCTCGAGCCCTTACGGCCGACGCCTCCTCCCTCGCGCAGCACCTCCTCCCGCACCCACGGCGGTTGATGCTGCCGCCGCTCGCTCACATTCGCACTTGTGCATCGGCTGGAAGGAGAAGAGGAAGGGAGCGAAGGTGATGAGAGTGAGGGAGAGGGCGTGGTTTTTTAAAGTCGCGCAGGGAGAGAGAGAGAGCAGCGCCTGTGGAGGTGAGAGGGAAAAAGAGGTATCTGCAGGTCTGCGCGCGCAGGTACGCAGAAGAGATCCATCCTGCTGCAGAAAATCAAATCCCAGACGTCTGGAAGGGGTTCCAGACATCTGACCCAGACGTCTGGTCAGACGTCTGGAAGGGGTTCCAGATGTCTGGTCAGACGTCTGACCTAAAAGTCTGGTCAGACGTCTGGGCCACCTCCCAGACGTCTTAAAAGTCATTTTGAAACTGCGGTCGTAACACCGCTCCAGGACCTCAAAGGGCCCCATGAATCTCGGCGTGAACTTCCCTCTCACCCCAAACTGCTGCAGGCCCTTCATGGGCGAAACACGAATGAAGACGTGGTCCCCAACCTCAAACTGTACCTCTCTGTGTCTCCGATCCGCGTAGCTCTTCTGCCTGCTCCTGACAGTGCGAAGTCGCCTGTGGATCTGCTCGACTACCTCTTGACTCTACCTGATCAACCTGGGGCCAACCTCCCACTTGGTCCCCACCTCAACCCAACTTAAGGGTGCCGTACACCTCCGTCCGTACAGAGCCTCGTAGGGAGCCATGCCGATGCTCGAGTGATAGCTGTTATTGTATGCAAACTCCACCAGGGGTAGGTACTCCTCCCAAGAGTCCCTCCAGTCCAGTACACAGGCACGCAAAAGGTCCTCAAGTGTCTGTATTGTGCGTTCCGACTGTCCGTCCGTCTGGGGGTGATAGGCTCTACTGAATCTCAATCGCGTCCCCAGGGCCTGCTGAAACTCGGTCCAAAACTGGGACGTAAAGCGGGTATCCCGGTCGGATACGATCTCCCACGGAGCTCCGTGTAGTCATACCACATCACGGATATACCTCTCTGCCAACTGTGCTGGTCCCAAAGTGTCTCGGATTGGCAAGAATCATGCCGTGTATGTCAGTCTATGCACAATTACCCAGACTGCGTCGTGTCCTTGCTGGGTAACAGGTAAGCCCACCACCAAGTCCATGGTGATGCTCTCCCACTTCCACTCTGGCACTGGAAGCGGCTGTAGCAGCCTTGCAGGCCTCTGATGCTCGGCTTTCACCTGCTGGCATACTAAGCCCTGCTGCACGAATTCACCCACATCCCGCTTCATCCCCCTCCACCAAAACTCGCATCTCAAGTCATGGTACATCTTCGTGTTTCCCGGATGTATGGTGAATCTGGAACTGTGTGCCTCAGTCAGGAGCTCTCTCAACAGCTCCTTGTCTCTGGGAACGCACAACCATACCCTCAGGCACAGTACCTGGTCTGTGAAAGAGAAGTCCCCTGGGTCTCCTGACAGTACTCTATCGCGTAGGGACTGCAAGTACGGATCAGCCATCTGTCCTGTGATGATGCGGTCTATTAGCTCTGGCATATTCTGTCGTGTCACAGTCATTGCCCCACAGTGCCCCCGTAACTCTAGGGGTCGCCAACTGCCCACCTCCTCCAAAAGGCTCCAACTCTGTAAATGTAAACTGGCCAAGTGTGCGGGCGCCTTCCGGCTTAAGGTGTCAGCCACCACGTTGGCCTTTCCTGGGTGGTAGGAAATGCTGCAGTCATAGTCCTTTAGGAGCTCCAACCAACGTCTCTGTCTCATGTTGAGCTCCTTCTGATCAAAAAGGTATCTGAGGCTCTTGTGATCCGTGAAAATCTCGAAGGTCTCACCGTACAAGTAGTGCCTCCAGGTCTTCAGCGCGAAGATGACAGCTGCCAGCTCCAGGTCGTGGGTAGGGTAGGTATGCTCATGGGGCTTCAGTTGTCACGAAGCATAAGAGACGTGACCCCTCTGCATGAGCACACCTCCTAACCCCTGCAAGGAGGCGTCCGTGTACACAACGAACCCGCCACTACTGTCAGGGATGGTGAGCATTGGGAGTCGAAGTCAACCTCTCCTTCAGCTCCTGAAAACATGCCTTACGGGAGTCTGTCCAAGTCCTTTCGGGTCAACTGTGTCATAGGACATGCAATCTGTGAAAAACCCCTGATAAACTATCTGTAGTAGCCTACCAGTCCCAGGAAACTGCAAATCTTGGTGATTGAACGCGGTCTCTCCCACCTGAGCACTACCTCGATCTTGGCTAGATCCACCGCCAAGCCGTCCCCAGAGATCACATGACCTAAGAAGATCACCTCCCTCAACCAGAACTCGCACTTGCTGTATTTGGCATACAGCCTACGTCGTCTCAGTGCGTCCAGAACCATCCGCAAGTGCTGTCCGTGCTGCGTCTGATCTCGAGAATAGATGAGTACATCATCAATGAATACCACCATGAACTGGTCCAAGTACGGTCTAAACACTCGGTTCATCAGGTCCATGAAAGCAGTGAGGGCATTGGTCAGCCCAAACGGCATGACCAAAAACTCGTAGTGTCCGTACCAGGTGCGGAAAGCTGTCTTGGAGACGTCTGCCTCCCTGATCCTCAACTGGTGGTATCCAGACCTCAAGTCAATCCTGGAGAACACCGTGGCACCTCGCGACTGGTCAAACAAGTCGTCGATCCTCGGCAGTGGATATCTGTTCTTGATGGTGACCCTATTCAGCTGTCGGTAGTCCACACAAAGGCGTAGAGTACCATCCTTCTTCTTCACAAACAGTACCGGGGCTCTCCAGGGAGACGCACTGGGCCTCACGAAGCCCTTCTCCAAAATATCTTGCAACGGAGACTTGAGCTCTCGTAGCTCAAGCGGTGCCATCTTGTATGGCGCGGTGGAGATGGGGCTGGTCCCTGGTACTAGTGAGAGCTCAAACTCGATTTCACGCTCGGGTGGTAGTCCTGGTAACTCGTCTGGGAACACGTCAGGGTACTCTCTGACCACTGGGATGCTCTGGAAGTCTGCCACAGGGCTGGGCTCTGCCACCACACAAGCTAGGAAGCCCTCACACCCCTAGCTCAAAAGTCTCGCCGCCCGAAGTGCCGAAATGCACCTGAAGCCTTCGTCCACTGGCTGTCCGTGAAACTCGAAAGAAGGCAACTCCGGTATGGAGAAGATGATCTTCCTCTCAAAACAGTCCACCAAGGCGTGATAAGCGAACAACCAGTCCATCCCCAGAATTACGCCAAAGTCCTCCATCTGTATCATAATCAGGTCAGCTGGCAGACTATGTCCCCCGACCCTGACCTCGCAACCCGTGTACACCTCCTCAGCCACAAACAACTGACCACTCGGACCTCTGATTACGAACGGATTCTCTAACAGCGTATAGTCCTGGCCCAAACTAACTACGAAACTGGCTAAGACAAAAGAGTGCATAGCGCCGGAATCGAAAAGTGTGTAAACGAGTCTGCCGGAAACTGAAACCATACCTGCCACCACCGATCCTGAAGCGCTGGCATCCCTGTGTGTCAGGGCGTTTATACACCCCTCAGCTCTAGGTGCAGACGAAGTAGCCACACTCTGCGTCGGACGGGGAGGTGCTGGCCGGTACCCTCCTCGTGACTGCTGTCCTCCTCCTCGCATCTGGGAACCGTGGCCTCCGGTGTGCCCTCCAGTGCTCGGTGCAGGAAGTATATGCTGACCTCCTGCCCTTGACGGGCAGTCCCTCCTGATGTGGCCCGGCTGGCCACACTGGTAAGAGAGGGGAAACCAACTCCCACCCTCAGTGGGTCCCTACTGTCGGCTGGGCAGGGGTCCGGTGCTGGTGACTGGCCCCTGTCGAGGGCCCCCAAAGGCCACTGATGGCCCTGCAAAACGTGACGGCTCTCCCGTGGATGCCACGTGCCTCCTCTCTCGCCATCCCTGTGAAAAGTCTGGCTGGAAGGGCCTCTTCCGCCCGTCGTCAGTGTCTCGCGCAGACGGGTTGGTCTCCTCGTAGGTCATAGCTGCCTCCACCACCCTCGAAAACGTAGGCAACTTCAGGGGTTTGACATACCCTCGAATAGTAGGCCGGAGCCCCTCAGTGAACCTCCAAAGGTGCTCCTCCTCTGTGGCTACTGCTGTCGCTGCAAAGCGGGACAGCTCTAGAAAACACGTGCGGTACGCGCTCACGGTCATCGTCCCTTGGCGGAGAGTGTGGAAGTCCCGCCTCCTCTGGTCCTGCCACGTCTGGGGAAAGTACTGCTCACAGAAGAGGGTGACGAATAGATCCCAGGTCGGCTCGTCCCTTTCCTGTCCCCTGACCGCCCTCCACCACCTGTGTGCCGCACTCTCCAGCTGGTACGTGGCAAGGGCCACGCAGCACTCCACCGGGGGGCGAAGGGTGTCAAAAATCTTCTCGAGCTGCTCGAGCCATTCCTCTACCTCGGTCGGGTCCTCATCCCCCTTGAAGGAGGGGGCTTCAGCTTCCGGAACTGCCCGAAGAGCTCGAAGTGGCACTGCAGTGGAGATACTGGTGCACCTCCAGGTAAAGGTGCCTCGTGCACAGAAGTGTCGGAGGAAGGTGGGGACGGCGGTGACCCATCCCCTCCCCCGAGTCCAGTGCCGCGTCCGTCGTGTGGTCCCACAGAGGACTCCCCCTTCGCAGCCCCAGGGTGAGGCACTCGGAGCGGTGGGTGGAGCTCCTCTCGCACAATGTCCCGTATCAGCTGGGCGAGGTCCTGGGCCTGGATGCCCGGGAGCAGTGGCTGCACCACGGAGGCGTCGACAACGGCACGCCCACCTCGCCGGCCTCGTCCTCGGCCGTGCCTGCAGCCCCCCTCGCCAATCCCGCGACGAGGCATCTCCTGCAAGGAGACACGAAACAAAACAGAAACACGTCAATATGGTACGAGATCTAACGAAAACATCTAAGGGTTCATGTCAAAAGATATGTTGTGGTGGCCACTCTAGTTATAGACATGTGAATTGGTTATTTTCCAGTCAGTTGATTCACTTCTCGGGACGACCTTGCTCTGATACCATCTTGTAACGACCCGATTCCCGTGTCCCTACGAGACACGAGAACCGGACCGACTCGACTAATCCCAAGACCTAGTCGTCCAACGAGGAAGTAACCAAAAGAGCAGTAAAATAAACCACATTCAACATGAAATATAACTAGCAGTAACAAAATACAGTAGTAAGAAAAAGAACTACTACAGCATGTACCACCACAACAGTAGAACAACATTTATAACATAACAAGAACTACGAGTAAAGAAAAGTACAGAGACTAACAAAAACTACTCACTACAGCGGAAACAAAAGGGGTACAAAAGAACAGTGGTAACTCTACTGGACCTACTCGGCTGAGCGTCCTCTGCAGCCGCTGACCCTGGCTGCTCAACACCTGGTCCTGAAAAGTAACGAGTGTAACACGTCAGTGAAACGCTGAGTAGAGTGGAAGCTAAACTAAACAAACAGTAAAGTGTACAGTAGCTGTTTTATTTTCTTTCTTCCTTTATTTACATCTTTCTATTGTTTCACAATTTATCTATTTCTCAGATCCTTCACTTGATCTCGAATGTTCCTTGTGGGAACGATCTTGATTGCAGTCTTTTTCGAAAAGTAAAAGTAACACGTGGTCCTCTCTTGGCCGGGAGAGTCCCCCGTGGTGATCCTACTCTCAGTCAACCACCCCAAGGTTGCTAACAGACGTAACGATGACTACGGCACATGCGATAAACACACGGGTAGCTACCTAGCACTGGCACGCGGTCAGTCGTTTCCGTTAATGGGTGCACCCAAAGCACAGCACGGAACCAGTATAAGGCAGAGCCCTCTCAGTAACAGGGGTTCAACCCCTCCACAATCTGCGCACCCTCGCCTGACTACCCTGGTTTGCCCAGTAGGCCTAACAAGTCGGTGTCGGAGGCTAGCAGAACCTCGGGGCCCGTGGGGTAGCTAGTGCTCTCCCTACACTAGTAGCTCTCCTCGACACTACGTACGCGAGGGCCAGCAAGTCTGTGTACAGTGGCCAAACCCACCCCGGTCTCGATCTGAGGGCGGCAAGCTCCCCTCTACACTAAGTGGTAATGTGTGCTCTCGTTGGTACCATGTACCCCAGAGACAACACACTTCTACATCTTTCTTTTACAGTTCCATCCATTCTCTTTCCAGGAGTTCTACTCCTAATTCCCCGTAGGGTTCCAGCTCTTTTAACTCAGCACATTTAGGTTTCACCATTCCAGTTTTACGTTCATACAACCCATGTTCTCAATCATATTTATTCCTTTTTAACAGGCAGCGGTTAAATCAATTTACAGGCAGCTATTATTTCCTTTCCACCTTTCCAAGACTGCAATATTTATATGCATATCACTAGTTTTCCAGTCCTAGGATTCATGCCGTACCCTAGGATCTATCATTCAATCTAGTTTTCAGTCCAAGGTTTCATGCCATACCTTAGGATCTATCATTCAATCTAGTTTCTCAGTCCTAGGGTTCATGCAGTGCCCTAGACTCTGTTAATTATTCCATAATTGTAACAAATTTGATTAAGTAATTTAAAAGCTACTCTACCAGCTACAACGGGAGTACTGGGGGCGTGGTCGGAAATCCCGCGTGCCTCCGCAATCCCGAAGACTGCAATGGAATGGGGTCCTAACACAAGGATCAAACACAAGGAGTTTCTCAGAACGGTATATAGTTACTGTAAACGGGTAGAGGATTTTATTCTGGAAAGAATGCAACTCGAAATGCGGAAAACAGACTCCGAACAGGCCCTAAACGGGTCAAAAATGACGGAACTGCCCAAAATCAGGCGTTTGGAACCTCTTGCAGACGTCTTAAAATGTGGGTCAGAGCGTACCTTCGTTCTGTGTAGTCTCTCAGACGTCCAGAAGCCTGCAGGGGCATCTGGCTTAGTTCCCAGACGTCCGATGGTCACCCCGGACGTTTGGAAGTCCTTCCCGTCGTCTGGCACTACGGCCAGACGTCAAATTCACATGGGATGGCGAGCCTCGTGCCCTCCCGAGCAGAACCTGCACGCACCCACACCTGTTCTAAGTACGACGAGTCGCAAACGAAGGCGCGGCGGACGGCCGCACTGCCGTACACGCGAAAAAGGAAGAAGATAAAAATATCTTACCGCCCATACGTCTGGACAGTCCTCTAGACGTCTTCACCGTCATCTGGTTGGAAGACCAGACGTCGGATTCTGGAAAAACTTCCAGAATCATAGCTCGACTCGTTCTCCACCCGCGACGCACGGCCGCGCCGCGCCCCGTCTGCCTGCTGCTCGAGCTGCAGCAGCCCCTTCGCGACACTCCACGCCCGCTGCTCCCCCACCGGCCGGCTCTAGCTACCCCGGCAAGCTCGAGCTCTCACGGTCGAGCGTCTCCTCCCTCATGCAACACCTCCTCCCGCACACTTGCCGCGGCCGCTGCTGCCGCCGCTCGCTCGTGCTCTCGCACCAGCTGGGAGAAGAAGGAGAGGAACACGGAGGAGATGAGGGTGAGGGAGAGGGCGAGGGGCCTTTTAAGGCTGCGCGGGAGAGAGAGAGAGAGACGCCGCGCCCTGCAGGAGGAGAGAGGGAAAAAGAGGGAAAAGAGCTGCAGGCGCAGGTTTACGCGCGCATGCTCGCAGACGCAACCCCGTACGCTGCAAAAATTAAATACCGGACATCTGGAAAGGGTTCCAGACGTCTGGTCAGACGTCTGGGCCACTTCCCAGACATCTTAAAAATGTCTTGAGGTCGCGTTCGTAACAGGGAGAGAGTGGAGAGAGCTTTTCTTCTTTTGTTATATGTCAAATGAGAACCCCCTCGTGGCCTTGATATGAAGCCCACGACCATACATTTATGGAAATTCCCATTTCATGGACATACAGCAATTGATCAACCAAAATAAATTGGTCAATCAAACTTGACTTTTTGGTCAACCAAACCAATTGATTGACTAAACTTAACTCATTGATTGACCAAAATAATTTGTCAACCAATTTTACCTTTTGATCGACCAATCCAAGTAAAAATCGTAAGGTTAAAAGTTCGTAGCAAAATAGTCCAAGTTCCAAATTGATTCTCACCCGAGCCTGAGCCCAAGCCGAAGCCGAAGCTTGGCTGGGGAAAGGTGAGGCACACGCGCATGCATGTGTGGTCCCCAGTCCCACCTCTCACTCTTTGCTATATAAGCCATGGGAGGTAGAAGCCTTTTACACTCACCAAGAGGTTTGCCCAGTTCCAATATGGGGCTACAAACCTCTCCTGAATCTCACTGATTTCAGCATGAATTCCCATGTTACCATATAACAATTGCATCCCGATTGATGCAATTAAACTCCCAAATCCAACATCGACTTGGTTGTGTTGTCTGTTGGCTCTCTTCCATTTTCTAAATTTTTGACCAACTTTCTGATAGCCTTAATTGTTCCAACTCGTATATCACTTGTTTCCACACCTATAGAGTGGTCCTATGAGTTCTATAAATTGCCTTAAACACTTCTAAGCTTAGACACACATTAGAGAAAAGAAAATGAAGAGTGAGACAATTGGGTGCCAAAACTTCCGCCTACACCCGCCTTGAGTGAGATCGAATTGAGGCATTGTTCAAGTTGTTCTCCTAGCCTTTCAAGCAATATCTAAAAGCACTGATTACACTATGCTTCCATGCCATTTCACTTCCTTTTAAGGGAATTTTTTCCTTGCCTATGGAAGCTAGATTTAACTTTTTATTTGGGATTTATAGATTGCTGTATTTTCGATATTTACTTTGAGAATTCTTGTCTCCTTCAGAGACAAAATACTCTTAATAGAGAAGAGTGGTTGTAGAGGTACAACACCCACATCCAATGTAGAGTGGTTGTATTGACACCCTCATTTAAGTGATACATTAGTGATTTTATTGACTTGGTCGATCGAAAATGCTAAGTGGGGAAACTTAGGTAGTGGTTTTTACCCAAGTTAGGTTTCCACCTAAAATACTTATGTTTGCATGGTGAATGCTTTGTGTGATTGTCTTATATCTTATTTGATCATCATTTCTATTTTCACATACTACTCACCCCTCGTCTGGTGCATTTACAATGATTGTTCTCATACTAGCGCTAGGTTGAGCTTCTATAAGGGAAAATATTTACTTTTAGCCCCATGGAACATCATGCTAATGTAGCACATTGACTACTATACTCCTTGGTCATCCCTTACTAGGGCAACACTTAAAGCTTTCGTGGAAGTGGCAAGGAATAAGGGGTTTGTTGTTGATTGGGGTAGATAGAATAAGTTGGATTGAAAATTTGCCTTAAGGTCATCTAGAGTCTTTTGGTATTTAAGGGTCCGCTAACTTAAATCGTGTCCCTTACTCTTCTTGATGCATTTGAAGAAGGGATGGCATTTATTGGATGCCTTGGATAGGAATTGCCCCTTAAATGCCCTTTTTTTAATGAGGGATTAGAGTTCCTTAAGGTTTAGAGAGAGCTATAGTTCTATTATACGAATAAGTTTTCAGGGTTAGCTTTGATTCCCTACCTTGCATTTGAAGAGGGGTGGCATTTATCAGATGCCTTCAATAAGAATTCTCCCTTGAATGCCCTTTCTCTGATGATGGATTGGAGTCCTTTAAGCTTCATCAAGAGTTGTAGTTTCATTATAGGCTTAAGTTTCTCAAGGTTGTCTTCGATTCCCTGATAGACTATTAAGAAATCTTGAAATTTTTCCCTGGAAACACCAAGAGTGCCTTTTGGGATTTAATTTTATCTTGTATGTATGCAAGGTGGAGAAAACATTATTTAGATTCAAAAAGTAAGCATCAAATAACTCCCCTTTTAAAGCATGTCATCTATATAAACTTTGAAATATTTATCAATTATATCAGAAAGGATAAAATTAATCAAGTGCTATTGGATCACTTTGGCATTTGATGATTTTCCACTATTTTATACTTTTTCCCTAGAATTTTTAAGTTGTTAGTAGTACTTATGTGCTTAAAATAGGTTTACGACATCTAGTTTATGTTGCCTAAATATTTGTGCAATCATGAATTGTTTTGTGCATTTACAAGAATATAGCCAATATTGGTCTTAAATGAAAGAAAATGAGATAAGGAGGTCAATTACGAGAAAAAAATGATTGGTAAGGGTAGGAAATGAATTGCGTAGTAGGCCCACATGTGAACAATGAAGCTTAGAGCTCAAATGGGCCACAGAAGCATGATAGTAATGCTAAAAATTAGAATAAGGCCCAAATGCAACATTATTTCGGATTTAGTGCTTGAAAATTCCATTTCTAAAGTGGTCTTGAATAATTTAAGAGCTAATGGGACACTAATTATCTCAATTACAAAAATTTATTTATCCCCAAAAAATTTTGGCTTCTTAAAGCCTATAAATAGGCCTCAACAACAAGAGGTAGGGAACTCAAGCCTCCCTTTTCCTCTGGTGCTCCTTTGTGTGGGTGACCTCCGGCATTTGCCAACACTCCTCTCTACCTCCTCTCTTCCTCTAAACTTCTCCACCACCAGGACAACATTTCGCTGCCCTTTTTCTCTTTCCCATTGTATTTATTTGTTTCATTCAAGTGATTTGATTAGATTAGCAATTTCTTTTCATTACTTAAATGTAATATTTTATTTTGTTGATGTTCTTGACACTAGATTATCAATAAGAAGCTCTCACTCCCTCTCAGCACTTTTAGTTCATTTTTAGTTGATTTCTTGATTTAGTTAATTTTGTACTTAAGTTATACTTTTGCATTTAGTTTCTAGAGTTTATTTCTCAATTTTTGTACTTCCAAAGCCTCCTAAAAAGAAAACACATAGGTTTCTTCATGTTAATTTTAGTTTCTTGCCATATTTCTTGTGTTAAATCTTTATAAAAAAAATTAAAAATTGATATACATTTTAGTCTTTTCATTATTAAAATTTAGCCTTTTATAATTACTTCTGAATTTCCTCCGTGCATTATAAAAGTCCTTTATGCGTAAAACTTTATAGGAAGCTTATTTAGAATGTTACCTATATCTAGTAATTTATTAGAATTTTTTACTTTTTAAGCATTATTTCATGTGAATTTCATTCAGGTCCCTGTCTTGCATCCTAGTCCTTTTTTTCATGTTCCTTTGTCTTACGCCTATCTAAAATTACCAAAAAAATCTGAACAAGTAAAAGTACTAAAAATATATTAGTGTAGGATAGTAGGAAGTAATTTGAATGACTTTCCTTCAAGTGAGACAGCTCAAACTCCCACTATACCTATTCTTTCATATCTTTGGGAGGTTAGAATTATTTAAATAGTCATGATTTTCTACTACAATGACACTCTTATCACTTAAGGAATTTTACAATCTATTTCTAGCACCGTTGCTGGGGAGGTAACGAATTCAAGTTGTATTTTACTACATTTTATGCATTTAGTTCGATTTATTTTTATTCAATGTTACTAATTCATTTGTCTTGGTATAATTAGTGCATTTTATAGGACAAGGCCTTAGGCCAATCTAGTCCTACTCAACAAATAAGTTAAATCCTCTCATCTCTTAATTAGATTAGAATAGTTGAATTTAGACAATTATCTTTCAAAATAAACAAATAAATAATAAAATTTATCCATTATTTTTAAAATATTGCTTATTTTGTTAGTAAATTACTTTTGATTTATCTCCCAAAAAAAAATAGGTTGGTTACTTAGTAAAGTTGTTTTATTATCTTCTAGAAAAGATGTTTTGGATAGTTTGTTAATTCAATTTATTATTCTTGAGAATTTCAAAAAATTGAAAAAAAAAAATCTTACCCTAAAACCAACACTTTATTAGAAGATATTTTGTTATTAGGTCCCTCATTCTAGAGTTTGGTTGCCTTGAGAGGTTTTTAATCTTTTGTGGCTACTGTTAACTGAAATTTGGCATGATTTGCATTATACTTTAATTAATTACAGGAAGAAACATCACCAATGATAACATTGTTTGAAACTTTAAAAGTGGCAAAAGAAACCCTAAAACACATTTAATCAAGGTAGAACTTTAAAAGTTGATAATTTCAAAATTGAAGGCCTTACTTACTTGGTTGATGCATCACACTTTACAATTAATAGATTTTTCAAGGCAACCACCTCCTAATGCCCATCATATCTCGAGCATAATTAATTTGAGTCTCAAGGGTGCTAGGAATAGGTCCAATAAGGTCAAACCTTCTAAGGCAAGGTCCATTTGATTTGTTGCATAGTTAAGGCACGTTTTCTCTCTCCTATCTCTCCTCTCATTTTTATATTCTTCCAACACACAAATGGACTTCAGCTTTTATCTTCCAATACACACATATCCTCAAAGTGAGTGTAACATCAATCATCAACTTAGGATAATTCCACTTCAAGCTAGATAAGTGAATTTGATCATGAATTTAGATCCTAGTATCAAGATCAAACTTCATACTCTCCTAACGATTGTAGGTTCTGATGGAGGGAGGTGAGATTTGCGTGATAAAAATAAAATGTGGAAACATAAATAAACAATCTCACAAAAAAGCAATCACACAAGTACACAAGTATTTTTAGGTGGAAACCCAAACCCAGGTAAAAACCATCACCTAAGCCTCTTGGCTTAGGATTTCCCGATTGACCTAGTCGAGCAAATCCACTAACATACTACTTCAACAAGGGTAGTACAACCTCTTACGACCATGCTACTTAAATGAGGGTAGTGTACCTCAAACCCCTCCTCTTCATGAGGAGTATTTTGCCTTGGGAGGGAGACGAGAATTCGCAAGGCGAATACCCAATCAAGGACAATTACAAAAATCCTATTAAGCCACAAAGTAAGTATTTAAATCTAGCTACTATAGGTAATAGAAGCTTCCCTTTGATGGCAGTGCGTCAGCTATTGATGCAGAGTGAGTGAACCATGCAAGGGCTCGAACGATGCTCTCATATTGATAGGCGGGAGAGCAGGTGCACAGTTGGGAAGATGCTCTCAAGATGTAAACTAAGACTTGGAGATGTGGAACCACGCAAGATCACTTCTTAAGATCAATTTGACACAATATAATGTGGAAGTAGTGTATCAAGGTGTGTATGACAAAGAAGTGTGCTCCTCTATTTATAGAGGCCCTAAGATGGGTTTAGAAGGCCTTAAAAGGCTTCTATAGTGGTTGGGAATAAACCCAAGGCAAATCAAGTTGAAATCAGGTTCATTAATGATTCTGATAGGGTTATCAGATGTTTGTTTCTAAGGTCAGACTTTGGGCCATCGTCTGATCTAGAAGATTAGAAGATCTAGACTGGGTTAGATCAAGATGGACATCTAAAGAAGTGTTTTAAGACATCTGGGAATCTAATCAGACGTCTAATACTAAGATGGTTTCCTTCCTATTTTCACAAGATAAAAAAAAGGTTCTAGTGTTAAGTTGCACAAACGACAGATCGGATGTCTGGCAATAGGTCAGGATGTCTAGAGATACAAATCACTGCGGGAATGGATTTCTTGAGGCTCAAATGGCTATAATCATCTGACAAGAAGTAATTAGGGTCAGATCTTAGCCTACCATCTATTTATAAGACGTCTGGGATGAACTATGAACGTCAGAAAGTAGAGGTGAATCATAGTAAGGGTTTATCCTCAATGGTTAGATTTGTCAAGCCAATGGTCCTCTAGTTGGACGTATGGCAAGGTCATCAGACATCTTCTAAAATGTCTAGACTAAGGGCTGGACATTTGAAACTGACAAACAGAGAGTTGGTTTCTAGCCTAAGTGGTTTGGACGTTTGACCAAATAGTCAAACGTCTTAAAGTCTAAGATCAGATGTCTGATGATCAGATTGGATGTCTGATCAGGCAGTTTGATGCCTACTTTGGTTTTCTAAGTTCTCTATGAGAAGTCTAAGTATCCTAGGGTTGAGTAAGAAATCCTAGTACTACTGTTTGTTACTTTGGGGCTCTTTAACAAATGATCCAAGTAAAAAGCAAAAAGGCAAATACAAAGAACAAAAATAGAAAGAACTTCTATCATATTCTTCATCTTCTTGTATTCAAGCTTTCGCTTCACACGAACCTCCTCCCCATCAAGCTTCTCCAATCCACCATGGACGCCAGCTTGACCTCCTTCACACATGATTCCATTTGTATTTTCTTGAAACTCATAAACTCAAATGCAAATGTTAAATAACAAGTATTTTGTTATCATCAAAATTAATGATCGTGGTGCCCATGCACCAAAAATGATGACTTAAAATATGGCTAATTATGCTCAAATGATTACTTTAATATGACCTACAATTAAGGAGGGTATCTTGAACTTTCTTATCCTCAACCTTCTTATCCTGAATCTTCTGATCCTTAACATTTTGACTCATACCAGCTTAATCCAAATTCAATTTATGGGTTCAATCAAAATCAAGCTCAAGGTCAATTTATGGCACCTCAACCAACACCCGAAAGTAATCATATTGATCAAATGATATAGGAACAAAATAAGATAATGGTTGATATACAAAACCCTTGGAAATTAGTTCCAATAGATTATAAAAAACATGAGGAATTAACCTAAGACTAATGTGGTGAACTCAGGAGGAAACAATTGGACTGAACCTAAATTACGTGAACCCACTCTACACCAAGAACTAAGCATGACTCCCTATCAAGAAGGTGGGCAAGATTTCTAGAGTAAACAATTTGCAAGCAATTACCAAGGACCTAATGGAATCTACCATAATCTTCTTAAAGAAAAATTTTGTGACCCTAAGACAAAAATGATCAAGCTTCTTAAGGATCAATCTATTGAAGGTGTTAATGAATTACTTGGTTTATGGTTCATCAAACTTGATGCACTTCAATTGGTGGGATAGGGAGATAGTGACACAAGTGGTAGATTAGATTATGCGTCAATTAAAAACATTAGTCAATTTGAGCAATGCCACTATACTGCATTTAGGATAGAACTTTATGCAAATGATGTCCTTGATATTTCTTTGCCATGCCAATGGGAATTGGCATCAGAATCACTTGAAGTAGAAACTGAAGGTCCCGTTGACATTCCTCCTATTTGAATTATCATAGATCCTACTCATGAATTTCCTGAAGCACCATTGTTGGAAGATTTGATTGAACCTAAATGTGTCATTGAAGAAACCTTAGAGCTTAATTTGGAGGATTTTGAAGATAAAGACATTGAGAACTTGGATTTCAAAGATAAAAACTACATGGAAAATATTCTTTTATCCGAGGAGTTTGATCTGATAGAGGTAACCAAAGTGAATAAGGTGTCTTGTTGAGAGGTGTGGATTCTAAGAAAGATGTTTGGATTAAAAAGGAACTTGAATACCAGTCATTTCTTTTTTAGGATCAACCACATGTTGGAACTGATTATGAAAATTTTATTTTTGAATTGAATGAAAGTCCCTTCCTTGATCTAGGTGATACTAAAACAAAAGGATTAAACTTTGAAGTTAGTGCTCTTTGATGGCTGGTGTTGCCTTTGCATCAATTCTTGAAGAATTGGAAGTTGAATCATTTATCCCTAAACTCAAATATGAATTTGATGTAATCAAGTTAAAACTATTTTTCCATGACCCAAAAGACTTGAATTTCATGGAAGGGCTTCAGGACATCAAAGTTATCCCAAGCAAGGAATTGAATGATATAGAGTATAATAGTAGTGAGATGATCGCTTTTGATGAGAACTTGTTGAGAGATGAATTGATGGCTTTAAGGGATCATGTATATATTTCAAACAACCGACATTTTATGAGGACCCTTATTATCCTTGAAAGTTTGAATGCAGTGAGAAGTTCATGGAACTCGAGGTTTCCTAATCACGAGATCATCATTCCAAACTTCAATAGCTTTGGGCATATGTGCTTAACAATATGTATTTATCTAGTGTCCAACATTTTAGACTTGGGTTACATCTAATAAAACCTAAAATCAATCCCCATACACACAAGCTTAAAAGCCGATGAATACATTCATTTTACATTCCCTAGTTAGCAAGTATCCGACCTTTTGGAATTGGATTACATCATCAACTTGTCTACAACTATGGATATCTTATCTCTAAGCTTCATGAACAAATCTAAATCTTCATGTTGACCCTCTCTCTTGAATTGATTGATACATCCTCTATGAGATCTTCATCTAGCTGAAGGATTTAAACTTAGCACTTGTTTAGAGGCAACACAACATTAATTTTATTGACTATTGTCCTTCATGTTATCTTAAGTTAGAGTAGATTGAATAAGAATTTTGTACAACAGTGATCAAGATTGCTTGAGCTCATCGACATTGTAGTGAGATGCTTTTATTTGGTAGAATGACACCCATTTGTAACAAGGTACTTATTTGGTGAGTTTTTTTCTCATATTTTTTTCTCCTCATTTTCTCAAGGCTAAATATCTTTTTTTTTTCTCCAAATCCATTTTCTAGATGAGTGGCTCACCTTCATCCATTCTAAATGCATCCCTATAAACAGAAACAGTCCTAAGAGCTAGGAACATGGCCAAGTCCTTTAGATCTTTTAGCCTCAGACTAAACCTTACTAACTACTAAGGACTCAACAAGATCACCTAGAAGACGAGTCAATGCACTATGCAAGTGAAGATGCTTGAAACTCAAAGACTATCCAAACCAAAGGGTGGAAAGATAAGTTAATCACTTATCACCTTTTTTACTTAATACTTCTAGCTTTTCCAGACTCCTTTCAAAGTCTTGGGAAAATATGTCCAAATTTAGGTAAATACTCAAGAAAATTAAGTCCATAAGACATGAAGAATCTAGGCAGAAAGACTTTGTTTCGCATTTCCTAAGGCCAGTAAATTCTCAAAATCGAGAATTGTTGACTCCTAGCTTAACTTCCAAAAAAATCTTAAAAGCACACTTATTTTTTAAAATTATTTTATTTCTTCTTTTATCTATAAATAGACTATATATATATATATATTCAAAAATCATTTATTCGGAAGAAATACTACACCCCCCATGCCTAAATTCTTGCATGTCCTCATGCATGAATATAAACATAGAAGAAAAAGCATAATGCCTATATATGAAGTGCATAAAGAAAGGGGCATAATTCACCTGGAATAGCTCCTGAACACTATTACTCAGTGCATTCCAACACCTATGAAAGAAATTAAAACAAATATGCTATGTATATAAACGGAAAAAAAACTATTTATATATGTATAGATGCTAAGTTTAACTCCTCCAGCTGGGCAAAAACTCAATATGGATGTGTCAACGATGCTGGTTTAAAGGCACCACGATCGTTAATTTTGATGATAACAAAACACTTGTTATTTGACATTTGCATTTGAGTTTGAGTTTTCAAGAATAACGCAAATGGATTCAAGTGTGAAGGACCTCAAGCTCGCATCCATGGCAGATTGGAAGAGTTTGATGTAGGACAAGGAGATCGAGCTTCGCTTGGAATGAGAGCTTGAAGATGGAGAAGAATAGGATAGATGTTTGCTTGTCGATGTATTTATATTATTTATTTCTTTGCTCTTTATTTTTCTCTTAGATACATGTTAAAGAGCCCAAAGAGTATCACTTTAGTCCTAGGACCACTTATCCATCCCTAGAACACTTAGACAAACTTAGAGACATCTTAGAAAACCAAAATAGGAATCAGACAGTCATATAAGATGTCTGATATTAACATTTAAGTCATCTGATAGTTTGTTTAGAAGTCCAATGACCTAGGTGATAAACGCCAGTTTATCATCATTCTTATGCATTAAAACAAACCTAGCTCTTAGGATTTTACTCTGCAAACGGGTTTTTGGGCTGCATTTAGGCATAAAATAGGTTAGGCATGCATTGCATTTTTTATTGTCTTTTTAATATATTTTTGTGAGTGTTAGGGATGAACAGATATATAGATCCCTAAAACCCTAGCACTCAAGAAGGCAAATGGTGAAGGAGAAGCCCAGACTAGCTGGAACTCAGCCTGATCCAGCTCACCTCAGCTTGATCCATCTCACCTCATCTTGATCCAGCTCACTGCAGCTGGAACCTAGCTTACTTGAACTAGGGTTAGCTCATCCCAGCTCCATTCAACTAATCTCACCTGGATGGCAGCTCAAGAGAGTTCACCTTAGCTCACCCAAGCTCAAGTCAGCTCAGATCTAGCTCAACTTAGCTGAGTCTAGCTCATCTTAGCTCCCACTAGTCCACAAGGAGCTCTAGATAGCTCAGCTAAGTTGACAGGAGTTCACCCCAGCTCAGATCCGGCTACATCCAGCTCCACTCAGCTCCAGCTAGCTGAAGAAGAACTCATCCCAACTCAGGAAGCTCAAGTCCAGCTCTCGGGGACTCAGCTTAGCTCAACTCAGTTGAGCTAAGCTACCTTAGCTGCCTTAACCAGCTTGATTCTCCCCGGGAGCATCAGACCTAGCTCAGCTTATCTCATTCTGGTAGAAGCTAGCTCACTTTAGCTTGGCTTAGCAACTAGCAAAGAACTAGCAAGCTAAGCCAGCTAGAGTAGCCCCATGCCAGCCTCTTCAGCAGTAGCCAGCTCCAGCTCCAGACTTCTCCTCCTCAGCTCCTTCCTCCAAACCCTAGCTCCATTACCTTCTCCTCTACTCCACCTTTAGCTAAGCTAGCTTAGCTTATCTTATCTTAGCTTAGCTTAGCTAACAACCAGCTCCTTGGCCATCCATTACCTTCAAAATCAACCCTAGCTAGCTCCACCAACTCAAGCCTACCTAAGCTAGCTACCCTACTCAAGTTGGCGCCACCTCCTAGCCATCCCTTCACCCCACTATCTCCACCAAAAGACACCTAAAGTTGGCGCCGAAAACCACCACTAACCACCTCTATATTGGCGCCACTTTCAGCCCCTTCATCCACCCTACACCTACCCACATAACCCATCCTAGTCATCCACATACCCCCCTTCTAGAATCCTAAGGTGGCGCCACCTAATAGCCTTGTAGAAGGCCCATTTTGGCGCCAATTCTAAAGGGCACCAAATCCTTAACTACCCCCTTGGTGTCCCTTAAAGTGGCGCCAACTCACCTTGGCCATGGGATCTTCAACCACCTCCACCAACTCATCTTGGCCATCCATTTCAAAGGTCACCATAGCCCCCTTCCTGTTCTATAAAAAGCCACCACCTACCACCATTTTGGGGCATCCTCCATTAGTGTATTTTTCTTCCTACATCCACCTATACCTACGCCCAAGGAGAAGGAGTAGAGAAGGAGATTAAAGGGGCACATCACCAGCCCTTTTGGTGCCTTCTTCTCCCCACTCTCTTCAACTTGGGCCACTCTAAGGAGGAGGACTCTTCCACTTCAAGGAGGATGGCCAGGCAAGGGAGAAGGACCTAGGGTGGATGTCCACCCTTGGAGAGAAGCTTAGGGCATGCCCCCTTAGGGCTTGCCTTGGAGGACATCACCTTGGCAAAGCACTGCAAGGAAGGAGTTGAAGGACTCTTTCCAAGATTGGGAGCCACCAACCTTGGAGCAAGAAGCCCTCTTCTTTACCATCTATCTAGAGGATTTGTGTTTTCTCTTCTTATTTGCATTTTTATAGTAGTAGAAGCTTTCCTCTACTAGGCCTTTTTGTAAAACACTTTTTCAGTTATCAAGTTGCCTTCTTTGCAAGTTTTCTTGTTTGCATTTCTATTTGCTTGTTTTTAGCATTCTTCACTCCCTCTCCCTAATTATTCTAGGCCTCCACTTGCCTAGAGTGAGCTTAGGGAGAGGCTCTACTTGCCACATAGAAGTAGTATTTAAATTTAAGTGTAAATCACCTTTTCCGCCACCAGTTCGCTTGTTGCCTTAGCTTAAAAATAAAAAAAATGATATATTGAAAAAAAATACCAAAAAGAAAGTTGAGATTTGTATTTTGAGCAAGAGAATCACTATTACAAACCTATTGCCTCCTTGGACGACCCTAGATACTCTCCTATCTAGGAATATAAATTTAAGAGTTGATCGATTTTACGCGTTACAACGACGTATTTTAACAAACCGTGCAAAATCGCTATCACTTTTTGGCATCGTTGTCGGGGAGGCACAGCTTTTGCATTAACTAATTTTCTCTTGCTTGAAGTGGATCTCATCCCCTTCTCTTCCTTTCTTTTGTGTGTGCAGAAACTACAGTGGGGAGGCGGGAATCTTGAAGCGAGAGCTCAAAGATCCTTTTCTTCCTACGGAAATTCAGGTTGGTTCCCCTTTCTGGTCACATAATTAAAACTACCAAAAATATATTAAACTTGGCTTTCAGGACCCTAAACACTTTAATTAAGTGGAGTGGTGCCTTATAAAATCCATTGTTTGCTTGTATGCTTCTTTAGGACCACTTCATTGTAAGTATTGGTGTTCTATTTTTCGGGTCCAAATTTCTGTCCGGACTTGAAAAATCGATTCCTAACACCACAGGCCTCCTAAAATCATAAAATTTCATAGAGTGATTCTAATTAAGCTTGGAACATTTGTTCCAAATTTCAGATCAATTGGATTTGTATTTAATTTTTAAAAATTCATAGACTGCAGAGTGGTCACACCCTTTAATCTTCCTATTTTGCTACTGTCTGCGAATTTTTAGAATTTTTATACTCATCCAATTTTTGTGAATTTTAGCTTGCTGGAATCCTTGTGAAATTTTACACATCATATAAAATAATAAAAATTTTCTGAGGTCGGTGGTAATACTGAAAGGTCCACAATACCCATGGATATCATTTTTGGACATTGACACCAGTACAATTAAAAATTGAAAAAAATTATCAAACAAATTCCTAAAATCTTACAAAAATCTTTTCTGGAATCCTTGTTTGATTTTATTCAAAGTAGTGGTGTTGTTTGACTTGTTTGGACCACTACTTAATTCAGAAAGCCAAAAATTAATTCACTGGTAGTAATTTTCTGTCTTAGGGATAATTGGCTTAGGATTTCTTTCTTTCTCTTTAGAGACTCAATTAAAAGGAAATATACAATCACACATACAACTTGTCTTTCCTTTGATTGTGAACTTTCAAACTTGTTTGAAAACTTAAAGAAAAAAAAACCCTAAAACTCATTTAATTAAAGCAAATCCTAAAAGACAAAAATACAAAAAAAAAATTGTGTGACAACTTGATTTACATTGGAGCCACTCTCCAATTCCGGCACACACACAAAAAAATCAAATAACAGGGCAACAACCCAATAAACGCCCTCCACATTCTGTGTGCACTATAGCATCCTAGACCTAATTAAAACTTGTAGCAACTTGACCCCTAAGGCTTTATCAACTTAGGCTTGCTATTTAGGTCTTAAGTTTTCCTTAGTTAGTACCAATTCTGTCATCTATATTTGGTGTTCAGGATGAGGGGCCATGTCAATCGACCAGGCGCGGGTTTGTACAAGCACTTGGGGTTTTCCCTGGGAAACGTTTGGGCCCAAACCTCCCCTTAAGCAACTTGGCTAGATTTGTTGATAGAACGGGTATTCACTATTGACTACTTATTTCCTATATAGACCAAGTCTTAGGTTATTATTAGGGAGTCACATTTAAGTTAGATCTAGTTTTATTTGTTTGAATTGCACACTTTCTCTCATCTCTTTCTCTTCTCCTCCCCTCCCGTTCTTCCATTTTATGCACGGGCGACGGTCTCAAAATCCGCACTTGGAAGGACCATTTGATTTCGCCCCCCACGCAAAAAGACCACTTTTTCTGTCTTCTTCTCCTGAAAAAATGGAAACACAACAAAATAGGTCCATTGACCCTTCCACGTCCACCTCTAACCCCACCACTAACCCTAATTCTAACCCTTCCACCCAAAACCCACCCACCATTAACTTCCCACACTTGGAGCTCCCTAATCTTGAGTTGCCCCAACATCATGACCCCCTACCTGATCTTTTAAAATTAATGGCCGATCAGATTAATAAATTAAATTCCAATCAACAAACATTGACTATGAACATCCAAAACCTAGCCAATCCAAGGCCAAACCCACCACCCCGTCAGCAGCCTGTTGTTCCTCTAAAAGATTTCTATGATCCGTCTTATTATGAGGAACGACCAGGGGTGGTCATATCGGAGGGGGACTTTGAGATCAAGCCTGCGGTCCTGAACCTAATTAAACACTTTCATGGCCTTCCTAGGGAAGACCCTTTCAGCCACCTTGAAGAGCTAACTCTTCTTGGACAAACAACCCGTTCCCGAAATGTGCAAGAAGACATATGGCTGATGCGGCTTTTTCCATTATCTCTTAAAGATAAGGCCGCTTATTGGTTCAGGACCATTGGCCGACCCATCAAAACATGGCCTCAACTCAAGAGTGCCTTCCTCAAGAAATTCTTTCCCATAGGTCGTACCAATTCCATACGAAAATCTATTACGACCTTTAACCAAAAATCTGGTGAAACTTTCCATGATTCTTGGGAAAGATTTCAAGACCTTTTAAGAAGTTGCCTGCACCACGAGATTCCTTTATGGCAGCTCGTGCAAATCTTCTATCATGGATTAGAAGATCAAATCCGACATTTTGTCGACGCCTCGTGTGGTGGCAACTTTTTAAATAAAGATGCAGAAAGTCCTATGACATGTTCGAAGAAATGAGTGAAAACTCATTTAATCAAGCTTCCATGAACACATTTTGCAGAACCCAAAACCCGCAGTTCGGCGTTCATGAAATAGGCACTCAATCTATCTCGGTCACCCAAGACGATCTTCAATTGATCGCTCAGAAACTCGACCAGATGCATATTAATCAGAAAAAAATTGAGGAATGACTCGCCACATCGACTCAAGCTCCGCACCCACATCTAACCCAACCTAACTTTCCATGAAGAGAAAATTTGCACAATCTCAACACTACCCCTGCTGATTATTTTGAGGTTGCCCCTGATTCACTGGGGAATTACAACTATCCAGATCTTAACCCCACTCAAAATATTTCTACCATCCAGGAGCCCTTTAAAAATTCTTCCAATTGGAAAAATTACCCGAACTACTCCTGGAATAATCAAGTTTCCTCCCAACCATATCATTTTAACGGGTATGGGTCGAATCCAAACTTCCATCCCAGGCCATCCCAACAAGATATCAATGCCCAGATGCTGCAAACCCTGCAGGATAGGCAAACAAAAATGACGGAAGTAACCCGCAACATCACAAAACTAAACAATCAGATTGGGGTTACTCCCACGCAAAGACCTGTAGGACATCTTCCGTCCCAACCCATACCCAACCCTAATCACCAAGGGAACCATTATATGGGCAAAAATCCACATTATCCAAATCAGCCTCCTCCTAATCCACCACCTCAGCAGCCGCCCAGGTTTGTGCAATCACAGGCCCCCCCACCTCCTCTAAATAATAATCTGACTGCACATGCAGTTACTTTGAGGAGTGGGAAAACCACCACTGACCCCGGGCCTTCACACGAACCTGGTAAGATACCTGTGCAAATCGACTCCCCACCTCCCCATCAGGAAGAAAAAGAAAAACAAAAATCTCAAGACAAGATTCCTGTCCCTTTCCCACAAGCTCTCTACCCCACCACCAACAAAAAAAAGAAATCTGAGCCCACTACAGAAGACCTCATGGAGCTATTTGGGCAAGTTCATATCAATATTCCTCTCCTAGATGCCATTAAATATATACCTGCCTATGCTAAATTTTTGAAGGAGATTTGTACTCCTAAAAGGCAAGCCAAAAATCTAGGACAGGTGCATCTTTCGGAGATAGTAAGCTCTGTCATACAGAGTAAGCTGCCTCCTAAGATGAAAGATCCGGGGGTGCCTTTAATTTCTGTAATTATTGATGACACTACATTTAATCACGCCCTCCTTGATCTTGGTGCCTCAGTTAATATTATTCCCACGAGTTTATTCGAAGAATTTTAGATCGGTGAATTAAAACCCGTCGAGGTTACCCTGCAATTAGCCGACCGATCTACAATCAAACCTTGTGGGATTGTCGAGGATGTTTTAGTCAAGGTCCAGAATTATGTCTTCCCTGCAGACTTTTTGGTTCTTGACATTGAGGCACCTGAATCATTATTGGACTCCCCAATAATCCTTGGACGCCCCTTTTTGGCCACCGCAAAGGAAAATATCAATTGCCTGTGCAGGCCAAACTATCACTTTAGATATTTTTAAATCCTCCAGGAGATTCCATGATGATAACTTCTTTGAGGACTCAGATACTGAAATTTCCAATATGGTGGAGGAGACAATGTTAATAGATACCCTTACCAACCACAATTTCTTTGAGGACTCTGATTCAGAATCAGTGGTCGGCAAAATCTGTGATCTGGAAACTTGTCTTGACCCCAAATTTATTCCTGATACCCCCCTTCACCCACCCACTATTCCTGCACCTAATTCTTCCACACTAACTTCCCCCAATCCCCACCATTCCTTCCCCGACTCCTTTCTTCCGGACCTGCCACCAAGCCCGCCCGAGTTTGGCATCCAACCTGATTTAAAACCATGGCCAGACTCGGGCTACACTTATCATTTTCCATCCAACTTTGATCCCAATGTTATTTCTAATCAATTTTCTAGGGATCTAGAAGAAGACACCTTTTTTGCAGGCATCCAAGTGTCCAATTATCTACATGATTTTACATCTTCCGTGCATACCTTCACGCCCGGCTGAATGGCGTAAAAGATAGCACTGGATGGGAGGTAACCCATCATTTTTTCTTGCTTTCCCTTTTTTCTTCTTTTTCCAGGTTTTGTTCCTCCTAAACCTGACCGTTCTTCACTATGGTGATCCCTTTTCCCTCCTAATGCATGAGAACATGGCATATCTTAAGCATGGGGGGGTGTTTTTAAATTTTACGATCGATTTAGGATTTTCAAAACCTAAAAACATGCATTTTTGTTTAATTTATTTCCTCCTTGCATACCCAAAAAATAAATAAATAAATAAAAATAAAAATAACAATAAAAATAAAAATGTTCAAAACTTTTTGAGAAAAAATTTTGAAATTGGGACTAAGGTCAAAAAATTCACTTTTGGTACAATGGGATTTAATCTTTAACAAACTAAGGATGAGGATATGGATCTGATCATTAGAATTCCAGGGTCTATTTTAGACTAGATCAGATATCCTTCTATAAAATTCCACCTGAACTCATGATAGTTCAGGTGACTTGATCCTATTTTGTAATATGGAAATTATTTGACTTAGCCTCTGATTCCAAAACTTGTATGTTTTGAGAAACTTCTTGTGTCACTCTTCACACACAAGCCAACACTTAAAAATAACTAAAAATTTGAAAAAGTCCCTTGTTTGGACTTAGTAAAAGTCTGAAACAGATCATTGGTTTGAGTTCCCACTGCCAAGAAGAAGGAAAATGCCTCCTTTGAGGACGCGATGTCAACATGTTACCCCCTCGGCGTTGCTCCATATCTATATTTCATATCTTTAGACGGAGCATTAAAGCGCATTTTAGCAGCTCAAGTGTCTTGGACGGTGCTCTACCTATTGTGTCGGAGTAAGAGCTTGAGTTTGCTTGGAGCGCCCCTTTTCACCGCATCGTGTTTTGGGGTTGTGAGCTCCTGGGTGGTGTCATGGACAGTGCTATCCCAAAGTACTGGCGCCAGAGCCCCCTCGAGGAATGGTAACGGGAATGATGATCCCTACACATCTGTTGTAAGACTAAGCTAAAAATAAGCATGGGGGAGAAAAAAAAAGTAATAATAAATAAATTAACACGCCCTTATAAATGTTGGCTTTTCACAAGCACAGACACAAGGTTTTAAAGGATTTTACAAGTTGCGAATCAGATTCATGAGCCAAAAAAAATCCTAAAAACAAACATTTCAAGTCATCTGAATTAACAAGGGGTTAATTTGAGAATTTTCTGGAGGATATATTGATTCCGTTCTGTCTAATGGTTGAATCCAAAAACAAATTCCGATGTTTATCTTTAACAAATCCTGTACCTCCAGTGTTTTAATCTACCAAGGTCCATTAATCTCTTTTTCTCCTCAAAAGTCGAAAAAATTAGATTTCCCAAAAATTCCGTTTCAAGTTTTGCTAAGAGACTAGCAAAAGATAAGCATGGGGGTGTGATAAACACCAGTTTATCATCATTCTTATACATTAAAACAAACCTAGCTCTTAGGATTTTACTCTGCAAACGGGTTTCTGGGCTGCATTTAGGCATAAAATAGGTTAGGCATGCATTGCATTTTTTATTATCTTTTTAATATGTTTTTGTGAGTGTTAGGGATGAACAGATATATAGATCCCTAAAACCCTAGCACTCAAGAAGGCAAATGGTGAAGGAGAAGCCCAGACTAGCTGGAACTCAGCTTGATCCAGCTCACCTCAGCTTGATCCAGCTCACCTCAACTTGATCCATCTCACCTCAGCTTGATCCAGCTCACCTCAGCTTGATCCAGCTCACCTCAACTTGATCCATCTCACCTCAGCTTGATCCAGCTCACTGCAGCTGGAACCTAGCTTACTTGAACTAGGGTTAGCTCATCCCAGCTCCATTCAGCTAATCTCAGCTAGATGGCAACTCAAGAGAGTTCACCTTAGCTCACCCTAGCTCAAGTCAGCTCAGATCCAGCTCAACTTAGCTGAGTCTAGCTCATCTCAGCTCCCACTAGTCCACAGGGAGCTTTAGCTAGCTCAGCTAAGTTGACAGCAGTTCACCCCAGCTCAGATCCAGCTACATCCAGCTCCACTTAGCTCCAGCCAGCTGAAGAAGAACTCATCCCAGCTCAGGAAGCTCAAGTCCAACTCCCGGGGACTCAGCTTAGCTCAACTCAGTTGAGCTAAGCTACCTTAGCTGCCTCAACCAGCTTGATTCTCCCCAGGAGCACCAGACCTAGCTCACCTTAGCTCATTTTGGTAGAAGCTAGCTCACTTTAGCTTGGCTTAGCAACTAGCAAAGAACTAGCAAGCTAAGCCAGCTAGAGTAGCCCCATGCCAGCCTCTTCAGCAGCAGCCAGCTCCAACTCCAGACTTCTCCTCCTCAGCTCCTTCCTCCAAACCCTAGCTCCATTACCTTCTCCTCTACTCCACCTTTAGCTAAGCTAGCTTAGCTTATCTTAGCTTAGCTTAGCTTAGCTAACAACCAGCTCCTTGGCCATCCATTACCTTCAAAATCAACCCTAGCTAGCTCCACCAACTCAAGCCTACCTAAGCTAGCTACCCTACTCAAGTTGGCGCCACCTCCTAGCCATCCCTTCACCCCACTATCTCCACCAAAAGACACCTAAAGTTGGCGCCAAAAACCACCCCTAACCACCTCTATATTGGCGCCACTTTCAGCCCCTTCATCCACCCTACACCTACCCACATAACCCATCCTAGCCATCCACATACCCCCCTTCTAGAATCCTAAGGTGGCGCCACCTAATAGCCTTGTAGAAGGCCCATTTTGGCGCCAATTCTAAAGGGCACCAAATCCTTAACTACCCCCTTGGTGTCCCTTAAAGTGGCGCCAACTCACCTTGGCCATGGGATCTTCAACCACCTCCACCAACTCATCTTGGCCATCCATTTCAAAGGTCACCATAGCCCCCTTCCTGTTCTATAAAAAGCCACCACCTACCACCATTTTGGGGCATCCTCCATTAGTGTATTTTTCTTCCTACATCCACCTATACCTACGCCCAAGGAGAAGGAGTAGAGAAGGAGATTAAAGGGGCACATCACCAGCCCTTTTGGTGCCTTCTTCTCCCCACTCTCTTCAACTTGGGCCACTCTAAGGAGGAGGACTCTTCCACTTCAAGGAGGATGGCCAGGCAAGGGAGAAGGACCTAGGGTGGATGTCCACCCTTGGAGAGAAGCTTAGGGCATGCCCCCTTAGGGCTTGCCTTGGAGGACATCACCTTGGCGAAGCACTGCAAGGAAGGAGTTGAAGGACTCTTTCCAAGATTGGGAGCCACCAACCTTGGAGCAAGAAGCCCTCTTCTTTACCATCTATCTAGAGGATTTGTGTTTTCTCTTCTTATTTGCATTTTTATAGTAGTAGAAGCTTTCCTCTACTAGGCCTTTTTGTAAAACACTTTTTCAGTTGTCAAGTTGCCTTCTTTGCAAGTTTTCTTGTTTGCATTTCTATTTGCTTGTTTTTAGCATTCTTCACTCCCTCTCCCTAATTATTCTAGGCCTCCACTTGCCTAGAGTGAGTTTAGGGAGAGGCTCTACTTGCCACATAGAAGTAGTATTTAAATTGAAGTGTAAATCACCTTTTCCGCCACCAGTTCGCATGTTGCCTTAGCTTAAAAACACAAAAAAATGATATATTGAAAAAAATACCAAAAATAAAGTTGAGATTTGTATTTTGAGCAAGAGAATCACTATTACAAACCTATTGCCTCTTTGGACGACCCTAGGTACTCTCCTATCTAGGAATATAAATTTAAGAGTTGATCGGTTTTATGAGTTACGGCGTATTTTAACAAACCATGCAAAATCGCTATCACTAGGCTGGAAATCGCCTCTCTGTCACTTTACTTCTGGACGTCCAACCCTTAGTCTAGACATCTTAGAAGACATCTGATGACCTTGACAGACACCCAACAATGACTGTTAGTCTATCAAAGCATAATAATCAAGGATTTTGCTTTTAATCATATTTATAACACTTTCAGATGTTTTTAGAGACTCTTAGACATCTGATAGAGAACCATTAGACTTAATCTAACCCAAATCATTTTTTTTCAGATGCTCATAGTCGTTTGAGCCTTAGGAAATCAATTGCTGTAGAGAATCTTCTTTCCAAACAACTAGATATTATGTCAGATGGTCGTCTCACCAACAAACACTAGAACCATGTTTCGATCTGGTCAAAATAGGAAGAAACCTATCTTAGAATTAGACGTCTGATTAGTTTCCCAGATGTCTTAAAATGCCTTCTTAGACATCTGTCTTGATCCAACCCAGTCTAAATGATCAACCCTTCTAGATCAAACAACCGACCATCAGATCAGATGATGACCCAGACATCTGACCATCAATCCAAACGTCCGAAAAACCTGTCAGACTCCTTAACAACCCTAATTTCAGTGGGATTTTGGACCACTCTCTTGAGCCTTGTTCCTAACTATTACAAAAGGCTTCCAAAGCATTCCAAAGCCTTCTTAGCACCTCTATAAATAGAGGAACACCCTTCCTTGGCCATACACACCTTGAGAATCCATTTTCACATCTTTTGTGTCCAAGAGAAGAGAGAAATCACTTCGGGAAGATCTTACTCTCCAAGTTCTACATTGCAAATCCGAGAGCATCGAAACTCTATTGAATTCACGCCGAAAACTCTTCCATATTAGGGAAGTCCTTCTTACCTATAGTAGCATAGATTTATCCCTACTTTGTGGCTCTATAAGTATTTATTTTTCGCTTTCTTTTGTGATTGGATATTCCCTGTGTATTCCCATCTCCTTCACGAGACAAAATACTCCTCGTAGAGAGGCGGGTTTCAGGTACACTACCCTTGTGTAAGTAGTGTGATTGTAAGAGGTTGAACTACCCTCATTTAAGTAGTTCGATTAGAGGATTTAATCTACTAGGTAGATCGGGAAGTCATAAACCGAGAGATTTATGTGGTAGTGCTTACCCGGGTTTGGGTTTCCACCTAAAAATCCTTGTGTTCATTTGTGGGATTACTTATTTGTGATTGTTGATTTATATTCCGCATTGTTTTCTTATCACACACATCTCAACCTCCTCCATCAGAACCTACAAATGAGGTGCTGGGAGTGGCAATCAAACTGATAAGCAATTTGAATTCAATCACCAACAGCAGGATGTAAATGGAGACCAACTGCCCATGAATACCAAGCCCAAAAGGTTAGAAAAATAAAATAACCTAGCTTGAGGACTAGATCTATCTTTCTCCTCTATTTTGATGACAGTAGCAACAATTCTGTGACTGGATCTATGATCCACTTAGCTTCTAATGGTATGGTTTCATCTCAATTACCGACCTCTAGACAACATAGTATTCCATATAAGCTTATGGCCACCAATTTCTCCTCATGGAAAGCTCAATTTCTCCCTTTGTTGCGATCCTATGACTTATTTAGATTCATTGAAGGATTGCTTACTCAAACTTCAAAAATTATTACCAGTGATTCTAGTAAACAAGTCTTGAATGATGAATATTTTTTGTTTCATAGGAAGGATCAGTTGGTTCTAAGTTGGCTAATCTCTTCAGTTAGTAAAGAAATTTGTGCTCAAATTTTAGATCTCTCTACTACTAGAGAGGTTTGGAACTATCTGGAAAAATTTTGTGGCACAAAGCCACAAGCTGAAATCTTTCAATTTCGATGTGAGCTCAGTTCATTGAAGAAAGGTGATTCCAACATTCTGGAATTTGTGAATAAGGTTAAACAACTTGTAGTGAACTTAGCAACTTGTGGAAAATGACTAGATGATGATGATTTGATCTTAGCTATTTGTTGAATGGTAGTCATCGTAGTTTAGGAGAGAATCGCATTGTAGTATAGCAACAAAAATCGAATCAACATTTAAATTTGTAATCTCGAAAAATCCTGAGTTCCGAGGTTGTTCGCATAGAGCAAATATTACAATTCAATCACCAATAGCAATGAGAACAATAATAAATCAAAACTTAATAAAATATATCCAATGCATATCAAAATGTATGTCAAAAGCAATGATTTAAAAAAGAATGCAAAGAGAGAAATATATAGCCCAAAAAAGATGGTGGTTGGAACCACTAATTAGTTGCAGAGGACGAGTCAATTCATGCCTAACAGGATGATAATTAAAATGATTTGTAGTTGGTATTTCTAAGTGGTGGAAAATCGACTAATCAAAGTATTTAAAATAAACCACTCGAAAGAGTGGGTCATATCCACAGGGAGGCAATGCCTAATTTTTTTTTTTGAAACAACAAGGAAAGCTATCGTACTACAATAGCGATCTGAGAGAGCATTTTGTTAATTATAAACAAGTGACTTTACAAAACAGATCCCCATAAATGTATGAGGGACCAGCATGCATTTACAATTTGTTCCACACAAACTGGCCTCTCCTGAAATAAAAACTCATTTCTCGCTCTCTAAATGCACCACATCACTGTTGCCATATGTATATGCAACTTATCCTTCGTCAAGAATTTTATCCATAGCAAGTCCCACATGGGTAGTGGCTCCCTGCATACTCTCCTCCAAATCGTATCTGTCACCACACACGATGAGAAGATGTGCCAATAGCTGTCAATGGGAAGTCCACAAAGTAATCACGACTGTAGTGCCACACCCATCCTTCTATGTCTGAGATCCCCTGTAACCAATCCATCTCTCCTACACAGCCATAAGAAGATTTGGACCTTTGTTGGAACTTTCCAGAGCCATAGCTTTCTTGCTATCGGATCTACCTCCTCCAAGTTAGACAAAAGTTTGATCTTGTCATATGCTCTAGCCAGGGTGAAGATCCCCTCCCATCTATAGTGATCCTCCAGTCCAGCCAACGGTCTAAATGCCTTCAAGTCTAGCTGCAGCCTTGCCTTCTCTTCCCAAGTTCTGGTGACATCCCTATTGGAAGCTGCCCCTTCAATCTGCCAGGACGCATTATATTCTGACCAACAACGGTTGACTGGTTCCCATTTGTCTTCAGCAGCTGCGTATGCTCTTGGATATGCATTTTTGAGCATGCCCAAGGTTGACCACTCCTCCTGCTAGAATTTAAAGGAGCTGCCATCACCAAGGATCGGCTGGAACAATTGCCAGTTGTTCCTTACAACCTGCTCCAAAGAAGCCCAGAATGGAGACAGTCTGAATGGATGAAGTCTATTCAGCAGGTTGTGTGGCTTGCCATAGCTATCACCAATCAAGATTGCCTAATTCTTACTATCACCGTTAAAAAGCTTGATTGCCCATTTAAGGAGCAAAGTTTCGTTGAATTCTTTTAGAGATTTAATCCCCAATCCACCATGTTTTTTTGTCCTGGACAATAGATCCCACTTTAGGGGCTGAAAAAAACTCCCTTCATGCTTCGAACCCTTCCAAAAGAAGTGTTTTCTCAAAATATCAATGCACTTCCAAATAGATTTAGGTGCTTTGAATAGAGAGAAAAGGAAAATGGGGATGGAGGTTATCACTGAGTTCAAGAGGGTGAATCTACCCCACTTGGATAGGTAGCAGCTATTCCAACCTTCCAATTTGATTGCGATTTTATCGAACAGTACATTCCAATCGCTTTTTTTCAATTTAGAACACTTCAAGGGTAGACCCAATACCTGATAGGGAGTGTGACCAAGGTCGTACCCAAAAGGCAAGAGATGGCCATTTTCTCTCCACCTGTTAACCCAAAACAGACTAATGAAGACTTTTCCCCATTCAATTTCAGACCTGATATTTCTCCGAATATCTTCACCATATGAAACAAACCTTGTGCTTCCTATTCTTTCCCTTCTACAAAGAATACCTGATAAATGCCAGTTTATCATCATTCTTATGCATTAAAACAAACCTAGCTCTTAGGATTTTACTCCACAAATGGGTCTTTAGCCCGCATCTAGGCATTAATTAGCTTAGGCATGCATTGCATTTTTTATTGTCTTTTTAATGTGTTTTTGTGAGTGTTAGGGATAAATAGATTAACAGATCCCTAGAACTCTAGAACTCAGGAAGGCAACAGGTGAAGAAGAAGCTCAAACTAGCTGGAACTCAGCTTGATCCAGCTGACCATAGCTAGAATCCGGCTCAGTTGGATTAGAGTCAGCTCATCCTAGCTCCATTCAACTCATCTTAGCTGAATGGCAGCTCAAGAGAGCTCATCTTAGCTCACCCTAGCCCAAGTCAGCTCAGATCCAGCTCAACTTAGCTTAGTCTAGCTCATCTCAGCTCCCATTAGTCCATAGGGAGCTCTTGCTAGCTCAACTGAGCTGACTGGAGTTCACCCCAGCCTGGGTCCAGCTACATCCAGCTCCACTCAACTCCAGACTCTAAAGATGACTTCATTCCAGCTTAGGAAGCTCAAGTCCAACTCCCAGGGACTCAGCTTAGCTCAACTCAATTGAGCTAAGCTACCTTAGCTACCTCAACCAACTTGATCCTCCCAGGGAGCACTAGACCCATCTCACCTCAACTCATTATGGTAGAAGCCAGCTCACTTTAGATTGGCTTAGCAGCTAGCAAAGAACTAGCAAGCTAAGCCAGCTAGAGTAGCTACATGCCACCCTCTTCAGCAGCTGCCAGCTTCAGCTCAAGCTCCAGACTTCTCCTCCTCAGCTCCACTCTTCAAACCTTACCTCACATTACCTACTCCTCTACTCCATAGCTAGCTAAGCTAGCTTAGCTTAGCTTAGCTTAGTTAGCATCCAGCTCCTTGGCCATCCACCACCTTCAACTCAACCCTAGCTAGCTCCATCAACTAAGCTCACCTAAGCTATCTATCCTACTCCAAGTTGGTGCCACCACCATCACACCCCTTCACCCCATCACCACTACCAAAAGCCACCTATTTTACCTCCAAAATAACCTTCTAGAACCCTTCCCTTTTGGTGCCAACTTTCCCTCCAAAATTCCCTTCATCTCCACCATCCACCTCACCTACTTTCTAGAAGCCCCATTGTTGGTGCCAAATATAGGTGTCCTTTCACCACCATAACCACCCCATGGCACCCCTTTAGTTGGAGCCAACTAACCCTAGCCTTAGGATCATTCTAACCACCCATAACCACCACCAAACTCCATCCTAGCCCACCACCTATTCATGCCAAGTACCCCCCTCTCCACCTCTATATAAACCCACCATATCACCACATAAAAATCATCCTCCATTAGTGTATTATTCTACCAATACCCACCTACACCTACGGCCAAGAAGAAGGAGTAGAGAAGAAGATTTAGGGGGCACATCACCCGCTCCTTTGGTGCCTTCTTCTCCCCACTCTCTTCAACTTGGTTATTGCACCGAAAAATACACCTGCAATTGTGTTGTCTTGTGCTATTTCTTAGCATTACCAATGCATATTAGGTATCCATAGTCGCATTTGTAAAAATACACGCATGCATGCATTTAATTGAGAGAGGAGGAGAGTGAATAAATTGGCCGTGAAATTACATTTTTCCTCAAGTGCTGCTTTGCAAAATTCACCATCTTTTTAATTTTGGAAATGCTTCCCGCGGCTGCATGGATTGACTTCTTCTTCGCACCTTGCCCTGCAGCTGCAATCCCAGCCTCTCCCTGCCAAGCCATGCACAAAGCATGCACAGCCAGGGCATGGCTGTGCATGCTTTCTTCTTCTTTATAAAGAACACGGCTCCTTCTTTGAAGAGAGCCTGGTCCTCCATGCAAAAAATCACAGCAGCTCTTCTCCAGGCCACCGTCCCCTCCCCTCTCCCTCCATACGCAGGACCTCCTCCTCAAAGGAGCCACTCTGTGGGCAGGAGTCATCACTGTGGTGTACACCCACCACCATGAAACCACCACCGCCCAGCTCATCAAAGAGCCGATAGGCATGGTGGCCTTCTTCCCTGTTTCACTTTCCACGCAATTTCTGCCATTACAACAAAGCTTCAAGCTGTGAAGCTCAACTGGCCACCGCATGCCCTGCAGCAGCCGGCCAACCCCCACAGCAGTAGTAGCAAGGCGGCAGCAATGCACGCAGGCCTTCCACGCGTGCCTGCAGGCACCCTCACCTCCAGCTTCTTCCTGCAAACACCCGCTTCTCCCCACAGCTTAGCTGGCGCAGACCTTCTTCCACGCGTGCTGAGCCACATCCACGCCGCCAGCACTCACAGCACCTGCAGCAAGCGGTCGCGCGGTTGGACCATACACTGTAGCCACTATTCACGCCAGTCTGCGGAACACTGTGGCTACAGTGGGGTGACCGGTAAGCTTCTCACTTATCCGGTCACCCGATGCACCTCAACCGGCCAACGCCGGCGCCTGCGTCCTGCACCGAGTCCGCTCTAGCACCCACGCGCGCGTCTGCGTGCAGTCCTCTGCCAGCGCCCGCCCCCTTTGCCCGCGTGCCTCTGCATGCGCCTGGTCTAGCCCTTCGCGCAGCGCGGTGCGCTGCAGTCCTCTTCGCACCCATTGCCCTCTAGCACACTCCTCTTTGCACGTATATGCACCTGCGCATGCACATGAAGCCACCAGACGTCGGCCCTGAGAGCGTGGACAACTTAAACCCTCTAGCCTCTTCGCTCCAGCAGCCTCTCTCTCGCTCTTTCTCTCTCTCTCTCACAGAACTCTCTCATTCTCTCTCTGCACACACACACACACACACCTATACTCTACCTTATACATATATATATATATACTGATACACAAACATATATATATATATATACATATATCTATACATATTTTAGTACTTATATAACTATGTATTAGTATATATACATACATATACATATATATATATATCTATATACTTATATATATATATATATATATATATACACACACGCATATACTTACATATATACATATATTTATATACATACATATATATATATATATATATATATATATATACTTATATCTATATACCTATATAACTAAGTATTATTATACATATATACATATATATATATACACACATATATATCTACATATATACATATACTTATATATGTATACATATATATATATACATATATATACACATATACTTATCTATATATATAAATATACATACATATATACATATCTATATATATATATAGTTATCTATACATATATCTATCCATACATATAGTTACATACCTATATATATATACATATACATATATATATACACATAACTACATATATACCTATATATTTATAACCATATATACATATATAGATATATTTATATACATATATATATATTCACATTACTTACCATACGTTGTATCGTGGGAATATCTGCACCAGTTGCTGATATTCCCCGATACACGCATACAAAAAGCGTGTTCTCATTCATCTTCCACCAATCCACCTTACACGTGGCACTTCGTCCTGTTGGTTGCGTCTTTCTAGACGACGACCGACTCGACACCATGCTACACTCCATCTCCGCCTCCACCCCCACCCCTTTATATATATATAGTATATACATATATATATCTATACTATATTTACTTTATTTCTATTTCTCTTGCATGCCCATAAAAAGATAAAAAATATATATAAAAGAGAAAAGATAATCTTTGACTTGCAGGTACTCCGTCTTGTGAATAGCAAGACCCATTTTGAAGCCCTGATTTGGCTCAAAGCCAAGAACTTGATTTTGAGGGTGTGCCTCAAGAACAAAGATTATCAGAAAAAAATCTAAATATAAAAACACCAAAAACATAATAAATGAACGGAAGAGATTCATTGTAGGAAAGGCGTAGAAACTTGACTTGTAACCCCACTTCCCTGAGTTCGACCCTGGGCCTAAAAGTGACCAAGATAAAATCAAATAGGCCAGGTAATATATATATATATATATATATATTTTGTAAAGAGATGGTTAGGTCTGATTTAGGTTAACCACTATATACATTTCAACGATAAAATCACCATATTAACACACCTATCCAGGCCCGACCACCATCTTTTTTGGCGCCGTTGCCGGGGAAGTGCACCTTCAAGTAAGTTTTTACTACATTCCTGTAATTTTTCCCTTCTCACACCCTTCTCTTCACGGGTATCTTTGTTTCTGGTGTGCAGGTAAACCTGTTGCAAGGAGAAGATAGGCAGTCGAAGTCGGAGACGTGGGCAGATCCAAGGCGGGAACGAGAGCGTGAAGACGCCGACACAGCACACGTTGCTGCACAAGTAGGTCTTTCTTTCTTAGCAATCTAGGTTAACTTGTAACCTTTAAAAAAAAAAAAAACTAAGAACTAAAACCTAGAAAAGCTTCTTGGGATCTCTTGGGGTAAGTGGATTAAAATTCACTTGTTTGATTGATTGCCTTTACTCCCACCGCCCCGGGATTTCCCGCCTTACTTCACATAGCGAAAATCCAAGAATCTTGATTCTTGAATTTTTTGCCATGTGAAGTATTCTTTGAGGCAAACATAAAAAGATTGATTGCACCCTCTTTTGCTCCACTTATTTGCAAATTCGGGATCACATTTTTTGTGGGGAGACTTGGAATTGAGTTGATTCCAACCCCACCATGACTTTTCAACTTGCCTAAGATTCGATCCTGAATACTTCAACCCCAACAATTTGATTTTCCTTATCTTTTGGTTGAGCCTTGTGTGTAGAAATCATTTCTAGTGATTGGGAGCACTTGAATTGAAGTGCTTTGGCTCCCTTTCACACTAATTTAAAACTGATTCGTGCATCCACACATAGAAATATCCATTTAGGGAAGCCCATTGCATTTTAGCATGCATTAACCAATTGACATTGAAGAAGGGTTTGTTGGGCTTAGAAGAAAACTTGTATTCTTGCAAAACTCAGAGATTGGTTGAATTGGTATTTCAGAGAAATCCTAAAATCCATACTACTTAAGGATGAATTCTAAAAACCATTCACCAATTAAAACTTCAATTCGGGGAGATTTCCTCGTTGCATGCTTGTTTTACACACTTGAAAAATCAATACTTGGGCATTACCCGTAAACAACGCCCTTCACATTCCAAAAGCACTTGATCCTAAGCCTCTAACTAAAACTGGCAGTAACTTGACCCTTCTTAAGGATTGGAGGTCTAACTACCTACGTGTAGCACCTACGTGCTGGTGAGGGTTCCCGCGTGCTATCGGGCGTATAAGACTGGGGCAAACGGCCTTTCAATCTAGCCCGGTGGTTCCGCGGTGCCCGCATTCGGTTCCATAGTTCATGATAGTAGGTAACTTAGATCTTTAGGTCTAAGGGCACACTGTAGAGGTTAGGAATTTGATTGTATTGATTTGTCATCAAGTGTACCATTGCAGCGTCATTTCTCTCATCTCCTTTCCCTTCGTATCCCCCCAATTCTTCCTGTGGTAGTGCATGTTTGGGAGGAGGTCACAAAACCCTGAACTGTGTGAATTGTCTGATAATTTTAGAAAAGGAGCCTAATCGTCCTCCTCCACAAACATGGCTGCACGCCCACCCCCAAATCCCGAGGGAGGAAACCACCCTCAAAACCCACCAGGTGGTGGAGCCTTAGATCCCATAACCCACCTCCAAGCCCAAATGGAAATGTATAATGAGAAAATTGAAGCCATTCGGGAAACATTGGAGGAAATGTAGAACCCTCTGAACGGGAGGAGCCTAGGTCTCTTAGCTCCTATCAGAATCCCGCTACTACAGAGACCATAGGACAAATTTGGGTCCCCATGGGCGGGGACGACTTTGAACTGAAACCAAACATAATTGGCCTAATAAATTTTCACTTTCATGGTCTTGTAAGTGAAGATCCTTTTCTCCACTTGGAAGACCTAACCCGGTTGGCTGAAACCATTAAACCAAGAAATATAGGGTTACTTATAGTCCTCATGAAAATGTTCCCATTTTCATTGTGGGATAAAGCGTCGCAGTGGTTACGCACCCTTGGGAGAATCATCCACTCTTGGGAAGAGATGCGAACAGCATTTCTCAAGAAGTTCTTCCGAATCAGGCGAACCAATGCGCTTCACCGTGCTATCACCTCCTTTACGCAACAAAATAGTGAACAATTTCATGAGGCTTGGGAGAGGTATAATGACCTCCTCAGGAAGTGTCCGCACCACGGTCTGCCTAAGTGGCATATAGCCAAGATTTTCTACTATGGGCTAAATGAGACTTTGAAGCAGACAGCAGACGCTTCCTGTGGAGGGAATTTTATGAATAAAGACGAGAATGGAGCATTCGAACTATTTGAAAATATGAGTGAAAACTCAATTAACAATGCCTCCATTATCGCCTTTAATCGTGCCAGCCTGCCCCGAAATGTCCACGAAGTTGACACGAGACCCTCCCATTCATCCACTGATCTCAGCCTTATAGCACAGAAATTGGATGAAGTCTTCATCGTGCATAAGAAGCTGGATGAGTTTCTGGCCAACCCCACCCGTTCTATGGCAAACACCCCCACCTCACCACTTCATCACAATCCAAATTCTTCCAACACCAGGCTTATCCTGAGAAACCCCGTAAGACCTTCCTTACCGAGTGTCGCGCCGAGCAACTCAGTAAGTCATGTGGATCTGGATTTTGTGAGCCAGTATTTCGACACGGAGGACCAAGCCTCCGTGTGCTCAGATGCATATTTACATGCGGACACGTCTTCTGGCATAGAAGATGCTTGCGCCTTGGGGAACAACCCGTTCTCTGCCACATATAACCCAGGGTGGCGAAATCATCCGAATTTTGCATGGTCCAACAACTCGCAGCGCCAAAACCCCATGGGTGGACCAATGCGACCGTCCGCAGCCGTCATCCCAAGGGCCCAGTCTAATCCTATGGCGAATCTGCCATCGGGTCCTTGCGTACCGCAAGCAGAACACGCATCAAGTCCTCTTGATAAATTGATGTGAATGATGATGGAAATGTCAAAGCGCCATGAAGAGAACATGACCTCCCTTCAGCACCAATTGGTGCAGCAGAATGCTGAGATCAGCAACTACGCATGACAACTAGATCTCAGGGCACTCTTCCCGCCCAACTTGTTCCCAACCCGCGAAATTTCGTACCCTGTGGTCCTCAACCACATGTACGACCTTCTCAGGGGTAGGTTAATCAGATTCTGCAGGCTCCGAGTATTTCTCTGGGATTTCAGGCTAATCCCACTGCAGCAACTCACTCTTATGTCCCCATTGCGAACCCTCCTCCACCGTATGATCCCACTGGACCCGCATCATCCAATGCTATCACTACGAGGAGTGGTAAGTAGATTGTCAATCTGCCTCGACCTGATCCTGGCCCATCTTCTTCACCGCCCTCTCATTTGGGATGCACACCGCATTCACGAGAGGACGATACACCCAAATTGGTGCCAGAATCAGTCCCATTCCCTGAGGCTCTACTAAGGGAGCCAAAAGGCAAAAAGAAAGATACGCAGGCCTTTGATAACCTGCATAATTTGTTCAAGGATGTAGAAATCAAGGTACCCCTGCTCGAGGCTATCGACCACATACCTACTGTCGCCCAATTTTTCAAAGACTACACAACACCCAGGCGATAGTCAAAGAAAACTAAAAATCCGGTGGTTCTCTCACCTCATGCGAGTTGTGCTATACTGTCAAAACTACCACCGAAGTAGAAAGATCCGGGCACACTGCTTATTTCCTGTAGCATCCAAGGCTGCAATTTTAATCGTGCCCTGGTTGATCTAGGATCTTCCATAAATCTTATACCAACCATCATGCTCGAAAAATTTTCCTTGGGAAATCTGAAACCCACCCCTGTCATGTTACAGTTGGCAGATCGTTCTGTCAAAATCCCGAAGGGTGTGGTGGAAGACATGGTGGTTAGGGTCAACAGTCTCTATTTTCCTATTGACTTTCTTATTTTAGATATGGAAGTTCCTAGCTCACTCTCTAATTGTCCGATCATCCTTGGTTGACCTTTCTTGGCCACAGCCCGCGCCCATATCGACTGCGAGTCAGGCAGTATTGAGATTGCCATTGGATCTGAGAAGCTCAGGCTTAACATCTTCAAGGCAGCCAAGAACTTTGATTGCGATTGCATCGAGGATGACACGTATGACGAGGACATGGCCGTCAGCGCGTGTATCGGACCAAATGGGACCTATTCTGACTGCTGCGGATTACCTAAAAACATTGACGATTTCCTGACTAACACAAATTGTGACGTTCCCCCATCCCTCCCTATTCCCGTACCTTCTCCTGACCAGACTTCTAACGAGGTTTTCTCTACCTCCCATACCTCGTGGTCTGAGTCATATCCGGGCTACTCACCACCGGTCCACACTCTTGAAGACCGGATTGCCCTTTCTTTCCTGCCAAATCAGGCAGATTTGTAACTCCACACTGGGACCTTGAGCCCACATCCTACTCACTAGGGCTATTCCCTCTTGGATCCATCTATCCAAGAATCCCCTCTTCTTGGCCAATCTAAGGGCCAATTTCTTCCTCCTGACCTGTTCTCCGATCCGCCCGGGACACTCTTGTCCCAAGAAATGCCAGATCTCTCACCATCCACCATCACTTTTCACGCCACTATCACGATCACTTCACTTTTCACTTCACCACCCACCATCCACCCACCCTGCCACCCTACTGTATACCCTGCACCTCAACTCTCGTTACCCGATCTTTCGTCCTTCCTCTACCTTACCCTGCATGCATATGAGGACATAGCATTGTTTGGCATGGGGGGGTGGATAGGCATCCATAGGATCTGGGTATTTTATGGTATCATGAAGTTTCCACCTATTTATAAATATGCAAGAAAAAGAAAAAGAAAAAAAATATATAATAATAATAAAAAATGGTGTTTAGTAATGATCTGAAGGCTGAAACAAAAATACAATAAGTGTTTATGGATATTCAACCGCTGTTTTGAAGACTTTCCAGGCCACAGAAGCTTGATTCGCTTAGGCTCGGCTTAATTCACTTGAGCATTGATAAAATAGATTGGAATCTCTCCTAACTAAGGACGTATTCTTGTACCTGAGACACCAGTACAAGATCTGATGGTTTGCTTCTACTTGAGAGCCTAAGTAATCTTGGTTCACACTACACATATCAAGAAAGACCAAGTGAACATAAGATTCAGCCCTAGTGTTCATTAGGGAAGGTGGAGTCCTTACCTGTGCGCGTAAGTAGACTTTTTATCCCAGGTTTTAGTCTTGTGTTTAGGAGAAACTCTTTCCACCAAAAAGAAACTCTCCCACCAAAAAGAAAAGTGTGCTCCTCCAAATAATGTTGTAAGAGATATACTGACACGTGTTTCAAAAAAAAAAAAAAGATACAAATAAGTCAGTATATCTCACAAATGTCTGTAAAGTCTTCTTCCTACAAAAAAGTTCTTCAGGCCAAATACCTTGAGCCACAAATGTCAGAAAAAGGGAGTTGAATTTTTCATCATCTTTTTAATGGTCAATCCGAAAACACGAGCTGATATTGGGACCAACCTGTACTTAAAAATTCGTGAAACCCTGGGCTTGAGTCTTAATGTTCATCTGGTCAGTCTTGATCCTTCACTAACTACAAGCCATAACCTCTTGAGCTCTCGAATACGGCAAAAACCTCCTGGGTCTTGGAAATCGTACTTAAGGTTTAAATATCAAGAGTCCTAGTTAGTCAAGAGATGATCTATGTCATGTAAGACTTAAAGTACTGGTAGTCTTCTCTACAATTGGTTCTCACAAAATCCAACAATAAACACACCTATGATGCCTCAGGAGAAAATCTTCAGCTTAAAGATCATTTCTAAATACAAAAAAAAAAAAATGTTTTGCTAGGGACTAGCAAAAGATAGGTATGGGGGTATGATTGCACCGCAAAAATACACCTGCAATTGTTTCGTCTTGTGCTATTTCCTAGCATTACCAATGCATATTAGGTATCCATAGTCGCATTTGTAAAAATACAAGCATGCATGCATTTAATTGAGAGGGGAGGAGAGTGAATAAATTGGCCGTGAAATTACATTTTTCCTCAAGTGCTGCTTTGCAAAATTCACCATCTTTTTAATTTTTGAAATGCTTCCCGTGGCTACATGGATTGACTTCTTCTTCGCACCTTGCCCTGCAGTCGCATGCCCAGCCTCTCCCTGCCAAGCCATGCACAAAGCATGCACAGCCAGGGCATGGGTGTGCATGCTTTCTTCTTCTTTAAAAAGAACATGGCTCCTTCTTTGAAGAGAGCCTGGTCCTCCACGCAAAAAATCACAGCAGCTCTTCTCCAGGCCACCGTCCCCTCCCCTCTCCCTCCATATGCAGGACCTCCTCCTCAGAGGAGCCATTCTGCGGGCAGGAGTCATCACTGTGGTGTGCACCCACCATCGTGAAACCACCACTGCCCAACTCCTCATAGAGCTGGTGGGCATGGTGGCCTTCTTCCCTGTTTCACTTTCCATGCAATTTCCGCCATTACACCAAAGCTTCAAGCTGTGAAGCTCAACCGGCCACCGCATGCCCTGCAGCAGCCGGCCAAGCCCCAAACCAACAGCAGCAAGGTGGCAGCAGTGCACACAGGCCTTCAGCGCGTGCCTGCAGGCGCCCTCGCCTCTAGCTTCTTCGCATAAACACCTGCTTCTCCCCACAGCCCAGCCGACGCAGACCTTCTTCCTCACGCGTCGAGCCACGTCCACGCCGTCCGCACTCACAGCACCTGCAGCAAGCGGTCGTGTGGCTCGGCCATACACTGTAGCCACTGTTCACGCCAGTCTGTGGAACACTTTGGCTACAGTGGGGTGACCGGCAAGCTTCTCACTTATCCGGTCACCCGGCGCACCTCAACCGCCCGCGTCCCGCTTCGAGTCTGCTCTAGAGCCCGCCCGCGCGTCTGCATGCGGTCCTCTGCCAGCGCCCGCTCCCTTCGCCCGCGTGCCTCTGTGTGCACCCGCTCTAGCCCTTCACGCAGCGTGGTGCACTGCGGTCCTCTCCGGCCCATCACCCTCCAACGAGCGCCTCTTTACGTGCATACTCACCTGCTCGTGCGCATGAAGCCACCAAACGTCGGCTCTGATAGCGCGGACGACTTAAACCCTCCAGCCTCTTCTCTCCAGCAGCCTCTCTCTCGCTCTCTCTCTCTCTCTCACTCTCTCTCTGCACACACACACCTATACTCTACCTTATACATATATATATATACTTATATACATATATATATACATATATCTATACATATATTAGTACTCTATATACATACATATACATATATATATATATATATACACACACATATATACTTACATATATACATATATTTATATACATATATATATATATATACTTATATCTATATATATAGTAGTACCTATATAACTAAGCATTATTATAAATATATACATATATATATATACACATATCTATATACATATATATATATACATATATATATATATATATAAATATACATACATATATACATATCTATATATATATATATATATATATATATATATATATATATCTACATATATCTATACATACAAATATTGCTATATACATACACATATAGATATATACATCTATATAGTATCATATACATACATATACATATATATATATATACATATATATATATAGCTATATATATATATATATACATATAGTTACATACCTATATATATATACATATACATATATATACATATACATACATATATATATATATATATATATATACACATAACTACATATATACCTATATATTTATAACCATATATACATATATAGATATATTTACATACATATATATATTTTCACATTACTTACCATATGTTGTATCGCGGGAATATCTGCACCAGTTGCTGATATTCCCTGACACACGCGTACAAAAAGCGTGTTCTCATTCATCTTCCACCAATCCACCTTACACGTGGCACTTCGTCCTGTTGGTTGCGTCTTTCTAGAAGACGACCAACTCGACATCGTGCTACACTCCATCTCTGCCTCTACCCCCACCCCTTTATACATATATAGTATATACATATATATATCTATACTATATTTACTTTATTTCTATTTCTCTTGCATGCCCATAAAAAGATAAAAAAAATATATAAAAGAGAAAAGATAATCTTTGACTTGCAGGTACTCCGTCTTGCGAATAGCAAGACCCATTTTGAAACCCTGATTTGGCTCAAAGGCAAGAACCTGATTTTGATGGTGTGACTCATGAACAAAGATTATCAGAAAAAAATCTAAATAGAAAAACACCAAAAACATAATAAACGAACGGAAGAGATTGATTTTAGGAAAGGAGTAGAAACTTGACTTGTAACCCCACTTTCCTGAGTTCGACCCTGGGCCTAAAAGTGACCAAGATAAAATCAAATAGGCCAGGTAAAAAAAAAATATTTTGTAAAGAGATGGTTAGGTCCAATTTAGGTTAACCACTATACACATTTCAATGATAAAATCACCATATTAACACACCTATCCGGGCCCGACAACCACTTCGGCCACGCCAAGGAGGGCTACTCCCCTACTAGGAGGATGGCCAGCCAAGGAGGTGCAAGGGTGGTGCACACCCACCCTTAGAAGAGATCATTGGAGGTGGTGGCTTCCACCTTGGAGGACACCATTTTCAAGGAAGGAGAAGGAGGAGCCCTTTTCAAGCCTAGGAGCCACTAAGCTTGGAGCAAGGAGCTTCCCCTCTTCACCAATAATTTAGGAGGATTTGTGTTTTATTTTCTTTGTTACAATTATCTAGTAGTAGAAGTATTCATCTACTAGGGTTTTTTTTTGTAAAACACTCTCTTTCAATCAAAGTTGCCTTCTTTAATCTTTTTGTTGCATAGTCTTGTAGAATTCTTGTTTAACCTTTGTCACTCCCTCTCCTTAATTACTCTAGGCCCCCACGTGCCAAGAGTGAGCTTAGGGAGAGGCTCTACTTGTCACTATAATAGTACTGTAGTGGATTAGTATAGAGAATTTTCTTACTATCAACAAACCCACCTTGCTCTCGTTATTTCAAAACCAAAAAAATCATATATATAAAAACACAAAAAATAAAGTTGATTTTCATTTCCAAGCAAGGGATTTGATTTGCAAACAATTTGGCCTCCTTGGATGACCCTAGATACCCCACTATCTAGGTTTATAAATTTAAGAGTTGATTGGTTTTGCGTGTTACAACGACGGATTTTAGAAATCGCGTAAAATTTGTGATCACTTTTTGACACTGTTGTTGGGGAGGCACGACTTTTCTTCATCATTTTTTCTGTTTCTTGAAGTGGATCTCATCCCCTTCGCTTTATTTTCTCTAGTGTGTGCAAGAACTACAGGGGGAAAGCGGGAATTTGGAAGCGAAAGCTCAAAGTTCCTTGTCATCCTGCGAACATTCAGGTTGGCTCTTCTTACTTGTCACAGATAACCTAAAAAACTACCAAAATACGCTAAACTTGGCTTTCAGGACCTTAAAAAATTTAATTAATTGGAGTGGTGCAATTTAAAACTCATTGATTGCTTGTTTGCACCATTAACACCACCCCATTTCAAGTATTGGTGTTCCACTTTTTTGGATCCAGACTTCTGTCAAGATTTGAAAAATCTATTTCGATCACCACAGTCCTCCTAAAATTTTGAATTTTCACTTAGGGATTCTAAATCAAATAGGGAACATTTGTTCCAAATTTCAGACTAATTGAATTTGTGTTTAATTTTTAAAAATTCGTGGACTTCTGAGGGATCACACCCTTTAATCTTCCTATTTTGCTACTGTCTGAGAACTTTTAGAATTTTTATACTAATCCATTTTTTGTGAAATTTAATTTTCTGGAATCCTTGTGAAATTCTACACATATATAAAATCATCAAAATTTTTTGAGGTCAGTGGTAATACTGAAAAGTCCAAAATACCCATGAGTATCATTTCTAGACTTTGACACTAGTACAAATAAAAATTTAAAATAATTAACAAACAAATTCCTAAAATACTAAAAAAATATTTTCTGGAATCCTTGTTTGATTCTCTTCAAAGTAGTGGTGTTGTTTGAATTGTTTGGACCACTACTTAATATAGAAAGCCTAAAAATAACTCATTGGTAGTTAAATTTCTATCCTAGGATCAATTGGATTTAGGTTTCTTTTTCATTTTTAGAGACAAACAACCAAAAGGAAACATATTCTCACCCATACAACTTTATTTCCTCTTGTTTGTGGAATCTCAAATTTATTTAAAAACTTAAAAAGAAAACCCTAACAATACACTAAGTTAAATCCAATCCTAAAAGACAAAAATACAAAAAATTGTGTGACAACTTGTTTTCAATTAGAACCACTTTCCAATTCCTGCACACACACACTAAAAGTTGAAATAACAGGGAAACAACCCAATCAACGCCCTCTACATTCCGTGTGCACTTTAGTATCCTATCCCTAACTAAAATTCATAGCAATTTGACCCTAAGGTTTCATCAATTTAGGCTTGCTATATATGACTTAAATTTTCTCTAGTTAATACCAATTCTGTCATCTACATCTGGTGTTCAGGCTGAAGGGCCGTGTCAAATGACCAGGCACGGGTTTGTACAAGCACCTGGGGATTTTCTTGGGAAACTCTTCAGCCCAAACCTCCCCTTAAGCAACTTGGCTAGATTTGTTGATAGAATGGGTATTCACTACTGATTACTTATTTCCTAGGTAGACCAAGTCTTAGGTTAATTTCTTGGGTGTCACAATTAGGTTAGGTCTAGAATTTGATTTCTTGTGTGCACACTTCTCTCATCTCCATCTCTTCTCCCCTCCCATTCTTCAATTTTATGCACGGGCGACGATCTCAAAATCCACACTTGGAAGGACCATTTGAGTTCGCCCCACGTGCAAAAAGACCACTTTTTCTATCTTCTTCTCAAAATATGGAAAATCAACAAAACAGGTCCACTAACCCTTCCACTTCCACCTCTAATCCCATCTCCAACCCCACTACTAACCCTAATTCTGACCCTTCCACCCATAACCCCACCACATTTGACTTCCAGCACCTAGAACTCCCTAATATTGATTTGCCTCAATCACAACATCAAGTCCCCCTGCCTGATCTCTTAACAACGATGGCTGAGCAGATTGCTAAATTAAATTCCAATCAACAAACATTGACTAGGAACATCCAAACCTAGCCAACCAAAGGCCAAACCCACCACCCTGTCAGTAGCCTGTTATACCTCTAAAATATTTTTATGATCCATCTTTTTATGAGGAATGACTAGGGGTGGTCATACTAGAGGGGGACTTCGAGATCAAGCCAGCAGTCCTAAACCTAATTAAGCACTTCCATGACCTTCCTAGGGAAGACCCTTTCAGCCACCTTGAAGAGCTGACTCTTCTTGCACAAACAACCCATTCCCAAAATGTGCAAGAAGACCTATGGCTGATGCGACTATTTCCATTATCACTTAAAGATAAGGCCACTTATTGGTTTAGGACCATTGCCCGATCCATCACAACTTGGCCTCAGCTCAAGAGCGCCTTCCTCAAGAAATTTTTTCCCATAGGTCGTTCTAATTCATTACGAAGACCATTATGACCTTCCAATAGAAATCTGGTGAAAGTTTCCATGACTCTTGGGAGAGATTCCAAGATCTTTTAAGAGGTTGCCCACACCACAAGATTCCTTTATGGTAGCTCATGCAGGTCATCTATAATGGTTTAGAAGATCAATTTTGACACTTTGTCGATGCCTCATGTGGTGGAAACTTCTTGAATAAGGAAGCTGAGAGTGCCTATAATCTTTTTGAAGAAATGAGTGAAAATTCATTTAATCAAGCTCCCATGAACACATTTGGCATTACTCAAAACCCACAGTTCGATGTTCATGAAGTAGGCACTCAATCTATCCCTGTCACCCAAGACAATCTTCAAATGATCGCTCAAAAACTCGACTAGATGCATATTAATCAAAAGAAAATTGAGGAAAGACTTGCCACATCAACCCAAGCTCCACACAATCCACATCTAACCCAACCTAACCTTCCATGAAGAGAAAATTTGCACAATCTCACCACTACCCCTGTTGATTATTACCAATATTCGGAGACTATCTTTGATTCTTTAGGGAATTACAACTATCCAGATCTTAACCCTACTCAAAATATTTCTGCCATCTAGGAGCCCTTTAAAAATTCTTCCAATTGGAAAAATTACCCGAACTACTCCTAGAATAATCAGGTTCCTTCCCAACCAAATCATTTTAATGGGTATGGGTCGAATCCAACCTTTCATCCTAGGCCATCCCAACAAGACATCAATGCCTAGATGATGAGAACACTACAGGACATGCAAACAAAAATAGCGGAAGTAACCCGCACAATCACCAATCTGAACAATCAAATTGGGGTTACTCCCACTCAAAGACCTGCAGAACATCTTCCCACCCAACCCATGCCCAACCCTATTCACCACAGCAACTAATATCCGAGCAGAAATCCACACTACCCAAATCAGCCTCCTACTAATCCACCACGTCAACAGCCTCCCAAGTTTCCACAACCACAGGCCCCCCACCTCCTCCAAATAATATTCCGACTGCACATACAGTTAAGTTGAGGAGTGGGAAAACCAACACTGATCTCGAGCCTTCACAAAAACCTGGTGAAATCCCTATCACTGTACAAATTGACTCCCCACCTCCCCATCAGGAAGAAAAAGAAATACAAAAATCTCAAGACACAATTCCTATCCCTTTTCCACAAGCTCTCCACCCTACCACCAATAGAAAAAAGAAATCTGAACCCACCATAGAAGAACTCATGGATCTATTTGGGCGAGTTCAAATCAATATTCCTCTCATCAAATATATACTTGCCTACACCAAATTTTTGAAGGAGATCTGTACTCCTAAAAGGCAGGCCAAAAATCTAGGGCAGGTACATCTTTCGTAGACAGTAAGCTCTGTCATATAGAGCAAGCTACCTCCTAAGATGAAAGATCTGGGGGTGCCATTAATTTCAGTGATTATTGATGATACTACCTTTGATCGTGCCCTCCTTGTTCTTGGTGCCTCAGTTAATATCATTCCCACAATTTTATTTGAAGAGTTTCAGATCAGTGAATCAAAACCCATCGAGGTTACCCAGCAATTAGCTGACTGATCTACAATCAAACCTCGTGGGATTGTCGAGGATGTTTTGGTCAAGGTCCATAATTGTGACTTCCCTGCAGACTTTTTGGTCCTTGACATTGAGGTACCTAAATCTTTATTGAATGCCCCAATAATCCTTGGACAACCTTTTTTGGCCACTATAAAGGCAAATATCAATTACCACATAGGCAAAATGGATATCACTTATGCCGGCCAAACTATCACTCTAGATATTTTCAAATCCTCCAAGAGATTCCATGATGATAACTTTTTTGAGGACTCAGATATTGAAATTTCAAATATGGTGGAGGAGACAATGTTGATGGATACCCTTACCAACCACAATATTTTTGAGGACTCAGATTCAGAATCAATGGTCAATGAAATCTGTGATCTGGAGACTTGTCTTGACCAAAAATCCATTCCTGATGAGCCCCTTATTTACCCTGACCCACCCACTCTTCTCTCACCCCACCTTTCCACACTAACTTCACCCAATCCTCACCATCCCTTCCCCGACTCCTTTCCTATGGAATTGCCACCAGACCCTCCCGAGTTTGGCATCCAACCTGATTTAAAATCATGGCCAGACTCGGTGTACACTTATCAATTTCCATCCAACTTTGATCCCTATATTTCCTCTAATCCATTCTCTAGGGATCCAAACAAAGACATATTTTATGCGGGCATCCAAGTGTCCAATTATTTACATGATTTTCCATCTTTCGTGCATATCTTCACACCTGGGTGAATGGCATAAAAGATAGCACTGGATGGGAGGTAACCCATCATTTTTCCTGCTTTCCTTTTTCCTTTCTTTTTCCAAGTTTTTTTTTTTTTTGAGAAAGAAAGGAATGCTATCAAATCACCGATAGCAAACCAGGAGAGTTATTATTAATAAAAATGAAATAATTACATGATCGAACCCCAATGCTGTATGAGACTCTGGCAAAAATTTACAATATTATCCACATACACTGGGGTCTCCTGAAAAACACACTCATTTCTAGCCCTCCATATAGCCCATAACACAACCACCATATGTAAACATGGCTTATTCCCATCCAGTAGACAATGCCACAGATTCTCCCATGTGGGTAGAGACTCATTAAATACTCTCCTCCATACATAATCAGTGATCATACATGAAGAAAAGATATGAATGTTAGAATCATTATGCATCCCACATAGGTGGCAAAACTGGGTGGGGGTACCCATCCTCCTGTGCCTCAGATCTCCAGTAATAAGCCGTCCCTTCTGCAGAGCCACAAAAAAATTTGTATCTTCAATGGTATTTTTAAATTCCATAGCTTCTTCCCCATCTCATCAAATTCCGCCATCCTGGAAGACATTATCAGCTTGTCATAAGCAGCCACAGTAGAAAACTTACCCTCCCATTTGTATGTCATATTCATAAGTCATGGGTTTGAAGGAAACAAGTTCTTTCATGAGACGTTCATTCTCTACTCGTGTTCTTGTTTCATGATTATTCCACACAACATTATTGAAAGACCATAGCTCAGATTCCGCATCCCAATAATCGGACACCACAGCATTTTTATCCGAAGCTACTGCATAAGCAAGGGGGAACCTATCTTTAAACACCCCCCCAGGTACCCAACTTTCTAGCCAGAACTTGAAGCTTTTCCCATCACCTAATACAGATTTGAAAAAATTCCAATTGTCCCTCAGGGCGCGCACCACTGAAGACCAAAAGGGAGAAGGTTTACGGGGATTTATACGATTATTCTCATCATTGGCAATCCCATAACTGTCCTAAATGATTTCTGTCTAGAATTTTTTTTCTCCCTACAGCAACCGAACTGCCCACTTCAATAGCAAAGCTTCATTGAATTCCTTAAGGGATCTAACACCCATACCTCCCATCTTTTTTGGCTTGCAAATTAAGTCCCACTTCAAAGGTTGAAAAAAAAACCCTTGATGAGAGGCCCCTTTCCAAAAGAATCTTTTGCGCATCACATTTAGTTTTTTCCAAATTGAGTTCGGGGCTTTAAGAATTGAGAAGAAGAATATTGGAATCGAAATGATGACCAAATTCAGTAATATATACCTCCCCCCTTTTGCTAGGAATCTACTGCTCTAGCCCTCTAATTTCATAGCCACCTTTTCATATAGGAAAGACCAATCTGCTTTCTTCATCTTAGAACATTTTAAAGGTAGACCCTGATATTTAATAGGCAATGAAACCACAGGTGTACCCAGAATGGTAGAGATGTCATTCTATAACACACCATTCATCCCAAAGCAGATCAGGGAGGATTTATTTCCATTTAGTCTAAGACTAGAAATCTCCCCAAAAATCTTTACCATATGTATAAGTGCTTGCACTTCCCTCTTCCCCCCTTCCACAAAAAAAATAGTATCATTTGCATATTGGAGTATAGGGGCTAGAGCCCTATGATTAGACATTGAATACCCCCTTATAAAACCATCCACTGCCAGTTTGCAGGCGTATCTTGCCAAAGTATCCACAGCAAGGTTGAAAATCAAAGGAGCAATTGGGCAGCCTTGCCTAACTCCACATTGGGGTTGAATCCAAGAGCGACATGGTTTCCCATTTATCAATGGGGAAAAAGAGGTTGTCGTAATGCACCTCTTCACCCATTGTATCAATAAAGGTGGAAACTTCCTTCTTTTAAGAATCTCCTACAGGTACAACCAGGAGACTGAATCATAGGCCTTGGAAAAATCTACTTTCCATAAAAAGGCCTTGGTCTTTCTCCTGTGCCAACCCATTACCATCTCGTGCACAACAATGAAGGACTCTTGTAATGATCTCCCAGGAAGAAAAGCTGACTGGACAAGCATTATAAAGTCCTTTAAAACCTCCTGCAATCTGTTGGCTATAACCTTAATAATAAGATAGATGGAATTAGATAGTGCAATGGGTCTGTAATCAGAAAACCTCTCCGCACCTGATTTCTTAGGAAGCAGAAATAGATAGGATTTGTTCAACATCTCAAAACCAGAGTTGCCCATTTCAAATTCATGAATAACCTTTAATACATCCACCTTGACAACACTCCACAGCTCTCTGTAAAAGAACACCTAAAATCCATCCGGACTAGGAGCACCTTCATTATTTAAATCTTTAATAGCTTTTAGTACTTCTTGTTCAGATATAGGAGTGACAAGCAAGTCTCTCTGATCATCACTGACACAAGGGAAATCCACCGATGCCATCCTCCAAGAGCCTCTTGGAGCAGCCTTGGATATTTCTTTAAAATATTTACCTGCTTCAGTTCTGATTTCACTAACAGAGGTAACAGTTCTCTCTTCCACTTTAACTTATGAGATAAGATTCAATCTCCTCCTAGCATTGGCCGCAAGATGGAAAAACTTCGTGTTCGCATCACCCTCTTTGAGCCATAGCTGTCTAGATCTTTCATGCCAGTCTATTTCTATTTTTAGATCCTCCTCCCCCACTACAGATTGCATTTGCTGCCTCAGCTGCTGTTCCTGGAGGTTCAAAGACTGTCAGCATCCTTTCAGATCCAAGTCCCTGATTACTGCCAGAGCCTCCCTCTTCTGTTCTCTGATCAAAGTCACAGCTTGCCCATATTCTTTAAGCATATCATGCAGGACTGATAGTTTTGCAGCCAGCTGCTGTGTAGCAGAACCTTGCACAGCCTTGTTCTGCCACCACTGAGACACCATTTGCATAAAACCTGCCTCCCTAAACCAAGATCTCTTGAGTTTGAAATATGATCCAATGTTTGAACTCATCCCACTGTCCTATACAAGCGGAGTGTGATCAGAGAAAGGCCTATCAAGGCTCATAACTACTGATAACTGATGCCTCTCGAACAAGCTAGGACTGCCAAAAAACCTATCCAATTTAGAAACCTATCCACTGCCACTTCTCCAAGTAAACTCCACACCACTAATGAGGTATTCAGTCAGTCCCATGTTCTGCACAACCTTTTGAAAGCCTGCCATTGAGCTGTCCACTCTCCCATCTGGATTGTCATCACCTGAGAGATAACAGTTAAAATCACCCCCTAGCAGCCAAGGGACCTCCTGCACTCTCTGATGCATTGCAGAGAGCTCCTCCCACAAGCCAGCCCTGTCTGCAGCCACACAAGGGCCATAAATGCAAGACATAAACCATTCCATATCTCCTTGGGGAGATTGGCATCTGCAAGAAAGCATGTACCTATCACGAATAACTTCAGCTACTGAAAGGCAAGACTTTCTCCACCAAAAGGTCATTCCACTAGACCTTCCAGAGGCACCCTTAACCACAACATCACTGTGACCAGATTGCTTAAAGCAATCTCATTCCTGACCATTCTCCATCTCCAAATGTGTCTCTTGAATGGGAGCACAATCAATCTCCCACTTAGAGAGATATCTACACAAGGAAGTCCTTCTCATCTTATTGCACAACCCACACACATTCCAAGTCATCACTCTCATTCCTTGATAGAGTGGTTCCCTTGGGCCATACAACCACAAACTCAACCATAATAGAATTTGCAATATTCTGCTCCTCAATAGGGGGAAGTTCTCCTTCCTTCTCTTTCTAAGCATGTAGGGAGATCTACCCACACCTCTTTTCTGATTGGATCCACTGCCATATTTCAAATTAGTAGGAAATGAGAGCTGCATCTGGTTTGCCTCTTTGAGCACACTGTTGTCATTTCTGGGCACCAGTTCCCTTCCTATCCTACCCTCCTCTTTACTGCTAAGCATCTCTGAATCTATCACTGAATTCTCAGGAACCTTCAAATAACCATCCTCTTCGACTACCATGGCTCGACTGCAAACACCAGCTGTATCAACCTCTTCCATCAGGTCCTCCTCAGCATAGTCCTGGTGGCAGTCCTTCCTCTTTCTAGCTCAGGAGCATCAACAGGAGGAATGCGGCCAGGCCTTTCATCCTGTTTCCTCACCTCAGTGTTGGCTCCAGACATCTTATCCTACCCTTGTTCAACCTGCCCAGGAACCTGTCCAAGCACTACTAGCCAAATAAGCCAAGAAGTGCCCCCACATCTGATTGTAACCATGCCAGGAATTGAGCCAGCACTGAACACATCAGCCTCAATTCTAAGAGATCTGATGTCCCCCTCGCCAATCAGAATTTCTGACCCATCACAGATGGATGCAAAGCCTGCTAACATCTTAGTAACAACCCCCTTAGATCTCAGATGTAGCGGCAGGAGAAAAATCTCAAGAAGAATCCTCCTAGAGCCCACTCTTTGAGGAGGCCGATCAGGGAGAGCCCCATCAAAGGGAGACACCATTCTCCAAATCACAATAAATTCTTCAAAGGAGCTGAAATGAAATCTCAGTCGTTCAACATCCATCATACCCAAAACATATACCAGAAATCGAGATTGGGAGAGCATGGCTACCTTCCAGCCCGCAGACAAGAGATTTAAGGAACATACTAGGTTTTGAAGCCTATCTATCGATGGTTTGCCTCCCATGATCTCGCCAATCAAAGCACCCCTCAGCATGATCTCTACAGACGAGATCTCTTCAGAAATCGGGATCTCAACTTCGATTGAGTGGCTACCCAATGCCGCCGGCAGCAGCGATCAGGCTTCTTTCTTCACCCTCCAGACAGGGTGCGAGAATACCCTCTTTGTCTGCAGCGGAACCCTCCTTGGGCATGACTCGCGTTTTTGCCCTTATCCCCTGCACGCCAAGCAGATCAAAGGGTTTTTGCAAATCGCCGCCACATGTCCCCTTTGTCTGCATCTGAAACAAAGAACGTCGCCGTTCAACCTCCTCCAAGGCCTTCTTGGAACGTTTTTAGACATCCTATGAAACCTCTCTTGCCAGGCTCTCTCCCTCCTCCTCCAAGCCCTTGATCTCCATGTCCTCCACTCGTCTCCTTCTCCAGCCCTAGATGGCTCCGCCACACCACCGCCTGCCGCCCGACGCCAATCGCTCTCTCTCCTTCTCTCTCTCATTTCTTTCAGAATCGATCTCGTTCTTTTTCCAAGTTTTGACCATCCTAAACCCAACCACTCTTCATTAAGGTGATCCCTTTTCCTCCTACTGCATGAGGACATTGCATATCTTAAGCATGGGGGGGTGTTTTTAAAATTTTGACGAATGATTTAGGATTTTCAAAATCTAAAAACATGCATTTTTCTTTAGTTATTTTATTTTCCTGCTTGCATACCCAAGAAAATAAAATTGTTGAAAACTTTTTGAGGAAAAATTTCAAATCAGGACTAAGGTTGAAAAACTCATTTTTGGTACAATGGGATTTAATCTTTAACAAGCTAGGGATGGGCATGCAGACCTAATCATTAGAATTTCAGGGTCTATTTTTAGACTAGATCAGATATTCTTCTCTAAAATTCCACCTAAACTCATGATAGTTCAGGTGACTTGAGCCTCTTTTGTAATATGGAAAGTATTTGGCTTAGTTTCTGATTCAAAAAACTTGCTTTTCTTGCGGAACTTCCTGTGTCAAATTTCACACACAACCCAACACTTAAAAAACTACTAAAAATAAAAAAAATCCCTTGTTTGGCCTTAGTAAAAGTCTGAAGCAGATCATTGGTTCGAGTTCCCACCGTCGAGAAGGAGGAAAATGCCTCCTTTGAGGATGCGATGTCAACATGTTATCGCCTCGGCGCTGCTCCATATCTTCATTTCATATCTTTAGATGGGGCATTAAAGCGTATTTTAGTAGCTCAAGTGTCTTGGATGGTGCTCTACCTATAGTGTCGGAGCAAGAGCTTGAGTTTTCTTAGAGCATCCCTTTAAACCGCATTATGTTTTGGGGTTATGAGCTTCAGGGTGATGTCATGGATAGTGCTATCTCGAAGTACTGGCGCCAGAGCCCCCTCGAGGATTGGTGATGGGAATGATGATCCCGACACATCTATTGTAAGACTAAGCTAGACAAAAGCATGGGGGACAAAAAAAAAAGTTTTAAACCAAAAACATGCCCTTAAAAATGTTGGCTTTTCACAAGTACAGACACAAGGTTTTAAAGGTTATTGAAGTTGCGAATCAGATTGAAGGGCAAGAAAAATCCTAAAAACAAAAATTTCAAGTCATCTAAATTAACAAGGGGTTAATCTGTGATTTTTTTAAGGATATATTGATCCTATTTTTGTCTAATTTTTGGATCCGAAAATAAATTTTAATGTTTATATTTAACAAATCCCGTGCCCAGGTCTAGCTACATCTAGCTCCACTCAACTCCAGACTACTGAAGATGACTTCATTCTAGCTTAGGAAGCTCAAGTCCAGCTCCCGAGGACTTAGCTTAGCTCAACTTAGTTGAGCTAAGCTACCTTAGCTACCTCAACTAGCTTGGTCCTCCCTAGGAGCACCAGACCCAGCTCACCTCAGCTCATTATGGTAGAAGCCAGCTCACTTTAGCTTGGCTTAGCAGCTAGCAAAGAACTAGCAAGCTAAGCCAGCTAAAGTAGCTCCATGCCACCCTCTTCAGTAGCTGCCAGCTCCAGCTCAAGCTCCAGACTTCTCCTCCTTAGCTCCTCTCTTCAAACCTTAGCTCACATTACCTATTCCTCTACTCCATAGCTAGCTAAGCTAGCTTAGCTTAGCTTAACTTAGCTAGCATCCAGCTCCTTGGCCATCCACCACCTTCAACTCAACCCTAGCTAGCTCCATCAACTAAGCTCACCTAAGCTAGCTATCCTACTCCGAGTTGGCGCCACCACCATCACATCCCTTCACCCCATCACCACTACCAAAAGCCACCTATTTTGCCTCTAAAATAACCCTCTAGAACCCTTCCCTTTTGGTGCCAACTTTCCCTCCAAAATTCCCTTCATCTCCACCATACACCTCTACTTAAAATCATCTCCACCATCCACCTCACCTACTTTCTAGAAGCCCCATAGTTGGCACCAAATATAGGTGTCCTTTCACCACCATAACCATCCCATGGCACCCCTTTAGTTTGCACCAACTAACCCTCGCCTTAGGATCATTCTAACCACCCATAGCCACCACCAAACTCCATCCTAGCCCTCTACTTATTCAAGCCAACTACCCCCCTCTCTACCTCTATATAAACCCACCATATCACCACATAAAAATCATCCTCCATTAGTGCATTATTCTACCTATACCCACCTACACCTATGGCCAAGAAGGAGTAGAGAAGAAGATTGAGGGGGCACATCACCCGCCCCTTTGGTGCCTTCTTGTCCCCACTCTCTTCAACTTGGGCCACGCCAAGGTTGGCTACTCCCCTACTAGGAGGACGGCCAGGAAAGGAGGAACAAGGGTGCTACACACCCACCCTTAGAGGAGATCATTTGAGGTTGTAGCTTCCACCTTGGAGGACACCATTTTCAAGGAAGGAGAAGGAGGAGCCCTTTCCAAGCCTAGGAGTCACTAAGCTTGGAGCAAGGAGCTTCCCCTCTTCACCAACAATTCAGCAGTTAACTAGTAGTAGAAGCATTCATCTACTAGGGTTTTTTTTTGTAAAACACTCCCTCTTTCAATCAAAGTTGACTTCTTTAATCTTTTTATTGCATAGTCTTGTAGAATTCTTATTTAACCTTTTTCACTCCCTCTCCCTAATTACTCTAGGCCTCCATGTGCCTAGATTGAGCTTAGGGAGAAGCTCTACTTGTCACTGTAATAGTAGTGTAGTGGATTAGTATAGAGAATTTTCTTGCTATCAACAAACCCACCTTGTTCTCGTTATTTCAAAACCAAAAAAATCATATATATAAAACACCAAAAAGAAAGTTGATTTCCATTTCCAATCAAGGGATTTCATTTGCAAACAATTTGACCTCCTTGAACGACCCTAGATACCCCACTATCTAGGTTTATAAATTTAAGAGTTGATTGATTTTGCACGTTACAATGACGTATTTTACAAACCGCATAAAATTCGTTATCAATACCGTGTCGTCAGCATATTGCAAGATCGGAGCCATGGCACTCCTATTTGAGATGAAGCAGCCTTTAATCAGACCCATTTCAAATAGTCGACATGCATATTTTGCAAGTGTGTCAACCGCAAGATTAAAGACAAGAGGGATGAGTGGACATCCTTGTCAAACCCCACATTGAGGTTGAATCCGCGTCCTACATGGTTTACCATTGATAAGAGGAGAAAAGGATGCAGTGGTGATGCACCTTTTCATCCATTGTAGCCATATAGCAGGAAACCCTCTCCTCCTGAATACCTCCCAGAGATATGGCCATGAAATCGAATCCTAAGCTTTTTGGAAGTCTACTTTCCATAGAAAAGCTTTGCACTTCCTCCGATGCCATCCCATCACCATTTCCTGAGCCATTGTGAATGACTCATGTAGAGATCTGTTGGGGAGAAAAGTGGATTGGACTGGGAGGATCTAATCCTACAAGCCACTTCGAAGTCTATTGGCCAGGACTTTACTCACCACCAAATAAATAAAATTCGGCAGTGCAATAGGTCTAAAGTCGGGGAATTTATCCACTCCTTGTTTCTTTGGAAGCAAAAAAAGATAAGATCGGTTTATCTTGTTAAAGCCATAGTTACCCCTTTCAAATTCCCTAAGTACCTCCATCACCTCCTCTTTCAATACATTCCAGAAGATTTTGTAAAAATAGACTTGGACTCCATCTGGACCTAGTGCACCTTCATTATTCAAGCTATTTATAGCTTCCAATACTTCACTTTTAGACATTGGAACCAACAACTTGTCGGCCTGTTCCTCAGAGATTTGAGGAAAAAGTGATCCTGCCTTTCTCCACTCTCCCGTAGCTGCTGCCTGTGAGGTTTCCCTAAAGTACTTGGTAGCTGCAACCTGTATTTCTTGCAGACAAGAGGTTCTTTGACCATCCACATCAATCGAGGAGATAAAGTTGTGTCTTCTACGAGAGCTAGCTACCAAATGAAAGTATTTCGTATTGGCATCCCCTTCTTTAAGCCACAATTGTCTGGAGCATTCTTGCCAATCCATCTCTCTTTTCAAATCCTCCGCTATGACCTCCTACCACCTTCTCCTAACTCCCTGTTCATGGTCAGATAGTGGTGCAGTAGATTCCTTTTCATCCAGCTGTTGCACCTCCGAGAGAACTTCATGACGCTTTTGTTCTCTCAAAGTTGCAACAGCTGACCCATATTCCTTTAACATTTGCCACATGGATGCAAGCTTTGATGACAGCCTGATGGTAGCCATACCTTGCACTTGCTGAGCTTGCCACCAGGCCTCCAACATTTCGCAAAAGCCCACTTCTCTAAGCCACAACCGTCTGAACTTGAAGTAAGAGCCAGTTTGCACATTCTCACTACTATCCCAAACCAAAGGAGTATGGTCTGAGAAGGGTTGTTGAAGCCCAGCGATAGAAGACAGTTGGAAATTCTCCATCTGCTCCACATTTCCAAAAAATCTGTCAAGCTTTGACCTCAAATCACTTCCGTTTCGCCACGTAAAGCCCACCCCAGAGGTTGGGAACTCATTAAGACCCAGATTTTGTAAGGTCAATAGAAAACCAATGGAGGCAGTGTCCACTGAACCACTCGGTCTATCCGTCCCAGTCAGAGTACAATTCAATTCACCACCTGCTAACTATGGCAGCCCTTGCACAAGAGATGCAACTGAGGATAAGTCCTCCCATAATTCAGGTCTGAGGTTCGCAGCACATGGTCCATAAATGCCTGTGATTATCAATTCCTTCTCCCTTTGTATCAACTTGCATCTACAAGATATCGCATGCCTAGAGTTAATAATTTCAATCACACTTAGGCATGCCTTTTTCCACCAAAAGGCTATACCTCCTAACCTTCCATGAGCATTTAAAGCCACACAATCAGAAAAGCCTTCGCTTTTTAGATCACTCCACACATGGTCATTTTCATCCTCTACGTGCGTTTCTTGGATGATTGCACAATCGATCTCCCATTCCCTCAGATACCTCATAAGCGATGCCCTTCTCACTCTGTCGTGCAACCCACGCACGTTCCAAGAGAGGGCTCGCATCACTCAATCTGGGATCCCCTTTTGTTGGGTTGTTGAAGTTTTTCAACTTTAAGAGTAGTAGCTATGGAGTTTTCATCCATTCTTGCTGAATGTGCATTTCTTCTTTGTCTCAATTTGTATGGGGATCTCCCAACTCCAGACTTAGAAGTAGTTCCCACCCCGAACTTTAGCCCTTCTGTAGCATGAAAGGATGAGTGATTCTTGAAAGAGTTAACAGTGATCTCTTGAAGCACCCCCATTGACCTTTCCTCTTCTAGAGCCTGCTGCTCATTCTTTGAATCCACCATCTCATCTTCTTCTATTCCCATGTGATGGAGGTCTTTTCTCTTTGCTGGTTCCAGATCCTCCTCTGGGGTGTCATAGCCCATTTGTTTCACATGGGGTCATCCTTAACAACCTCTGCAAAGGTTTTCTTCGCTTCTTGCTCCTAGAAGAGTGTCTCCTTACATCAAAATTGCAGACGTATTAGCCAAGAGCTACCTCCACACTGGAGGATGATTTTCTTCAGAATCGATCCTCTTCTAAATACATCAACATGGACACAGAGCAATCGGCCGTCTCCCTCCCCTAAGCCTACCTTTGCACCTTCTGCCAGTTTCATAAACCTAACCACCATGGATTCAACCACATTCCTTGACCTCAGATGCAATGGTAACCCTTTGATTTCTAGTTTTCCAGATCGCACACCTTCCCTCTACGACGGATGTTCCGGCAATGCATCATCAAAAGGAGAGACCAATCTCCATAAAATCATCATAGACTCAAAATTGCTCGGTTGAAATCTAAGGTGCTCCACATCGATCATCCCTAGTCCAAACACCAAAAATCGCCTGGGAGAAAGCATGGAAACTTTTCCAACCTTCTACTGACAGTGATAGAGAACTTACCAACCGTTGAAGCCGCTCTAAGGAGGGGTTTCCAACCATCACCTCTCTGACCAACGCCCCTCCCAAAACCAAGTTCATAACCCTAATATCATCTGACATTGGAACCTCCACATCAATGGTGTGACCCATGTAGGTGGAGGGTGGCGGTGGGGGCAGACCTCCCATGTATCTTCTCTTAGGGCTCAAGAAGACCCCCTCACCTGTCTTCCCCCTGCTCGTCACACAGGAATCACGTTTGTGCCCATGACCATCGCAAGCTAGGCACCCTAGAGGGTAAGGGCATACTGCCTCCATGTGCCCTCATTGTTGTCATCGATAGCAAACAATCTCTCTATTGACCTCTTTCCACTACCCCATCATTGTGTGGCCCCTTCTCGCCTCCTTCCTCCCCATCTGAGCATTCCCCCTCTTCTCTACTATGCCACATCTTCGATCTCCAAGTCGACCATTTCTCATCAGCTCCCCAATCGCCATGACACTCCTTCCCATTCACCCTCCATCCTTTTCTCCCCTTTTCAAACCTTGTCGAGGCAATGTCTATTACAAACTCGTATGGGTCGAAAATCAATGTTCATGATTAATTTCGCAAAGAAACTAAATCAAAATCGCCTTTCAATTAAGAAAATAAGACATGAATAAGCTGATACTGTATTTTCGTGAAAGATGGAGGGCATTCTCACAAAATCACTAGATTAAAATATTATTAATAAAAAATTCCACTCTTCCAATGCCAAAGAAATGTAAATATTAATGCCATAAGAAATAGGGCATTTCCTTTGTTAGTTCTCACGCACAGAGGACACCACGGCTGGAGGCGTGAAGCTCACTAGAGGTCGAGTGGGTCGAGGGCTACTCGACGGTGGTGGTAGCATGGTGAACGATGGCTGGAGCTGGCAGTGTCGAGCGATGGAAGGTGGTGGGTTCCACTTCCTACTGCTACTGGGGAGTGGCTTGTGGAGTGGAGAGGGCTGCGACTAGCTGCTGGTGGGCCGTATGCACACGTGGAGGCATGGCATGGCGATGTGCTGGTGGTGCGTGGAGAGGGAGCCCTGCTGGGTGAGCGGAGGCATGGTGAGGAGGGCAGTGACTGCTGGAGGTAGCGAGGAGCGGCGTAGGCCATGCGTGTTGCGCTGCTGCACGCGGGGGAGATTGGCACGGATGGGTATGAAGCGTGGGCACTTGCTATGCTTGGATGGCGCGGGGAGAGGGCTGACTTGTGTGGCTGTGCGGATGGAATGTTGGGTTCCTCTGCGACGAAGAAGATGAATAGTAAGTTGTAAAAGAAAATAGAATCAAAGAGAAAATAAAGAAGAAGAAGGTGATAGATAAATGGCAAGCTCAGATGAGCTCGCCCATGGTAATGGCCAGGGGCAGTGCCGCGCTTGGTTGGAGTGTGGGGGGTGTTGCTGGCTCACGAAGCCAATGCAGGTGTGCTACGTGCTGTCACCACATAGGCGGCCAATAGCATCGATGACGTGCGAGAGGCAGTTAGTGTAAAGGTGGGCACGGTGAAGGTAGAGTGAAATGTTGCCTCCCTTTGCACAGCAGCAGCTCTCTTCTTTTATAATTGTGGTAGCAAATTCAAATACCGTCCTTCAATGGTCTGGAATGGCCTTCAATGGCGGCCAACCCATCCTCCATCAATATAAGAAAATATATGAAAATGAATTAATGTATGTTTTATGCATGAACCCTTATTAAAAACTAATTCCTATTTCTAGTACATGCATGCAACCTACTTTTAAGGAAAGCTATTTGTATTTTACATTTACTTTTAATGTATGAACTATGCATATTAGTTTATAATGCATGCATGCAAAAGTTGTAAATAATATGAATGCAATTCCTGCAAGCAAATATATATAAACTACATTATTTACATCTTAATGCATGCTATTTATGTTTTAATATTACTCTAATGTCTAGGGATTTAAGTAACTAATTAGCCCACAAATATGATCTCATCACTAGACCAACTCTCAAATGCCTCTAACACTTAGCCAAATTCTCAACAATTCCTCAAATCAAATGCTCAGTTAGCTTATAGCTCTCAAGCCAACCTTCACAATTCTACCAAAGTGTTTAGGCACAGATCCCAGGGGCAAAACCCCCCTTCTCTCTTTGAAAATTCTCTCCTATTTCTCCCTCCAAACCTAGATCGATTCACTATTCCAAACCCAAATTAGACCGGTTCAGACCGGCCTAATGTAGAGCGGGTGATTGCGCAGCAATCATAGGTCTTAATTGACCTAAATTAGGCTAGGACTTAGCATAAGTTAGGGTTATTCATGCATGCATATGCATTATCTGCATCTTTATTGCTTTCCTTTAGCTATGCATAAAATAATGTTATAATGTGCTGATTAAGTGCATTATGTCGATTGCAGGGAATAAGCTGATCAGGAGCTGGATCTGAAATAACGGGAGTTGTGGCAAAGCTGGAGCAGAAGGCCTAGTTTAGATGTAGGAATAATAATGTAAGGGGTTTAAAGGTTTTCTATTCTATTAAGTAGAAATAAAGCAGTAAAATGTGAAGCGCTTAGGTCCATCCTAGCCCTAAGATAGCCTAGAGACTTCCCCAAGCCTTAGCCACCCTTAGATTAGGTCACAACACCCTAGGAAGACCTAAAACCCTAGTTCCAACCCTTCTCTGGACGTCTAGATAAGTTTTAAGATGTCCAGGACCCTTAGCCAACTCCCGCATACTTCAAACCCACTTCTGCAGTGTTATTGGACGTCCAGACACTTTGTCAGACATCCAATTTCTGCAGAATACCCAAAACAGAACCCGAAATCCTTCCTGACTCTGATTGGACGTCCAGACAACAAGTCTGGACTTCTGATTTTTGAGTATAAGATGTCTGATTATATAATTAGACGTCTGATACTGCTCTCCAATTCCTATTTTGAGATTTAAGCCTTGATCTTGGATCTCTAGGTCCCTAAACCCAATTCCAACCCCATAGGAACCTAAATTAAGGTGCCCTAACCCTAGTAGACCTCCCTAAGGACCTAATTAGGTCCTCACCAAACCTAATTGACTTGGATCTTAGTCAATTCCATCAGCCTATTCAATTGGACTCATTGAGTCCAATTGAGCCCTGATCTCAGCACACACTATCCAATTGGACTCAATGAGAGTCCAATTGACCTAGACATGACTTAATTGAGTTGTTTTACTCTCAATTAAGTTTCCACACACCCAATTAAACTTGTATTAAGTTTAATTGCACTTTACCTTAGTGAATTAGGGTTTATAACCCTAATTTGAGACCTACCTTGACCTAAACCCACTAGAACCCAACCTAATCAACCTAGCCACCTAAGTTTCGACCCACACACACCCACACACACCATCCACACGAAAATATCTAGCCTAGAGTTCTCTAGAACTCTCTACCATGTGTGGTTGCCTTGGTTACCAAAAATAGCAACCAAGAGCCATTCAATTTTTAGATCCACATTTGGTGGATCTAAAAACCACCTTCCACCCTCTCTCTCTCGCTCTCCCATGAGCTCCCACCATAGGCCTTCTAGAGAATTCCATAATTCTCTAGAGAGCTTCCATTAGGTCTATAAAAAGACCCCTTGGGTGGCCATTTGCACCTATTCACTCCCTTGGCAATTGCTCTCCATTGGTGCCATTCACGCCACCTCCACTTAGCCACTCACTCCACCTCCACAAGCTCACTACCACCACCATGGAGGACACCATGCCGGGATGCTGGATCAACCATACTTCTCTCCAAGGGTCGACCTAAGCTACATTGGCCGCCCCTCATTCTCCTCTCGACCACTCCAAGGCCATCGGGGACCACCCCTGAATGCCCTCTATTCTTCTAGCTCTAGATCATGCTCTTCATAATTTTTATTGCTTTCATTTACTACTTAGTAGAGTAGTCTTACTTCTTCCCCAATGATGCATGCGAAATCCCCCCGCTGATTCTTGTATGCAATCATTTTCTGGTAGTTAGATTTAATTTTAGATTTAATTTTAAGCATTCATGTATAAGCTTTCCTCTAGATTTCCTTGTGCAACAACTCTCCCATGATGAATGAAATTTCATTTTATATATATATATATATCTTATGTGTTTGAAATCACCTTGAGTTAAATGATTGTCATATTTGCGTGATTTAAGTGCATGTTCTTTAACCGCCTATATATTACGCACCAGCATATCGTTTAAATAAAGCAAAGTGGCTTTAAGATCGATTTCAAAAACAAAAACAACACCTCCCAGAGATGAACGACCGGGACTCAAAGTCTCGTTATTTTCAAAACAATATCTTTGTTGGATCGTATTTCGCAACTATACTACGACACTTTTATCAAAAATGCGATCTACGACCACCCAACAGCAGGGGTCTGGTTCAACTCGCATGGGCGGCCGAGTGCGTAGAGGTGTGCGTATGGCGGACCCGATGCCCCATTTCTAGGGCAGCCAAGTAGTGAGCGTGATTCCTCTTATATTCCTTCACGAGCCTTTGAATCCCTGAGGTAGGACTATACGATGCTCCTATTCTTCAATTGTTGTTGCTGTGAAGCTTCATCTGAAAAAAATTGTTGTTGTTGCTCATTCTTTAATTCAAGGGCAAGGAGGTATCCTACAATTGGTCCACACCAACTGGAAGTCGAGGCGAGGTCGTTGACAGTCAAAGATGGGTGGACGGCAGTGGAGATGAGGGTACGACCAGCGAGAACCTAGCACAAGAAATATGGGCTTTGGACCTAAATTAAAATGATCAAGAGTATCCCTAGAGCAAGGCGAACGTGGTAGTGGCAGTGATTTGGTGGAGGTGTAGAGTGGTCGAACAGTGACACAATGGATGGTGGAATGATGGGTTCTCCAACCAAGTGATTAGGGGGTCAAAAGACAAAATTTGTTAAGGGCTTTTGCTCCTTAAGATGAGATGAGTGTTTTTGGAGTTGTGGCATGGAGTTTCGTGGAGTGGCATGGCCGGACTAGCTTATCGGAGCTTCATCGGAGTTGGGGAAGAAACAGGGAGAATGGTCGAGGTAGGGGTTGAAATGACAAACTAAAGGGCTAAACCTACTCTAAAGAAAGAGAGGAGGAAGAATGACTACCTAAGAGGGAGGAATTGCATCTTGCCTGCCTTGCCGGACGTGAGGAAGAAGGTGTCTCAGTGGTGGGTAATGATGAGGAGGAAGGGCTCGGAGAGGTGTAGCTTCAGTTGGTGAACACCAGAAGAAGTCGAGGAAGAAGTTAGGCACATCCAAATTGATGGTTGGACGGCTGAAGGATGACATCATCGGAGTTGATGGAACATGTGGCCAGAGGAAAGGAAGAAGGTCGAGTTTTGGCCTAGAATCAACTGGGAAACACCTTGGAAGTTAGGAGAGCTTAAAGAGAGGTCAATCAGTCCTTTAATTCCAAAGAAATCACACATTTGAATCACGATTTTTGTAATTCCTAATTCAGGAAATCTCGAGCTTGTTTGATCTCTCCTTGTCACAATAGGATTCAAGACTTGTGCCTTTGATTGGTTGTAGTCAGAACACCAATCCCTACAAATTTGGAGGGAATTAGTGAAGATCTGATGGAGATCTTCTCCTTTGTTGTCGGTGTATGTTGGGTTTAGGTCCCTGATTAGGAAACCGTGAACCATCAGGTGTCAAGGCATATTTCTAAAGGAGATGACAAATTAGGGTCGTCTTTGTAAGAAAAATGTAAAAGTTTAGGGCTTGGGACTAAAGGACAGAAATTTGAGGACTAAATTGCAAACTAGGTCAAGATGGACTTTGATTGGGCCCAAATTTTGGTGTTAACCTAATTTGGACATAAGGAATCTAGTGGTGAACTTGGATTTAAGTTCTGACCATGTTTAACTAGTGATGCCGACACATCTATTTCACATAAATTGTCTATTTATGTGTGTTCTTAGGAAAATAATTGCATTCATGTATTACAAATATTGCATAGCATGTATCATTCTGCATTTATAATAGATTGTACAAATTATAGGCTAATTTATCCCTTTTGTGGTCAGAAGATAGGGTGATTCTTATCTGGACCTTGGATTGCAGATCCAACCGTACGGATCTGATCAGGGCAATAATCAGAGTTCAACACCTTTGAGATCGCCCCAATCGAACTTCCGTAGCATCAGATGAAGTCCAAGGAAGATCAAAGGTTAAGGGGCAGGTGGTGCAAATCCATACTTCAGACGACAAATCCAACCACATGGATGGGTTTGGATCGATGATCGTAGCCCAACAGTGCGAAAATTGATCCGATCCGACATCCATGGCATCATCTACAAGCATCAAAAAATGGACGGCCTAGATTGTACCATGTGGCACCATCCAAGCCACCCACGGTCACTGCAGCCTCTTCCTTCATCAACATCAGCTCAATCTCCTTCATCAGATCATCATCCAATGGTAGAGAGCATCTACGAGTAAGTTCAAGATCTTGACCATCCACACTTGCAACATGGTGGTTGAGCTCCTTATTGCAAAGTGAAGGTCGAGCATTTGAAGCCCGCACAACTTAAAATAGAGCGGTAGCAGCAGCCATGATGAAATTCATCCACTCGATCTAGATCAAGTAGTAGCGGTGGAGGTGACATGGTGCACCTAGGGGCACTGGATGGAAGCGTAGCGCACACGCGCGCGATGACGCATGATCATACGTGCCATCGTACACAGGCATGCCCAACACATGAAGGCGAAGCACTGACCATGTTTAAGCCATCCGATCGTGCGATCAGACCATCGAGATTGATCAAGATGCGCATGCGGGAACGCCTGAAGTCGAATGGGCATCAACGTGGCTTCACAAGGGCGCTTGGATCTACATTACGCAGCTGACGCTGCACACACGTCTTCACCGACGTTTACCCTAAGCAACGCTCGCATATGTCACTAAAGGCCTTGAGTTAATTCTCTTAATGCCTAAAATGTCATTTTTCCCTCAAACCTCAAATATAAAAGGACCACCCCTAACACTTTTTTCATCATCCATTCTCCTCTGCTCTGACCTCCTCCAAAGCTCTATGAGCTGGTCCCATACCCGGGATGCTCCACTAAAGCTAGAGTAAAATAATTTTCCCATCTTCTCACTAGCTTCGTGGAGCATCCCGTGGTTGTCTTCTCGCCACCATTCGAGAAGCAAATTTCATTGTGACACTTCCCTATTCCATCCTCCAACTTCGTTCTCCCTTGTTCAGCATCTCACCACCCTCTTTCGGGTGCTCCATCAACACACCTCGTCTTCCAAGCAACTGTCGAGGAGGATTTTCTCATCCCTATCTTTTTATCGCTTTCTAGTGTAGATTACCAGCTTTCTAATTGTAGCAAAGAGATGTAATAGACATGTGATGATGAAACATTGATTCACTCTCTATTTTTCTCTTTCTTTGTATTATTTTATCTCTCTCTTCTATTGTTTATTATTTAAGTAAAATAGCTTACGTAAATTTAATTCGATCAGCTAATCTACTTTGTGAAAAATAATTTTAAATGCAATTTTTAATCAAATGTTCTCCCTGTGCTTGACTCAAGACTCACCAGAGTTTCAATAAAATTTATCTAATACAACGATAGGTTTCTAACTCAATCTTTTATCATACAAAATCACCCTCATCATTTTGGCATCGTTGTCGGGGAGGCAACGCTCTTTGATTTCTCGCATTTTTTCTCCTTACTTATCGTTTACCTCACTTGTCTCCATTCTTAATGTGATTGCAAGTACTCCCTCGAGAAGGGCAAAAGTGGTAAATTAGAGGAAAGTGCAGTTGAATGGTTTGTAAGTAGATCCCCACCACCCTACCCTTAGATTTCATTCCACCACCTAATGACGCAAACCCTAATTAACCTAGGAGCTTGCATAAGCCCTGAGGTTAGTCTTGGTTGTCTATTTGTCACTCCCACCCACATCACCCTCGCATATATATATTTTAAAAAAAATCTGATTGTTGGATTTATTTAAACTTACACATCACATACATCCATAGAGTTACACAACTTCTAATTTCAATCACTTAATCGGGAATCCAACTTAAGGACCCAGTACACCTGCATGACTCATACACATAAGTGAGTAGAAATCTAATTAGGCTAATCATCTTGTTTGCCTTAATCAAGTGGTGCAAGACACCAATTGATTGAGTTGTTTGCGTTACACCACTTAAGATAAAATTATTCATAGAGTAGCTGTCCCTTAGGATTCAACTTTTAGGAATTAACCAGGCACTCCACATTCTTTTGAGTTATAAAGGAATACATCTGTACTTATGCTTTCAAAACTTGGTGTGCCTCATGAAACCTTGTTTGAATATACTTGCAAATTGAATTTTGAAAGCTACTAAGCAAGATTTAAACCTTAAAATTCACTGCATCAAAAAATAATCTTGCTTTAAAGCCATCGGTTATGCACACATGCACATTCAAACTGATCTTTAAGGGCACAACCTAGATAAAGGGCCCATCACATTTCAGAGCACACTCAAACCTAAGCCTAACTAAAATCAAGTAAACGTTGGCCATAAGAATTGAACTAGCTCTTCGGGGACCAAATCAAGATTATTTTTGACTAATCATCTTTTACCAGTCCAACTGATTCCAGCTAGGGGAGCAGTGTCAAACGACCGCGGTTGGGGGTATCAAAGGAACCTGAGGTTGAAGCCAAGGGAAGAACCTTCCCCCCAATCCCTCCCTCTAAGTGGTTGGATTGATCGGAAAGAAGTAGACCAAATCATTTCTTTCATCTCGACACAGGTTTTGAGAGTCTGTAGGTCTTTAGGCTACCCCACCTAAGGACAAGTTTGATTATTTGTACTGCAAGGTACCTTTTTTTTCTCCTTTCCCTCCTACTTTACCATGGATCCTTCCACATTCTACTTGCATTTCCACTCCTACCCTCCTACCACCACTTATTCCCATGATGATTACTATCTCGACCCAACTTATGACCATTCATCCATTGGTCGGGATAACTTTGATTGGAAATACAATTCTGGACCTATGTATTCCGGGTCTAACCCTGGACACCATGATTTTGATCCATCTTCGAGCTACAACGATTATAGATCACCACTCTTATATGGACAGCCTAATACAACCTACAATCAAGAAGGATATGACCCATACCCTCCCAAAGATTACACTGCATATAGGTCACCACCCATCTATAAACAACCCGAAATGACCTATTATCAGGGAGGGCCCCAAGAACCTCAAATTCTTGACTCCCCTTGATTGAACCCAAACCCACTCAACCCTAAACCAAATCATTTGGTTTGGGTGAACCAAGTCCAAGATAGGGTGCTGGAAAACTTAAGGAATACCATACAATCTTTAGAAGCTCTGTAACGACCTGATTCCCGAGTCCCTACGAGACACGAGAACCGGACCGACTCAACTAATCCGAAGACCTAGTCTTCTAACGAGGAAGTAACCAAAAGAGCAGTAAAATAAACCGCATTCAACATGAATATAACTAACAGTAAGAAAGTACAGCAGTAAGGAAAGAAACTACCACAGTATGTACCACCACAACAGTATAACAACATTCATAATATAATTTGAACTGCAGGTAAAGAAAGTACAGCTGAAACAAGAACTACTCACTACAACATAACAAAAAGAGGTACAAGAGACAGTGGTAACTCTACTAGACCCTACTCGGCCCAGCGTCCTCTGCAGCTGCTGACCCTGGCTGCTCAACACCTAGTCCTGAGAAAGGTAACGAGTGTAACACATTAGCAAAATGCTGAGTAGAGTGGCAACTAAAACTAAAGACAACAGTAGAGTGTACAGTAGCTGTTATGTTCCATTGCTTTCTTTATTCACATCTTTCAATTGTCTCACTATTTCATTTATTCCTCAGATCTTTATCTTGATCTCCAATGTTCCTCGTGGGAACGATCTTGATTGCAGTCTTTTCCAAAAAGTAGAAGTAGCACATGGTGCTCTCCTGGCCGGGATAGTCCCCCGTGGTGATCCTACCCTCAGTCAACCACCCCAAGGTCACTAACAGACGTAACGGTGACTACGACACGCGCGATAAATGCACAGGTACCTAACCCATACTGGCACGCGGTCAGTCATTTCCGTTAACGGGTGGGCCCAAAGCACAGCACGGAACCAGTCCAGGGCAGAGCCCTCTCAGTAACAGGGGTCCAACCCCTCCACAGTAACCAAACCGGGGCCTTGCCCCTCCACAGTCTGCGCACCCTCGCCTGACTACCCTGGTTTGCCCCAGTGGGTCTAAACAAGTCGGTGTAGGAGGCTAGCAGAACCCCGGGGCCCGTGGGGTAGTTAGTGCCCTCCTAACACTAGTAGCTCTCCTCGGTACTACGTACGCGAGGGCCAGCAAGTCGGTACAGAGTGGCCAGTCCTAACCCCGGGTCCCTGGGGCGGCTGGCTCCGCTCTGCACTAAACAGGTACAGGTACCTCCCTTGGTACTACGTACCCAAGAGACAGTACACAACTACATCTCAGTTCCATTCCTTTCTCTTTCCAGGAGTTCCACTCCTAATTCCCCCGTAGGGTTCCATCCTTTTTACTCAAACATCCAGGTTTCACTTTCCAGTTTCACATTCTTACAATCCATGTTCTCAACCACGTTATTTATTCACAACAGGCAGCTGTTAATTCAAATTACAGGCAGCTTTATATCTCTTTCCATTTTCCAAGACTGCAGTATTATACATTCAACTAGTTTTCCCATCCTAGGATTCATGCCATATCCTAGGATCTATCATACAATCTAGTTTTCCAGCCCAAGGATTCATGCAACACCTGGGAGCTATCATTCCACCTATTTCTCATTCCTAGGATTCATGCAATGTCCAAGGTTCTATTTATGGTTCCATAATTTAACAGATTTTATTAATAACTTAAAGCCACTCTACCAGGTACAACGGAAGAAATGGGGGCGTGGTCGGGAATCCCGCGTGCCTCCACGACCCCCGAGACTGCAACAGAATGGGGTCCTATCACAAGGATCAAACACAAGGAGTGTCTCAAAACAGTGTATAGCTACTGTAGACGGGTAGAGGAATTAATTCTAAAAAGAATGCAACTCGAATCGCGAAAAACGGAACCCGAACGGGCCCTAAACGGGTCAAAAACGACGACACTGTGCAAAATCAGACGTCTGGAATTTCTTCTAGATGTCTTAAAAAGTGGATCAAAGAATTACCTTGTTCAGCGTGGTTTCCCAGACGTCCAGAAGTCTGCGGGGACGTCTGGCCTAGCTCCCAGTCGTCCGATGGTCACCCCGGATGTCTGGAGGTCACTCCCGCCGTCTGGTACTACAGCCAGACATATGATTCGTGTTGGATGGAGAATCACCGAGCCTGCGCACACCCATCTCTCTCCCTCAGTACGGTCAGTCGACAGGAAGGAAGAGGAAGACGGAAAACTCACCTTTCAGACGTCTGGACAGTCTTACAGACGTCGACCTCACCGTCTGGCTATCAGAACAGACGTCTGATTCTGGAAATTTTTCCAGAACCAGGGCGCGACTCGGCCTCCGCTCGCGACGCCACCCGCGTCGCACCTCACGCGCCTGCTACTCAGACCACAGCAGTCCCCCCCCCGCGTCGCTCCGCGCCCCCTGCGCCCTCCGCCGGCCGGCCCTAGCAGCCCCGGCGAGCTCGCCCTCACGGCAGAGCTCCGCTCTCGCATGCAGCACCTCCTCCGCGCTCACTGCGGCCGCCACTGCCGCCCTCGCGCTCACGCTCACGCTCACTGGCTGAAGGAGAAGATGGAGGAGACGGTGGTGACGGAAGTGAGGGGAGGCGTGGCCATTTAAGGTCGTGCGAGGAGGAGAGAGGATGCGGTACGGCGTCTGCAGCCGCAGGGAATAAACGAATATGCAGGTCTGCGCGCTCAGGCGCGCAGACGACCCGCGCGTGTGGAAGATAACGGATTTCCAGATGTCTGGAAACGATCCCAGACGTCTGGTCCGACGTCTGGGCCACCTCCCACACGTCTGGGGCACGCGTTCTTTACAAGCTCACCAACACCCTGCATTGAAGAATTGGAGCCATTGATTCAAATGATTGACGATCATAACAAGTATTTATTAGATTGGCTCCAAGATGTTAAGAATAAGGACCTAGGTGAGTTTTTATTTGGGAAGCTGGCAAAATTGAGGATGAGATTTGTGATTGTTCTAGTCCAATCTTGGTATGATTCCCAAGAAGAACCCCCTTCAAGAGAGCCAATGTCAGAACCTGCTCAGGCACTTGTAGGGGGGACACATTTTACAAGATTGAGGATGACCATGTTGGATTAGAGCAACCAATTGAGGATGAATTGATTTCTTCACCCGAGATCTCTGAACTAGGGTACGTGGAAAAGTATGTCTCCATGGACTAGGAAATGATAGATGATTTTGAGACATATAAATGCGGATCCAGAATTCTTTGATTCTGAAGGTGAAAAATCTTTATGTGAAGACTTACCTGAGTTGGAGGAAGATAATTTTAGTGAGACATATGGGCTTAATGAGAATGATGGATCATTTCATAGCCTAATAATTGAGGATTGTGATCCCACTAAGGTTAGTTGGAGAATTCAGATCCTGATTTCATAAGAATTCAATTCATAGCCCCATTCCTCAATCACACCCCTTTAAGCATAATGATGGTTATTCTCTTGAAATTACCAAACCCAAGACAATTATGATTAAGCCACAAATTTTGGACTTGGATATTTTAGACGGGGTTAATAACACTTTCGAGGTCCCGAAAACTTTGATTATGGAAGAGAAGAGCTGGGAAATGAAAATCTGGAAAGCTAATTCTGAGGGAACCAGAACTCTGAGTCTAAGGGCTCCTATTTGCTTAAAACCACCAACCTTTTATCAAGACCCTTATGAAATTTCCAACTCTGAGGATGTCCAACCAAGCACAAATCAACTGATTATATTTTTGATACAAATTTTCCTATTGTCCAACACTATGGACTTGGGTTGCATCCTCACAAATCGTAGGCTCAACCCCGCTTGCATAATGATCTCCGATTCTAGGTAATTTTTATGGCATAGGTCTGCACTACAATCTGGTCCACATTTGTGGAAATTCTCTACTAGCAGGTCCTGAGGTTAATCTTTTTCTTTTGATCCTGACCTACAATTGTGAATTCTTTATTTCTTCCCCTTGCTTGTATAATATGCCTAACTTAAGGTACTAAATTTAGCACGTATATAGTCTATTTTCATCTCGGAGCTAACCTGTTAATCATGAAATTAAGGTGCTTTCTTCTCAACTCTACTATTTTTCATGTCTTTTTAATACAATGAGGACACTGCATTAGATAGGCATGGGGGGGTGGATATCCTTATCTGAATCATTTTGTTAGCTCCATAGATTCCTTTTATTTTTTTCTTTATTTATTATAAAAAAAATTGATTTAGGAAAAGAGAACTTGGGCTTTAGAAATTTGTCAATTTTAGGAAATTATACAATAGTACATGAACACTTAGATTCTTCAGGTTTTTGGGCTTAATCAGTCCAGGTGTCCACTAAAATGTTGACTTGACTCTCAAGTCCTCGCCATTAGAAAAATTCATTTTTAATTGGTTAAATAAGTTGGGGTGATAGGTACACAACTTATCAACCCGCGCTCTAATTTGAGGGGACTTATAGTATAAGCATCTACACACTATTTGTACTAACTCACTTTTCGACGGTTTTAATGAAAATTGGGTAGCTAATGAACCTTCTAGGGTGGTATGACTGGTAAGTTGTCATGGGTAAGGGCCCATTGGCTAGTTGTCCAGAGCCCAGCCACACGACCATTTTCTTTCTACTACCCTTAGGTAAGTCTTAGATCAGGGAAGCCACCTATTTAAGAACAAATATATATATCCAAAAGAAGAAAAAAAATAAGCCACACTTCACCACACAAGTATGGCTGGCAAGTTGTTGTGGGTAATAGTCCATTAGCTTCCTAGACCTAGTTAAAATCTATAGCAATTTGAGCCCTAAGGTTTCATCAAACTTAGGCTTGCTATCTAAGTCTTTAGTTATCTTTAGTTAATATCAATTCTTTCATCTATATCTGGTGTCAGACTGAGGGGCTATGTCAAATGACTAGGCGTGGGTTTGCACAAGCCGCCAGTGATTTTCCTGGGACATGCTTGGACCTAAACCTCCCCTTATTAAGCCTCACCAAATTTGTTGACAGAATGGATATCCACTATTGATTTCTTATTTCCTAAGTAGATCAAGTCTTAGGTTAATTTTTAGGAAGTCCCATTTAAGTTTGGTTTAGAATTTTGTATTGCTTGATTGCACACTTCTCTCATCTCTCCCTCCACTCCTCATCGTTCCTTCCATTTTGCACAGGCAACAGTCCAAAACTCTACACTTGGAAAAACCACTTGATTTTTCCCTCCCCAAAAAGACTTTTCCTACATTCTTCCTCTTCTTAAAAGTGGAAAATCAAAACAGGTCCTCTAACCTGCATGCTTATTTTTTTTTCTTTCCCCAATCTATCCACCAAGAAGCTACTTAATCAGGCCCCCCCACCTAATTTCTACTCGATAATGGCTCAGCTACAAGCTAATCAACAACAATTGAATAGGGATGTAGCAAACCTAGCCAACCAAGGGAGACCTACCACACCTACCCAAGCTCCACAAATTCCACATCTCACCCCTTCTAACACCCCAAAGAGAGAAAATTTACATAACCTAAATACTTCCTATGCTGAGTATAATCATTATTCCAAGGCTTTCTATGGTTCAACGGGGAATTATACTTATCCAAACCATCACCCCACCCAAAATGTCTCCACCTTCTAGGAGCAATTTAAAAATTCCTCTAATTGGAGGAATTATTTGACTCACTCTTGGACCAATCCGATTCCTCACCAACAACAAAACCCATTTGAAGGGTATCGTTCAAATCAAACTTATCAATCTGGACCATCTCAAAAAGACATCAATGCCTAGATGTTGAAAACCCTACAGGAGATGCAAACAAAAACTATGAAAATCACCCGTGTTATTAACAATCTCAATGATCAAGTTGGGGTTATTCTGACTCAAAGACCTGCAGGACATTCACCATCCCAGCCCACACCAAACTTTGTCAACCAAGGGAACCAACACACAAGTGGACACCAACATCAGAACCACACGAATCAACCTTCTATTAACCCGATACCTCAGCACCAACTCAGTTTCCATCAACAACAGGCCCCCCCACTTCCTCCCCGTGACAACCAAACTGCATATGCAGATACATTAAGGAGTGGGAAAACCACCACTGATTTAGGGCCTTCAAATCAAATTGATGAAACCCACTCTCAACCTATGCAAATCAACTCTCCTAATTTTACTCAAGAAGAAGAAAAAGAAACACCAAAAACACTAAATTCAAATCCTACTTCTCACTCTTAAGCACTGCAATCCAATCCTTCTAATCAGAAATCAGAGCCCTCTCACCAAGATCTTTTGGTCTTATTTGAGCAACTCGAACCTAATATCCCCCTCCTAGATGCCACCCCTACCTATGCTAAATTGTTGAAAGAAAGATATACTCCAAAACAGCAGGCCCAGAATCTAGGAAGGGTGGTCCTTTTTAAGATAGCAAGCTCAGTTGTTCAGAGCAAGCTGCCTTTCACAAAAAAGGACTCGGGTGCATCACTCATCTCGGTTGTCATAAATGACACCACCTTTTCTCGCACCCCTCTCGACTTAGGTACCTTTATTAATATCATTCCCAAGGTCTTATATGAGGAATCTCGATTCAGTGATTTTAAACCTACTAAGGTTCAATTTCAATTGGAAGATAGATTTACCATTCAACCATGGGGAATTGTTGAGGATAGCATTATTAAGGTCTGGAATTATCTATTTCCAGTGAATTTTCTGGTCCCTGACATAAAGGTACCTGAGGCTCTCATTAATATCATCCTTGGAAGACCCTTTCTGATTACCACAATAGCTAATATCAATTCTCATTCTGGGAAAATGAATACAAGTTGCGGTAACCAGACTTTCTCAGTAGATTTATTTCAAGCTTCCAAGAGGTCCACTGATCATGAAATTTTGGAGGACACTAATAATATAATGGAAGCAGTATTTGAGAAGTCTATGTTGATCAAATCCCACTCAACTATGACCACCATGGATCTAGATTTTATTGATTCCTATTCTAACGATGATTTTGTGGTCCAAGACTTTTCATATCAACTAGGGCTTGACTTTTGCTCTTTCAATCTTCTTGATTTTTCACCAAAAACATCCACATTAACTTCACCCACCCTACATCCCATTGACTACTTTCTCCCTCCCTTTCCATTGGACCTTCCACCTGACCCACCCAAGTTTGGCATTTTACATGAACTCAATCCATGGCCAGACTCGGGTCATTCTTCCATCTTTCCATTTCATTTTGATCCCTATTTCTTTACTAATCATCTTTTTAGTGATCTTGAGGAAAACACATTTCTTAAGGACATTCAAGTGTCCAATTATTTACATGATTGTCCATTTTCCGTGGATCATTTCACACACAACTGAATAGGCGTATAAGATAGTACTGGATAGGAGGTAACCCATCATTTTTCTTGCTTTCTTATTCTCTTTCTTTTTCTAGGTTTTGACCATCCTAAACTCGACTGCTTTTCACCAAGGTGATCTCTTTTCCCTCCTAATGCATGAGGACATTGCATATCATAAGCTTGGGGTGTGTTTTTAAATTTTGACGATCGATTTAGGATTTTCAAAACCTAAAAATATGCATTTTCTTTCTTTTGTTACAGAAAAATCATAAAACTTTTTGAGAAGAATTTTGAAAAGCGGAACTAAGGTTGAAAATTTCATTTTAAGGTACAAGGGATTTAATCTTTAAAAACTAGGGATTAAGATTAAGATTAAGATTTGACTCTTAGAATCTTTGGGTCTAATTTCTAGACTAGATCAAGTATCTTTCTATTAATTCCACCTAAACTCGTGATAGTTCAAGTGACTTGATCTTCCTTTGTAACCTGGAAATTATCTAGCTTAGCTTTCAATTCAAAAACTTGCAATTCTAACAAAATTCATATGTCAAAATTCACACACAAGCCAACACCTTAAGAAACATGTAGAAATTAGAAGAAAACCCCTATTTGGCCCTAGTAAATCCGAAGCAGATCGTTGGTTTGAGTTCCCACTACCGAGAAGGAGGAAAATGCCTCCTTTGAGGATGCGATGACAACATGTTACCTCCTCATCTATATCTATATTCCATATCTTTAGGCAGATCATTCAGGTGTAATTTTGCAGCTCCAGTGTCTTGGACAGTGCTCTACCCATAGCGTCGGAGAAAGAGCTTGAGTTTGCTAGGAGTGCTCCTTTACACCACATTGTGTTTTGGGGTTTTGAGCTCCTGGGTGGTGTCTTGGATGGTACTATCCTGAAGTACCGATGCCAGAGCCCCCTTGAGGGTGCCAGAGCTCCTAGGTGGTGATGGGAATGATGATCCCGACACATTTATTGTAAGATTAAGCCAAGAATAAGCATGGGGGAGCTTCAAAAAAAAAAAAAGACCTTATAAAAGTTGACATTCACAAGCACAAACACAAGGTTTTAAAAGTTGATGCAAGTTGTGAATCAAATTCAAGAGCTAGAGAAATCCTAACTAGAAAAATTTAGGGTCATCTGAATTAGCAATGAGTTGATTTTTGAATTTTTAAAAGATACACTGATCTCGATTCTTCTAACTCTTGGATCCAAAGATGAATCCCGAGGTTTTATCTTTAAAAAATTCCATGCCTTTCAAGTTTTTCAATCAACCAAGGTCCCGTAGTCTTTTTCTCCTCAAAAGTAAAAAAATTAGTCCTTCCCAGAAAATCAGTTTTGTGAAAATAGTTTTGGTAAGAGACTAGCAAAAGATAAGATGGGGGTGTGATAAACGCCAGTTTATCATCATTTTTGTGCCCCAAAACTAACCTAGCTCTTAGGGTTTTAACTTCGCAAATAGGTTTTTAGGCTGCATTTAGGCATTTACCTAGGATAGGCATGCGTTGCATTTTAATGCATTTATCTAAGTGTCAGGATTAGGTAGAATGTCATATCCTACACATCTTAGCACTCAGGAAGGCAGAAGATGAAGAAGAAGCTCCTATTAGCTGGATCTTAGCTTGATCCAGCTCATTTCAGTAGAATCCCAACTAGATTGATCTCAATTCAGCTGGATCCCAGCTCCTTCTAGCTGGATCAAGTTACCTTTAGCTCCATTCAGCTCATCTTAGCTGAATAGTAGCTCTAGCTAGTTCACCTTAGCTCCATTCAGCTCACCTCAGCTGGATGGTAGCTCAAACTAGCTACGGACAGCTGATCCCAGCTCCATTCCAGCTCTTCCAACTCAGAAGAGTTCACCAAAAGTTCAACCTAACAAGGATTAGCTACTACTATCAACTGGCTAGACTTGGTCAGCTGAAGATGACCTTAACCAGCTCTGGCTAGCTTAAGTCCCTCTCGTGGGGACTCCACTTAGCTCAACTTAGTTGAGCTAAGATACCTTAGCTACTCATGCTAACTAGGTCCTCCCTGGAAATATCAGACCCATCTCACCTCAGCTCACATCAGCAGAAGCCAGCTCATCTTAGCTTGGCTTAGTAGTTAGCGAAGAACTAGCAAGCTAAGCTAGCTAAGGTAGCTCCTTGCAGCTCTCTTCAGCAGCCACCAGCTCCAGTGCAGCTTAAGATGACTACCTCCAACTCTTCCCCCTCAAAACCCTTGCTCCAAATGCCTTCAACCCTATTCCTTACTAGCAAAGCTAGCTAAGCTAGTCATCTCCTTGGAAACCCTACCTAACCTTAATTCCCATCCAACTAGTTCACCTACTTAAGAACACCTAAGATTCCACCTAAGCTACCCTACTCCACCACAACTTGGCACCAACCCAAGCCACCTCTGCACCCCTCAACCACCACTAATGGGCACCACATTTTGGTGCCAAAACTCCCTCCATAACCACAATCAAAATGGTGCCAACCCAACTCCTCATCTCCACCCTACACATCACCATCCAACCCATCCTAACCCTTGCTTTTGGCACCAACAAAAACCTTCTAGAGTGCCCCCCTTTGTAGGCACCAACTTGTGCTATCTCTTCACCACCGAAAGCCACCAACACCACCAACAACTATCCCCCTTCACACCCTTAAGTTGGTGCCACCAAGCCTTAACCCTAGTGTCCCCATAACTGCCACTTACTACCCACCAAACATAATCCTAGCCCTACACCTAAGCCCATGCCAACCACCCCTCATCTACCTTTATAAATACCCACCATTATCACCACCAAAAATCATCTTCTCCATTAGTTAGGTTCACCAGTCTTCCACCCCATCTCCACGCCAAGGAAGAAGGAGGGAAGAAGATCAAGGGGGCAATCTACCTGCTCCCTTGGTGCCTTCTTCCTTTCTCTTCTTCTCCCTTAGCCACGCCAAGGAGGAGATCACCTTCAACATCAAGGGGATGGCCAGGCAAGAGGATGAGCAAGGTAGTTGACACCCAACTTGGAGGATAGCTAGGAGGAGGACTACATCAAGGAGGACCCTTTTCAAGTGCGGGGCAACTGCACTTGGAGCAAGGGCCTTCCCAACTTCAACTAGAGGATCCCGCTTTCGTCTTCTTTATCTTCCACTCTACTTTTTGTATAGCTAGTTGTTTAATGTTCTTGTAGAAGCATTCATCTACCTGTATTTGACTTTACTAGTAATACAGAAGTTATTCGCCTTCCAATTTTCATGTTGTAAGTGTGTTTTTCCATGTCATTTTTGTGGTTGTAGTGCACACACTCTCCTCTTCTAAATACCCTAAGTGCACTTGCCTAGGGTGAGCTTATAAGAGAGGACACCATTCTTGTCACATAGGGTTAGTTGTAGTATAAATAAGTCTTCGCATTCCGTTGCCTCAAACCCAATTATTTCTAAAAAGATATAAAAACAACAAAATACAAAATCACAAAAACAAAGTGCGGATTTGAGAGGCGAGAGAGAAAACCATTCATGTGATTAACAAATTGGCCTCCGTGGATGACCCTAGATACTCCACTACCTAGGTATTATAAATTTAAGAGTTGATTGTGGATTTACACATCTCAACTATTTCGTATAATTAACAAACCACATATTTTCGCATCACCCACCTCAAATTGAGCGGTAGCAGCGGGCACGATGAAATTCAGCTACTCCATCGAGATTGAGCAGTAGCGGCAGAGGCGACATGGTGCACCTGGGGGTGCTAGACGGAAGTGTAGCTCGCATGCACAAAATGACACACGATCGTATGCGCCATCATACGTGGGTGCACCCAACCCATGAAGACGAAGCGCTCGTGATGTTTAAGTCGTCCGATCGTGCGATCCAACAATCGAGACTGATCGTGATACGCATGCGCGAACACCTGAAGTCGGATGGGCGTCAACGTGGCTTTACGAGGGAACTTAGATCTCCATCGTGCAGCCAACATTGCACGTGCATCTTCATTGAGTTTACCTTTAGCAACGCTTGCATATGTCACTAAAGACGTTAAGTTAATTCTTTTAAAGCTTAAAATGTCCTTTTTGCCCTCAAACTCACTTATAAAAGGATCACCCCTAGCACATTTTTCATCATCCCTTATCTTCTCTCACCTCCTCCAAAGCTCTATGAGTTGGTCCCATACCCGGGATGCTCCACTAGAGCTAGGGTAAAATAATTTTCCCACCTTCTCACCCCCTTCTTGGAGCATCCCGTGGTTGTCATCTCACCACCATTCGGGAAGTGGATCCCACTACGATGCCGCCCTGTTCCGTCCTCCAACTCCCTTCTCCCTCGTCCAACATCTCACCACCCTCTTCCAGGTGCTTCACCAATGCAACTTGTCCTATGATGTAAACACATTTATTGAGGGTAAAATGCCTATTCATGCATATTCCTAGGCTTAGATTTGCATTTCATGTTATAAATATTGCATGGCATGCATCATTCTGCATTTAGAGTAGTTGTATATAATTTAGGTTAATTACATCCTTTTTGTGGTCAGAAGAGAAGGAAATTTATTTTGGAGCCTCGGATTGACGATTCGACCGTATGGATCTGATCAAGATGACAATCGGAGTCCAAAGCCTTCGAAATCACCTCGATCAGAGTCCCGTAGCACCACAAGCAGTCCGAGGAAGATCAACGGTCAAGGGACTAGGTGACATAATTCGGAGCTTCAAATGACAAATCCAACTTCATGGGTGGATTCAGGTCGACGATCCCAGTCTAACGATGCAAAAATTGACTCAATTCAACCTCTGTAGCAGCCCTTACAACGAAAAGGATGGTCCAAATTGCGCCATGTGGTGCAGCCTAGGCCACCCATGTGCATGAATGCATCACCTAACATGCACAGTAGCGTAGGTACAACGCGCGTGCGGAGGCATGCATGCTCACAATGCAGTGCCAACACTTGAGCGTGCGTGGAGGCACGCATGTCCACAGCACAGTGCCAGCGTGTAAGCGTGGCATAGCGGCAGCGTGGGCACGTGCTCTGTTGGCTCCAGTCTACAGCGACGCATGAGATGGATCTACAATGACACTTACAGCCATCGTTAATTCTTTGCACGCCAGCAAAGCCAGTAATGGGCATGAGCAGGCGTGAGCAGGCATGAGCAGCCTACAGCGACACTTCCAATGTCGGCCTGGAGGTCACTAATGGTCCCATACCTTTTTTTGCCTCTTCTCCTCCACTATAAAAGGACCTACACCTCCTTCCTTTCTAGCCATCTCTACCTACTCTACTCCCACCTACTCCCAAGCTTTAGCAAGCCTACCAACGCTCTATTAGAGCTTGCTCTCAAGCTCCCAAGGCACCTATTAGTATAGCGAACCTCTGCCTCACCAAACATTCATCACTCTTCCCATCCAAATTTGTAGGTCACCTTGGAGCTGTCCTCCCACCTCCATTCCGATAGCAGATCATCTCCACCTTCTCACCTCCGTTTTGGAGCCACGCCGAAGCTTTCCTCTACCCGACGTCCTTTTGCATCCCACCTCCATCATCTCGCTCCTCACCTCCTTCATTCGAGCTTCCGCCAGGCACTGTCGTCTCACCGAACAGCTAATTCAAGAGATTTCTTCTCATCCCCCTCTCTTTTTATGCTTTCATAGTTTATTGTAATTGACATTGGAGTGATATATATATCATATTTGTTCCATCTCTATCTTGTGATTCATTCTGCTTATCTTCTTTTCAAAAATACGAAAAAAAAATAAAACCCTAAAATACCAAAAAGAAACAAAACAAAGTGTGGTTTTCAATTAAAGTAAACGTCGCCTCCTTATGTTCGACACGGGACTCCCTTGGAGTTTCGATATAAATTTTATCTGATCACGAGTTTTGCAACTACGACGATGGGTTACTTGTAACCCCGATTTCAAGCACGTGAAACAAGTGCGATCATTTCGACGCCATTGCCAGGGATATAAATGAAATCAAAAATTGTTGGATGATTCACATGATCAAGATAAAACCAACAACATCCTTATCTTGAATGCTTAGAGTTTGAGGTCCAACTTGTGGGTGGGAATTCTGTGGATCAGGATGGGTGGTTTAAGAACCCAGAGTGTAAGGATGAAATTGAACGTTGGGAAAGAACTCTTCAAACATTAGGTATTCTAGAGTACCCACAAATCCCCAGCACATCACAAAACCCTCATCTTTTTCACCCAACCATTGCACAAATTCTATACCCAACCACACTTCCTCTATAATAAATCAACAAAACTCCTATTGGAGACCATTTGGGCTCTCCCTACACCACCAGCTTGCCACTTTCATTGTTCATCTCTTTTGCAAGCCCATTTTCACTCTTTGGGACCCATACCTGAGGGCCCAAAAACTATGTTGTTGGGGCCTCAATGTTTAGTTATTTTTTATTGAGGACCTCGCCTAGCTGAAGGCACTAAACTCAGCACATGTAAAGACTGTTCCAAGCTGACCAGAGTCTCACAGAAACTAGGTGTTATTCTTCCACTTCTGCTCTCCTGCATGCTTTCATTTTTCATAATGAGGAGATTGCAATAGCTAAGCATGGGGGGGTGGGCATATTTTATAACATTTTTGTCAACTGTAACAGTAATTTCCTGTATTTAATTCTTTTTAAAACAAAATTGAAAATTCAAAAAGATAAAAAAAGAAGAAGAATTAGAAGAGAACTTAGGCATTTGGAAGTTATTAACTTTAGGAAATGAAATGAGAGGACCTGAACACTTAGACTCTTCAGGTCTTCGGGCTTAATTAGCCTGGGTGTCCACTGGAATGTGGACCTCGTCTTGAGTCCTCGCCAATTAAAATTCATTTTAAGTTGGTAAATAAATTGGGATGATAAGCATGAGACTTATCAACTCGCCCTCTAATTTGGGGGGACTTCAAGCCTAGGCATCTACATTTTTTTTTTGCACTGACTCACTTTTCGACAGTTTCTTCAGAAATTGGGTAGCTAATGAACTATCTAGGGTGGTATGGCTAGCAAGTTGTCGGTGGTAGCAGCTCATCGGCAGGTTGTCCACAGCCCAATCACCAAACCATTTTCGTTGTACTGCCTTTAGGTAAATCTTAAATCAAGGAAGCTACCTACTTAAAAAAAAAAGAAAAGAAAAGGAAAAATATATATATATAAAAAAGGAGAAAAAATAAAAAAATAAATAAAAACTACACTTCATCGTACGAGTATGGCTGGCAAGTTGCCATGGGTAACAGCATATTGGCTAGTTGTCTAGAACCCAGCTCACAAAAAAAATGCACAATAATTCCCAAAACACTTAGGGAAGAAGTGAGCAAGTAGAATAAACCAGGGAGATATACACTGGGTTCTCCCTTGTGTTGATCCCATAAATAAAAGAAGTAGGGAGAAAGCTACCAATTGGAAAGATAAACCTTTAAGCATGGTCACCTAGAGTTGTAGAAACCCAAAGTCTATTTCAACAGCTACCTGGCGAGTCTTTCACAATTTTCACAAGATGCTTAGCACTTAGAGTTCTTTTCGAGTCTTGGGCGGGTCAGGTAGTCATAAAAAGTTATCCCGAAACTCCCAAACACCAAAAGTACAAAAAAAATAGAAAAGAAGAAAAATAAAAAAATGTATCTTCCATTTTCAAATAAGGAAGGACTTGGGCGATCTACATTCTGGTAGACACCCAGGTACTGTTGAGTCTTCATAGTTTAGGACCTTAGTTAAAATTTTCTATTGTTAATAAATGACTTAGGCCTAAGCGTTCTAATCATAATTCTGCTTTTATACATAATATATAGTTTAATTTTGCTAGGGACTAGCAGAAGATAGTGATGAGATCACCATCATGAGCCATAACTAGCTCATTTTAACTCAATTAAGTCAATAAATGCTCCTCCATAATTGTCAGAGAGTCACAAGTCATTGCATATTCATTCCGAAAGAAAAATAAGAAACTAGGGCTAAAACTGTAATTTTACCAGCTCATCATGAATGTAGTACAACCAAGGATTTTCTCAGGGGTTAAATGGAGGTCAATTGGTCTTAATAAGATGACAAGTGGGATAAGATAGACAGAAAAGGGTTTGCACGTGTTCTGAGAATTAAATGACTTTTGAATTCCTAAAAGCTGACCTACTTAATTAACTGAGGTTCTGATGAGGATAAAATTCACCTAAACCCTTTAAAATTCATAGAAAAATATTCTCTAGGGTTTAGAACATTCAATTTGACCATCAGAGCCCGTTTTGACCTAAAACAGAACCACAAACAGACATTTACCCTAATTTAGGTTCTTGCATAAATTACCTAGTCAAACATGATCAAAACCAAAATCCAACTTGGTTTGTACCAAAATTTAGACCCAAGATGAATTTGTCATGACATAGTTTGCAAATTGGTCCTGTCTAATTTCATTTCTACCCTTAACTTTGAAAATCCTTTCAAACAAGCCCCTAACTTTGTCATCTTTTTCATAAAAAGGTCCCTGTCGCCATTAATCCTATTTCTACTTACTCTGACAACCTTAAAATGGAAAGAACGCCCTGATTTCTTGATGATTCCCTTTCAAAATTGAAATGAAAGTTCGTCAAGAAATCGCCTTTCTATTGGACCCAATCCTAAGCCCTAGAACTTACCTAATCTCTCAAGCGAATGCATGAGAGATTTGGGTCTTAAGAAATTTCCAAGTCTGGTGAGGCTTTCCAAGCTTAGAAAGCTTGTTTCCCAAGTTCAAACCGCCTCTAGATCCTTATATAAGAGAGCCCAAATCCTGCCGAACATCCCATGCTCAAAATCGGCCAAGATCTCCCTCAAATTCCTCTCTCTTTCACAGCCAAAGGCTCCTCAACGTCTGGCAACCTCCTCTGTTCTTCTTCATCGTCCATTCGCCATACCAGTGGCAGATTTCTCTTCAACACATCTTTCCACGTCGAGCCATAACAGCTGACGCCCTGATTCCCTTCATCCTTGTCGTTTCTCTCTCACCAGAGCCACCTTCGTCTCCAACGTCAGCCATACCTCATTCGACGTCTCCTCTGCTCCACTTCCTCCGCTAACCTCCCAGATACATTCCCATCTCCTGCACTTTATTTTCACATCCTCTCCACTTCAAATCGACCAGCAACAACCCTCTGCAACAACATCTCCTCCATCTCCGGCCACCTCTCCGGCGAGCCCATCTCACCACCACTGACGACCAAATACCTCACTGACAAGCCCACGACCATCTCCACATCTTTCTGGACATTTTCCCTCTTTCCATTCGACCCTTTATCCACCCAAGTGACCCCCCTAACACACCCACTCTCATGCACACAGTCCGACTTCGCCATGCACGCACGGACCTTGCCACGCCACACAACCATCACCGTCGCATTCGCTGTGGTCCAACAACCCTCCCTGAGGATTCTGACGGGGCCGAGAGGCCATTTCATTATTTTCAAGTACTCGCATCCTTCACCATTGACAGAGAGCTTCAAAACTTGCTTGGAGCTCGCTCCAGGTGCCCCTACGCTTGGGTTAAAGCCCCAGGTCATGCAGAAACATCTCAGGCAAGCAACCAGGCAGTCAATTGGACACCTTTGCGTTGCAAACTGAGGCAATTAAGGAGAAGACCCTTTACTTCAAACGTGCGAAGAAGGCACCATCTTTAGTAATACATCGTGGGTTTTGCAGCGACTAAAGGTGAATAAATTGCAAAAGTCACAATAGCTGTTCACCTTAGTTCACGGGGTGAGGTCCCTCTCACTCGCTCACTCGACCTCATCCATGACACATACACGTGGACCTGGTTTGACCCAATAACCTACCTAGACCTACACTCCTCGCTCACCACCGCACGCTGTTGAGCCTGGACCTGGGTACGCACCTGAATTCGATAACCCGATTACTTGTGGCTCTGGGAGAGCGGATCTTAAAGAGAGAAAGAGAGAAGGAGAGTTGCACAGGTAGGGGGAGGGTTTTTGCTACAGCGAAATTCGGCTGACACTTAGCCGAATTTAGAAGAAGAAAGCTGGAGAAAGAAGAGGAAAAGAAGAAGAAGAAGAGAGTCGCAGAGCCAAAGAAGAAGGGCTGAGTAGAGGTAAGGAAGAAAAAGGAAAGAGAAGAGCAGAAGAGGAAGAAGATGAAGCTGTAGCTGAGAAAGCAAAGAAAGAAGAAGAGGAAGGTCTGAAGAGGAATAGAAGCAAAAGAAAGAAAGAAACAGAGCAAGAAGCAAGGAGAAAAATTAGTGCACACTATAGAATTAGATGTTTAAGACATCTGATCCTACCATCAGACAACATATTTGAGCTTATCTCATATATTAACATTGAGTTCCTTAGCTATTATTGTAAGGAGTATATGGTGATTTAAACCACCATTTTACTCCTATCCTTTTGTGCATTGACACCAAATATTGTCATTATTACAATTTCTTTTAGTTTAAATTGTGATCTTGATTTATGAATTCCATATTGCTCCCAGTGTTCAACCTCGGAATCTTTTCGAGTAATAAAAATATATTTGTTTTCAAAGCGATTTCGACTATATTACAACGCTTTATTTTAAAACTCAATTTCTCCTTGCGAACGTTTTGGCGCCGTTGCCGGGGAGCAACGGACGATTTAGAACTCTTGATTACAATTACTGATTTGAAATCTAACTTGCTATATCTCTTTTTGTTGTAATTTGTTTTAGGGAAAATTTTCTGGGAAGATCAGCCACACATCAAACACGCCAGGGGTAGGTAAGTTCTAATTACTCTCTCTCTTAAGCCCCTGATTCTGAAAAGGATAAAATAAAAAAATCAATTAGGGCTACTTGCATTCTATTCTTAGATAATTCATCAAGTTGCTTGATTTGATTTAGACAAAAAAACCTGATTTGTGCACATACTCAGAGCTTAAGGTAACTAGGGCTATCACATTCTTGTTTGAGCCTTGGATATCACATTTTTGACACATTAAATTGGACCAAATTAGAGCCAATTAAGGTTTCCAGTTTAGGGTTTTTAGAGACACGCTTGCATAATGAAGAACTTATCTTTTCAAATAATGTGTGCCTAAGCCTTGGTTGAACTAATCTATTCAAGTGAAACCCTAAGATCAAGCTCTTAAAATCACTTAAACTCTAAAAGAGGGACCTAAGCTTCTCAAAAGGACAATTCAGGTGAAGTTGACCCAACAAATTAGGTCACTTTTTGCACTCAATACATCTTAAAAGTTCAAGTGAAATCCTAAGCACCCTTTCTCTTAATAAAACTGGTAGACTTAAGAGGTCAAGTGCCCATTTTGGTCTACCTGGACCATCAGTGACAAGAGAGGTTAGGTGGGGGAAATCCTGTAACCCGTGGGGACACTCTACCGTGTAGAGGTCTTCACGGGACTCTCCCTCTTTGGCTACCCAAGTAATTCACAGGTGGACGGCTTTTTGACTAAGGGGTATCATCCACCCCGAACCTCTATAGTCATCCAAAATTTTTGGGTGTCTTGATTGGGTCCATCACATTCTATTCTCATCCAATCCATCGGTGCATATTTGGTTGGAGGTCCATCAGTTATTCACTCCTGTCGAGGCCAGGCCTCGACTTCCATGTTTGTGCAGCAAGCCCATCACATAAACATCTCTTCTGATTCAATTGTGCCTAACTCTCCTTCTTCCATCATCATGGAACAACCAGCAGAAGAGAATAATCTTGAGAATCAACTTCAACGCCTCAATGATCTATTCCAGGCCTTTGTAAACCCACCGCAGCGTCCTATAATGCGAGATCATTACAATCTTGCTGCGATGGCGATCGAACCTCAAGTCCAAGTCCCGACTAGAGGTCCTAATACTGAACTCAAGCCCAACATGATTCATGCTATTCCAAAATTTCATGGGCTCAATTCTGAGGATCCTTTCTAGCACATTAAATAGCTCAAGCATCTGGCCCAGACCTTCGGGTCAGATGTTCAGAATCAGGATATTCTTCTCATGAAAATGTTCTCCCTCTCTCTCATGGACAAAGCAGCTCACTGGTATCAGACTCAAACATGTCCAATCAGCACATGGGTTGAACTACAATCCGAGTTTTTCAAAAAGTTCTTCCCAGTTGGTCGGATGAATGCTTTACGACACCAGATAACGCACTTCACACAATAGCCTAGAGAACCACTTCACGAAGCATGGGATCGTTTCCTGGATCTCATGCGAAAGTGCCCCCACCACGGAGTTCCTAAATGGGAACAAGTCCAGTCTTTTTACCAGGGACTCTGTGAAGCTATCCAATTATTCGTCAATGCAACTTACGCAGGAAATATCATGGATCAACACGAAGACACTGTGTGGGAGATTCTCAAGAATATGTGTGAGAAATCCATCAATAATAACTCCATGGGCAAATTCGACCAAACGAATTCCAGTGCATTGACAAATCTAAGGGGAGCACATGAGATGCAGGGCCAATCCTCTTCTATCGACTTGGAACTGATGGCCAGTCATTTGGACAAGGTCTGTATTATTGATAAGAAGGTGGATGAGCTAACTCGACATCTCCAGTGAGCCACCTCTGCTCAAAACTTGTTCGCACAGCCGTCCTCTGGGAGGGAAGCTGTGCATAACATCTACCACCGATCTTCTCAGGGGTTGGACCCATATCCACCCTCGTCTGACTTTAGGTTCGGAAGAAACTCCGGACCTACCTATTCTAGTTGGGGGAACTCTGAACCCTCGTATTCTGACTTTTCTGAGGTTCCTCAAACTTGCGAGGACCTCAATGCCATCCAGAACGACCCATTCTAAAATACCTATAACCCTAGATGGCGAAATCATCCTAATTTCATGTGGGTGGGAAACAATCAGAATCAGAGACCACTATATCAGCCCCATCCACAAGCTTCTCGTTCATATCAGCCACCTCAGCCTCAGCCCAACCTCACCTATCAATCTGGGCCAACTCAAGGAGATCAAATGACTTTTATCCTTCAAACTCTGACTGACATTCAAAAGATGAATGCGGCTATGCAGAAACAACACAAAGACAAGATCACAGAGGTCCGCAATCAACTCACCCAGATCACAAATTCTTGCCAACTTGGTACACTCCCTTCGCAACCTCTACCTAATTCCAATAACATGCCGAATCAGAGGCATGTTATAAGCCCAAACCAAGGCCAAGCCCACATGGTTTATCAAGCCCCTTCCACTCCATCACCCGATGGGATGGAAGCTTTGACATCATACTCGGGATTTCAGCAGCAACCACCTATTTTACCTATACCAAGCCAGAACCAGGCAGGACTGAATTCAGTTACAACTAGTAGTGGCAAAGCAACACAGGACCCACCTTACCCAAGCCACTTGCAGCCTAGTAGTGCTAACCCAATCCCTAGAATAGTCATCCCCGATAACCCTGTCCCAAATCAAGAACCTGGACCTATTCCAGAGGAACCATCTAAGGTTCCATTTCCTGAGGCCTTAACCAAAGGAAAGAGGATAATCAAACCCGTGGCACCTGAAGAGGACCTGGTCAAGCTTTTTCAACAGGTCCATATAAACATCCCCTTGATGGATGCAATTTGCCACTTATCGGCTTACGCACAATTCCTGAAAGATGTGTGTACACCTAAGCGTAAGCCGTGAACCAAAAGTGGGAGCCCAATCGTATTATCGGAATAAGCCAACTCCATCATTTTGAGTAGTCTCCCACCTAAGGTAAAAGACCTAGGTACTCACCTGATTTCCTGTACAATTGGTGATATCCGATTTGATAGAGCATTATTGGATCTAAGAGCCTCCATAAACCTAATATCGACATCCCTACTTGACCATCTTGAGGAATCTGAGCTCAAACCAATAGAGGTGACATTACAATTGGCAGATCGATCTACTGTCACCTAAAGGAGTTCTTGAGGATGTCATTGTTAGGGTTTGGGGTTTCTATTTCCCGGTGGATTTCATAGTCTTGGATATGGATGCTCCAGAGAATCCGAAAAACACACCGATCATACTAGGGAGACCCTTTCTGGCCACAGTTAGGGCCAACATTAATTGTGAGGAGGGCCAAATTGAACTAAAATTTGGGAACCAGACACTAAAGAATGACATCTTTAAGGCCCAACAAGGGATTAATTGCAAGGTTATAGAACAAATATGTAATATCGAGGTTGTGGTTGACGATCGGTATATCGAGGAAAACTTGACTACTTCTGATCAACCACAACAGTATCAAAACCCGTAATTAGAGGAGTCCGAACTCAACCTATACACACCCATAGCTCCTTCCCTTGCTCCCGACACCCACCTTGAACCACCCTCTACTGCTGATAACCCTATTTTAGAACTAAAGCCTCTTCCCGATCATCTAAAGTACATCTTTTTGGGTTCCAATCAGACATTTCCTATGATTATCAACTCCAGACTCACACTTGATCAGGAATCCTGCCTGATTTCTATTCTCTAGCAACATCGAAGAGCCATTGGATGGACTCTCGATGACCTGACTGGTATTAGCCCCTCTTATTGTACACATCGCATCTATACTGAAGAGGGCACATGACCTTCCCGTGAAATGCAGAGACGTCTGAATCCTAATCTACAGGAGGTCGTGAAAAAGGAGATCATTAAGTGGTTAGATGCTGGGATCATCTACCCAATCTCCGACAGTCGGTGGGTGAGTCCAATCCAGGTTGTGCGTAAGAAGGTAGGACTCACCGTGATCATGACTGAGACTGGAGAAATCATACCGATTCGTGTAGCAAATTCATGGAGAGTCTGCATTGATTACAAAAGACTCAATACCTCCACGAAGAAGGATCATTTCCCACTACCGTTTATTGATCAGATCCTCGAAAAACTAGCAGGAAATAAATTCTTTTGCTTCTTGGATGGGTACTCCGACTATAACCAGGTGGCAATCCATCCAAAGGACCAAGGGAAGACCACTTTCACCTGCCCCTTCGAAACTTACGCATTCCGAAGGATGTCTTTCGGTCTCTACAATGCGCCTACTACTTTTCAGCGGTGCATGCTTGCCATATTCTTAGATATGGTAGGTGAATATCTGGAAGTCTTCATAGATGACTTGTCAATTTTTGGCGAATCATTTGATGATTGCCTTCTACACTTGGTCCAGATCCTCATGCAGTGCATTGACGTGAATCTGATTCTTTCCTGGGAAAAGAGCTACTTCATGGTGCCTGATGGAATTGTCCTAAGACATCTCATCTCTGAAAAAGGCATCCAGGTTGATCAAGCCAAGGTAAATCTGATTTCCAAACTCCCTATGCCTAGCTCAGTCAAAGAATCTGATCCTTCCGAAGACACGTCGATTTTTACCGATGATTCATTCCAGACTTCTCGAAGATCGCACACCCCCTGACTAATCTGCTATCTAAGGATGTCCCTTTTGAAATCTCCAAGGAGTACACTTAGGCATTTGAGATCCTGTGTGATCAAGTTACTCAAGCACCTATCCTACAGTCCCTTGATTGGTCTCAACCCTTTGAGATCATGTGCAATTCATCCGATTACATTGTAGGTGCAGTACTTGGGTAGAAAATTGATGGGAAACCCGTGGTCACCTAATACGCTAGCAAGACACTTGGCGAAGCTCAGCGTAACCACACAGTTATTGAGAAAGAGCTGCTAGCTGTAGTATTTGCCCTAGAAAAGTTTAGATCATATCTTCTGCGTTCCCGTGTTATCTTTTATTCTAATCACACTACTGTAAGGCACCTCTTTGCGAACAAGGACGCGAAACCTCGACTAATCAGCTGGATCTTGCTGTTGCAAGAGTTTGACCTCAAGATTTGTGTCAAGGCGATAAAACAAAACATGGTAGCTGATCACTTGTCCTGCCTTCCTTCTGACATTATTGACCCTTCCAGACCCATTACGGAACATTTTCCTGATGAGCACCTCCTGACTATTAGTATGGGCCTTCCATGGTTTGCTGATCTAGTAAACTACCTGGCATCACATCAGATCCCATCCGATTGGCTGAAAGCCAAGAAGGACAAATTACTTTATGATGCCAAGTACTACTTTTGGGAAGACCCGTATCTCTTCTACATTGGTTCTAATCAAATCATCCGGTGATGTGTCCCAGAAATAGAAATTCAGGACATCTTGTCCTTCTACCATGACTAGGCATGCGGTGCACACTTCTCTGGTCATAAAATTGTAGCAAAAGTCCTCCAATTCGGCTTCTATTGGCCCACAATTTTCAAAGACGCATAAAATCACTGTAAGGCATACACTCGTTGCCAGACCTTAAGCAACATGAGCCACCATGATATGAAGCCCTTACAACCGATTCTCATATGTGAAATCTTCTATGTCTGAGGGATTGATTTTATGGGACCCTTCCTTATTTCAAACGGCTTCGAGTATATTCTTCTCACTGTTGACTACGTGTCCAAATGGATTGAAGCCATTTCGACCCGAACCAACAATAATAAGGTGGTTATCAAATTTATTCATCAGAACATCTTTTCTCGATTAGGGATTACACATGCCATAATCTTTGATGGAGGGACCCATTTCACGAATGCTCAGTTCAGACCACTGACGATCAAATACGGGGTGTCACACTGAATCTCTACTCCTTATCAACCCTAACCCAACGATCTAGCTGAGCTATCGAATCGGGAGATCAATAAAATCCTCCAGGTCACTGTTCGACCTAACAGGAAAAACTAGTCATCTTGACCTTCGGAACCTTTGTGGGCTTATAGGACCACCCACAAAACCTAATTAGGCATGTCTCCCTTCATATTAGTGTATGGGAAGGCATGTCACCTCCCCGTTGAAGTGGAGCACAAAGCCTATTGGGCAGTATGGAATTGCAATCTCGATCTTTCTAAGGCAGGATCCCACAGAAAGCTTCAAATGAGTGAAATCGATGAATTACGCCATGATGCGTTTGAGAACTCGTGAATCTACAAAGAGCGGGTTAAGGCCTTTCACGACAAGCACATATCTAGAAAGGTCTTTTTCCCTGGTCAAAAAGTCCTACTCTTTGATGCCAAACTTAAATTGTTCCTAGGAAAACTCCAATCAAAATGGATTGGACCTTACCTTGTCCGACAAATCTTTGAAAATGGAGCTGTCAAAATCAGTCAACTCAACCATGATTCAGAACCTTTTGTCATGAACGGTCAAAGACTTAAATCATTCATTGAACTCACCAATACAAATTTGGCTGAGACATCTTTTACCCTCCATTCTCCCTGAGCTCATTATGCTCGACCGATGGCATTAAACTCAGCCCTTAATGAGAGGCAACCCGTCATTTTCAAAACACTGGAAACCCTTCTTGACACATCCAATGTTGAACTCATATTGCACTTTAGGGTTCATCCATTAGAACAGCTGACTCCACCTCTGGTTTCCGTACCCGAGCTTGAAATCATCTGCAACAATCATCCCGACCCATTCACCCACCCAACACCTATTGTAATGAATGATCTAAGCTAAACTTGAACCCACCTAATTTATAATGAGGACATTGCAAATTGTAGGCATGGAGGGTAGTAAAGTGTAAAATGCCATGAAAATCACTTCACAAGAAAGGGTTTCATAAAAAAAAAATCACATATTCCAAAAATACCAAAAAAATAAAAGATGAAAAATAAAAGATTCTTGAGAAAGAATAAAAATATGAGAGGAGAGGAAATTTTGATGGCATATCAGACTTTGAGTAGAAAAAGGGGAGGAGTTAAAAATGTCAAAAAGGAGCACAATTTGAAAAGAGAAGGAAAAGAGGTAGTCTTTAGTAAATGATTAAGGAATTAACTTAGTTCTAGACCATATCAAAAGAAAGAAAGGCAAAAAGTGCTAATGAAACAGAGAAGAGATTAGTAGGAACGCTGATTTTAGGCCTTTTGGGCTATAATCCTAGGCTAAAAAATTCAAGTACCCGCTAAGATCTGGATAGTCCTCAAGAGGTTGGGGAAAATGCAAAGGTTAAGTATTAGGTCTAAGGCTTAGGGAAAATGCGAAGCTTAAGTATTAGGTCTAAGGCTTAGGGAGTATTCGACCTTGTTAACCGACCTCTAGTTTGTGAGACTCGGTAACCTAAGCACCCCAATCCACACATAGTCTGGTTCAGTGTGCCTGAGTATCAAATCATGCAAATGCGTTTAAATTATTCTAGAAAAGTCACCTAGATTAGATGCAGCTGATGAACACAAGTTGATTTGGACGAGTTCCCGACATAGAGAGGCAAGAAATTTCCCTCGAAGATGCGCAATAACATATCGTCTCCTCGGTTCTTGTCTCCTAGGATATCTACATTTCCTACTGGGGCGATGTAAGCACCATGTGCTAGTTCAGATGCCATGGGTGGCATTATCCCGAAATGTCGATTGCCAGGGTCTGGATTTAGCTACAGAATGCCATGGGAGAGATTATCTCGAAATCTCGAAAGCCAAGGGTTTAGGGGTTGCCATGGGCGGTGCTATCTCGAAGCATCGATTGGCTAGGGACCCTATGAGGATTGATGATGGGGACTAGGAATCCGATACAGATCATCTTGTAAAGCCAATCTGAAGCTAGAAATAAAAAGAAAAGAGAGAGAAAACTCTCCAAAAGCAAAGAAAAATTCCTCTGTCTCTCTCTGACAAAAACACACTGCAAACTGAACCGAGGCTAAAACATGTTACAAGCATGGGTGCTTTAACCGTGGAGTTCAACGAACCTTAGGTTAGTTCTTATGGACCTTAAAAACCTTCGTGGCAGACTAAGGCTAGAGTTTGTCAGGTCTGGATCTTGGTTGGCACTTGAGTACCTCTAGGACTACTATCGACATTCTAACCTAACCGACAAAAGGAAGCACACAGCAAAGTTTTTAAGCATCAAAAGATTTTATGGTCTAGAATCAAAGTTAATACCTTAAAATTTTGCTAAGGGACTAGCAAAAGCTAGGCATGGGGATGTGATGGGAACACCATCACGAGCCATAACTAGCTCATTTTGACACAATTAAGTCAATGAATGCTCCTACATAACTGCCAGAGAATCACAAGTCATTGCATATTCATTCTAGAAGAAAAATAAGAAACTAGGGCTAAAACTACAATTTTACTAGTTCACCATGAATGCAGTACAACCAAGGGTTCTCTTAGGGGTTGAATGAAGTTCAATTGGTTTTAATAAGATGACAAGTAGGATAAAACAGACAGAAATGGGTTTGCACATGTTTTGAGAATTAAATGACTTTTGAAACCCTAAAAATAGACCCGCTTAAGTAACGAAGGTTTTGATGAGGATAAAATTTACCTAAACCCTCTAAAATTCATAGAAAAATATTCTATAGGGCTTAGAACTTTCAATTTGACCATCAGAACCCGTTTTGACCCAAAACAGAAGCATAGACAGACATTTACCCTAATTTGGGTTTTTGCATAAATTACCTAGTCAAGCATGGTCAAACAAAAATCCATCTTCACCATTGGATTCCTTAGGTCCAAATTAGGTTTGTACCAAAATTTGGACCCAACATGAATTTGTCCTGACCTAGGTGCAAATTGGTCCTGTCTAATTTCATTTCTACCCTTAACTTTCAAAATCCTTTCAAATAGGCCCCTAACTTTGTCATCATTTTCACAAAAAGGTCCCTATCGCCATTAACCCTATTTCTACTTGCTCCAGCAACGTTAAAATGGAAAGAACACCCTGATTTCTTGACGAATCCCTTTCAAAATTGAAAGGAAAGTTCGTCAAGAAATTCCCTTCCTATTGGACCCAATCCTAAGCCCTAGAACTTACCCAATCTCTCATGTGAATGCATGAGAGATTTGGGTCTCAAGAAATTTCCAAGTCTAGCGAGGCTTTCCAAGCTTGGAAAGCTCGTTTCCCAAACTCAAACCACCTCTAGATCCTTATATAATAGAGCCTAGATCCCCCCGAACTTCCCACGCTCGAAATCGTCCAAGATCTCCCTCAACTTCCTCTCTCTTTCGCGGTGGAAGGCTCCTCGATGTCCGAAGACCTCCTTTGTTCTTCTTCCTCGTCCATCCTCCATACCAGCGACGGATTTCTCTTCCCCACGTCTTTCAACGTCGAGCCATACCAGCTGACGCCCTGATTCCCTTTATCCTCACCATTTCTCTCTCACCGGAGCCACCTTCGTCTCCGATGTCGGCCATGCCTCATCCGATGACTCCTCTGCTCCGCTTCCTCCACTAACCTCCCAGATACATTCCTCATTTTCTGCACTTTATTTTCATGTCCGCTCCACTTCAAATCGACCACCAACGACCCTCCGCAACTTCATCTCCTCCAACTCCAGCCACCTCTCTGGCAACCCCATCTCACCACCATAGTCCACCAAATACCTCGCCGACAAGCCCACGACCATCGCCACATCCTTCCGCACATTTTCCCTCTTTCCATTCGATCCCTTATCCACCCAAGTCACCCCCAAACACACCCACTCTCATGCACACAATTTGACTTTGCCACGCTTGCACGGACCTCACCACGCCACACAATCATCACCGTCGTACTCGCTATGGTCCAGCGACCTTCCTTGAGGATTCTGACAGGGTCGAGAGACCATTTCATTATTTTCAGGTACTCGCATCCTTCGCCATTGATGGAGAGCTTCAAAACTTGCTTTGAGCTCACTTCAAGTGCCCTTGCGCCTGAGTTAAAGCCCTAGGTCGTGCGGAAACACCTCGCGCACGCAACCAGGAAATCAATTGGACACCTTTGCCTCGTGAGTTGAGGCAATTGAAGAGAAGACCCTTTACTGCAGACGTGCAAAGAAGGCACTATCTTTAGTCCCACATCGTGGGTTTTGTAGCAACTGAAGGCGAAAAAATTGCAAAAGTCACAGTAGTTGTTCGCCTTAGTTCACGGGGTGAGGGCCCTCTCACCCACTCACCTGGCCTAGTCCGTGACACGTTCACGTGGACCTGGTTCAACTTGATAACCCACCTAGACCAGCACTCCTTGCTCACCACCTCACGCCAGTGAGCTTGCACATGGGTATCCACCTGAATCCGATAACTCAATTACCTGTGGCTCTGGGAGAGCGGATCCTAAAGAGAGAAAGAGAGAAGGAGAGTTGCACGAGTAGGGGGAGGGTTTTTGCTATGGGCAAATCCGGCTGTGATGTGAAAAGTCGTGTGATTTGTAATTAGGGTTTTTAATGTCGCTGTAACACACAAATTCGTATACACTTTTAAATTTATATTCCTAGATAGGGGAGTATCTAGGGTCGTCCAAGGAGGCAAATTTGCAATTCAATTCTCTTGCTTAGAAAATAAATCTCAACTTTCTTTTTTGTCTTTTTTCAGTATATCTTTTTTATGTTTTTGAAATTAAGGCAATATGCGAAGTTGTTGGCGGGAAAAAGTGACTACACCTACTATGCTAGTCTAAGTGACAAAAGTTATCCTCTTTCTAAGCTCAACCTAGGCGTGTGGAGGCCTAGGTTAATTAGAAAGGAGGAGTGAAACTACACTAAAGATAATGCAAGGTAATGCAAAAAAAGAGTGCAACAATAAATCAAGGCAACTTCTTTTTTATATATTAAAGGAAATTGTCTAATAGTAGATGAATGCTTCTACAAGAAAAAAATTGAAAACAAAATAAAGACAAATCCTTTAGATGATGATGGTGATGAAGAGGATGAAGTTCTTCTTGCTCCAAGCCTGGTAGCCCCCGGGCTTGAAAAGAAAATCTTCAACTCCTTCCTTCTATAGCTCTGCCAAGATGATGTCCTCCAAAGCAAGCCCTAAGGGGGCGTGCCCTAAGCTTTTCTCCATGGGTGAACGTCCACCCTAGGTCCTTCTCCCTTGCCTGGCCATCCTCCTTGAAATGGAAAGGTCCTCCTCCTTGGCGTGTCCTAAGTTAAAGAGAGTGGGGAGAAGAAGGCACCAAAGGGGCTGGTGATGTGCCCCCTTAATCTTCTTCTCTACTCCTTCTTGGCCGTAGGTATAGGTCGATGTAGGTGGAAGTAAACACTAATGGAGGATGAAGAAAATGTGGGAAGATAGGTGGGTATATACAGTGTAGGAAGGGGGGTATAGGTGGCTCTTGGAATGGATGGCTAGGATAGGATATAAGGGATAGTTGGGGATCCTATGGCTTAGGGTGATTGGCGCCAACCCAAGGGGTACCTAGGTAGTGGTTATGGGTGGTGGCACCCCTTGAAGTTGGCGAAAAAATGGCTTCTAGAAGGGGGGCTTAGGTAGCGCCAAGTAGGGTTCTAGAAGGAGGGGTAGGTGGATGGCTAGGATGGGCTGTAGGGTTATGTGTAGGGCCATGATGTGGGGGTGTTTTGGTGGAAAAAAGTGGCACCAATAAGGAGGTAGTTGATGAGTGGCTACTCATCATAGCTAAAAGGCCGAAATTAAGCTAGACACTAAGCAAAACAATATCAAATTAACACATAAAAAGGGTTAAGTGTGGGAATTAAAGAAAAGACCTAAAACTTTTAATGTGTGTTAAAACCTCCTAATTAGGTCACAAAAATGAGATATTCTGAAAACTAAAGAACAAATGATGATCCATGCATCAATTGAACACATAAACAAGTTTGAAAAGATAAATCAGAAGTAAAATCAATGTCTTAAATGTTCAATTAAGCACATGTAAAAATTTGAAAGCAATTGGACATCATTTAGGCTTAGAAATAAATAGATTACAATTAGGTCCTTCATGCATTACATTTCTACCCTTCAAAACTCCTTCTTGGACCTTTTTGCAAGCCGCAGGGACCCTTCTGCATGACTGCAAGGCCCTTCCAGTTATAGTTCTTCTCACTTTTGGACCTGCACGCTATTCTTCTACCCCTTCGTTTAAGGGTCTTCCTGCAAGTTTTCCCTCATTTCAGAGAGAGCCTGTGTTCTTCACGCGCACTGTAGCACGTGAAGAACACAGCCATTCTCGACCGTCCATCGCACTTTTGATCTCGATCTGCGACTGGAATCAAATGGAACCTTCGCGCGATTCGGTGCGTGCGTTCACCTCTCTTCCCAGATCTCATCTGACGGTCAGATCTCTCTCTTGACTCGCCGCGCGCTCTACCCATCTCATCCTCACCGCCGGCCTAATTTTGATTAACCTCACCCTTGCGGTGATCTCAGTCACTGAGCTGCTATTTAAGCACCTCAGTGGTGTCGCGTGCAAAGGATCGCTCCCTCCTACATCTCTTAGCGATCAATTCTTCCACTCCAGTCTCTCCTCCTCATCTAGACCCTGATTTCACAGCCACCGGCTGTGGAATCATCGCCTGCTCTCGACCCTCCTCGTCGCTAAGGACCTCGTAGCACCTGAGGACGAACCTGGAGTCTCACTAGCAGACTCTTCCCTCCGCTGGAGTCACCCTCCTCTTTTCTTCCTCCTTAGCCGCCGGCTAAGGACCCATAGGTCCCTTTCTTCCTTTTAGTTTAGGTTTTTAATTCTGCACAAGTAGTGTTAGATTTAGTTTGCAGTAGTTTAGAATAGATTTAGTTTTAATTGTTAGTGTTTAATGTTAGCTATAGTTAGATTAGTCTTAGGAGTAGAATTAGTATTAGATCCCCTCCCTCACCTCCTCTGATCAGTCCAAATCAGAGGGGAAGAATCATCTGTTCATTGTTCAATTTATCTCCCTCTTCATGTTTTGTTTTTCCATCATCCAGATTCTGATTCTTTTTTTTTTTTTTCCTTTTAACGATGAATTTTTCATCAATCACCCACACATCCTGACCCAATTTCAGATCTGATGGCGCACTGCCTCAGATCTGAAAGTGGCGTCACAAGCACCATTTGGGGCTTCTCACTCATTCCATTTGTTTCATAAAAGCCCCTCTGTTTTAAACGGATTGCCTCAGTTTGTCAGAGCACTTTTGTTCTGGATTTTAAAGGATTTTTACTCTCTGAAATGTTTTGACAGATCTGACAAATTGAAGGGATTTTTGGTTTTCATTGTAGGCAAGAATTCTGAGAAGTTCTCTGGTGACAGAGAACCAATCAGAAGAGCCTTTCATAATTCTGTTTATACTTTGTTTTGAATGCATTCTTAGTCTCTTTTTGCTATTTCAGAACTGTCATGCACTATTTGTGTTGATGATCATTTCTGTATGGTGATTCTCTAACCTAAGGAGTTTTCCATACTCCTTAAGGTTGCAAGAAACTGGGATTGTGTTTCTTTGGTTTTAATTGATCGAGCTAAGTCTTCCTTCATGCTGTCTATGGCATTAGGAAGACTAACTCAATGCCATTTGAGTTTTGATCTGAAAGGATGCTTCTGATAAGGTTTTTCCTAATGAGTATTTGAGCTGAATTTACATGAGATTTTCGTGAGATTTAAACCCCTTTCAGATTTGGATTTCAACTCTGTAAATTGTAGTTTGTTTTGAATTTTATCTTACTCCCAGTTACACAGCAATATGCTGCATCTAGCAGCTACATTCCCCTCTTCTCTAAACTCCCTTCTTCTCTAAATTTCCCTCATCTCTGTAGAATACTTCCCCCCTCTTCAAGTGGACTAACTGCAGCAGCAGTTAGCCATTTGATAGTGGCTTAAGCCACTGCCACTGTAAACAACACATACTAAATACATTCTTCTTTTCTCCATCTCCTCTGACAGTAGCTGCGGCTGCTGTCTAAACTCAAATAAAAACTCAATCAACTCTAATTCCCTAACTTTATACAAAAGCCTAATGGCATAGACTTATTTTAAAACTGTAAATATGTATAAAACCTGTACAGAAATTCGTATACATATGTAATCTATGTAAAAATATGTATATATACTAATCTAGTATGTATGTATTTACTGATTTATGTATATATGTATGTACAGATTTATATTTACTGATTTAGTAGCTAAGTTAATAAGTTAGAGCAATAATCAAGTAAATAAATCTATAAACTTGGGAATATATATATATATTAAGTAACTTAAGTTAGTCAAAGTATAATTATACCTAGTATAACTTACTGTAACTTAGTTTTAATTTTAAACACCCAGAATTGCTATTTTAGCCTAAATAAAACATAAATAAATTCGTAAAAATATAATAAAAATATGTATTAAATACTTAAGTATGTAAGTTAAAACTGTTTAAGGTCAATTAAACCATTTACTAATTATTTTATAAATAATTAACTATTTAATCACCTAAATCAACCTGTATAATCAGCCTAGTTTAGCGAATTTATTGGTATAGTAAATATATTTAAAATTCAAAATTAATTAATCTATTATGTAGTATTATGTAAATATTTTATTTACCATATTTTATTTTATTTTTTTTAATAATTTATGGCCCCCAAATCGAGGGCCAAAAACGCGCACAAACGCAGCTGCGTCTGGTTTCCAGCGCACGATGTGGCGCTGGAATAGCGCCACATCGTGTGCTGCAAACCAAACGCAGCTATATAAATACAATTTATGCAATAGCTTAATCAGTCGTCATGGCGCCGGGCGCCCGAAACACTGCCTGTTATGTCTGATCCGATAACCCGATTTGTGCTGAACTCTGATATGTGATATTGAATATGTGATGCATGTGTGGGGCTGGAGGCCCGAGCGTGTGCGAACTCGTTGAAGGCGTTGGGCTGAGGCCCTGCGCTGATACGAAAACGTAATTAAGGCACCTAATCTGAGATTAGGGCACGCTTAGTAGAGGTCTGGTCCCACCCGAAGGGTGCTGTGTATCCCTCGAAAAGCGCGCCTGCTAATTGAGCACATTTTACACTAAGGACTCTCCACCGCAGCCTCTGAAATACCACACAGAACAAAATGAAAGGACAGACGACTTAACAAAAAGATAACACGAGATAACAACAGAAAAGACTCTGTACATACGTATAAGTAAACCCACATAATTACTGACAGAATAAAACGACACTATAAATGTCGCTAAAGACCTCAGTTTGCTTCTTTAGGTTGTATATAGTGTTTTCTGAGATTTAGCGACGTTTATATCTGTCACTAAAACTGATATATATGTCACTATAAATTAAAGACTAGTAAGTTAAGTTTTTACACTATGGTATCCTCATGTAGTATGAACTAACATATTAGTGTTAATAGTATAACTTGTAAATACATAGTTTAGAGTATAATAATAGATTGTTTGATGCTTGTTCATAGTTAGCATTTTTGCAAGCACTTCTTAGTAACTCGGTAAATAAAACATTCATTCATTCTTTAAATGTAGAGTTTCTTTTTGAATAAGAAGACAATTTTGGAGATAATCAAAGAGTGACCGAATTAAGTTCAATAAATTGCCTCCCAGAGAACGACCTGGAACAAACTAGTAAAAATTAGATAAATAAGCAAATGATAATAATGGTTGTAATGACTGGTACTCACCCATACTCACCACTATACGACATCCTTAATGTTATATTATACACCCTATACTACAACGACATGATCAACAATTATTACCAACAAACATTTACGACCATCATTATTTTGGCGCCGTTGCCGGGGAGCATCGGTGTCAACAATTTTCATCATCAGTAGTTAGGGTGGTTTTGGCACCACTTTATTGTGTCTTTTGGAGGTAGTGGGTAGGCTAGGTTGGCGCCAAGGTGAGGTGGAAGTAGGGGTAGCTTTTGTGGAGCTTAGGTGGAGCTAGTTGGTGGAGTTGTTAGGTAGGGTTTTTAGGTGGTAAAAACCAAGGGAGCTGGAGCATTGCTAAGATAAGCTAAGCTAAGCTAGCTTAGCTAATAGTGGAGCAGAGGAGGAGGTGTTGGAGCTAGGGTTTGGAGGGAGGAGCTGGATTTGAAGAATCTGGAGCTGAAGTGGAGCTGGCAGCTACTGAAGAGGTCAACATGGGGCTACTCTAGCTAGCTTAGCTTGCTAGTTCTTTGCTAGCTACTAAGCCAAGCTAAAGTGAGCTGGCTTCTGTTGAATGGAGCTGAGGTGAGCTGGGTCTAGTGCTCCCGGGGAGGATTGAGCTGGTTGAGACAGCTAAGGTAGCTTAGCTCAACCAAGGATTGAGCTGGTTGAGATAGCTAAGGTAGCTTAGCTCAACCAAGTTGAGCTAAGTTGAGTCCCCGGGAGCTGGACTTGAGCTTCCAGAGCTAGGATGAGTTCTTCTTCAGCTGGCTAGAGTTGAGTGGAGTTGGATGTAGTTGGATCTGAGCTGGGGTGAACTCCAGTCAACTCAACTGAGCTAGCTAGAGCCCCCTGTGGACTAGTGGGAGCTGAGATGAGCTAGACTCAACTAGGTTGAGCTGGATTTGAGCTGACCAGAGCTAGGGTGAGCTAAGATGAGCTCTCTTGGGCTACCATTTAGCTAAGATTAGCTGAATGGAGCTGGGATGAGCTAACTCTAGTCCAAGTGAGCTAGGTTCCAGCTGTGGTGAACTAGATCAAGCTGAGTTCCAGTTAGTCTGAGCTCCTCCTTCACCATTTGCCTTCTTGAGTGCTAACCTTTTAGGGATCTGTATATCTGTTCATCCCTAACACTCACAAAAACACATCAAAAAGTTAATAAAAAATGCAAAGCATGCCTAAGCTAATTAATGACTAAATGCAGCCTGAAAACCCGTTTGCGGAGTAAAATCCTAAAAGCTAGGTTTGTTTTAATGCATAAGAATGCTGATAAACTGGCATTTATCAGGCTGACACATAGCCGGATTCAGAAGAAGAAAGCCAGAGAAAGAAGAGGAAAAGAAGACGAAGAAGAGAGTCGCATAGCCAAAGAAGAAGGGCTAAGTAGAGGTAAGGAAGAAAAAGAAAAGAGAAGAGCAGAAGAGGAAGAAAAAGAAGCCATAGCTGAGAAAGTAAAGAAAGAAGAAGAGGAAGGTCTGAAGAGGAACAGAAGAAGAAGAAAGGAAGGAACAGAGAAAGAAGCAAGGAGAAAAATCAGTGCATACTGTAGAATCAGACATCTAAGATGTCTGATCCTACCATCAGACGACATATTTGAGCTTCTTTCATATAGTAACATTGAGTTTCTTAGCTATTATTTCGAGTATATGGTGATTTAAACCACCATTTTACTCCTATCCTTTTGCGCATTGATACTTGATATTGTCATTATTGCAATTTCTTTTAATTTAAATTGTGATCTTGATTTCTGAATTCCATATTGCTCCCTGTGTTCGACCTCGAAATCTTTTTGAGTGATAAAAATCTATTTATTTTCAAAGCGATTTCGACAATATTACAATGCTTTATTTTAAAACTCAATTTCTCCTTGCCAACAAATAGGCATGGGGGTATGATATAAACATGTTTATTGAGGGTAAAATGCCTATTCATGCATGTTTCTAGGCTTAGATTTGCATTTCATGCTATAAATATTGCATAGCATGCATCATTCTGCATTTAGAGTAGTTGTATATAATTTAGGTTAATTGCATCCTTTTTGTGGTCAGGAGAGAAGGATATTTATTTTGGAGCATCAGATTGACGATCCAATTGTACAGATCTAATCAACATGACGATCGGAGTCCAAAGCCTCCAAAATCGGTTCGATCAGAGTCCCGTTGCAACATATGCAGCATGAGGAAGATCAATGGCCAAGGGACTAGGTGACATAATTCAAAGCTTCAAATGAGAAATCCAACCGTGCGGATGGATTCGGGTCAACGATCGTAGCCTAACAACGCGAAAATCGACTCAAACCAACCTCTGTAGCAGCCTCTACAGCGAAAAGAAGATGATTGGCCCAGATTGCACCATGTGGTGCAGCCCACGCCAAACATGCGCACGCATGTGCCACCACATGCGCACAGCAGCGTGGGTGCGATCGCATGTGAGGAGGCACGCATGCGCACAGTGCATCACCAGCTCGTGAGTGTTTACACATGCAACACGGCGCATGGAGCATGTGCCAGCGCAGCGACAACATGGGCACGTGCTCGATTGGCGCTAGCCTACAGCGACGCATGAGCTGGATCTACATCGATGTTTACAGTCATCGTTAATTCTTCACGTGCTAGCAAAGCCAGCTGCGGGCGTGAGCGAGTATGAGCTACCTACAACGTTCCTTCCGTTGACGGCCTGGATGTCACTAATGGTCCCATAGCTATTTTTGTCTCTTCTCCTCCACTATAAAAGGACCTACAAACTTTCCCTTCCAAGCCATCTCTACCTACTCTACTCCCACCTACTCCCAAGCTCTAGCAAGCCTACCAATGCTCTGTCAAAACTTGCTCTCAAGCTCCTAAGGCACCTATTAGTATAGCGAACCTCTGCCTCACCAAATATTCATCCCTCTTCCCATCCTGATTCGTAGGTCGCCTTGGAGCCATCCTCCCACCTCCATTCAGGTAGCAGATCTTCTCCACCTTCTCACCTCCATTCTACAGCCATGCCGAAGCTTTCCTCTACCCAACGTCCTCCTGCATCTCACCTTCGTCATCCCGCTCCTCACCTTCTTCGTTCGAGCTTCCACCAGGCACCATTGTCTCGCCGAACACCTGATTTGGGAGCTTTCTTCTCACCACCTTTTCTTTTTATGCTTTCATAGTTTATTGTAATCGACATTGGGGTGATATATATATCATATTTGTTCTATGTCTATCTTGTGATTCGCTCTTCTTGTCTTCTTTTTAAAAATACAAAAAAAAAACAAAACCCTAAAATACCAAAGAGAAACAAAATGAAGCGTGATTTTCAATAAAAGTAAATGTCTCCTACCTATGTTCGACCCAGGACTCCCTTAGAGTTTCAGTATAAATTTTATCTTATCAGGAGTTTTGCAACTACGACAATGGGTTACTTGTAACCCTGATTTCAAACACTCAAAACACGTGATGTAAATTTCTAGCTGTCAAGGTGGATTTTCAAACCCGTGATCATCCTCCAAGCAACCGTCAAGGAGGATTTTCTCATCCATATCTTTTTATCGCTTTCTAGTGTAAATTTTCAGCTTTCTAGTTATAGCAAGTAGATGTAATGGACATGTGATTATGAAATATTGATTCTCTCTCTATTTTTCTCTTTCTTTGTATTATTCTATCTCTTTCTTCTATTTTTTATTACTTAAGTAGAATAGCTTGCGTAAATTTAATTCGACCAGCTAATCTATTTTGTGAAAAATAATTCTAAAAGTAATTTTTAATCAATCATTTGTCTCCTTGTGTTCAACCTGAGACTCGCCAGAGTTTTGGTAAAATTTATCTAATAGTGGATTTTTACACAACTTCAATGATGGGTTTCTAACTCAATCTTTTAGCGTACTAAATCGCACTCATCAACTGAGTAAATTCCATAGAAGTTGAAATCATGGCAAATTCCCTTATAAATATCTATTTTTGGTCAAATGTCTTCAGATTGTCAAAGTAAAGGCAGCAAACCTCTTAGAATATTTTTCAATGATTATTAGGAGGTTAAAATTGAATTTATATTGACCAGAACCCTTTCAATTTGAGTGTGGTTGATAATTAGGATTTTTAGTACTGTTTTCATCCTTGAAATGTGCAAAATCCTGATTTAGTCAATGCGAGCCCACTTCTTGGTCTTTTAAGTTCATTTGACCATGAGTTAGTCCCTAATTAACCCCTTAGTTAATTTACATTTATGATGAGATGGTAAAATAGCAAAGTTAACCCTGTTTTCTTCTCTTCCTCTCAAATTAGTTAAGTATAGAATCATGATTTTCAGATGATCATTTAAGAGAATTTAGGTGCATTTAATACTCGAATCTAACTAATTTCAGTTTGTTATGACGAGTGATGGTGTTACCATCATACCCCCATGCCTAACTTTTGCTAGTCCTTAGCAAAATCCTATGGAAAGAACTAGATTTCTAAACCACATTTTTTATGTTCAAATGCCTGTTTGTGCCTCTTCTATAGAAATTAGATCAGAATACCAACAATAGACCTAGATGTACTCAAGTACCAGCCAAGAACCAAACCTGACTAGCCTCAGCCTTGGGTCTGCTGCAAAGGTCTCTAAGGCACACAAAAACTGGCTAGAGGTTCTTTGACCCCAGCAGTTAAAGTACCCATGCATATACGTTACAAGTCCAGGTTTAGTTTGCCAATGCATTCTTTATAAGAGAGATAGAGAGGACTATTTATTTTAAGAGCTCTCTCTCTTTTCTCTTTTACATTCCCCTAAATCCAACATCGGATTGGCCCTAAACGAAGTCTGCATTGGATACCTTGTCCCCACCATCAATCCTCGTAGGGTCCCTGCCTTTCAATGCTTCAAGATAGTACCACCCATGGTGACCCCCAGAACTCCTGGCTTTTGATACTTCAGGATAGTGCCGCCCATGGCATTCTATAGCTAAATTCAGGCCCTGGCAATCGACATTTCGGGATAATCCTACCCATGGCACTTGAACTAGCACATGGTCCTTACGTGCCCACAGTAGGATATTTAAATATCCCAGGAGATAAGCACCGAAGAGACAATATGTTATAACACATTTTCGAGGGAAGTATTTTTCATTCCACCTCTGCACGTTGGGAACTCGTCCAATCAACTTATGTCTTTGAATCGCTCCTCAGGAAGATCTTCGGGAAATCATTTTTATAACAGAATACTTTTAGCATTATTCTTCAATAAGCACACTGAATCAGACTGGTGTGTGATTTTTGGGTGCCTAGGTTACCAAGTCCCGCAAACCAAAGGGTAGGCAACTTCCTCAACCTCGCAAAGAATAGTCTGGATCTTAACAAATATGTGAGTGCTTAAGTCATAAGATAGGCCCAAGAGGCCTAAGGTCGGTACTCTTTACTTATCTCCTTGTCTCTAGAACTTCAGGACTTAATCCTTGCTTTGGTTTGGTCTAGAACTTAAGTAGATTCCATAATCAGTTGCTAGGACTATCAATTGTTTCTGATTTTGCTCCTTTAACATTCTTTGTATTTCCTCCTCTTTTCCTCCTCAAGACAGATTTTTCATTCAGTTCACAAAATTTTCCATCCCTTTTCCTTTTTTTTGTGTATTTATTTTTTTTTTTTGAGAACCCCTCAAAGAATTGAATTTCCCATTTATTTTTCACTTTAATACCCCCCATGTATAAGTTTTGCAATGGCCTCATTGTAAACTAAGTGGGTTCGAATTCAGCTTAGTTCAAAGTTTAGAATAAGGTCAAAGGGTAGGTGAAGGGGTTGGGATGACTATTGCAGATGATTTTAAGCTCTGATACAAGTATCAAAGGTGGAGTCAACTGTTCTAAAGGTTGAACCCTAAAGTGCAATATGAATGCAGCTCAAAAAGAATCAAAAGGATCTCAATTTTTTGAAATGACGGGTTGCCTCCCATTAAGCGCTAAGTTTAACGCCATTAGTTGGGCACGATGCAACTTAAAAGGATATGTCATCTGGCATAAAATGATGAATGGTAGAAAAAAATATGTGATCATGGTGGATGAGAATCAGATGATCACAAATGAGCACCAAATCATGATGAAGAGTCAATCCAGAAGGTCTATGATATGGATCAGGTAGATTCATTTTCAAGTGGCTCTTATTGAGTTTTTCCGAAGGAATCAAAGATAAGATGACGTAGTCAAAGGGCTTTGAAGTCAGATTGCGGTGAGTCCAGGACCCCACAAAGGTGAACCTAGTCAACGTAGCCCAATGTTTGGTTCCTCTCGTGCAATGTGGCCTAATATATTATTATCCAACGAGTCATCTTGATCTTTTTTCATTGTGTGCAATATCAACTCCTCAAGAAATGACTAGAAGATTGGTTCATCCAATGGATCTCCTCTATAGTTTTCATCCCAATCAAGGCAAATGTTTGGAAAGTGACTATTGGATCATAAAAATCTGGTTCTGTAAATCATTCAAACTCTAGATTATGGTCACTCTCGGTATCTACGGTTCCTGGATCTTGTAGATCCTCAAAATAAACATCATAGAATGTGTTCAAATCTATGGAATACATATCCGATTCCCATCGAATGTCATCTTCCTGTTCCCCTAAATCCATGTGTACATCCTCAAGATCAAAGGTGAAAGCCTCCAAAACTCTCAATCTTATGCTCGACTGAATCGAGATCCTCTGTAATGCGGAAAACTTCAAGTTTTGGTTTTAGGTTTTCTACTACCGAGATGGTTATGAGTTCCTGAATAAAACCATGCTGTTCTACCGAGTATTTTTCCTTTCCTTTAGATGATGCCTCAAAAATATTAATTTCAATTCACTTATCTCCAGAGGCGATTGTCATGTGCCCTGATTCACAATTGATTATGGCTCCTACAATAGCCAAGAAAGGTCTCCCCAAAATCAAAGCCATATCTTGATTAGTTGTGGCACATCCATGTCAAGAACTAGAAAATTAACTAGGTGGCTGAAATCTTTGACTCTAATTACCACATCCTCTACCAGCCCAAATGGTGTGATTATGGTTCGGTCAGCTAATTGCAGAGTAACGTCAATGGGCTTTAGTTGCCTTATCTGTAGTTTGTCAAATAGGGTGGTTAGGATTAGGTTGACTGAAGCACCGAGATCCAGTACATCCCAATTAAAATTTGTACCACTGATCTTGTAGGGGATTAGCGGGGTTCCTATATCAGATTTCTTAGGAGGTAGACTGTTTTGGATTATAGCGCTCACATTTTCAAATAGTGCTACCTTCCTTTGCAATGATTCCTCCACCTCTTTTTTGGATGAGTCAGGCGAGGTGGAGTTGAGAGTGAGGATATCAAGTAACGGGATAGTGACATGTGCATTCCTTAAGGATCTCATTATGTCTGATTCCGATAGTCCTCTAGCGTGGAGGTGGGATAAGATTTGGGATAGGGGAATGGATTGACTAGCTTAAGGGACAGGTTTCTGCTTCCACCTCTTGGTTTTATCCTCAACCTTGTTGGGTTGATCATGGGTTGGGTGGGATTTGAGAGAAGGGTCATGAGGCTTGGTCTTGTGATCTTTTCTCATGCACACAACATTGATCATAGCACAGTCATAACATGGAGGAGGAGAGCGTATTGGACCCAGTTGTGGAACAGTAGGGTTGATCCTTTGGGCTTGATTTAGGTCAGCTGAGGAGGTGGAAGCTCCAAATGCATAGGTATCAATTGGTGGGCCAAGCTGGGTGTATCAAGGTTGTCCCTGGATTTAGTTCACCACGTGTTTCTAGGTCAACACGTTATTTGGATTTGGTAAAGGTTGGGAAGGAAGTGCACCAAGCTGGCGAGTTCACGCCATTTGTGCAAGTTGACTGTGGACCTTTGTGATCTCCACCTTATGTTGTTGCTGTATAGCCATGTTGGTCATTTGCATCTCAGCCAAGGTTTGCAAAATCAAGCTCATATGATATTCCTTGGTAGGATCGGTTTAGAAATTCAGGTTGGGCCTAGGTTGAGCAGGCTGATATGGTTGTGGAGCATGTGGTCGAGGTTCGAATTAAGGTATTGAGTTTTGATTATTTCTAGACCACACAAAATTAGGTTGATTGCGCCATCCAAGGTTATATGAGTTGGAGAATGGATCATTCTAGATGACGTGGAGATCCTCGCAGATCTGAGGAATTTCAGAGTAATAAGAGTACGAGGGTTCAGAGATCCCCCAACTAGAGTAGGATGGTCTAGAGTTTCCTCTGAAACCAAGATCAGATGGGGTTAGATACGTGTCCATACCTTGATATGCGAGGTGGTGGATGTTATCCACGGCCTCCCTAACAAAGGGCGGCTGTGCATACGTGTTTTGCTGTGAAGAGGTGACTCTCTACAGATGTTGAGTGATGTAAACATGTTTATATTGCATAAAATGTCTATTTATGCATGTTCTTTAGCAAAGAATTGCATTACAAACTATAAATATTGCATAAAATGCATCATCTTGCATTCAGATTAGTCTAAATAAAATGGAGGTTAAATGTCTCCTTTTATGGTTAGGGACAGGGCGACTTTTTATCGAGGCCTCGAATCGAAGATCCAACTGTACGGATCTGATCAGAGCGACGATTGGAGTTCAAAGACTCCAAGATCGTCCTAGTTGGATATCCGTAACATCAGATAGAGATCGAGGAACACTAGAAGATCAAGGATGAAGATGGTGTTAATGCACACTTCAAATGACAAATTCGACCGCATGGATGGATTCGAATCGACGATCGCAGCCTAACAACGTGAAAATCGACTCAATTTGATACCCGTGGCACCATCTACATCACCTAGAAGATGAACGGCCAAGATGGCACCACGTGGGTCCATCTCGGCCGCCCAACCGGTCATACACACAGCTGAAGCCCTTAACGCCAACGCTTCTCTGCCATTGGATCAAGATCCAACGGCTGTGAAGCGCATGCACTTAACTTAAGCGCTCGACACAAATGCACCCGTAGCGCGTTGGTCGAGCGCCTTAACAAGGCGAAGGAGACGTGGGATCGAGCCACGGGGCACCTCAATTGGAGTGGGCGCGCGGGCGTAATCAACCGCACGATGGATATCGAGTGGCTGTGTGCACCCAATTGGCTGAACGTGCCATCTAACGCGGTGAGGTGACGCGACATCTCACGCATTGAGGCACGCGAATAAGGCGGGCGAGGAGTGCTCTTAGCTGTTCGATCTCACGATCGAACGATCGAGATTGGAAGAACATGGATGCACGTTAAGGTAGAGGGAAGAAAGTGGGCACGCACGAGCCGCCCACTACGGCCACGTTCAGGTCTTTAGTGACGGATTTATCCATCACTAAAGGTCCTGAATTAATTATTTTCAACATGTAATGACCAAATTGCCCTCACTCCTTGCAACTATAAAAGGAGACCCCCTCCATACAAAATTCTCATCCATTCTTCTCTTCTCTCACCCCTTTCAAAGCTCTAAGAGCTTGTCCCAAACCCGGGATGCTCCTCTAAAGTAAAAATCTTAATTTTTCCACCTTCATCCCCCTTCGTGGAGCATCTTGCAGTTGTCCTCTCTCTGCATTAGAGAAGCAGATCATGCGACGACGATGACGTGTTGCTTCGTTCCCATTCTTCTCGCTTCGTCCTTCTTCCCGCTTCATTCCCAATCTTCCAGGCATCATCCAGTCCGGCTCATCCTCCAAGTGATCGTCAAGGAGGATATCTCTCTCTCCATTCTTTTTACTGCTTTCTAGTGTAATCATTTCCCGCTTTCTAGTCGTAATGAGTAGTGTAATGAATAATTTTTGATAATGAAATCAATGTTTATTCTACATCCCCTTTGCTTTTATTTGTAATATTTTCTCTCTCTCTCTTCTATTTATTATTTGTTAAATAGATAGATAGTTTCTAATCAGTTATTCTACTTTGTGAAAAATAAAACAATCGCGTATTTTTAATCAAACTTCCACCACCCTGAGTTCGACTCCAGATTTCTATTCCAGTATAAATTGTATTTGTTGAACCTGAGTTCTTCGCTTTCAAACTACAACGACAGGTTTTCAAAATCAAATTTGATAGCGTAGTAACCCATAGCTTCAACATTTTTGTACCATTGCCGGGGAGGCGATGCTCTTTGATTTTTTTCACATTTTCCAACTTACGAATCATTTACCACACTTCTCTCCTTTCTTATTGTGATTGCAGGTACTCTTTTGAGATGAGCAAAAGCGGTAGATTGGAGCAAAGTACTTTTGAAGGTTCTGTAAGTTTTTCCCTACCTCCCACCCATTAGTTTTCATTCTACCATGTAATAACGCAAACATAAATCAACCTAGGTATTCTTATAAACTCTAAGGTTAGTTTTGTTTGTTTATTTGACACCTACACCCACCTCAACCTCCATATTTAAAAAGAAAAATTAAAAAAATCTCACAGAGGTACACAACCTCATCTGATTTTCAAACTAAACTGGTAAATCGATCTTTGGAACCGGTACACACATCTAAACACATAATTATGTAGAAATCATATTAGGTAATCACTTGTGTACCTAATTAAGTGGTGCAGCAGGCCAATTGTTTGAATTAATTGGGCTGCACCACTTCAATTTAAATCAACTCATCAAGTTGCTGTCATATAGGTTCAACTCTTGGGGATTTACCAGGTACTCCACATTCTTTTAAGTTTCAAAGGAAAACATCTTCACCTGTGCTTTCAAAACTTCGTGTGCCAACAAAACTTGTTTGAAAATAGCTAAAGTTGAATCCTAAAAGCTACTAAGAAAGATTTGAACCCTAAAATTCACTGCATCAAAAATAATCTTGCTTGAAAACCACTCGTTGTCCATGCACACACACATCAATCAATCATTAAGGGCATAACCCAAATAAAAGGCCCATCACATTCCAAAGCACATTCAAACTTACCTCTAAATAAAACAGAGTAGACATTGGCCTTAAGGATTCAACTTGCTCTTCGGAGCCTAGAAAGAGATTATTTTTTATTAATCTATTTCTACTGTTCAATCTGATGTCTATCTAGGGGAGCAGAATCAAACGATCATGGCTGGGGGATACACTAGGAACCAGAGGCGCAAGTTGAAGGAAGAACCTTCTCCCCAATCCCTCCTTCTAACTAGTTGGATTGAACAGACCGAAGTAGATCAAATCATTTCTTTATCTCAAGACGGGTTCTGGGAGTCTGTATGTCTTTAGGCTAGCCAACTTAAGGACATGTTTGATTGCTTGTATTGCAAAGCACCTTTCTTCCTCCCATCTATCATGAATCCTTCCACATTTCATACAAATTCCCGCTCTTTCCCTCCCATTATGAGTTATCCTCAACATGACGATTATCCTGACTCGTACTGTAATCAACCATCGGTTAGTTGGGATAACTCGAATTGGGGATACAGTTCCGGACCTCCGTGTTTAGGATCTAACCCTGAACACCATTATTGTGATTTCTATCCTTCTCTAAGCCACATCAATTATAGATTGTCACCCTTTCATGGACAACCTAATACGATCTACAATCAAGGAGGATACCCTGATCCTTACTCATCCTCCGATTACACTACCTTTAAGTCATCACCACCTTTTGAACAATCCAAAATGACTTATTATCAGGAATGGTATCACGAATCTCAATTCGTTAACTCCTCTGCATTGATCCCAAACCCACCCAACCCTGAAATAAGTCATTTGGTTCAAGGTAACCAGGTTCAATATAAGGTTTTGGCTAACTTGAGGAATACCATACAATCTTTAGATGTTCATCCAATACCTTACATTGAAAAATTGGAGCCCCTGATTGAAATGATTGATGATCTGAACAAATATTTGTTGGATTGGCTCCAGGATGTTAAGGATAGGAACCTTGGGGAGTTTCTACTTGGGAAGTTAGCGAAATTGAGAATGAGATTTATGGTTGCTTTAGTTTAATCGTGGGATGATTCCCAGGATGAACCCCCCTTCAGGAGAGCCAATGTTAGAATCTGCTCAAGCACCCGTTTAGGGGGATACGTGTTACGAGGTTGACTAGATTGAATTAGAGCAACCAATCAAGGATGATTTGATTTCTTCACCTGAGATCCTTAAGCCGGGGTATGAGGAAACGTATGCCTCCATGGATTAGAAAGTGACGGATGATTTTGGGACATACATTAATATTGATTTTGATTTCTTTGATTCTAATGGTGAAGATTTAGTTTGCGAAGTCTCACGTGAGTTTACAGAACATGATTTCTATGAGACGATTGGACCTAAGGAATCTGATAGATCATTTGATAGCCCAATAACTGAGGAAACTGATCTTATTGGGGCTCACATGACGGATTCAGAATCGTATTTTTTCGAGGATTCAATCAAATGCCCTGATTGTCAGTTACACCCCATTGAACTTGCTGATGATTCTATTTTTGAGATAACTAGACCCAAGTCAATTCTAATTCAGCTACATCTTTTAGACTTGGAAATTTTAGACGGGGTAATTAACATGCAGGAGATCCTAGAATTTGACATTCTAAAGGAGGATAGGAGTTGGGAAATTTTGATTTAGGAAGAAAACTCTGGAGGAAGTAGAAGACTAAGTCTAAGGGTTCCAATTAAGCTGAAACCATCAAACCAGGACCCTTACAACATTTGTTCGGAGGATGTCCAACCCAAGCACACATTCATTGATTATCATTTGGAACTTGATTTCTCTGTAACCTGACTCGTTGGTCTTGGGTTGTATCCTCATAAATCGCAAGCCCAACCCTACTTGCATACTGATTTCAGGTTTTGGGTAATTTTTATCCAGAACCTTAGATATTCTCGATCATGGGGTATGGGTCTGCACTACAATCTGGTCCATATTTGTGGACATCTACTGGCAGGTTAGAGGTTTCATCTTTTTATTCTGATTCTGGCCTGTACCTTTGAATTCTTTATTTCTCTTCTTTGTATAATGTACCTAACTGAAGGCACTAAATTCAGCACATATACAATTTTTCTTTATCTCGGAGTAGACCCATCATTCACGCAATTCAAGTGCTTTCTACTCTATTCCACTCTGTTTTATGTCTTTTTAATACAATGAGGACATTGCATTAGATAGGCATGGGGGGTGGATATTCATCTCTGAATTAATTCATCAGCTCCGTAGATTCATTTTATTTTCTTTCATTTATATATATATATATAAAATTGTAGAATTAGGGAAGAGAACTTGGGCTTAATAAAATTTTCAACCTTAGGAAATAAAACTATATGATTTGAATGCGAAGACCGTTCAAGTCTTCGAACTTAATCAGCCTGTGTATTCACTAAAATTGGATTTGTTTTTCGAATCCTCACCATCTTAATTCTATTGTAATTTGATTACATAAGTTTGGGTGATAAGTACATGACTTATCGACCCACCCTCTGATTTGAGGGAACTTTCAGTCTAAAGCATCTACACACTTTCTATTCACTGACTTGTTGATCGGCGATTTTAACAAAAATTGGGTAGCTAATGAACTTTCTAGGGTGATATGGCTGGCATGTTATCAAGCGTAATAGCCCATAGGTAGGTTGTCTAGAGCCCAGTCACTGGACCATTCTCTTCTTGCTGCCTTTAGGTAAATCTTAGACCAGGGAAGCCACCTACTTAAAAAAAGAAAAAGAAAGTCAAAAAGAAAAGAAAAATAAAAGGAGAAAGGAAAAAGAAAACAAAAGAAATAAGTCACACTTCGCCACACGAGTATGGCTGGCAAGTTGTCGGTAGTAACAGCTCATCGACCGATTGTCCAAAACCCAACTCAAGAAATGCACTGAAAATTCCCAAAATACTTAGGAAGAAGCGGAGAAGTAGAATAAACCGAGGAGATATACACTAGACTCACCCTTGTGTTGACCACATAAAAATAAAAGTAGGGAGAAAGCTACTAATCGTAAAGATACACCTTTAGGCAAAACTCTCTTTCTAAGGTCACCTAGAGGCATAGAAACTCGAAATCCATTCTAATTGCCGATCAACGAGTCTATCACATTCACAATAAGATGCTTAGAACTTAGGGTTCCCACCAAATCTTGGGTGAGTTGAATGGCCGTAGAAAGCCACTCTTTAACCCTAAACTTAAAGGTCCAAAAAAAAAATTAGAAAAGAAGAAAAAGAGAAAATGAAAATTTTCTTTGAATAAGGTGAGGGCTTGAGTCAATCTCATTTTGGCAGATACCCAGGCACTGTTATATCTTTGAAAGTTCAGATCCTAAGTAAAACTTTCTTAATATTGAAAATAACTTATGCTCAAGTAATCCAACCTAATTCTTTTATGGATAGCTTGTAGTTTTTGCTAGGGACTAGCAAAAGATAGGCATGGGGGTGTGATGTAAATATGTTTATATTACATAAAATGTCTATTTATGCATGTTCTTAAGCATAGAATTGCATTACATATTATAAATATTACATAACATGCATCATCTTACATTTAGATTAGTCTGAATAAAATGGAGGTTAATTGTCTCCTTTTATAGTCAGGGATAGGGTGACTTTTTATTGGGGCCTCAGAAGATCCAACCATATGGATCTGATCAAGGCGACGATTGGAGTTCAATGACTCTAAGATCGCCCTAATTGGATATCCGTAGCATCAGATAGAGACCGAGGAACCCTAGAAGATCAAGGGACAAGATGGTGTTAATCCACACTTCAAACAACAAATCCGACCACACGGATGGATTCGGATCGACGATCGCAGCCTAACGGCATGAAAATCGAATCAATCCGATACCCGTGGCACCATCTACATCACCCAGAAGATGGATGACCAAGATGGAGCCACGTGGTGCCATCTCGACCGCACGCACCACTGAAGCCCTTAGTGCCAATGCTTCTCCACTGTTGGATCAAGATCCAACGACTGTGAAGCACGTGCGCTTAATTTAAGCGCTCGACACAAACGCGCCCGTAGCGTGTTGGTCGATCACCTTAACAAGGCGAAGGAGATGTAGGATTGAGTCGTGGGGCACCTCAATTGGAGTAGGCGCGTGGGCGCAATCGACTGCATGATGGAGATCGAGCGGCTGTGCGCACCCAATCGACTGAATGCGCCATCTGATGCGGCGAGGTGACGTGGCATCTCACGCGTTGAGGCAGGCGAGGACTGCTCTCAGCCGTTCGATCTCACAATCGAACGACCGAGATTGGAAGAACGTGGATGCATGTTAAGGTGGGGGGAAGCTAGCGGGCGCGAGCGTACCACCCACTACGGCCACGTTTAGGCCTTTAGTGATGGATTTATCCGTCACTAACAATCCTGAATTAATGATTTTCAACATGTAATGACCAAATTGCCCTCACTCCTTGCAACTATAAAAGGAGACCCCCTCCATACGAAATTCTCATCCCTTCTTCTCTTCTCTCACCCCTTCCCAAGCTCTAAGAGCTTGTCCCAAACCTGGGATGCTCCTCTAGAGTAAAAATCTTAAATTTTCCACCTTCGTCCCCCTTCATGGAGAATCCTACGGTTGTACTCTCTCTGCATTCGAGAAGCGGATCCCATGACGACGACGTGCTGCTTCGTTCCCGTTCTTCCCGCTTCGTCCTTCTTCTTCCCACTTCGTTCCCAATCTTCCAAGCGTCGTCCCGTCTGGCTCATCCTCCAAGCAATCGTCGATTAGGATATCTCTCTCTCCATTCTTTTTACTGCTTTCTAGAATAGATTTATTGCTTTCTAGTGTAATCATTTCCCGCTTTCTAGTTGTAATGAGTAGTGTAATGAACAATTTTTGATAATGAAATCCATGCTTATTCTACATCCCTTTTGCATTTATTTGTAATATTCTCTCTCTCTCTTCTATTTATTATTTGTTAAATAGATAGATAGTTTCTAACCAGCTATTTTGCTTCATGACAGATAAAACAAACACGTATTTTTAGTCAAACGTCTGCCACCTTGAGTTCGACCCAGATTTCTATTCCGGTATAAATTGTACTTGTTGAACCTGAGTTCTTTGCTTTCGAACTACAAGACAGGCTTTCAAAACCAAATTCAATAGCGTAGTAACCCGTAGCATCAACATTGAGTTAGTCATCCACCTTCTTCTCAATGATAGAGACCTTATCCAGGTGACTGGCCACCAACTCCAACTCAACGGACGTGGAGAGGTCTCGTGTCTCGTATGCCCGTCACGTGCTTGTCAATTCACGGGTGGTCATTGTTGAATGTCACTTTCGTCAAGTTTAAAATATGAGTCGTAATATAGTCAACATAAGCGAATCGACATTTAAATTTATAAGCTCGAAAATCAAACGTGAGTCCAAGGTCGATCGCAGGGAGCAAATATGGAATTCATAACACTAGTCGCAATAATAAACAATGAGCACAATAACCAATTCACAAGAAAGATATGCAATGAATATCATTCGAAAGTATATTCAATAATAGAAAATGTATCTCAAAAGTCAATGGGATAAAAAGAATAAGAAAACTCTAAAAATAGTGATTTGAATCACCAATTTAATCCCACAATTAAGCACATATCCCAAGGATAATCACAATCTCAAACCAATTCAAATATCTCAAAAGTGTTTCCAACCTCTTGCCATGCCAGCACAAGTACTTAAATATCTCCACAATGCCTAAAATTAACCACTATTAGACATCAGGCACCAATGTCAGATGACTTAAAGTCGCCAAGCTTCCCAGAAATCTGCTACGTGTTGTGTATGTGTACACACATCCCAAGGCACATGCATAAACCTCGAGGCAAAACCACCCCCACCCTCCTCAAAATCTTCTCTTTTTATTAACTGGGTAAACTGGTTAAACAGTGTCAGGTAATCAGGTCATGGACAATGACAAGGCCCACAAGCGTGAGTGGTAGGCGAGGAGTGAAGGGGGTTACGTGAGGCAAGGGAACCTCACCCCTGGTGTAGAGGTGAAGAGCCCTCTCACCAAAAGATTTTTATACTCTATTCAGGTGCTTGAGGCAAATGAGGTGGGACTAAATGTCCCACTATTCTCGCCTACAAATGCAGGTGATTCGATCTTCAAATTGCTGCTATTGCTACTGTGCCTTCATCCAATTTAAGACTTGGAAACCTTCATGGTGTAAAGCCATAACTGCTGGAGCTTGTAGCATGGTCATTAGTCGCTGGACGGTGGAGGGCGAAGACGTCATGAAGTGGAGGTCCGACGAAGCCTTGAAATGAGTAGCACGGGCTTTAGGCCCCAATTAGAAGGTTCTTTAGGGTCATTGTGGTGTGAGGAACACAATGGTGGGTGTGGCTTGGTGGATGGAAGCTTGTGCTGGCCAGCCAACATCGAAGATGATGGTGGATGAGTGGGTCAGTCGGTGGGAGTGTGGAGTGGATGAAAACCCAAATAAGTAGAGGACTTTTGTTTGTGAGATCGAGGCGAAGGTAGTGGTGGTGGAAGTTTGTTGATTCGATGTGCATAAAGACCGGACGAAGCTTGCTGGAGCTTCACCGGCTGTGAAGAAGATGAAGGGGAGAGTGGCAAACGACAGTGAAATTGGGTTGACAAGACGTTGAATCGAAGATAGGGAGATAGAGGGAGAGAAGGCCCTAACTAATTGGACGAAAGAGGGAAGAATCCTCGTCGGCATGGCTTACCAGAGTCGAGGAGGATGAATCCTCTGGTGAGGTAGACAGCGAGGAAGAGAAGGGGAAGAAGCCCTGGGTTTGGCCCACCAGGCATGAGCGAGCATGAAAAAGGGTTTGGCACTCCCAATTTGATGATTCGTAGGCCGTAAGATGGAAGAGGAGGTCGCTGGAGTTAAGGTTGGAGGTAGCCAGAGAAGGAAAAGAAGACTTAATTTTGGCCTGAACCGAACTAAGGTTGCTGGGACCTAGGGGAGCTTTTATAGAGCTCAAAATTGAGTTCTAAATCAAGGAAAGAGCTTGATTGAGTCATGATTTTTGTCAATTTAGGATCCCTAAAATCTCAAGCTCGCCTGAGCTTTAGGGTTGGATTCGGAGTGCTCAAGGTAGTTCAAATGATCCACCATCTTCTTAAGATCAATCCCTCTAAATTAAAAGGGATTTGGATATGAATTTAGGGAAAAATCCTCCCTCAAATCTCGTTGCAGGTGTGTTCACACCAACAATGGCTATAGGGATCTAATCGCAAGAATGATGACAAAGTTAGGGTTGATTTGCAATAAAATTTAAACTTAGGGGTTTAAATGAGAGAAAGAGTTTGTAGGGACTAAACTGCAAACTACTTCAAGAAGAACTCTGATTGGGCCCAAATTTTGGTGTTAACTTAATCTAGACAAAAGGAATCTAATGGTGAACTTGAACCTGAGTTTTGACCAAGTTTAACTAGGTAAATTGGATAGAAACCTAAATCAGGGTGAATTCTCGTGTGAATCATTGTTCTAGGTTAAACTGGGTTCAGATGGTCAAACCAAAGGTACCAAACCTCTTAAAATATTTTTTTATGAATTTTAAAAGGTTTAGATTAATTTTATCTTGACCAAAACCTTTTCAATTTAAGTAGGATTGATAATTAGAGTTTGTAGTCCTATTTTCGCTTTCAAAATGCGTAAAACCCTATTTTTGTCAGTGTGGAGCAACTCCTTGGACTTTAATTCCCAATTGACCTATAATTAACCCCTAAATAACCTTGTGGTTAATCTACATTTGTGATGTGATGTTAAAACAACAAAATCAACCTTATTTTATTATTTTCTTCTTAAAACAGATCAAAGTGGAATTATCAATCTCAGGCGATCATGTAAGAGCATTTATCTCTTGATTCCAACTAATTCAAATTAGTTATGATGAATGATGGCGTTGCCATCATGCCCCCATACCTAACTTTTGCTAGTCCCTAGTAAAATATTTTGGAAAGAACAAGATCTCTAGACCATGTTTCTGATGTTTAGATGCCTGTTTGTATCACTTCTCTAGAAATCAGATTAGAATACCAACAATAGGCCTAGAGGTACAAAGTACCAACCAAGATCCTAACCTGACCAGCCTTAGCTTTGGGTCTACCATGAAGGTTTCTAAGGCCTATAGTAGCTGCTCAGAGGTTCATTGACCCCAGTGATGGGTTAGTTTTCGATTTCATTGTTTTGCATATAGAATGTCGTGTTGTAGTATGCAAGTGATGTGAAACCGCAAATCAAAACAATAAAAATTAAACCACTTGTAGAAGAGCAGGTCGTATCCACAGGGAAGCAATGGCTATTACAAACTCGCGATAATTAAAAAATTATTGTTCAGAAATGATTTCCTTAAGAAATTATATCGAAAATCGCGTAGATATAAGTTTAAATAAAAGCGCAAGTTGAAATTGCATTTATGCCAAATAAGAGGGTGTTCAATGTAATATGTACCACAATATAATAATAATAAAATATTTACAATGGCACTTAAATGTAAATACAAATTAAGCTTCTCCTATAACAATAGACTTCCAAGATTTGAATGGAAATCCACTTAGATTAGGGTTAAGAAATTTATTTGCTTAATAAACTAAACAATGAAGGAGGTTCTGATAAATTCACCATGACAATGAAATCGGAAAAATGAAAGTTCATAATGGCATGAGTCGTGAAAACTAATAGAGGAGTTACTGTGCAAAAATTGGGGAGTTTGCTTTGAGCTCCTCCACGCACGGAGGAGTTGGAGATCGGAGTGGAGCTTCTCGTCGAAGGTAGCTACTGCTGGGCCGCTTCTTTTGGAGGTGGTGGTGGGGCACAATGTGGCCAGAGGTGGTCGGTCGGAGAGGATGCTAGAGTGGGTGCTCGGCGGCCTGCTGGAGGTGTTGCAGTTGCTGAATGCATGTGGCTGCTGAAGGGCGCGCATGCACACATGGAGGCGTCGCATGTCAAGGGAGCTGGTGGAGGATGCACACGGGGAGTTGTGGCTGCACGCGGTGGTTGTTGGCGCATCTACAAGAGCAGATGTGAGCGAGGAGTGCGTGCGGAGGTGTTCTACCAGCTGTGCGCAGGAGATGAAATCGCAGAGGACAACACCTGCCCTTTTGGGCGAGCATGCAAGGGGGGCAGGGACACGCACGCACGGTGGAGAGGAAGCTACTGCATGGATGGCTTCTGTTGGAAGAGGCCGCTGAACGCGCGGACTGCTGGCTGCGAGCATGGTGAAGGCTCAGTGAGGGGGGCACAACACTGAGGGCATGATGCGAGCTTCGAAGGTGCAGTTGGAGGATGCACGTTGCTGCGTCTATAGGCTGTGTGTGAAGGGGAGCGCAGCAACGGCATCGCATTCCTACGCCCAGTGGAGTTGGAGGGCGGTCGCACAGGCTATGCATGGAAGGGAAGATGCGCTCGGGCAATAGGAGGTGGTTGCAACTGCGCATGGGGATGGCATGGTGTTGGCTTTGTTTTTGAGGTGAAGAGAAACAGAGGAAGATATGGGCCCGGGCTTCAGATGTTCGAGAAACTTCCCGGACGTCTTAACTGATGAGGGAGATGAAGATGCAGGGTAGGGAGTTGCGGTGGCTGCGGTGGTGGATGATGGTGATGGCGGTGAGGGTATTGCACGTTGAGGTGCTCATGGTAATGCAAACAAGCTCCAAATGGCAGTGTGGCCTTTCACGCCACATGCCCACGGTGGTGGAGGCTTGTCACCACAGTTGAGGCTAGTGGTGGTGGAGCGAACGAGAGTGGTGCACTCTCTGCACAGTGAGGAAAGGGAATGAAGGCCTCAGGTGAATTGCAATCGTTCCTCCTTTGTAGCTGTGGCTACAAGGATTTGAAATCCAAGCAGGTGGGAGGAGATCCACTGTCAAGTGAATGTTGGCAGCTGTGAAGAGTGAATGCGCAGGAGGAAGTGGAGCAGTTACCTGTGGAAGGAGAAAATTAATAAAATAAAATATTAGGATTATTTATACACAAATCCTTAAGTTCTATGTTAATAAAAACAATGCATGTAATGCACCTAATTACATGCCATTCTAAGTCAATTCTAGATGCCTTTAATTATGAATGCAATGCATGAATTATGTAATTACATCAGAAATATAAATTTATCTATTTACATCCTAATACATGCTAAATAAATGGATGCATTACCTTAATGTTTAAGCATTTAGACATTTAATTAGCACACATATATGAGCTTATTAAATGCCCCCATGCCCAATTTTTGTTAGTCCCTAGCAAATCCAAGAAATAACCTAGCACTCCAAGTAGACTAGCCAACCCAATCGGTCTTCCTTTAGAAACATGTTAAGTTCAGACTTTAGACCTAAGGTTCCCAAGTAGTTGCTAAGTTACATTCTAGTTCAGCTAAAGATTAGTTGCAGGCACAAGTTTCCCTAATTTCTAACTCTACCCTAGGGTTTATTGATCCCCGAGATTAAAGCATCCATGCATGTGCATTGGTCTGAGCTATTTGAAGTCGGTATGATTGCCAACCTAGAAAGAGAGTAAGAACATTTTCTTTTGTAATATATATATTTTTTGTTTGATTCCTCTAAGTTTAACCTTGGATCAACTATCAACACGGTCTATGTCGGATTCATTGTCCCCATCACCGTACCTCGAAGGATGCCTGTCTTTCGATGCTTTGAGATAGCACCGTCCATAGCAACCCCAAGAACTCCTGGCAATCGACACTTCAAGATAGTATTACCCATGGATTTCTTAAGCGAATTCAGGCCTGTGGCAATCGGCACTTCAAGATAGGGCCACCCATGGTACCTGAATAACACAATGCACTTACATGCACCCAGTAGGATGGATATCCTAAGAGACAAGCACCAAGGAGGTGACATGTTATCATCGCATCCTCAATGTGAGTATGTACTCCACCTCTCCTGCAACATGAACTCTTCCAATCAAATTGTGTTTTCAAGCTTCTCTTAAGTCAAAACTAAGAGAACCAACTTTTCTTTAAGAAAAGAATTAGGGTGATCACTATTTACACAAGACCAAGTGTGTGCTAAATGTGGATGCTTAGGTTACGAGGACCTGTAAACCAAAAGGTAGAATAAGACTCCAGGTACTACCCAGCCTTTAACTCAATCCCTAGCTTTCCTTCCTCAACCTCTTCAAGAATGGTCTGCAACTTAACTTTACTTAAGTTTTCAAGTCCACAAAGGACCCTAAAGGTCTAAGGCGAGTAGCTCACTTAGGTTCTAAAGTTCGACACCTAAAGTCAACTTAATCTAACCTAAAGTTCTGGTCTGCTTAAAAATGCAGGGCCCAACTAGTTAAGCTCAATAATACAAAATGTTTTTTTTTTTTAGTGCAATATGCATGAATGAATGCAAAATGTAGACATGCTATAAACAGATGCCTCAGGTCCTCTCCCCCATGCCTAGTTTAAACAATGTCCTCATTGGAAACAAAATAGTTAAAGGAAGATATTACCTGAGGTGGAGAATGACAGGAGCTAAGGCTCCTCAAGAGTGACCTCTTCAACAAAGATGGCCATCCAAAGTAATGTATGGTTTTAACCATTGGCCGTTGACGATAAAGGGAGTTGCCGAAGATGATGGGCTCTTGATCTCCACAGCTCCATGCAGAAACACTTTAGTGATTATGTAAGGATCATCCCAACGAGATTTTAATTTCCCTGGAAAAAGCTTAAGTCTGGAATTGAAAAGCCAGACTTGTTGGTTGGGCTCAAAGGTCATTCTAAGGATATACTTATCATGCAACACCTTAGTTCTCTCTTTATAAGCTTGAGAGGTGTCATAAGCATCATTCCACAGCTCCTCAAGCTCACTTAATTCCAGAAGTCATGCCTTACCCGCCTTTTCCAAATCCATGTTGACACTTCGAATAGCCCAAAGTGCCCTATGTTATAGCTCAACGGGTAAATGGCATGCTTTCCCGTACACAATCTGAAAGGAGATGTACCCAAAGGGGTCTTATAGGTTGTTCGATACACCCACAAAGCATCATCGAGCTTTTGGGACCAGTCCTTCCTTTTAGGTCTAACGGTGTTTTCTAAAATGTTCGTTATCTCCCTATTCGACACTTCAACCTAGCCACTCATCTGAGGATTGTAAGGGGTAGCGACCTTGTGAGTGACTCCCAGACTCCTCAGTAGCCGATTGAAGTGGTGGTTTTGGAAATGAGGTCCCCCATCACTTATAATGGTCTTGGGGCAGCCAAAACGAGATATGATATTGGCCTTCACAAATTTCAAGACCACAGAGTGGTCATTTGTGTGTGTAGGAATGGCCTCTATCCATTTAGAGACATAATCAACTGCCACCAAGATATATTCAAAACCATAGAACAAAGGGAAAGGGCCCATAAAGTCAATTCCTCAAACATCAAAAATTTCAACAGATTGAATAGGGTGTTGAGGCATCTCATTCCTCTTCCCAATCGTTCCAGTCCGTTGACATCTAATACAGGCCTTAACAAAATTATGAGAATCCTTAAATAACGAAGGCCACCAAAAATCGGACTGGAGAACCTTAAAAACAGTTTTCTTAGCACCAAAGTGTCCACAATGAAGTTCATGGCAAAAACTCAGCACACTTTGTTGCTCCTCTTCAAGCATGCATCGTCTCAGTACTTGGTCTTGTCCAATTCTAAAAAATTCAGGCTCTTCCCAATGAAAGTATCTAGTTTGGGAAATGAATCTCTTTCTTTTCTGCTCATCCCAAGAGCCAGGAGTTTCTCTAGTGACCAAGTAATTGACAGTATTAGCATACCAAGGTGAAGTTAGTATTACCACCATAACAGTTTCATCAGGAAATGTCTCGCGGATGTCTCCAAATGGAGAGTATCAAGTGGAAGGCGAGACAGGTGGTCAGCCACAACATTTTCTACTCCTTTCTTTGCACATATCTCCAAGTCAAATTCTTGAAGGAGTAGGATCCACCTAATCAGACGTGGCTTAGAATCCTTCTTAGCAATGAGATGCTTCACTACCACATGATCAGTGAAAATAACCACCTTAGATACAAGAAGATAAGACCTAAACTTCTCCAGAGCAAAAACTACAGCAAGTAATCCCTTTTCAGCGACAGTGTAGTTTTACTGTGGTTCGGTTAAAGTCTTGCTGGCATAGTGCAGCACATGAGGTCTTCCCTCAACCCTTTGTCCAAGGACTACTCCCACTGCATAATCCAAAGCATCGCACATCAACTCAAATGGGAGTGTCCAATCAAGAGCTTGGAGAATAGGTGTAGAGATCAAGGCCTCCTTCAGACTTTGAAATGCCTAAGTACACTTTGAATCAAAATTGAAGAAAGATCCTTCGTCAATAGGTCACAAAGCGACCTAGAAATTTTACTGAAATTTTTAATAAAGCACCTATAAAAGTCAGCATGGCCTAGAAAAGATCTAATCTATTTGGCATTCGTAGGTAATGGAAGTTTGGAAATAGAATCAATCTTGGCTTTATCTACTTCCAAGCCTCTCTCAGACACAACATGCCCAAGTACAATTCCTTTCTGTACCATGTAGTGGCTTTTCTCCCAGCTGAGGACTAAACCAGTCTCCTTACATCACTTCAGCACATTATCTAGGTGCAGGAGACACTGGTCAAAAGACGAGTTGTAAATGGAGAAGTCATCCATAAACACTTCAACACACTCATCAATCATGTCTGAGAAAATGGGCATCATACACAGTTGGAAAGTTGCAGGTGCATTACATAGTCCAAACATCATACGCCTGAATGCAAAGGTATCGTAAGGACTCATGAACGTTGTCTTCTCGTGGTCATCAGGGAAGACTATAACCTGGTTGTACCCATAATATCCATTGAGAAAGCAATAGTACTTATTCCCTACCAATTGTTTGAGAATTTGATCAATAAAAGGCAAGGGAAAGTGATCCTTCTAGGTAGCGGTGTTCAACTTGCGGTAATCAATATAGACCCTCCATTCAGTTGAGGGTCTAGTTACAACTTGCTCACCTTGGTCATTAAATTCCATAGTAAAGCCTGCCTTCTTTGGCTCCACATGAATAGGACTTATCCATTTACTATCTACAATGGAATATATGATCCCAGCGTCCAACCACTTCAGGATTTTCTTTTTAACCACCTCCCTCGTATTAAGGTTCAGACGTCTCTGCATGTCTCTAAATGGCTTGATGGAATCATCAGTATAAATGTGTTGCATGTAGAGTGTAGAGTTTATACCCTTAACGCCAGCAATGCTCCAAGCAATAGCTTCTTTGTGCCTAGACAAGCATTCAATCATGGCTCCCTCCTATGCCTCAAATAGCACAGTCGAAATGATAACAGGGAGCGTATCATTGGCACCCAGGAAGACATACTTGAGAGTGTCTGGGAGGGGTTTCAACTCAAGGTTGGGGGCTTGTATGGTTGAGGGTTTCATAATAGATGTCCCCATCTCAGGTAGTAGATCTACCTTGGGCAGAGATGATGGGGAAAGAGACTCAGCAGAAACACCCAGCAACTCCTCAAGTTCTAGTATATCCCGTTCACATTCCTCTAAGAGATGGTCATGCTCATTTAGCATGACATTCTGAAGAGGGTCATCACATAACATTGTAGGGGTTGTCTCTTCAATCAGGTCATCAATCACCTCAACTTGAGAACAATCCTCAAGCCTGGCTTGTTTATAAGCATCAAACACATTAAGCTAGATTTTCCTATTCCCAAAGCCCATTTTTAATGCCCCAGTATTGCAATTAATTGAAGCATGCGAAGTTGCAAAGAAAAGGTGGCCCAAAATGATGGAGGGCTTGGTTGGCTTGTTGGTAGGGTCAGTGTCCAAAACTAAAAGTCAACAGGTAAGAAGAAATCTTCTACTCTCACAAGGACATCTTCCAGAATTCCTCGTGGTGTCTTTAGTGATCGATCAGCAACTTGGAGGATTACTGGGCTAGGCTTCAGATTGCCTCCCCCAAGTTGTTCATACACGTCGCTCGGAAGGATGTTCACCCCTACACCCAGATCAAGTAGAGCCTCATCAATATGTAAGTCACCAATAACCATCTAGATGTACGGGGCTCCTAGGTCTTTAAGTTTTGGGGTTGCACCATGTTGAACTATTGAGCTAACGGAATTAGGTAGGACAACTTTTGATTGGACCTATTTCCTAGATTGCCGCTTTTTAAGCACAGGTCCTTTAGGAAGCGGGCATAAGATGGAATCTACCTTATAGCCTCAAGCAAAGGCAGGTTAATTTGCACTTGCTTGAAAGTTTCCATGATCTCATCTGTCTTATCTTTGGCTCCAGATGAGGCAGTAGAAGTCTACCTAGAGGTGGATAAGCACTCTAGAAAGGGCACTCTCAGTCTCTATGTGGAAGGGTTGTCATGTTGAGTAAGGGGTGGAACGAGGGCAACTTCTTCCGATGAGGTGATATCAAGCGGAGGAGATTTAGGCAATTCTTCTCTGATGGGGGTGAAAGTTAGGGTGGATGGTTTTTCAGAAGGTGAGACTATAAGAGCATTGGGTTTGAAAATTTCTTTCCCACTCCTCAAAATAGTCACTGCCTGGGTATGCTCCCTAAAGACAATCCCTTTTCCTTTAGGATTCTCCTCAGCAGCACTAGGAAGCTTCCCAGTTTCCCTCTGTCTAATGGCCTCAACAAGGTGTCCTATCTACAATTTTATTTCATGTATAGCCTTGTCATGAGATTGGATGATGGCGCTTTGACTTTCTTGCATAGTTCTCAACATTGCCTTCAATTCATCCATCTCAGAGGTCTTAGGTTGGGCAAAGGTTTGAGGTTGGTTCATTTGTTGATTTTGAAAGGGTTGTGGTTTATAATTTCCTAAATTTGAAACATTTCCTTGTCTCTAGCAAAAGTTTGGGTGATTCCTCCATTTCTCATTATAAGTGTTGGAAAAAGGGTCATTACGAGGTCTGGGACAGAACCCTTGAGTGGCATTCAGATCCACTTGAACAAGCTCAGGGAATTGGGAGGCCAAATGGAAATCCACAATGGCATGCGTATTGCCTTGGCAAATTGAGCATTCTGAAGCTTGGGATGTGAAGGTACTAGATGTGAATTGGCCCGAGCTCGACAAAAGCCTTTCCATGTTTTGATTCAACAATTGAATCTGATAGGCTAAATTCTGGGTGTCCCTTGCCTCATTCGCCTCTAACTTTCTTTGCATGAGAGTGGGTTTTCTATCCATGTAGGAAGAATTCAAGTGAATACAATTCTCACACAAAGTATCAAAAGGTTCCAAGCTTCATCCTCAGTCTTAGATAGAAGGTTTCTGCACAGGCACCATCCACAGTCTACCTGTGCAAATCATTAATTCTAGTGTAGAACCTTTCAACCAGTTGCCACTTGGGCACCTGGTGAAGTGGGCAAAGTCTCAAAAGGTCACTAAAGCGCTCCCACACATCATGGAAAGCTTCCCCATCCTTTTGAACAAAACTCATAATTTCTCTCCTAAAGTGATTTGTCTTGCTCATGGGGAAGTACTTCTTCAGAAACTCCTTTAGGGCATCCTAAGTGTTAATATCATCAAGGGTATGATACCAATACTTGTCTTTGTCCTTGAGGGAGAAAGGAAAGAGGGTCCGCATTTGAGCATCATCAGTAACGCCCTACAGCTTCACTGTGGAACAAACCTCGGTGAATTCCTCCATGTGCCTGTAAGGGTCTTCCCTAGTAGTACCATAAAAGGAGGGAAGCAAGGATATGGTACTGCTTTTGATCTCATAAGGATTGTCCCCTCCAGGTCTATGTAGTGCATGGCCATTTTGATTGGTCGGAAAGAAATATTCCTTAAGGCACCTTTGACCAGCCATTTCTTCCCTTGGGAGGTTCCTTCCTAGGATTCTTTCAGGTTCAAGAACAAACACAAGTTGTCTCCTAAGAGATCACCTACCAAGCATGCACTACAAACACAATTCAAAGGGACTTGTTAGGTCTTTACAAATTTAGGCTTTTGACTTTAATTGAAATTGTAGGTGACAAAGCAAGTTGCCCAATCAATTGCGTGCCTATTGTCGACCTACGAAATGCCTAAAAAGACTTAGTTAGAGCTTAGGTGTTCTTGCCTAAATCTCAAATGTTAGAGCAACTCCAAAGACGGAAGATCAAGGGATGCAAATAGGCCTAAGCCTTCCTTTGAAGCTGTGCTTTCGCGGTGCTTCTTAACTACCCCCAAAAATCCGTGACAGGGTATCCCCTTCTTTGGAGTTACAAAACCTTTGATCCCAAGTTCTGAATACTTCATAATCCAACGGTAGGTGGGCTCTTGTCCTAGTAGTTCCATGACCTAGGAGTGTCTAAATGCGTGCTGTGGTGCAAGAGATACAAGTGTGCATACACTGTAAAAATTTTATGTTTTGAATTTTGAACCGTAGCACAATGTCGCAATTCAAGTCCTTGGTTTTTAGTGTTCCTCCTTAACATAAAGTCCTTTTCCAATAAAATATGTGACCACTTATTAGATCTTTTCGATTCAATTAGGTGGTCTTGCAATTAAATCCAAATGCACATGCATGAACAATATAGAATGTAAAGAAAGAGGATGTACCTTTCCTCCAGCAATCAGCAATGCAAGATGCACGCAAATGCAAGCAAAATAAGTCTAGAGGCTACTCATTCACACCTAAATGGTCGTCCTAAGGCAGGCATCTTCTAGTAGGCAGCTCATGTTTTTGCTTTTTTTGTTTTACTTATGCACAATCAAGAAAAATAAAATCAATCCACAAAAGAAAACCTAGATCTAAAGAAAAGGGAACAGGCTCCGGAAAAGTTACCCAACATAGGCCTAAAGGAAAGTCAGGGAACAAACCCTCAACTATACCCTAGAACAAGGATCTCAAACCAAAATGTGAAGGGAAAATTAAGTCTAAAGTCTTAATCCTACTCTAATCAAATCAGAGACTAAATGTGCGAGGATGATCGTCCCATCCACATCCTTCCTCTCCTGGCAATCCAGTTCCTTGCAAAATGGCTCGAACAATTTCTCCTCTGGTGATGTCAAGAGACACCTCTCACAATGGCTAGTGTGATGGAAAGTCGTAGAATGTGTGTTGCAGAATGTATTCACTCGCACTAGAACAACAAGATCAAAGTTAAATGTGCTTCAAAAATTTGAATCAATGTGAACAAATGGATGAATTCAATTTAATTAAGCCTGTTGCTGATAAACGCTAGTTTATTATCATTCTTATACATGAAAACAAACCTAGCTCTTAGGATTTTACTCTGCAAATGGGTTTTTAGGTTGCATTTAGGCATAAATTAGGTTAGGCATGCATTTCATTTTTTATTATCTTTTTGATATGTTTTTGTGAGTGTTAGGGATGAACAGATATATAGATCCCTAAAACCCTAGCACTCAAGAAGGCAAATGGTGAAGGAGAAGCTCAGACGAGCTGGAACTCAGCTTTATCCAGCTCACCACAGCTGGAACCTAGCTCACTTGAACTAGGGTTAGCTCATCCCAGCTCCATTCAGCTAATCTCAGCCGAATGGCATCTCAAGAGAGTTCATCTTAGCTCACCCTAGCTCAAGTCAGCTCATATCCAGCTCAACTTAGCTGAGTCTAGCTCATCTCAGCTCCCACTAGTCCACAGGGATCTCTAGCTAGCTCAGCTGAGTTGATGGGAGTTCACCCCAGCTCAGATCCAGCTACATCCAGCTCCACTCAACTCCAGCCAGCTGAAGAACTCATCCCAGCTCAGGAAACTCAAGTCCAGCTCCCGAGGACTCAGCTTAGCTCAACTCAGTTGAGCTAAGTTACCTTAGCTGCCTCAACCAGCTTGATCCTCCCCAAGAGCACTAGACCTAGCTCACCTTAGCTCATTATGGTAGAAGCTAGCTCACTCTAGCTTGGCTTAGCAGCTAGCAAAGAACTAGCAATCTAAGCCAGCTAGAGTAGCCCCATCCCAGCCTCTTCAGCAGTAGCCAACTCCAGTTTCAGCTCCAAACTTCTCATCCTCAGCTCCTCCCTCCAAACTCTAGCTCCAACACCTCTTTCTCTACTCCTCCTTTAGCTAAGCTAGCTTAGCTTATCTATGCTCCAACTTCCTTGGCTTGTACCACCCAAAAACCCTACCTAACAACTCCACCTACTAGCTCCACCTAAGCTCCACCTACTTGGCGCCAACCTAGCCTACCGACCACCTCCAAAAGACACCTAAAAGTGGTGCCAAAACCACCCTAACCACCCCCATGATGGCGCCACTTTTCCCTCCAAAAACCCCCTTCATCTCCACCATACACCTCTCCTTAAATCCATCTCCACCATCCACCTAACCCCCCTTCTAGAAGACCGTAGGTTGGCACCAAAATGGTGGTGTCTCTCCACCACCAAAAGCCACCAACACCACCATAACCACCCCCTTTAACACCCCTTGGGTTGGCACCAAATACCCTTGGCCATAGGATCACCAACCACCTCCATCCTTCCATCCTAGCCCTCCATTTCAAGGGCACCTTAACCCCCCATCCTACCCTATAAAAAGACCACTACCCACCACCATTCAAGGCATCCTTGGCTAGAAAATTCACTCTCATATTCCACCTAGAAGCCCACATCCAAGAGAGAAGAAGAAGAAGATTAAGGGGATATTCTGTCCCCTTGGTGCCTTCCCCTCTTCCCTTCTCTCTTGGGTCAAGCCAGCCAAAGGAGAAGCCAGGCAAGGAAGATCTTTGGAGGAGATTTTGAAGGTGGTCCACGCCACCTTGGAGGAGCTCTTGAGGGTGGTGCACGCCCCCCCTTGGAGGAGAGCATTGAAGGTGGTAGCTTCCACCTTGGAGGAGCTCTCAAGGAAGGAGAAGAAGGAGGCCCTCTTTTCAAGCCAAGGAGCAGCTAGGCTTGGAGCAAGAAGACTCCCTTCTTCACCATTTTTGCAAGAGGATATGTGTTTCTTTTCTTGCTTTTAGATTTTTTTTATTTTAGTAGAAGCATTCCTCTACTTGTCTTGGAAAAAGAACATAATTTCTAGTTAATCAATTTACCTTCTTTTACTTTCTATTGCAATTGTTGTTTTGGTTCTAGCACTTGTTTCATTTTTCTTCCTAATTACTCTAGGCCTCCACTTTCCTAGAGTGAGCTTAGGAAGAAGATATATCTATCTTTTAAATTTTAGTTAAGCAATTATAGGTGTTAGTACTTTCCGCTTCAGTTCGCATTTTGCCCTCGTCTTTTCAAAACAAAAAAAAATTACATATTTAAAATACCAAAAAGAAAGTTGAGATCTATTTGTAAGCAAGAGGATTAACTTTGCAAACATTTGGTCTCCTTGGACGACCCTAGATACTTCCCTTATCTAGGATATAAATTTAAAAGCGTATGCGAATTCGCGTGTTACAACGACATTAAAAACCCACTTTTACAAATCATGTGCATTTCGCCGTCAGTTGCCTCCCCGACAACGGTGCTATTTGATGGGTCAGTTTTCGCATTCGTTGTTTCAAATATAGAATGTCGTGTTGTAGAATGTCGTGTTGTAGTATGCAAGTGATGGAAAATCGTAAATCAAAACAATAAAAATTAAACCACTCGTAGAAGAGTAGGTCATGTCCACAAGGAGGAAATGGAAATTACAAACTTGTGATAATTAAAAATTTATTGTTAAAAAATGATTTCCTCAAGAAATTGTGTCAAAAAATCGCGTAGATATGAGTTTAAATAAAAGTGCAAGCTGAAATTGCATTTAAGCCAAATAGGAGTGGGTTCAACGTAATATGTACCACAATATAATAAGAATAAAATCCTCACAATGGCTCTTAAATGTAAATGCAAATTAAGCTTCTCCTATAGCAAGAGTCTTCCAAGGTTTGAATGGAAATCCACTTAGATTAGGGTTAAGAAATTGATTTGCTTAATAAACTAAACAATGGAGGTTCTCATAAATTCACCATGATAATGAAATCGAAAAAATGAAAGTTCATAATGGCATGAGTCGTAAAAACTAATAGAGGAGTTACTGTGCAAAAATAGGGGAGTTTGCTTTGAGCTCCTCCGCACACAGAGGTGGTGGAGATCAAAGTGGAGCTTCTCGTCAAAGGTAGCTGCTAGCAGGCTGCTTCTTTTGGTGGTGGCTGGGGGCACAACATGGCCAAAGGTGGTCGGTCGGAGAAGAGGTCGGAGTCGGTGCCCGACGGCCTACTGGAGGTGTTGGAGTTGTTGAATGCACGTGGCTGCTGAAGGGCATGCACGCATGTGTGGAGGCATTGCGTGTGAGGGGAGCTGGCAGAGGATGAACATGGGGAGTTGTGGCTGCACGCAGTGGCTGCTGGTGCATTTGCAGGAGCAGACACGCGCGAGGAGTGCGTACGGAGGTGTGCCGCCGGCTACACACAGGAGGTGAAAGCGCGGAGGACAACACTTACCCTACTAGGCATGTGCGCAAGGGGGCAGGGGCATGCACATGCGGTGGAGAGGAAGCCGCTGCACGCACGGCTTCTTCTGGAAGAGGCTATTGCACGTGCAGATTACCAACTGTGAGCATGACAGAGGCGCAGCAAGGGGGGCGCAGCGCTAAGGGAGTGATGTGTGCTGCGAAGGTGCAGTTGGAGGACGCATGCTACTGCGTCTATAGGCTATGTGTGTGCGAGAATGGCGAGGGAGCACAGTGAGGGCATCGCATGCCTACACGTGGTGGAGCTGGAGGGCAGTCGCCCAGGCTATGCATGAAAGGGAAGATGTGCTTGGGCAGTAGGAGGTGGCTGCTGCTACACGTGGGGATGGAGTGGTTGTTGGGTTTGTTTTTGAGGTGAAGAGAAACAGAGGAAGATATGGGGACGGGCTTCAGACGTTCGGGAAACTTCCCGACCATCTTAACTAATGGGGGAGATGAAGATGCGAGGCGTGGAGTTGCGGCGGCTGCGGTGGTGGATGCTGGTGATGGTGGTGAGGGTATTGCACACTGAGGTGCTCACGGTAATGCAAACAAGCTCCAAATGGCGGTGTGGCCTGTCACACACATGCCCACGATGGTGGAGGCTTGTCGCCACAGTTGAGGCTAGTGGTGGTCGAGCGGACGAGAGTGGTGCACTCTTTGCACAGTGAGGAAAGGGAATGAAGGCCTTGATGAGAGGCTCAACAGTGTTTCTAATTACCCCTAATTAACTAGCCTTCCTAGTTAATTAGCTAGCAATATGTGTATATAAGGGTTAATTATAGAATAAGCGATAAATCATTAAAGGACCTTAAAATAAGTTTAAAATACTAAATTATTAGCCAATTAATATTATTAATAATTTAATGAATAAATGGACTCAAAATATCATTAATTATTTACCTAATAAATGTATTAATTAACTTAAGCATAATTTATACCTAAGTATGTGATAACTTAAGTAACTTTACTTAATTAAATAAATTATGATAAAAAGGTCAAAATCATAAATCCAAGGTTTATATATATTATTTTTCTAATTTATAATCATATATAAAAAGTTGAAAAAAATTTAAATTAAAATAAGCCTTGAAAACCTAAGTTCACATTTTAGTCCTTAGGTTTTATTTCAATCGAGTCCTTTTTATTCACTTAGGTCCTTAGCTTTCCTTGCATTTAGGTCCCTATATACATCCCCTTCATTTCTTCTTCAGCCATTTCGTCGGCTGACGACAGGAGGTACTTTCACCCGTCGATCACTATTCATCCGACGCTCATCCACCTCTGCCAAGTTCCTGTAGCTTGCGCTCACCGCCACCTTTTCATCCATCGATCTGGATGAAGTTGTAATCCTATTTAGGGTTTGAAGAAAACCTCATCGACGTCAGAGAAGATGCCAGTGGTTACCTCGCACCTAGACACTACTCCGTCCAGATTCACCCTCCTCCTCAGTCGCCGCAACCTATAAATACCTCTCCACCTCTTCGATTTCAAGAGGTTAGCTCCCTTCCCTCTTCCCCCTACTGAGCTAACAGATAGGCTATTCACTCCAAATCCGGCGACCTTCTCCCGCTTCCACCATCTTCCTTCGATCATCTCCACTCGTCTCCTAATCTCCGCCGTCATCTGCTGAGTCTTCTGACGAAGTGCTGACGTCGGACTTCACCTCTGTTTCTCGCCAACACCTGCCAGACTTCTTCCTCCGCCCCTCTGAGTTCCTCCTCCATTAAGGACCTTCGACAGAGGCTTCTCTACCCCCTTTGTCCAGGTAATAGTAGGATAGGTAAGTTAGAGTAATTAGAGTAGTTAATTAGGTAGTTTGGTTAGGATTAATGACAGTTCTTTCCGTCGTCTTCCTCAGCTCCGACGAGCTCTTTGAGCTTGACTGGAGCATTTTTTTAATTTTTTGATTCACTGATCACCTTCTACAATCCTTCACGATCATTTCTGGCACATTAATTTCTTGATTTTAACACTTATATGCCTAATCCACCTCCACCTTCACCGGTTGCTTCCGTTGTCCATGGCGAAGGTCACCGAGGCCAATTCACATGCACTGGGGCCCTCCAACACCTAGTCATCATCTAAGGGCCCTAATGTTTGTATTAATTTGATTAAAAATCACTTACAACTAATACGCCTAAATTTCACTCAACCTTCTGAGTTTGCTGTCAATGGCAGCTCAGGAAGAGTTTCTCCATCTAATTAGTCATCTATACACCATCACCACACCCCACTAACAAGTTCCCTCAACTCAATTGAGTAAGAGAACTCGGCCTGAGTTCCAACAAACTCAGAACACACTCTCTATGAATTCACTGCACATCTTTTATTTTAACCAACAATTGAGTGAATTATTGAGTTCCTGAGGTTCCTTGCGACCTCAGGAGACTTTTCAGATCTTTAATGGCCTATTTTAATGATTTTTACGCACTTTCAGCCATTGTCTAGACTCATCGAAGCTCTGATGAGCTCCAATGAGTCAAAAACAGTCTTCAGCCCAAAGAACATCCTGAGAAGCTCCAGATTGCTTTATTGAGGTTTAAGGATTCTGTTTTGAGGTCTAGAGCTCCATATAGGCCACTGTCTTCTCCAACTCTGACGGAGTTGGAGATGGCTGTTCATTAGGGTTTAGCTTGATGTAAGAGGCCTAGAAGCATCAGGAAGATGCTCTGAGGTCAAACCTATGGATCAATCACTTAGAAAAGCTGTAGTTTGTTCTGTTGAACAAACTAATTTAGGATCTCGAGCGACAGACCTGAAACCCTAGAATTCATGGTTGAAATCTCTTCTTGAGACCCTGAATATGTTCCTGAGGTGTAATAGAGTTGATTTGAGGCATTTATTTCATCTGAGATAGCCTAGTGAAGAAGTCAAATTTTGAGGCTTAATGGTCAACCTCAAGTCTGATTGGAAGATTGAGATATTGATTAGGGCAATTGATGAATTAAAATGATTCCTGGGATGATTTTAGATGATTTAGACTTGATTTGGATAAGTTTTATTTAGGATTTTATAAGAATTTAATTTCTGTTCAGATTGGGTTCATTTGAACCCAAAACTGACTTCAGTGTTTTTCTGATGAGATTCAGATGCAAATGTTGCCCAGCTTGAATCCTTACAACCTTCAGAGGTTGTTTAATTTGATGCTGCAATTTTCTCTTTGTCTGTCGAGCTTTTGAGCTTCTTCTTCTTCTTCCAGAAGCCTCTTATCACTCCTAGCTTTCACCATTAGGAGTGGAATCATCTACTGAGAGAATTCAGGACCTCATCTGGAGATCAAAAGCTTCACTGCAGGGCATAAGACTTGAGTTGCTTCACTACAGGCCAAATTAGCTGTGTAAACTCTCCATTTTCACCCTTCAAAATCGAAGTGTAGAATCTGTTCTGAGCATCAAAATGACTCTAAATCCCTGTAGTACACCTTCAGAGCTTTCCAACGAGCCTTTGTTTGCTCGATTTGGAGCTCTGAGCTGGCCAGAATCTCCTACCAAATTTTGGTCCGGAGGAGCTAACTTAGTCCCACATCGGTAGAATAGGAGCGTACGCCTTGGAATAAAAGGAAAAAGTGAAGAGGCCTTACCGGTTATCAGCGCTGGGTGCACAATGAGCATGTGTGTGTGTCTGGGTGCATGCGATGCACGTTCCTGGGTGTGTGTGCGCATGTGGGCACGAGCATGGGCCCATGAGCGGGTGTGTGTGTGGGCCTGGGAGGCTGGTGAATGTGCATATGATGATCTGAATTGGAAATAAACCACCAAATACAAACTAGGCTTGGACCCAGTAGGGTTTGGTCCCACCCTGAGAGGGGTGCTATGTATCCCCGACCGGTCCAAGCCGCCAATCGGAAAACCAATTTTTGGTTCAAGTGTGGTTAACCTGCACAATTAAAGAATTGGAAGAAAAAGAGAAGAGAGGAAGGTTAAGAGAATTAACAGAGAAGAGAAGAAGAGCTCGAAGAAAAGATGATAGAGAGGTAATGAAAGAGTGAGAAAGAGAGGGAGATGGTAAATCAGATAGAAGAAGAGAAGAAGAATCAAGGCTGAAGATTAAAGAAGAAAAAAAATGGAAATTAAAGAGTTTTAAGATGACTGATTTTTCTAATTTCACTTCAAAAACATTTCTTTTTGAGCTTAATTGATGTAATAAGGCACTTGTATTCATTTGAATTTCTTTTTCTTGCCTTAATCTTTTGTAAATAAGATGAAATTAGTGAAATAAACTTGTTTACTTGCTTTTAATAACAAATCACATGTGTAAATATATTTTTTTTCCTTATGGAATTTTACTTGTCTTTATTGAATATCCTTTATGCAAGATTCATATTCTTAAAGTAATCTATTTATAATTCTTATTGATTAAGTAATTAGTTATTTATGTTTAGGATTTAATGGTGAATTAAGTTAAGTTATGCCTCCCAGTGAACGACCTGTACTAAACCAGTTAAAAAAAATTAAAAAATCTAAAATGTTAGGTTAACTTGATGATTACACAGCAATCATAGGTCCTAATCAACCTAAATAATGTCTGAACTTATCTTAAATTGTGGATATTGCACTCATATCTTGCATATCATACATTGCATCAGTCTATTTAGAAAAAGATGAGATATCCTGCTAGTTAATGGTTTTTATTGCTATTTACAGATAATAAAGTGATCCAGGATGGAGATAGCGGAATAAAGTAATAAAGGAAGAAGGAGACTGATCCAGATAAGAGTGAGGAGGATAGCCTTATCCCTACCCTTAGAAACCCTAGGACAGCCTTCCCAAACCCAAAACAACCTCCATTAGGGCACCTTAGCCTCAAAACCCAAACATGGATAGCACTATCCATGTTCCTATCCCTCTCCCAAACACTTAGGAACCAAAACCAACCTTAGAAAACACAAAACCCACTTTCCAGCACCATTTAAGACGTCCAGACATCTGGTTGGACGTCTGATTTCTGCAGAATAACAATCCAAGAAGCCAAAACTCATACTGACACAGAATTAGACATCTAATTTAGTGTCCAGACATCCAATTTTGTAGTATAAGACGTCTGACCACTATCCTGGACGTCTGATACTGCTGTCTGGTTCCTGATTTTGGGTGTTGGAAGCCCTAGCTTGCCTATTTTGACCTAGGAACCCCACCGGACACCCTAGGAAACCTAAGTAGAGACCTCCTAAGCCTAGTCCACTATCGATAGCCCTACTTGTCCTATCCCTAACCCAATTGAACCATCCCATACCTAATTGGGTGCATCTACAGGTCATTGGGTGCACTCGAGCCCAATTAGATCCACCCAAGATCTAATTAACTTATACCTATTAGGGTTACCCTAGCCTAATCACATGCACACATCTAATTAGACTTGACCTAGACCTAATTAGGCCCACTCCTACCCAATTAGACTTTCCTAAGCCTAATTAGGTCCATACCCACTTAACCTAGATTGACCCAACCTATTTAGCACCTAATCCTACCAAAACCCACAACCTAGCCCTACGAAAAACACACACACACGCACACCTTCCCATTTTACTCCCACCAAACCCATGCACACTCTGTTGGAAACCCCAAAAAATTGTGTCAAACCTAGAACCAAAAATTGTGGCATTTGCTATTTTTGGAGCCACCAAAAGTGGCAACCAAATGGAGCCTTCCATAAGGGCAAAGAGAGAGCTACTGATGAGAACCTCATCATGAGCCATAACTAGCTCATTTTGACCTAATACAAAGGGTAAAAGCTCCTACATAACTCAAGGAAAGGCTTAACTCAGAGAATTCTGAGTTTAAGAAGAAAACAAGTCATAAGGCATAAAAATGCAATTTTACCAGTATAATCTGCATACAGGGTAATTCAGGGCCCAAACATAGGTCAAAGCAACTTAATAAGAATAAAAGTGGGATGAAATGATCTAGCAAGGGCTACAGCAATTCCAAGAAACTAAATGATAATCTGTAACCCTAAAACAACCCACTTCAATTCACGAGGTTCGAGGCAAAGTAAAAAAAGAATAAACCCTCTAAAATTCATAGAAAAATAAATTGATCGGTCAAACAAGGTTTAATATAGAAATGAAATTCACCATCAGATTCCTTAGGTCCTAATTAGTCATGTATAAAAACTTGAGCCTAAGAAGAAACCTCCTTGACCAACTTTACACTTTGGTCCTCATATATTTACTTTTTGGCCCTCAACTTTTGAACCCTCGCATTTTGGCCCCTAACTCTCCTTCGTTCTTTACGTTCAGGTCCCCCCTGCAAAACCTGCCAGCACCATGCTCCGGCGACCTTGCGCGGAGCATGGCGCCGCGCAGGGTGAGGGGGAGAGCCTGGCAAGTAAACCGGGGGGGCCCTGCGTCGTCAGCCGTCGCAGGGACACCCACCCTGGTCGCTGTAACCCACCATACCGGCCGTGCGAACGCACGGACGGTATGGGTTTCCATCTCCGGCGTCCTCCGGCGAGGGAGACACGTCGTCTCCCTCCGCCTTCCTCCCTGATTCGGTCCCTATAAATACCCCCGTCGCTCCACCGTTCTTCCCAGCTCGGATCTGACGGAGAAAACCCCCAACTTTCCTCTCTTCTCACTCCGGCAGACGCCTACCAGCTCCAGCGGTTCTTCCTCCTCCTCCTCTTCGCTCTGCCGCAATACCAGCAGTAGAGACTTCTTCCCCTGCTCTTCCCACGTCGCGCAATACCGGCGCGCGCTGCCTCTGCCCCGTCGTCACCGCCGTCCTCCCCCCACTGGGAACCTTCTTCTCCGGCGACAGCAGGTACAGCCGTCCGCCTCATCGCCCCCTTCGTCACTTTAAGTAAGTTAGAACTACTTCCCTTCCTCTCCTCTTTCTTTCCCCGGTTTCAATTTGTTCAATTAAGCCCTCGACCGACCCTGACCATCGTCACCCCCTTCGTCTCCGGCCACCCTCCGGCGAGATGCCCCCATCGCTCCACAGCCTCACACGCCTCGTCGACCCTCACCGAACCTCCGCCTCATCACACTGAGCACCCCCCACCCCTCCACTGCCACTCCACACCTCCGTAACGCTCCCCCAAACAAACGCATTTCTCCGGTTGCAGTCCAACCTAGGACTGCCGCCAGACACCACCTTGCGGCTTGCCGCACAGCTCCACACCTTCGCCGTGCCACGGCGAAGGTTCCCCAGTAGTTTGATCAGGCCGAGAGGCCATATTCGTGTCCGACAGGTTCTGAGGCTCGACCGCCATTAACGCCACATTGAAGCAGCTTCTCCCGCGCTCCAGGCTTGACGACTCCAGGTCTCCAGCTACTGCGGATTACGGAGACTCCTGCGAAGGCAGCCAGCCAGCAACCGACGCAAATCAAAGCTGCAGCTGCAGAAGCAAGCCCGCGGTCTTCCAGCAGGCGCACGCGAGGAGAGGCCTCAGTTTAGTCCCACATCGGTAAGCCTCACAACTCTTTCACCGTTTAAATTGTTTTTGTGAATAAGCCTTACTGCCTCAGCACACGGGGTGAGGTCCCCTTCACCCGCCCGGTTACCCGGTCTCGTCCATGCTCACGCCCCGCGGACCTGGCCCGACCCGACTTAGACTGACCTGCACTCCTCGCCCACCACGCACGCCAGTGGGCCTGGACCCGGGCGCGACCCGTACCCGGCAACCCGGCAGCTCTGGGAGAGCTTTCCCAAGAGCGAATTCTGTGAGAGAGAGACGCGGGGGAGGGTAGAGATAGGTTTTGCCCCTCTCTGATCAAGCTGTGTAAGTGTGCAGGCACAGGTGAAGAAGAACCGTGGAAGAAGACGAAGGCTGAAGGAAGGAGGATCACCGAGCGGCACTGTAGCAGCGGCGGTTTAAGTCGTCTGATTGGAAAATCAGACGACGTCCTGAAGGCAAAGAAGGAGAAGGAAGGCGAGGCAGAGGAGAACACAGAGAGACAAGCAGAAAGAGCTGAAAGAAGAAGGTCTGAAGAAAGGAAAAGAAGAAAGAAAGAAGAAGAAGAAGAAGAACAGGACCGCAAGGGAGAAGAAAAAGAAAGAGACGAGCAGAAACAAGAACTGAAAGAAGAAAAGCATCACTATTGCTGCAGATAAAGAAGAAGAACAAAGGAAGAGAGCAGAAGATCTGAGGAGGAAGAAGAGGAGAATTAAAGAGAAAAGAAGAAAAGCCAACAAATTCTCTCTCTCTTTATGTTTTTGTACAAGAAACTTGTATCTCTAGAATACAACTTGCTCCCTGAGTTCGACCTCGGGAACTCTTTTATTTTCCGAGTAAAAAAATTATAAATTTGAAATGATGGCAATAACTGGCTATATTACAACGACATAACAATAAAACCCGGTTATCTCTCGAAGCCATCGTTATCAATTGGTGCCGTTGCCGGGGAGTAATGGCTATTCTAGAGGTAAACATTCCTGTTTCTTTTTAATTTCTGATAATCTCCTCTCTTTTGTGCAGCTACAGGAAATCAAGAAGACAAGCAACCGCACGACAACCACTCCGAGGACAGGTAAATTTTTCCTCTCGCTATTAACCCCTAAACTCTAAAGAGGAAGAAAAGAAAAGAACAAGCAATATAGGGCTAACCTGTCTTCCATACTTAGTAACCATAAAGAGTTGCATGTTTTCAACTCATTAGTCTTGCACACTATTAAGAGTATTTAAGGGCTAACACATTCTTGCTTGAGCCCTAATTACCCAACAAAGAACTAACTGGACCAAGTAGAGCCAACATAAGATTCAACATTAGGGTTTTAGAGACACACTACTTAAATCAAGAATGGAGAAAATCCAAAAGAAGTGTGCCTAAACCATTGATTGAAAATACCTATTCAAAGAAAACCTAAAACAATTGGCTCTCTAAACACTTGAACCCTAAAAGACAAGACCTAAAAGCTCTCAAAGAAAACAAGAGGTAAAGTTGACCCCTTGGGTCAACCAACCTTAAATTAGGTCACTCTTTGCACTTAAAAGACTAAAGTTCAAGTGAAACCTTAAGCACCCCGATCTTAAAATTGGTAGACTTAAGAGGTCAAGATCCCCATTCTGGTCTACCTGGAACCGCAGTGACAAGAGAGGTCGGGTGGGGGAAACCCTGTAACCCGTGGGGACGCTCTACCGTGTAGGGGTCTTTGCGGGACTCTCCCTCTCTGGCTGCCCAGGTAATTCTCAGGTGGACGATCTTTCTGATCAAGGGGTCCATCTGCCCCGCACCTCTATAGTCACCCAACAATTTTTGGGTGTCTCGATTGGGTCCAGCACCTGCTTATCTCATCCAGTCCTTCAGTATTTTTCAGGAGGTCCTTGAAACCTCCTATAGAAATTCACTCTCCCCGAGGCTAAGCCTCGGCTCCTTTGTTTTTGCAGAAATCATTCACATAGCCCCTCTTTCCTCTGATTCTGAACAAAATCCCCTTCTTCCATCTTGATTCAAACTGTGATTCTATATCTTGATTCCACCACCTGATCCAATTATGCAGCCTAATTACCTAGCAAGACTACCATTCAAAAAACCTGAATATCTGAGATCCATGAAAGAAAAGATGATTGAGGATGCCCTTGAAATCTATGAAATCAAACCCTCAACACCAGTAGAAAACATTCAGGTTGATGTCCCAACAACCACAGCTTTCATCATAAACTGTGCCCAAATTCTATTGACTGAAATTTCAAAAGGATCAACCCGAGATATGCTCATGACAGGATACATTGAGATAGAAAAATTACACCAATCTGAATACCTTCAATGCTTGACAAATCCTGTACTTTGGGAACAACACCAAGATGCCCTTATAAAACGGGTAGAAATGATGAAATCAGTAGAACAAATTATCAACCAGAAATACCCGTATACACCAGAAATAGAGAATGAACCATCTTGGAACAGTATTAAGAAACAATCCAGTTTCCCAGATCTCGGGATTGAGGCACAAAGTGGTTGTGAAATCCCAACCCAGATAGAAGACAATGTTGAATTAGGTTGGGATATTGCAGGAGAACACAATGATAAGCCAAACTTAGACCATGAATTGCCAAGCCTAGAATTCCAAAACTCCTGCAATAATGAGATCACTACTGAACCTTTTGAGGGTATAAATTCCGCCCCTTATTTTGATAAGGTGGCCCTCGAAGGTTATTCGGACTTAGGTTCTAATAATTCTACCCACATCCTAAGCCTAGAACCTAGATCCGAAACTTATTGGGAAGATTATGAGGCCCCTTTTGAGAAAGATCAAATTTTTGCAGAATATGATTCCGGGCCTCTATTTGATGAATATCCCTCTCCAACATCTTCAGAAAATCTGATCGATTTTCCAGAAAACATGCCAATTTATGATACAGAAACTGAGGAGTTGGACGAGTTGGATTTTAATTGGGACTATCCTACCAGCTTGGAGCTTGAGCCTAGACAGAATACCTTTTCGAGCCCAGAATTGACATATAGGCTAGACCCCAATCAGGCTGCTGATTCCACATCTGATGATTTTTGCTGTGGTGGAATTCATGATCATGAATCTCATTTTCGCCAACTCCCCGACAATTTCAGATCTGACTATAATTGCGGAGAGATTCCCCTTCCAGAACATGCCAGGCCTATCTACGACCTCAGTTCACATGACTCTGACTCCGACTCTGAGGTCCTGATTCCTGAGATCACTGATAACACAGAATCATTCCTTTTCGATCCTCAGGAACCAAAAACAGAAAATGCCAAGAGTGATTACAACCAAGAATCCAAATTTTTTCTCGAATCCGATTCCCTTCATCCTACAGACACTCTTCCGGCATTTGATAGTTACCCAGAGGACTCTCTACAGAAAACCACCTATCATCTGTTTCTAGAAGAGCCCTCGTACACAATGGCCACCTCGTCCGCACACACAGAACGGATCAAAACCTCTCCCAAACCCCGACCCGCAACCGGACTCAATTTCTTTTCAGATTCACCTCTCACCGAGCCGATTGCATTTCCACATCGGGTTTCGAACATTGATCAGACTACCTACCATGCTCTATCATTCTCTGATCACCCCTGTAGGGTTCCTGCATCAACCACTGATTATTCTACGAGTCCCTACTTTGACCAGGCTGATTCGACTCAGCCAAACCCTGCGTTTACACTTCCACATCTATCTGAGCTTCATAGTATATGGTGGGTTCCACACCTTTTTATCCACATCTATCAACCCACCAGATTGATTGGGTTTGGGCTGCATCATCAGCCTGTTGATCTGAACAAGCACCTGGTTGGACCAACCAGGCTCTTAATCAAGGTGCTTGTCTTACAAAACTCTGTTGATTTGACCATCCCCTCTCCATCGCATTTCCCGCTTGGCTGAAGGCATCAAATTTAGCGCTCAACGGGAGGCAGCCCGTCATTCTCTTTGAAAACCTGAAACTTGTTCTGACACCTTTTTGCACTTGAAGTTCACACTTTAGGACAGCCGACTCCACCTCAGGTGCTTGCATCTGAGATTAGAAATCGTCCGCAACAGTCACCCCGACCCATTCACTCATCAAAACATCTGTCCTAATGTATGAACTAAGTTGAATAAAAACCCCTAGGTTACAATGAGGACATTGCAAATCTTAGGCATGGGGGGGGTATGAAAGTGCAAAACTTGTAAGAAAAGGTTTCAAACAAAAAAAAATTCACATATGCCAAAAACACCATAAAAATTAAAAAATTTTTCGAAAAAGAATAAAAGGAGAAGGAAATTTTGTGAAGGAGAAAAGAAACAAAATGAAAAAGGAGCACAAAATTATGAGAAAAGGTGATAGTCATTAGTAAGGAACTAAGGAATTAACCTAAGTTCTAGACCTCATTCAAGAAAATAACTGAAAAGTGCACAATGAGATTAGTAAGAATGCAAACCTTAGGCATTCTTGAATAGACTCTTAGTACCCATTAAGATCTGGACACTCCTCAAGAGGTTGAGGAAAATGAAAAGCTGAAGTATTAGGTCTAAGGCTTAGGGAGTATTTGGCCTCGTTAACTAATTTTTGGTTTACGGGACTCAGTAACCTAAGCACCCTAACCTCACACACAGCCTGGTTCAGTAAGCGTAAAATTCAGAATCACGCAGAAGCGTCGCAAAATTCTGAAAAGAACACCTAGAATAGGAGCGGCCGATCAACACAAGTTGATTTGGACGAGTTCCCAGTGCGGAGAGGCGGGAAATCCCCTCGAAGATGCGTAACAAAATATCATCTCCTCGGTGCTTGTCTCTTAGGATATTTACATATCCTACTGGGGGCATGTAAGCACTCTGCTGGTTCAGATTCCATGGATGGCATTATCTCGAAGTGTCAATTGCCAGGGTCTGGATTCGGCCACGGAACACCATGGATGGGATTATCTCGAAATCTCAATAGCCAGGGTTCCGGGGGTTGCCATGGGCGGTGCTATCTCGAAGCATCGATCGCCAGGAACCCTTGAGGATTGATGATGGGAGCAAGGAATCTGATACAGACCGTGTTGAAAAGCCAATCCTAGGCTAGAACTAAAAAGAAAAAGAGAGAGAAAACTCTCCAAACAGAAAAACTTTCTATCCCTCTCTTACAAAACGCACTGCGAACTGAGCCAGGGCTAAAATCATTTCAAGCACGGGTGCTTTAACCACAAAGTCCAATAAACCTTAGGTTAGTTCTTGTGGACCTTAAAAACCTTTGCTAAAGACTGAGGCTAAGGCTAAACAGATTTGGATCTTGATTGGTACTAGAGTACCTTTTAAGCCTATGGTCAGCATTCTAACCTAATCTATGCTCAAATAAAAAAGGCACTTATCTAAAACTATTAAAAACTTCATGGTCTAGAACAAGGGTTGAAACCTTAAGTTTTTGCTAAGGGACTAGCAAAAGCTAGGCATGGGGGTATGATGAGAACCTCATCATGAGCCATAACTAGCTCATTTTGACCTAATACAAAGGATAAAAGCTCCTACATAACTCAAGGAAAGGCTTAACTCAGAGAATTCTGAGTTTAAGGAGAAAACAAGTCATAAGGGGTAAAAATGCAATTTTACCAGTATAATCTGCATACAGGGTAATTCAGGGCCCAAACATAGGTCAAAGCAACTTAATAAGAATAAAAGTGGGATGAAATGATCTAGCAAGGGCTACAGCAATTCCAAGAAACTAAATGATAATCTGTAACCCTAAAACAACCCACTTCAATTCACGAGGTTCGAGGCAAAGTAAAAAAAGAATAAACCCTCTAAAATTCATAGAAAAATAAATTGATCGGTCAAACAAGGTTTAATATAGAAATGAAATTCACCATCAGATTCCTTAGGTCCTAATTAGTCATGTATAAAAACTTGAGCCTAAGAAGAAACCTCCTTGACCAACTTTACACTTTGGTCCTCATATATTTACTTTTTGGCCCTCAACTTTTGAACCCTCGCATTTTGGCCCCTAACTCTCCTTCGTTCTTTACGTTCAGGTCCCCCCTGCAAAACCTGCCAGCACCATGCTCCGGCGACCTTGCGCGGAGCATGGCGCCGCGCAGGGTGAGGGGGAGAGCCTGGCAAGTAAACCGGGGGGGCCCTGCGTCGTCAGCCGTCGCAGGGACACCCACCCTGGTCGCTGTAACCCACCATACCGGCCGTGCGAACGCACGGACGGTATGGGTTTCCATCTCCGGCGTCCTCCGGCGAGGGAGACACGTCGTCTCCCTCCGCCTTCCTCCCTGATTCGGTCCCTATAAATACCCCCGTCGCTCCACCGTTCTTCCCAGCTCGGATCTGACGGAGAAAACCCCCAACTTTCCTCTCTTCTCACTCCGGCAGACGCCCACCAGCTCCAGTGGTTCTTCCTCCTCCTCCTCTTCGCTCTGCCGCAATACCAGCAGTAGAGACTTCTTCCCCTGCTCTTCCCGCGTCGCGCAATACCGGCGCGCGCTGCCTCTGCCCCGTCGTCACCGCCGTCCTCCCCCCACTGGGAACCTTCTTCTCCGGCGACAGCAGGTACAGCCGTCCGCCTCATCGCCCCCTTCGTCACTTTAAGTAAGTTAGAACTACTTCCCTTCCTCTCCTCTTTCTTTCCCCGGTTTCAATTTGTTCAATTAAGCCCTCGACCGACCCTGACCATCGTCACCCCCTTTGTCTCCGGCCACCCTCCGGCGAGATGCCCCCATCGCTCCACAGCCTCACACGCCTCGCCGACCCTCACCGAACCTCCGCCTCATCACACTGAGCACCCCCCACCCCTCCACTGCCACTCCACACCTCCGTAACGCTCCCCCAAACAAACCCATTTCTCCGGTTGCAGTCCAACCTAGGGCTGCCGCCAGACACCACCTTGCGGCTTGCCGCACAGCTCCACACCTTTGCCGTGCCACGGTGAAGGTTCCCCAGTAGTTTGATCAGGCCGAGAGGCCATATTCGTGTCCGACAGGTTCTGAGGCTCGACCGCCATTAACGCCACATTGAAGCAGCTTCTCCCGCGCTCCAGGCTTGAGGACTCCAGGTCTCCAGCTGCTGCGGATTACGGAGACTCCTGCGAAGGCAGCCAGCCAACAACCGACGTAAATCAAAGCTGCAGCTGCAGAAGCAAGCCCGCGGTCTTCCAGCAGGCGCACGCGAGGAGAGGCCTCAGTTTAGTCCCACATCGGTAAGCCTCACAACTCTTTCACCGTTTAAATTGTTTTTGTGAATAAGCCTTACTGCCTCAGCACACGGGGTGAGGTCCCCTTCACCCGCCCGGTTACCCGGTCTCGTCCGCGCTCACGCCCCGCGGACCTGGCCCGACCCGACTTAGACTGACCTGCACTCCTCGCCCACCACGCACGCCGGTGGGCCTGGACCCGGGCGCGACCCGTACCCGGCAACCCGACAGCTCTGGGAGAGCTTTCCCAAGAGCGGATTCTGTGAGAGAGAGATGCGGGGGAGGGTAGAGATAGGTTTTGCCCCTCTCTGATCAAGCTGTGTAAGTGTGCAGGCACAGGTGAAGAAGAACCGTGGAAGAAGACGAAGGCTGAAGGAAGGAGGATCACCGAGCGGCACTGTAGCAGCGGCGGTTTAAGTCGTCTGATTGGAAAATCAGACGACGTCCTGAAGGCAAAGAAGGAGAAGGAAGGCGAGGCAGAGGAGAACACAGAGAGACAAGCAGAAAGTGCTGAAAGAAGAAGGTCTGAAGAAAGGAAAAGAAGAAAGAAAGAAGAAGAAGAAGAACAGGACCGCAAGGGAGAAGAAAAAGAAAGAGACGAGTAGAAACAAGAACTGAAAGAAGAAAAGCATCACTACTGCTGCAGATAAAGAAGAAGAACAAAGGAAGAGAGCAGAAGATCTGAGGAGGAAGAAGAGGAGAAGCAAAGAGAAAAGAAGAAAAGCCAACAAATTCTCTCTCTCTCTTTATGTTTTTGTACAAGAAACTTGTATCTCTAGAATACAACTTGCTCCCTGAGTTCGACCTCGGGAACTCTTTTATTTTTCGAGTAAAAAAATTATATATTTGAAATGATGGCAATAACTGGCTATATTACAACGACATAACAATAAAACCTGGTTATCTCTCGAAGCCATCGTTATCAGCTACGAAATTGGACCATCTCTCCATACACTCTCCCATCCATACTCTCCACTCTAAACTTGCTTCCACCCTCCAAAACCTGAAGGCCGTCCTCCTCATCCTCCTCCAAGGCTCCATGGATGGCTAGCTAGAGAAGCTTCTCTCCAAAGCTTTAAGGACGGCCATTGGTAGAGAAAGGGAGCAACACCCTCCTCTCTCCACTTGGGTGCTCTAGCCCCCATCTTCTTCTTCTTCTTGGACGGCCATGAAGGCTCACCCATAGCCTCTTGTGGCCGTCCATCTCTTTTGGTAGGCGTGTAGACGGGTTTGCATACCCAAGTTCTAGCCTACACCCTCACACAAGGCCGATGGCCCTAGTGGCAACTTTCCGGCGTGAGGGATTTTCTTCTATTTATATGCTTTCTAGTGTAGATGATGTGTGATAAATTTCTATGCATAAATAATGTTTCTGTGATTGATTGTCCTCATGTTTGCTTGCTTATATGACACTTTGGTTTGTTCACACCATGCACGACCACCATGGCCTCATTTAGATGCACATAGTCACTTAGGTTTTTGCTAATTTATCTAGATCTAGGTTTCACTTCTCTTTTCGAAATAAAAAAAATCAAAAACACAAAAAGACAAAAATAGTAGCTTAGGTTAGATTTAGGTGCCGATCCAAATCTCGATTCGTTTTCACGCCTCCCAGAGACGAACGACCGGGACTCAAGTTCTAAAAAGAATAAAGATCTACGAGAGTTACGTTATCACAAATATCTTTGACGAGTGGTTTTTGCGACTATACTACGATTTCCAACGATTTCAAAATACGTGAATTCCACGTCCATCACTTGACCCTATACTACACAACCGACATTAATTCGAGTTAACCTAAGTTACTTTCTCTTGCATTTAGTTAAGCCTAAATAACTTAATTAACTGTGTTGAGAATTTAACGCATCATTTTAATGGCGCCGTTGCTGGGGAGGTAACTATAATTATATTCGCCATTACTGTTTTTATTTTGTTTGTTCTTTTTACTAATTTGTTTTGTTTTATTTTTTTTTCTATCTTCTTTTCAGGGTTACCTCTACGAGTATTCTCAGGAAAGGAGACGGGCTTTTCTATTTTTTCTAACCATTAAAAATACCATTGTGAGTATTTCTTTCTTAGTCTTTAGTGTAGCTGTATTTTTGCATTTAGCTAGTTAAAAAAATTAAAAATACAAAAATACTCATCCTTCTTTACTAGCAGTAGCATGTTTTAGGCATACACTCCTAGGAGTGCACATACCTGCTAGTTTTGTTGCGATCTGACTTAGGAAATTTTTCTGCTGTTTTTCTCGCATCAGATGGAAAACACGTAAAACCTGCATAGATCCCTGTCTAGGAGTAAATAAATAAGACCAATTTTTTTCTAAAAATACCTAAAAAGCAGACATTTTACTTCTTTCTATCATTTTTGTAAAAAGATTAAGTAAAAAGAGGATAATAAAATTTGTGACTCAATCTATTTACAGAATGCATGCGGGTTTTTACGCTCTCGTCTGTTGCATGCTATCACACACAGCGCGATCACTAGAGTCACACGAGTCTGATTTTTCTACCTCTCCTCTTTGCACCTCTTAGGGCTTTGGTCGAAGATCAACAAGTCTGTCTCACTACTTAGCCCCGGGGAGCTTGTAGTGAGCAGTCTCGATCCTAGACCTTATACCTTTGAGCTTTAAGGATACGCACTTGCGTAGACACGGGTTTAGGATGCGTATTTTGATACTTATATTCTATTTGTTTGCGTCCAAATTACTTTTTGTATTCTAGGACTCTCTTCTTTCCTTTGTTAGAAGAGAAAAACCCACTTTTTTGCACTGTTTGCAGGTCATGTTTGCTGCTATTTTTAGTGGTGTGAGTATGCCTTTGCACATTTTTTTTTGGTTTATGCACGGGAGGCAATCCTTGAAACCGCCTCTCATGTCTCCATTGACAGGTACTCCTAGACCAGTTACACCTAGGCAACCAACAAATTTCCCGTCTGATACTTCTATTTTTTCTGCATTTGATCCCATGGACCAATTGCAGAACCAAAATCTCGAGATCCCTTCTTCTTCTGGTCAGGGGGAGATAGCGCCTTTTGATGTCCATGAGGTGCTTCTAAACCAGAATCTTCAAATGCTCTAGCAGAACCGTTAAATTAATATGTTGATGGCTGCCCTTCACAATTTGCAAAATCTGCAAGCCCGTCCTCCACCTAGACCTGAGGTGGGTTTTGATATCCTTGATTTACCTATCCCTCATCCTAGGCCTCTACTCCAAGACTATTATAATCCATCTAATGCATAAGTAGAGCCTAATGTTAGGATTCCCATTAGGGAAAATGACCTATAGTTAAAGCTAAATATTATAGGTCTAATCCCACACTTTCATGGGTTTGCATCCGAGGATCCATTTCAACATATTGAAGATCTTAAGAATCTATCTCAAACTCTTGGTCCTCTAAATCAAAGTCAGGAAATCCTACTCATGAAGATGTTCTCCTTTAGCCATAAGGATAAGGCTGCTTACTGGTATAGAACAATTGCAAGACCAATCTTGACTTGGGCTAAACTCGAATCTGCATTTTTGAAGAAATTCTTCCCTATTGGTCGCACCAATCCACTAAGGTGAGCTATCACAACTTTTACTCAAAATCAAGGAGAACCAATTCATGAAGCATGGGAACACTTTCATGAATTACAAAGGAAATGCCCACATCACGACATCCCTCATTGGCAACTAATGCATATCTTTTATTATGGATTGCAAGAGGGCATTCACAATCTGGTCGATGCCTCTTTTGGAGGGAATTTCTTGAATCACGACCCAGAATCTGCCTCAGAACTGTTCAAAGGGATGGCGGAAAACTCAATCAACAACGCATCAATGTCTCAATTCACGCAAGGCACCAATACAGCGCATCAAAACCCACATAAGGGCATTCACAAGATCGGTAATCCGTCTAGTTCCAAGGATTTAGAGATTATTACAGAAAAACTGGACAAAGTCAACATCATAGCGAAGCATCTCGACGAGGTCTGAAACACGATGAAATCTCTTACACCTCTACTTGTTACGTAAAATCCCGCTCACTTACCTGTTTCGCAAATTCCCATGAGAAGGGAATTTTTGAATAATCTGGATTCTAGAGAACCATCTTCCTTGGGTTTTCTATCTAATCCTGCACTGATCCAAGGAGGGACCTTTGTCCCACAATCTTTCCCACCTCTGTCCCCACTTCCTATTTTTGCAGAAAACACGCCTTATCCTTTAGATTTACATGCCATTCAGGAATATGCACCAAGATCGAACCCATATTCTAGTTCCCATAATCTTGGATGGCGTAATTGCCTGAATTTCTCTTGGTCTGACCATGCACAAAGACCATCATATCCGACTCAGACCAGACAAAACTAGCCTACGTTGCCATTTCAGCAACCAAATGCGAGGCCATTTTACGCGGGTTCGTAGAACATTGCGTGGCTAAATAGAGATTCGTAGCTTGACCAGATTTTGTGAGCTGTGACTGAGAGCCAGTGATTGAATGCTGAAGCTCTTGCTAAAGTAGAACGGCAATGTTCAACAGAATTGGCTGATCCTATAGGCCAAATCATGCAGTTAGCTAAATCTCATCAGCTAGGGGCCCTTCCATCCCAACCAGTTCTAAACCCTAGGAATATCTAGCAGAGACCACACCTGGGAGTTCAAAATCCAAATCAAGGACATGTCCATTTCCTTAATCAAGTACCCTTGAGTCAAAATCTGAATCAGAATCCACCCTCTGCTACTCATGATTACGAGTATCTAAGTCAGCTGCAATCATTCCAAATCAAGGCAACTAGCCTTTACTCTCTAATCCATCTTTCCAGCACTAGCAAGCATCTTCTTCTTCGCATGCGGGTATTAACTCTGTTACAACCCGCCGTGGAACTTCCGCTAGGGATCCAGTATATCAGTATATCCAAGGAACCTATCCCAAGACCCTAGTACATCTAGAATGACCCCTGTTTCTACACCTGTAAGAGGTGCAGAACCGATCCCTCAATTCCCGCTAATTCACGAGATTTGGGAAATACCTCAGTAGAATAGGAAATCCAAGTCCCATTCCCAAAAGCTTTGAAGAAGACTAAGAAATAAAAGCAACCTGTTACATTAGATGAGGATTTAGTTAAAATTTTTGAACAAGTACATATTAATATTCCACTCCTAGATGCTACCAAACACATTCCAACTTATGCGAGATTTCACATGGAATTGTGTACTCCTAAGCGTAAGCCGAAGAAAGGAAGCACTGTGGTACTCTTAGAGCATGTGAGCTTTATCATCTCGAGTATGCTTCCTTTGAAAAAGAAAGATCCAGAATCACATTTACACTACTTAAGATGTCTTTTTATGCATGTTCTTAAGCATAGGATTGCATTGCATGATATAAATATTGCATAACATGCATCATCTTGCATTTAGAGTAGTCTGGATAAAATAGAGGTTAATTATCTCCTTTTATGTGCTTGGACAGGGCAAACATTTTATCGAGACCTCGGATCGAAGATTCAACCATACAGATGTGATCAGGGCGATGATTGGAGTTCAACAACTCCAAGATCGCCTTAATCAGGCATCTGTAGCATCAGAGAGTGATCGGGGAACCCTAGAAGATCAAGGGCAAAGATGATGTAAATCCACACTTCAAATGACAAATCCGACCACACGGATGGATTCGGGTCGGCGATCGCAGCCTAACGACGCAAAAATCAAGTCAATCTGACACCCGTGGCACCATCTACAACATCTAGAAGATGGATGGCCAAGATAGCGCCACGTGGTGCCATCTCAGCTGTGCAACCGGCCCCCAGCACCGCCGCACCTTCTCTTCTTCAATCAGAGCTCCGCTTCTCCACCATTGGATCAAGATCCAACGGCTGTGGATGCGATGCCCTAAATTCATTCGAGCGACCATCCGCGCTCCGCTGCGCAATGGGCGAGGGAGTTATCGCGAGCAGCAGACGCGAGTTCGAGCCGCAGCGAGTAGGCGAAGGGTGCGGGCGTGCGTCAGATCTTGATCGGGCGGCCGTCCTCTCTTAATAGCGTCGATGCGCTATCACATGCCTGCGCCTTACGTGGCATCACACGCATTGAGCGGGCGCGCAGTGAGGCGGGCGAAGGCACAATCTGGGCCGTCTGATCACGAGATCGGACGGCAGTGGACGGCTGAACGTGCGGCGAGCGTTAGGTGCGAGCAGATGAGTAGGCGTGTGCGTCCAATGCCCACTACGCCCACGTTGTGGCTTTAGCGACGATTTTATCCGTCACTAAAGACCACTTATTTAATGTTTTAAGGATGTAATGACCAATTTTCCCCCACTCCTTGCAACTATAAAAGGAGACCCCCTCCACACAAAATTCTCATCCCTTCCTTCTCTTCTCTACCTCTCCAAAGCTCAAGAGAAGCTTATCCCACACCCGGGATGCTTCTCGCGAGATAAAGTCCAAATTTTCATCCCGCTTCGGAAGTGGATCCCGCGATGATGGCATGCTACTCCGTTCCCGTTCTTCTGCTTCATTCTCCTTCGTCCTGCTTCATTCTCCTTCGTCCAGGCATCGTCCCGTCCGGTTCATCCTCCAAGCGACCGTCAAAGAGGATATCTCTCTCCCCATTCTTTTTACTGCTTTCGAGAATAGATTTACTTCTTTCTAAAGTAGTTCAGTTCATCCTCCAAGCGGCCATCGAGGATGATATTTCTCTCTCCATTCTTTTACTGCTTTCTAGAGTAGATTTACCGCTTTCTAGTGTAATCATTTTCCCACTTTCTATTCGGAATATTTAGTGTAATGAACAATCCCTTTTGATAATGAATTCCTTGTTTATTCTACATCTTATTTTGATTTCTGTTTGTAATATTCTCTCTTACTCTCTCTCTCTCTCTTCTATTTGTTGTAAATAGTTAGATAGTTTTAAATTGAATTACTTTATGACAAATAAAAACAAACACGGTTTTTAAATCAAACGTCCGCCTCCCTATGTTCGACCCGGAATTTTCATTTCGGTATAAATTTTATTTGTTGAACACGAGTTCTTCACTTTCAAACTACAACGACAGGTTTTTCAAAATCGAACACGTTAGTGTAGCAATTCGTACGTTCAACATTTTGGCGCAGTTGCCGGGGAGGCGACGATCTTTGATTTTTCTTTTCTTCGCGTTTTTATAACTTACAAATCATTTACCTCACTTCTCTCCTTTCTTATTGTAATTGCAGGTACTCTTTCGAGACAGGCAAAAGTAGTAGATGAGAGAAAAGTGCTGTGGAAGGTTCTGTGAGTTATCCCCCACCCATTAGATTTTATTTCATCACATAATAACACAAACATCAATCAACCTAGGTGTTCTTATAAACTCTAAGGTTAGATTGTTTGTTGTTTGACACCCACACCCGCCCCTACCCTTACATTAGAAAAGACAAAAGAAAAAAAAATTCACGGAGGTACACGACCTCATCTGATTTTCAAACTCAACCGGTAAACCGATCTTTGGAGTCGGTACACACATTCAAACACATAATTGAGTAGAAATTAGATTAGGTAATCATTTGTGTGCCTAATTAAGTGATGCAACAGGCCAATTGTTTAAGTTGTTTGGGCTGCACCACTCCAATTAAAATCAACTCATGAAGTAGCTGCCACTTAGGTTCAACGCTTAGGGATTTACTAGGCACTCCACATTCTTTTTAAGCTTTAAAGGAAAACATCTTCACCGGTGTTTGCAAAACCTAGTGTGCCAACGAAACTTGCTTGAAAATACCTAATGTTGAATACTAAAAGCTACTAAGCAAGATTTGAACTCTAAAATTCACCACATCAGAAATAATCTTGCTTGAAAACCACTGGTTGTGCATGCACACACAAATCAATCAATCGTTAAGGGCACAACCCATTTAAGGGCCCATCACATTCTAAAGCACATTCAAACCTAGCCCTAAATAAAACAGAGTAGACGTTGGCCTTAAGGATTGGACTCGCTCTTCAGAACCCAGAATGAGATTATTTTTGATTAGTTTGTTTCTACTGTTCAATCTGATCTCTAGCTAGGGGAGCAGAATCAAACGATCGCGACTGGGGGGGTACACTAGGAATTGGAGGCGCAAGCCAAAGGAAGAACCTTCTCCCCAGTCCCTCCTTCTAACTGGTTGGATTGAATAGACAGAAGTAGATCAAATCGTTTCTCTATCTCAAGATGGGTTTTGGGAGTCTGTAGGTCTTTAAGCTAACCCACTTAAGGACAGGTTTGATTGTTTGTATTGCAGGGCACCTTTCTTCCTCCTGTGTCTCATGAATCCTTCCACATATTACACGCATTCCCACTCTTTCCTTCCCGTTTTGAATTATCCTCAACATGACGATTATCCTGACTCGTACTGTAATCAACCATCAGTTAGTTGGGGTAACTCAGATTGGGGATACAGTTTCGAACCTCCGTGTTTAAGGTCTAACCCTGAACACTTTGATTGTGATTTTTATCCTTCTCAGAGCCATATCGATTATAGATCGTCACCCTATTATGCACAACCTAATACAATCAACAATCAAGAAGGATACACTGATCCTTACCCATCCTCTGATTACACTACCTATAGGTCATCACTACCTTTTGAACAATCTGAAATGACCTATTATCAGGAAGGGTATAACGAATCTCAATTCATTAATTCCCCTGCATTGACCCCAAACCCACCTAACCCCGAACCAACTCATTTGGTTCAGGTTAACCAGGTTCAAGATAAGGTTCTGGCTAACTTGAGGAATATCATTCAATCTTTAGAAGTTCAGCCAATACCTTACATTGAGATATTTTAGGCCCTGATTGAAATGATTGATGATTTAAACAAGTCTTTGTTGGATTGGCTCCAGAATGTTAAGGATAAGAACCCGGGTGAGTTTCTACTGGGAAATTAGCGAAATTGAGGATGAGATTCGTGGTCGCTTTGATTCAATCATGGGATGATTCCCAGGATGAACTCCCTTCGGGAAAACCAATGACAGAACCCGCTCAGGCACCTGTTGGGAGGGACATGTGTTACAAGGCAGACTAGATTGAATTAAAGCAACCAATTAAGGAAGATCTGATTTCTTCACCTAAGATCCCTGAGCCGGGTTACGAGGAAACGTATGCCTCCTTGGAACAGAAAGTGACAGATGATTTTGGGACATACATTGATACGGATCCTGATTTCTTTGATGGTGAAGATTCAAGTTGCAAAGTCTCACACAAGTTTTCAGAACACGATTTTTGTGAGACGATTGGGCCTGAGGAATCTAATAGATCATTTAATAGCCCAATAATTGAGGAAACTGATCTTAGCACACATTATGAATCCAGAATCGCATTTTATAGAGGATTCAATTCAATGCCCTGATTATCAGTTACACCCCGTTGAGCTTATTGATAATTCTATTTCTGAGATAATTAGACCCAAGTCAATTTTGATTCTGCCACATCATTTAGACTTGGAGATTTCAGATGGGGTGATTAATATACAAGAGGTCCTAGAATTTGACATGTTGAATGAGGAGGATAGGAACTGGGAAGTTCTGATTTGGGAAGTTAACTTTGGAGGAAATAGAAGATTGAGTCGAAGGGTGCATATTAAGCTGAAACCATCAAATCAGAACCCTGATGACATCTGTTCTGAGGATGTTCAACCCAAGCACACATTCGACGATTATCCTTTTGAGCTTAATTTCTCTGTAACCCAACTTTTTGGTCTTGGGTTGCATCCTCATAAATCGTAGGCCCGACCGCACTTATATTCTGATTTTAGGTTTGGATAAATTTTATCCAGAACCTAAGATATTCTCGATTATAGGGGATGGGTCTGCACCACAATCTGGTCCACATCTGTGGACATCTACTGACAGGTCAGAGGATTCTTATGTTTATTCTGATTCTGACCTGCACTTGTGAATTCTTCATTTCTCTTCTTTGTATAGTGTGCCTAGCTGACGGCACTAAACTCAGCACATATACAGTTCTTTTTAGTTTTCATCTCAGAGCGAACCTAACATTCACGCAATTCAGGTGCTTTCTACGCTTTTCCACTCTGTTTTATGTCTTTTTAATACAATGAGGATATTGCATTAGATAGGCATGGGGGGGTGGATATTCATCTCTGAATTCATTCGTTAGCTCCGTGGATTTGTTTTATTTTCTTTTATTAAAAAAAAATTTTGAATTAGGAAAGAGAACTTGGGTTTAAGAAAATTTTCAATCTTAGGAAATACTACATTATGATTTGAACACGAAGACCCTTCAGGTCTTTGGACTTAATCAGCCCATGTATCAACTAAAATGTGGATTTATTTTTTGAGTTCTCGCCAACCTGAATTTTATTTTAATTGGAGTAAATAAGTTTGGGTGATAAGTACACAACTTATCAACCTGCCCTCTGATTTGAGGGAATTTTGAGTTTCTAGCATCTACACACTATCTTGTCACTGACTCATTGTTCGACGATTTTAACAAAAATTGGGTAGCTAATGAACCTTCTAGGATGATATGGCTGGCAAGTTATCATGGGTAACAGCCCATAGGTAGGTTGTTCAGAGCCCAGTCACTGGACCTTTCTCTTTTTGCTGCCTTTAGGTAAATCTTAAACCAGGGAAGCCACCTACTTAAAAAAAAAAATCAAAAAGAAAAGGAGAAAATAAAAAAAGAAATAAGCCATATTTCGCCGCACGAGTATGGCTGGCAAGTTGTCGGTGGTAATAACTCATCGACCTGTTGTCCAGAACCCAGCTCAGTAAATGCACTAAAAATTCCCAAAACACTTAGGAAGAAGCAGAGAAGTAGAATAAATCAGGGAGATATACACTGGATTCACCCTTGTGTTGACCCCGTAAAAAAATAAAAGTAGGGAGAAAGCTACCGGTTGTAAAGATACATCTTTAGGCAGAATTCTTTTTTGAGGTCACCTAGATGCGTAGAAACCCAATGTCTGTTTTAATTGCCGGTCAATAAGTCTATCACATTCACAATAAGATGCTTAGAACTTAAGGTTCTCATCAAATCTTGGGTGAGTTGAATAGCCGTAGAAAGCCACTCTTAAACCCTAAAATTTGAAAATCCAAAAAATTAGAAAAGAGGAAAAATAGAAAAAGAAATTTTTCTTTGAATAAGGCAAGGGCTTGAGGCGGTTTGCATTTTGGCAGATACTCGAGCACTATTGTGTCTTTGAAAGTTCAGATCTTAAGTAGGTAATTTCTTAATGATTGAAAATAACTCATGCCCAAATAATCCAACCTAATTCTTTTATAAATAGCATATAGTTTTTGCTTGGGACTAGCAAAAGATAGGCATGCGGGTGTGATGTAAACACATTTACACTACTTAAGATGTCTATTTATGCATGTTCTTAAGCATAGGATTGCATTGCACGCTATTAATATTATATAACATGCATCATCTTGCATTTAGAGTAGTTTGAATAAAATGGAGGTTAATTGTCTCCTTTTATGTGCTTGGATAGGGCAAACTTTTTATCTGTACCTCGGATCAAAGATCCAACCGTACAGATGTGATCAGGGCGATGATTGGAGTTCAACGACTCCAAGATCACCCCAATCAGGCATCTGTAGCATCAGATAGTGATCGGGGAACCCTAGAATATCAAGGGCCAAGATGGTGTAAATCCACACTTCAAACGAAAATCCGACCACACGGATGGATTCGGGTCGACGATCGCAGCCTAACGACGCAAAAATCAAGTCAATCCGACACCCGTGGCACCATCTACAACATCCAAAAGATGGACGGCCAAGATGGCACCACATGGTGCCATCTCAGCCGTCCAATCATCCCACAGCATCGTCGCACCTTCTCTTCTTCAATCAGAGCGCTGCTTCTCTGCCCTTGGATCAAGATCCAACGGCTGTGGATGCGATGACCTGATTTCATCCACGCGACCATCCACGCTCTGCAGCGTAGTGGGCGAGGGAGTTATCACGAGCAGCGAAAGCGAGTTCGAGCCGTAGCGAGCAAGCGAAGGGCGCGAGCTTGCGTTAGATCTTGATCGGGCAGTCGTCCACACTCAATAGCTTCGACGTGCTATCGCATGCCTGCGCCTCACGCGTTGGGTAGGTGTGTAGTGAGGCGGGTGAAGGTGCGATCTGGGTCGTCCGATCGCGAACGTGCGGTGAGTGTTAGGTGCGAGCAGACGAGCAGGCGCGCACGTCCAACGCCCACTACGCCCACGTTGGGGCTTTAGCGATGGTTTTATCATTCACTGAAGACCCCTTATTTAATGTTTTAAAGATTTAATGACCAATTTGCCCCCACTCCTTGCAACTATAAAAGGAGACCCCCTCCACATGAAATTCTCATCCCTTCCTTCTCTTCTCTACCTCTCCAAAACTCATGAGAAGCTTATCCCACACCCGGGATGCTTCTTGCGAGATAAAGTCCAAATTTTCGTCCCCGTTCGGAAGTGGATCCCACGACAATGACGACGTGCTGCCCCATTCCAGTTCTTCTGTTTCATCCTCCTTCTTCCTGCATCGTCCTCCTTCATCCAGGCGTCGTCTCGTCCGACTCGTCCTCCAAGCGACCGTCAAGGAGGATATCTCTCTCCCCATTCTTTTTACTGCTTTTTAGAATAGATTTACTGCTTTCTATAGTAGTTTAGTTCGTCTTCCAAGCGACCGTTGAGGAGGATATTTCTCTCTCCATTGTTTTACTGCTTTCTAGAGTAGATTTACCGCTTTCTAGTGTAATCATTTTCACGCTTTCTAGTCGTAATATTTAGTATAATGAACAATCCCTTTTGATAATGAATTCCTTGTTTATTCTACAGCTTGTTTTGATTTCTGTTTGTAATATTCTCTCTTACTCTCTCTCTCTTCTATTTATTGTAAATAGTTAGATAGTTTTAAATTGAATTACTTTGTGACAAATAAAAACAAACGCGATTTTTAAATCAAACATCTGCCTCCCTGTGTTCGACCTGGAATTTTCATTTTAGTATAAATTTTATTTGTTGAACACGAGTTCTTCGCTTTCAAACTACAACGATAGGTTTTTCAAAACCAAACATGTTAGCGTAGCAATTCGTACGTTCAACATACTCTCAGAGCATGTGAGCTTTATAATTTTGAGTACGCTTCCTTTGAAAAAGAACGATCCAGAATCTCCATTTATTTCCTGTATAATTAGGGACCAGTGTTTTGATAGAGCCCTCCTAGATTTAGGAGCATCTATTAACCTTATTCCTTCATCTTTGGTAGATCATTTCCAAATAGAAAACCTTAAGTCTACCAATGTGACTTTACAACTAGCTGATAGATCTATTAAGTCACCTAAAGGAATGTTGGAGGATATAATTGTAAGAGTTCGGGCCTTCTATTTTCTAGTGGATTTCATTGTACTTGATATGGAAATACTCGAACACATTAGAGATACCCCAATTATTTTAGGGAGACACTTTTTGGCCACTGCAAAGGCCAATATAGATTGTTAATTTGGAAAGATTGAATTGAAATTCGGGGAGAAGACAATTAAATTGGATATATTTAGAGCGTCTAGAGGATTGGATTGCAACTGGATTGAGGAAATGAGATCTATTTCAGTTTTTTAGGATGACCTTAGTTCCTTAGAACTAGATAACACATCTTTTGACATCTTATACCCTCAAAATGAAAACCCATTATCAGAATCTATACTCGATCCTAAATCTGAATCTCACGACTCATTTCATTCACTTTTTGCAATTGAAAATCCCACCCCAAATCCTATTGTTGATCCTACTCCTGCATTAGAGTTGAAGCCATTGCCTGATAATCTTAAATATGTTTATCTAAAACCTGATCAAACATATCCTGTAATCATTAATTCTCATCTTTCTGAATCACAAGAATCAAAATTAATCAAGGTTTTACGAGATCATAAGAAGGCAATTGGGTGGACTTTACACGATCTCATCGGAATTAGCCCCAATTTTTGTACTCATCGCATCTATATGATGGGGCACGACCTTCAAGAGAAGCTCATAGACGCCTGAATCCAAATTTAAAGGAGGTCGTAAAGAAAGAAATAATCAAGTGGCTAGATGCTAATATTATTTATCCTATATCCGATAGCCCTTGGGTGAGTCCAATTCATGTGGTACCTAAAAATGCAGGACTCACCATAATCAAGACTAAATCTGGAGAAACCATTCCCACACTAATTGTGAATTTGTGGCAGGTTTGCATCGACTATCGTAAGCTCAACACGGTTACAAAGAAGGACCACTTTCCTTTGCCATTCATTGATCAGATCCTTGAGAGATTAGCTAGTAATAGGTTCTTCTGCCTATTGGATGGTTACTCTAGATATAATCAGGTAGCAATTCATCCTGAATACCAAGAGAAAACGACTTTCACCTGCCCCTTCGGAACCTTTGCTTTCTAAAGAATGCCATTTGGGCTTTGCAACGCACCCGCGACTTTTCAGCATTGCATGTTAGCCATTTTCATCGAGATGGTGGGTGAATATATGGAGGTTTTTATGGATGATTTTTCAATCTTTGGGGAAACATTTGATATCTGTATGGATAATTTGTCGAAGATTCTCAAGAGATGTATAGAAGTGAATCTTGTCCTCAGTTGCGAGAAGAGCCATTTTATGATTCTAGAGGGCATTGTACTTGGCCACCTTGTGTTTGAGAGAGGTATCCAAGTAGATCGAGCCAAGATCAATCAAATTTCAAATCTTCCAATTCCTGACTTGATCAAAGGCATCAGATCTTTTCTCGGGCATGTAGGATTCTATAGAAGATTTATACTTGACTTTTCAAAGATTTCCCAACCACTTACAAACCTCCTCACAAAGGATACGACTTTTGAGATGAGTGAGGAGTGTATATCTGCATTTGAGACATTGAGAGACAGAGTTATACAGGCTCTGATCTTGCAACCACCTAATTGGGATTTACCGTTTGAAATCATATGTGATGCATCAGATTACGCAATTGGAGCTGTTTTGGGACAGAAAATTGAGAAAAATCCGATAGTGATTTACTACACTAGTAAGACTTTGAATGAGGCACAAAGGAATTACATAGTTACGGAAAAGGAATTACTAGCGATAGTATTTGGATTAGAAAAGTTCAGATCTTATATACTCGAATCTTGAATCATTGTGTACTCTGATCACTCAGCTATTCAACACCTTCTATCTAAAAAGGACACAAAACCTAAGTTGATCAGATGGATCTTGCTTTTGCAAGAGTTTTACCTAGAAATTCGTGATAAGGCGAGACAACAGAATGTTGTTGCCGATCATCTTTCCCACCTTCCTTCTAATACTATTGAATCATCTCCTCCAATCACTGAACATTTTCCTGATGAACATCTTTTGACTATATCCTCAAATCTTCCTTGGTATGCAGATATTGTTAACTATCTGGTTACACATCAATTCCCACCAGACTGGGATGGGAATTGCAAATTACAACTCAAATCAGAAGCCAAATACTATTTCTGGGAAGATCTGTATCTTTTCTGACTATGCAATGATCAAATCATCAGGCGTTGTGTTACTTCTTCTGAGATTGATTCTATCCTTTCTTTTTGTCATGACTAGGCTTGTGGTGGTCATTTTTCTAGTCATAAGACCATTGCAAAAGTTCTGCAATGCGGGTTTTATTGGCCCACTTTATTTGCAGATTCATAGACATATTGTAAGGCATGTAGTCGCTGCCAAACTCTTGGTAGCATGTCCCAAAAATAAATGATGCCTCTGAATTCGATTGTCATCTGTGAAATCTTTGATATTTGGGGCATAGATTTTATGGGTCCATTTTCGTCCTCTTTTGGCTTCGAGTATATTTTACTTGCTGTTGATTATGTGTCTCGTTGGATTTAAGCCATACCCACACGCACAAATGATCATCAAGTTATTATTCCTTTTATACATAGTCATATTATCGCTCGTTTTGGGGTACCTCGTGCCATCATTTCTGACGGCGGTTCCCATTTTAATAATGCCTAGTTTAGGAAATTATTTATGAAATATGGTGTTACACATTGCATCTCTACACTTTATCATCCCCAAACCGATGGGCAAACCGAGGTCTCTAATCGGGAGATCAGAAAGATCCTTCAAATGAAAATTCGACCCGATAGCAAGGATTGGTCTTCCCATTTAGATGAGGCTTTGTGGGCTTATAGGACTGCCTACAAAACACCAATAGGCATGTCACCATATAGACTTGTTTACAAGAAACCCTATCATCTTCCCATAGAAATTGAACACAAGGCCTATTGGGCAATTAAAGCCTGTAATTTGAACCTCGCAAAGGCTAGTGATCATCGTAGGTTGCAACTTAGTGAACTTGAGGAATTACGTCATGATTCTTATGAGAGTTCAAAGCTGTATAAGCAAAAACTTAAAGCCTTCCACGATAGACATATTTCCCGCAAATCTTTTACACCTGGTCAGAAGGTGTTGCTTTTGATGCCCGTCTGAAGCACTTCCTTGGGAAACTTAGGTCTAAATGGCAAGACCATTTATTGTTGTTAGAGTCTTCGACAATGGAGTTGTCGAAATCACCGAACCCAACAATGATCAACCCTTCAAAGTTAATGGTCAACGTTTAAAACCTTTCTTGGAACCACATGTTCTGGGACTTGTTGGAGACTGTTACATGCTCCATTAGGGCTTGTCATCTATCCATTCACATTTTGTATATAGCTGTTTCCTGTTTTCTACAATTTTCTCTTCCTATACAATTGAGTCTATATCTGATTTATCACTTCATTCTACACTGATTACCTTCACTTAGTCCTACTGACCACTTCGACCTTTGATCAAAATTGAAATCATCCACACAGAGATCTTCGATCTCCACTATCCGACTCCTTCCATCACCCTACACTAAGTGAAGTGTAATATCTTCTTCACCCTTCTTACAATGAGGACATAATAAAATCTTGGCTTGGGGGGATGTGAAGTGAAATTTTCACTTCAAGTATATTTGTAGAGAAATTATAAAAAAAACACATAAAAATTAAATACCCACGAAATTTTAAAAAAAGGAAATACCAAAAATTTTAAAAATTAGAAATAACAAAAAATACCCTAAAAAATTAAAAAATTTTATAAAGCATAAAAATAAAAATATACAAATATAAAAATTTGAAAATTACAAAATCATAAAAATAATAAAGGGGTTTTACATTTTCAATAAAGAAAAGAAGAAAAAGAAGATACCAAAAATATATTTATACTAGCAATTAAGAGCTTAATTTTTCTTTTAGGTCAGAAATCAAAAATAAAAATATATATTGTAAATAGTATGTAATAAGAGCATTAAATCCTTATTTATATTTTTACTTATAAGAAATTTTAAATAGGATTTTATTTAAGTTAGAATCTAAAACCCTAAGGATCTATTTTTCTGTTCTTTACCCTAAAATAAAGTAACTAAGGTGTATTAAGTTCAAAACTTGAGTTTTGGAATTAAATTGTAACTTTTTAGTCAATTAGACTAAGTAATCCTTTTGCTTTTGGAACATTTGTTTTTATCATCAAGTTAAGTAAAAAGGCCAGATATTCAGAGTTAATTAAGTAAAGAGTTGGTAGAATCTTAGTCTTAAGGTCTATCAGGCTATAGTTAGCTTAATCAACTAAGGACATTTGGCTAGACTTGGCAAGTTATGTCTTCATAGATCCTGTAGGAGGAAACTAAAAGTTTGAAGGACCTGAGAGTGAATGGCTTTGCTGTCCAAGCTCTGGTTTGAAAGCCAAGTAACCTAAGCGTCTAAAATTCACACACATAGAGTTGTCTTGTTGGCATCTAAGACCGCAGAAATACAGAGGTTAAGAGATCGATTCTAAATCCTCTTTAGTCCAAGGATTTCCATGGGGCGGCTCTTGAAAGGGTGAAGGATGTGCCACTCACCTAGAAAAAGGATATGGAGTATATGTAAGTCAGAAAAATGGGAAGGGGGAGAAAAAGAAAAAATAAATAAAAATAAAAAGAATAAAACACCCTACAGTTAAGTACCTCGTTACAAATAGGTACTTATGTAGTTTATCCACCAAATAAAGCATCTCGGTACAAATGGATGCTACCCTTCCTTCCATTAAATAAAAAAACACCTCGCTACATATGGGCGTTCTATCCTATAGAAAAGAGTTTAAAAAATATGGAGATAAAAATTAGGAATAAGAGACCCAGTGGTTCACCAGGGAGATATACACAAAAAGTGTTGACCTCGAGATAGAAAATTAGTGAGGAGAAAGCAACCAAACCTGAGTAAGGCCAAGCCAAAGGCTTGAATTGGAATAACTTGGATTGGAAATTGATGTCTTAAGATCTGGATTTTTGCAACTTTGGATGCCTTTAGGACAATTCTCTTCACAAGCATGAATGCTTTAAAATCATAGCTACTAAACCTTTGTATTGCACAGTGAAGCCTAAGAAATCAGGTTTTGAGGGCTTGCAGTTAAGACCTAAAGGAGAAAGATTGACAAAACCCTAGGTCCAAAAGTCTATCCTCGGTACTGTAGGCTGGCAGATTAGGGTTTTACAACACTAAGTGTGATTAATAATGAGTATCTAGCTAATTTGCTAAAACATAGATTAATAAAAATTAGATTTCATAAACTAAAGGATTAACTTAAGTCTACTGAGTTTTTGAGTTAAAATTTAATTTTCAACTCTTAAGTTTTGTTTTCTTAAAACACTTTGAATTCTGAGTTTCTAGGGTTTAGAATTATTACAGAGAATGAGTGGGTTTTTGGGATTCTAATTTTTGATAAAATTTCCATCAAAAAACTCTATTTTTAATAGAGTGTGTTTTGAGAAGTATTTTTGAGGCATTAAGGAGATTCCCACAGAATGCTCTGTATATTTATGGGTACTTACTTATATATATACATAAAATCTAAAAAAAATTAATATTCAAAATTCTAACCTAAGCAATCCTCTACTTCGTTTTTATTTATATTAATTTAAACCCAAGTGTTTAAATCATCATATTTCTGGTTAATTTTGCTAGGGACTAGAAAAACTTTGGCTTGAGGGTATGATGAGAGGTTCATCATGGCTTCTAATTATCCCTAGTTAACTAGTCTTCCTAGTTAATTAGCTAAGAATATGTGTATATAAGGGTTAATTATAGAATAAGTGATCAATCATTAAAGGACCTTAAAATAAGTTTAAAATGCAAAATTATTAGCCAATTAATATTATTAATAATTTAATTAATAAATGGACTCGAAATATCATTAATTATTTACCTAATTAATGTATTAATTAACTTAAGCACAATTTATAACTATGTAATAACTTAAGTAACTTTACTTAATTAAATAAATTAAGTTAAAAAGGTCAAAAATGTAAATCCAAGGTTTATATATAATATTTATCCAATTTATAATCATATATAAAAAGTTGAAAAAAATTTAAATTAAAATAAGCCTTGAAAACCTCAGTTTACATTTTAGTCCTTAGGTTTTATTTTAATCGAGTCCTTTTTATTCACTTAGGTCCTTAGCTTTCCTTGCATTTAGGTCCCTGTATACATCTTCTTCATTTCTTCTTCAGCCATTTCGACAGTTGATGACAGGAGGTACTTTCACCTGCCGATCACCATTCATTTGATGCTCGTCCACCTTTGCCAAGCTTCTAGAGCTTACGCTCGCCACCACCTTTTCATCCATCGGTCTGGATGAAGCTGTAATCCTATTTAGGGTTTGAAGATAAACTCACCGGTGTCAGAGAGGACGCCGGTGGTTACCTCGCACCTGGACACTACTCCGTCCAGATTCACCCTCCTCAGACGCCGCAACCTATAAATACCCCTCCACCTCTTCGATTTCAAGAGGTTAGCTCCCTTCCCACTTCCCCCTACTGAGCTAACAGATAGGATATTCACTCCAAATCCGACGACCTTCTCCTGCCTCCACCTTCTTCCTCTGATCATCTCCACTCGTCTCTGATCTCCGTCGTCGTCCGCTGAGTCTTCTGATGAAGTGCTGACGTCGGACTTCACCTCTGTTTCTCGCCAACACCCGAGCACTTCTTCCTCCGCCCCTCTGATTTCCTCTTCCATTAAGGACCTTCGACGAAGACTTCTCTACCCCCTTCATCCAGGTAATAGTAGGATAGGTAAGTTAGAGTAATTAGAGTAGTTAATTAGGTAGTTTAGTTAGGATTAATGACAATTCTTTTCGTCATCTTCCTTAGCTCCGACGAGCTCTTTGAGCTTGATTGGAGCATTTTTTTGTCTTTTTGATTCACTGATCACCTTCTACAATCCTTCATGATCATTTCTGACACATTAATTTCTTGATTTTAACACTTATATGCCTAATCCACCTCCACCTTCATCAGTTGCTTCCGCTGTCCATGGCGGACGTCACCGAGGGCAATTCAAATGCACTGGGGCCCTCCATCACCTAGTCATCATCTAAGGGCCCTGATTTTCATATTAATTTGATTAAAAATCACTTACAACTAATACGCCTAAATTTCAACCTCTTGAGCTAGCTGTCAATGGTGGCTTAGGAGGAGTTTCTCCATCTAGTTAGTCACCTAGAACCATCACCACACCCCACTGACATGTTCCCTTAACTCAATTGACTGAGAGAACTCGGCCTGAGTTCCAGCAAACTCAAAATACACTCTCTATGAATTCACTACACATCTTTTATTTTAACCAACAATTGAGTGAATTATTGAGCTCCTGAGGTTCCTTGAGACTTCAGGAGACTTTTCAGATCTTTAATGGCCTATTTTAATGATTTTTAAACACTTTCAGCCATTGTCTGGACTCACCAGAGCTCCGATGAGCTCCGACGAGTCAAAAATAGTCTTCAAGCCATAGAACTTCTTGAGAAGCTCCAGATTGCTTTATTGAGGCTTAAGGATTCTATTTTGAGGTTTATTTTGATGTTTTGAGGCCTGGAGCTCCATATAGGCCACGGTCTTTTCTAACTCCGACGGAGTTGGAGATGACTGTTCATTAGGGTTTAGCTTGATGTAAGAGGCCTAGAAGCATTAAGAAGATGCTCTGAGGTCAAACCTATGGATCAATCACTTAGAAAAGCTGTAGTTTGTTTTGTCGAACAAACTCATTTTGGATCTCAGGTGGTAGACTTGAAACCCTAGAATTCATGGTTGAAATCTCTTCTTGAGACCCTGAATCTGTTCCTGAGGTGTAGTAGAGTTGATTTGAGGCATTTATTTCATCTAAGATAGCCTAATGAAGAAAGTCAAATTTTGAGGCTTAGTGGTCAACCTCAGGTCTGATTCGATGATTGAGATATTTATTAGGGGAATTGATTGATTAAATGATTCCTGGGATGATTTTAGATGATTTAGAATTTATTTGGATAAGTTTTATTTAGGATTTTACAAGAATTTAATTTCTATTCAAATTGGGTTCATTTGAACCCAAAACTAACATTAGTGTTTTTCTAATGAGATTCAGATGCAAATGTTGTCCAGCTTGAATCTTTACAACCTTTAGAGGCTATTTAATTTGATGCTATTGTTTTCTCTCTATCTGTCGAGCTAATCAGAGCTGAAATTGGAGCTCTAAAGCTCCTGTAAGAAGCTTTTGAGCTTCTTCTTCTTCTAGAAGCCTCTTAGCACTCCTAGCTTTCACCATTATTTGTGGAATCATCTACTAAGATGATTCAGGACCACATCTAGAGATCAAAAGCTTCACTGCAGGGCATAAGACTTGAGTTGCTTCACTGCATGCCAGATTGGCCGTGTAAACTCTCCATTTTCACCCTTCAAATTGAAGGGTAGAATCTGTTCTGAGCATCAAATTGATGCTAAATCCCTGTAGTACACCTTTACATCTTTCCAACGAGCCCTTGTTTGCTCAATTTGGAGCTCTGAGCCGGCCGGAATCTCCAGCCAAAGTTTGGTCTGGAGGGGACTAACTTAGTCCCACATTGGTAGAACAGGAGCGCACGCCTTGGAATAAAAGGAAAAAGTGAAGAGGCCTTACCGGTCGTCAATGCTTGGCACATAATAGCATGTGTGTGTGTATGGGTGCGTGCGGTGCATGTGCCCAGGTGTGTGCACCTATGGGTACGAACGTGGGCCGATGAGCAGGCGTATGTGTGGGCCTAGGAGGCCGGAGACTATGCATATGATGATCTGAACCAAAAATAAACCACCTAATACAAACTAGGCTTGGACCCAGTAGGGTCTGGTCCCACCCTGAGAGGGGTGCTGTGTATCCCCAACTAGTCTGAGCCACCAATTAGAAAACCAATTTTTGGTTCAAGTGTGGTTAACCTGCACAGTTAAAGAATCGGAAGAAAAAGAGAAGAGAGGAAGGTTAAGAGACTTAACAAAGAAGAGAAGAAGAGCTCAAAGAAAAGATCACAGAGAAGTAAAGAAAGAGTGAGAAAGAGAGAGAGATGGTAGATCAGATAGAAGAAGAAGAGAAGAAGAATCAAGGCTGAAGATTAAAGAAGAAGAAAAAAAATGGAAATTAAAGAGTTTTACGATGCCTGATTTTTTTTATTTCACTTCAATAACATTTCTTTTTTAGCTTAATTGATGTAATAAGGCACTTGTATTCATTTGAATTTCTTTTTCTTGCCTTAATCTTTTGTAAATAAGATGAAATTAGTGAAATAAACATGCTTACTTGCTTTTAATAATAAATCACATGTGTAAATATGTTTTTTTTCCTTATGGAATTTTGCATGTCTTTTAATTGAATATCCTTTATGAAAGATTCATATTCTTAAAGTAATCTAATTATAATTCTAATTGATTAAGTAATTAGTAATTTATGTTTAGGATTTAATGGTGAATTAAGTTAAGTTATGCCTCCCAGTGAATGACCTGGACTCAACCAGTTAAAAAGAATTAAAAAATCTAAAATGTTAAGTTAACTTGACCCTGTACTACACAACCGACATTAATTCGAGTTAACCTAAGTTACTTTCCATTACATTTAATTAAGCCTAAATAACTTAATTAACTGTGTTGAGAATTTAACACATTAGGCCTCCGGTGAATGGCAGCCGTTCCTCCTCCTTTGTAACTGTGGCTACAAGGATTTGACATCCAAATAGGCGGGAGGAGATCCACCGTCGAGTGAATGCTGGTAGCTGTGAAGAGTGAATGTGCAGGAGGAAGTGGAGTGATTACCTGCGGAGGAAGGAGAAAATTAATAAAATAAAATATTAGGATTATTTATACACAAATCCTTAAGTTATATGTTAATTAAAACAATGCATGTAATGCACCTAATTACATGCCATTCTCAGTCAATTCCAAATGCCTTTAATTATGAATGCAATGCATGAATTATGTAATTAAATCAGAAATATAAATTAATCTATTTACATCCTAATGCATGCTAAATAAATGGATGTGTTACCTTAATGTTTAAGCATTTAGACATTTAATTAGCTCATAAATGTGAGCTTATCACCCAGCGGTTAAAGCACCCATGCGTAGATGTATTAAGTCTAAGTTCAGTTTTCCCTTGCATTTTTTATAAGAGAGGTAGCGAGGGACTATTATTCTGAGAGTTCTCCCTTTTCTTATATATTCCCCTAAATCCAACATCGGATTGCCCCTAAACACAGTCTGTATCGGATTTCTTGTCCCCATCATCAATCCTCCCTGGCTTTCGATGCTTCGAGATAGCACCACCAATGGGAACCCCTAGAACCCTAGCTTTAGGCACTTTAGAATAGTGCCGCCCCTGGCATTTTGTAGCTACATTCAGGCCCTGTAGTCAACATTTCGGGATAATCCAGCCCATGGCACCTGAACCAGCACAAGTTGCATACAAGCCCCCGGTAGGATATTTAGATATCCTAAGAGACAAGCACCAAGGAGATGATATGTTATTACGCATCTTCGAGATGAGTATTTTTCATTCCACCTCTCTATGTTAGGAACTCAACCAATCAACTTGTCCCTTTGAGCGACTCTTAAGCTAGATCTTCTGGAAAATCTTTTTCATAATGGAATACTTTTGGCATTATTTCCTCATTAAGTGCAATGAACCAGATCGATGTGTGAATTTTGGGTGCTTAGGTTACTGATGAGAGCCTCATCATGAGCCATAACTAGCTCATTTTGACTCAATAAAGAAGATAAAAGCTCCTACATAACCTAGAAGAAGGCTTAACTGAACGAACAAGTGCTCTGAGAAGAAAACATGAAATAAAGGTTAAAATTGTAATTTTACCATTGCAGTACATAAACTGGATTTCTCAGAAGCAAAACATAGGTCAAATGGTCCAAATAAGGTAAAAAGAGGGTTGAGTCAATCAGAAATGAGTTTATGTGCAATCTAAGAATTAAATGACACTTGGTAACCCTAAAACAGACCTGCTTAAATTAACAAGGTTCCAGTCAGGATAAAAATTGAGTAAACCCTCTAAAAATCATGGAAAGACATCCTCTAGGGTTTAGAACACTTAATTTGGCCTTTGGAACCTAGTCTGACCTAGATTAGGGTCCTAGCTCCTCAATTAACCAAATTTGGGTTTTTACGCAAAATGTCCAGTCAAACAAGGTCAAACCTGAAATCCAACTTCGCCATTAGATTCCTTAGGTCCAAATTAGGTTTATACCAAAATTCAGACCTAAGGAGAGGTCATCTTGACCTACTTTGCAATTTAGTACACCCAAATCACAAATAGGTCCCTATCTTTTGAATATCCTTGCAAAGAGCCCCCCAAGTTCTTCTCCCCCTTTGCAATCCGGTCCTGCTGCCATTGTTAGGGCAGAACCGAGCTCCGACGAGGTTCAGAGAGGGATTGCTCTCTAATCCCTCAGAGATTCCCTCCGAGAAATGGAAGGGGGATTCTCTGAGGAATTCCCTTCCTTATAAAGCCAATTACAATCGCTGGTGTGAACCCAATCTCTCGTGCGAACGCACGAGAGATTTGGGTATCCACCTTCCTTCCAACTTCGGCAAGCCGGTAGACGTAATTGCGCGCTCTTCACGCGCTGATAGGAGCGGCCAGCACCAATAAAACACCCCCCAGACCCTGCCGCAGGACCGAAGCTTGATTTTGACGGAGATCCCCTCCAAATTCCCTCTCTCCCATCTCCGGCTAAACGACCCGCAAGCTCCGGCGACCTCCTCCCCTCCGTCTCGTCGCTCTGCTGCCATACCAGCAGCAGAGTCCTCTCCGCCTCTTCCTCCCGCGTCGCGCTGTACCCCGTGTGCATGCTCCTGACCTCATCTTCGTCGCCGCTTCCTCCCTCAGGGTCTTTCTTCCCCGACGACGGCAATTACGAGCCATCCTCTCCACCGCCTCCCTTCCTTCCAGACAACCCCAGATACATTCTCCATCCTCTCCTCTCTCTTTTCCCCCTACTATTTTACTTGATTACCCCTCGACAGTACCTAACCACCTCCATCGTTCTCGCCTCTGACCGCCCTCCGGCGAGCTGCCCACACCACTCCGCCCCTCCACATGGCTCGCCAACCCCCTCGTGAGCTTCGCCTCACCACCAGGAACCCATTCCACCCCATCACTGCCACTCCAGACCTCCACAAGAACCCCCCGACCAACCCACCATCTCCGGCCACAGGTTGACCTAGGCACGCACGCCTAGGCCGACCTGCAACCTGTAGCATCGCCCACCGCCTTCGCCGTGCTACGGCGAAGGTTTCTAGCTATTCTGATTGGGCCAATAGGCCGTTTTGTTGGATGTCAGGTGTACGCCCCGGCCGCCATTAACAGCCGAAGCAGTAGGGAGCTTGGAGTAGCTTTGGGCATTAGGCTTCCCAGGCTGCAAGAGCAGTAGACTCTCGCGAAGGTCGCGAAATGAACGAGGCCAGCCAGTCGCACAAAGGAGCCATCAGCTTGGGCAATCGAGTGACGAAATCTCTGCGGGCGCGCGTGAAGGCAAGACCGACCAGATAGTCCCACATCGTGGGATTGCAAAACTCAGGTATCCTATAAATTGTTTTTGTGTTTTCTTTTTACTGCCTCCGTAAGCACAGGGGTGAGGTCCCTCACTGCCCCCACACGCCTCGTCCGCGGCTTGATCTCGCGGATCTGGTGGATCCGACCCGACCTAAACCTACGCACTCCTCGCGCATCACCACTTGCCGGTGCGCTTGGTCTCGGGTGCGAATCCGACCCGACTACCCATGTGGCTCTGGGAGAGCGTGCTTGAGTGAGCTGCTTGAGAAAAAGAGACACTTGGGTAGAGGGACGGGGGTAGGTTTTTGCTACTGTGTGGTGTGCAGGAAGGAAGAAGTGACCGAGGCAGCGAACACTTAGCAGCTGAAGAACAGGAAGAGAAGAAAGAAGAGGCTGCGTAGCAGTGAAAGGAGAAGCCTTCGCCGAGAAGAAGAAGAAGGAAGACAAGGCAGAAGAGAGAGAAGAACAAAGAAGAGGCCAAGTGAAGACTGCAAAGAGATCAGAAGAAGAAGAAGAAAGAAGAAAGGCAAGGCAGGAGAAGAAGGAAGATACAGAAGCAGAAAGGAGAAGAAGAGAGAAAGAGAGATCACATTTAAGACGTCTGATACGGAAATCAGACGTCCAATTCTATTTTTTTTCATAAATCCTTTTTAAAATTCTCTCTTTGAATCAATTATATTTGCATTTAATAGTTGTATTCTTTGATTTTACAAAGTACTTAGATTGCTCCCCGTGTTCGACCTCGGATACTCTAGTTGTTCGAGTAATAAAATTCTTTATATTTGTTTAAACATTTTGTCGGTTATACTACAACGTAATACGCTTTAAATCCGCACAAAATCGTTGAGAACATTTTGGCGCCGTTGCCGGGGAGCAACGGGCACTTTTAAAGCTTTTGATTACAACTTTTCTATCTAATATCTGACTTAACTTCTCTCTTTTGTTGTGTTCAAGCAGGGAAAGCAAAACAAAAAGGAAAGAACAATAACTGCACAACATTCTCTCCAAGGAACAGGTAATCTCCATAAGCCCTCTCTCTTAACCCTCTCGCAATCTAAAAAGGAAAAAAAGAGAAAAATCAACTTAGGGCTACCTGTTTCATATTTAGTAACTCATCAAGTTGCCTGATTTTCATTTCAACATATTTTTGTCTGTTCATCCAACTAAGGCAACTAGGGCTAAAACTTTCTTGATTGAGCCCTAGGTGCTAATTTCTAAGGCAACTAAATTGGACCCACTAGAGCCAAGTTAGGGATTGTAAAGCTAGGGTTTTTAGAGACACATCTTCTCTAAAACAAAGAAACAAACTTTCCAAAAAGCGGTGTGCCTAAACCGTGTTTGAAACGATTTATACAAGAGGAACCCTAAGCAAATCAGGCTGATAACCCATTTGAACCATAAAAGGAAGGACCTAAAAGCTCTCAAAGGAACAAGAGGTGAAGTTAATCCCTTTGGTCAACCAACCTTAATATTAGGTCACTTTTGCACTCAAAATACTTAAAAGTTCAAGTGGAACATTAAGCACCTTGATCTTAAAATAAAAAAAGGTAGACTTAAGAGGTCAAGGTCTCCATTCTGGTCTACCTGGAACCGCAGTGACAAGAGAGGTCAGGTGGGGGAAACCCTGTAACCCGTGGGGAAGATCTACCATGTAGGGGTCTTTGCGGGACTCTCCCTCCTGGCTGCCCAGGTATTTCTCAGGTGGACGATCTTCTGATCCAGGGGTCCATCTGCCCCGAACCTCTATAGTCACCCAACAATTCTTGGGTGTCTTGATTGGATCCAGCACCTTCTAATCTCATCACATCTTTCGGTGCATGTTTGGTAGGAGGTCCTTAAGACCACCTTTAAGACCTCCTTTAGAAATTCATTCTCGTCGAGGCCAAGTCTCGACGCCCTTGTTTGTGCAGCAACCCCACCACATAAATCTTTCATCTAATTCAGACCCTGATTCTCCTTCTTCTCCCATCATGGAACAACCCACTGAAGAGGAGAATAACCTTGAACACCAACTTCAACGCTTGAACGATCTCTTTCAGAACTTTGTAAACCCACCGTAGCGACCTATGATGCGAGATCACTATAATCCCGCTGCGGTGGCAATCGAACCCCGAGTACGAATCCCAATTGGAGGACCTGACTCTGAACTGAAGCCCAATATGATTCATGCCATACCGAAGTTCCATGGGCTTAACTCTGAGGATCCATTCCAACACATTAAACAACTCAAGCATCTGGCCCAGACCTTCGGGTCAGATGTACAAAATCGGGATATCCTACTCATGAAAATGTTTTCATTCTCCCTCTTGGACAAGGCTGCACACTGTTATCAGACTCAGACCCGCCCGATCAACACATGGGAGGAATTACAGTCCAAATTTTTGAAAAAATTCTTCCCTATTGGCCAGACGAATGCCTTGCGCCACCAGATCACTCATTTCACTCAACAACCGGGAGAACCTCTTCACAAAGCTTTGGATCGATTCCTAGATCTCATGCGAAAGTGCCCCCATCACGGAGTTCCTAAGTGGGAACAAGTCCAGTCTTTTTACCAGGGACTCCGTGAGGATATTCGTCTATTCGTCAATGTAACATGCGGAGGAAACATCATGGGCCAACACGAGGACACGGTGTGGGAGATTCTCGAAAACATGTGCGAAAACTCCATAAATAATGACTCCTTGGACTTATTCGACAGGACGAATGCCCGCGCATCGACGAATCTAAGAGGAACACATGAGATGCAAGACCTGTCCACTTCTGTCGACTTGGAACTGATGGCCAGTCGGTTGGACAAGGTCTCTATTATAGAAAAGAAGGTCGACGAGCTAACGCGACATTTGCAGCAAGCCACCTCTGCGCAAAACTCTTTTGCACGACCTCCTCTGGCAAGGGAAACAGTGCAAAACATATACCACCAACCTGCCAAGGGGATGGACCCATATCCACCCCCGTCTGCCTCTCGGACCGGAGTGACCTCCGATCCCTTCTACTCAAGTTGGGGGAACTCTGAACCCTCGTATTCTGACTTTCTTGAGGTTCCTCAGAACTGCAAGGACCTCAACGCCATCCAGAATGACCCATACTCCAATACCTATAACCCTGGATGGTGAAATCATCCTAACTTTCAGTGGGCGGGAAATTCTCAAAGACCACCATATCAACCGCATCCACAAGCTCCTCGTCCATATCAGTCGCCTCAGCCTCAGCCCAATCCCACCTACCAATCCGGGCAAAATCAGGATCAACTGACTCTTATCCTTCAAACACTGGCTGACATTCAAAAGATGAATGCGGCAATGCAAAAACAGCACAAGGACGAGATCACAGAGGTTCGCAACCAACTGGCCCAGATGGCAAATTCCCTCCAACCTGGCACCCTTCCTTCTCAACCTCTGCCCAACCCAAATAACGTGCCAACACAGAGGCGCGTTATGAATCCAAATCCAGGCCATGCACATTTGATTTATCAGGCCCCTACTACTCCATCACCAGACGGGATGGAGGCTTCAACATCTTATGCAGGATTTCAGCAGCAGCCACCCCTCCTACCTAACCCAAACCAAAATCAGGCCGGATTAAACTCTGTAACAACACGTAGTGGTAAAACAACACAAGACCCACATTATCCGAACCACTCCAAGCCTGATAATCGCCAAGACCCTAGGGTAGTCATCCAAGATACTACTGTCCCAGATCAAGAACCTGGACCTATCCTAGAGGAACCAGCTAGGATCCCATTTCCTGAGGCCTTGACCAAAGGAAAAAGGACAACCAAACCTGTGGCTCCTGAGGAGGATCTGGTCAAGCTCTTTGAATAGGTCCAGATAAACATCCCGTTGATGGATGCAATTCGCCACATACCAGCTTACGCAAGATTCTTGAAAGACATATGTACACCTAAACGTAAGTCGCGAACCAAGGATGGGAATCCGATCGTACTGTCAGAGCAAGCCAGCTCTGTCATCTTGAGCAAACTCCCACCCAAGGCTAAAGACCCAGGAACTCCCTTGATTTCTTGTAAAATTGGTGAAACCCAACTTGATAGAGCCCTACTAGACCTAGGTGCCTCCATAAATTTAATACCTACATCCCTCCTTGACCACCTTGAAGAATCTGAACTTAAACCCACTGAGGTGACATTGTAGTTAGCCGATCGATCCATCAAGTCACCCAAAGGAATACTCGAGGATGTCATTGTTAGGGTACGAGATTTTTATTTCCCAGTGGACTTCATAGTACTGGACATGGATGCACCTAAGAACCCAAGGGACACACCAATCATATTAGGGAGACCCTTTTTGGCCACTGCTAGGGCCAATATAAATTGCGAAGTGTGCCAGATAGAATTAAAATTTGGGAATCAAAATATGAAGATTGACATTTTCAAGGCCCAACAAGGGATTAATTGCGGGGTTATAGAGGAAATTTGTGATGTCGAAGCCGTGGTTGATGAACTGCATATAGAGGACAACCTGATTATTCCTGATCAACCACTAGAGAATCAAAAACCGCTAACAGAGGAGTGCCAACATGATCTAGACACACCTATGACTCCTACCATTGCTCCCGATACAAACCCCGAACCACCCGCTGCTGCTGACAATCCTGTCATGGAACTCAAGCCCCTTCCCGAACATCTGAAATACATCTTTTTGGATTCAAATCAGACGTTTCCTGTGATTATCAATTCTCGACTCACACCTGATTAGGAACTCTGTTTGATTTCTGTTCTCCAGCAACATCGTAGAGCCATTGGATGGACTCTAGATGATTTGACTGGTATAAGCCCTTCATACTGCACACATCGAATCTACACAGAAGAAGGCTCATGACCTTCAAGAGAAATGCAAAGACGCCTAAACCCTAACCTACAGGAGGTCGTGAAAAAGGAGATCATAAAGTGGTTAGATGCAGGGATCATCTACCTGATCTCCGACAGTCGTTGGGTGAGTCCAATACAAGTGGTGCCCAAGAAGGCAGGACTTACCATCATCACGACTGAAACCGGAGAAGTCATTCCTACCCGAATAGCTAATTCATGGAGAGTCTGCATTGATTACAGAAGACTAAATTCCTCCACGAAGAAGGATCATTTCCCACTACCGTTTATTGATCAAATCCTCGAGAAACTAGCGGGAAATAGATTCTTATGCTTTCTGGATGGGTACTCCGGTTACAATCAGGTGGCAATCCATCCAGAGGACCAAGAAAAGACCACATTCACCTGCCCCTTCAGGACGTACGCGTTTCGAAGGATGCCATTCGGTCTCTGCAATGCACCTGCAACTTTTCAGCGGTGCATGCTTGCCATATTCTCAGATATGGTAGGTGATTATCTGGAAGTCTTCATGGATGACTTTTCAGTTTTTGGACAATCATTTGATGATTGCCTCCAACACTTGGTCCATATACTCAGGTGGTACATCGAGGTGAATTTGGTTCTTTCCTGGGAAAAGAGCCATTTCATGGTGCCTGAGGGAATTGTCCTGGGACATTTAATCTCGGAGAAAGGCATCCAAGTAGATCGAGCTAAGGTTAACCTGATTTCCATGCTCCCTATGCCTAGCTCGATTAAGGACATCTGATCTTTTTTGGGGCACGTCGGTTTCTACCGTCGATTCATCCCTGATTTCTCAAAAATCGCGCGCCCCCTGACCAATCTTCTCTCCAAGGATGTGCCTTTCGAGATTTCCAAGGAATGCACTCAAGCATTTGAGATCCTACGTGACCGAGTCACCCAAGCCCCAATCCTACAGTCCCCTGATTGGTCTCAACCCTTTGAGATCATGTGCGATGCATCTGACTTCGCTGTAGGAGCGATTTTGGGGCAGAAAATTGACGGGAAACCTGTGGTCATTTACTATGCCAGCAAAACATTGGATGAGGCCCAGCGTAACTATACGGTTACTAAGAAAGAGCTGCTGGCCGTAGTATTTGCCTTGGAAAAATTCAGATCATACCCTCTGGGTTCCCGTGTTATCATATACTCGGATCACACAGCTGTGAGGCATCTCCTTGCAAAGAAGGACGCGAAACCTCGATTAATCCGATGGATCTTGCTGTTGCAAGAATTTGACCTCGAGATTCGCGACAAGGCGGGAAAGTACAATGTGGTAGCTGATCACTTGTCCCACCTTCCTTCTGAAATTGTTGATCCTTCCGGACCTATTACAGAACATTTCCCTAATGAGCACCTCCTGACTATCAGTACAAGTCTTCCATGGTTCACCGATATAGTTAGTTACCTGGCATCACATCAGATTTCGCCCGATTGGCCAAAGGCCAAAAAGGACAAATTGCGCTCCGATGCCAAGTATTACCTATGGGAAGACCCGTATCTATTCTGCATTGGTGCTAATCAGATAATCCGACGATGTGTCACGGAAGTGGAAATCAAAGACATACTCTCATTCTGCCATGACCAGGCATGCGGTGGACATTTTTTTGGATATAAAATCGCATCGAAAGTCCTCCATTGTGGCTTTTACTGGCCCACAATTTTCAAGGATGCATATGATCACTGTAAGGCATGTTCCCGTTGCCAGACTCTAGGCAACATGAGCCATAGAGACATGATGCCTCTACAGCCGATCTTGGTATGCGAAATTTTTGATATTTGGGGGATTGATTTCATGGGACCCTTTCCGACCTCGGATGGCTTCGAATACATCTTACTCGCAGTTGACTATGTTTCCAAGTGGATAGAAGCCATTCCAACCCGAACCAACAATCATAAAGTCGTTATAAAATTCCTTCATCAAAACATTTTCTCGAGGTTCGGGATTCCACGTGCTATAATTTCCGATGGAGGGACCCATTTTACAAACGCTCAGTTCAGGTCACTGATGACCAAATACGGGGTGTCACACCGAATCTCTACTCCTTACCACCCCCAAACTAATGGTCTAGCTGAGCTATCTAACCGAGAGATCAAGAAGATCCTTCAGGTTACTATTCGACCTGATAGAAAAGATTGGTCTTCTCGGCTTCCGGAAGCATTGTGGGCCTATAGGATCGCCCACAAGACCCAATTAGGAATGTCTCCCTTCAGACTAGTGTACGGGAAGGCATGTCACCTCCCCGTTGAATTGGAGCATAAAACCTATTGGGCAGTACGGACCTGTAATCTCGACCTTTCTAAGGCTGGAACCCACAGAAGACTTCAAATGAGCGAGATCGATGAATTACGCCACGACGCGTATGAGAACTCGCGAATTTACAAAGAATAGGTTAAAGCTTTTCACGACAAACACATTTCTAGAAAGGTCTTTCATCCTGGTCAAAAAGTTTTACTCTTTGATGCCCGACTCAAATTATTCCCAGGAAAGCTAAGATCCAAGTGGGTCGGACCCTACCTAGTCCGACAAATCTTCGGAAATGGAGCCATTGAAATAAGCCCACTCAGCCACGATTCTGAACCCTTTGTCTTGAACGGTCAGAGACTCAAGCCGTTCATTGACATGACCGATATAGATTTGGCTGAGTCATCCTTTACCCTCCATTCCTCTTGAGCTCATTGTGCCCAGCCGATGGCGTAAAACTCAGTGCTTAACGGGAGGCAACCCGTCATTCTTTGAAAAACCCAAAATCGTTTCTGACATCTCTATGCGGAACTCATATTGCACTTTAGGGTTCATCCATTAGAATAGCCGACTTCACCTCAGGTATACCTACCAGAGATTAGAAATCGTTCGCAACAAGTCACTTTGACCCATTCACTCACCACACACCTATCCTAATACATGAACTAAGCTGAATTCGAACCCACCTAATTTACAATGGGGACATTGTAAATCTTAGGCATGGGGGGGATATGAAAGTGCAAAATGTCAGAAAATTCATATCAAGAAAGGGTTTCACAAAAAAAAAAAAAAAGAGACTTGATAGAGGGGAGGAACAATTCAGGGTCATACAAATGAGAGGAGGAAAAGAAAGAAAAATGACAAAAAGGAGCACAAAATGAAAATGAAAAGAAATAGTCATTAGTAAAAGGTTAAGGGGTTAACTGAAGTTCTAGACCAAAAAAAAAAAAAAAGAGGAAAAGAAAAGTGCTATGGAGACATAACAAGAGATTAGCGGGAACGCTGGTCTTAGGCCTCTTGGGCTAGATTTGTTAGCTTAAAAATTCGCGTATCTGTTAAAATCTGGATACACCTCAAGAGGTTGAGGAAAATGCGAAACTTAAGTATTAGGTCTAAGGCTTAGGAAGTATTCGGCCTCGTTAACTGACCTCCAGTTTGCGGGATTCGGTAACCTAAGCACCCAAATTCACACACAGTCAGGTTCAGTGCGCATAAAAATCCAAATCACGCGAAAAGCGTTTAATGTTCTGAAAAAGTCACCTAGATTAGGAGCGGCCAATCAACACAAATTAATTTGGACGAGTTCCCAGCGCGGAGAGGCGGGAAATTCCCCTCGAAGATGCGTAACAACATATCGTCTCCTCGGTGCTTGTCTCTTAAGATATTTAAATATCCTACTGGGGGCATGTAAGCACTCTGTTGGTTCAGATACCATGGGCGGCATTATCACGAAATGTCGATCGCCAGGGTCTGGATTCGACCATGGAACGCCATGGGCGGGATTATCTCGAAATCTCGAAAGCCAGGGACCCTTGAGGATTGATGATGGGGACGAGGAATCCGATACAGACCATGTTGAGAAGCTAATCCGAAGCTAGAAATAAAAAGAAAAGAGAGAGAAAAGCTCTCCAAATAAATAAATCTTCTATCTCTCTCTTACAAAAAAAAATGCACTGCAAACTGAACTTAGGCTAAAAATGTCTCAAGCACGGGTGCTTTAACCACGGAGTCCAACAAACCCTAGGATAGTTTCTGTGGGCCGTAGAAACCTTTGCGGAGGACTAAGGCTAAACCAGAACAGGTCTGGATTTTGGTTGGTACTTGAATACCTCCAGGCCTATTATCGGCATTCCTACCTAATCACAAAAGAAGAAGCACTTATCATTATTGACAGACATTCAGGGTCTAGAACGGAAGTTAAAACCTTGAAATTTTGCTAAGGGGATAGCAAAAGCTAGGCATGGGGGTATGATGAGAGCCTCATCACGAGCCATAACTAGCTCATTTTGACCCAATAAAGAAGATAAAAGCTCCTACATAACCTAGAAGAAGGCTTAACTGAAGGAACAAGTGCTCTGAGAAGAAAACATGAAATAAAGGTTAAAACTGCAATTTTACCATTACAGTACATAAACGGGATTTCTCAGAAGCAAAACATAGGTCAAATGGTCCAAATAAGGTAAAAAGAGGGTTGAGTCAATCAGAAATGGGTTTATGTGCAATCTAAGAATTAAATGACACTTGGTAACCCTAAAACAGACCCGCTTAAATTAACAAGGTTCCAGTCAGGATAAAAATCGAGTAAACCCTCTAAAAATCATGTAAAAACATCCTCTAGGGTTTAGAACACTTAATTTGGCCTTTGGAACCTAGTCTGACCTAGATTAGGGTCCTAGCTCCTCAATTAACCAAATTTGGGTTTTTACGCAAAATGTCCAATCAAACAAGGTCAAACCTGAAATCCAACTTTGCCATTGGATTCCTTAGGTCCAAATTAGGTTTATACCAAAATTAAGACCTAAGGGGAGGTCATCTTGACCTACTTTACAATTTAGTACACCTAAATCACAAATAGGTCCCTATCTTTTGAATATCCTTGCAAAGAGCCCCCAAGTTCTTCGCCCCCTTTGCAATCTGGTCCTGCCGCCATTGTTAGGGCAGAACCGAGCTCTAGCGAGGTTCAGAGAGGGATTGCTCTCTAATCCCTCAGAGATTCCCTCCCAGAAATGGAAGGGGGATTCTCTGAGGAATTCCCTTCCTTATAAAGCCAATTACAATCGCTGGTGTGAACCCAATCTCTCGTGCGAACACACGAGAGATTTGGGTATCCACCTTCCTTCCAACTCTGGCAAGCCAGTAGACGTAATTGCGCGCTCTTCACGTGCTGATAGGAGCGGCCAGCACCTATAAAACACCCCCCAGACCCTGCCGCAGGACCGAAGCTTGATTTTGATGGAGATCCCCTCCAAATTCCCTCTCTCCCATCTCCGGCCAAACGACCCGCAAGCTCCGGCGACCTCCTCCCCTCAGTCTCGTCGCTCTGCTGCCATACCAGCAGCAGAGTCCTCTCCGCCTCTTCCTCCCGCATCGCGCTGTACCCCGCGCGCGTGCTCCTGACCTCATCTTCGTCGCCGCTTCCTCCCTCAGGGTCTTTCTTCCCCGACGACGGCAGTTACGAGCCGTCCTCTCCACCGCCTCCCTTCCTTCCAGGCAACCCCAGATACATTCTCCATCCTCTCCTCTCTCTTTTCCCCCTACTATTTTACTTGATTACCCCTCGAAGTACCTAACCACCTCCATCGTTCTCGCCTCCGACCACCCTCCGGCGAGCTGCCCACACCACTCCACCCCTCCACACGGCTCGCCAACCCCCTCGTGAGCTTCGCCTCACCACCAGGAACCCATTCCACCCCATCACTGCCACTCCAGACCTCCACAAGCACCCCCCGACCAACCCACCATCTCCGGCCACAGGTTGACCTAGGCACGCACGCCTAGGTCGACCTGCAACCTGTAGCATCGCCCACCGCCTTCGCCGTGCTACGGCGAAGGTTTCCAGCTATTCTGATTGGGCCAATAGGCCGTTCTGTTGGATGTCAGGTGTACGCCCCGGCCGCCATTAACAGCCGAAGCAGCAGGGAGCTTGGAGTAGCTTCGAGCATCAGGCTTCCCAGGCTGCAGGTGTAGCAGACTCTCGCGAAGGTCGCGAAACGAACGAGGCCAGCCAGTCGCACAGAGGAGCCATCAGCTTGGGCAATCGAGTGACGAAATCTCTGCGAGCACGTGTGAAGGCAAGACCGACCAGATAGTCCCACATCGTGGGATTGCAAAGCTCAGGTATCCTATAAATTGTTTTTGTGTTTTCTTCTTACTGCCTCCGTAAGCATAGGGGTGAGGTCCCTCACTGCCCCCACACGCCTCGTCCGCGGCTTGATCTCACGGATCTGGTGGATCCGACTCGACCTAAACCTATGCACTCCACGTGCATCACCACTTGCCGGTGCACCTGGTCCCAGGTGCGAATTCGACCCGACTACCCGTGTGGCTCTGGGAGAGCGTGCTTGAGTGAACTACTTGAGAAAAAGAGAGATGCTTGGGTAGATGGACGGGGGTAGGTTTTTGCTACTGTGTGGTGTGCAGGAAGGAAGAAGTGACCGAGGCAGCGAACACTTAGCAGCTGAAGAACAGGAAGAGAAGAAAGAAGAGGCTGTGTAGCAGTGAAAGGAGAAGTCTTCGCCGAGAAGAAGAAGAAGAAGAAGGAAGACAAGGCAGAAGAGAGAGAAGAACAAAGAAGAGGCCAAGTGAAGACTGCAAAGAGATCAGAAGAAGAAGAAGAAGAAAGAAGAAAGGCAAGGCAGGAGAAGAAGGAATATACAGAAGTAGAAAGGAGAAGAAGAGAGAAAGAGAGATCACATTTAAGACGTCTGATACAGAAATCAGATGTCCAATTCTATTTTTTTTCACAAATCCTTTTTAAAATTCTCTCTTTGAATCAATTATATTTGCATTTAACAGTTGTATTCTTTGGTTTTACAAAGTACTGAGATTGCTCCCCGTGTTCGACCTCGAATACTATAGTTGTTCGAGTAATAAAATTCTTTATATTTGTTTAAACGTTTTGTCGGTTATACTACAATGTAATACACTTTAAATCCGCACAAAATCGTTGAGAACAGTTACCAAGTCTCGCAAACCAAAGGACAGATAATGACACCAAATAATCCCTAAGCCTCAGACTTAATACGTCAACTCCACACTTTCCTCAACCTTTTGAGGATTAATCCAGATCTTAACAGATATGTATGTGTTTAAGCACTAGTATAGGCCTAAGAGGCCTAAGGTTAGCATTCTTACTTATCTCCTTGTCTCTGGCACTTCAAGACATAATCCTTATTTTGATTTAGTCTAGAACTCAAGTAGATTCCATAATCAATTGCTAGAACTATCGATTTTTTCTGATTTTTCCCCTTTTGGCATTCTTTGTATGTCCTCTTTTTTATCCTCAAGAAAGATTTTTCATTCAATTCACAAAATTCTCCTCCCCTTTCTCCTTTTTTTTTGAATATGTATTTTTTTATGAGAACCCCTCAGAGAATTGAATTTCCCAATTGTTTTGCACTTTAATACCCTCCATGCCTAAGTTTTGTAATATCCTCATTATAAACAAGGTGGGTATAAATTTAGCTTGGTTCAAAGTTTAGAACAAGGCAAAGGGTGGGTAAACGGGTTGGGATGACCGTTGCAAATGATTTTAAGCTCTGATACAAATATCAAAGCTGGAGTCGACTATTCTAAAGATTAAACCCTAAAGTGCAGTAGGAGTGTAGCTAAAAAAGATGACCAGAAGGGTCTCAGATTTTTAGAATGATAGGTTGCCTCCCCTTAAGTGTTAAATTCAATGCCCTTAGCCGTGTAGAAGGTGGTCGAGGAGAAGGGGTGGTCAGATTGGAGGAATTTTGTAGAACAAGCACCTTGATGAGTAGTCTGGTTGATTCAACCAGGTGCTTGTTTAGGTCAATAGGCTGTTGGAGCCGACCAAACTCGACCAGTCTGGTGGGTTGATGAATGTGAATTAATAGGTGTGGAACCCACCAGATGCTTTGTTTCTCTAATAGATGTGGAAATATGAATATAGTGTTTGGCTTAATCAGCTTTTCTTGATCAAAGTAGGGGTCCTCAAAAGATAATGGATCTGTGGAAAATGTAGGAACCCTACTGGTGGGATTAGAGAAGGACAGAATGTGGTTGTCATTTGGATCAATGTCTGATTCCCAATCGAATTGTGGTGGTGAATCATATGCAACCGGATTAGAAAGAGGTGAGTCAGAATAGAAATTATTCCGATGGCAAGTTAGGGTTGGGATTGGTTTCTGAAAGGCTCTGTAGGAGGTATGGCTACTTCGAGTTCCAAATCATCAGCCTCAAAATCAGAATCAAAGAATGGATTATGGATACTGAGGTCATAAACTGGCTCATAATCATCTAAAATAATGGCTCTCTGAAATTAGAGTACGATTCGAAATCATCGCAGAATTTGCAACAATCATCTTCTGAACCTGATTCAAGATCAAAATTTTCACCACAAAATAAATCATGATGCATGGAATCATCAACCTAACTTTGGTCTAACCTAGTCTCAAATTCCGAGTTCAAAGGGGAATCTTTATTACGTATAGTTTCAAGTTCTAGGCACCTAGGTAGATCCATTCAAATCCCAACTCTTCCAACTCTTATCTGTATTGTAAATCATGTGACTTCTGAAAAATCAATTCATTCTTCTGAGGAGTCTAAAGAGGTATAATCATCAAATATAGGCCCAAAATCATAATTCAGATCTAAAATCCAATTCTCATCACAGTAGGCCTCATGATCATCCCAAATAGGCTTAGATCTAGATTATAGGTCAGGGGTAGGAATTGGGTCACTAGAATCTGGACTTGTTTCTATTGGGATATCAAAATCATTCTCAAGGAATACCTTAACAAGAAAGGTGCGCAAGTTACTTCCTTGAGAAGTTTTGAGTCTAATTCATCACTGGTGTTTCGAAAATCTAGGCATGATGGACCAACTTCACAGCTACCTATGGTTGGCTCATAATCGGGAACACCTGTTGATGGATCCACCCAACACACATTTTGATCAGGTATGTCAATCTACACAAAATCCAAACCTGGTTCAATTTGGGTTGGGGGTCCATAATAATGACCTTCATTTTCGAACCCAACCTTTGGGAAATTACAGTGATCCTTAATGTTGCTCCAAGATTGATCATCAGTTTCTGAGTAGTGCTATGGGTATTTCTGCTCAATGGCTTGTTGCAACATATTTAACATATTTCCTTGTTTGCCAATGTCATCTCGATGTATCTCCCAGAGTGGTAGATTTGTAAAACATTGTAAGCCCTCTATGATATGCAATTCCTACAATTTACTGAATTCTGATACGAGGGCATCTCAGGTTGAACCACTTATCATTTATGTCAACATCAGATGGGCACAGTTCACAATGAGGGTTGTTGTTTCTGATACATTAACCTAAACGTTCCTAAAAGGATCTGAGGTCTTATCAAATTCTTCCCAATGTCTAAGGGTAGCCTCAATCATTTTCTCTTTGATGCTCATGCAGGATTCATGTTTCTTGAACATTTTTCCTATGTTATCAGGTTGCATTTCCAAAATAAGTAGTGGATCAGGATGTAGACTCAAATTCAAGTCCAAATTGAATTGATTAGATTAAATCTGATTTTCCCCAAAAGATCAACTCTAATGGAGGCCTCTAAGCTAGACCTAGGGACCACTCTTGTGTATGTGCACTAGAGAAAAAATGAGGGACTGTATGTGTATTGGACCCAATCAAGGCACCCAAAAATTTTGGATAACTAAGGCTGTTTGAGGCAAATGGGCCTCTTTGATAAAAAATCCACACACCCGAGAATTAGTTAGGCAGCCAGGAAGGGAGAGTCCCGCAAAGACCCCTATACGGTAGAGTGTCCCCTGGGTTACAAGGTTTCCCCCGCCCAACCTTCCTTATCACTGAGATTCCAAGTAGACTGAAATGTATGAATTGAGACCTAGGTCTACCAATTTTAGCCCTAATTTGTGCCTTGAATTTCACTTGATTTAGAAGTTATTTCATATTGTGACCTAATTTGTAGGTTGGTTTATTCACAAAGTGGACCAACTTCACCTTACCTGTCCTAAGGTTGAGGATGAAATTCAGGTCAAGACCCCAACTCACCCTATATTAGGTCCCAGAATTTTATGATTCAAGTGAATTTAGAGCCTTGATTTTAGGGTTCACCAAGATAAATCATTTCAGATAAGGGCTTGGGTGGCACACAAATGTGAGGAGATCAATTTTCTTTATTGTAGGCAAATGTGTACTAACACTTCAAAACCCTAATATGGAAACGTAATTGGCTCTATTTCAAGTCCAATTTGATTCCAAATATGACACCTTAGACTCAAATAGGAAGGTGAGTAGTCCAAGATGTTGAGGAATTTTAGCGCAAATCCCCAATAGGTATAGGAAATTAGGATGGGGAATCTCTAATCAAATCATCTCAACTTCAATCAGATATTAATTTTGCGAATCCGGAAATTTTTTGCCTTTAAGTGATATTAGTAGGAAAATAAGCCAAGTGGATTGATGGCGAAAATACGCGGTTTGTTAAAATACGTCGTTGTAACGCGTAAATCCGCTTTCGCTCTTAAATTTATAATCCTAGATAGGGGAGTATCTAGGGTCGTCCAAGGAGGCCAAATGTTTGCAATAGTGATTCTCTTGCTTGGAATATATCTCAACTTTCTTTTTGGTATTTTTCAATATATCATTTTTTTTTATTTTTAAACTAAGGCAACATGCGAACTGATGGCGGGAAAAGTGTTTACACTTCGAATTGAAATACTACTTTTATGTGACAAGCAGAACCTCTCCCTAAGCTCACTCTAGGCAAGTGGAGGCCTAGAATAATTAGGGAGAGGGAGTGAAGAATGCTGAAAATAAGCTAATAGAAATGCAAACAAAAAAAATTGCAAAGAAGGCAACTAGATAATTGATAAAGTGTTTTACAAAAGGCCTAGTAGAGGAAAGCTTGTACTACTAGAAAATTGCAAATAAGAAAATAAAACACAAATCCTCTAGATAGATGGTGAAGAAGAGGGCTTCTTGCTCCAAGGTTGGTGGCTCCCAAGCTTGAAAAGAATCCTTCAACTCCTTCCTTGCAGAACTCCGCCAAGGTGATGACCTCCAAGGCAAGCCCTAGGGTGGCGTGCCCTAAGTTCTCTCCAAGGGTGGACGTCCACCCTAAGTCCTTCTCCTTTGCCTGGCCGTCCTCCTTGAAGTGGGAGAGTCCTCCTCCTTGGCGTGGCCCAAGTTGAAGAGAGTGGGGAGAAGAAGGCACCAAAAGGGCTGGTGGTGTGCCCCTTTAATCTCCCTCTCTACTCCTTCTCCTTGGGCGTAAGTATAGGTGGATGTAGGTAGAAAATACACTAAGGGAGGATGGGAATTATGTGGTGGTATGGTAGGGTATTTATAGGATGGGAAAGGGGGTGGTTATGGTATTTTTTTGGAGGGAAATGAAGGGGTGCTTGGTTATTTTTGGAGGGAAAAATGGGAGGGAAATGAAGAGGTGCCTTGGTTTTCCCTCCAAAAATACCTTCTAGAAGGCAATTTTGGAGGGAAAAAAATGGTGGGTGGAGATGGGTTTTGATGGTGGATGTAGGGTGGTGATGGAAGGGATAGTTGGCACCAAAATAAAGTAGGAGTAGGTGGTCTTTTTGCTGGAGCTTAGGTAGTAGGGTAGTAGGGTAGTAGGTTTTGGTGCCATGGAGGTGGACTAGCTAAGTTAAACAGCTTAGCTAGCTTAGCTAGTAGGGAGTAGAGTTGGAGGCATTTGGAGCTAAGGTTTTCAGGGAGAAGAGTTGGAGGTATTTATCTTGAGCTGCACTACAGCTGGTGGCTGCTGAAGAGAGCTGGAAGGAGCTGCCTTAGCTAGCTTAGCTTGCTAGTTCTTTGCTAGCTACTAAGCCAAGCTAAAGCAAGCTGGCTTCTGCTAAAAGGAGCTGAGGTGAGCTGGGTCTAATGCTGAAGAGGCTGGCATGGGGCTACTCTAGCTGGCTTAGCTTGCTAGTTTTTTGCTAGTTGCTAAGCCAAGCTAAAGTGAGCTAGCTTCTACCAAAATGAGCTAAGGTGAGCTGGGTCTGGTGCTCCCGGGGAGAATCAAGCTGGTTGAGGCAGCTAAGGTAGCTTAGCTCAACTGAGTTGAGCTAAGCTGAGTCCCTGTGAGCTGGACTTGAGCTTCCTGAGCTAGGATGAATTCTTCTTCAGCTGGTTGGAGCTGAGTGGAGCTAGATGTAGCTGGATCTGAGCTGGGGTGAACTCCTGTCAACTTAGCCGAGCTAACTAGAGCTCCCTGTGAACTAGTGGGAGCTGAGATGAGCTAGACTCAGCTAAGTTGAGCTGGATCTGAGCTGACTTGAGCTAGGGTGAGCTAAGGTGAACTCTCTTGAGCTGCCATCCAGCTGAGATTAGCTGAATGGAGCTGGGATGAGCTAACCCTAGTTCAAGTAAGCTAGGTTCCAGCTGCGGTGAGCTAGATCAAGCTGAGGTGAGCTAGATCAAGCTGAGGTGAGCTGGATTAGGCTGAGTTCCAGCTAGTCTGGGCTTCTCCTTCACCATTTGCCTTCTTGAGTGCTAGGGTTTTAGGGATCTGTGCATCTGTACATCCCTAACACTCACAAAAACTCATTAAAATGACAATAAAAAATGCAATGCATGTCTATCCTAATTTATGCCTAAATGCAGCCCAAAAACCCGTTTGCAGAGTAAAATCCTAAGAGCTAGGTTAGTTTTAAAGCATAAAAATGATGATAAACTGGCGTTTATCATGGATCCTAATTGATTTGTTTCATTTTTCTCTTTCCCTAGACTAAGAGAAGTTTAGGGAAGAAGAGAAATTTTACCTGCCCCTGGAGTGGTTGATTGAGTGGAAGATCTTCTCGTGATGTACCTCGCAATAACAAAGCAAAGCAGATATGGCAAGTTAGAAATCAACTCAATCAATCAAGAATGATGTGACTAGTGATGAATTGCGCATTGCTCCCTGGCAACGGCGCCGAAATGTTGAACGTCACTTTCATCGAGTTTAAAATATGTGTCGTAGTATAGTCAACATAAGCGAATCAACATTTAAATTTATAAGCTCAAAAAACAAATGTGAGTTCAAGGTCATTCGTAGGGAGCAAATATGGAAATCACAACACTTGTCGCAATAATAAGCAATGATCATAATAACCAATTCACAAGAGAGATATGCAATGAATATCAATCAAAAGTACATTCAATAATAGCAAATGTATCTCAAAAGTCAATGGGATAAAAAGAATAAGAAAACCTTAAAAATGGTGATTTGAATCACCAATTTAATCTCACAATTAAGCACACATCCCTAGGATAATCAAAATCTCAAACCAATTCAAATATCTCAATAATGTTTCCAACCACTTGCCACGTCAGCATAAGTACTTAAATATCTCCACAGTGCCTCAAATTAACCACTATCAGACCACGGGCACCAAAGTCAGATGACTTAAGTCTCCAGCTTCTTAGAAATCCGCTAAGTGTTGGATGTGTGTGCACACATCCCAAGTCACGTGCATGCACCTCGAGGAAAAACCACCCCTACCCTCCTCAGAATCTTCTCTTTTTCTAAACCGGGTAAACAAGTTGAATAGTGTCGGGTAATCGAGTCATGAACAATGACCAGGCCCATCGACATGAGTGGTGGGCAAGGAGTGAAGAGAGTCACGTGAAGCGCAGGGACCTCACCCCCGATGTAGAGGTGAAGAGCCCTCTCACCAAAAGCATTTCATACGCTATTTAGGTGCTTGAGGCATACGAGATGGGACTAAATGCCCCACTCTTCTCACCTACAACTGTAGGCGATTGGATCTTCGAATTACTGCTATTACAGTCATGCCTTCATCCAATTAAAGGCCTGCAAACCTTCGTGGTGTAAAGCCACAGCTGCTAGTGCTCGTAGCATGATCGTTGGTCGTCGGACAGTGGCGGGAAGAGATGACGTGATGCAGAGGTTCGACAATGCCCTACAATGAGTAGCACAGGCTTTAAGTTCCAATTAGAAGGTTCTTTAGGGTCGCCGTGGTGTGAGGGACATAATGGTGGGTGTGGCTTCATGGATGGAAGCTTGTGCTGGCTAGCTGACATTGAAGATGATGGTGGATGAGTGGGTTGGTCGGAGAGAGTATGGAGTGGACGAAAACACAAATAAGAAAAGGTCTTTTGTTCATGAGATCGAGGCGAAGGTAGTGGTAGCGGCGGTTTGTTGATTAGATGTGCATAGTGACCGAACGAAGCTCGTCGAAGCTTCGTCGGCCGCAAAGAAGACAAAAGGGGAGAGTGGCGAATGGCAGTGAAGTTGGGTTGAGAAGAGGTTTAATCGAAGCTAGAGAGAAAATGCCCTAACTAATTGGATGAAAGAGGGAAGATTCCTCACTAGAGTGGCTTTCCGAACCGACGAGGATGAATCCTCTAGTGAGGTAGATGGAAAGTAAGAGAGGGGGAGGAAGCCCTGGCTTTTGCTCACCAGGCACGGAAGAGCATGAGGAAGGGTTTGTGTTTAAGCGATAGATCGGTGTTTTAAGATTGTCGTGTCGTAGTATAGCCAAAATAGCGCTTAAACAAATAAATTTTATTACTTAAAAAGGTTCCGAGGTCGAACACAGGGAGCAATATGAAATTTAAAGCTCAAGATCATAATTTAAATCAAGAATAATGATTACAATAAGAGTAATGTCAGGATTAATATGCAAAAAGAATGGAGTAAAATGGTCATTTGAATCACTAATTTGTCCACACAAATAACACCTAAATCAATGCAATTAAAGTATCAATAGAAGGTGATTTTGCTTTTCTTCTTCTTCTCTTCTTTGTTGTGTGGCTACTTCTCTTCTTCTTTTTCTTTTCTTCTTCCTCTTTCTTCTTCTCTGTTGCTCAAGCCTTCTCCTTCTTCTTTGTTTCTTCTATTGCAGCTCCCTCTCTTCTTCTTCTTCCTCTCTGTTCAGCTTCTTCACACAGGAGGGGGCTTCTTGAATTGGCTAAGTGTCAGCCAATACTCTCTACAGCAAAACCCTCACTGTACCCAGCACAATCTCTCCTTCCCTTTCCCTTAGGCTCCACCTTCCTAGGGCCTCTCTCAAGATATCGGGTTATCGGGCACACACGCACTTGGGACCAAGGCTACGGGAGTGGGTCACAGCCGAGGAGTGCTTAGGTTAGCCGGGTTATCGGGCACACCAGGTCCACGAGGTCAGAGTCGTAGATGAAGTGCGTGAGGCATGCGTGCAGGGACCTCACCCCCTGTGCATGTTGAGGCGATAAGCCTAAGAGACTTTTTCAATTTATGCACCTTCAACTGCTCTACCACCTCCGATGTGGGACTAAACCATGCCCCATTCTTCTGTGTGCAGTTGTAGCTTGCTCCTTGTGATTGCAGTCAAAGACGCAATCAAAGAGCCAAATTGGCTCCTGGGTTGTGATCCTGGAAGTGCTCCGTAGTGCCTGGGGCTTCACCTGGGGTATGCAGATGCTGAAGCGAGCTTCAAGTTTCACTCGAAGCTTTGGTAATGGCGACAGAGACCTGGGAACCTGAAAGCATGAAAATGGGCTAAGAGCCCCAGTTAAAATAGTTCATGAGCTTCGCTAGACCACGGCGGATGCATAGGGGATGGTCTCATGGTTCGTGGTGGTGGGTGGTGGGATGCTGTTTGCAGCGCTTGATCGTGTTTTATAAGTCAGTTGCGTTGTAGTATAGGTGGCCAAGCATTGACAACAAATAAGAATTTATTACTCCAAAACTTAAGTATCCGAGGTCGAACACAAGGAGCAAATGGAATTTATTCACTAATCTCAATAATGTAATTGAACACTTAGAGTTACTCAAAACCTAATTTAGAATGTAAATGCAAGAATGTAAGAGTCAAATGTGGCAAAAATAGAGAAATTGGACGTCTAATCATGGGATCAGATGTCTTAAAAAGATATTTTCTCCTTTAACTCTCTCTTATTTCTTCTGCTGTCTGCTTTCTCTTCTTCTTTCTGTCTTTCCCTGATTTTCCTTTTTCTTCTATTCTTCTTTGGTCTTTGGCCGTCTGCTTCTTCTTCCTTGTCTCTTCTTTGTAGCTCCTTTCTAGCCTTTCCTTTATTCTTCTCTTGCACAGTGTCTTTCTCCTTCTCTTCTTTTGCAGCTTCCTTTCTTTGCTCTTCTTCCTTCTTCTTCTCTTGCACAGTGTCTACAGTGCTGCTCCTTCCCTTGGCTTGAGCCTTTCTTCTTTAGCTCTCCTCTAATGTTCTCTTCTCTTTGGCTTCGCCTCTTCCTTCTGCCTTGTTTTTCCTTCTCTTTTTCCTCTGCGAGTCTTCTTCTTTCATTAGCCTTCCTTCCTTCTTCTTCCTTTTGCAGCAAAGTGTCAGCTTCACTTCAGCTGTGCCTTCCTTCTCCTTCTTCTTCCCTGCACACACCGAAGAGCAAAACCTACCCCTCTACTCACACACGTGTCTCTCTCTGTGTAGATCTCTCTTCGGTACGCTCTCCCAGAGTCGGGTAATCAGGTCGGTCGCGTGCCATGGTCCAGGCGCACCAACGTGGGTGTGGTGCACGAGGAGTGCTCGGTAGGTTACTCGGGTCGAGTTCCAGGTCCGCGGGGTCAATTCACGGATGAGGTGTGGTAAGGGCGAGGGACCTCACCCCATGTGTGTCTCGAGGAGAATAGACTAAAACACAAAATCAATTTATCTTACCGCCGTGCTCATACATTCACGAGGTGGGACTAATGTCCCACCAGATTTTGCATGCACCTGCAGGCGGATGACTTCGCACAATTGTCGCAGCTGGAGGCCTCACCAAACCAATTGTCCTGCTGTCTGAGTTCGCGCACGCGTCTGCTTCCTCTGGGACCCTGACACCTGGAGCGCGTAGCCTGGGATGAAGCTCACGACCTTCTCGAGCTGTTGCTAATGGCGGTTGGTGCTCAGATCTGCCATACATGAATATGGCCTGGTGGCCCTATTAAAATACATGAGAAGCTTTGCCGTGAGAAGGCGAAGGTGAGATGGTAAGTGGCAGGCCACAGGGTGGCCTAGGCATGCGTGCCTAGGTCACTCTGTGGCCAGGTTTATAGGTTAGGTCGGGGGGCGTTTAGGGAGGTGTAGGCAGTTGATGGATGGGTGGAAGATGTTCAGTGGTCGGTGACGGAGGTGAAGAGGTTGGTGGCGACACATGTGGAGGTGTGGAGTAACTGATGCGACTCACTGGAGGTTGGCCGGAGATGGGGAAGATGGCGGTGGACAGTGGTTGTCGAGGGGTAATTTGTGAAATAGATTGAGGGGAATTGAAGAAGGGATAGAGACGAGTGATTCTAACCTAACGAAGTCGAAGAAGGGGGAGAGATGGCGACTGGAAATACCTGTTGTCACCGGAGAAGACGGCATCCAGTGGAGGGAGACGACGACGACGACGGGGCTAAAGATGCTCGTGCAGGTGTTGCGTGATGCGAAGGAAGATGGTAAGGACAACTCTGCCACTAGTAGTGTGGTAGAGAGACGAGAAAGAGGAGGGAGGCTCACCGGAGCTCACTGGACTACCTGACCGGAGGAGAAGAGGATGAAATTGTGGTGGATCTCTCGCCAAGTCGAGTTGAGGAGGTGCAGCCAGGGTTGAGGATCATTTCATAGGCACTGGCAGGGGCTCTTGTGCTTGGAAGACAAGCTTCCAAATGCAAGAATCCTCACCAGAGTAGGAATTCTGTGGGATACCCAAATCTCTCGTGCTTTCGCACGAGAGATTGGGTGTGAATCAGGGATTAGGACCACGCTTAGATGGAAGGGAATTCCTCAGAGAATCTCCCTTCCAAATCTGGGAGGAGATCTCTGAGGAATCAGGGAGTACTCCTCCATTCCTCGTCAGAGTAGGATTTCGCCCCATTAATGGTGGATGGACCTGTTTGTAAGAGTGGCGAGGAAGTTAGGGGGGTCTGTGCAATGGTTTTCAAAAGATAGAGGCCAAAATGTAATTAGGTGTACTATTTTGCAAAGTAGGTCAAGATGACTTCTCCTTAGGTCCAAATTTTGCTAAAAACCTAATTTGGACCTAAGGAATCTAATGGTGAAGTTGTATTTTAGGTTTGACCACATTTGAATGGATATTTTGTGTAAAAACCCAAATTAAGTTAATTAATGAGCCAGGACACCAATCTAGGTCAAAACAGGTTCCAAAGGCCAATTTGAAGGTTCTAAACCCTAGGGGATATTTTTCCATGAATTTTATAGGGTTTAGTTGATTTTTATTATGACCAGAACCTTGTTGAATTAAGCAGGTCTGTTTTAGGGTTACAGAATGTCATTTAATTCTTGGATTACACATTAACCCATTTTTGATTGAACCAACCCACTTTTTATCTTATTCAGATCATTTGACCTATGTTTTACCTCTGAGAAATCCCACTTATGTACTACAATGGTAAAATTACAGTTTTAACCTTTATTTCATGTTTTCTTCTTAGAACACTTATTCCTTGAATTAGGTCCTTCTTTAGGTTATGTAGGAGCTCTTATTCTCCTTCTTAGGTTAAAATGAGCTAGTTAAGGCTCATGATGAGGCTCTCATCAGCTGCAGTGGTCGGAGGAGGAACGCGATGGTGGGTGTGTGGTGAGAAACTCATCATGATCTCTAATTACCCTAATTAGCTAGTCTTCCTAGTTAATTAGCGAAGAATGTGTGAATATATGGGTTAATTATAAAATAAGGGATATATAGTAAATGACCTTAAAATAAGTTAAAAATGCTATTTTATCATTCAATTAATATTATTAATAATCTGATTAATAATTGGACTCGAGATGTTAACAATCATTCCTCTAATTAATAAGTTAATTAACTTAAGCATAATGTATACATAAGCATGTAATAACTTAAGTAACATTAGTTAATTAAATAAATTAATATAAAAAGGTCAAAAATGTAAATTCAAGGTCTAAATATAATAATTACGTTATTTACAATCATATATAAAAAGTTGAGAAAGATCTAAATTAAAATAAGCCTTGAAAACTTGAGGTTACATTTAGGTCCATAAATTTCATTTCAATCAGGTCCTTATTTTCCATATAGGTCCTCAAGTTTTATCACAGCCATGTCCTTGACTTCTTCTTCTCTTCAACCAGTTGAACGGCTGACGACCGAGGGTGCCTCCATCGCATGATCACCGCCCATCCGATGTCACCTCACCTTCTCCAAGCTCCTGGAGCTTGCGCTCACTATCCCATCTCCATCCATCTGTCTGGATGACACTTTTATCCTAATTTTAGGTAGGAGATAACCTCACCATCGTTGGAGAAGACGCCAATGGTTTACCTCCTCCTAGCCTCTTATGCGTCCAGATTCCTCCTCCTCGTCGCCATCAACTATAAATACCCCCTGACCCCCTTGATTTTCTTCAAGTTGGCTCCCTTCCCTCTTCTTCACTGCAGCCGACTTCAATAAGCTATTCCCTCCGCAACTCCGGCAACATCCCATCTCATCTTCCGACTTCCTCCATCCACCTCAATTGGCTCAGGAACTTCGCCGAGGTCAGCCGCGTCTCTAGACACAGGTGCTGACCAAGGAGTACCTCTGCTTCATCTCACATCCATCACCGGAGATCTTCCTAACAACCCTCTGATTTCACTCCATCATGAGCCTTCGACGGAGTTCCTCTGTCCCCTTTGTCCAGGTAACAGTAGGATAAGAGTAGGAGTAGGAGTAGGAGTAGTCTAGATAGTTAGTTAGTTAGGTAGTTTAGTTTAATTTTAGATTTCAATGTTCATCTCCTTCGACTCCAGCAAGCTCCTTGAGCTTGCCAGAGCCTTAATTTGATCTTTTGAATCCACTGTCCACCTTTCCCTATCATCCGTAATCATTTCTAACACATTTAATCTTTAATTTGATCACAGATTCGCCTAATCCAAATCCACCTCCATCAACTACTTCTACTGTCCATGGCAACAGTAGTTGACCGGGATTCCACATCCATCGGATCCTTCATCACTCACTCATCATTAAAGGATCTAATTATCATCTTAATTTGATTAAATACTTTATATAACTTAAATGCCTAATTTTATTTGAGTTCCTAAGCTCACTGTCAATGGTAGCTCAGGAGTAGTTAAAACCTAAAATTATTTATATATTTATGATTGCAATCCTTCTTTGACTTGTCTTGACCACTCATCTTAGTAGGAGTCAAGTCTTGTGCCTAAATCCACTCAAATTTCATTCAAATTGAATTCATTGATAAATCTTAAATATAATGAGTTAATGAGGAATTAAATGCGATCCTGAGGTTCCTTGTGACCTCAGAAACCTTTTCAAATTAAAAATGGCATGAAATATCTTTCTGTATATGAATTTGAACTTTTACTGGACTCATCGAAGCTCCGGCGAGCTCTGGCTTGTCAAATCTGATCTTCAGCCTATAGAACTTATTGAGAACCTCCAGATTGATGTAATATTAATCATTGATTAATTTGAGGTCTTTTATTTGAAGATTTGACAACTAGAGTTGAATATAAGGTTTCATCTTCTCCAACTCTGGTGGAATTGGAGAAGCCTGACAGAAGACTAAAAGTCGTATTTGAGGGATTGAAAAGCTTCGGTGCAATGCACTGAAGATGATTTTATGCTCAATTTTGTGTAATAACCTTCTAACTCCTCTGACGAACAAGTCACTTTTAGAGTTCAGGCGATGAACCTGGAACCCTAGATTCCAAGGTTAAAACATGGGGTTGTTAGGTTGTTAGGACCTGAGTTTAAAGGATCTTATTTTAGGATTTAATTTCTTGTGAAGAGGCTTAGAACAGAAAGTCAAAATCTTGAGCCTTACAATCAAACCCGAGTTGGAGATCTTGACTCTGAGCTCAATTTGATGATTTCAGGAGCTTGAATGGATTCTGAGATTCTGTTGGATGATTTTAGAGTGAATTAATGAGCTCTGTGGGCTTAATTTGTTGGAATTCAAACACTGCCAGTTTGAGTCATTTTTGAACTCATACTGTTGGCAGTGGTCTTTGGATGAGATTTAATCATGATTTCTACCTAGATGAGTTTGTTACAACCCTTAGAATCTGTTTAAATCGATTGAGAATGATTATATATGTCTGTTACACCTTTTTTAAGGTTGAATTCAGTCTCTGAAGTTTTCAGAGAAGCTTGCAGTTACCTAAAGCTTTGAGAGCTCAAAACCTATTCCAGCAGCTGTAGAAACACTTATAGAACATATTTTGAGCCTTAGCTAAGAGAGAAGTCCAGCCTATGGACTCTGTAAACCTTTATGTCACTTCCAGGTTGTAAATGTACCATAGAAACCCATAAATCTACCCTTAAAATCGAAGCGGAAACCTTCCACTTAGCATTAAATTGACCCTGTAATCTTGTAGAGCTACTCAAGAGCTTTCCAACAAGCTTTTATTCGCTTGATTTGGAGCTCTGAGCTAGGAGATATCCTCAGTTGAAGTCAGCTCTGGAAGGGGAAAGTTAGTCCCACATTGGAAATTCTGAAGTGCCCACCTTAGTATAAAAAGGATTTGTTAACTGTGCTATGCAGACATCAACGCTCGGTGCACGGATACCGGCTACGAATGAGCATATGCGTGTGTGTGTGCCTGCGAGTGCACGCCTGTGTGGGCATGCGATGTGTGTGGCCCTGGGAGGCGGTTGGGCTGGTTTGGTTGGAGAAATAAACCAAAAGTAAATCAAAATAAATTGAATCAGGCGAGGACCTAGTAGGGTCTAATCCCACCCTATAAAGGGTGCTGCGTATCCCCGAAAGGCCCTCACCGCAAATCAAAAACCAATTTTTGGTTGAGAAAGAAAAGTCAGTTAGATTCAGCTGAAGCTAAGGAGTAGAGAACTGAAGGCTAAGTGTCATATACTAAGGGAAGAAGAAAGGCTAATGAAGAAGAAGGAAAATACTAAAGGAAAAAGAAAGAAGAAAGGGAGCAGAAGAAGAACTCGAAAAGAATAAGAAAAGAGAAGGAACAGGCACTAAGGAAGAAAGCTAAAGAGACTAAAAAAGAAAGCTAAAAAGACTAAGGGAGAAGAAAGAGGCAGAGCAAAAAAAGAAGAAAGGCTAAGGAAGAAGGAAGGAAACTAAAGGAAAAAGAAAGAAGAAAGGAAGCAGAAGAACTCGTAAAGAAGAAGAAAAGAGAAGGAACAGGCACTAAGGAAGCTTAAGGAAGAAAAAGACTAAGGGAGAAGAAGAAGGCAGTACAAAAGAGAAGGAAAAGAAAAGAAGCTCGAGAACAAGAGAGAATAAGAGAGAAATAAAAGAAACAGAGAAAAAATAAAGGATAAATAAAAGAAAAGGAAAATAGAGAAAGAAAGAAAGAAGCTTAAGAAGAAAAGAGCGGGAGAGGCTAAAGAATAAAAGGAAAAGGAGTTCATTTTTCTTGTTATATTTTTAATTTCTTTTTGCTTTCAATTGTTGAAATAAGGCATACTTTGACTAGATAAACTCTCATTTACCTTAATTCTTTTGAAATAAATGTTGTAAATATGATTCCATATGGAATTTTGCACATTCCCTCAATTTAAATCATTTTGCAAAATTCATGTTATTAAAATTAACTTAATTATACCTCCTATACCTATAAGATGTTTAGAATTAATTGGTGAATTTAAAATAAAGTATAACTCCCTGCGAACGAGCTGGACTCAACCAGTTAAAAAATCTAAAATGTTAGGTTAATTCGACCATATACTACTAAACCAACACAATTTCGAGTTAATCTAAGTTACTTTCTTCTACTCTTAATTAAGTAAAATTACCTTAATTAACTGAGTTGAGAGATAACCTCGATAGTGTGTTCGGCAGAGTAGTAGAGAGGCTAATAGCCTCGAAGACCATAAGGCTTTTGCTCTCTAGGACACGCCGGAGGTGTAGAGATGAACGGTGGCCGAGTTGGTGGAGTGTAGTGGCCGTGCGAGCTCACTGGAGGTATGTCAGTGAGGTGAAAGACGGAGGACGGTGTGGCGAGTTGGCTGTCGAAATGAAGTGGTGAGTGTCTAAAAATGAAGAGTGGAAGATAAGGAGTTGTTTTGGAGAGGAGGCAGACGAAGGGGAGTGGAGTTGACGCCGGTTGAGGTATGGCCGGCACCGGAGACGAAGATGCTCTGATAAGAGGTGGACGGCGAGGATGGAGGTAGGGATGCCAACTAGTGTTGCTCGCCGCAGAAGAAGGCACAGAACAAGAGTCTGTCACTGGTATTGCGGTCAGACGACAAGGGAAGGCAAGGAGGGTCGCCGGAGCTTGAAGAGAAATTCGACCAGAGGAGGAGGGAAGAAAATTGAGGGTTTCTCTGGTCGAATTCAAGCTTGAGGGATTCGATATGAGCAGGGGTGCTTTTATACACCTCAGGAGGACGGTTAAAGCTAGGGAAGCAAGCTTCCAAAGCTTGGAAAGCTCGACAGAGTTTGTGAATTCCTTGATACCCAAATCTCTCATGCATTCGCATGAGAGATTTGGTAGGCTCTAAGGCTTAGGACTGGGTTCAAAAGGAAGGGAATTTCTTAACGAACTTCCCTTTCAAATTTGGAAGGGATTCGTCGAGAAATCAAGGAGTTCCTTCCTTTTTAAGGTCGTCAGAGCAAGTAGGAATAGGTTTAATGGCGGCAGAGACCTTTTTGTGAGAATGATGATAAAGTTATGGGCTTATTTGAAAATATTTTCAAAGTTAAGGGTAGAAATGTAATTAGACAAAACCAACTTGCAAACTAGGTCAAGACAAACTCATCTTGGGTCCAAATTTTGGTACAAACCTAATTTGGACCAAAGAAATCTAATGGTGAAGTTGAATTTTGGTTTTGACCATGTTTGACTAGGTAATTTATGGAAAAACCCAAATTAGGGTAAATGTTTGTTTGTCTCTATTCTGGGTCAAAATGGGTTCTGATGGTTAGATTGAATGTTCCAAACCCTAGAGAATATTTTTCTATGAATTTTAGAGGGTTTAGGTGAATTTTATCCTGATCATAACCTCAATTAATTAAGCAGGTCTATTTTTAAGGTTTCAAAAAGTCATTTAATTCTCATAACACATGCAAACCCTTTTCTGATTATTCTATCCCACTCGTTATCTTTTTAAGATCATTTGACCTTCATTCAACCCCTGAGAAAATCCGTGGTTGTACTGCATTCATGATAAGATGGTAAAATTACAATTTTAACCCTAGTTTCTTATTTTTTACCTCAAAATGATTATGCAGTGACTTGTGATTCTCTGGCAGTTATGTAAGAGCATTTACTGACTTAATTGGGTCAAAATGAGCTAGTTATGGCTCATGATAGTGTCCCCATCAGTTTGGCACTCCCAATTTGATGGTTGGGAGACCATAGATGGTCGGAGGAGGTGGAAGCTAGAGTCGAGGTTGAAGGCGGCCGAAAAAGGAAAAGAAGACTTGCTTTTGGCCTAAATTTGATTGAGAAGGACATTGCATTCATGATGTAGGGGAGCTTTTATAGAGCACAAAACCAAGCTCTAAATCAAGGAAAGAGCTTGATTGAGTTGTTATTTTTGTCAATTTAGGATCCCTGAAATCTCAAGCTCGCTTAAGCTCTAGGGTTGGATTTAGAGCCCCTGAGGTAGTTCAAATGATCTACCATCATCTCAAGATCAATCCCTTCAAATTTAGAGGGATTTGGATCTAATCTAAGGGAGAATTCCATCCTCGAATCTTGCTGCAGGTGTGTTCACACCAGTAATGGTAACAGGGATCTAATCGTAATAACAATGAGAAAGTTAGGGACTGATTTGCAATAAAATTGAAACATAGGGGTTTAAATGAGAGAAATAAAGTTTTAGGGACTAAATTGCAAACTAGGTCAAGATGGACTCTGATTAGGCCCAAATTTTGGTGTTGACCTAATTGGGACCCAAGGAATCTAATGGTAAACTTGGATTTGAGTTTTTACTATATTTGATCGGGTAAATTGAAGAGAAATCCAAATCAAGGCAAATTCCTATCTGAATCTCAATTCTAGGTTAAAATAGGTTCAGATGGTCAAACTATTGGTACCAGACCTCTTATAATATTTTTCTTTGAATTTTAGGAGGTTTAGATTAATTTTATCCTAACCAGAACCTCTTCAATTAAAGTAGGGTTGAGAATTAGGATTTTTAGTCCTATTTCCACTCTCGAAATGCGTGAAATCATGTTTCTATTTCTGTCAGTGTGGACCCACTTTTTGGACTTTAATGCTCAATTAACCTCTAATTAACCCCTTAATAACCCCGTGGTTGATCTGCATTTGTGATGTGATGTTAAAATAACAAAATCAACCCTATTTTATTATTTTCTCCTCAAAACGGATCAGAGTGGAATTATGGTCCTCAGGTTATCATTTAGGAGCATTTATCTCTTAATTCCAACTAATTCAAGTTATTTATGATGAATGATGGCATTACCATCAGTCGTCCGGTCAAACACACCCATAGATTCATTGTTTATGAAGTTCTCGCACATGTTCTCGAGAATGTCCCAAATAGTGTCTCATGTTGACCCATGATGCTGCCACCACAAGTTGCATTGACAAATAATCTAATGTCCTCACAGAGTTGCTGGTAAAAAGACTGGACTTATTCCCATTTAGGAACTCTGTGATGAAGGCATTCCGCATGAGATCCAAAAAGCGATGCCATGCCTCATGAAGTGGTTCTCCCGCATTCTATGTAAAAAGTGTGATCTGTTGCCTCAAGGCATTAATACGACCAACCGGGAAGAATTTCTCCAAGAATTCATACTGGAGTTCCTCCCATGTATTGATTTGTCGATTCAGGGTTTGATACCAATGGGCAACGTATTGGTGCAAGGGCACCATGATCGTTAATTTTGATGACAATAAAACACTTATTATTTAACATTTGCATTTGAGTTTATGAGTTTCAAGATAATTGCAAATGGATACAGGGTTGATGGAGCTCAAGCTCATGTCCATGATAAATTGGAGGAGCTTGATGGAAGAGAAGGAGCTTCTGGTGGAGCGAGAGCTTAAAGACAAGAAGATGAAGAATAGGATAGAAGTCATTTCTATTTTTGTTCTATGTATTTGTATTTTTGTTCTTTACTTTTTATTTACTTAGTTCATTTGTTAAAGAGCCCCAAAGTGACAAAAAGTAATCCTATGAACACATACTCAACACTAGGATACTTAAACAAACTCTTACAAAACTTAGAAGACCATAGTAGGCATCAGACAGCCTGATCAAACGTCCAATCTGGACCTCAGACGTCTAATCCTAGACTTTAAGACATCTGACTGTTTAATCAGACATCTAAAACACTTAGGCTGGAAACCCACTCTCTATCTGCCAATTTCATACATCCAACCCTTAGTCCAGACATCTTAGAAGATGTTTGAGGACTCTTCCAAACATCCAACTAGAAGACCATTGGCTTATCTTAGAAAATTAACTCTTAATCTGATTTCAAACATCCATAAAATATCCCAGACGTCTAATAAATGGATGTTAGGCTAAGATCTAACCCTAATTACTTCTTGTTAGACCTAATAGCCATTTAGCCTTAACAAATCCATTCCCGCAGTGATTTGTGTTTCCAGACATCCAGACCTATTGTCGGACGTCCGATCTGTCGTCTACGCAACTTAACACTAGAACCCTATTTCGATCTTACGAAAACAGGAAGGAAACTGTTGAAGCTACGAGTTACTGCGCTATCATATTTGGTTTTTGAAAACCTGTCATCGTAGTTTGAAAGCGAAGAACTCATGTTCAACAAATAAAATTTATACCAGAATAGAAATCTTGGGTCGAACTCAGGGAGGCGGACGTTTGATTAAAAATACACGTTTGTTTTATTTGTCACGAAGCAGAATAATTGATTAGAAACTATCTATCTATTTACAATAAATAGAAGAAAGAGAGAATATTACAAAGAAAAATCAAAAAGAGATGTAGAATGAACACAGAATTCATTATCAAAGAGATTGTTCATTACGCTACTCATTACGACTCGAAAGTAGAAAATGATTACACTAGAAAGTAGTAAATCTATTCTAGAAAGCATTAAAAAGAATGGAGAGAGAAATATCCTCCTCAACGGTCGCTTGGAGGACGAGCCAAATGGGACGATGCCTGGAAGACGGGGAATGAAGTAGGACGAAGGAGGATGAAGCAAGAAGAACGGGAATGGGGCAGCACGTCATCGTCGTTACGAGATCCACTTCCGAAATGGTGACAAAAATTTGACTTTATCTCTTGAGAAGCATCTCGGGTGTGGGACAAGCTTCTCTTGAGCTTTGGAGAGGGAGAGAAGAGAAAGAAGGGATGAAAATTTTATATGGAGGGGGTCTCCTTTTATAGTTGCAAGGAGTGAGGGTAATTTGGTCTTTTTAATTTGAAAAACATTAATTCAAGACCTTTAGAGACGAATAAATCCATCGCTAAAGGTCTGAATGTGGACTTTGTGGGTGGCACTCGCATGCCCGCTTGCCTCCTGTGCATGAAATGCACGTTCACGTTTTTGAAAACTCGATCGTTCGATCGTGAGATCGAACAGCTGAGATGCATCCTCGCCGCGCCTCAACCGTGCACTCGCCCTCATCTGATCCCACGTTACGCGCGGGGGTCAGATGCGGCATGAGCGCTATCGAGCGCGCACGACCGCTCGATCACGATCAAGCGGTCAATTGAACCCCCTCACCGTGCCTCAACAACCGCTCGCCAAGGCTTGATCGCGCGCCTCTTCATCGCGTAAGCGCGTTCAACAAACGCACTACAAGCGCGTTTGTGTCACGCTTACATTTTGTGCGTACGCATCCACAGCCGTTGGATGATCATCCAATGGTGGAGAATCGGCACTCAGATTGAAGAAGAAAAGGTGCGGCGGGTGCAGCGGCCGATTGGGCGGCTGAGATGGCGCCACATGGCACCATCTTGGCCATCCATCTTCTGGATGATGTAGATGGTGCCACAATTGTCAGATTTAGTCAATTTTCGAGTCGTTAGGCTACCATCGTCGATCCGAATCCATCCGTGTGGTCGGATTTTTCAGCTGAAGTACGGATTCACACCATCTCGACCCTTGATCTTCTAGGGTTCCTCGATCTCTATCTATTGCTACAGATGTCTGATTAGGGTGATCTTGGAGTCGTTGAACTCCAATCATCACCCTGATCAAATCTGTACGGTTGGATCTTTGATCCGAGGCCCCGATAAAAATTTGCCCTGTACCTGAATATAAAAGGAGACAATTAACCTCTATTTTATTCAAACTAATCTAAATGCAGGATGATGCATGCTATGCAATATTTATAGTATGTAATACAATTCTATGCAAAAGAATATGCATAAATAGACATCTTATGTAGTGTAAACATGTTTACATCACACCCCCATGCCTATCTTTTGCTAGTCCCTAGCAAAAACTACATGCTATTTATAAAAGAATTATGTTGGATTATTTGGGCATGAGTTATTTTCAATCATTAAGAAAATGCTTACTTAGGATCTGAACTTTCAAAGATACAATAGTGCCCGGGTATCTGCCAAAATGTAGACCACTTCAAGCCCTCACCTTATTCAAAGAAAATTTTCTTTTTCACTTTTTCTTCATTTCTAATTTTTTTTTTGGATTTTCGAGTTTAAGGTTTAAGAGTGGCTTTCTACGGCCATTCAACTCACCCAAGATTTAATGAGAACCCTAAGTTCTAAGCATCTTATTGTGAACGTGATAGATTCATTGATCGACAATTAAAACGAACTTCAGATTTCTACGCCTCTAGGTGACCTTAAAAAGAGAATTCTGCCTAAAGGTGCATTTTGCAACTGGTAGCTTTCTCCCTACTTTTATTTTTATGGGGTCAACACAAGGGTGAATCCAGTGTATATCTCCCCAGTTTATTCTACTTCTCTGCTTCTTCCTAAGTGTCTTGGGAATTTACAGTGCATTTATTGAGCTGGGTTCTGGACAGCCGGTCGATGAGCTGTTACCACCGACAACTTCCCAGCCATACTCGTGCGGCGAAGTGTGGCTTATTTCTTTTGTCTTCTTTTTTTCTTTTTGACTTTCTTTTTCTATTTTTTTTTGTTTTAAGTAGGTGGCTTCCCTGATTTAAGATTTACCTAAAGGCAGCAAGAAGAGAATGGTCCAGTGACTGGGCTCTGGACAACCTACCTATGGGCTGTTACCCACGATAATTTGCCAGCCATATCACACTAGAAGGTTCATTAGCTACCCAATTTCCGTTTGAACCACTGATTAACGAGTCAGTGACAAGATAGTGTGTAGATACTTTAGGCTTAAAGTTCCCTCAAATCAGAGGGTAGGTTGATAAGTCATGTACTTATCACCCAAACTTATTTACTCGAATTAAAATAAAATTCAGGTTGGTGAGGACTCAAAAAGCAAATCCACATTTTAATGGATACACAAGCTGATTAAGTCTGAAGACCTGAAGAGTCTTTATGTTTAGATCCTAATGTAATATTTTCTAATATTGAAAATTTTCTTAAACCCAAGTTCTCTTTCCTAATTCCAATTTTTTTTAATATATATAAATAGAAGAAAATAAAATAAATCTACGGAGTTGATGAATAAATTCAGAGATGAATATCCACCCCCCATGCCTATCTAATGCAATGTCCTCATTGTATTAAAAAGACATAAAATAGAGTGGAATAGAGTAGAAAGCACCTGAATTGCGTGAATGTTGGGTTTGCTACGAGGTAAACAAAAACTGTATACATGCTGAATTTAGTGACTTCAGCTAGGATCATTATACAAAGAAGAGAAATAAAGAATTCACAGGTGCAAATCGGAATCATAATAAAAAGAAGAAACCTCTGACCTGCCAGTAGATGTCCATAGATGTGGACCAAATTGTGGTGTAGACCCATACCCCATACTCGGGAATATCTAAGGTTCTGGATAAAAAATTCCCAAAACCTAAAATCAGTATACAAGTAGGGTCGGGCTTGTGATTTATGAGGATGCAACCCAAGACCAAAGAGTCAGGTTATAAAGAATTCGACATCGAAACGATAATCAATGAATGTATGCTTGGGTTGAACATCCTCAGAACAAATGTCATAAGGGTTTTGGTTTGATGGTTTCAGATGAATTAGAACCCTTAGACTCGGTCTTCTATTTCCTCCAGAATTTGATACCCAAATCAAAATTTCCCAACTCCTATCCTCATTCAAAATGTCAAATTCCCGTACCTCCTGCATATTAATCACCCCATCTGAAAATTCAAAATCTAAAAGATGTGGCTGAATCAGAATTGACTTGGGTCTAGTTATCTCAAAAATAGAATCATCGATAAGCTCAATGGGATGTAACTAACAATCATGGCATTGGATTGAATCCTCCAGAAAATGCGATTCTAGATTCATCAAGTGAGCCCCAATAAGATCAGTTTCCTTAGTTATTAGGCTATCAAATGATCTATCAAATTCCTCAGGCCCGATCGTCTCGCAGAAATCATGTTCTGTAAACTTGTGTGAGACTTTACAACTTGAATCTTCACTATCAGAATTAAAGAAATCAAAATCCGTATTAATGTATGTCCCAAAATCATCTGTCATTTTCTGGTCCATGGAAACATACGTTTCCTCGTACCCTGGCTCAAGGATTTTAGGTGAAGAAATTAGATCATCCTTAATTAGTTGCTCTAATTCAATCTGGTTAGCTTCGTAACACGTGTCTCCCCCGATAGGTGCCTAAATGGGTTCTAACATAGGCTCTCCTGAAAGGGGTTCATCCTGGGAATCATCTCACGATTGAACTAAAGCAACCACAAATCTCATCCTCAATTTCGCTAACTTCCTAAGTAGAAACTCTCCTGGGTTCTTATCCTTAACATCCTGGAGCCAATCCAACAAATACTTGTTCAAATCATCAATCATCCCAATCAGGGGCTCCAATTTTTCAATGCAAGGTATTGGTTGAACTCTAAAGATTGTATGGCATTCCTCAGGTTAGCCAGAACCTTATTTTGAACCTGGTTAACCTGAACCAAATGACTTGGTTTAGGGTTGGGCGGGTTTGGGATCAGTCCAGAGGAGTTAAAGAATTGAGATTCATTATACCCTTCCTGATAATAGGTCATTTCAGATTGTTCGAAAGGTGGTGATGACCTAAAGGCAATGTAATCAGAGGATGGGTAACAATCAGTGTATCCTTCTTGATTGTAGATCGTATTAGGTTGTCCATGAAAGGGTGACGATCTATAATCGATGTGGCTCTGAGAAGGATAGAAATCACAATTATGGTGTTCAAGGTTAGACCCTAAACACAGAGGTTCGGAACTATATCCCCAATCCAAGTTATCCCAACTAACTAATGGTTGATTACAGTATGAGTCAGGATAATCGTCATGTTGAGGATAACTCATAACAGGAGGTAAAGGGCGGGAATGCGTATAAAATGTAGAAAGATTCATGATAGACGGGATTAATAAAGGCACCCTACAATACAAGCACTCAAACCTGTCCTTAAGTGGGCTAGCCTAAGGACCTACAGACTCCCAGAACTCGTCTTAAGATAAATAAACGATTTGATCTATTTTTGTCTATTCAATCCAACCAGTTAGAAGGAGGGGCTAAGGAGAAGGTTCTTCCTTCGGCTTGCGCCTCTGGTTCCAAGTGTACCCCACAGCCATGATCGTTTGATTCTGCTCCCCTAACTAGACATCAGATTGAACAGTAGAAACAGACTAATCGAAAATAATCTCGTTCTAGTCTCTAAAGAGCGAGTCGAATCCTTAAGGCAATGTCTACTCTATAATATTTAGGGTTGGGTTTGAATGTGCTTTGGAATGTGATGGGCCCCTTATATGGGTTATGCCGTTAATGATTGATTGATGTGTCTGTGCATGCACAACCAGTGGTTTTCAAGCAAGATTATTTTTGATGCAGTGAATTTTAGGGTTCAAATCTTGCTTAATACCTTTTAGGATTCAACTTTAGGTATTTTCAAACAAGTTTTGTCGGCACACCAGGTTTTGAAAGCACAGGTGAAGATGTTTTCCTTTGAAGCTTAAAAGAATGTGGAGTGCCTGGTAAATCCTTAAGAGTTGAACCTATGCGGCAGCTACATGATGATTTGATTTTAATTGAAGTGTGTGGCCCAATCAACTCAAACAATTGACCTGTTACACCACTTAATTAGGCACGCAAGTGATTACCTAATAAGATTTCTACTCAATTATGTGTTTGGATGTGTGTACCCGTTCCAAAGATTGGTTTACTAGTTGAGTTTGAAAATCAGATGAGGTTGTGTACCTCTGTGAGAATTTTTTTATTTTTCTTTTTAAATGTGAAGGTTGAGGCGGGTGTGGGTGTCAAACAAACAAACAAAACTAACCTTAGAGTTTATAAGAACACCTGGGTTGATTGATGTTTGTGTTATTATGTGGTGAAATGAAAACTAATGGGTGGGATGTGGGGGATAACTTACAGAACCTTCAACAGCACTTTGCTCCATTCTACTATTTTTCTTATCTCAAAGGAGTACCTACAATCACAATAAGAAAGGAGAGAAGTGAGGTAAATGATTCGTAAGTTGGAAAATGCGAAAAAAAAAATCAAAGAGCATTGCCTCCCCGGCAACGGTGCCAAAATGTTGAAGCTACGAGTTACTACGCTATCGTATTTAGTTTTTGAAAACCTGTCATTGTAGTTTGAAAGCGAAGAACTCATGTTCAACAAATAAAATTTATACTGGAATAGAAATCCCAGGTCAAACTCAAAGAGGCGAATGTTTGATTGAAAATATGCTTTTGTTTTATTTGTCACGAAGCAGAATAATTGATTAGAAACTATCTATCTATTTACAATAATAGAAGAGAGAGAGAGAATATTACAAAGAAAAACCAAAAAGAGATGTAGAATGAACACGGAATTCATTATCAAAGAGATTGTTCGTTACACTACTCATTACGACTACAAAATAAAAAATGATTACACTAGAAAGCAGTAAATCTATTCTAGAAAGCATTAAAAATAATGGAGAGAGAAATATCCTCCTCGACGGTCGCCTGGAGGACGAGCAGGACAAGATGATGCCTGGAAGATGGGGAATGGAGCAGGATGAAGGAGGATGAAGTGAGAAGAACGGGAATGGGGCAGCACGTCATCGTCGTCGCGGGATCCACTTCCGAAATGGGGACGAAAATTTGACTTTATCTCTTGAGAAGCATCCCAGGTGTGGGACAAGCTTCTCCTGAGCTTTGGGGAGGGAGAGAAGAGAAAAAAGGGATGAAAATTTTGTATGGAGGGGGTCTCCTTTTAAAGTTGCAAGGAGTGAGGGTAATTTGGTCTTTTTAATTTGAAAAACATTAATTCAGGACCTTTAGTGACGGACAAATTCGACGCTAAAGGTCCGAACGTGGCCTTCGTGGGCAGCGCTCGCATGCCTACACGCCTCCCGTGCATGAAACGCGCGTTCACATTCTTGAAATCTCAATCGTTCGATCATGAGATCGAATGCCTGAGATGCATCCTTACGCACGGGCGTTTGATGCGGCGTGAGCACTATCGAGCACATGCAACCGCTCGATCACGATCAAGCGATCAATTGAGCCCCCTCGCCATGCCTCAATAGCCGCTCGCCAAGGCTCGATCACGTGCCTCTTCATCGCGTAAGCACGTGCGATCGACCGGCTACAAGCACGTTTGTGTCGTGCTTACGTTTTGTGCGCACACATCCACAACCATCGGATGATCATCCAACGGTGGAGAATCGACGCTCAGATTGAAGAAGAAAAGGAGTGACGGGTGCAATAGTCGGTTGGGCGGTTGAGATGGCGCCAGATGGCACCACATGGCGCCATCTTGGTCGTCCATCTTTTGGATGATGTGGATGGTGCCACGATTGTCGAATTGAGTCGATTTTCGTTCCGTTAGGCTGCGATCATCGATCCGAATCCATCCGTGGGGTTGGATTTGTCGTCTGAAGTGAGGATTCACACCATCTTGACTCTTGATCTTCTAGGGTTCCTCGATCTCTATCTGATGCTACAAATGTCTGATTAGGGCGATCTTGGAGTCGTTGAACTCCAATCGTCGCCCTAATAAAATCTTTATGGTTGGATCTTCGATCCGAGGCCCCAATAAAAATTTGCCCTATCCCTGAACATAAAAGGAGATAATTAACCTCCATTTTATTCAAACTAATATTAATGCAAGATGATGCATGCTATGCAATATTTATAGTATGTAATGCAATTCTATGCCTAAGAACATGCATAAATAGACATCTTATGTAGTGTAAACATGTTTACATCAGAAACCATCTTAAAATTAGACGTTTGATTATATGCCTAGACATCTTATAATTGAATCTTAGACATCCGTCTTGATCCAACTCAGTCCAGATCTTATACCCTTCTAGATCAGATGATCGATCCCTAGATCAGACATTGACCTAGACATCTAATAATAGATCTGGATGTCTAATAACCCTATCAGAATCATTAATGACCCTAATTTCGACCTGATTTGCCTTGGGATTATTCCCAACAACTATAGAAGCCCCCAAGACCTTCCTAAGGGTTCCTAAGCCATCCATAAATAGAGAACCCTTCCTTTGCCAGACACACCAAAGCAATACCTCTTCCACTCATATTGTGTCCAAGAGAAGAGAGGATCAAGAAGGAAAGTCACCCTACTCTCAAAGCTCCTAAGCATACATCCGAGAGAATCCTTTTAGCTGCACAACCGCTCTCCTGTCTCCGCACATTCGAGAGTGTTTTCGTGCCTTGCATGGTTCACGCACTCCAACTTCCATCTAAGGGAAGTTTTTTTCTCCGATAGTAGCTAGATTAATAGTAATACTTTGTGGCACTATAGGGCTGTTGTAATTTTCTTTTGTGGTTAGGTATTCACCTTGCAAAATCCCATCTCGATCGCGAGACAAAATACACCTCGTGAAGAGGAGGGATTTTGAGGAACGCTACCCTCATACATAGCAGTGTGATTGTATTGAGGTTGCGTCACCCTCATTTAAGTAACTCAGTTAGTGGTTTTGATCAACTAGGTCGATCGAAAAATCCTAAGTCAAGAGGCTTAGGTGGTGGTTTTTACCTGGGTTTCGGTTTCCACCTAAAAATCCCTTGTGTACTTATGTGATTGTTGATTGTGTGAGATTGTTTATTATTCTTCTGCATTATTCATTTATCATGCAAATCTCATCCCCCTCCATCATAACCTACACAACCTTGTCCATGAGAGAGAAGGAGAACATCTTTATGGGTAGGATGTCCCAGTTTTAAACAAGTGGACCAAAGGTTTGGGCTAGATGTTTCGATTGTTTAATGTGCTGAAGGGGTCTTCGAAGTTCAAGCCATGAAATTTAGGGGTCACGTTGATCATATTCAGCTTTAATTTAGTATCAAGTCCTCCAGTCGGGATTTGCACCTTGGGTTCGATAGCTACCGCCGCGGGATTGTAGTGATCTCGCATTTGCAAATGCAGTGGAGATTCATGTATTCATGGAATAAATTAGCGAGACACTGTAATTGATTCTAAACATTGGGCACTTCTTCTTGATTCTCCATGGAGGCAAAGGATGGAGAATCGAGCTCGGATGTGGAATGATCGAAAGAGATCTTGATCTGATTGGACGAGAACCCAAACAATTGGGTCGAGGCTTGACCCCAACGAGAGTGAATTACTAATGAAGGTTTCAAGACTGATCTTAAAGACCTCCTCCCATACATGCACTATGGAATCAGATAAGGGACAAAATGTGTATTGGACCCAATTGGGGCACCCAACAAGGCTGGGTGACTATGGCAGTTAGAGGCAGATGGACCTCTGGATCAGAAACTCACACACCCGAGAATTACTTGGGTAGATAGGAAGGGAGAGTCCCACAATGACCCCTACACAGTAAAGCATACCCATGGGTTACAGGGTTTCCCCCACCCAACCTCCCTTGTCACCACAATTCCAAGTATACCAGAATGTGTGAGCTTAAATCCTAAGTCTACCAGTTTTAATCCTACTTGTGCCTTGAATTTCACTTGAATTTGAAGTTAATTTAATTTGTGACCTAATTTGAAGGTTGGTTGATTCACCAAGTGAACCAACTCCACCTGACCTGTCCTAAAGTTGAGGATGAGGTTTGGGTCAAGAACACAAACCACCCTAAATTGGTTTTCAAACAGGTTATTTGGACCCAAATTTTAATGATCCAAGTGATTATAGAACCTTAATTTTAGGGTCCACTTGATTAGATCAATTCAAACAAGGGCTTGGGTAGCATACAATGCAGGAATATTTCCTTTTTAAGCAGGTAAATGTGTACTAGTCCTGGAAACCCTAATGTGTAAACCCTAGATTGGCTCTATTTCCAGGTCAAATTCTTTCAAAGATGGTACCCTGGGCTCAATCAAGAAGGTAAATAGCCCAAGGGACCTTATGTCCCTAATAGGTGCAAGTATCAAGATGGGGATCTTTAGTCAAATCAATTGAATCAAATCAGGAGACTTGAATGATGATTAGTAAATGAATAAAGCAAGTTGATCCTAATTGATTTCTTTTTCAATCCTTCCAAGAGAGGAGGGGCTTAAAGAAGGAAAGTGATTACCTACCCTTGGTGTGGTTGCTCAAGCGGTCGATCTTCAAATTCACCTGTAGAAACACAATAAAGTAGATATAGCAAGCTAGAATCAGATCAGAAAGTGTGATTAATGACTGAAATGCATGTTGCTTCTGATGAGTCGATTTTCACTTTCGTTAAAATTTTAAACATAAAATATCATGTCGTAGTGAAGCTTCTGTACTGGAAAATCGACTATCAAAAATTTAATTATTTTCTAACCATAAGGATCTGGTCAAATCACAAGGAGGAACGAACTAATTTAAACTTGTACATCTATCATTGTATAGTCCAGCATGATGTGAGATATTTGCCCAAAATTATAGTATATCATGCAATGAATGGGAGGCCAATAAATTGTAGAGAATGAAATAAGATAATATGGAAAGAACTCAAGGGCTGTCTGTAATTCACGCAATAAATAAATATTAAAAAAAATTAAAGTTCTCAATGGCAAAAGATGTAAATTCTAATTGATATCAAAATAGAGCATCTGCTCTCTTTGTGTGCTTGAGGAGGAGGGCCCACGGCTGACCCTGCCATGTTCGGGGGAGATCGAGGATGAGGAGAGGAAACCAATGGCGGTGGTGGCACGGCAAGCGGCGGCTGGAGCTCTCGCCAGCGACGAGGGGGAGCGGCGGCGGTGGGCTCGGCCGGTGATCATGCAAGCGGTTGACAACGGCAATCGTGGATGTGGGTGGCCTCGTGAGGGTGAGACAAGTGCAACGACTCCGATGGAAGTCCGTGGAGCCGGCTGCATATGGAGAAGTGGACGTGGGTTTGGGTTCTTTTGAAGAAGATGATGAATAGTACTTTAGAGAGTAGGTGCTACAACCGTGGCCATGCGATGGTGGTGCAATGGCATGTGTGCAAGGGTGCGTGAGGAGATGCTATGTGGATGGCGTGCATACACGAGCACACAGCTAGGGGTGCTGTTGGGTTCAAGGAAGGGGAAGTTGCAGGGAGGATAGCAGTGGCTTTGGGTTATGTTGGTGAGGGAGGTTTTTGATGGAGAAGCGGCAGCACATGCATCAACACGTGCGCTCTATAGAATAATAAAACTTGGTTATTTGTATATAAACCCAAAATAATGCATGTAATGTATACTATATACTATCCTCTATTTTATTTACATATGAATGCCATGTATGAACTATGCAAGTAATTGTATAAACTAATTTGTTTACATATTAAAGTATGCTATTTATATGTAAATATTATCATAACATTGAGGCACTTATGTAACTAGTGTGCCCACACATGTGGTCTCATCAAATGCCCTCATGCTTAGGTTTTCCTAGTCTCGAGCAAAAAGTGAAAAACAATGAAAGTAACCAAAAGATTTCTTCTTTCCTTATTCCAAAAATTTAGAGATCCAGGCAAATGTGAAGTGATAGTAGCCCAGGTAGCCGATCCAAGTGAAAAGCCAACTTGCATTTGAAGTTTGTACTTAATCCTTGATAAAGTTCTACCAGGATAGGAAACTACTTCACTCGGGGATAAAGCGGAAAATGATTTATAATTTGGCCCTGGCTTTTTAGCTTAGGTAGGAGATACTGAATTGAATGGATTTATATTTGGTGGCTGACACTCATCTAGTGCTACATGTTATCTAGTAATGCAGACTCTAGATTTCTAGAGTATCAAATAAGTCAACTCAGAAAAAGGCTAAACACTATACTCTCTTTGCATTCCCTTGCACTCACTCACTCTCTCTTTTCTTTTGCATTTTCTTTTTCTTTTTCTTCTTTCTTTTCTGAGATCACATATCTTACTAGATTTTGTAAATGTACTCACTGTTTGGTGGCCTCACATGGCATTCACACTTCAAGTAAAGTCCTAATAACCCTACAACTAAGTTAGAGGTCCTCAGCCAGTAATCGGGTGATCAAAAATATTGAAAAGTAGGTATGAGTCATATTTGGGGGATTGCAATGGGTGTTTTTGTTGTTGCCTCGAAAACATCAACACATAATAAAAAATGACATGAAGATAAAACTATAAACCTACACTCTTTTCTTTTTCTTTTTCTCTCTTCTCGTTCTCTCTTTTTTTTCTTGTTTCTTTTTTCTTAATATAAATGTTTCCCTTTTTTTTGTTGGCCCTTTTTTTTCAACTACTAACATAAAAAGATGCATACTTTTATTTATGAGGCATTATTGGGGATGATGATGGTCAAGAGGATATTGTGTGGCTTATTTGGTGCAAGTGCCTACTCTCAGCACCGGGAAGGAATGGATAAGACAAGCGTATTTCTGACCTTTGACACTATTACCCTCCTTCAGCTGAGGACTCTATGAAGGATGGTCGTAACCATCCACCATATTCATAGTTTTATTAGGACTCAATCTCTGTGTATCTCCCTTATTTGGTGACTCTCAAGAATTCACACATTATTTGCACACAGGAACAGAGAGCGAAAACTATGCCTAACTCTGAGGTATCATCATCTAATTATCCAGAACTTGAGAGTCCTTGCACTAAACTTAGTGCACCAGTAGTCTCTCTACTTTCTTCTCATAAATATTAGGTGGATCTAATAGAAGATAGTATGCCTACTTCCTTATTAACTGTCCAAGAGTTTAGCAGACTAAAAATGCTTATTGGTTTTCTACAAAGATCCATTACTCGATCTACGTGCAAGTGAAGTTACTGTACTGGATTCTAAACTCAGAAATAATTTAAGAAGAAAATCTTTAATGACACCTCCTTGATAAAAACTTCTACTAGGGACTAATTCATTTAGCTCAAGAAAACAAAAGAGATTTTGTTTTTTTCGAACTAATGCACCTATCCTAAATGCATGCAAATATTTATAAATGCTATAAACATCCTCAAGTTATACCCCCCCATGCCTAAGATTGACAATGTCCTCATTGGAAAAATAAAGACCTAGAATAATATCACCTAAGGAGGAGAGTCGGAGAAGTTAAGGATTCTCAAGCCGAAGTGCATCCAAAACCTGGCCATCTGAAAGAGTAACATAAGGTTTAAGTCGTTGGCCATTTACCTTAAAGCTCGCACGAGAAGTAGGGTTTCGAATTTCTACTGCTCCATGACGGAGGGTATTGATAACAACATACGGCCCATCCCAGTGGGACTTGAGCTTTCCTAGAAATAATTTAAGTCTGGAATTGAAAAGGCAAACCCACTGGTTGGGCCCAAAGGTCTTTTTAATGATGTGCTTATCATGGAAGACCTTTGTACGATGTTTGTAAGCTTGAGAGGTTTCATAGGCTTCATTACAAAGCTCCTCAAGCTCACTTAACTCCAGCATGCATGCCTTCCCTTCTTTATCTAGATTTAAGTTAACCTTTTTAATAGCCTAATAAGTTATGTGTTCTACTTCAATGGGAAGGTGACATGCTTTTCCATAGATAAGATAGAAAGGAGACATACCCAAAGGAGTTTTATATGCTGTTCTGTAGGCCCAAAGAGCATCATTTAATTTTTTAGACCAATCCTTACTGTTGGGCCTGATAGTTTTTTTTAAAATTCATTTAATCTCCCTATTAGACACTTCAACTTGTCCACTCATTTGGGGATGGTAAGGTGTGGCAATCATGTGGTTGACTCCCAAATTTTGGAGTAGTCTTGTGAAGTGCACATTCCTGAAGTGAGGTCCTCCATCACTTATGAACGTCCTTGGTCACCCGTACTGAGAAATGATATTAGCCCTAACGAAGTCCAAGACCACAGAATGGTCATTGGTTCATGTAGGTATGGCTTCTATTCATTTCGATCCATAGTCCATAGCCACAAGGATGTATTCATATTCGAAGGACACAAGAAAGAGACCCATGAAGTTGATGCCCCAAATGTAAAAGATCTCAATGGGGAGAATAGGTTACTGGGGCGTCTCATCCCTTTCTTTGATGGTTCCCATCTGCTAGCAACGTAGACATGCACCTACATATGTATGTGCATCTTGAAATAATGTGGGCCAACAAAAGGCAGACTAAAGAACCTTATGGACAATCTTTTTTCCACTAAGATGCCCACCATAGTGGAGGTCATGGCAGAAACTCAGAACACTTCTTTATTCTTCATCAAAGATGCAATGACGGAAAAGCTGGTCAAGGCCTATTCTAAAAAGCTCAGCTTCTTCCCAGTGATAAAATTTAGTTTCAGCAAGAAACCTATCTCGCTTCTGCTTGTCCCAAGTATTGGGAGTAATGGCCGTGACTAGATAGTTCACTATGTCAGCGAAACAAGGAGTTTTGGCCTCCACAGCCATTAGAGACTCATCAGGAAAAGTCTCTTAGATACCACCAATAGGGGTTGATGCCTAAATAGGGACCCTAGACAGATGATCTGCTACCACATTCTCAACTCCTTTCTTATCTTTAATTTCCAAGTAAAACTCCTAGAGTAGCAGAATCCAATGAATTAAGCGAGGTTTGGTGTCCTTTATAGCAAGAAGATGCTTTAAAGCAGAATGATCAGCGAACACCACATCCTTGGATCCCAAAAGATAAGATCGAAACTTTTCCAAAGCAAACACTACAGCAAGAAGTTCCTTTTTACTGACCTTGTAGTTTTGCTGAGAATGCGTAAGGGTCTTGCTACCATAATGCAAAACATGAGGTTTGCCATCAACCCTTTTACCTAAGACCGCTCCCACTGCGAAATCAGAAGCATCGCACATTAGCTCAAGCGGGAGGGTCCAATCTGGTGCTTGGAGAATCGGCATGGTAATAAGGGCTCTCTTCAAGAGTTGGAAAGCCTCACCACATCTATCATCAAAATCAAAGGAAACATCCGTCGCTAACAAGTCGCAGAGTGGCTTAGAGATTTTACTGAAATCTCTAATGAAGTGCCTATAGAATTCAGCATGGCCAAGAAAAGATCTAACTTGACAAACATTGGTGGGCAATGGAAGCTTAGAGATGGAATCAATTTTGGCGGTATCCACCTCTAATCCTCTCTCAAAAACTACATGCCACAAAATAATACCCTGCTAGCCATAAAGTGGCTTTTCTCCCAGCTAAGCACCAGCTTTGCCTCTTCGTAACGAGTTAGGACTTTATCAAGGTGCGAAATCCATAGGTTAAACGACAAGTCGTAAATGGAGAAATCATCCATGAAAATTTCTACAAACTCGTCGATCATATCAGAAAAGATAGCCATCATATAATGTTATAAAGTAGCAAGAGCATTACATAACCCGAATGGCATTCGGTGGAACGTAAATGTGCCATACGGACTCCTGAAGGTGGTACGCTCCTGATCGTCAAGAAAGATGGCTATATGATTATACCTAGAGTACCCATCAAGGAAACAAAAGTACTTGTTCCCCGCCAATCGTTCCAAAATCTGATTGATAAATAGTAAGGGGAAATGGTCTTTCTGGGAAGCTGTGTTCAAATGGCAATAATCAATGCAGACCCTCCAACCAGTTGAGGGCCTAGTGGTCACCAACTCTCCTTGGTCCTTTTCTTCCATAGTGATTCCTGCCTTTTAGGGCACTACATGAATAGGACTGACCCATTTACTATTTGAAATGGGATAGATAATTCCTGCATCTAGCCATTTCAGAATCTCCTTTTAAACTACCTCCTACATATTGGGGTTGAGCCTTCTCTGCATGTCTCAGAAGGGTTTCACAAACTCGTCTATGTATATATGATGCATGCAAAGGGAGGGATCAACACCCTTAATATCAGCAATTGACCAAGCAATTGCTTCCTTGTGCCTTTGTAAACACTCAAGCAGAGCTCCCTCCTGTGATTCAAATAATGCAGATGAGATAATGACGGAGAGCGTGTCGTTAGGGCCAAGGAAAGCATGCTTCAATGTGCTCAGGAGGGGTTTAAGCTCCAACTCAGGAGACTTTTAGATTGCGAGTTTAACTTGATATGTCCCTGCCTCTAGTAGCGGATCTACCTTCAGGGTCCAGGGTAGGGATAGAGACTCTGTGTACCCCCAGCAACTCTTCCAATTTAGGTATATCCTCTTCAATCTCTTCAATAGTCGAAGGATGGTCCTTAGATATGACCTTTTGAAGGGGATCTCTACATAAGAGTGTTGGAGTAGTTTCCTCAATGATTTTATCAACCACCTCAATCTGAGAACAATCTTCAAATCTGGATTGCTTGTACGTATCAAAAATATTCAATCGAATCTTCTTGTTCCAAAAGCCCATTTTAAGTGTCCCTAATCTACAATTGATAGAGGCGTTGGCTGTGGCTAGGAAGGGGAATCCCAGAATAATGGACAGCTTGGTGGGCTTATTGGATGGGCCAATATCTAGCACAAGAAAGTCAACAGGGAAGAAGAAGTCCTCTACTCTCACCAGGACATCTTCCAGTAATCCCCATGTTATCTTAAGCGATCTGTCTATACGACTTGGAGGATGACTGGATTGGGCTTTAAATCACCTCCACCGAAAAGGTCATAAACAGAGCTCGGTAAAATTTTCACCCCCGCGCCCATATTGAGCAGAGCCTTGTCAATGTGTTGGTTACCTATAACCACTGAAATATACGGGGCCCCTGGGTCTTTCATTTTGAGGGGTGTTCCATGTTGGAGCACCGAGCTAACATGGTCAGGCAGGATGACCTTGGCTTGGACCTATCTCCTAGATCAGCGTTTCTGGGTGCACAGGTCCTTTAGAAACTTGGCATAGGACGGGATTTGTTTGATAGCTTCCAACAAAGGCAAGTTGATTTGGACTTGCCTAAAAGTGTCCATGATCTCATCCGTCCTATCCTTGGCACCAGACGAGCCAACAGAAGATTCCCCAGGGGTAGATAAGCACTCTGGATAGGACACCCTTTGCTTTTGGGTAGAGGGGTTGTCATGGTGAAGAAGGGTGGTGGAATGATGACATCCTCAGGGTGGGTAATTTCAAGTGAGAGAGAGCAGTGTGGCTCTTCATCGATGGAGATGGAAGTCAAGTCTGGTGTAGGAGGGGAATCCTGAGAGGTGACCGTAGGAGTGCTATCAGGCTTGTCGATTTTCTTTCCACTCCTCAGCATGATCACATCCTGGGTGTGCACCTTGAATATGACCCCCTTACCCTTTGGGTTCTCCTCAGAAAAGCTAGGTAATTTCCTAGGATCTTACTACCTAACTACCTCAGTAAGATGACCAATTTGGGATTGCATATCAGTGATCATCTTATTTTGAGATTGGATGACCTTATTTTGATGCTTTTGCATCGCTTTCATCATGCCTTTCAGTTCATCCATCTCAGAAGGCTTATTCTGAGGAGGGTTTGCATAGGATGGCTAGTATATGGGTTGGGGAGGTTGTGGTCTTGCATTCCTTAAGTTAGAAGCATCACCTTGCTTCCATGAAAAGTTTGGATGGTTCCATCACCCTGAATTATAGGAATTGGAATAAGGGTTATTATGAGGAGGTGGGCAAAAACCTCGGGCCACGTTCAAGTTAGCCTGAATCAACTCAGGGAATTGATTTTCCTAGTGGCACTCTGCAGTGTTGTGCGTCTTGCTTTGGCAAATGGATCATTCACTTGAAGCCTGAAAGATAGAGTCTGCTTGTGGGTTCATGCAGGGGTTTACTAATAGCCTATCAAAATTTTTGTTCAACAATTGAATCTGATAAGCTAAATCCTTAGTAGCCCCTTCTTCATGGGCCTCTATCGTCCTCTGCATGATTGATGGTTTTCTGTCTTGATAGGTAGAGGACATATGTCTAGAATTATCACCTAGGGTTTCAAATAATGCCCAGGCTTCATCCTCAGTTTTGGTCATGAAGGTTCCTATACAGGCTGCATCGATGGTCTACCTGTGCCGTTCAGATAATCCGTTATAAAACCTTTCGACCAACTGCCATCTTGGCACCTGATGGTGGGGGCATAACCTAAGAAGGTCATTAAAGCGCTCCCAAGTCATGAAAATTTTCCCATCCTGTTGAGTAAAACCCATAATCTGTCTTCTGTAATGGTTGGTCTTACTCATAGGAAAGCACTTTTTCAAGAATTCTCCCTTAAGGGTGGCCTTATCATTAGCCCTTGCATTAAGGGTATGATACCAGTTCTTGGCCTTATCCTTTAGAGAGAAAGGGAATAGAGTTCTCATCAGGGCTTCATCAGTAAGGCCCTAGAACTTCACCGTGGAATAGACCTCAGTGAATTCCTCAAGATGCCTGTAAGGATCCTCCCTAGTAGTACCATAGAAAGAGGGGAGCAAAGATATCATGCTGCTCCTAATTTCATAAGGATTATCCACTCTAGGTCTTTGAATAGGTAGGGCTTGGTGGGTTGTAGGGAGAAAATAGTCTCTCATGGTCTCTGATTTTCACCAACCCCAATCTCTTCCTCAGGTCTTTCTTCTTTCTTGGTTGACTTTTCTAACAATTCTCTCCGGTTCTGGGTTGAAAACAAGACTTTTTCTAAGAGAACGCCTACTAAGCATACACCAAGCAAACACAAGGCAAGAGGTTCATTTGTTGAGTTAAACCACTTTAAGCCCTCTTCCAACGTTTCTAGCTTGGCCAAATGGAGTCAAAGCAATATTTCTCCATTCCCACGTAAGTAGTATAGGAGAAGTGAGGCACTTGAGATTCCTGGTCAATGGCTATTAAGGTGGTTGACGTTACTTTTAGTTCTTTTGGATGACCAATCAAGTTATCAATCAATTACGCACCCTAAATTAACCTTCGAGTGCCCTAGAGACATACACTTTGTTGCAATGATATTCTCAAATACTTAAGTAAAAAGCTTCTCCAAGGATGGAACTAAGGGATATGCAAGTAGGGCGAACCCTTCCTTTGAGGCGGTGAGTTAGTGATGCCTCTTTACTACCCTTGAATTCCTTTATAAAGTGTCCCCCTCCTTGGAGTATCAAATCACTTGGGAAAAAGTTAATACCAGCGTTTCAAAGCGAGATAGGAGGGTTTGCACCGATAAAGAGATCAATGCCTATAGCCTTAAGGGTCCATGTTCTAGTGCAATGCCTATAGTGCGTGCTCAGTACAGGAAGTGTGCATCACACCACGAAAAGTAATTTTTCTTTTGAAAACCGCCATCAAGTTATTCAAACACTTCCTGTATATTTTATTTTCTTTTCGAGAAGCAATGTGACCACTTGATTAATCTTTTCAAATCAACTTAAGCAGTCTTCTTAAATTATGTCCAGATGCAATGCATGTGTAGATAACTGATGCAAAAAGATAGGAGATACATACCTTGCTCCAGCACTCTTCAAATGTAGAAATGCACACAATGTAATAAAAGAAAATCTAGATGCTGCTCAAGTAATCCTAAATAGTCGACCTATGGATATGCAGCTTCTAGCAGGTAGTTCAAATTTTTTTATATATATAAATAAATGCGCAATCAAAAGATCTAACTACCACACACAAAATAATCCTAGAATCTAAAGAATCGGGGACACTCCCCCAAAAGCTGGCCTCAGAGTACAAGAGCAAGAAAACAAATAACTAGACTAAACCTAAAGAGTCTACTCTAAAATGCTAAATCAGAAGCCTAAGAGTAAGAATCCTCCTAGATGGTCCTCTGTGCGTCTCCACACATGTGGGATCAAGGCCCACAGGCTCCTGTGATTATCTCTGAGGTGGTGGCAAGGTCCACCAAGATGAACATCTACTACATATGCCTTCTCCGTCGATGTATCTCGCACAGAAAAAATGATAGATCAATGAATATAATCTCAATCAGAACTTAATGTAGAGAGAAAGAATACTCATGAGTTTACTAGACCTGTTGCCTCCCCGGCAATGGCGCCATTTGATTATCTATGGTGGAAAATCAAGTATTAAAATTTTAATTATTTTCTATCCACGAGAATCTGGTCAAATCACAGGGAGGAATGAACCAATTTAAACCCGTAGATCTATCATTGTATTAGTCCAACATGATGTGAGATATTTTCCCATAATTATAGTATATCATGCAATGAATGGGAGGCCAATAAATTATAGAGAATGAAATCAGATAATATAGCAAGAACTCAAGGGGCTGTCTGTAATTCACGTAATAAGTAAATATTTAAAAAAAAATTAAAGTTCACAATTGCAGGAGATGTAAATTCTAATTAATATCAAAACAAAGCATCTACTCTCTTTGTGAGGAGGAAGGCCCACGTCTGACCCTACTGTGTTTGAAGGAGGTCGAGGATGCAGAGACGAACCTGATGGCGGCGGTGGCACAACAAGTGACGATCGGAGCTCTTGTCGACGACAAGGCGGAGCCAGTGGCAGTGGGTTCGGCCAGTGATCATGCGAGTGGTCAACAGCGGCAAGCGTGGACGTGGGTGGCCTCTTGAGGGCGAGGCGAGTGCAACGATGCCTATGGAGCAAAGATTGGAGGTCCATGGAGCCGGCTGCATGTGGAGAAGCGGACGTGGGTTTGGGTTCTTTTGGAAAAGATGATGAATAGTACATTGGAGAGGAGGTGCTGCAACTGTGGTCGTGCGATGGTGGTGTGATGGCACGCATGCAAGGGCACACGAGGAGATGCCGTGTGGATGGCGCGCACGCATGGGCACGCAGGTTGGAGGTGTTGGTGGGTTCAAGGAAGGGGAAGTCGCAGGGAGGACGACAGTGGCTTTGGGTTATGTTGGTTAGGGAGGTTTTTGATGGAGAAGCAGCTGATGGTGGAGATGGCTGGTGGTGATGTTGGTGCTCTCTGTCACCGAGCACCACCATGGCGTAGGCAGCGACGATGATGTTGGCCTCAATCCACAGAGTGCTCTCCGATCATGGTGTTTGAGATGCGCAAAGTGCAAAACCCCCAGAAGAATAAGATATCCCATGCGACTACTACACTTCTTTTAAAACCACTCACTGTTCGTTTCTTCTACCCGAAGCCTCGACAACATCTTGACGAAGATCTCAAGGTGGTTATGAGAAGCTTGGCGCGATAGCAGAGTAGCTTTGTTGGCGGTAGCGCTTGCATCAATGCATGCACTTTGCAGAATAATAAAACTTGGTTATTTGTATATAAACCCAGAATAATGCATGTAATGTATACTATACACTATCCGCTATTTTATTTACATATGAATGCCATGTATGAACTATGCAAGTAATTTTATAAACTAATTTGTTTACATATTAAAGTATGCTATGTATATGTAAATATTATCATAATATTTAAGCACTTACGTAATTAGTTAGCCCACACATGTGGTCTCATCAGCTCCCCAATAATGGCTCCAAAATGTTGAACGGTAGTTGTCATAGGTTAAGAGAGAATCATGTGTCATAGTATAGTGACGAAAATCGCATCGACATTTAAATTTGTAATCTTGAAAATTCGTGAGTTCAGAGGTCGTTCGCGGAGTGCAAGTATTGCAATTCAATCACCAATAGCAATGAGCACAATAATCAATCAAAACTCAATAAAATATATTCAATGTATATCAAAATGTATGTCGGAAGCAATAATCAAAAAAAGAATGTAAAGAGACAAATATATAGCCCAAAAAAGATGGTGATTAGAACCACCAATTAGTTGCTAGACCAACTCTCAAATGCCTCCAACACTTAGGCAAATTCTCAACAATTCCTCAGATCAGACATTCCTCAGACGACTTATAATTCTCAAGGCAACAACCTTTACAATTCCACCCAAGTGTTTAGGCACAAATCCCAAGGGCAAAACCCTTCTCCCTCTCTGAAAATTCTCTCCTATTTCTCTCTCCAAACCCAAACTGGGCTATCATAGAGTGGGGGGCCGGACCAGCTCGAATGGGCATGGGCGAGCCGATAGAGTGTGCAGAGGCATGCGTATGGGGGACTTAACCCTTCATGTCTAGGGCAGCTGGGTAGTGAGCGTGATTCCTCTTATATGCCTTCACGAGCTTCTTAATCCCCAAGTTGGGACTATACGGTGCTTCTCTTCTTCAGTTGCTGCTGGTGTGAGGCTTCATTTGATTGAAGCTGCTGTTGTTGCTCATTCTCTAATTCAAGGCCCATGAGGTATTCTAGAATTGGTTCGAGCCAACTGGAAGTGGAGGCGAGGTCGTTGACAGTTGGAGATGGCTAGATGACATCGAAGATGAGGGCACGACCAACAAGAAACTAACACAAGAAATACGGGTTTTGGGCCCAAATTAAAATGCTCAGGAGTATCGCTGGAGCAAGAAAAATGTGGTGGTGGCGGTGATTTGGTGTTTGGAGATGTAGAGTGGCTGGACGGTAATGCAATGGATGGTGGAATGATGGGTTCTCCGGCCAAGTGATTGGGGAGTCAAAAGCCGAAATTTGTTGAGGACTTTTGCTCCCTAAGATGAGAAGAGTGTTTTGGGAGCTATGGCATGGAGTTTCATGGAGTGGCATGGCCGGACAAGCTCATCGAAGATTTGCCAAAGTTGGGCAAGAAAGAGGGAGAACGGTCAAGGTAGGGGTTGAAACTACAAGCCGAAGGGCTAAACCTACTTTAGAGAAGGGGTAGAGGAAGAATGACTACCTAAGAGGGAGGAATGTGGAGGAATTGAATCTGGCCTGCCTTGTTAGACCCAAGGAAGGTGTCCTGGTGGTCGGTAACGGCAAGGAGGAAGGGCTTTGAGAGGTGTAGCTTCGGTTAGCGAACACTGAAAGAAGATGGGGAAGAAGTTGGCGCATCCAATTGATGGTTGGATGATCGAAGGAAGGAGGCGGAGGACATCGTTGGAGTTGATGGAACACGTGGCTAGAGGAAAGGAAGAAGGTAGAGTTTTGGCCTAGAATCAACTGGGAAACACCATGGAAGTTAGGCAAGCTTAAATAGAGGTCGATTAGGCCTTCAATTTCAAAGAAATCACACATTTGAATCATGATTTTGGAAATTCCTAATTCAGGAAATCTCAAGCTCGTTTGATCTCTCCTTGTCACAATAGGATTTCAGACCTTATGCCTTTGATTGGCCGCGATCTGAACTCCAATCCCTACAAATTTAAGGGAATTGTGAAGATTTGATGGAGATCTTCTCCTTTGAAGTCGGTGTGCGTTGGGTTTAGCTTAATTATTAGGAAACCCTGAAGCATCAAGTAAAAGGGACATATTTGAGAAGGAGATGACAAATTAGGGCCATCTTTGTAAGAAAAATGTAAAAGTTAAGGGCTTGGGTGTAAAGGATAGAGATTTGAGGACTAAATTGCAAACTAGGTCAAGATGGACTCTGATTGGGCCTAATCTTTTGTGTTAACCTAATTTGGACCCAAGGAATCTAGTGGTGACCTTGATTTAATTTTTCACCACGTTTGACTGGGTAAATTTCATAGAAGCCCAAATCAAGGTAAATTACCATCTGAATATCTTGGTGATTGCGCAGCAATCATAGGTCTTAATTGACCTAAATTAGGCTAGAACTTAACGGAAGTTAGGGTAAGTCATGCATGCATAAGCATTATCTGCATCTTTACTGCTTTACTCTAGCTATGCATAAAATAATGTTATAATGTGCTGATTAAGTGCATTATGTCGATTGTAAGCAATAAGTAGATCTGGAGCTGGATCTGGAGCAGGATCTGAAGTTGGATCTGGAATAACGGGAGTTGCAGCAAAGTTGGAGCAGAAGGCTTAGATTAGATGTAGGAATAAGGATGTAAGGGAGTTAAAGGTTGCTATTCTATTAAGTAGGAATAAAGCAGTAAAATGTGAGGAGCTTAGGTTCATCCGAGCCCTAGGATAGCCTAGAGACTTCCCCACGCCTTATCCACCCTTAGATTAGGTCACAACACCCTAGGAAGCCCTAAAACCCTAGTTCCAACCCTTATCTGGACGTCCAGATAAGTTATAAGATGTCCAAGACACTTAGCCAACTCCCGCACACCTCAAACCCACTTCTGCAGTGTTATTGGGCGTTCAGACACTTTGTCAGACGTCCAATTTCTGCAGAATACCCAAAAAAGAACCTTGATTTCCCCCTAACTCAGATTGGACATCTAGAACTGAAGTCTGGACTTCTGATTTTTGAGTATAAGTTATCTGATCACATTTTTGGATGTCTGATACTAGTCTCCAGTCCCTCTTTTGAGATTCAAGCCTTGATCTTGGATCTCTAGATCCCTAGACCTAATCCCAACCCCACAGGAACCTAAATTAAGGTGTTCTAACCCTAGTACATCACCTCTAGACCTACCTAAGGACCTAATTAGGTCCCCACCAAATCCAATTGACTTATATCAAAGTCAATTACCTTCACCTAAGTCAATTGGACTCATTGAGTCCAATTGAGCTTAGATCTCAACCCACACAAGTTCAATTGGATTTAGTGAGAGTCTAATTGACCTAAACCCAACCTAATTGAGTTATTTCACTTTCAATTAGGTTCACACTCACCCAATTAAACTTAGGTTAAGTTTAATTGCATTTTCCCCTTAGCAATTAGGGTTTGTAACCCTAATTCAAGACATACACCTACCTAAACCCCTTAGGACCTAACCTAAGCCACCTAGCCACATAGAGCACGACCACACACACACACACACACACACATTCACACACACACACACACTTCTCTAGAGTTCTCTAGAACTCTCTTGAACACCTCTTGGTTGACAAATTTAGCAACCAAGAGGCATCCAAAATGAGATCCACAATTTTTGGATCTCATAACCATATGGCCAGCCACTCTTGCACTCTCTCTAGAGAGTTCCACACCTCTCTAGAGAGGAGCCCTTGAATCTATAAAAAGACCCAATGGGCGGCCAATTGCACCCATTCACATTCTTGGCACCCACTCACTTCATTGGTTCCATTCACGCCCACCTCCACTTAGGCTAGCCACTCCACCTCCATGAGTTCATCACCACCATGAATGACACCATGCCAGGATGCTGGATCACTCCTCTCTCCCTCCAAGGGTCGACCTAAGCTCCATTGGCCGCCCCTCATTCTCCTCCCGACCACTCCAAAGCCATCGGGGACCACCCCTGAATGCCCTTTTGTTCTGTTAGATTTAGATTAGTAGTTTATGCTCTTCATAGCTTTACTGCTTTTTATTACTGCTTAGTAGCATAGTCTTTATTCTCCCCCAATGATGCATGCAAAATCCCCCCATAGATTCTTATATGCAATCGTTTTCTAATAGCAAGATTTACATTCTAAGCATTTCTATACAAGCTTTCCTCTATCGTTTTTGTTGCAAATAACTCTCTCATTGAATGAATGAAAAATGCCTTTTATATATATATCTCCATGTTTTGAAATCACCATGAGCTTATTGATTGCTATCATATTTACATGATTCAAGTTGCCTGTTTTTCAATTGTTTATCTATTCCCCAACAAGCATGTCATTTCCTGAGAATATAGAAAATCTAACGATAGACGTATTCTCCGTAAACAGTCACCACCTCACTAGAATCATGTGCACAAAAACTCACACGTTCACCTTTGTGATTTATTTAGCGCACACGCACGTAATCAGAGTTCATAAAAGAAGTGGTGAAATCTTAATCAGGAGATTGGAAATCGACGTGCAATTTTAAACAAAGTAGAGCGGCAAAAGATTGAACTCTAAAGTAAAACAAATGCCTCCCAGAGACGAACGACCAGGACTTAAGTCTCGTTGTCTTTAGAAAATAATTTTTTTGTTGGATCATATTTCGCAACTATACTACAACATTTTCCTCACAAAAACACGATTTACGACTGCCAAACACTTGGTCAAAATGGGTTTAGATGGTCAAAGTAAAGGTATTAAATCTCTTAGAATATTTTTCAATGACTTTTAGGAGGTTTAGATTGAATTTATCTAAACCAAAACCCTTTCAATTTGAGTGTGGCTGATAATTTGGGTTTTCAGTACTATTTTCATCCTTGAAATGCATGAAACCTTGAATCAGTCAATGTAAGCCCACTTCTTGATCTTTTAAGTTCATTAGACCTTGAATTAACCCCTAATTAACCCTTTAGTTAATCTACACATATGATGAGATGGTAAAATAATAAAATTAACCCTTTTTCTTGTCTTCCTCTCAAATAAGTTCAGTACAGAATTACAATCCTCAAACGATCATTTAGGAGCATTTAAGAGCATTTAATACTTGAATCTGACTAATCTCTGTTAGTTATGACGAATGATGGTATTACCAACACTATTTTAAATGGATTGGGGACAGATTTTGATCCTATTGCCACTGCTATTACTTCTCGAGATTCTGTTATGTTAGAAGAAGTCATTAGCCTACTTCTAAGTCATGAGCAAAGACATCTTTACACTCAAACTCAAGGGGATATCTATATTAATGAAGCTATAGCTAATAGTGTTTGTGTAGGCAGTAGAGGTGGTCGTGCACAGGGCAATGGTAAAACTGCAATATTTTCTAAAGGAGTATCCAATTTTTAGTTTCCTCCATCTCAAAAGACCCCTTCTGTTGCTTGTGTAAAGTGTCAAATTTGTGGGCACTTAAATCATTCTACCCTCAGTTATTATAGATGGTATGATCAGCCACCACAGGCTAATGATTCCACCAATGAATTTACACTATGGCTGACTTATTCTAGAGCAAATAATCATGTGACCAATTCAATGGCCAATCTTGATCTCTCTACAAATTATGAAGGACAAGATTATGTTACATTTGGAAATGGCATAGGTGAGTCTATCAAACATATTGGTTGCAAGCATCTTACAACTTCTAGTCAACAATTATGTCTCAAAAACATATAGCATGTACCTCAAGTGTCTAACAACTTATTATCAAGATATTATTTTACAAATGATAACAATTCTTACTTTAAAATGTATCCTAATTCTCTTGTATTTAAGGACCTCAAGACCAAGGCAATCCTATTAAAGGGTGCCACTAAAAATGGCCTTTATGAGCTATACCTACCACACTCGAGCGATTATTCTTCTACGCTAGCCACAACTTCTGTAATTCTTTCAGCAAATAATTCCAGTCAATCCACTAATTCATCTTCAAGCAATTCTTCTATAAAAGTTTCAACCAATAATTCAAGTCTTCAGACTCCACCTCATATCTAGCATTCACGGCTTGGACATGTTCATTCTCAAATTCTTCAACAACTTAGTCTACTCATCAAATTTCGTATCAAAAAAAAAAAAGTAGACTTCCTCCTTGTGTACTAGCTACTATGAAGCAAAACCTCATAGAGAGCATCTACTAGCTGCTACTGAAACACTTAGCAAAGAACCATTTGAGTGATCTTGTGTTTTCAAATGTATGGACTTCTCCAATACATTCTTTTGAGGGCTATAAATATTAACGTACATTCATACATGATTGCACAAAATTTCTATGGGTATTTCCCTTAAAAATGAAGTCAGATACTTTTCAGATTGCAATTCAATTCATTTCCTATGTTCACACACAATTCAATAAAACTATAAAAGCTTTTCATTCTAACTGGCGAGGTGGATACCATCAACTTCGTCATTGGTTTAAACATGAAGGTATTCAACATTGAATTTCAACTCCTCATACACTACAACAGAATGGATGTGCAAAAAGAATCACTGTCTCTTAGAAACCACCAGAGCACTCTTATTTCATGCCAATGTTCTTTCTCGCTTCTAGTTTTTAGACATGCATACAACTGCTTATCTAATTAATTCTCTGCCAGCCTCTAACAATGTCAATCATTCACCTTTTGAACTCTTACATTCCATACCTTTTGATTGTATGTTTTTAAAAACTTTTGGATGTGCTTGCTACTCGTTTTTGAAACCATATACTACTCACAAACTATAGCCTAGATTAAAGGTTCTTGTGTTTCTTGGTTATAATTCTTTTCACAAAGCTTATAGAGCTTTGATCCTTCCACTCAGAAGTTGATTCTATCTAGATTTTTACACTTTGATGAATCTATTTTCCCATTCAAAAATGTCACAACCACCACATCAAATACTTCTACCACTTCTTCCTCAGCACCTAATATAATTTCTATTCCTAATTTTTTGATGGCTCCAAACACAACCACTACTTCTACTACTATATCTTCCTCCCAACTGAACAATTCTCCCTGTTCAGAACCCAATGATGAGAACCTCATCATGAGCCATAACTAGCTCATTTTGACCCAATACAAAGGATAAAAGCTCCTACATAACTCAAGGAAAGGCTTAACTCAGAGAATTCTGAGTTTAAGGAGAAAATAAGTCATAAGGGGTAAAAATGCAATTTTACCAGTATAATCTGCATACAGGGTAATTCAGGGTCCAAACACAGGTCAAACAAACCGAATGAGAAGGAAAGTGGGATGATCTGATAAGGGCTACAGCAATTCCAAGGAACTAAATGATAATCTGTAACCCTAAAGCAAACCCACTTCAATTCACGAGGTTAGAGGTAAATTAAAAATAGAATAAACCCTCTAAAATTCATAGAAAAATAATCTCTAGGGTTTAGAACCTTCAATTTGGCCTTCAGAACCCATTTTGACCTACATTGAGAACCATGCCCAATTAATAACTTAATTTGGGTTTTTGCATAAATTGACCGGTCAAACAAGGTTTAATCTAGAAATAAAATTCACCATCAAATTCCTTAGGTCCTAATTAGTCATGTATAAAAACTTGAGCCTAAGAAGAAACCTTCTTGACCAACTTTGCACTTTGGTCCTCATATATTTACTTTTTGACCCTCAACTTTTGAACCCTCACATTTCTGCCCCTAACTCTCCTTCGTTCTTTGCATTCAGGTCCCTCCTGCCAAAACCTGCCAGCACCATGCTCCGGCGACCTTGCGCGGAGCATGGTGCCGCGCAGGGTGAGGGGGAGGGGCTGGCAAGTCAACCCGGGGTGCCCTGCATTGTCAGCCGTCGCAGGAACACCCCCCTGGTCGCTGCAGCCCACCATACCGGCCGTGCGAATGCACGGACGGTATCGGTTTCCATCTCCGACGTCCTTCGGCGAGGGAGACACGTCGTCTCCCTCCGCCCTCCTCTCTGATTCTACCCTATAAATACCCCCCATCGCCCCACCGTTCGAGGGAGCTCGGATCTGACGGAGAAAACCCCCAACTTTCCTCTCCTCTCACTCCGGCAAATGCCCACCAGCTCCGGCGGTTCTTCCTCCTCCTCCTCTTCGCTCTGCCGCAATACCAGCAGTAGAGACTTTCTCCCTCGCTCTTCCCGCGCCACGCCGCACCCAGCTGGCGCCTCTCCGGCCCTCTGCTCGCCGCCGCCCCTTCCCCCAGGCATCTTCTTCTCCGGCGACAGTCGATACGACTGTCGCCCGCTCCGGCCCCTCCTCGTCCTGCTAAGTAGGTAGAACTCCTCCTCTTCCTCCCCTCTTCCTTTTCCTCATTTTAAACATTTACTGTCGCCCTCTATTCTGACCAATCACCCTCACCTTCTCCGCCTCCGGCCATCCTCCGGCGAGCCGCTCCCATCACTCCAGCAACCCACACGACTCGCCGACCACCGCAGAACCTCCGCCTCCTCACCTTGATCAACCTCCGCCCTTCCACTTCCCCCAAATCACCCTCTGCAACTCCACCGAACAAACCCATCTCCCGACCCACAATCCGACCTAGGGCAGCTCTTGGGCTCCGCCCCGCCGCCTGCACACCCCCCGACCACCTTCTCCGTGCCACGGCGAAGGTCCTCCGCGTTTCTGATTAGGCAGAGAGGCCGTTTTTCTGTGGGCAGGTACCTGCGCTCGTCGCCGCCATTGTTGAAGCGAAGCAGCTTCTTCACCTGCTGCCCCAGGTGCGCCGCTCCCAGGTCACGCTCCCAGACAGTGCGAGGCGTCGTCGCGAAGTACCAGGCTACAGTCGAGTCAAAGCTCTCGCGCGAAGCCCCCACGCTTCACCTCGACTGCCGCTACTTCCTCCGCGCTGGCACCCAATTTGGGGTGGGACATTTAGTCCCACCTCATAACCTTTCAGAGGAGAGCGCCCGCATAAAGGCAAAAAGTGCCTTATGCTCGTTGCCTCCTGAGCACGGGGTGAGGTCCCTCTCACTCACTCGCTCGCTCGACCCGGTCTCGTCCGCGCTTACGCCTCGCGGACCTGACCCGACCCGACTTAGACTGACCTGCACTCCTCGCCCACCACGCACGCCGGTGGGCCTGGACCCGGGCGCGACCCATACCCGGCAACCCGGCAGCTCTGGGAGAGCTATCCTAAGAGCGGTTTCTGTGAGAGAGAGACGCGGGGGAGGGTAGAGATAGGTTTTGCCCCTCTGATCAAGCTGTGCAAGTGTGCAGGCACAGGTGAAGAAGAACCGTGGAAGAAGACGAAGGCTGAGGGAAGGAGGATCACCGAGCGGCACTGTAGCAGCGGCGGTTTAAGTCGTCTGATTGGAAAATCAGATGACGTCCTGAAGGCAAAGACAGCAGAAGGAAGGCGAGGCAGAGGAGAACACAGAGAGGCCAAGGGAAGAACTGAAAGAAGAAGAGCACGAGAAGAAGATCTGAAGAAAGGAAAAGAAGAAAGAAAGGAAAAGAAGAAGAACAGGACCGCTCTGCAGAAGAAAAAGGAAGAGCAGAAACAGCTGAAAGAAGAAGAAGAACATCACCACTGCAGATAAAGAAGAAGAACAAAGGAAGAGAACAGAAGATCTGAGAAGGAAGAAGAGGAGAAGCAAAGAGAAAAGAAGAAAAGACAACAAATTCTCTCTCTCTCTTTCTTTATTTTTGTAAAAGAAACTTGTACCCCTAGAATACAACTTGCTCCCTGAGTTCGACCTTGGGAACTCTTTCATTTTCTGAGTAACAAATTGTATTAAACTGGTAATCACCTCTCTCTATACTATACTACGACGATATAATAAAACTATAGAGGAAGGTCGCCAAACCACCCAACCTGTCAACCAACCCAGTTCAAAACAACCCATGATCATAATCCACTTTCCTAAACAATAATGCTCAAACTTCATGTTTACAACCCCCTCCACCAAATAATATTGTTCAAATTCCTACAACAACTCGTATACCTGTTTGCACTCAAAGCATGAGAACTTGTGCAATGGTTGGAATTCCTAAGAAGAAAGACTTCTCCTCTTCCTCACATCCATTACCCAGTAGTCTACTGAATACTATGGATGAACTTGAACCATGTTCATATTCACAAGCCTCCAAAAAGACCCATTGGTATCATGCCATGGCTAAGGAATTTGAAGTTTTGATCAAGAATAAAACCTAGTAGCTGGTTCCACAAAAGCCTAATCAAAATGTCCTTGGCAATAAGTAGATTTATAGAATAAAATGAAAAGCAGATGGTACTATTGATAGATATAAAGCTCCTCTTGTGGCAAAAGGCTTTCATCAAATAGAAGGACATGATTTCTTTGATGCATTCCGTCCTGTCACAAAGACAACTATTATTAGATTACTTTTTACATTAGCTATTTGTAAGAATTGGTTCATTACTCAACTTGATGTTCAGCATGCCTTTTTACATGGATGCCTTGAGAAACTATCTATTTGACACAACCTCAAGGGTTTATTCATAATGACTTTCCAAATTATGTGTGCAAGTTAAAGAAATCTTTATATGGCTTATGGCAAGCACCTAGATCATGGTTTAAAAGATTAAGCACATTTCTTTCTACTAGTGGTTTTCAAGGCTCAAAAATTGACACTTCGTTGTTCATGTTTAAATAAGGCAACATACTCATGTTCTTTGTAATATATGTTGATGATGTACTTCTTATTTCTTCTCACCATTCAACCATGAACAATATACTCCTGCAATTAGCAACTGAATTTCCTATTCGTAATTTGGGTTTACCATCATTTTGCCTTGGAATTGAAGTATCCAGAACTACTAATGGCATTTGCTTATCAAATCAAAGGTACATTTCAGATTTACTAATCAAATTTCACTTTGAAGGTCTTAAACCTGTACGAACACCTCTTTCTCTAGAACAAATTTAGCAGTTAACAAAAGGAGCTAGTTCTCCACTCAAAGATCCAACTCCTTATAGGCAATTAGTTGGTAGTCTTTAGTATTTACAACGCTATTTGGTTAACAAAGTTTCTCAACTAATGACTAATCCAACCGATCAACATATAGACAACCTAAAATGATTACTTCACTATATAAAAAGAACTATCACATATGCACATATCACACGTTCAATATCAGTTCACTTATAAGCCTACACAAATGCAGATTGGGCAAGCTCACTTGATGGCTAATGCTCAACTTCGGGTTATGTGATTTACTTGGGTAAAAATTTGATCTCCTGGTCCACTAAGAAATAATCAATAATAGCTTGATCCTGTATGAAGCGCAATATCGAGCTCTCACCAATGCACTATTGAGATCACTTAGTGATGAGGGGCAAAAAGTGCCCTTGGACTTAGAACTCCACACGAAGGCCAAAAAAGGATCCGGCTACCCAGCTACTAAGCAAACAGGTGGATCAAGCTTTGCCCGACCTACCTACGCTCAGACAGATCCGAACCTGCCTAAATCCAAGCGGATCTGGATAGGACTGACCCATCGAAGGACCTGAGTTGGTTGGAGTCAAAGAGGCGACAATAACACCCACTACACCCACATGGGCAGTAACGATAGCATTACCAGCTCTATTAATAGCCAAATAACGAACATGCTGGAGAATCCACGAGGACCGTTGTGGAAGATCTTACATTGTTAGGATATTTTCTATGCTATAAATAGGGAAAGGAGACCCTTGAAGGTCCTCTTTATGCACTTTGGGAGATAGAAAAACTAGAGACTTTGTACTAGTGCTAATTCGAGTGGAAATTTCAGGAGCACTTCCCTCCCCCCAACTGTACACCCCTTGCGGTGGACATGGGTCGCCAACTCTCTTATCTCTTTTCTGTGATTGCTTGTGTGTGATCGTTGAGTCGAATCCTCTATTTATAAAGGAGCCTGATCAATTGATATCATCTATGGGAAATGATTATCATTCGTTACCATTTCCGTACTTCGAATCTCATCAATGTCCCCTATAACTCGCAATTCCTCTCATAGTGATCCCGAGAAGGTGTTGGCGCAGGCGGAATCAAGCGTCTCAGTGTCCAAGAGATGACCCTAGCCCATCGGGCCAAGTAAGGAGAAGCTGGCTCAACCTAGCTGACTACTTGAGGTTCCTGGGTGGCATGCTCTCGAGATGCAAGTGATGGAGAATAGTACGAGGCTAGACTAGCAGCTTTGAAGGATGAACAACAGTCATTCACCAACAAAGTCCTTAAGATCAAGCAGATCAAGGAGTTAGGCGAAATCCAGTTGGAGGAGCCCTAATGTTCAAGCCCTGAGGATGAACAATTAAAGTGGTGTCATACTATGGAAGAGAAGAGTGCCCATTTGAGCAAACATCTTAAAAAGCTAAAATGCGAGCTCAATAGCCAAAAAGGAGAAGTTCCTCCCAGCCTGCCTTCATCAAGGAAGCAGTCCCGGACTAAACCCTTCGAAACCAGTGACGGAGGCTCGAGACCCGAGATCATCCGCTAGGTCACTAGGGCAATGAGGGGTATATGGCTTTGTGCCTGCATCACCACCTACCTGTTCACAGAGGAGGTGATGACGGCCCCCTGCTGGAGAAATTCAAGCAGCCTGTCATGGCCCAATATGATGGGACGGCGAACCCCAATAGTTTCATGGGGAGCTATCTCCAGATGATGTTGGTGCATGGCTACCCAAACGGAGTACTCTACCGAGTATTCTTGTCTTATCTATCTGGTATGGCCCATGAGTGGTTTAATGAGCTACCAACCGGATAGATCACCTACTTCCAAGAACAGACGGATAAGTATTTCTAGTACTTTATAGGGCATCAAAGGGTTAGATACAACCCAAAAAGGCTGTCGGAAATCCAACAATGAAAGAATGAATCTTTTCAATCCTACCTGGACTGATTTAAGGCCTAGTACATCAAGTACAGGAGGCCTTACGATGCCATAGCCATCCAATACTTCAAGTCAGCTCTCCTGACCCAGAGGTTTTGGTATGACATCGATGACTTCTCCCTAGAGATATGGCGAAGTTGTGGGATAGGGCTATAAGGTTCGTGGAATAGGATGACTCTTTTCGCTCCCGTAGCCAACTGATGGAAGGATACAGAGATGATCTCAATCCAGTTGAAGAGAAGAGGACCTTGGGAGGGTCGGCTTCCATATCCATCTGTGGAGGTAGTCGTTTCAACAAGCGGAAGGCTAACTTCCAAGATCAGAGAAGTGATCGACCCGCCAAGGGCTGAAACAATTGCCCTGCCAGCCCAGGTCAAATTTTTTTGAAGAATACACTCCCCTGGCTATGAACTACGTAAACGTGTTGGTGGAGGTCTGGTCCACAGACAAAGACCTATTACCCCCGCTAAAGCCTCTTAAGAAGAAGGATGAGTCTGGGCCCTATTGCAAGTACCACAAGACATGGGGGCATGCTTCTGAAGAGTGTCGAGATCTACGTGACCAAATCGAACCCCAGATCCAGCATGTAAACTTAGCCCATTTCATCAAGCAAAATGAGGGCCAAGATAAGGGCAAGAGAACCATGGAGGGCCTAGAAGACTACCACAAGGAGCTCCAATAGCTTCGAGGAGTCAACATGGTTCTTGCCACAGCCCAAGTGCTAGATGGGTCAATGACCCACCAGATCGAACAAGCGGTGATCAATGTGTATTTCGTGAATTAAAATTAGGCTTTGGAGAACCCGTCATCATAGCTCACAAAATGAGTCTATCAAATACAATTTATATCCGCAACTCTAGGGGAGTCCCGGGTCGAACATAGGGAGGCGACATTTACTCTGGTTGAAAACAACGCTTCATTTTGTTTCTTTTTGGTATTTTGAGGTTTTGTTATCTTTTTGTGTTTTTGAAATAAAAAGACAAGCAAGAAAATTTCACAAAATGAGATGGAACACAACTATGATATATTATGCAAATGTTTGTTACAATAGTCTATGAAAGCATAAAAGAGATAGGGGTGAGAGGAAATCTCCCAAATAGGCTATTCGACGAGACATCGACACCTGGCAGAAGCTTGGATGAAGGAGGTGAGATGTAGGACAACGGAGATGGGTTGCAGGAGGACACTAGGTAGAGGAATGCTTCACTGAGGCCCTGGAATGGAGGTAAGGTGATGGAGGTGATCTTCTACCGAAATGGTGGGAGGATGGCTCCAAGGCTTCTTATGAAGGTGGTGGGAAGAAGGATGAATGTTTGGTGGGGCAAAGGATCATTACACTAGTACGAGGCCTTTGGAGCTTGAGAGTAAGCTCTAATGGTGCTTTGGTAGGCTACTAGAGCTTAGGAGTAGGTGGGAGCATAGTAGGTAGAGAGGAATAGGAATGGAGGGTGTAGGGATGTTTATATAGTGGAGGGAAGAAGAAATTCGTGTAGATGGCTGTAGCAACAGCTGCAAGCATCACTAAAGACCCTTGCAGCTGTCGCTGAAGATCGCACCCCCACCGCTCACACCCGCAGCTGGCTTTACAACTACGAGCAATTAGTGACGACTGTAAGCATCACTAAAGGTCCGCCAGGCTGTCGCTGAAGGTTGCACTAGCTCACACACTCTCCCACTCATGGCTGGATCAAGCATGAACCAATGGCAGTCGTTGGATCAGAGGCGAATGATTGAGATGGCGTGGGGATCGCTCATTTAGATTGCGCTCTCGATCGCACATCAGATTGGGCATCAGTCAGCGCATGATCGAATGTGTGCAGATCGCACGAGTCTGATTGTGCCACATCACCTCCCTCTCTGCCACTTGATGGAAATCCAACGGGCGCAATTCGATTGCACCCGTGCTCGCGAGATCGCCTCCGCCCCACCGTAGCTCGAACTCACTCTCGCGGTTTGCAAGTGCTTCTCTTCACCAATGCACCAAAGCCACTGTTTGTCGAGTGGAGGGTGGTGCAGTTGTGCGGTGTAGAGCACCCCTTAGCCATTGGATTGAGATCCAATGACTGACATCTCTCTATGCGTGAGTTTGGGGCGGCTGTGGTTCTTATTGGGAGATCTGGATGGCACCATGTGGTGCCATCTGGACCGTCCTTCTTCTTCTTGTAGAGGGTGCTACGAAGCTCTAATTAAGGTGATTTTCACATTGACGGACTGCAATTGTCGCTCCAAATTCATCTGTACGGTCGGATTCTTCATCTAAAGCCTGTAAAGACGTCGCACTACCTCCTAGCCATGTAAAATGGAAGAATTAATGTACATAACATACAACCATCCTAAATGCCATGCAATGGATGTTATGTAGTATTTATAACATGATATGCAATGCTAAGCCTAGGAACTATCATAAATAAGCATTTTATCATGAATTCATGAATTATGTAAACCTATGACGTAGGCAGGGATTAATCCGATAGCTGCAAGGAGTAAAATGATTGTCAATTTGAAAGTCTGAAGTAAGGACATCCTTTCCTCCAATTTCTCCTCCAACTTTTTCTATTTGGCCATACAACAACAACATACTCCCAAATCAGACTTTGATGTTTTATTGATCACATTCTTAGTTGGGAGTCTGGAATTCTTTCTATGGGGCCTAATGGTGTTGACATGGGGTTGGCTAGGTCCCTTGTGTCTACTACCACTCCTCAAGGTGATGGCATTTGCAGTGGCAAAATGCTATAGGTTAGTGCCTTGGGGAGGGTTGGGCAAAATAGGAGGCTCCCGATTGATTATGGTAGGAACTTAGTTCTCTCTGGGAGGGGCTGGGGTAGCCTAATAGATAGCATGAGCTTGAGCATATGACTCCCCATTATTACCAAACTCTTGAGGCTCAGTGCCTCGGTTCTGAACATTCCTTTGGTTTGGTATAGGTTGTGATGGTAGAGATCTGGGCTATCGGTTGTTTGCACCAAGTCCGAATTTCAAGGTATCTAAAGAATGTTTTCATTTGTTGCATGAGCTGGAGCATTGACCCTTGCATTTCTACCATATTCAGTTTTAAATCAGCCTGCTCGGGGGGTTGTTGAGCATTCCACATGGACTAATTAACCTGATTCAAGGGAAACTAAGTATATACATGACCTTGACCCATTGGTTTTTGCGGTACATAGTTGTTGGGTCGATATTGGGTCTGCTACCTCTGATCTTTCCAAGAGAAGTTAGGGTGATTTTTCCAACCAGAATTGTAGGAATTCGAGTAAGGGTTGGCCCTAACATTCTCCTGCACAGCATGAACATCCTCATAAGATGAGGATGAAGAAGGATTATAAAAACTGGGATCAAAGGCCCCAGTTTGGAACCCATAAGGTTCCGAGAAGAGCTGGCTCAAAGGTCGAGCCGACTCCAGCTGGTTCACAAACTCCCATCCCGTAGGAGCTTATAAAGAATGGAATCTTGATCCTTAGGATTGAGCGGATCTAGAAAAAATTAGAGTTTCCGGACATCCACTCTTCCATTCGTTTAGCAGCCTGATCCATCTTATCTAATCTATTGTAGATCAATTCCATATCAGATGTATGTGAATCTTGGACCTCATTGGCATTTGATCTAGTTTGTTCAGATCGGTTGGAGGTTTCCTTGGAGGCATGGTTTGAAGAGTTTTCACTCATTTCCTCAAACAAATCATACGCGCTATCTAATTCTTTATGATTACGGAGTTGTTCAACCCGTGATAAAAAATCTACACAAGTTGCCATTTAGGCACCTCGTGGTGTGGACACTTCCGCAATAGATCCTGGAATCTCTCCCAGGGCCCATGAAATGGTTCCCCCTGCCACTGGGCAAAAGTGGTAATTGCCCTTCTCAATGCATTAGTTCACCCAATTGGGAAGAATTTCTTCAGGAAGGCCGATTTCAAAGCTGTCCAAATAGCAATCAGTCTTCCAATGGTACAATACCAATGTGCAGCCTTATCCTTGAGTGAATGGGGGAAAAGCCTCGTGAGCATCTATTCTTCATTCACATTCCACAATTTGGTGGTCTGAACCAGAGTGATCAGGTCCTCCAAATGTTGGAATGGGTCCTTTGAGCCAAGCCTGCGAAAGTGTTTAATTAGACTCAAAACTTGGGGCTTAATCTCAACATCACCGGCAGGGATCACAACGTCGAGACAATCCTCACAATTTGAATGATCATAAAAATCCTTCAAAGGCCGAGCGCCCTGACCATTCATTCGTTGGAACCATTGTTGCATCTGCTACAATTCTTCCAACTACCTCTGAATCAGCTCCTATTGGTTCAAGGGAGGAGGACGTGGTTGTTGATCAGCCATGGGATCTACTTGCCTATAACTCAACCTCAGCCTCCGGGAATGGTCAATAGGTCCTTCCAATGTAGGGTTCAATGACCTCCTTCCAAGCATACACTGGAAGGAAGTCGGAAGGACGGGGAAGAGAAGGAGCTTTGCAGCAAAAAAATACAAGCCTATCCTTAGGTTGGGTAGCCTAAAGGTCTACAAACTCTCAAAATCCATCCTAAGATTATGGACGATTTCCTCTACTTATGGCTAGGCAATCCAACCAGTTAAAAGGAGGGACTGGGGAGAAGGTTCTTCCTTTGGCTTGCACCTTCGGTCTCTAGTGTACCCCCCAGCCGTGGTTGTTTAACGCTACTCCCCTAGCTAGACATCCGATTGACTATTATAAGCAGGTTAATGGTGAACAATCTCAATCTGGAACCCAATGAGCAAACCAATCCTTAAGGCCAACGTCTAATCAATTTTAGTTAGGCTTGGGACATTGGTGCTTCAGGAATGTGATGGGCTCTTAATGGGTTGTGCCCTTAACGATTTGTTTGAGAATGTGTGAATGTGCACAACCAAGAAGTTTTCAAGCAAGATTATTAATGATGAGGTGAGTTTTAGGGTTCTAATCTTGCTTAGTAGCTTTTAGGATTCAAATATTAGGTGTTTTCAACAAAGTTTTGTGAGGCAAACCAAGTTTTGAAAGCACGAGTTCAAGTGTTTTTCCTTTATACGTCAAGAAAATATGGAGTGCCTAGCTTGACCTAAATATTGCATCCTATGGGGCAGCTACAAAATGAATTTCTTTTAAATTAGGTGATGCGGCCTAAACAATTCAATCAATCGGCCCAAATGCACCACCGATTAAGGCACACAGAAAGGTGATTAACCTAATATGATTTCTACTCCTTTATGTGTTGAATTGTGTATCGATTCCACAGGTCGGAATCCCAGTTGAGTAGATGAAAATCAAGTTAGGTTATGTGCCTCAAATATGGGTGTATAAAGTGTGTATATTGATTCGTCCCATAGAAAGTATCTTTTTGTTTTTTTATATATAAAATGCAGGGGTGAAATGAGTGGAGGCGGCAAACAAGACAAATAATTCTATCCTAGGGTTTATGCAAGCACCTAAGTAGATTTAGTCTTGGTTATGAGTGTGGTGAAATGAAACTAGTGGGGGGGAATGTGGGGGACACTTACAAAGTACTTAACCCGCACTTTACTCCAATCTACTACACTTGGATCTCCATGCTAGGGTACCTACAAGACAATAGATCAGAGATAAGCAAGATTAGTAATATGAAAATGCAAAGAAGCATAGAAAACAAGAAAGTAAATTCTGTTGCCTCCCCAGCAATGGTGCCAAAATGATCAACGTGTGTTTCGCAAATTAAAATTAAGGTTTAGAGAACCCGTCGTCGTAGCTCGCAAAATGCATCTATCAAATACAATTTATATCTGAAACTTTAGGGGAGTCTCGGGTCAAACATAGGGAGGCGACGTTTACTCTGGTTGAAAATCGCGCTTCGTTTTGTTTCCTTTTGGTATTTTGAGGTTTTGTTTTTTTTGTGTTTTTGAAATAAAAAGACAAGCAAGACAAGTTCACAAAATGAGATGGAACACAACTATGATATATTATGCAAATGTTTGTTACAATAGTCTATGAAAGCATAAAAGAGATAGGGGTGAGAGAAAATCTCCCGAATCGGCTATTCAGCGAGATGATACTACCTAGCAGAAGCTTGGATGAAGGAGGTGACATGCATAACGACAGAGATGGGATACAAGAGGATGCCAGGTAGAGGAATGCTTCACCGAGTCTCTAGAATGGAGGTGAGGTGATGGAAGTGATCTTCTACCAGAATGAAGGTGGGAGGATGGCTCCAAGGCTTCTTATGAAGGTGGTGGGAAGAAGGACGAATGTTTAGTGGGGCAAAGGATTAATACACTAGTAAGAGGCCTTTGGAGCTTGAGAGTAATCTCTAATGGTGCTTTGGTAGGCTACTAAAGCTTAGGAGTAAGTGGGAGTAGAGTAGGTAGATATGAAGACAAATGGGGAGTGTAGGGATGTTTCTATAGTAGAGGGAATAAGAAATTCATGTAGACGGCTGTTGTGACAGCTGCAAGCGTCACTAAAGACCCCTACAATTATCGCTGAACATCGTGCCCCCACTGCTCATGCCCACAACTGGCCTTGCGCCTACGAGAAATTAGTGACGACTGTAAGCGTCACTAAAGGTCTGCCAGGCTATCACTGAAGGTTGCACCAACTCACACACACGCTCGCTCATGGCTGGATCAGGCATGAACCAATGGCAGCCGTTGAATGAGAGGCGAACGGTTGAGATGGCGTGGGGATCGCGCATTCAGATCACGCACTCGATGGCGCATCAGATTGGGCATCGGTCAGCATGTGATCGAATGTGTGTAGATCGCGTTGGTCTGATTGCACCATGTCGCCTCCCTCTCTGCCACTTGATGGCCATCCAAAAGGCGCAATCGACGCAATTCGATTGCTCCCATGCTCGCAAGATCGCCTCCCCCCACCGTGGCTCAAACTTGCGCTCGTTGTTTGCAAGCACTTATCTTCACCAATGTGCTAAAGCTGCAGTTTGTCGAGTGGAGGTCGTGCGGTTATGCGGTATAGAGCACCCCTCAACCATTGCATTGAGATCCAACGGCTGAGATCTCTCCATGCGTGAGTGCTAGGGCAGATGTGGTTCATGTTGGGCAGTCTGGATGGCACCACGTGACACCATCTGGACCGTTCATCTTCTTCTTCTTATAGAGGGTGCTACGAAGCTCTAATTGGGGTGATTTTCGCGTTGACGGACTGCAATCGTCGCTTTGGATTCATCCGTACGATCGGATTCTTCATCCAAAGCATGTAAAGATGTCGCACTACCTCCTGGCCATGTAAAATGGAAGAATTAATGTACATAATATACAACTATTCTACATGCCATGCAATGGATATTATGCAGTATTTATAACATGATATGCAATGCTAAGCCAAGGAACTATCATAAATAAGCATTTTATCATGAATTCATGTGTGTTTATCAGGTTGTAACTCCTCTTCCCTCAGCAAAGTACCATGGTCAGGTCATGACAGCAATGGTCGCATTACCCCAGAATGCTCATTTCTCACCTCCTAAACCCACGGGCGTGGAGGTCAAGGTCATTTTCGGGGTCATCGCTACCCCAAGTCAGCAAGCCACTCCCTCCAGATCAGCACCTCACAGTGTGTTCCCCACCCTTCAGTGGGGCTAGAGAGGTTCCATCAAGCAGGCGACCTCTAGGTTGTTCGCCTCTCTACCTAACCCAACAAAGAATACTGACCCGCTCTTGGTGACTCTCCTACAGGTAGGGTAGCTACAGCCTAGCTCCTAATGGACGAAGGCAACACCGTTGATGCCCTCTTTTAGAAGATGCTACTTAAGTTAGGTGATGGTAACACCGTCATTTGTGTTAATGAGCTTAAATTAGCCTAACTACTATAATAAATGCTCCTAAATATTCATCAAAAGATTATAACTCTGTTCTGAAGTGAATCTAGGACGAAGATAAGAAAATGAGTTAATTCTATTGTTTTAACATCTCATCATTAACGCAAATTAACTAAGGGGTTGATCAGGGGTTAATTCAAGGTCAAATGAACTTAACAGGCCAAGCAGTGGGCCTGAGCTGACTAAATTAAGGTTTTGTAAATTTAAAGCTTGAAATATTACTAAAAAACCTAATTTTCTACCTCACTCAAATTGAAAGGGTTCTGGTAGAAATAAATTCAATCTAAAGCTCCTAAAAATCATTGAAAATATTCTAAGTGATTTAGTACCTTTACTTTGACCATCTGAAGCCATTTTGACCGAAAGTAGAGATTCAGATGGGAATTTATCTTATTTTAGGCTTATGTGTAATTTACCCAGTCAAACATGGTCAAAACCCAAATCTAAGTCCACCATTAGACTCATTGGGACTAAATTAAGTTAACACCAAAATTTGAGCCCAAGTAGAGTCCATCTTGACCCAGTTTGCAATTAACCCTTAAAATCTCTATTATTACACCAAAGCCCTCATCCTTCACATTTCATTTTACAAAGAAGCCCCCAACTTCTCATATTTCTCACCAAAAGGTCCCTGCCACATGTATCTACTTTTTTCCTAAAACATAGTAACAGAACCCATCAATGTCTTCTTGAATCAAGATCTTCACCAAATCGCTCTAAATTTGGAGGGATCGGTGTTCAGACCACAGAAATCCAAATGAACAAAGTCTTAAATCCTTCTATGAAGAGGAATAGCTCTAATAAGCTCTAGATTTCCTAATCAAAAACTTTCCAAATTCGCAAGTTCAAAGTGGGAATTCTTCCAATTTGAAGGCTAAATCGAGCTCTATATTAACTCTCCTACATTGCAACGTGCTCCCCAGCCAAGCACGGCCAAAAATCCCTCTTCTTTCTTTCCTCCGATCGTCTCCAACTTACGCTTCGATGACCTACTAGCTCATCTTCTTCCGACCACCCAATCGCCAAATTGAAAGGCCCATCCTCTTCCTCAACTTCCTCCGCATCCAGTGCATATTAACTGGAGCTTCTTCCCCCGTCGTCGTCACTATCCCCCTTCATCAGAGAATTTGTCTCCCTCACATCCAGCAAGGCACGCTAGTGAGGTTTTTCTCCCTCTTTCTTCCAATAGCATAGGTCCTCATCCCCTTCATGTTTCCTAGCATGGTTTAGAACCTATAGGACTTAGTTCCCCTCACTCTCATCCTCGTCCCTCTTCTTCTCCACCTCTAGCGCAACTTCGCCACACATAGCCAAACAACACACCGCCACCACCAAAACATTCCTCCCACTTTAGAGGACCAAAGCCCTCAACTTATTGAGAGCTTTGACCTTTGAAGCCATTGACTGAACACCCCCACTCACCTTCGCCGTCCCCGACATCGTCCAGCCACCACACCCTCACAAAACACTCGACTCTTGTGAATGATTTAAATAGGTCGTGAGGTTATTTTCCTTATTTCATGACCTTCACCGATGATCATGTCGTCTCTGTCACCAACTGCTGTACTCCACCAACCTCGACCTCACCTTTACCTCCAGCTAGTGCAGACCAACTCCAGCAAGCCTCATGGGCTTTGAATTAAAGAAGGAACCTCAGTAGAAACTTCAATTGGAGAGGGTTCTTTACGCACAATGACGAAGAAGAAGAGTTGCACATTTTGTGCCACATCTTGAAGATTTGGTTTGGGAATTGATATAATGCTTTTCATGCAGTACCTGGTCACCTTCGATACACAGGGGTCAGGTCCCCATTACTCGCGCCCATGTGCATGCCCACACACTTGCCTACGCCATGTGAGTGTGGAGCCTACCTATGCGCTAAACTGAATTGAACCAGGTCTGGTTTGGAAAGAGAGAAAGGGGTTTGCTATGAGAAAAGGGGAGGGTTCTACTTCTAAGAAGATTAAGTCTAGACTTAGGCAACATTTGGGTAAAGTTAAGGCATCTGAAGCCTTAATGAACAATGTCTAACACTTGAGTTTGGGTTCAGAGAATAGCCTAAGTGTTAAGGGTTTCACTGATGGTCTCAACCAACCATCTTTTTTGGGCTTCACATATATCTTTCTTCTCATTATTATTTGTCCATTGACTCTGATATACCTTTTGTTATTCATTGAATATATTTTTCATATATCTAGAGTTTTGTTTGAATATTGGATTAGTGTTTGATTTGAGATTATTTTGCTCCCTACGAATGACCTCTGAAACTCATATTTCTCAAGCTTATAAATTTTAAGTGTTAATTCAGTGTTCATTGCTATACTACGACGCGTACTTTTCTAAAATGACAAAAATTCACTGTCAACATTAGGCCTCAATGAAGAGCATTTCTCCCCGTCAATTAACCCAGTCATGAGGTTCGGCAAACACAAGGTGATGTTGAAAGGGGAGATCAGCCTTCATAGTGGATGGAGACAGGTATCTCAACAGGACGGCCACATTCATAGTGGCCGGGTTGACAGCTGCATTTGACAGCATCATCGGCTGCCCAATGACCCATGACTTCCACCTGATCCCCTCCTCGTATTTCCAATTCATGCTATTCCAAAATCCTCGAGGAGTATGAATAGTACATGAGGATCAAACAGCTGGACGAGAACTCCTAAGGATCGAGCTGGAATGATCCATGGAGCCAAGGCCGCCCAAACCATAAAGATGGGGGAAGAAGAGAAGGCAAGTCTAGGAGATCCAGCAAGAAACAAATCCAGCTGATCTACCAGCAACTTCAGAACTCCTAGCAAGCTCTTTCGCCATGGCTATCTAGCTGTATCCTGATGATGCTACCAAGCTTGTCAAGGTCGAAGCGGACCTTGATCCTTTGAGATTCAAGAGTTGTTACTCCTGCTTAGGACCAACGGGGACATATTTGCTTGGTCCACAAATGACTTGCCGGGGGTGGACCTACCCTGATTCATCACCACCTCAATATTCAGGTGGGCACTCAAGCAGCCAAATAGGTGTGTAGGCACAAGTCAGCCAAACAGTGGCAAGCGGCTGAGGCTGAAGTCTAGAAGCTCCTTGAAGCTGGCTTCATCGAGGAGTCCTTGTACCTGGCATGGCTCTCAAATGTGGTCATGGTGAAGAAAGCCAATGGAAAATGGCGAATATGCGTAGACTTCACCAACCTGAATGAAGCCTGCCCAAAGGATGAATTCCCCTTACCAAGGGTGGACACTCTAGTAGACTCCTGCAATGGTCAATCCCATATGTCCTTCCTGGATGCTTTCAGCGGGTACCACTAGATTAGCCTTACTCTAGCAGATAACCTCATGCCTCGTTCATAATAGATAGGGGTCTGTTTTAGTATAGAGTCATGCCCTTTGGCTTGAAAAAAGCTAGAGTAACTTACTAGCGCCTTGTAAATATAATTTTTTCTCATTTAATGGGAAAATCATTTGATGTGTACATAAATGATATGTTGGTAAAGGGATAAAACTTCCCTCAACACTTAAAATATTTAGTAGAAGTGTTCCATGTCTTAAGGAACACTCGCGTCCACCTGAATCTCGAGAAGTGTGTATTTGGGGTTTTAGCCAAAAAATTCATGGGGTTCTTGGTTTCCAGCAGAGGAATCGAAGCCAACCCTAACAAGATTCAGGCGATTATGACCTTGGAACTACCATGTACACTAAAAGGGATGCAGTCATTAGTCGGCAAAATCACCTCTTTAGGCAGATTCTTGTCTCGATCTTCTGATAAATGCCTTCCCTTCTTTGAGTGTGTAAAAAAGGCCAAAGCCTATACAGTAGCCCATTGGACTCCTCATTGCAAGAAAGCTTTAGAGGAAGTAAAGGAAGCACTCAGAAGTCCCATCATCCTAACGGCTCCTAAGCCTAGGGAATCTCTTTACTTATACCTGGCGGCATCCATGTTCGCCCACAGTGCCATCTTAGTCGGTGAACAAGAAGGGGTCAACAACTAGTATACTTCATCAGCAAGACCTATCAAGGCACAAAAGCTAAGTATACAGTCATTGAGAAACTAGAAATAGCTTTAATGACTACCACCAAAAAGTTACATTCATACTTCTAGGCCCATACCATAGTAGTCCTATCTGACTACCCCTTGCGATGAATGTTACATAAACCCACAGGTTTAGCATGACAGATAAAGTAGGCTATGGAGTTGGCGGAATTTGACATCCAGTACCATCTTAAGAGATTAATCAGAGGACAAGTCTTGGTGGACTTTGTGGCTTACAGACCCGGATGTCTCCCTCACTCTGCCGTAGAATCTATATGTTGACGGCTCGACCATGATAGCCAGGTTTGGGGTCGGCATAGCCTCGACGGCCCCAGAGGGCTTTACTTATAAGTACTCCATTAAACTTGTCTTCCCAACATCCAACAATCAGGCAGAATATGAGGCCATGTTTGCTGACATTCGGGTAGCAAAATCAAGAGGCGTCTCCTCGCTAGAAGTCTACATAGATTCCTAGTTGGTCGCCAATCAAATCAATGGTGAGTACCAAGCCCAGGATCCAAATATGATCTTGTATGCCAACAAGGTCAACGAGGAACTGTCAGATTTTAGAACCGTCTCATCCAGGCGGATACCCCGATTTGACAACACCTTAGAGAATGCCTTAGCCCGCCTAGACTCAGTGATCCCGCTTGAGCAAGAGGAGGATATCTATCTTCAAACTTTGAAGGAGCTGATTACGCAGCAATCATAGGTCTTAATTGACCTAAATTAAGCTAGGACTTAGCATAAATTAGGGTAATTCATGCATGCATAAGCATTACTAGCACCTTTACTATTTTCTTTTTGCTATGCATAAAATAATGCTATAATGTATTAATTAGGTGCATTATGTCAATTGCAGGTAATAAGTTGATCAGAAGCTAGATCCGAAGCTAGATCTAAAGCTTGATCTGAAGAATAAAGAATAACTGGTGTTGCAGCAGAGCTAGAGCAGAAGACCTAGATTAGATGCAATAGATAATAATTTAAGAGAGTTAAGGTATGCTATTCTATTAAGTAAGAATAAAGCAATAAATTATGAAGAACTTAGGTCCATCCTTGCCCTAGGACAGCCTAAAAGCCTCCCCAAGCCTTAGCCACCCTTAGATTAGGTCGCCGCACCCTAGGAAACCTTAAAACCCTAATTCTAGCCTCTATCTGGATGTCTAGATGAGTTATAGGATGTCCAGAACCCTTAGCCAACTCCCACACACCTTAAACCACTTCTGAAGTGTTATTGGACATCCATACACTTGGTCAAACATCCAATTTCTGCAGAATACCCAAGACAAAACCTAGAATCCCTCCAAACTCTGATTAGACATCCAGACAATAAGTCTAGACTTCTGATTTTTCATTATAAGACGTTTGATAACTTTATTGGATGTCCAGAACTGCCCTCCGGACCCTGTTTTGTGATTCAAGCCTTGATCTTGGATCTCTAGCTCCCAAAACCTAATTCTAATCCCTAGGAACCTAAATTAAGGTGCCCTAACCCTAGTACATCACCTATAGACCTCCCAAAGAACCTAATTAGGTCCTCACTAAACCTAAGTTACTTGAATCTTAGTCAATTCCATCAGCCAATTCAATTGGACTCATTGAGTCCAATTGAGCCCTGATCTTAGCACACACTATCCAATTGGACTCAGTGAGAGTCCAATTGGCCTAGACCTAACTTAATTGAGTTGTTTTACTCTCAATTAGGTTTCCACACACCCAATTAAACTTGTATTAAGTTTAATTGCACCTTACCTCAGTGAATTAGGATTTGCAACCCTAATTTGAGACCTAACCTAGACCTAAACCCATTAGAACCTATCCTAACCCACCTAGCCACCTTGGTTTTGACCCACACACACACACACACCCATTCATGCACACACACACACCTAGAGTTCTCTAGAACTCTCTTCAAGGTTGCTCCACTCTTGGTTGCTAAAATTAGCAACCAAGAGCCATTCAATTTTTAAATCCATAAATGGTGGATCTAAAAACCACCTTGGTCGGCCACACCTGGGACTCTCTCTATAGAGTTCCACACTTCTCTAGAGAGTCTCCCTTAGGTCTATAAAAAGACCTAAGGGGTGGAACTTTGCAACCATTCACTCTGGGCTCCATTTTAGCTTAGCTTCATTCCACCTCCACTCAACCTTCACGAGAAGCTTCACCAGGGCCACCACCATCTCCACGCCAAGATGTTGGATCACCTCCTCAACCTCTCTCCAAGGGCCGACCTAAGCACCATTGGCCGCCCCTCTTTCTCTTCTCACCCATTCAAAGGCCATCGAAGCCCACCTCTGGCTACCCTTAGTTATGCTAGACTAGATTATAGTTCTTCATAGATTTAATGCTTTATTTACTGCTTAGTAGTGTAGCTCTATATTCTCCCCCAGTGATGCATGCATAATCCCTCCTTAAATTCATGTATGCAATCATTTTCTGCTAGCTAGATTTGTGTTTCCAAGCATTCTTCTATAAGCTTTTCACGAGCTCCATGTCACAAACACCATCATGAATCAAAGAAAATCTTTGTCTATATATATATATATCTATGTGTGAAAATAACCATGAGCCTTGTTGCAATATTTTTTTTGTGTGATTAAAGTTGCCTACTCTTAATTACTATCTGTTACAACTAGCATGTCGATACCTGAAAGCCTTGTTGCAGCATTTTTTTTATGTGATTAAAGTTTCTTACTCTTAATTACTATCTGTTGCAACTAGCATGTCGGTACCTGAAAATATCGAGGATCCAACTATTAGCTCATTTTCTGTAAACAACCACTAAATAACTAGAATCATGCATACTGAAACTCACACTTTCACATTTGTCATCTACCTAACACATGCGCATGTAATTAGGCTTAATAATGAAAGTTGCCGAACATTCATCCGACGATTAAAAATCGGCGTGCGATTTTAACCAAGTAGAGTGAGCGAGATTGATTTCAAATCTGCATTTCCATAAATGCCTCCCAGAGACGAACGACAGGGACTCCAAGTCTCGTTATCTTAGAAATTATTTTTGTTGATCGTACTTTGCAACTGTACTACGACTCATTTCTGATCAAATACGTGCTCTACGATCCCAACAAATGGCGCCGTTGTCGGGGAGGCAACGTCATTTTTTATTTCGATCTCTAGAATTATCATTGATAAATCTTCCTATGCTTGTCTTTTGATGTGCAGGAAAATAGGGAAAAATGGGATCTGCGTACACAATAAGTGCAGAAAAAAATACCAGGTGCACATCATATCTTTCTTTGTCTAGATTTGATTTGGACCTTAGGTTAGATTTCCTTTTAGCAATTTCATTCGAAAGAAAAAAAAGCTTATTTATTTTCATAAGAAAAAAATCAAAAACATTACGTAGTTAGAATAGGTTTCCCTTTTTGAATCTTAGGATTAGTTAGTTAGATTTGAAAAAAAAATCAAGAAAAAAAAGGAAAATTTGAAAATCTTTTGAAAAAAAAATCTTTCTTAAAAAAAAAGAAAAAAATCATTTTGGTGGAAAGATTGAATATCAAATTCAAACAACTTTTCAAAAGCTTCCCCACCACTCTCTGATTTTTGGCCAGGCTTCAAATTCTGATTTAAAAACTCAATTGTCGAAAAATTATTGAGCGAAAAATTCTGAAATTTGAGCTAGACCATCACTTTTAAACCACCTTTTAAATGGCACCATTCATTTGAAAAAATTCGAAGTAAAAAATTTTCAAAAATTAGCGAAGTGCAACGAGGTCAGACTGACCAAAATTTGAAAATTTTCAAAATTCAAGAAGTAATTCCAAGCAATCTGCAAATCTGGTTTAACTAAAAATGGTGGGGTTTAAAAGTTAATCTCATTGGCTTTAATTTCCATATTTTTCCTGAATTTTTGAATGTCATTTGTTACTTTGTCAAAGCAGAAAACTAACCAGGGGTCAAAATTCCAGATCTGACCCCCTAACATTTAAAATTCTCTACAAATTTGGTTGAAATAGTAAAAATTACAAAAAAATATTCTCTTAAAAGACAATTGAAAAATGAATCTACTTCCCAAATTTCAACTTACTTGGGTTCCACTTTTCAGCAGAGAAGTATTTTTATTTCGTCGTCTGCTGAAAAATAAAAAAACCTAGAATTGTATGAACACTAAGTTATACCTTTAAGGTTACATTCAAGAGACCACTTTTGGGCTAACCTAGACTTAGTCAAGTCTAGTGTTTAGCCGGTGGGCTTGGTCACATTGTGGGCCACTCACCACAAACCCCAACTGAAGAAAAACATGTTGAAATTAATTTTAAAACACGCAGGCAAACCCGAATTCGTTGTCATACTACTGCGTGGCTTCAACCTCTCTTGCCGAACCTGGTGACTAAGTCTACGGGGAAGTGTCAAATGACCACAGCTCAATGGTAACGGAATCGGAGGCGTAAGCCAAAGGAAGAACCTTCCCCTTAGTCCCTCGTAACTAGATTTGCTAGGTTAGCTTGAGAGGTGGGAATTACTTTCATTCGGTTGCATGACGAATTTTTCTTCAGGAATTTTAACATAATATGAAAAATCTGGTCATCTGATCATAAGGACCATCTAATTGACAGGGCCTTAGCCTTGTCTAGCTTGGCTACACCAACCCAAGGGTTGGGTGGTGTATGTAAGGAAGGTCACTCAGACAACAATTGGTTGGACCTTGGGAGCCACTTCCAAGGAGGTGATGAGCCCATTTTAATGGATTAATATTATGCCTAAGTAACTTTTATCTTACCTTTTAGGTTTGTTAATAACTACATTAAGTTATAGAATGTTTGCATGCATCATGATTTAAGTTTACATCTATTTTATAGCATTCTATAACGTAATATGTAATGATTTCATGCTTTTATGAGCAGGAATGATATTTAGAAAGAATAAGGAGGGGGGAATAAATTTTCCCAACAAACAGGTTCAATCCCTCCCTCATCCTCCAGCCAGCCGCAACTCTTCCCTCAACAAATGCAAACCGCTGCCAGCTAAAATTGTAAAAAGGATTTTGAAAATCCCTTGTAGCGCGGAAGAGAGGAGTTAAGAGGAGGAGGAGCATAGGAGAGGATCATCTTCTTCCTCCCCCTGGCAGGGAACTATCTCCACCTTCTCCACCGTGGAGAGGGCTGACCCTGTGAACCACCGTGTGCACTGTGCACCAAGGCTCCCACCGCAAACACCCCTCTAGCCACGCCTGTAGACTCCCGCACCCACGCAGGCAACCCTCTGCCTACCCTTGCACACCTACAGGCACCCGCTCCAGCACCACCAGGCGCCCGCAGGCACCGTACCTTCTCCACCATAGCACGCCCCCCTGCAATGCCATCACCTTCACGCTACCACCGTCCACCTCACCCTTCCAACCTGCAGGCACTCGCTCCAGCACCACCAGGCACCTGCAAGCACCGCGCCTTCTCCACTGCAAAGCACACCTCTGTGCACCCATCTCCAGCACCTCCCTGCAATGACTCCACCTTACGCGCCTGCAGGCTTGTCCAGGTGCCTCGCCCCACCCACGCCCCTGCCAGGCCCGCACCCGCACTCGCCCCACCACAACGTGCCCCCCTCTGTAGGCGCGCCTTCAACCTCGCCAGCACCTTCTCCACCACAGGCGAACCCACGCACGCAGGCGCTTGCACCCCTCCAGCTTCCACCTCCAGCCAGTGCATCTCCAGCGCCTAGTGCTCCCCTCTGCAGACACTAAAGAGAAACCAGCACCCTGCAGATGCCTATGCCCTCACCACCAGCTCTCTACAAGCGCGCACCTACGCCAGCGCCCAGTGCATGGCTGCAGCAGCGGCAGCCTCCTCCAACAGGCCAGCAGCCATCCTCCTCCGTCCGACCGTCGCCAGCCACCTCCGGCCACCACGTCACCGCTGTTGCGTAGCCCTCGTTGAGTTGCACCTCCCTGCCGACTCTCCCAGCCAACCATGCACGACCACACACGCGTGGAGGAGAGAGGAGAAATCCTCTATTTTTGTCTCCATTAATAATTACATTCAATGCCATTGCCAATTTTATATTAATATTTTATTTATGCGACATTGCACTGATGCACTCAGACTTTCCTAAAATTATTTTACTTGTGTTATGTGCATGATTCTACCTTGAATTTCAAATCAGAATTGCATGAAAGTTGAATTTAGAAGATAAGCCATTACACATGCATCATACACATATTTTTGGAGCTTAATTTCTGATGTGAAAATTGCATAAATACCCCTGAACCTTTAAGGAAATTGCAAGCTTCATTTAAAATAGCATATTCCTCGCATTAAAGTTGCAGAAAAGTTTACGAACTGTGTATTCCTTGACTCGTGAATTTATTGGTCTATTCCTCCCTGTGGATACGACATCCTTTATAGTTGTTTAAATTCATATCTATGTTAATTTTTTATTGAGAGATTTCCACCACATTAATTACAACATATTCTTCTATTGCTATCATAAGTAAGCGAAAATCTCTTCGTCAAAATGGCACCGTTGCCGGTGAGGCAACAGACGTAATAGATTCATGTTATTATTTTTTTTAATATTCTAAGTTGTGCAATCATCTGATCATTTTTTTTATTACGCGAGGAATCTGACACGGCGAGAGGCACAGCAGAGCGACGACATTGAACCTGAACGAAACGCACGGCAGAGATGATCTTTTTGGTGGACCTTGACGCCACCTGGAGGCTAGCAACAGGAACACATGGGCCTTGATCCCACGCACATAGGCTTACAGAGAAGCTTATTTCTGATTTAATCAGTAGATCTTAGTTAGATTTAGTTTAGATAGACATTAGAATTTAATTTCTGTCTTTTGGACCCTTGTCGGGTATTTTTTGGAATGTGTTCCCAGTGCCACTTTATTTCTTATCGCTCTTGTATGCGGGAGCGTATTTTTAGGAGAGTGTTCCCATTTATTTAGATTATAGGATTATTTGCATTGTTTGAACTGCATTTCGATTAGTTAGTAGATTAGGTCTGTTTGTTTATTATTTTTATTAAATATATATATATCGAACTGCCTACTAGAAGCTGCATATCTATAGGACGACCATCCAGGACTGAATGAGCAGCAACTAGTTTATTTTTATTGCATTGGATATATTGCACGAAGAAAGCTGGAGTAAGGTACGTCTTCTCTTGAGCATCAATTACCTGTCATGCATATGCATTGAACCTAAATCTAAGACCACTAAACTGCTTGAATCAAATTAATTCAGTGGTCACTTTAAAAATTGGGACTGCTAAGAGGTTGGACTTTAAAATCTGTGACTGAAAATTATGTGCAAAAGGATCCTGTTTGCGAAATTTCAAAAATCAAAACACAATCGTATGTTTGCACACTTGAGACACTGTGCACCTCACACATAAGGTCACTAGATAAATTTCTACCTCTCCTCTTTTGCACCACAAGGGAAGTTAGTCGGAAATCAACAAGCCTATCACCAAGTTACTTCAATTCCTCGTGTGTGGGCTCGATTCGAGACTTCCATCCCTTGCGAGTAGGTTATAGGCACCAACGAAGGTTGGCCTAGGAAGCGTATTTTTTTGCAAAACTTGTGTGGCCACCAATTGAACATTTAATTCTAAGACCTATAATCTACTAAAACAAGATCCCACTGAATTTGCGTTTGCTTTGACAGTAGAACTCTCTAGGAAGTTTCTGCTTATATTTTGAATTCTTCTGAATCCTAAGAGAGTTAAAACTGTTTTACTTAAAGAAATGGATCACCCTTACACCTATCATTTAGATTATCAGAGTCAATACTTCCCATCTTTTAATCAGGATCCCATGCCCCGAGTGTATCCATCCTTTGATGGGTACATTGACAATTCATGGGATCATTCTTATTCTTATCCTGGGAGTACTGGCTTGATAACTCCCACTTTCGAGCAGAGCCTAGGAGCAGGATTTTCCTACCCCGAAATCCCTACATCAATGCAAACACCCAACCCTCCCACCCTTCATGATTTTCCATATCAAGGTTGGACCGATAACCCTAGGCAACCAGAGCCTGAAATTGACTATCCTCCCCAACCTGATAATAGTAGTCTCTCCTCTTTTATGATAGAGATGCAAAAACAGCAAAAGGAAATGATGGAATCAGTGGGAGAGATGTTGAGGAATAGTCAACAGTTAAATAAAGAAATAAGACAACTTAGCTACACGCTTCCCAATAATCCTGATTCCTACCCATACGATCATGATGATGAAAATAATTCTGAGGAACCCAATGACAATAGAGATCCAATTTTATGTAGCTATCACTTAGATTCTCCCAATGAGACATGGCCACCAGAGAAGAACGATCATAGTGATTATCCACCTGAACTGTATTGGAGTCAAAAGCAAGGGAAGATGGTACCTCTTGAGGACCTTGACCCCAATGACAGTATTCTCTTTACCCCTACCAACCCGAGTCAAGGTTGTATTGTTCCTAACACTTCCCCTATTGATTATTTGGTGGAATCCCATTCTACCCTTAGTGAGCCTACTCCTGACCCTCCACTTAGGGAATCAACACCTACCATTCAGTATCCTGAGGATTTAAATGCACCCAGTGAAGGTGACCCTAACAGAATGGAGGATGAATTAGATCAATTTTGGTCTCAGGGATATGAAGAGTCTAATTCAGAAAATGAGGATGCCCCAATAGAGGAATCTGGACTGAAAATCTGGAGTGAATCATAAGGGAATTCTTTATTATTTGAGGATTTACCTCTAGAGGATAGAAATAATATGGTAAAATCCAGATTTCTCCCCTCTTTTGAGAGTCATCCTCCATTAAAACAGGAGTTGCTATTAGGGGAGGAAAAACAAAGTAGCGAGAAGTCTATGGGAGACTCTCGGGGATAAAACATGTCAATTGAGGATTTATACCCCGAGAAGAATAACAAATTCAGTGATATAGGCTTGCTCCAAAACATTAAGACTGGTCCTCCTTTAGGAATAATTAAGGATACTGATCCAACTCCTAATGAATCACATATACACCCCAACAAAAATTTGAGTAAACCAAACGAATCCGGGGATGAGCTGAATAATAATGATTATGACATTTTGACCCTGCCATCAAAAAGTTGTAATTTGGAGTGTACCCTTGATTCAAATATGACTCTGATCATTAATGCTAGGCAAGGTAACCTGTTGTCTACAACTGTTAGGGAGTATACACAGTCTGAATCATTGTTGGAATTGGACTTGACACTGACTAAGCCCTCATTGGACTTAACCATTACCTTCCATTGGACTTAACCATTACCTTCCAACACTACCAGCAACCCTTATACGCCCTAACTGATCCTTGGCTCAGATCTCTGCTCATATACATTCTTTCTGGACAACATATCAGGCCAGTACATCCTCGAATAGAATGGCAAGTGTGGATTGATGCGTGTACTTTTACTCTCGCCATTCAAGGATTTGAACTAATAATGTCTGTATCTTTTAAAACCCATCCTACTCTGGAGGATCCTTGTTATCCTCCACTTATTCTGTTTCGGGAGGTCCCTTTTCATATTCCGTTTATTATTCCTAGACCACCCAATGTAGCCAACGAGGTTCTTCGTTTTCATATCTTTTGGCGAGAATTTGGTATTACGTTGCATCATCAGCTCGCCAACATCCGTGGCTACCTGTTTTCTAGGCCTGCACTGTTACGCATATTTTTAGGGCCTAACTTTTTTTGTTTGGAACCAGACTTACAGGTTCCTTCTAAGTCTGGCTGCTGACAGAAAATGCAGCACTTGTTGGGAGGCAACCCAGCGGTCTGAATAACGCCGTCATCAGGTGATTTCTTTCCTTTCTCCCCTTGTTTTAATTTTACAATGAGGACATTGTAGGATTTAGGCATGGGGGGGTGCATTCATGCATTTAGGTTAGCATATAAAAAAAAAATTTCTTTTCTTGAGCTAAATGGGTTAGTCCCTAGCAAAATACCTTTGTCATTGGAGGTTTTTCTTTCGGAATTATTTCTTAAGTTTAGAATCTAGTACATTTATTTCACATGCACGTAGACTAGGTAATGGATCCTTGAGGAAAACCAATAAGCATTTATAGTCTACTGAACCCTTGGACAGTGCATAGGGAGTCATGCATACTATCTTCTAGTAGATCCACCCCATATTGGTGAGATGAAAGTAGAGAGATTACTGATGCGCTATGTCTAGTGCAAGGACTCTTAAGTTTTGGATAATTAGATGATGATACTTCAGAGTTAGGCATAGTTTTTACTCTCTATTCCTGTGTGCGTACTTTGTGTGAATTCTTGAGAGTCACCAAATAAGGTAGATACACAGAGATGGAGTCTTAATAAAGCTATGACTATGGTGGATGGTTATGACCGTCCTTCATAGAGTCCTCGGCTGGAGGGTAACAGTGTCAAAGGTTAGAAATACGCCTGTCCTATCCATTCCTTCCCGATGCCGAGAATAGCACTTCCACCAAATAAGCCACACAATATCCTTTTGACCATCATCATCCCTAATAATGCCTCATAAATAAAAGTCTGTGTCGATTTGTAAGAAAATAAAATTAAAAAAAAGGGGAGAAAAGAAAAGAAAAAGAAAAAAAGAAGAAATAGTTATATTACAAAAAAAAAGCCCAAGTTTATAATGTAACATTGTTTCTGAGGCAATAGAACACCTATCACGTTCCACCAAATATGACCCATACCTACCTTTTAGTATTTCTGATCGCCTGAATATTGGTTGAGGACTCTAACTTAGTTGTAGAGATATTGGGACTTTAATTGAAGTGTGGATGCCATGTAAGGCCACCAAATAGTGAGTACAATTACTAAGTCTGGCGAGATTTGTGATCTCAGAAAGAGAAAAAAGAAAAGAGTGAGTGCCCAGGAACATCAAGAGAGCATAGTTTAGCCTCTCTTTGAGTTGACTTGTCTAATAGTCTAGAAATCAAGAGTCTGTAGTACTAGACTGCATGTAGCACCAGATGAGTGTGTGCCACCAAACACAATTCCATTCAACTCGATATCTCCTACCTAAGCCAAATGCCAGGGCCAAATTACAGATTATCTTCTGATTTATCCCCAAGGGAAGTTGTTGCCTATCCCAACAGCAATATTTACCAAGGGTGAATTGTGAACTCCCAATGCAAATTGGCTTTTGCACTTGGATCTGTTACATAGGCTATCATCACTTCACATTTGTCTGAATCTCTAAAGTTTTGAAATAAGAAAAGAAGAAATCTTCTAAATACTTCTACTATTTTTCATTTTTGCTAGGGACTAGCAAATCTTACGGATGGGGGTATTTGATGAGTCCATTTTAATGGATTAATATTACGCCTAAGTAACTTTTATCTTACCTTCTAGGTTTGTTAATAACTACATTAAGTTATAGAATATTTGCATGCATCATGATTTAAGTTTACATCTATTTTATAGCATTCTATAACTTAATATGAAATGATTTTATGTTTTTATGTGCAGGAATGATTTTTAGAAAAAATAAGCAGGGGGGAATAAATTTCCCCAACAAACAGGTTCAATCCCTCCCTCATCCTCCGGCCAGTTGCAACTCTTCCCTCAACAAATGCAAACTGTTGCAGGCTAAAATTGGAAAAAGGATTTTGAAAATCCCTTGTAGCACGAAAGAGAGGAGTTAAGAGGAGGAGGAGCACAGGAGAGTTTCATCTTCTTCCTCCCCCTTGCGAGGAACTATCTCCACCTTCTCCACCATGGAGAGGGCTGACCCTGTGAACCACCATGTGCACTGTGCACCAAGGCTCCCATCGCAAACACCCCTCCAGCCATGCCTGCAAACCCCCACACCAGTGTAGGCAGTGCTCTACCTGCCCTTGCACGCCTACAGGCACCCGCTCCAGCACCACCAGGCGCCCGCAGGCACCGCGCCTTCTCCACTGCAGAGCGCACCTTCGTGCGCCCATCTCCACCACCTCCCTGCAACGCCTCCACCTTGCGCGCCTGCAAGCTTGTTCAGGCTCCTCGCCCCACCCGCACCCCTACAAGGCCCGCACCTGCACTCGCCCAACCGTAGCGCACCCCCCTCTGCAGGAGCGCCTTCAACCCCGCCAACACCTTCTCCACCGCAGGTGAACCCACACCCGCAGGCGCTTGCGCCCCTCCAGCTTCCGCCTCCAGCCAGTGCCTCTCCAGCGCCTGGCACTCTCCTCTTTAGACACTGAAAAGCCACTAGCACCCTACAGACGCCCGCGCCCTCGCCACCAGCTCTCCGCAGGCGTGCACAGGCGCTCACCAGTGCACACCTATGCCAGCGCCTAGTGAGCAGCTGCAGTAGCGGTAGCCTCCTCCAACAGGCCGACGGCCATCCTATTCCGTCTAGCCACCGTCGGCCACCTCCGGCCGCCACATCCCCGCCGTTGTGTAACCCTCATCAAGCTGCACCTCCCCACCGACTCTCGTGGCCAACCATGCATGGCCGCACATGCGAGGAGAGAGGAGAAATCCTCTGTTTTTGTTTCCATTAATAATTACACTCAATGCCATTTCCAATTTTATATTAATATTTTATTCAGGCCACCTTGCACTGATGCACTCAGACTTTCCTAAAACTATTTTACTTGTGTTATGTCCATGATTCTACCTTGAATTTCAAATCAGAATTGCATGAAAGTTGAATTTACATGATAAGCCATTACACATGCATCATACACATATTTTTGGAGCTTAATTCCTGATGTGAAAATTGCATAAATACCCCTGAACCTTTAAGGAAATTGCAAGCTTCATTTAAAATAGCATATTCCTCGCATTAAAGTTGCAAAAAAGTTTACGAACTGTGTATTCCTTGACTCGTGAATTTATTGCTCTATTCCTCCCTGTGGATACGACATCCTTTGTTATGGTTAAAATTCATATCTATGTTAGTTTTTGATTGAGATATTTCCACCACATTAATTACAATGACATTCTTCTATTGCTATCATAAGTAAGCGAAAATCTCTTCGTCAGGAGGCGAGTCACTTCACCCGGACCATCTTCTCCCCCACCCTTTTCTTCCACTCAACAATGGCTAACCCTGGATCTAGACCTAATTACGATCCAGAAGAGCTGGACCCACGAGCTTATCTGATAGCCCGAGTCACTGAATCAGCTCAACCTTGGGATCAAAACCCAAGGTGGCGAAGATGACTTTTCGCTTCACCTGATCCTTCTCCTCAAGTTACCGAAATGGTTAACCCATATCCTAACCCTGGATATTATGACCCATACCATCTGGCCCTCAAAGGACCGCATCTTATAACCCAGGATAAGGATTTCACACTCCTGCATCTCACCCATGGAATATGGGTAGACATAATTCACCCCCTGGAACCCCTGAAGAACTACCAGTGCATATACAGCCGCATTATAGAATACAGAGAGCTGTAGCTAGCAGTAAGGAGAAGGTCTCATTCTATCTACATGAAATCCAAGCTATCACAAATCCAAACCCAAGATGAAGCTGGATTCCATATCAAATAGCTTTGATGGAGCTCCTTCATGGAACAACAGGGATAACAAGGCTAATTGGACAAAATCGAGAAACTCAACTACTGCTTTTGAGATGTCAAGTGGAAAATAGCCTTGAAGACCTCAAAGAATCTAAAACGACTACACCGGACGAACACACAGGAGATTCTCGGGAGCAGATGCTAGAAGATAATTTAGGGAAAGAATAATCCAGGTTGGATATGAGACAGGAACAGGAAATATTCAGAATGGGTTCATCTGAGAACTCCATTCAGGAAACTAAGGAGGAAAGAACTGATATCTCCAGGACTGAGCCACAATCGAATTATCCTAAATCCTGGGAGATACCTCTTAGGTTAGATAACCCAACCATGATAAGGGAAGTAGATCCATTTGAGGACATGGATCCTGAGTCAAGCATTACATGTGACACTACTGATCAATCTAGGCCACTTCCTATTGTAGGTGAACCTGTTCTAGGGCCAACATCTTCTGATCTGCACACTTCTTCTTTCACCTACATCCTTAATGAGGATGCTAGAGATTCTGAGATGACACTTTCTATCCCTGATCCTGACATCCGAAGACCAGAAGTAGCTATGGATGTTTTGATTAAAGAAATGGATATGCTACCTGAGGTAGGAATTACTGAGGAGCCCAACACATACGAGGGTGAAGCTTTAAGCAGAATGAGTTGGGGACACACCTACCATCCTAGTCAATCTAATGGATGGCTCGACTCCGAGCCTGAAGAGTCAGCCTCCGATGAATCAGAGAAGAGTACTGATGAGGACGAAGTAATTTCTGACAAGGATTTCAGCGACCTCCCCATAGATCTTCTACTTTCACGGATACCCCCATATGATCTAGAGCCTGGAGAGGACAAGATCTTTGATGTCAATTATCATTATGAGGATCCCTATGACTCAGATTTTGGTTCTGAGATACATGTTGATCTACTTCCTCTGCAACTTCCTGTTGAATTGTGGGACATGATAAATCAGTTGAATTAACATCATGACCCCCCCTCTGATTATCCTCTATCTTCCACCACCACTCCACACTTTCTTATAGCTAGACTTTTTGGAGTAGGGGTGCACAATCAGTTGGTTCGCATCTCCATACCACTAATTCTAGGAGCATACGAGCACATCTTTCTCTTAATCTTGATCGGCTCCTATGCTAGAACTGATACATTTAATTGAGTTTGCACCCAGCTGGAGGCGTTAAACTCAGCATCTACCCCACATTCATCCATCACCTTATACATACTCGCTTTATACATAGCATATTTTTCTTTTAAGCATATTTCTCTTGCATATTGCATACTATCAGGTTGGTTGGTGCTGAACGTTAAAATTTCATGAACAATTCCAGGTGATCTCTACCCACTTACTCCCTACTGTATTCATTTTCTTTTATATTCATACATGAGGACATGCAAGAACTTAGGCATGGGTGGGGTAGATATGACAAAACTGAAAATTTTTATGCCAACATTTAGGAAAACCCCAGAGCTACATGTCAAACATACTTTAGGATCCTAAATATAAGAACAACCAACTCCACCTCCAATGCTTGCATTGGAGCTAAAAATCGTCCGCAACAGCCACTTCTGACTCACCCGCTCACCCTTTTGTTCTAAATTTAGGGTAAAGCTGAATGTAACCCGAAAGGGAAATTTCATGAAGTATGAATATAAGAGGTTACTTGTTTATATCATATCTACATAGTGCATCCATGAATAAGATTATCTTATTAAGAGAATGTATTAGGGATTTTATCCTCTAGTTGATTCCTGTAATCTGGAATCCAATACAATTTTTAACACACACGTAGAATTTGCAATGGATTCATGGTGAATGCTGATAAACATCTTTAGTATGTTAAGAAGAAGCAGTGCTTCTCCTGAACCCCTGGACAGTATTTTGGGAGTCAAGTAGATTTTCTTCCAAAAAATCCACCAAATAGTGTGAGATGAGAGTAGAGTGTACTAGTACTCTAAGATTAGGGCAAGGAATTTGGAATCCTAAATAATTAGGTAATGATACTCAGAGATTAGGCATAGTTTTCACTCTCGGATCCTGCGTATACATTTTTGCGTGAAATTTCTAGAGCCACCAAATAAGGCAAATATGCAGAGAGCGAGTTTTCATAAAATTAGGGCTAAGGTGAATGGTTACAACCATTCTTTATGGAATCCTCAGCTAAAGGAGGGTATTGATGTCAAGGTCAGAAATACACCATCCTATCCGTCTCTCCCAGTGCCGTGAGTAGGCACTTCCATCAAATAAGCCACCCAATGTCTCTTGAGTACCACCAATCCCTAATAATGCCTCCTCAATAAAGTTCATGGATGTGTGCTAGTTGTGTTGTGTTGAGAAAAATATGAAAAAAAAATGAAAAAAAAATAAAGGAAAAGAAAGAAAAATTAGAAAAAATAGAAAAAGCAAGAAGAAAGAGTGTGTGAATATTTAGTGTTTATTTCAGTTGCATTGAGGTAATACCACCAAATAAATTTGAGATCCACCAAAAATGGCCTTAACCTATCTTTTTGTGTTTCTGACCGCCCGAATACTGGCTGAGGATTCTTAGTGTTAGAGTTATGGGAACTCAATTAAAGTATTAATGCCAAGTGAGACCATCAAAAACAGGTCATATGTGTGAATCTGGTGAGATTGTGAGCTCTAAGAAAAAGAAAAAGAGAGAATGAATACAAAGGAACCAAAAGAGAGAATAGTTTTTCTCATCTTTCTCTGAGTTGAGTTACTTGGTAATCCGGGAATCTAGATTCTATAGTACTAATCTCTATGTAGCACCAGTCGAGAGTGAACCACCAAATATATAATTTGTTGAAAGCGCTGAATCAGGTTTTAAAAGTATTGCGTTGTAGTACAGTCGAAAAAGCATTCAAACAGATATAATTTTATTACTCGAAAATATTTCCAAGGTCGAACACAGGGAGCAAATTGGTATTCAGAAATCAAGATCACAATTTATACTTAAAGAAATTGCAATAATAGCAGTATCAGAGTGCAAAAATATGCGAGTAAAATGGTGATGTCGATCACCAAATACTCCTACAATATCACCAAATGATTCAATGTAAAAATATGCAATGAGGCTAAAATCTGTCGTCAGATTCTTTAATCAAACCACTTAAAGTGTCAGGTAGCTTTTCTATTTCTCGACCTCTGTCTTCTCCTTCCTTCTTCTTCTTCGCTGGCTTCTGTCTTCCATTGCCTTCACAATCTTTCTCTTTCTCTTCTTTTTTCCGCCTTTGCCTTCCTTCTACTTCTTTCTTCTTCTTCTTCTGGCCTCCTCTTCTTCAGCTTCTGCTTTTGCCTTTCCTTTAGCCCTGCGGTGCTGGCCTTCTCTCCTTCTTCAGCTTCTTCCTTCAGCCCTGCTCTTTCTCTGAATTCAACTAAGTGTCAAAGGTAAACTCCTCAGAGCAAAACCCCCCTTTCCCTACGTAGCTCTCTTCTCTCTTTCTCTCTTTTCTATTTCAGAGCTGCTCTCCTAAAGCCTTCAACAGGTTGGGTAAACGGACCTAATGGAGACCTGGGTCCAGGCTCACCAGCATGTGTGGTGAGCGAGGAGTGAATAGGTCAGGTAATCGGGTCATGGCCAAGTCCACGGGCTATATCGCGAACAAGTCCGTGAGAGGGGGGAAGGACAACCTCACCCTCAGTGTTGGAGGCGAAGAGCCTCTAACACTTTTTCCTTTTATGCGCACGTGCGTGCTTTTCCACTTCCGAGGAGGGACTAAATGTCCCACCTTCTTCCGCGCTCCTGCCGCAGAGTTCTTGACCAAACTGAAGGGCTGCAACTGCTGGAGTCTTTGCATGAGGGGTGCGACGCGTGCGGGCTTCGATTACGCACAGCCTGGAGGTCTCACCTGGAGTAGAGTGACGCTTGGAGCGCAGAAAGCAAGCTTCACACTCGGCAGCAATGGAGGAGGGGCAAGTAACCTGAAATCAATAGCACGGCCTTGTGGCCACATCAAATCACTCAAAGAGGTTCGTCGAACCACAACAGATGTGATGGGCGTGGTTTCGTGGCATGTAGGCAGCTGTGGTGGCGTATCTAGGGCTGACTGTGGGCATATGTGTGGGTGTGTTCGGTGGGGCTCTTGGGTGATCGATGGAGAGATTGGAATGAGGGGATGTGATCAGGGAGTCAAGGCGGAGGTCGTAGGGTGGTTGGCGAGGTGAATGGAAGTGCAGAGCGACGGGAGCACCTCGCCGGAGGTGGAGAAGGTGACAGTGGTTAGTGGCGTCGGTGGGTGTTTTTGAGAAATAAAGAGAGGGAAAGAAAGTGGGAGAGAGCGAGAAAGTCGAAAGACCTACTTTTAAGGGATGAAAGGGACAGGGGACCCATGTTGGTATGGCCGCCGGCTGTGGGGAAGACGAAGCTCCGTAGATGAGGCAACGGCAAAGACAAGGAAGAGGCGACGTCGACCGGTGTTGCAGGACACGAAGGATGGAGAGGAAGACAACCCAACCACTAATATTGTGGTTGGCCAATGAGTGAGTGAGGGAGAAACCGCTGGTGCTTGCGGAGATAGTGGCCGACGAGGGAGAGAGGAATATAGGGAGAACCAGCCCAATTTCAAGCTTGGAGAATGCGGTTGGATCTGGGGCTCCTTTTATAGGTCATTTGGAGAAGGATTTGTGCTTAGAAGCCAAGCTTCCAAGCAAGGTAGGGTCGCCAGAGTTTGAAGCCGTTAGGATACCCATGTCTCTCATGCGTTCACATGAAAGATTGAGAAAGAATCTAGGATCAAAGATGGGTTCAAATTGAAGGGATTTTCTCAGAGAATCTCCCTTCCAATTTTGGAAGAGATTCTCTAAGCAATTAGGGAGAACTCTCCTTCCAAAGATCACCGGAATAGGATTCCTCCGCTATAATGGTGGATTGACCTAATTATGAAAATGATGAAGAAGATAGGGGGCTGTTTGTAAGGGTTTTTGAAAGATAAGGGTGGAGATGTAATCAGGTTAGACCTGTTTGCAAATTAGGTCAAGATGAGTTTCCCTTAGGTCCAAATTTTGGTAGAAACCTAATTTAGACCTAAGGAATCTAATGGTGAAGTTGGACTTTGGGTTTGACCACGTTTATACAAAAACCTAATTTAAGGCAAATATCTGTCTAAGACCCCATTCTAGGTCAAGATGGCTTCTAATGGCCAAATTAAGGTTCTAAGCCCTAAAGAATATTTTTCTGTGATTTTTAGAAGGTTTAGGTGAATTTTATCTTGGCCAGGCCTTGGTTAATCAAGTGGGTCTATTTTAGGGTTTTAAGAAGTCATTTAATTCACAGGATACACACAAACCCTTTTCTGTCTAATCCAACCCACTTATTATCTTATTAAGACACTTTGACCTTTGTTTAGAACTTGAGAAAACCCATTGTTGTACTGCATTGGTAAAATTGCCATTTTACCCCTAGTTTCTTATTTTACTTTCAGGATGGTTGTGCAGTGAATTAAGACCTTCAGTAGGTTATGTAGGAGCTTCTATTCTCTTCATTGGGTCACAATGAGCTAGTTAGGGCTCATGATGGTGTTCTCGTCATACCTCCATGCCTAGCTTTTGCTAGTCCCTTAGTAAAATTTTAAGGTTTTAACTTTGATTCTAGACCATGTAATCTTTTTGATGCTCAAAATTGTGATGTGTGCTTTCTTCTGTAGAGTAGGTTAGAATGCCGATAATAGGCCTAGAGGTACTCAAGTACCAACCAGGATTCGAACCTGACCAGCTCTAGCCTCAGTCTATCGCAAAAGTTTTTAAGGCCCACAGGAACTATCCTAAGGTTCGTTGGACTCTGCGATTAAAGAACTTGTGCTTGTAACATATTTTAGCCTCGGTTCAGTTTGCAATGCATTTTTTTGTAATAGAGTGATAAAGGATTTTTCTTTGTTTGGAGAGTTTTCTCTCTCTTTTCTTTTTATTTCTAGCTTCGGATTAGCTTCACAACATGATCTATATCGGATTCCTAGTCTCTATCATCAATCTCGAAAGGTCCCTGGCAATCGATGGTTCGAGATAGCACTGCCCATGGCAACCCCCAGAACCCTGGCTTTCGAGATTTTGAGATAATCCTACCCATGGCGTTCTGTAGCTAAATCCAGACCCTGGCAATCGACATTTCGAGATAATGCCACCCATGGCATCTGAACCAGCACAGGGTACTTACATGCCCCTGGTAGGATATGTGGATATCCTAGGAGACAAGTACCAAGGAGACGATATGTTATTGCACATCTTCGAGGGGAATTTCCCGCCTCTCTGCATCGGGAACTCGTCCAAATCAACTTGTGTTGATCGACTGCTCCTAATCTAGGTGACTTTTGTAGGACAATTTAAACGCATTTGCATGATTTTGATGCTTATGCCCACTGAACCAGACTGTGTGTAGATTAGGGTGCTTAGGTTACCGAGTCCCGCAAACCAGAGGTTAGTTAATGAGGCTGAATACTCCCTAAGCCTTAGACCTAATACTTAAGCTTCGCATTTTCCCCAACCTCTTGAGGACTATCCAGATCTTCGCAGATACTTGAATTTTTAAGCCTAGGAGTATAGCCCAAGAGGCCTAAAATCAGTGTTCCTACTAGTCTCTTCTGTGTTTCATTAACACTTTTTGCCTTTCATTTTCTTTTTCTTGATATGGTCTAGAACTCAGTTAATTCCTTAATTTCTTACTAATGACACTCTTTTCTTTTTCTTTTCAACTTGTGCTCCTTTTTGATAGTTTTCACTTTTCTCCTTTTTCTCCTCAAGATTTGTATGGCCTCAAAATTTTCTCTCCTCTCATTTTTTTATTCTTTTTCAAGAATTTTTTCATTATTTTTTTTGGTATTTTTGGAATATGTGATTTTTTTTTATGAAACCTTTTCTTGTGAGACGATTTTCACGGCATTTTGCACTGTCATACACCCCCATGCCTATGATTTGCAATGTCCCCATTGTAAATTAGGTGGGTTCAAGTTCAGCTTAGATCATTCATTAGAACAGGTTCTGGGTCGGCGAATGTGTCGAGGTGACTGTTGCGAACGATTTCAAGCTCAGGTACGGGTACCTAAGGTGGGGTCGGTTGTTCTAACGGAAGAATCCTAAAGTGCAATATGAATTCAGCATTGGAATGTTCAAGAAAGGTTTCGAGTTTTTCAACAATGACGGGTTGCCTCCTGTTAAGCGCTGAGTTTTATGCCATCGGCTGGTGATGAGTGGCTACTCATCATAGCTAAAAGGCTGAAATTAAGCTAGACACTAAGCAAAACAATATCAAATTAACATATAAAAAGGGTTAAGTGTGGGAATTAAAGAAAAGACCTAAAACTTTTAATATGTGTTAAAATCTCCTAATTAGGTCACAAAAATGAGATATTCTGAAAACTAAAGAACAAATGATGATCCATGCATCAATTGAACACATAAACAAGTTTGAAAAGCCAAATCAGAAGTAAAATCAATGTCGTAAATGTTCAATTAAGCACATGTAAAAATTTGAAAGCAATTGGACATCATTTAGGCTTAGAAATAAATAGATTACAATTAGGTCCTTCATGCATTACATGTCTACCCTTCAAAACTCCTTTTTGGACCTATTTGCAAGCCGCAGGGACCCTTTTGTAAGACTGCAGGGCCCTTCCAGCTGCTATTCTTCTCACTTTTGGACCTGCACGCTATTCTTCTACCCCTTCTTCTAAGGGTCCGTCTGCAAATTTCCCCTTTATTTCAGCGAGAAGCTGAGTTCTTCACGCGCACTGTAGCGCGCGAAGAACACAGCCATTCTCGACCGTCCATCGCACTTTTGATCTCGATCTGCGGCTGGATTCAAATGGAACCTTCGCGCGATTCGGTGCGTGCGTTCACCTCTCTTCCCAGATCTCATCTGACGGTCAGATCTCTCTCTTGACTCGCCGCGCGCTCTACCCATCTCATCCTCACCGCCGGCCTGATTCTGATTAACCTCACCCTTGCGGTGATCTCAGTCACTGAGCTGCTATTTAAGCACCTCAGTGGTGTCGCACGCGAAGGATCGCTCCCTCCTACATCTCTTAGCGATCAATTCTTCCACTCCAGTCTCTCCTCCTCACCTAGACCCTGATTTCACAGCCACCGGCTGTGGAATCATCGCCTGCTCTCGACCCTCCTCGTCGCTAAGGACCTCGTAGCACCTGAGGACGACGCTGGAGTCTCACTAGCAGACTCTTCCCTCCGCTGGAGTCACCCTCCTCCTTTCTTCCTCCTTAGCTGCCGGCTAAGGACCCATAGGTCCCATTCTTCCTTTTAGTTTAGTTTTTAATTCTGCACAAGTAGTGTTAGATTTAGTTTGCAGTAGTTTAGAATAGATTTAGTTTTAATTGTTAGTGTTTAATGTTAGCTGTAGTTAGATTAGTCTTAGGAGTAGAATTAGTATTAGATCCCCTCCCTCACCTCCTCTGATCAGTCCAGATCAGAGGGGAAGAATCATCTGTTCATTAATCAATTTATCTCCCTCTTCATGTTTTGTTTTTCCACCATCCAATTCTGATTTATGTTCCTTTTAACGACGAATCTTTCATCTGTCACCCACACATCTGGACCCAATTCCAGATCTGATGGTGTACTGCCTCAGATCTGAAATTGGCGCCACAAGCACCATTTGGGGCTTCTCACTCACCCCATTTGTGTTCACAAAAGCCCCTTTTATTTTAGATTGATTGCCTCAGTTTGTCAGATTCACTTTAACATGGGTTTTGAAGAGATTTTGCTTTCTGAAATGTCTTGACAGATCTGACAAATTGAAGGGATTTTGGTTTTCCTTGAGGGCAAGGATTCTGAGAAGTTCTCTGGTGACAGAGAACAAATCAGAAGAGCCTTTCATGAATTTGCTTCTGCCTTGATCTGAATGCATTCGCTAGCTTTTATAAATTCCTTTAATGCATTCTTTTTCTGATTTGTCATTTCAGAACTGCCATACACCACCTGTTTGATAATTATTTTTGTATGGTGATTCTCTAACCTAAGGAGTTTTCCATACTCCTTAAGGTTGCAAGAAACTGGGATTGTATGTTTTTGGTTTTAATTGATTGAGTTAAGTCTTCCTTCATGCTGTCTATGGCATTAGGAAGACTAACTCAATGCCATTTGTGTTTTGATCTGAAATGATGCTTTTGATAAGGGCTTTTCCTTGTGGGTATTTGAACTGAATTCTTATGTGATTTTCGTGAGATTTATACCCTCATCAGATTTGGATTTCAACTCTTTAATTTTTAGTTTGTTCTGAATTTTCTCTTATTCCCAGTTATACAGTAAAATGCTGCAAACTGCAGCTACATTCCCCTCTTATCTAAATTCTCCTCTTCTCTAAATTCCCCTCTCATCTGTGAATACTTTCCCCCTCTTCAAATGGACTAACTGCAGCAGCAGTTAGCCCATTTGACAGTGGCTTAAGCCACTGACACTGCTAAAACACCCTGAACAGCACATTCTCTTCCCTCTCCATCTTCTCTGACAGTAGCTTAGCTGCTGTTTAAAATGAAATAAAAACTTAATTAACCCTCATTCCCTAAATTCCTACTAAAACCTAATTATACATACTTAATTTCACACTGTAAATATACATATCCATACTATTATAACTATAATATACAGCCTGATTATGCACGTAGACATACATAGATATACTGTAAATACTGTATAAACTTGTACATAAATCTATATACATATGTAATCTATGTAAATATATGTATAAATACTGAACTATTATGTATGTATTTACTGATTTATGTATATGTATATATACAGATTCGTATGTACATATTCAGTAGCTATATTATAGAATAAATTAGCTAAATTAATAATTTAGAGCTATAATTAAGTAAATAAATCTATAGACTTAGGTTAACATATATAGTAAGTAATTTAAGTTAGTTAAAGTACAATTATACCTAGTATAGCTTACTGTAACTTAGTTTTATTTAAAACACTCAGAACAGCTAGTTTAACTTAAATAAAATAGAAATAAATTTGTAAATATACAATAAAAATATGTATAAAATACTTAAGTATGTAAATTAAATCTGTATAAGGTCAATTAGACCATTTACTAACTATTTTATAAGTAATTAACTATTTAATCACCAAAAATCAACCTGTACAATCAGCCTAGTTTAGCGAATTTATTTGTATAGTAAACATATTTAAAATTCAAAATTAATTAATCAATTATGTAGTATTATGTAAATACTTTATTAACCATATTTTATTTTATTTTATTTAATAATTTATGGCCCCCAAATCGAGGGCCAAAAGCACGATCAGACGCAGCTGCGCCTGATTTCCAGCGCACGATGTGGCGCTGGAATAGCACCACATCGTGTGCTGCAAGTCAAGCGCAGCCACATAAATGTGATTTGTGATTCCTACAGGCCAGTCGTCACGGGCGCCGGGCGCTCGAAACACTGCCTTTACCCGATTACCCAATGAGCTCCGGTCCGAGTACTCTGTCTGATTTGCGATTAGCATGTGACGCGTGTGTGTGGCCGGGGGCCCGAGCGTGTGCGAGCATATGGCGTTGGGCTGAGGCCTGGCGCTGAGATTAAAGACATAATTAAGCCACCTAATCTGAGATTAGGGCGCGCTTAGTAGAGGTCTGGTCCCACCCGTAGGGTGCTGTGTATCCCTCGAAAAGCGTGCCCGCAAAGTAAACACGTTTTAAACTAATGATATTAGCCTAATCCCCTCCCCACCGCAGCCTCTGAAATATGCTAAGACAGAAGAGTTAACAAAGAGTTAACACGAGAGAAAAAAGAAAAGAGTACAAGAACAACAGAGAAAAGAACAAGAGTAATAAAAAGAGAAAGAAGAAGATGAATACTTAGAAGAAAACAGAAATATGAATACAAGAACAACAGAGAAAAGAACAAGAGTAATAAAAAGAGAAAGAAGAAGATGAATACTTAAAACAGAAATATGAACACAAGAAGAACAGGAGTTAAGAATACAAAGAACAGAGACTTAATGAAGAAAGAAAGAGAAACAAAGAATAAGTAGTATACATACGTATAAGTAAATCTATATAATTACTAACAGAATAAAGTGACACTATAAACGTCGCTAAAGATCTCAGTTTTGCCTCTTTAGGTTGTATATAGTGTTTTCTGAGATTTAGCGACGCTTATATCTGTCACTGAAACTGCTGTATATGTTACTGTACATAACAGACTAATAAGTTAAATTTCTACACCATTGCATTCTAATGTATTATATACTATTATGATAGTACTAATAGGATAACTTGTAAATACATAGTTTAGAGTATAATAATAGATTGTTTGATGCTTGTTCATAATTAGTATTTTTGCAAGCATTTCTTAGTAATTAGGTAAATAAAACACACATTCATTCATTCTTTAATAAAATGTAAAGTTTCTTTTTTTTTGAAGAAGAAGACAATTTTGAGATAATCAAAGAGTGACCGAATTAAATTCAATAAATTGCCTCCCAGTGAACGACCTGGAACAAAACCAGTAAAAATTAGATAAATAAGCAAATGATAATAGTGGTTGTAATGATTGGAACTCACCCATACTCACCACTATACGACATCCTTAATGTTATATTGTACACCCTGTACTACAACGACATAATCAACAATTATTACCAATTTCAAACACAACAACCATGTCTAGGCATCATTAGCTGGGCGCAATGAGCTCAAGGAGAATGGAGGGTAGAAGATGTCTCAGCCAAATTTGTATCGGTAAGGTCAATGAATGGTTTGAGTTTTTGACTGTTCATGATGAAAGGTTCTGAATCGTGGCTGAGTGTACTGATCTCGATGTCTCCATTTCCAAAGATTTGTTGGACGAGGTAAGGTCCGATCCATTTTGATCTTAATTTTCTTGGAAATAGCTTGAGTTTAGCATCAAAGAGTAGGACCTTTTGACCAGTGTGAAAGATCTTTCTGGATATGCGCTTATCATGAAAGGCCTTAACCCACTCTTTGCAAATTCACGAGTTCTCATACATGTTGTGGCGAAATTCATCGATCTCACTCATTTGAAGCTTTCTGTGGGTTCCTACCTTAGAAAGATCTAGATTGCAGTTTCGTACTGCCCAATAGGCTTTGTGCTCCAATTCGACAAGGAGGTGACATGCCTTGCCGTACACCAATCTGAAGGGAGACATACCTAATTGGGTTTCGTGGGCGGTCCTATAAGCCTACAAAGCATTCAGAAGTCGAGATGACCAGTCTTTCCTGTCAGGTCGAATAGTGACCTGGAGGATTTTCTTAATCTCCTGATTTGATAGCTCCGCTAGACCATTAGTTTGGGAGTGATAAGGAGTAGAAATTCGGCGTGACACCCTATATTTGGTCATCAGTGACCTTTTTGATGCTACGAGTTACTACGCTATCATATTTGGTTTTGAAAAACCTGTCATTGTAGTTTGAAAGCGAAGAACTCGTGTTCAACAAATAAAATTTATACCAGAATAGAAATCCCAGGTCGAGCTTAGGGAGGCGTACGTTTGATTAAAAATACGCGCTTGTTTTATTTGTCACGAAGCAGAATAATTGATTAGAAACTATCTATCTATTTACAACAAATAGAAGAGAGAGAGAGAGAGAGAATATTACAAACAAAAACCAAAAAGAGTTGTAGAATGAACATGGAATTCATTATCAAAAAGATTATTCATTACACTACTCATTACAACTAGAAAGCAGGAAATGATTATACTAGAAAGCAGTAAATCTACTCTAGAAAGCATTCAAAAGAATGGAAAGAGAGATATCCTCCTCGACGGTCGCTTGGAGGACAAGCTGGACGGGACGACACCTGGAAGATGGGGAACGAAGCAGGATGAAGGAGGACGAATCGGGAAGAACGGGAACGAGGCAGCACACCATCGTCGTCGCGGGATCCACTTCTGAAATAAGGGTGAAATTTTGACTTTATCTCTTGAGAAGCATCCCAGGTGTGGGACAAGCTTCTCTTGAGCTTTGGAGAGCGAGAGAAGAGAAAGAAGGGATGAAAATTTCGTATGAAAGGGGTCTCCTTTTATAGTTCCAAGGAGTGAGGGCAATTTGGTCTTTTTAATTTGAAAAACATTAATTCTGTACCTTTAGTGACGGAAAAATCCGTCGCTAAAGGTCCGAATGTGGCCTTCGTGGGCGACGCTCGAGCACCCACTTGCCTCCCCTGCGTGAAACATGCATTCACATTCTTGCAATCTCGACCGTTCGATCGCGAAATCGAACGGCTAAGATGCATCCTCGCCCCACCTTAACCGCGCACTCGCCTGCGTCTGATCCCACGTTACACGTGGGCGTCTAATGCAGCGTAAGCGCCTCAGCAGCCGTCACGCTATCATGATCGAGCGATCAATTGAGCCCCCTCGCCGCTGTTGAATGTACGAATTGCTATGCTAACATGTTTGGTTTTAAAACCTCGTCGTTGTAGCTTGAAAGCAAAGAATTCGTGTTCAATAAATAAAATTTATACCGAAATTGAAATTCCGGGTCGAACACAGGGGGGCTACATCGATCTATATTCGCAATTATATTTTTTTAGAATTTTTCTTGAAAAGCGAGGCGATGTAATTACAATGAAGCTATCAGACTAAAAGGAAGAGAGAGAGAGAGAAAACATACATTAATATTTCAAAATATTTATATAATAAAACCAAATAAGAATTACACTAGAAAGTGGGAAATCAGCTACACTAGAAAGCAGAAAAATTCTACACTAGAAAGCTGTAAAGAAGAATGGGAGAGAGAAGTTATCCTCCTCGAAATCGCTTGAAGGACGAGCCGAACGAGACGACGCCTGGACGAAGGAGGATGGAGCAGGATGAAGGAGGACGAAGCAGAAGAATGGGAACAGGGTAGCACGTCGTCGTCGTCGTGGGATCCACTTCCGAATGGGGATGATAATTTGGACTTTATCTCGCGAGGAGCATCTCGAGTGTGGGACAAGCTTCTCTTGAGCTTTGGAGAGGTAGAGAAGAGAAGGAAGGGATGAGAATTTAGTGTGGAGGGGGTCTCCTTTTATAGTTGCAAGGAGTGGGGGCAAATTGGTCATTACATCTTTAAAACATTAAATAAGGGGTTGTTAGTGACGGATAGAACCATTGCTAAAGCCCCATCGTGGGCGTAGCGGGTGCTGCCAGCGCGGCTACTGGCTTGCACGCGCGCTAAATGCTTAGGCACATTCGCTGAATCTCAACCATTCAATCGCAAGATCGGACGGCTTAAGATGCACCTTCCCCGCTCCTCAACACACGCCCGCCCGCGTGCGATGCCGCGTGAGGTGCGGGAGTGCGATAGTGCGTGGGTGCTATTGATCTCCCACAGCCACCCGATCAAGATCTGACTCTCGCCCACGCCCGCTCTTCCGCACCGCTCGCCCTCTTGTGCGATTCGATCCCACACCAGCGCCTCCCGATAGGGCGCTGAACCGCTGCACTACGACGTCCAAATGGTCACGCGGACGTTTTCAAGTGCGTGCATCCACAGCTGTTGGATCAAGATCCAACAGCCCAGAAGCGGCGCTCTGATTGAAGAAGTGAAGGTGCAGTAGAGCTTGAGGGCTGGTTGGACGGCTGAGATGGCGCCACGTGGTGCCATCTTGGCCGTCCATCTTCTGGATGACGTAGATGGTGCCACGGTTGTCAGATTGAGTCGATTTTCATGCCGTTAGGCTGCGATCGTCAATTCGAATCCATTCGTGTAGTCAAATTTCTCGTTTGAAGTGCGAATTTACACCATCTTGGCCCTATATCTTCTAGGGTTCCCTGATCTCTATCTGATGCTATAGATGCCTAATTAGGGTGATCTTGGAGTCATTGAACTCCAATCGTCGCCCTGATCATATCTGTACGGTTGGATCTTCGATCTGAGGCCCTGAAAAAAAGTTTGCCCTGTCCAAGCACATAAAAGGAGACAATTAACCTCCATTTTATTCAAACTGCTCTAAATGCAAGATGATGCATGTTATGCAATATTTATAGCATGTAATGCAATCCTATGCTTAAGAACATGCATAAATAGACATCTTAAGTAGTGTAAATGTGTTTACATCATACCCCCATACCTATCTTTTGCTAATCCTTAGCAAAAACTATATGTTATTTATAAAAGAATTAGGTTGGATTATTTGGGCATGAGTTTTTTCCAATCAGTAAGAAACTGTCTACTTAGGATCTGAACTTTCAAAGACACAACAGTGCCCGAGTATCTGCCAAAATGCAGGCCACCCCAAGCCCTCGCCTTATTCAAAGAAAAATTTCTTTTTCTCTTTTTTCTCTTTTCTAATTTTTTGGATTTTCAGGTTTTAGGGTTTAAGAGTGGCTTTCTACGGCCATTCAACTCACCCAAGATTTGATGAGAACTCTAAGTTCTAAGCATCTTATTATGAATGTGATAGACTCGTTGACCAGCAATTAAAACGAGCTTCGGATTTCTACGCCTCTAGGTGACTTAAAAAGAATTCTGCCTAAAGGTGTATCTTTACAACCGGTAGCTTTCACCTTACTTTTTTTTTTATGGGGTCAACACAAGGGTGAATCCAGTGTATATCTCCCCGAGTTATTCTACTTCTCCGCTTCTTCCTAAGTATTTTGGGAATTTTCAGTGCATTTATTTAGCTGGGTTCTGGACAACTAGTCGATGAGCTGTTACCACCAACAACTTGCCAGCATACTCATGCAGGAAGTGTGGTCTATTTTTTTCTTTTCTCCTTTTCTTTTTGATTTTTTTTTCTTTTTTTTTTAAAAGTAGGTGGCTTCCCTGGTCTAAAATTTACCTAAAGGCAGCAAAAAGAGAAAGGTCCAGTGATTGGGCTCTGGACAACCTACCTATGAGTTGTTACCTACGATAACTTGTCAGCCATATCACCCTAGAAGGTTCATTAGCTACCCAATTTCCATTAGAATCGCCGAACAATGAGTCAGTGCAAAGAAAGTGTGTAGATGCTTGAAACTAAAAAATTCCCTCAAATCAAAGGATGGGTTGATAAGTCGTGTACTTATCACCCAAATTTATTTATTCCAATTACGATAAAATTAAGATGGCGAGGACTCGAAGGAAAAATCCATGTTTTAGTGGATACACAGGCTAATTAACTCCAAAGACCTGAAGGGTCTTTGTGTTCAGATCCTAATGTAAAATTTCCTAAAATTGAAAAATCCTAATGTCCAACTAATCCTTCCTAATTTTGATTTTTTTTTATGTATAAATAAGAAGAGAAAAATAATTTACATGAATTTCACAAAGCTGACCAAATGATTCAAAAATGAATCCACCCCCTCCATGCCTAGCCGATGCAATGTCCTCATTGAAAAAGAGACATGAAAGAAAGGGTAGAATATGAAAGATGTTACATGAATATGAAGCTCGTATCATCCTTGTGTCATATGTACAACTGCTGAGTTTAATACCTTCAACTAAGCGAAGTCCAGCCAAAGAAGTCACAGAATGGCTAGAGAAACTGTGTCTGAGACGGGTTCTGGAAGAATACGGTCAATAACAAGCTTTAGACGTTGACCGTCGACTTTAAATGTGTTACCTGTCTTTGGGTCTGAAATCTGTACGGCTCCATTTGGAAAAATCTGGTCAATTATGAATGGGGCATTCCATTTAGATCTACGTTTGCCAGGAAAGAGCTTAAGTTTAGAATCGAATAACCAGACCGTCTGGTTCGGCTCAAAGCTCTTGTGGGAAATCATTTGATCATGTAGAGCTTTGGTCCGAGCCTTGTAGATCTTGGCATTCTCATAAGCATCATTTCTAAGCTCCTCCAACTCAGATAGCTGGAGTTTCCTGGTCTTCCCAGCTAAATTCAGATCTAAATTGCATTGTTTGATCGCCCAGAATGCCTTGTGTTCAATCTCTACGGGTAGATGGCAAGCCTTTCCATACACCAAATGGAATGGAGACATGCCGATGGGCATTTTATATGCCGTACGGTAGGCCTAAAGAGCATCCTCAAGCTTTTGAGTCCAATCCTTGCGATCAGGCCTAACCATTTTCTGCAGAATGTTCTTGATCTCTCGATTGGAGATCTCAGCTTGTCCATTCGTCTGGGGATGGTAAGGTGTGGAAATTCGGTGATTAACCCCAAATTTGGCCAATAAATTCTGGAATTGGGCATTAGTAAAATAAGAGTCGCCATCACTGATGATAGCCCTCGGAATACTGAACCTACTGAAGATATTTTTCTTGACAAAATTGATGACCACCTTGTGGTCATTGGTTCTGGTGGGAATCACCTCAATCCATTTGGACACATAATCAATAGCAACAAGAATGTACTGATGTCCAAATGAAGGGATAAAGGGTCCCATGAAATCGATGCCCCAAACATCAAAAATTTTGACAGGAAGAATAGGGTTTAGGGGCATCATATCTCTCTTAGTTATGCTCCCGAGTGCCTGACATCGAGAACATGGCCGTGAGAAATCTTGGGCATCCTTGAATAAAGACGGCCAATAGAAGCCAGATTGCAAGATTTTTGTAGCCGTCTTTTTCTCGAAGAAATGTCCACCACACCCAGATGCATGGCAGAACTCGAGTATACTGTTGAATTCATTCTCCGGAATAGATCGGCAAATAATCTGATCAGAGCCGATGCGATACAGTTCAGGGTCCTCTCAGAAGTAGTATTTGGCCTCAGATTTGAGTCTATCCCGTTGTTGCTTGGTCCAATCCTAGGGGATTTGACCAACGGCCAAATAGTTAACAATGTCAGCAAACCATGGGTTGTGGACACCTAAAACTGTAAGAATAGTTTCGTCCGGAAAAGTGTCAGCAATCGGAATGTCCAGACAAGAAGAATCACCTAGGAGTCTCGACAAATGATCCGCTACCACATTTTGTACCCCGATTTTATCCTTGTTTCAAGATCAAATTCTTGAAGAAGAAGAATCCAACGAATAAGCCAGGGTTTAGCATCCTTTTTGGCCAAGAGATGCCTCAAGGCTGAGTGGTCGGTATAGATGATAACATGAGACCTTAAGAGATAAGCCCTGAATTTTTCCAAAGCAAACACTACAGCTAGTTATTCCTTTTCAGTAACAGTGTAATTCCTCTAGGCTTCATCCAGAGTTTTACTAGCATAGTACATGACAGAGGGCTTTCTATCAATTTTCTGACCCAGGAAAGCCCCGACCGCGTAATCAGAAGTGTCGGTCATGATCTCAAAAGGGGCTGTCCAAATTGGTGGTTGCAAAACTGGAGCACATGTGACTGCCGTTTTCAGGAAATCAGATGCCTTTCGACATGATTAGTTAAAAACAAATGGCGTTTCTTTAGCAAGAAGATTGCTCAAAGGACAAGCAACCTTCGAGAAATCCTTGATGAATCTTCGATAAAATCCCACATGGCCAAGAAATGATCGGATTTGTTTAACAGATGTGGGAGGAGGAAGTTTAGCGATAGCAACAACCTTAGCTTTATCCACTTCAATTCCTTGTTCAGAGATTACATGACCCAAAATGATGCCTTCTTGGGTCATGAAATGACTCTTTTCCCAACTAAGAACCCATTGTGTTTTGATACATCGCTTAAGAATCATTTCCAGATTAGCCAAACAAGAGTCAAATGATTCTTCGAAAATAGAAAAATCTTCCATGAAGACTTCCATAAACTCTCCCACCATGTCAGAAAATATGGCTAGCATACACCTTTGAAAAGTCGCAGGTACATTGCATAACCCGAACGGCATCCTACGAAAAGCAAAGGTTCTGTAGGGACAGGTGAAAGTAGTTTTTTCCTGATCCTTGGGATGGATAGGAACTTGGTTGTATCCCGAGTAGCCATTAAGAAAACAGAAGTACTTCTGCCCGGCTAATTTTTCCAAGATTTGATCGATGAAGGGCAAGGGAAAATGATCATTTTTAGTGGTTGTGTTCAGCTTCCTCTAATCAATACAAATCCTCCAAGAGGAAGCTGAACGAGTTGTGACAGATTCTCCTCTCTCGTTAGTCACAACGGTAATCCCGGCTTTCTTTGGAACAATTTGTACTGGACTTACCCAGGGACTATCAGAGATTGGATAAATAATTCCTGCATCTAGCCACTTAATGATTTCCTTTTTGACCACTTCTCGCATATTTGGATTTACTCTCTGCATCTGGTGAGAAGGGTGGGATCCATCTTCCAAAAATATTCTATGATTACAGTAAGATGTCTCGATCCCCCTAAGCTCATGAATGGCCCAACCAATTGTCTCCTTATGTTCCTTCAGGACCTTGATCAATTTATTCTCTTGCTCCTTTGTCAATTTAGCACTGATAATCACAGGGAGCGTCTTCTGAGGTCCTAAAAATTGATATTTCAAATTCTCAGGCAATGGTTTCAATTCAAGCTGGGGCGGGTTGATGATTGATGGTAGGGTAGATGCTGAAGATTCAACAAGAGGAAGAGGTTGTGAGTGAACAAAATCAATAACCTCTTTCGAAGATGTCAGGTCAACCATAGAGGGTTGCAGGTCAAATTCATCATCCAAAGAGGAACTTTCGATTGAAGAAACCATCAAACAAGTTTCAATGTTATCATTATCCTCATCAAGTTCCTCAATAAAACCACAATCCTTAAATTTGTTGATCGCCTTAAAAATATTCAATTTCATTCGTTGGTCCCCAAAGGCAATTTCCATGCTACCGCTTTCACAATTAATGTTGGCCTTTGCGGTACCCAGGAACGGACGCCCCAGAATGATCGGCATGTTCCTCAGATTATCAGGTACATCCATGTCAAGGACAAGGAAATCTACAGGAAAATAGAAATCCTTGACCTTAACTATAACATCTTCAATAACGCCTTGAGGGTTTGTGACCAAGCAGTCCGCTAGCTGTAACGTTACTGAAGTTGGGCGAAGTTCACCTAACCCAAACTTCTTGTAAAGAGAAGTCGGAATTAGGTTGATGGATGCACCCAGATCCAAAAGTGCTCTATCAAACGTGTAATCTCTGATAATGCAAGAAATCAATGGAGCACCAGGATCTCTCTTTTTCTGAGGGAGATAGTGTAGGATAACAGAACTAGCCTGCTCGGAGAGTACCACCTTCCTCGGAACAGATTCTCTTGACTTACGCTTTTGTGTGCATAATTCCTTTAAAAATCTTGCGTAAGCCGGTATGTGCTTGATAGCATCAAGAAGCGGGATATTGATCTCAACATTCTTAAATAGATTCCGAAGCTCCTCATTGCTATCAACAAACTTCTTCTTCTTTGATTTGGTTAAGGCTTCAAGAAAAGGAACATGGGTCAGATCTTTGGAATCAGGTTCCTGAGCCTTGATTTCTCCTTCAGGATTCTTTCTCTCCTCAGGTTCTTCAGGATTCAAAAGATCAAAATAGTGTGGTTGTGGATCCTGAGTCTTCTTACCACTCCTCAAAGTGATAAAATTTGCAGATGCATAAGAATTTGGGCCTTGGGGAGGGTTAGGAAAGATTGGAGGGGCTTGATTAACCATGAATTGTTGATTTGCAGAAGAAGAAGAAGACGAGGAACCCTGCTCAACCACCTGAGCATGTGTGTGTGGGTCCCTCTGATTTCCGTACCCATGGGCTTGGTTACCCGAATTCATAATATTTCACAGGTTGGGTACAGGTTGGGATGGTAGAGATCCGGGTTGATGAGAGTTAGCAATGACCCCGGATTGCAAGTTGTCCAAAGAGTTTTTCATTTGCTACATGAGCTGGAGCATGAATCCTTGCATCTCTACCATTTGACGGTTCAAATCAGCCTGCCCTGTGGGTTGACGGGCATTCCAAGCTGGCTGATTGACCTAATTCGGAGGCAACTGAGTATATACTTGACCCTGACCCATTGGTCGTTGTAGAGCATAGTTGTCGGGTCGGAATTGGGTCTGTTGCCCTGGATTTTTCCAAGAGAAGTTAGGGTGGTGTCTCCAACCTGGATTATAGGCATTCGAGTAGAGGTTGGATCTAACATTCTCTTGTACGGCACAGACATCCTCATAGGGTGAGGATGGAGAGAAAGAAAGGGAAGGATCAGAAAAACTGGGATCAAAGGCCCCAGTTTGGAACTCGTGGGGTTCCAAAAAATGCTGACCACAGGTTGAGCCACATCGAGTTGATTCATGAACTCCCGTCCAGAAGGAGCTCATGAGGAATGGAATCCCAAATTTTGGGATTGAGTGGATCAAGAGTTGTTCATAGAATTGCTAGCCATCCACTCTTCCATTCTCTTAACAACCAAATTCACCTTATCAAGTTTGTTACAAATCAATTACATATCAAATGAATGAGAGTCATGGACTACATTGACATTTGATTTGGGCTCCTGGGACCAGTTAAAAGTATCCATGGAGGCATGATTGATTGAATTCTCACTCATTTCCTCAAAGAAATCATGTGCACTATCTGCATCTTTATTGAGGAAATTGCCTCCGCAAGAAGCATCCACATGATTTCTGAGTTGCTGAATCAACCCATGATAGAAAATCTTCGTGAGTTGCCATTTTGGCACCTCGTGGTGTGGACAGCTCCGCAATAAGTCTTGGAATCGCTCACAGGCCTCATGAAACTGCTCCCCCGGCCGCTGGGTAAAGGTAGTGATTGCCCGTCTCAAAGCATTGGTACGTTCGACTGGGAAGAATTTCTTCAGAAAGGCCGATTTTAACTCATTCCAAGTTGTAATTGGTCTTCCTACTGTCCTATACCAATGCGCGGCCTTATTCCTAAGAGAGTGGGGGAGGAGACTCATGATCATTTTCTCCTCGTTTACGTTTCGAGCCTTGGTGGTCTAGAACAAAGTGGTCAAGTCCTCCAAGTGCTGAAACGGATCTTCAGAGCCAAGGCCATGATAATGTTTAATCAGGCTTAACACCTGGGGCTTGATTTCTACGTCACCGGCTGGAATCTGGACGCCGGGACATTCCCCGTAATTTGAAGGATCATAAAAATCCTTCAAGGGCTGAGCACCCTGCATTCTCTGTAACCATTCCTGCATTCTCTGCATTTGTTCCAGCTGCCTTCAAAATTCTTCCTGTGGATTTCCAAGCAAAGGAGGCTGTTGGTCAACCATGGGATCAATTTGACCAAAATCCAATTTACGCCTCCTAGAATGCTCTAATGGTCCTTCCAATTGGGGATTCAATGATTGTCTACCCAGCATAAACTAGGAGAAGGTCGGAAGGACTGGGGATAGGGACCCTGCAACACAACAAAACAAGGTTGTCCTTAAGTGGGGTAGCCTAAGGATCTACTGACACCCAAAATCCGCCTTAAGACTTTAATGATTTACTCTACTTGCGTCTGTTTAATCCAACCAGTTAGAAGGAGGGACTGGGGAGAAGGTTCTTCCTTCGGCTTTCACCTCTGATTCCTAGTGTACCCCCCAGTCGCGGTCGTTTGACTCTACTCCCCTAGCTAGACATCATATTAATTAGTACAAGTAGGTTAATCAAAAACAATCTCAGACTAGGCCCTAAAGAGAGAATCAGACCTTAAGGCCAACGTCTACACAATTTTATTAAGGCCTGGGATTGTGGTGCTTATGGAATGTGATGGGCACTTAATGATTGATTGAGATTTGTGTAAGTGCGTGCACAACCAGGGTTTTCAAGTAAGATTATTTGTGATGTGTGAATTTTAATGTTCAAATCTTGCTTAAGTAGCTTTTAGGGTTTCAAATTAGGTGGATTACAATCAAGTTTCTAGGCAAACCAAGTTATCAAACACGGGTGAAGATTGTTTTCCTTTAAAACCAGGAAGAAAGTGGAGTGCCTAGAATAGACCTAGATTGAAAACCCTAAGGAGGAGCTACTTGATGAGTTGATTTTAAATAGAGTGGTGCGGCCCAAACAACTCAAACAATTGGCCACAAATGCACCACTAAGTTAGGCACTCAAAGATAGTTAACCTAGAATGATTTCTACTCTTTTATGTGTTGCTTTGTGTGTCCCGGTTCCACATATCAGAACCCAGTTGAGTATAAACAAATTAATTTGATTAAGTACCTTGAATGTGGGTGTATGTTGTGTGTTTATTAAAAATTACCCCACAAGATTATCTTTTTTTTTGTTATTTTTTTATAAATGAGGGTGGAATGAATGTGAGTGAGAATCCAAACAACCAAACTATTCCTAGGATTTATGCAAACACTTAGGTTAATTGGAATTTGGATTTAATGTGGCGAATGAAATCTATGGAGGGGGGAAGAATGGGGAGCACTTACAATTGTCTTCAACTGCACTTGACTCCAATCTACTGCTTGATGATTCTTTGATGGACGTCTCTGCAAAACAATAGACACAAGAGAAAGCAAGTTAGAGAATAATAAACTGCAAGAAATGCGAAAAGAAGATCGGAAATCGTTGCCTCCCCGGCAACGGCGCCAAAATGTTGAATGTACGAATTGCTATGCTAACGTATTTGGTTTTAAAACCTTGTCATTGTAGCTTGAAAGCGAAGAATTTGTGTTCAACAAATAAAATTTATACCGAAATTGAAATTCCAGGTCGAACACAGGGAGGCTATGTCGATCTATATTCGTAATTATATTTTTTTTAGAATTTTTCTTGAAAAGCGAGGCGATGTAATTACAATGAAGATATTAGACTAAAAGGAAGAGAGAGAGAGAGAAAACATGCATTCAATATTTCAAAATATTTATACAATAAAACCAAATAAGAATTACACTAGAAAGTAGGAAAATTCTACACTAAAAAGCTGTAAAGAAGAATGGGAGAGAGAAGTTATCCTCCTTGACGATTGCTTGGAGGACGAGCCGGACAGGACGACACCTGGATGAAGGAGGACGGAGGACGAAGGAGGACAAAGCAGAAGAACGGGAATGGGGCAGCACGTCGTCGTCGTCGTGGGATCCACTTCCGAATGGGAACGAAAATTTGGACTTTATCTCGCAAGGAGCATCTCAGGTGTGGGTCAAGCTTCTCTTGAGCTTTGGAGAGGTAGAGAAGAGAAGGAAGGGATGAGAATTTCATGTGGAGGGGGTCTCCTTTTGTAGTTGCAAGGAGTGGGGGCAAATTGGTCATTACACCTTTAAAACATTAAATAAGGGATCTTTAGTGACGGATAAAATCGTCGCTAAAGCCCCATCGTGAGCGTAGTGGGCGCTGCCCCCGCGGCTACTGGCTTCCACGTGCATTAAATGCCTACACACATTCGCTAAATCTCAGTCGTCTGATGGCGAGATCGGACGGCTCAAGATGCGCCTTCCCCACTCTCAACACGCACCCGCCCGCGTGCGATGCTGCGTGAGACGCGAGCGTGTGATAGCGCGTGAGTGCTATTGAGCACCCGTAGCCGCCCGATCAAGATCTGACGCTCACCCGCGTCCGCTCTTCCACGCCGCTCTCCCTCTCGCGTGATTCGATCCCGCACCAGCGCCAAAAGGTCGCGCGGACGTTTTCAAGTGCACGCATCAACAGTGCTCTGATTGAAGAAGAGAAGGTACAGCGATGCTTGAGGGTCGGTTGGACGGTTGAGATGGTGCCACATGGTGCCATCTTGGCCGCCCATCTTCTGGATGATGTAGATGGTGACACGGTTGTCAGATTGAGTCGATTTTCACGTCGTTGGGCTGCGATCATCGATCCGAATACATCCATGAGGTCGGATTTTTAGTTTGAAGTGCAGATTTATGCCATCTTGGCCCTTGATCTTCTAGGGTTCCCCGATATCTATCTGATGCTACAGATGCCTGATTAGGGTGATCTTGGAGTTGTTGAACTCCAATCGTCACCCTGATCATATCTGTACGGTTGGATCCTCGATCGGATGCCCTGATAAAAAGTTTGCCCTGTCCAAGCACATAAAAGGAGATAATTAATCTCCATTTTATTCAAACTACTCTAAATGCAAGATGATGCATGTTATGAAATATTTATAGCATGCAATGCAATCCTATGCTTGAGAACATGCATAAAAAGACACCATAAGTAGTGTAAATGTGTTTACATCAGCCGCACCTCAGTAGCCGCTCTCGAAGACTCAAACGCGCGCCTCCTGATCTCGTGAGCGCGTTCGACCAACGCGCTACAAGTGCGTTTGTGTCGCGCTTGCGATGTATGCGTGCGCATCCACAGTCGTTAGATGATCATCCAACGGCTGAGAAGCGGCGATCAGATTGAAGAAGAAAAGGAGTAGCGGGTGCAGCGGTCGATTGGGCGGCTGAGATGGTGCCACGTGGCACACTGCACCCGCTGCTCCTTTTCTTCTTCAATCTGATCGCCACTTCTGGATGGCGTAGATGGTGCCATGGATGTCGAATTGAGTCGATTTTCACACCGTTAGGTTGCGATCGTCGATCCGAATCCATCCGTGCAGTCAAATTTGTCGTCTGAAGTGCAGATTCACACCACCTTGGCCCTTGATCTTCTAGGGTTCTTCGATCTCTATCTGATGCTACAGATGTCTGATTAGGGCGATCTTGGAGTCATTGAACTCCAATCGTAGCCCTAATCAAATTAGTACGGTTGGATCTTCGATCTGAGGCCTCGATAAAAATTTTCCCTATCCCTGAACATAAAAGAAGACAATTAACCTCCATTTTATTCAAACTAATCTAAATGCAAGATGATGCATGTTATGCAATATTGACAGTATGTAATGCAATTCTATGCTTAAGAACATGCATAAATAGACATCCTATGTAGTGTAAACTTGTTTACATCAGACCTGAACTGAGCATTAGTGAAATGGGTCCCTACATTAAAGATTATAGCATGTGGAATCCCGAACCACAAAAAGATGTTCTGATGAATGAATTTGATAACCACCTTATGATCATTGGTTCAGGTCAGAATGGCTTTGATCCATTTGGACACGTAGTCGATAGCAAGTAGAATGTACTCGAAGCCGTCTGAAATAGGAAGGGATCCCATAAAATCAATCCCCCAAACATCGAAGATTTCGCATACGAGAATCGACTGTATGGGCATCATATCACGGTGGCTCATGTTGCCTAAGGTCTAGCAACGAGTGCATGCCCTACAGTGATTGTATGCGTCTTTGAAAATCGTGGGCCAATAGAAATCACATTGGAGGATTTTCGTTGCAGTTTTATGACCAGAGAAATGTCCACTACATGCCTGGTCATGGCAGAAGGGCAAGATCTCCTGAATTTCTGCTTCCTAGACACATCGTCGAATGATTTGATCAGCACCGATGCAGAAGAGATATGAGTCTTCCCAAAAGTAATACTTGGCATCAGAAATTAATTTGTCCTTCTTGGCCTTCGGCCAATTGGACGGGATCTAATGTGATGCTTGGTAGTTTACTAGATCAGCAAACCATGGAAGCCCTAAACTGATAGTCAGGAGGTGCTCATCAGGAAAATGTTCCGTAATGGGTCTAGAAGGGTCGATAATGTTAAAAGGAAGGCGGGACAAGTGATCAACTACCACGTTTTATTTTCTCACCTTGTCACGAATCTCGAGGTCAAATTCTTGCAACAGCAAGATCTAGTGAATTAGTCGAGGTTTCGCGTCCTTCTTTGCAAGGAGATGCCTCACAGCTGTGTGATCAGAGTAAATGATAACACAGGAACCTAGAAGATATGATCTGAACTTTTCCAGGGCAAATACTACGACGAGCAGCTCTTTCTTAGTAACTATGTAGTTACGCTGAGCCTCGTCAAGTGTCTTGCTAGCGTAGTAGATGACCATGGGTTTCCCGTCAATTTTCTGCCCAAGTACCACTCCTACAGCGAAATCAGATGCATCGCACATGATCTCAAAGGGTTAAGACCAATCAGGGGACTGTAGGATAAGAGCTTAGGTAACTCGATCATGGAGGATCTCAAATGCTTGAGTGCATTCCTTGGAGATTTCAAAAGGAACATCCTTAGATAGTAGAGTAGTCAGGGGGCACTCTATCTTTGAGAAATCAAGAATGAATCGACGGTAAAAATCAACATGTCCCAGAAAAGATCGGATGTCCTTGATCAAGCTAGGCATAGGGAGTTTGGAAATTAGATTCACCTTGGCTCGATCAACCTGGATGCCTGTTTCTGATATGAGATGTCCCAGGATAATTCCTTCAGGCACCATGAAATGGCTCTTTTCCCAGGAAAGAACTAGATTCACGTCAATCCACCGCTTGAGGATCTGGACCAAGTGCAGGAGGCAATCGTCAAATGATTCTCCAAATACTGAAAAGTCATCCATGAAGACTTCCAAATAATCACTTACCATATCTAAGAATATGGCAAGCATGCACCGCTGAAAAGTAGCAGGTGCACTGCAGAGATTGAATGGCATCCTTCGAAACATGTACATCCTGAAGGGGCAGGTGAAAGTGGTCTTTTCTTGGTCCTCAAGATGGATTGCCACTTGGTTATAATCGAGTACCCGTCCAAAAAGTAGATGAACCTATTTCCCACTAGTTTCTCGAGGATCTGATCAATAAACAGTAGTGGGAAACGATCCTTCTTTGCGGAGGTATTGAGTCTTCTGTAATCAATGCAGACTCTCCACGAATTCGCTACACGAGTCGGTATGATTTCTTCGATTTCAGTCATGATCATGGTGAGTCCTGCCTTTTTAGGCACAACCTAGATTGGACTCACCCACCAACTGTCGGAGATTGAGTAGATGATCCCAGCTTCTAATCACTTGATGATCTCCTTTTTCACGACCTTCTACAGATTAGGATTTAGACGTCTTTGCATTTCAAGGGAAGGTCGTGTGCCCTCTTCAGTATAGATGAGGTGTGTGCAGTAAGAGGGGCTGATGCCAGTCAAATCATTGAGAGTCCATCCAATGGCTCTTTGATGTTGCTGAAGAACAGTAATCAGACAGGATTCCTGATCAGGTGTGAGTCTGGAATTGATAATCACTGGAAACGTCTGATTGGAACCCAAAAAGACGTACTTTAGATACTCGGGAAGAGGCTTGAGTTCCAGGATAGGGTTATCAGCAGTAGCGGGCGGTTTAGGGTGTGTGTCAGGAGCAAAGGAGGGAGTTATGGGTGTGTCTAGGTCAAGTTCAAACTCTTTTGATTGCAGGTTTTGATCCATTTGTGGTTGATCAGAAGTAGTCAGCTTTTCCTCAATATACGGATCATCAACCACAGCCTTGATATCACCTATCTATTCTATAACACCGCAATTAATCCCCTGTTGGGCCTTAAAGATGTCAATCTTTAATGTTTGGTTCCCAAATTTTAGTTCAATTTGGCCCTCCTCACAATTTATGTTGGCCCTAGCAATGGCCAGAAAGAGTCTCCCTAGTATAATTGGTGTATTCCTCGGATTTTCTAGAGCATCCATATCCAAGACTATGAAGTCCACCGGGAAATAGAAATCCTGAACCCTTACAATGACATTCTCAAGAATTCCTTTAGGTGACTTAATAGATCGGTATGCCAACTGCAATGTCACCTCTGTCGGTTTAAGCTCAGATTCTTTAAGATGGTCAAGCAGAGATGTAGGTATAAGGTTTATGGAGGCTTTTAGATCCAATAAAGCTCTATCAAATTAGATATCACCAATTGTATAGGAAATCAGGGGAGTACCTGGGTCTTTTGCTTAGGTGGGAGTTTGCTCAAAATTACAGAGTTGGCTTGCTCTAACACTACGATTAGGCTCCCACTTTTGGTTTGCGGCTTACACTTAGGTGTACACACGTCTTTCAAAAATCATAGGTAAGCCGATACGTGGCGAATTGCATCCATCAAGAGGATGTTTATCTGGACCTGTTCAAAGAGCTTGATCAGGTCCTCAAGTGCCACGGGTTTGTTTGTCCTCTTTCCCTTGGTCAAGGCCTCAGGAAATGGAACCCTTGATGGTTCCTCTAGAATAGGTCCAGGTTCTTGATCTGGGACAAGGGTGTCCTAGATAACTATCCTAGGGCTTGGGTTAGCACTACCAGGTTGAAAGTGGTTTGGGTAAGGTGGGTCTTGTGTTGCTTTGCCACTATGAGTTGTAACTGAATTTAGTCCTGCCTGGTTTTGGTTTGGTGTGGGTAAAATTGGTGGCTGCTGCTGAAATCCTGAGTATGATGTCAAAGCTTCCATCCCTTCGGGTGATGGAGCAGAAGGGGCCTGATAAATCATGTGGGCTTGGCCCAGATTTGGGTTCATAACGTGCCTCTGGTTCAGCACGTTATTCGGATTCGGTAGAGGTTGCCAGGTTGGCGGGAATTTGCCATCTAGGCGAGTTGGTTGCGAACCTCTATGATCTCATCCTTGTATTGTTTCTACATAGCCACATTCTTCTTTTGAATGTTAGCCAGAGTCTGAAAGATAAGTGTCATTTGATCTGTCTGAGTTGGCCCAGATTGATAGGCAGGGTTGGGCCTAAGCTAAGGCGACTGGTATGGACGAGGAGCTTGTGGACGGGGTTGATATGGTGGTCTCTGATTCTGGTTATTTCTCACCCACAGGAAATTGGGATGATTCCGCCATCCACGGTTATCAGTGTTAGAGAGTGGGTCATTCTGGATGGCATTGAGGTCCTCGTAGGTCTGAGCAACCTCAGAAAATTCAGAGTATGAGGGTTCAGAGTTCCCCCAACTAGAGTAGGTAGGATCAAAGTTTCCTCTAGGCCTGGAGTCAGATGGGGGCGATACAGGTCCATCCTATGAGAAGATTGATGATAGATGTTATGCACAGCTTCCCTCCCAGAGGGCGGTTGTGGCTCACTGAAGATGTCGAGTTAGCTCATCCACCTTCTTTTCAATGATAGAGACCTTGTCTAAATGACTGGCCATCAATTCCAAGTCGACGAATGAGGACAGGCCCTGCATCTCATGTGCTCCCCTTGGATTAGTCGATGCACGGGCATTTGTCTAGTCGAATAGGCCCATGGAGTCATTATCGATGGAGTTCTCGCACATATTCTCGAGAATCTCCCACACATTGTCTTCGTGTTAACCCATGATGTTTCCTCCGTAAGTTGCCTTGACGAATAAATGGATATCTTCATGGAGTCCCTGGTAAAAAGACTAGACTTGTTCCCATTTAGGAACTCCATTATGGGGGCACTTCCACATGAGATCTAGGAAACGATCCCATGCCTCATGAAGTGGTTCTCCAGGCTGCTGTGTGAAGTGTGTGATCTGGTGTGGTAAAGCATTCGTCCGACCAACTGGGGAGAACTTTTTCAGAAACTCGGATTGCAGTTCAACTCATGTGTTGATTGGACGTGCTTGAGTCTGATACCAGTAAGCTGCTTTGTCCATGAGAGAGAAGGAGAACATCTTCATGAGAAGATTATCCCAATTTTGGACATCTGACCCGAAGGTCTAGACCAGATGCTTGAGTTGTTTGATGTGCTGGAAAGGATCCTCGGAATTGAGCCCATGAAATTTTGGAATAGCATGAATCATGTTGGGCTTGAGTTTAGAATCAAGACCTCCAACCGGGAAATGGACTTGAGGTTCGATTGCCACCGCAGTGGGATTGTAATGATCTCACATCATAGGATGCTGCGGTGGATTCACAAAGGCTTGGAATAAATCATTAAGGCGCTGAAGTTGGTTCTCAAGGTTATTCGCTTCTTCTGTGGGTTGTGCCATGATGATGGAAGGAGACTTGGGTTCAGATGAATTAGAGGAGATGTCTATGTGATGGGGTTACTGCACAAACACGAAAGTCGAGGTCTGGCCTTGACGGGAGTGAATAACTAAAGGAGGCCTCAAGGATGGTCTTAAGGACCTCCTACCGAACATGCACTGATGGTCTGCATGAGAATAGAATGTGATGGACCCAATCAAGGCACCCAAAAAATTTGGATGACTATAGAGGTTCGGGGCGGATGATACCCCTTAGTCAGAAATCCGTCCACCTAAGAAATACCTGGGCAGCCAGAGAGGGAGAGTCTTGCAAAGAGGCCTACATGGTAGAGCGCCCCCATGGGTTATAGGGTTTCCCCCACCCGACCTCTCTTGTCACTGATGTTCCAGGTAGACTGGAATGGGGACTTGACCTCTTAAGTCTAGCAGTTTTAATTAAGAGCAAGGGTACTTAAGGTTTTACTTGAACTTTAGATGTATTGAGTGTGCAAAGTGACCTAATTTCAAGGTTGGTTGACTCAATAAGGTGGGTCAACTTCACCTATTTATCCTTTGAGAAGTTTTAGGTCCCTTCTTTTAGGATTCAAGTGAGATTAAGAGCCTGAATTTTAGGGTTTGCTTGGATAAATCACTTCAACCAAGGCTTAGGCACACATCATTTTGGAGAGTTGATTCTTGCTTATGAAGGTGTGTCTCTAAAACCCTAAATTGAAATCCTTAATTGGCTCTAATTTTGGTCCAATTTAATTTGCCAAATGTTGTATCTAGGGCTCAAACAAGAATGTGGTAGCCCTAGTTACCTTAAATGGGTGTACAAATCAATTTCGTTGTTGAAATCAAATCAGGCAACTTGATGAATTAGCTAAGAATGTAAGGCAAGTAGCCCTAATTGATTCTATCCCTTTTTCCCTTTCAGAGTGAGGGGCTTAAGAGAGAAAGTAATCAGAAATTACCTACCCCTAGCGTGTTTGATATGCAGCTGTCTTTCTTTGACTCTTCTCCCTGAAACAACCACAACAAAAAGAGATATAGCAAGTTAGTACCAAATCAAGAATTGTAATCAAGAATTCTAAATTACCCATTGCTCCCCGGCAACGGTGCCAAAATATTGAAAGTGCTGAATCGGGTTTTGAAAGTATTGCGTTGTAGTACAGCCAAAAAAGCATTCAAACAGATATAATTTTATTACTCGAAAAGATTTTCGAGGTCAAACACAGGGAGCAAATTGGTATTTAGAAATCAAGATCATAATTTATACTGAAAGAAATTGCAATAATAGCAGTATTAGAGTGCAAAAATATGGCAGTAAAATGGTGATGTGGATCACCAAATACTCCTACGATATCACCAAATGATTCAATGTAAAAATATGCAATGAGGCTAAAATCTGTCGTCTAATTCTTTAATCAGACGACTTAAAATGTCTGATAGCTTTTCTCTCTCTCTACCTCTGTCTTCTCCTTCCTTCTTCTTTGGCTTCTGTCTTCCTTTGCCTTCACGATCTTTCTCTTTCTCTTCTTTTTTCTACCTTTGCCTTCCTTCTTAGCTTCTCCTTCTTCTTCCTTCTTCTTCTTCTGGCCTCCTCTTCTTCAGCTTCTGCTTTTGCCTTTCCTTAAGCCCTACGAGGTTGGCCTTCTCTCCTTCTTCCTTCTCTTTCTCTTCTTTGCCTTGCCTTAAGCCCTGCAGTGCTGGCCTTCTCTCCTTCTTCTTCAACTTCTTCCTTCAGCCCTGCTCTTTCTCTGAATTCAACTAAGTGTCGAAGGTAAACTCCTCAGAGCAAAACCCCCCTTTCCTTGCGTAGCTCTCTTCTCTCTTTTTCTCTTTTCTATTTCAGAGCCACTCTCCTAGAGCCTTTAACTGGTTGGGTAATCAGACCTAACAGAGACCTGGGTCCAGGCTCACCGGCGTGTGTAGTGAACGAGGAGTGAATAGGTCAAGTAATCAAGTCATGGCTAGGTTCACGGGCTATATCGCGGATGAGTCTGTGAGTGGGGGGGAAGGAGGACCTCACCCTCAGTGTTGGAGGCGAAGAGCCTCTAACACTTTTTCCTTTTATGCGCACACGGGCGCTTTTCCACTTCAAAGGTGAGACTAAATGTCCCACCCTCTTCTTTGACTCTTCTCCCTGAAACAACCACAACAGAAAGAGATATAGCAAGTTAGTACCAAATCAGGAATTGTAATCAAGAATTCTAAATTACCCATTGCTCCCCGGCAACGGTGCCAAAATATTGAAAGTGCTGAATCGGGTTTTGAAAGTATTGCGTTGTAGTACAGCCAAAAAAGCATTCAAACAGATATAATTTTATTACTCGAAAAGATTTTCGAGGTCGAACACAGGGAGCAAATTGGTATTTAGAAATCAAGATCATAATTTATACTGAAAGAAATTGCAATAATAGCAGTATTAGAGTGCGAAAATATGGCAGTAAAATGGTGATGTGGATCACCAAATACTCCTACGATATCACCAAATGATTCAATGTAAAAATATGCAATGAGGCTAAAATCTGTCGTCTAATTCTTTAATCAGACGACTTAAAATGTCTGATAGCTTTTCTCTCTCTCTGCCTCTGTCTTCTCCTTCCTTCTTCTTCTTTGGCTTCTGTCTTCCTTTGCCTTCACGATCTTTCTCTTTCTCTTCTTTTTTCTACCTTTGCCTTCCTTCTTAGCTTCTCCTTCTTCTTCCTTCCTCTTCTTCTGGCCTCCTCTTCTTCAGCTTCTGCTTTTGCCTTTCCTTAAGCCCTGCGAGGTTGGCCTTCTCTCCTTCTTCCTTCTCTTTCTCTTCTTTGCCTTGCCTTAAGCCCTGCAGTGCTGGCCTTCTCTCCTTCTTCTTCAACTTCTTCCTTCAGTCCTGCTCTTTCGCTGAATTCAACTAAGTGTCGAAGGTAAACTACTCAGAGCAAAACCCCCCTTTCCTTGCGTAGCTCTCTTCTCTCTTTTTCTCTTTTCTATTTCAGAGCCGCTCTCCCAGAGCCTTTAACTGGTTGGGTAATCGGAACTAACGGAGACCTGGGTCCAGGCTCACCGGCATGTGTAGTGAACGAGGAGTGAATAGGTCAAGTAATCAAGTCATGGCTAGGTTCGCGGGCTATATCGCGGATGAGTCTGTGAGTGGGGGGGAAGGAGGACCTCACCCTCAGTGTTGGAGGAGAAGAGCCTCTAACACTTTTTCCTTTTATGCACACACAGGAGCTTTTCCACTTCAAAGGTGAGACTAAATGTCCCACCCTCTTCCGCGTCCTGCCTTAGAGAGTTCTTGACCAAATTGAAGGGCTGCAGCTGCTGAAGTCTTCATGTGAGGGGTGCGACGCTTGTGGGCTTCGATTGTGTATAGCCTAGGGGTCTCACCTAGAGCAGAGCAAGGCCTGGAATGCAGAAAGCATGCTTCACGCTCGATGGCAATGGCAGAGGGACGATGAACCTGAAATTAATAGCACGGCCTCGTGGCCACGTCAAATTGCTCAGAGAGGTTCGCCAAACCACGGCAGATGTGATGGGCATGGTTTCGTGGCGTGTGGGTGGCTATGGTGGCGTATCTAGGGCTAACTATGAGCGTATGTGTGGGTGTGTTCGGTGGGGCGCTTGGGTGATCGATGGGGAGATTAAAGTGAGGGGATGTGATCAGGGAGTCAAGGTGGAGGTCGTAGGGTGGTTGGCGAGGTGGATGGAGGTGCAGAGCGACGGGAGCACCTCGCCGGAGGTATCGCCGGAGGTGGAGAAGGTGACGGTGGTCAATGGCGTCGATGGGTGTTTTTGATAAATAAAGAGAGGGAAAGAAAGTGGGAGAGAGAGAGAGTTGAAAGACCTACTTTTAAGGGATGAAAGGGACAGGGGACCCATGCTGGTATGGCTGCCAGCCATGGGGAAGACGAAGCTCCATAGATGAGGCGGCGGCGAAGATGGGGCGGAGGCAAAATCAGCCGGTGTTGCACGATGCAGAGGATGGAGAGGAAGACAACCCAACCACTGATATTGTGGTTGAGCGAGGAGTGAGTGAGGGAGAAACCGTCAGAGCTTGCAGAGATTGTGGCCGGCGAGGGAGAGAGGAATATAGGGAGAACCAGCCCAATTTCAAGCTTGGAGAATGCAGTTGGATCTGGGGCTCCTTGTATAGGTCATTTGGAGAGGGATTTGTGCTTGGAAGCCAAGCCTCCAAGCAAGGCAGAGTCGCTGGAGTTGCAAACCGTTAGGATTCCCATACCTCTCATGCATTCACATGAGAGATTGGGAAAGAATCTAGAATCAAAGATGGGTTCAGATTGAAGGGATTTTCTCAAAGAATCTCCCCTCCAATTTTGGAAGAGATTCTCTGAGCAATTAGGGAGAACTCTCCTTCCAAAGCTCGTCGGAGTAGGATTCCCCTACTATAATGGTAGAGGGACCTAATTGCGAAAATGATGAGGAAGCTAGGGGGCTATTTGTAAGGGTTTCTGAAGGATAGGGGTAGAGATGTAATCAGGTTGGACCTATTTGCAAATTAGGTCAAGATGAGTTTCCCTTAGGTCCAAATTTTGGTACAAACCTAATTTGAACCTAAGGAATCCAATGGTGAAGTTGGAGTTTGGGTTTGACCACGTTTGACTGGAAAATTTATGCAAAAACCTAATTTAATGCAAAAATCTATCTGAGACCCCATTCTAGGTCAAGATGGATTCTAATGGCCAAATTAAATGTTATAAATCCTAGATAATATTTTTTATGATTTTTAGAGGATTTAGATGAATTTTATCCTAGCCAGAGCCTAGGATAATCAAGTGGGTCCGTTTTAGGATTTCAAAAAGTCATTTAATTAACAAGGTACACAAAAATCATTTTCTGTCTTATCTAACCCACTTATTATCTTATTAAGATCCTTTGACCTTCGTTTTGCCCTTGAGAAAACCTATTGTTGTACTGCATTGGTAAAATTACAGTTTTACCCCTAATTTCTTATTTTACTTTCAAAATGGTTGTGCAATGAATTAGGACCTTCAGTAGGTTATGTAGGAGCTTTTATTATCTTCACTGGGTCACAATGAGCTAGTTAGGACTTATGATGGTATTCCCATCATAATCTTTTCCCTCTAAGATTCTCTACCTAAGCTTAAAGCTGGGTGGAATTCATAAAATATCTTGAATACCCCGAGGGAAGAAGTCCACCTATCCCGCTAGAATTTTTACTAGGGGTCAAGTACAAGCCTTAGAGGTGAATTAGTTTTTCACTCTAATCCATTGCAAAAGCTACATAGCTACACTTTCATGATTGTCTGGATTTCAAGAGCAAAGGATGAAAACAAAAAGAAGAAAAATCTCCAGGCATACACTCGATAAAATAATCAATCCCTTAGGGACCCTTCTATGAATGATTTAGTCTCGCATTTGCTAGGGACTGGCAAGATTTAGGCATGGGGGTATGATTGCGCAGCAATCATAGGTCTTAATTGACCTAAATTAGGCTAGGACTTAGCATAAATTAGGGTAATTCATGCATGCATAAGCATTACTAGCACCTTTACTACTTTCTTTTAGCTATGCAAAAAATAATGCTATAATGTACTGATTAGGTACATTATGTCAATTGTAGGTAATAAGCTGATCAAAAGCTAGATCTGAAGCTGAATCTAAAGCTTGATCTGAAGAATAAAGAATAACTGGTGTTGAAGACGTAGATTAGATGCAGTAGATAATAATGTAAGGGAGTTAAGGTATGCTATTCTATTAAGTAGGAATAAAACAATAAATTGGGAAGAACTTAGGTCTGTCCTAGCTCAAAGATAGCCTAAAAGCCTCCCCAAGCCTTAGCCACCCTTAGATTAGGTCACCGCACCCTAAGAAACCTTAAAACCCTAATTCTAGCCTCTATCGGGATGTCTAGATGAGTTATAGGATATCCAGAACCCTTAGCTAACTCCCGCACACCTTAAACCCACTTCTGCAGTGTTATTGGATGTCCAGACACTTGGTCAGACGTCCAATTTCTGTAGAATACCCAAGATAGAACCCAGAATCCCTCCTAACTCTGTTTGGACATCCAGGCAATAAGTCTGGACTTTTGATTTTTCTTTATATGACGTATGATAACTTTATTAGATGTCCAGAACTGCCCTCCAGACCCTGTTTTGAGATTCAAGCCTTGATCATGGATCTCTAGCTTCCTAAACCCAATTCTAAATCCACAAATGGTGGATCTAAAAACCACCTTGGCCGGCCACACTTGGGACTCTCTCTAGAGACTTCCACACTTCTCTAGAGAGTCTCCCTTAGGTCTATAAAAAGATTTAAGGGGTGGCACTTTGCAACCATTCACTCTTGGCTCCATTTTAGCTTAGCTTCATTCCACCTCCACTCCACCTTCACGAGTAGCTTCACCATGGCCACCACCATCTCTATGCCAAGATGTTGGATCACCTCCTCCACCTCTCTCCAAGGGATGGCCTAAGCACCATTGGCCGTCCCTCTTTCTCTTCTCACCCATTCAAAGGCCATCAGAGCCCACCTCTGGCTGCCCTTAGTTCTTCTAGAATAGATTATAGTTCTTCATGGATTTAAAACTTTATTTACTACTTAGTAGTGTAGCTTTATTTTGTCCCCTAATGATGCATGCATAATCCCCCCTTAGATTCATGTATGCAATCATTTTCTGCTAGCTAGATTTGTGTTTCCAAGCATTCCTCTATAAGCTTTTCACGAGCTTCATGTTGCAAACACCATCATGAATCAAAGAAAATATTTATATATATATATATATATGTGTGTGTGTGTGTGTGTGTGTGTGTGTGAAAATCACCATGAGTCTTGTTGCAATATTTTTTTTGTGTGATTAAAGTTGCCTGCTATTAATTACTATCTGTTGCAACTAGCATGTCGGTACCTGAAAGCCTTGTTGCAATATTTTTTTTGTGTGATTAATGTTTCCTGCTCTTAATTACTATCTGTTGCAACTAGCATGTCCGAACTTGAAAATATCGAGGATCTAAAAATTAATGCATTTTCCGTAAACAGCCACCACATAACTAGAACCGTGCGTACTGAAACTCACACTTTTATGTTTGTCATCTACCTGACACATGCGCACATAATTAGGGTTAATAATGAAACTGGCCGAACATTGATCCGACAATTAGAAACGGGCATGTGATTTTAACCAAGTAGAGTGAGCGAGATCGATTTCAATTCTGCATTTCCATAAACGCCTCCCAAAGATGAACGACCAGGACTCCAAGTCTCATTATCTTAGAAATTATTTTTGTTGATCATATTTCACAACTATACTATGATGCATTTCTGATCAAATACATGCTCTACGATCCCAATAGGAATCGATAGTACTTGCACCCAAGATGTTCACTGACGTGCATGTGCGTGTGCTTAGAAGTGTCGTTATAGTTTGCACTTACGACGTCGGTTTTAAAGTAAAGAAACGGACGTAAGTCCGAGTGTCGATCTCAGGGTGGCGTAAAAATCAGATTTTTCTTGTCACTTATTGTCACGAAAATCATGGGGTTTTGCTTGTGAAAAGCTGCGGCTGAAAAGCAAGAGAGAGAGAGAGAGAGATTAGGGTTAGAATTGTTTCATTCATAACATGCAACTCGAATAGAAAATAGAGCAAGCAACTAAATAGAAAATAACTTCTTTAATCATGCAGCTTTAGTTCATAAATTACAACATTAGATACATGCTTAAACATAAGTAAAGTAAAGCTTAAAAGAAGGGAAGAAAGAGAGAGAGAGAGAGGGAGGGCGGCGAGGCAGCCACGGTGGTGGAGAGGGCTCCGTCGGTGGCCCGTCGTCTCCAGCGATTACAAAAGGGCTTAAAGGTAGCCAGGAGGGGGTAGACTAGTTGCAAGTGGATTGAATGCCTTGAATGGGTGGTTGGAAGGGATTTAAATAAGGATAAGGGCTTTCCAAATGAAGAAGGCGTTTTAGTGACATCCGAGACATCGCTAAAACCCTTCCCAAAATGTCGGTGAAGACCCCTGGCCGTCGGTCGCTCGCTCGTTGCCATTCGCCCTTGCACACGATTTGTGTGCACGTGCCACGAGCCATCCGATCAAAGATCAGACGGCTCGGATCTCGCGTGAGGCACTCACATGGATCACGCCCTTGTGCCCGCGTCATCGCACGCGTTTGGCCAAGGCGCATCTGCGGGCGCCACATCCCGCGATCTCTACCGTCCGCTGTTGATCGAACGGCCCAATTTCGCCCGCGTGCGTCATTGCCTCTGCATTTCTGCACCATGCGACTCGAACTCGCGTCACGTGAGCGCAAGCGTGCACTCCAACCACTACGCTACGCCCACTGCTTTGTCACAGCCAGTGTGGCCATGCACGTGGTTCTCAGCCATTCGATCGGAGATCGACGACTAAGATCGGTCCTCCGGGTTAAGGTGGCGATCTGGATGTGGTGAGCGGGTGCCACGTGACGCATCATGGTCGTTGATCATCAGATCAACGGTCAGAACTTCTTGGGCCCATTGTAGGAGCTCCGAATGTCGGATTTGGCCGATTTCGAGTCCGTTGGACTCCGTTCGTCGTTCTGAATCTATCTGTGTGGTTCGATTGCTCATCTGAGGCATGCTTTGACAAATGCTCATACAAATGGCCATTAATACTATTTTATAAGCAATCTTGACATATGATGCATGCAATGCTCCCATTCAACTTATGTTGTGTTATCTGTGCCTTTTATTCTTAAGATGGGTCCCTATTTAACAGAATTATCACCCCAGGATGCAGTGTTATCATACCCCCATGCTTACTCCTTGCTAGTCCCTACCAAGTTTTATTCTAGCCATTATTTTCTGTCAGAATTTAAGAAGTAATTACTTAGACACTTCGTCACTTGTCAATAGGAGGAAATATACTAAGATCTTAATCTACAAGGACTAAGCAGTGCCCGAGTGTCTGCCAAAATACGAATCGCCTGAATCCTTGCTTTCATGTATGTAAATATACATATGTGTATATATATATTTTTTTTTAGATTTTTTCAGAATTCAGAGTGGGTTGGTAACTTTTTATGGCTACCCAACCCACCCAAAACTCGGACAAAACTCTAAGTGCTAAGCATCTTGGTGTGAAGATCGTGATAGACTCACTCAACGATAATTCAAACAAACTCCGGGTTTCTATGCCCCTAGGTGATCGGAAGAGGAAGTATTTTCCCTGAAGGTGTATTTGTTCGATCGGTAGCTTTCACCCTATGTTTGTTTTAATTGGGGTCAACGCAAGGATTTTTCCAGTGTATGTCTCCCCGGCTTGTACTACTTCCCCACTTCTTCCTTAAGTGTTTTGGTTCTTTTTGTGCAATTACTGAGCTTGGCTCTGGACAACCGACCAATGGACTAGTACCCACGATCACTTGCTAGCCATACTCGTGCGGTGAAGTGTGGTTTATTTTATTTTCTTCTCTCTCTCTCTCTCTCTCTTTTTGTAGGTGGCTTCCCTGATCTCAAATGTACCTAGAGGCAATGAAGAAGAAGTGGTCCTGTGGCTAGGCTTTGGACAACCTGTCAATGAGCTGTTACCCACGACAACTTGCCAGCCATACCACCCTAGAGAGTTCATTAGCTACCCAATTTCTGCCAAAATCTCCAAGGAGTGAGTTTGTGCAAACATGTGTGCAGATGCTTAGACTCAAAGTCTTTCTGAGTTAGAGGGTGAGTTGATAAGTCGTATACTTATCACCTTATTTAGTTAGTGGATTAGAGTAGCTTAAGGTTGCAAGGATTTGAAGCTAAATCCATATTTTAACGGACACCAGGGCTGATTAAGCCTGAAGGCCTGAAAAGTCTAAGTGTTTAAGTTCTTTTTGTATTATTTCCTACTATTGACAAGTTTCTAATGCCTAAGTTTTCTTCCTAGATTCTTTTTTTTTATTTTTTTTTTATTCAGATTGATTAAATGAGCTCAGGATTATGCAATTTACCACCCCCCCATGCTTAAGTTGTACAATGTCCTCATTGGCAAATACATGGATGCAATAAGGGTTCAAAAAGATATTACCTGAGTGACATAAAATACTGGATCAGTCTAAATCCTTTGGGTTGCCTCCTAGGAAGCGCTGAGTTTAACGCCTCCAGCTAGGCGGTGCTTCGTGTCATCCCTCAATGAGGGTGACACTCTCCTTTGGGGGAACCTGGGCTAGGAAGTGTTTCAATCTTTGACCATTAACTGTAAAAGTGTGCTCAGTGTTTGAATCAACGATTTCAACAGCCCCATTAGAGTGAGGCTTAACCACTCGAAATGGTCCTGTCCATTTGGACCTGAGTTTCCCCAGAAAGAGTTTTAGGCGAGCATCGAACAGCCAGACTTGCTGGTTAGGCTCAAAGGTCTTTCTATGAATGAGTCAATCATGGATGGCTTTCATTTTCTCCTTATACAGTCGACTATTCTCAAAGGAGTCCTGACGAATTTCTTCGAACTTAGAGAGTTGGAGTGTCCTCTGCGTACCGGCTAATTGGGAATCCACGTTACATTGCTTGACAGCCCAGTAATCCTGGTGTTCCAATTCAACAGGAAGATGCCAGGCTTTGCCAAAGACCAGGTGATAAGGTGACATGCCTATCGGGGTCTTGAAAGCGGTCCTGTATGCCCACAAGGCATCATCTAGTAGTGTGGACCAGTCTTTCCTATCAGGTCTCACAGTCTTTTGTAAAATATTTTTGATTTGTCTATTTGAGACCTCGGTCTGCCCATTTGTTTGTGGATGATACGGGGTAGCAATGCGGTAGTTAACCCCATATTTTCTATGTATGGCACGAAATTGGGAGTGAATAAAATGGCTTCCACCATCACTGATCATGGCCTTTGGTATTCTAAACCAGGAAAAGATGTTCTGCTTAACAAAGTCCATGACAGTCCTGTGATCGCATCAGCAGGTGGCGACGGCTTCAATCCATGTAGAAACAGTCTACCGAGACTAGGATGTACTCAAAGCTGTTGGATGGTGGAAAGGGGCCCATAAAATCGATATCCTAAACGTCAAAGATTTCGACAATCACGATGGGCTGGAGGGGCATCATATCCTTTCTGGTCATGGTCCCCAACGTTTGGCAGTGTGAGCAAGTCTTGGCAAAGTTGTGGGCATCCTTAAATAGGGAAGGCCAGCAAAATCCAGACTGCAGAACCTTCGCAACCGTTTTCTTTCCAAAGAAGTGGCCACCACAAGCCTGGTCATGACAGAAAGAAAGCACACTTTGAATTTCGTTCTTGAGGATACACCTCCTGATGATCTGGTCGGCACAGAGGCGAAACAAACATGGGATCATCCCAGAAATAGCGCTTAGCCTCAGCCAAGAACCTGTCCCATTGCTGTCTGGACCAACTGTGCGGGATCTGCCCTACAAGTAGGTAGTTGACATAGTCAGCATACCAAGGCAGTTTCTTGTCTTGCACAGCCAGAATGTGTTCATCGGGGAAGGTGTCAGATAAAGGCAAGGAAGGTCCAATGTGGTCTAGGTGAAGTCTAGACAAGTGGTCAGCACCACATTCTTTGATCCGACCTTGTCGTGGATTTCCAGGTCAAATTCCTGCAAGAGCAGGATCCATCTGATGAGCCTGGGCTTTGCGACCTTCTTAGCCAGCAGATGCCGAATGGCTGAATGGTCAGTATGGATGGTCACGTGGGATCCCAGCAGGTAAGGTCAGAACTTCTCAAGCCCGAAGACTACAGCAAGCAATTCTTTCTCTGTGACCGTATAATTTCGTTGGGCCTCATCCAATGTTTTGCTCGCGTAGTAGATCACCACAGGTTTCTTGTCTTGTCTTTGTCCCAGGACAGCACCTATGGCAAAATATGATGCATCACACATAATCTCAAAGTCCTGGGACCAATCCAGGGGTTGAAGTACAGCTGCTGTGGAGACTAAGTCTCGGAGGGTGTGATAAGCCTGGATGCAATCAGAGGACATGTGGAATATGGCATTATTGGCCAGAAGGTCGGTTAAGGGTTTGGAAAGCTTGGAGAAGTCCTTAATGAACCTTCAGTAGAAGCCAACATGTCCCAGGAATGAGCGAATTTGTCTGACCGAGCTAGGCCGGGGAAGTTTGGAAATCAAATCAACCTTAGCCCGATCCACCTCAATGCCCTTATGCGATACGATGTGACCGAGGACGATTCCTTCTTGAACCATAAAATGGCTCTTTTCCCAACTTAACACCAAATTAACCTCGATACATTGTTTCAGGATTTTCTCCAAGTTGCTCAGATAGTGGTCGAATGAATTCCCAAATACAGAGAAATCATCCATAAAAACCTCTAAGTATTCACTCACCATTTCAAAAAAAATGGCTAGCATGCAACGCTGGAAGGTAGCAGGTGCGTTGCATAACCTAAACGGCATTCGACAGAATGCAAACATGCCATACGGGCTAGTGAATGTTGTCTTTTCTTGATCTTCCAGAGCAATTGTGACTTAGTTATATCCTGAATATCCATTCAGGAAGCAAAAATACTTTTGCCCTGCCAATCTTTCAAGGATCTGGTCAATGAATGGCAAGGGGAAATGATCCTTCTTAGTGGCTTCATTGAGCTTCCTATAATCAATACACACCCGCCATGCGGTGGTGGTGCGGGTGGGGATGGATTCACCATGCTCATTGGTGACAACGCTGAGCCCTGCTTTCTTTGGAACCACTTGAGTGGGGCTCACCCAAGGGCAATCAGAGATAGGATAGATGATGTCGGCATCAAATTACTTGATAATTTCTTTCTTAACGACCTCTCGCATGTTTGGGTTTAATCGACTCTGCATCTGGCGGGAGGGTCGTGCCCCGTCTTCTAGGTAAATCTTATGGGTGCAATAGGTAGGGCTAATTCCTCTCAAGTTCGAAATGGTCCAATCAATGCAGCCCGATGTTCTGGAAGGGTCGCGGTCAACCTGAGTTCTTGATCCTTAGTTAGATGAGAATTAATAATCACAGGGAAGGTCTGGTCAAGTCCAAGGAGGACATACTTGAGATTCTCGGGGAGTGGCTTATGTTTGGGTGCGGGTGGAACAACGGTCGATGGAAAAGGGAAAGGTGGGAGTTGATCAACATCAATCTCCTCAAATGGTGTTGTTTGATGGTAATCAACCTTACAGAAGTCCACGGGTAGCGAAGGTAACGGGTAAGAACAGTCGTTACAAGCTTGGTGGTCTGAGACAGAACTAATGGCGAGGCATTCCTCGACTAGAGTTTCCACGAGATCATGTTCCTCAACACAATCGCAATCAAAAGACTTTGCCACCTAGAAGATATCCAATTGCATTTTCTTATCTTCGAAGGCGATTTCCATACATCCCGTGTCACAATCAATGTTTTCCTTAGCCGTAGCTAAGAAAGGTATACCTAAGATTATGGGTGCGTTCTGTAATTTTTCAGGAAGTTCCATGTCGAGCACCAAGAAGTTGACCGGGAAATAGAAGTCCTTGACCTGCATAATTACATCCTCGACAGCCCCCTTTGGGGTCTTTACAGATCTATCAGCCAGCTGGATGGTGACAGGTGTGGGTGTCAACTCTCCAAAACCAAATTGGTGGTACAGGGTTGTTGGAATTAGATTGATAGAAGCACCTAAGTCCAGGAGTGCTCTATCAAATGTCATGTCCCCGATATTGCAAGAAATCAGGGGTGCTCCTAGGTCAGTTCACTTGAGCGAAAGGTTGCTTGATATTACGGAACTTGCCTGTTCGAAGAGCACAACCTTCCTAGGTGCTTGAGCTCTTGGATTACATTTGGGTGTACAGGCATCCTTTAAAAACTTGGCATAATCCAGGATGTGCTTAACGGCTTTGAGGAGCGGAATATTAATATGTACCTGCTTAAAGATCTCCAAAAACTCCTCAGTTTCCACAACATTTTTCTTCTTCTTGATTGTCTCCAAGGCCTCAGGGTAGGGTGTCTGAACATGGATTGGATCTATTTCTGGGTCCTTAGGTTTTTCCAGTGCCTCTTCTGAGTCGGGTATCTCAGCTGGTGAAGTCTCGGGGAGAGTCGACCATTTGGGATCCTGGGTTGTGGTGCCACTTCTCAAGGTCACCGCATTCGCAGAGGCATTGGGACCATGAGTTGATCCTTGAGAAGACGAGGACGAAGAAGCACCAAACCCAGGGGGTGTTTGTGGGGCTGGCTGGACCATATGAGCCTGCCGGGGATTGCCCTAGAACCCTTGCGAATTGGGGCCTTTGTTAATTATGTTTCACGGGTTCGGTTGTGGCTGGGAAGGTAGGGATCCTTCTTGTTTATAGTCCAAGAGTTGGCTTAACTATCCCTTTACTAAGGCCATTTCCTCCTGATGTTTCTGGTTCATTTCAACCATCATCTTTATTAGGGTGTCCATTTGGTTTTGTGGGGGAAGGGCTGCCCTATTTTGATTATATGGAGGTCTAACTGGTGGTCCTTGCTGATAGGAGGGCAAGTTTGGCTGCTAATTTGGCCTGGGCTGGTTTTGGAATTGTGGTGGTTTCTGGTTTGTCCAACCAAAGTTGGGGTGATTACGCCAGCCAGTGTTGTAAGTGTTGGAGAAAGGGTCAGGTCTAGCATAACCTTGGACAGCTTGCACATCTTCAAGGATAACAAATGTCGATGGGGAGGGAAGAGAGTAATCAAGGGTTGAGGGAGCAAACGTCCCTCCCTGGAACGTGGTCAAGGGTTGTTCCAGGTTCAGTTGGCTTAAGGGCTGGACCAAGTCAACATTATGTGCTCCCTTTGCTAGGGAGAAGGTCTGTAACAGGTTCCTGGTCTGGTTCAATAGCTCATCAATCTTTTTGTCCACTACCACTCAATCTAGTTTCTTGGCAATGATGTCCATGTCAACCATTCCAGAATTTTCTTGTACCTCATAAATCCTGCCACAGGGTTGACTAGATCGGTTAAACTAGGTCATGGAGCCATTATTGAGCATATTTTCTCTCATAGACTCAAAGAGCTCAAACGCACTCTCCTTGTCCTTGTTCAGAAAGCTCCCCCCCACATGAGGCATCGACGAAGTTCTATAGGTTGCTGTCCAGACCGTGGTAGAAAATCTGGGCCAATGGCCACCTTGGTACTTCATGGTGTGGGCATTTCCTCAAGAGCTCATTAAATCTTTCCCACGCCTCATGGAACTATTCCCTGCCCTGGAGTGTAATGGTAGTAATAGCTCTTCTGAGGGCATTGGTCTTTCCTATGGGGAAGAATTTCTTTAGAAATGCATGCCTTAGTTCTTCCCAGGTGGTGATGGGCCTACCTAAGGTTCTAAGCCAGTGAGAAGCCTTGTCTCTCAACGAGAAGGGGAACATCTTAATTAGAACAATGTCAAGGCTAACGTTCCTAGGTTTCATAGTTCGTGCTATCCGGTCAAGATCCTCTAGGTGCTGGAAGGGGTCCTCATTTGAGCTTCCATGGAAGTGGCTCTGGATCAAACTTAAGACATCTGGTTTTAGCTCAAAATCATCTCCAACTATGGGGATCCTAAGGTGTGGCTCGACTCTAATAGCGGAGGGATTGTAGAAATCGCGGAAGGGCATCGGTTGATCCTGGAATGGTGGTAAATCAGGTAGCGGTTGCCCTTGTGGGCCTTAGAAAGGTGGTGGTGGTTGCCCTTGTGGATTTTGTAACCGATGTATGGCTTGCATGATGGTGTGGATCTGTTGTTGCTGAAGCCGGTGGTTTGCATTAATCTGGGCTTGGATGATGGCCATTATGTTCAGTGGGGGTTGGTCTTCAACCTCATCTACCCTAGGTTCAGCCATGTTTCTAGCAGAATCAAGTCGCCTGGATTCCCGTCCCAAAACAAACAACTTAGGATGCAGTGAGCATCTCCCGTGCATACACTAGAGAAGAACAGGAGGGGATGCGGAGAGCGACAGGTGCGAGAAGTGTGTGTTCAATCAAGTAAACAAGCGTAGTCCTTATGGTGTATTATTGAACGAAAACGAATGGCTACGCTGACATGTTCGATTTTGGAAAACCTGTCGTTGTAGTTCGAAAGAGAAGAATTCGTGTTCAACAAATAAAATTTATACCGAAATGAAAATTCTGGGTCGAACATAGGGAGGCGGACGTTGATTTAAAAACTACGCGTTTCTTTTTATTTGTCACGGAATAATTCAATTTAAAACTATCTAACTATTTACAATAAATAGAAGAGAGAGAGAGTAAGAGAGAAAGAGAATATTACACAGAGAAATCAAAATGAGATGTAGAATAAACAAGGAATTTTTCATTGAGGAGATTGTTCATTACAACTAGAAAGCATAAAACAATTACTCTAGAAAGCGATAAATTTACTCTAAAAAGCATTAAAAGAATGGAGGGAGAAATATCCTCCTCGACGATTGCTTAGAGGATGAGCAAAACTACTCTAGAAAGCAGTAAATCTATACTAGAAAGTGATAAAAAGAATAGGGAGAGAGAAATCCTCCTCGACGGTTGCTTGGAGGATGAGCCGGACGGGACGACGCCTGGACGAAGGGGAACGAAGCAAGACGAAGGAGGACGAAGCAGAAGAACGGGAACGAAGCAGCACGCCATCGTCGTCGCGGGATCCACTTCCGAAGGGGAACGAAAATTGGACTTTATCTCGCGAGAAGCATCCCGGGTGTGGGACAAGCTTCTCTTGAGCTTTGGAGGGGTAGAGAGGAGAAGGAAGGGATGAGAATTTCGTATGGAGGGGGTCTCCTTTTATAGTTGCAAGGAGTGGGGGCAAAATGGACATTATAACTTCAAAACAATAAATGAGGGGTCGTTAGTGATGGATAAATCCGTCACTAAAGCCCCGACGTGGGCGTAGCTTCCGTGCCCATGCGCACCCGCTCAGCTGCCCGTGCCCGCAACGGCTTCGCACGTTCAACGATCCTCAGCCGTCCGATCGCGAGATCGGACGGCTTAAGTCGCGCCTTCACCCGCTGCATTGCGTGCCCGCCCGCGTGCGATCGCGCGTTACGCGTGGGCGAGCATAAGCGCGTCATCCTGATTGAGCGTGCGCAGCCGTTGGATCGCAATCGTGCGGTCGATCAGAGGTGCGCCACCGCTCCAATTTCAGCATGGCAAGGCTCGAACGCACGTCCCCGCTTCGCGTTAGAGTGCTCGACCAACGCAATGGGGTCGCGTTTATGTCGAGCACCTGACTTCAGTGCGGGCACGTCGCAGCCGTTGGATCTTGATCCAACGGCGGGGAAAGGCGGATGCGGAGACTGCCGAGATGGTTCCACGTGGTGCCATCTTGGCCGTCCATCTTCTGGAAGTTGTAGATGGTGCTACGGATGTCGGATTGACTCGATTATTGCGTCGGTGGGCTACGATCGTTGATCCGAATTCATCTGTGCGGTCGGATTTGTCATCTGAAGTGCAGATTTTCACCGTCCTGGCCCTTGAGCTTCTAGGGTTCCACGGTCACTATCTGATGCTACGGATGCCTGATTAGGGTGATCTTGGAGTCGTTGAACTCCAATCGTCGCCCTGATCACATCAATACAGCTGGATCTTTGATCCAAGGCCTCGATAAAATGTTTGCCCTGTCCAAGCACATAAAAGGAGACAATTAACCTCCATTTTTTTCAAACTACTCTAAATGCAAGATGATGCATGTTATGCAATATTTATATCATGAAATACAATCTTATGTTTAAGAACATGCAAAAATAGACATTTTAAGTAGTGTAATTGTGTTTACATCATGTATTCCTTTGGAGACCTAGAAATCTCAAAAAGGGTGATTAAGTCCGTAAGCACTAGACTCCCCTTCCCAAAGCTAATCTGGCTAGGTTGATTATGAGGGGATTGCGGGGAAGGTTCTTCCTTTGGCTTGCACCGCCAGTTCCATAGACCTTACAACCGCGATCGTTTGACTCTGCCCCGCAGCCTAGTCACCAGATTCTACCAAGGGAATGAAAGCCAAGTGCCCAGCAAACAAAACCTCACCTCTCGAGACTTAACTCAATCCTGCCTAGGGCACATCTACTCTATTTTAAAAGGGCTACGATAGTGCTTGTGCTAGGGTTATGTGATGAGGCGTTGATTGAGGTGGTGCCTCTTAGTTTTCCACTTTCAGTGTGTGTGCTTCTATCAAAACATGGTTTTCAAGCAAGGATTTTTTTTCAAGATGTGGTGTCTTTTAGTGTTTCATCCTTACTTTAGTGTCTTTTAGGATTGACGTGTCTTAATGTTTTCAGACAAGTTTCAGTGGGCACGTCAAGTTTTGCACACAATTTGGTGAAAGTAGATTTCCTTTTATTGTGTAGGGGCTCTAAAACCCTAATGTACTCATCCTAATGATCATGCAGCTTCTATTAGATAAGTCATTTTTAGGGTTGAGTGGTGCGGCCCAAGTCAATCCAAGGTGGCTTCGTAAACACCACTCAAAAAGAGAAAAGAACACTCCAAGAATTTATTCAGAATGTTAGAGTGTATATTTTTTTGTCGGGTGATGTATTAAGGATGTGGGTCAAACAATCATGTACCACGCCAATTTTTTTCAATTTTACAATTTCTTTTTTAGTTTTTCAAGCAAGCAAACAACCATGAGTGAAGAACTACTCACTACCGGTACTTATTGTGCCTACTCCCTTGTTACCGTCATGGGTTGCACTGCCTCACCATCCAAGTGCCAAATTCCTGCAACCATCAAGTAAATGGGGACAAGGCGTTAGATGATGTGAGAATGGATGTAAAATGGAAGTGACAAAACAAATCTGTTGCCTCCCCGAAAACGGTGCCAAAAACTGACGTGTGCGTGCGCGTTTGTTTGGAAGTGCCGTTATAGTTTGCACTTGCGACATCAGTTTTAAAGTAAAGAAACAGACGTGAGTCCGAGTGTCAGTCTCAGGGAGGCATAAAAACTGGATTTCTCTTGTCACTTATTGTCACGAAAATCGCAAGTTTTTGCTTGCGAAAAGGAGCGGTTGAAAAGTGAGAGAGAGAGAGAGCGAGAGAGATAGAGAGAGATTAGGGTTAGAATTGTTTCATTCATAACATGCAACTTGAATAGAAAATAGAGCAACTGAAAAGAAAATAACTTCATTAATCATGCAGCTTTAGTTCATAAATTACAACATTAGATACATGCTTAAACATAAGTAAAGCTTAAAAGAAGGGAAGAAAGAGAAAGAGAGGGAGGGCGGCGAGGCAGCCACGGTGGTGGAGAGGGCTCCATCAACGGCTCGTCATCTCCGGCGATTACAAAAGGGCTTCAAGGTAGCTAGGAGTGGGTAGAGTAGTTGCAAGTGGAGTGAATGCCTTGAATGGGTGGTTGGAAACGGTTTAAATAGGGAGAAGGGCTTTCCAAATGAAGAAGGGGTTTTAGCGACGTCTGGGACGTCGCTAAAACCCTTCCCAAAATGTCGGTGAAGACCCCTGCCCGCCGATCGCTCGCCTGAAGCCATTCTTCCTCGCGCCTGATCCGTGTGCGCGCGCCACAAGCCGTCCGATCAAAGATCGAACGACTGGGATCTCGCGCAAAGCGTTCACCTGGATCGTGCCCTTACGCCTGCGTCATCGTGCACATCTGGCCACTTCGCAACTGCGGGCGCCACGTCTCGCGATCTCTGCCGTCCGCTGCTGATCAAGCAGCCCAATTTCGCCCGTGCGCATCGTTGCCTCTGCATTTCCGCTCCGCGCGACTCGAACCCACGTCGCGTAAGCGCGGGCGTGCGCTCCAACCGTTGCGCTACGCCCGCTGCTTTGTCGCGGCAAGTGCGGGCGTGCACGCGGTTCTCAGCCGTTCAATCGGAGATCGACAGATGAGATCGGTCCTCTGGGTGAAGGTGGCGATCTGGACGTGGTGAGCGGGCGCCACATGGTGCATCATGGGTCGTTGATCATCAGATCAATAGTCAGAACTTCTTGGGCCCATTGTGGGAGCTCCGGATGTTGGATTTGGCCGATTTTGAGTCCGTTGGACTCTGTTCGTCGTTTTGAATCCATCCGTGTGGTCCGATTGCTCATCTGAGGCCTGCTTTGACAAGTGCTCATACAAATGGCCATTAATACTGTTTTATAAGCAATCTTCACATATGATGCATGCAATGCTCCCATTCTACTTATGTTGTGTTGTCTGTGCCTTTTATTCTTAAGATGGATCCCTACTTAACAGAATTATCACCCCAAGATGCAGTGTTATCATTCATGATAGAGCAATCCACTTCATGGATGATGTCTATCATCACCTACCTAAACACAAGTGAGCTGCCCCCAAAGGAACCACGACCCAAGGCATTTCACCTAAAGGCCTCCAAGTACACCTTAATAAAGGGGCAATTATAAAAGTGGGGGTATTCCACCCACTTGTTACGTTGCCTTACAAAAGAGGAAGCATTTCAGGCTCTCCAATAAGCCCACAAAGGTATATGTAAGAACCATGAAGGGTACAAGGATCTCTTTTCCTAGTTGTTCCAGGTGTGGTATTTCTGGTCCCAAATGAAGCAGCAACACAAGGAATTTGTGCGCAAGTGTGACAAGTCCCAGTGGTTTGCTACCCTGCATCACTTGCCGCCTGGAAAGTTAGTGCCTATCATATATCTGAAGTCTGCTGGGTTCAACCGGGTTTTAGTTATAACATTGTAGTATAGCCGGTTACTACCAACATTTCAAATAAATAATTTTTTACTCGGAAAATAAAAGAGTTCCCGAGGTCGAACTCAGGGAGCAAGTTGTATTCTAGAGATATACATGTTTCTTTTACAAAAAGAAAGAGAGAGGGAAAGAATTTGTTGCTTTCTCTTTGTTCTGCAGAGGGGATGCTTTTCTTTCTCTCTTTCTTTAGATCTCCTTCTTTCTCTCTGTTCTGCAATGGTGATGCTCTTCTTCTTCTTCCTGCTGTTCCTGCTTTGGTGATGTTCTTCTTTCTTCAGAGCTCCTTTTTCTTCTTCTTCGTTCTGCAGAGGTGATGCTCCTCTTCAGATCTCTTTCTTCTTCTTCCTTGGTTTCTGCCTTGACCTCTCTTCTTCTTTTTCTGCAATTGTGGTGACCCTTTCTCTTTTCCCTTTTCTTCTTTATGGCTGCAGAGCTTCTGCCTTCAGCTACTAAGTCTTCCTTTCTTCTTCTTCTGCTTTGGCCGTTGCTCTTCTTTTCTTCTTCAGCCTGCCTTCTTTCCTGCTCTGGCTGCTGACCCTCCGTCGTCTGACCCGGTGCTTAGACGACTTAACTATGCATTTGCTACAGTGCAGCTCCTTCTTCTTCGTTCTGCAGAGGTGATGCTCCTCTTCAGATCTCTTTCTTCTTCTTCCTTGGTTTCTGCCTTGACCTCTCTTCTTCTTTTTCTGCAATTGTGGTGACCCTTTCTCTTTTCCCTTTTCTTCTTTATGGCTGCAGAGCTTCTGCCTTCAGCTACTAAGTCTTCCTTTCTTCTTCTTCTGCTTTGGCCATTGCTCTTCTTTTCTTCTTCAGCCTGCCTTCTTTCCTGCTCTGGCTGCTGACCCTCCGTCGTCTGACCCAGTGCTTAGACGACTTAACTATGCATTTGCTACAGTGCAGCTCCTTCTTCTTCCGCGGGTCTTCTTCTTCGCCTGTGCCTGCACACTTCAGAGTTTTTCGTCAGAGGCAAAACCTACTCTACCCTCCCCCCCCGCGTCTCTCTTTCTCTCTGAAACCACTCTTGGGAAAGCTCTCCCAGAGCTGCCGGGTAATCGGGTTCGGGTCACGCCCGGGTCCAGGCCCACCGGCGTGCGTGGTGGGCGAGGAGTGCAGGTCAGTCTAAGTCGGGTCGGGTCAGGTCCGCGGGGCGTGAGCGCGGACGAGACCGGGTAACCGGGCGGGTGTAAGGGGACCTCACCCCGTGTACTGAGGCAGTAAGGCTACTGCACGAAATCAATTTAAACAGTGGAACGTGTGTGAGGCTTACCGATGTGGGACTAAACGCAGACCGCTCCTCGCGTACGCCTGCTGGAAGACCGCGGCCTGGCTTCTGCAGCTGCGGCTTCGATTTGCACAGGTTGCTGGCTGGCTGCCTTCGCAAGACTCCCCGTACTCCGCAGCAGCTGGAGACCTGGAGTCCTCAAGCCTGGAGCGCGGGAGAAGCTGCTTCAATGTGCGTTAATGGCGGTCGAACCTCAAAACCTGTCGGACACGAATATGGCCTCTCGGCCTGATCAAACCACTAGGGAACCTTCGCCGTGGCACGGCGAAGGTGAGGAGTTGCGCGGCAGGCCGCAAGGTGGTGTCTGGCGGCAGCCCTGGGTCAGACTACAACCGGAGGAATGGGTTTGTTCGGGGGAGTGTTACGGAGGTGTGGAGTGGCAGTGGAGGGGTGGGGGGTGCTCAGTGTGATGAGGCGGAGGTTCGGTGAGGGTCGACGAGCCGTGTGGGTTGCTGAGGTGATGGGAGCGGCTCGCCGGAGGGTGGTCGGAGGCGAAGGGGGTGAAGGTGGTCAGGGTCGGTAGAGGGCTTAATTGAATAAATTGAAAGCGGGGAAAGAAAGAGGAGGAGAAGGGGAGTAGCTCTAGCTTACTTGCAGGGACGAAGGGGGAGGAACAGGGCGACAGTCGTATCGACTATCGCCGGAGAAGACGATGCTCAGGGAAAGGGGCGGCGGCGAGCAGAGAGCCGGAGAGGCGCCAGCTGGGTACGGCGTGGCGCGGGAAGAGCGGGGGAGGAAGTCTCTGCTGCTGGTATTGCGGCAGAGCGAAGAGGTGGAGGGGGAGGAAACCGCCGGAGCTGGTGAGCGTCTGCCGGAGGAAGAAGAGAAGAAAGTTGGGGATTTTCTCCGTCAGATCCAGGCTGCCCTGGTCGGTGGAGCAACGGGGGGTATTTATAGGGATCAAACAGGGAGGAAGGCGGAGGGAGACGACGTGTCTCCCTCGCCGGAGAATGGTCGGAAACAAGAACCCATACCGTCCGTGCGTTCGCACGGCCGGTATGGTGGGTTACAATGACCAGGGGGGTGTCCCTGCGACGGCTGACGACGCAGGGCACCCCCGGTTTACTTGCCAGGTCCCCCACCTCACCCTGCGCGGTGCCATGCTCCGCGCAAGGTCGCCGGAGCATGGTGCTGGCAGGTTTTGCAGGAGGGACCTGATTGCAAAGAATGAAGGAGAGTTAGGGGCCAAAATGCAAGGGTTCAAAAGTTGAGGGCCAAAGAGTAAATATATGAGGACCAAAGTGTAAAGTCGGTCAAGGAGGTTTCTTCTTAGGCTCAAGTTTTTATACATGACTAATTAGGACCTAAGGAATCTGATGGTGAATTTCATTTTCATATTAAACCTTGTTTGACCGATCAATTTGCGCAAAAACCCAAATTAAGTTATTAATTGGGCATGGTTCTCAATGTAGGTCAAAATGGGTTCTAAAGGCCAAATTGAAGGTTCTAAACCCTAGAGATTATTTTTCTATGAATTTTAGAGGGTTTATTCTATTTTTACTTTGCCTCGAACCTTGTGAATTTAAGTGGGTTGTTTTAGGGTTACAGATTATCATTTGGTTTCTTGGAAGTGCTGTAGCCCTTGCTAGATCATCTCATCCCACTTTTATTCTTATTAAGCTACTTTGACCTATGTTTGGGCCCTGAATTACCCTGTATGCAGATTATACTGGTAAAATTGCACTTTTACCCCTTATGACTTGTTTTCTTCTCAAACTCAGAATTCTCTGAGTTAAGCCTTTCCTTGAGATATGTAGGAGCTTTTATCCTTTGTATTAGGTCAAAATGAGCTAGTTATGGCTCATGATGAGGTTCTCATCATACCCCCATGCCTAGCTTTTGCTAGTCCCTTAGCAAAAACTTAAGGTTTCAACCCTTGTTCTAGACCATGAAGTTTTTAATAGTTTTAGATAAGTGCCTTTTTTATTTGAGCATAGACTAGGTTAGAATGCTGACCATAGGCCTAAAAGGTACTCTAGTACCAATCAAGATCCAAATCTGTCTAGCCTTAGCCTCAGTCTTTTAGCAAAGGTTTTTAAGGCCCACAAGAACTAACCTAAGGTTTATTGGACTTCGTGGTTAAAGCACCCGTGCTTGAAATGATTTTAGCCCTGGCTCAGTTCGCAGTGCGTTTTGTAAGAGAGAGATAGAAAGTTTTTCTGTTTGGAGAGTTTTCTCTCTCTTTTTCTTTTTAGTTCTAGCCTAGGATTGGCTTTTCAACACGGTCTGTATCAGATTCCTTGCTCCCATCATCAATCCTCAAGGGTTCCTGGCGATCGATGCTTCGAGATAGCACCGCCCATGGCAACCCCCGGAACCCTGGCTATTGAGATTTCGAGATAATCCCATCCATGGTATTCCGTGGCCGAATCCGGACCCTGGCAATTGACACTTCGAGATAATGCCATCCATGGAATCTGAACCAGCAGAGTGCTTACATGCCCCCAGTAGGATATGTAAATATCCTAAGAGACAAGCACCGAGGAGATGATATTTTGTTACGCATCTTCGAGGGGATTTCCCCGCCTCTCTGCGCTGGGAACTCGTCCAAATCAACTTGTGTTGATCGGCCGCTCCTATTCTAGGTGTTCTTTTCAGATTTTTGCGACGCTTCTGCGTGATTCTGATTTTTACGCTTACTGAACCAGGCTGTGTGTGAGATTAGGGTGCTTAGGTTACTGAGTCCTGTAAACCAAAAATTAGTTAACGAGGCCGAATACTCCCTAAGCCTTAGACCTAATACTTCAGCTTTTCATTTTCCTCAACCTCTTGAGGAGTGTCCAGATCTTAATGGGTACTAAGAGTCTATTCAAGAATGCCTAAGGTTTGCATTCTTTACTAATCTTATTGTGCACTTTTCTTGAATGAGGTCTAGAACTTAGGTTAATTCCTTAGTTCCTTACTAATGACTATCACTTTTTCTCATAATTTTGTGCTCCTTTTTCCTTTTGTTTCTTTTCTCCTTCGCAAAATTTCCTTCTCCTCTTTTCCTCTTGTTCTTTTTCGAAAAATTTTTTAATTTTTATGGTGTTTTTGGCATATGTGAATTTTTTTTTGTTTGAAACCTTTTCTTACAAGTTTTTGTACTTTCATACCCCCCCATGCCTAAGATTTGCAATGTCCTCATTGTAACCTAGGGGGTCTTAGTTCATTCCTTAAGACAGAAATTTGGGTGAGTGGATGGGTCGGGTTGAATTTTTGCGGACGATTTCAAATCTCAGATGCGAACATCTGAGTTGGGGTCGGCTGTCTATAAGGGTGAACTTCGAGTGCTGAAAGGTGTCAGAACAAGTTTCAGGTTTTCAAAGAGAATGACGGGCTGCCTCCCGTTAAGCGCTGAGTTTTACGCCATCGGCTGGGCGCAATAAGCTCAAGGGGAAAGGAGGATATAAGATGCCTCAGCCAAATCAGTAGAAGTTACATCAATGAACGGCTTGAGTCTCTGACCGTTCACGATGAAAGGTTCAGAATCGTGGCTGAGTGGACTGATTTCGATTGCTCCATTTCCAAAAACCTGTCGGACCAAATATGGTCCGACCCACTTAGATCTCAGTTTTCCTGGGAAGAGTTTGAGTCGGGCATCAAAGAGTAGGACCTTTTGACCAGGATGAAAGATCTTTCTCGAGATGTGTTTGTCGTGGAAGGCTTTAACGTGCTCCTTGTAGATTTGCGAGTTCTCGTACGCGTCTCTGCGTAATTCATCGATCTCGCTGATTTGGAGTTTTCTGTGGGTCCTAGCCTTGGAAAGATCTAGATTACAGTTCCGTACTGCCCAATAGGCTTTATGCTCCAGTTCGACGGGAAGGTGGCATGCCTTTCCGTACACCAATCTAAAGGGAGACATGCCCAATTGGGTCTTGTGGGCGGTCCTATAGGCCCACAATGTTTCCGGAAGTCGGGACGACCAGTCCTTCCTGTCAGGTCGAACAGTGACTTGCAGGATTTTCTTGATCTCCCGATTAGACAGCTCAGCTAGACCATTAGTTTGGGGGTGGTAAGGAGTAGAGATTCGGTGAGACACCCCGTATTTGGTCATCAGTGACCTAAACTGAGCATTTGTGAAATGGGTCCCCCCATCAGAGATTATTGCACGAGGAATCCCGAACCTTGAGAAAATGTGTTGATGAATGAATTTGAGAACGATTTTGTGATCACAGGTTCGGGTCGGTATGGCTTCGATCCATTTGGACACGTAGTCCACAGCCAACAGAATGTATTCGAAACCATCCGAAATAGGAAAGGGGCCCATAAAATCAATCCCCCAAACATCAAAGATTTCGCATACTAGAATCGGTTGCATAGGCATCATGTCGCGACGGCTCATGTTGCCCAAAGTCTGGCAACGACTGCATGCCTTGCAATGACTGTATGCGTCTTTGAACAGTGTGGGCCAGTAAAAGCCGCACTGGAGGACTTTTGCTGCGATTTTATGCCCGGCAAAATGGCCACCGCATGCCTGGTCATGGCAGAAAGAGAGGATATTGTTGACTTCCCCTTCCGGGACACATCTCCGGATGATCTGATCGGCACCTATGCGGAAGAGGTACGGGTCTTCCCAAATGTAATACTTGGCATCGGAGCGTAATTTGTCTTTCTTGGCCTTCGGCCAATCGGACGGGGTCTGATGAGATGCCAAGTAATTTACAATATTAGCGAACCATGGAAGGCTAGTACCAATAGTCAGCAGGTGCTCATCGGGAAAATGCTCAGTGATGGGTCCGGAAGGGTCAATTATTTCAGAAGGAAGACGGGACAAGTGATCAGCTACCACGTTTTGTTTTCCCGCTTTGTCGCGAATCTCAAGGTCAAATTCTTGCAACAGCAAGATCCATCGGATTAATCGAGGTTTCGCATCCTTCTTCGCAAGGAGATGCCTCACAGCTGTGTGATCCGAGTATATGATGACATGGGAACCCAGAAGGTACGATCTGAACTTCTCTAGGGCAAATACTACAGCTAGCAGCTCTTTCTCAGTAACTGTATAGTTACGCTGAGCCTCATCGAGTGTTTTGCTGGCGTAGTAAATGACCACAGGTTTCTTGTCATTTTTCTTCCCTAAAACCGCTCCTACAGCGAAGTCGGATGCATCACACATGATCTCAAAGGGTTGAGACCAATCAGGGGACTCTAGGATCGGTGCTTGGGTGACTCGGTCACGCAAGATCTCAAATGCTTGAGTGCATTCCTTGGAGATTTCGAAGGGAACATCCTTGGAGAGAAGAGTGGTCAGGGGGCGTGCGATTTTTGAAAAATCAGGGATAAATCGTCGATAAAAACCGACATGCCCAAAAAAGGATCGGATGTCCCTGATCGAGCTAGGCATAGGAAGGTGAGAAATCAGATTAACCTTAGCTCGATCCACTTGGATACCTTTCTCCGAAATTGAGTGTCCCAGGACAATTCCCTCAGGCACCATGAAATGGCTCTTTTCCCAGGAAAGAACCAAATTCACATCGATGCACCTCCTGAGTATCTGGACCAAGTGCTGGAGGCAATCGTCGAATGATGCTCCGAAAACTGAAAAGTCATCCATGAAGACTTCCAGATAATCACCTACCATATCTGAGAATATGGCAAGCATGCATCGCTGAAAAGTAGCGGGTGCATTGCAAAGACCGAAAGGCATCCTTCGGAAAGCGTATGTTCCGAAGGGGCAGGTGAACGTGGTCTTTTCTTGGTCCTCAGGATGGATTGCCACCTGGTTATAACCGGAGTACCCGTCAAGAAGGCAGAAGAACCTATTTCCCGCTAGTTTTTCGAGAATTTGATCAATGAAGGGTAGTGGGAAATGATCCTTCTTCGTGGAGGAATTGAGTCGACGATAATCTATACAGACTCTCCACGAGTTGGCTAATCGGGTAGGAATGATTTCTCCGGTCACAGTCGTTATAGTGGTGAGTCCTGCCTTCTTGGGCACGACCTGAATTGGGCTCACCCAACGACTATCGGAGATCGGGTAGATGATTCCGGCATCTAACCACTTGATGATCTCCTTTTTCACGACCTCCTGCAGATTGGGGTTTAAGCGTCTCTGCATTTCACGCGAAGGTCGTGTGCCCTCTTCTGAATAGATATGATGAGTACAATAAGAGGGACTTATTCCAGTCAAATCATCGAGAGTCCATCCGATGGCTCTGCGATGTTGCTGGAGGATAACAATCAGACGGGATTCCTGTTCAGGACTGAGGTTGGAATTGATGATCACAGGAAGGGTCTGATTAGAACCCAAAAAGACGTATTTTAAGCGAGCAGGAAGGGGTTTCAGTTCGAGGATGGGGTTTTCAGCAGCAGCGGGTGGTTCAGTATAGATGTGAGGTTCAAGGGTGGGAGTTACTGGGTTGTTCACATCTGGATTTGACTCCTCTGTTTGCGGGTCAAGATCCTTCTGTGGTTGATGAGGCGTACTCAAGTCATTCTGGAGGTGTGATTCATCAACCAAAGTCTTGATGTCACAAATTTGCTCGATGACGCCGCAATTAATTCCTTGTTGGGCCTTAAATATATCAATTTTCAGTGTTTGATCTCCAAACTTAAGCTCTATTTGGCCCTCCTCACAGCTGATGTTGGCTCTAGCAGTAGCCAAGAAAGGTCTCCCTAGAATGATTGGTGTATCCCTAGGGTTCTCAGGTGCATCCATGTCTAAGACTATAAAGTCCACTGGAAAATAGAAATCCCGCACTCTCACGATAACATCCTCGAGAATCCCTTTTGGTGACTTTATAGATCGATCTGCTAATTGTAATGTCACCTCGGTTGGTTTCAGCTCAGATTCTTCTAGATGGTCAAGTAAGGATGTGGGTATCAGATTTATAGATGCACCTAAGTCTAACAATGCTCTATCAAATTGGGTACCACCTATCTTACAGGAGATCAGGGGAGTTCCAGGATCTTTTGCCTTGGGTGGGAGTCTACTAAGGATTACAGAGCTGGCTTGCTCTGACAGAACAATTGGGCTCCCTCCCTTGGTTCGCGGCTTACGCTGGGGTGTACATAAATTCTTTAGAAATCGTGCGTAAGCTGGTACGTGGCGGATTGCATCCATCAAGGGGATGTTTATGTGGACCTGCTCAAAGAGCTTGACCAGGTCCTCCTCAGGGGCCACGGGTTTGGTGGTCTTCTTTCCCTTGGTCAGGGCCTCGGGAAACGGGATCTTGGTTGGTTCTTCTAGGATAGGTCCAGGTTGTGGGTCTGGAACAGCGGTACCTTGGACAACTATCCTAGGGTCATGGTTATCAGGCTGGGAGTGGTTTGGATAATGCGGGTCTTGAGTTGTCTTACCACTATGTGTTGTTACAGAATTTAATCCAGCCTGATTTTGGTTTGGGTTTGGTAGGAGGGGTGGCTGCTGCTGAAATCCCGCGCGAGAAGTTGAGGCTTCCATATCATCTGGAGATGGAGCAGTAGGGGCCTGATAAATCCATTGAGCGTGGCCTAAATTTGGATTCATAACGCACTTCTGGGTTGGCACGTTATTTGGGTTAGGAAGGGGTTGGGAAGGGAGTGTGCCTGGCTGGCGAGAATTTGCCAACTGGGCCAGTTGAGTTTTAACTTCAGTAAGCTCGTCCTTGTGCTGTTTTTGAATAGCCGCATTCGATTTTTGAATGTCAGCCAGAGTCTGAAGGATTAAGGACATTTGATCTTGATTTGGCCCTGATGGATAAGTAGGGTTGGGCCGAGGCTGAGGCGGCTGGTAGTGATGAGAGGGCTGTGGGCGGGACTGAAAAGGTGGTCTTTGGGTTTGGGAATTTCCCGCCCACTGAAAATTTGGATGGTTTCGCCATCCAGGGTTGTAAGTGTTGGAGAATGGGTCGTTCTGGATGGCGTTGAGGTCCTCGCAGATCTGAGGAACCTCCTGAGAGTCAGGGAAAGGAGGAATGGAGTTTCCCCGGCTGGTGTAGAAAGGATCGGATGATCTTCCAGTCCAAGAATCAGATGGGGATGGATATGGATCCATCCCAGGGGAGGATCGGTGGAGGATGTTTTGCACAGTCTCCTGTGTGGAAGGAGGTTGTGCAAAGGAGTTACGCGCAGAGGTGGCTCACTGCAAGTGCTGAGTCAGCTCATCCACCTTCTTTTCAATGATTGAGACCTTGTCCAATCGACTGGCCATTAATTCCAGGTCGACTGATGCGGACAGGCCCTGCGTCTCATGTGCTCCCATAAGATTCGTCGCTGCGCGGGTATTCGTCCTGTCGAATAATCCCATGGAGTCATTGTTGATGGAGTTCTCGCACATATTTTCAAGAATCTCCCATACGGTGTCTTCATGTTGACCCATGATGTTTCCTCCGCAAGTTGCATTGACGAAAAGGCGGATGTCCTCACGGAGTCCGTGGTAAAAAGATTGGACTTGTTCCCATTTAGGAACTCCGTGATGGGGGCACTTTCTCATGAGATCCTGAAAACGATCCCATGCCTCATGGAGAGGTTCTCCTGATTGTTGAGTGAAGTGTGTAATCTGATGGCGCAAGGCGTTGGTCCGACCAACGGGAAAAAACTTTTTCAAAAATTCGGATTGAAGTTCTTCCCAAGTGTTGATCGGCCGGGTCTGAGTTTGATACCAATGGGCGGCCTTGTCCATAAGAGAAAAGGAGAACATCTTCATGAGAAGAATATCCCGATTTTGCGCATCTGATCCAAAAGTGTGGGCCAGATGCTTTAGCTGTTTGATGTGCTGGAAGGGATCTTCAGAATTAAGCCCATGGAATTTAGGTATAGCATGAATCATGTTGGGCTTTAGTTCGGAATCAGGTCCTCCAGTCGGGATTCTGACTCGAGGCTCAATGGCCACCGCAGCAGGATTGTAGTGGTCCCGCATCATAGGACGCTGTGGTGGGTGCACGAAGTTTTGGAAGAGGTCATTGAGTCGCTGGAGCTGGTGTTCCAGATTATTTTCTTCCTCAACTGGCTGAGCCATGATGGGGGAAGAAGAAGAACTTGGTTCTGAATCAGAATAGAGAATAATGAGAGGGTGTTGCTGCAAAAACACGGGCGTCGAGGCTTGGCCTTGACGAGAGTGAATTTCTAAAGGAGGTCTTAAGGGTGGTCCTAGGGACCTCCTTCCGTACATGCACAGTTGGAAGAGGTAAGTTTAGAAGGTGCTGGACCCAATCAAGACACCCAAAAATATGTTGGGTGACTATAGAGGTGCGGGGCAGATGGACCCCTTGATCAGAAAGATCGTCCACCTGAGAATTACCTGGGCAGCCAGAGAGGGAGAGTCCCGCGAAGACCCCTACACGGTAGAGCGTCCCCACGGGTTACAGGGTTTCCCCCACTCGACCTCTCTTGTCACTGCGGTTCCAGGTAGACCAGAATGGGGATCTTGACCTCTTAAGTCTACCAATTTTAAGATCAGGGTGCTTAAGGTTTCACTTGAACTTTAGTCTTTTTAAGTGCAAAGAGTGACCTAATTTAAGGTTGGTTAACCCAAAGGGGTCAACTTTACCTTTTTTCTTTGAGAGCTTTTTGGGTCCTTTCTTTTAGGGTTCAAGTGTTTAGAGAGAGCCAATTGTTTAGGATTTTTCTTGTTAATTATTTTCAATCAATGGTTTGGGCACACCTCTTTTGGATTTCCTCAATTCTTGATTAAGGGGTGTGTCTCAACTGAAATCCTATTGTTTAACCTTATGTTGGCTCTACTTGGTCCATTTAACTCTTTGTTGGGCAATTAGGGCTCAAGCAAGAATGTGTTAGCCCTTAAATACCCTTAATAGTGTGCAGGAGTGATGAGTTGAAAACATGCAACTCTTTATGGTTACTAAGTATGGAAGACAGGTTAGCCCTATATTGCTTGTTCTTTTCTTTTCTTCCTCTTTAGAGTTTAGGGGTTAATAGTGAGAGGAAAGATTTACCTGTCTTCGGAGTGGTTGTCGTGTGGTTGCTTGTCTTCTTGAGTTCCTGTAGCTGCACAAAAGAGAGGAGATTATCAGAAATTAAAAGAAACAGGAATGTTTACCTCTAGAATAGCCGTTGCTCCCCGGCAACGGCGCCAAAATGAAGTTGGTTGTTTTGATGACCGGGTTTTAGTTATAACATTGTAGTATAGCCGGTTACTACCAACATTTCAAATAAATAATTTTTTACTCGGAAAATAAAAGAGTTCCCGAGGTCGAACTCAGGGAGCAAGTTGTATTCTAGAGATATACATGTTTCGTTTACAAAAAGAAAGAGAGAGGGAAAGAATTTGTTGTTTTCTCTTTGTTCTGCAGAGGGGATGCTTTTCTTTCTCTCTTTCTTTAGATCTCCTTCTTTCTCTCTGTTCTGCAATGGTGATGCTCTTCTTCTTCTTCCTGCTGTTCCTGCTTTGGTGATGTTCTTCTTTCTTCAGAGCTCCTTTTTCTTCTTCTTCGTTCTGCAGAGGTGATGCTCCTCTTCAGATCTCTTTCTTCTTCTTCCTTGGTTTCTGCCTTGACCTCTCTTCTTCTTTTTCTGCAATTGTGGTGACCCTTTCTCTTTTCCCTTTTCTTCTTTATGGCTGCAGAGCTTCTGCCTTCAGCTACTAAGTCTTCCTTTCTTCTTCTTCTGCTTTGGCCGTTGCTCTTCTTTTCTTCTTCAGCCTGCCTTCTTTCCTGCTCTGGCTGCTGACCCTCCGTCGTCTGACCCGGTGCTTAGACGACTTAACTATGCATTTGCTACAGTGCAGCTCCTTCTTCTTCGTTCTGCAGAGGTGATGCTCCTCTTCAGATCTCTTTCTTCTTCTTCCTTGGTTTCTGCCTTGACCTCTCTTCTTCTTTTTCTGCAATTGTGGTGACCCTTTCTCTTTTCCCTTTTCTTCTTTATGGCTGCAGAGCTTCTGCCTTCAGCTACTAAGTCTTCCTTTCTTCTTCTTCTGCTTTGGCCGTTGCTCTTCTTTTCTTCTTCAGCCTGCCTTCTTTCCTGCTCTGGCTGCTGACCCTCCGTCGTCTGACCCGGTGCTTAGACGACTTTGAAGGTTTCGTCCCTACCAGGAGGGGTGACGTAATAAAATACGGAATTGAAAATATATAAAGCAATCTCACAAAATAAACAATCACAAACTGTGCACAAAGATTTTTAGGTGGAAACCCAAACCGGGTGAAAACCACCACCTAACCCTCTCGAGTTAGGATTTTCCGATCAACCAAGTTGATCAAAATCCACTAACCGAATCACTTTGAACGAGGGTGATTCAACCTCAATACAACCACGCTACAAGTACGAGGGTAGCGTTCCTCAACCCCTTCTCTCCACGAGAAGGATTTTGTCCCACGAAGGAGACGGGAATTCGCAAAGCGAATACCCAACCAAAATACAAAGATAAAATAAAACAACAGTCCTATAGAGCCAACAAAATTAAACCTAGCTTCTATAGGAAATAGGAAACTCCCCTTTGCAAGGAGTGCGTCGACGATGACGCGGTGCGTGTGCCACGCGATGGCGCTACGTCGCTCTCGTTATCAACAGCGGGAGAGCGGGCGCGCAAACTGTTTGATGCTCTCAAGATGTAGAGCTTGAGCTTGGAGAGCAAGAACTTCTTGGACACAAGAGTGTGAAAATGTCTAGCTAAGTGTCTTGTGTCTTTCTAAGTGTCTCTTGTGTTGTGTGTTGTGTTTCTAGGTTTTTTTTTTAAGTTACAAAGGTTCCCCTCTATTTATAGAGGCCTTAGGAAGGCTTTGGAAGGCTTGGAAAAGCTTCCATAGCCGTTGGGTGCAAAGCCCAAGAGAATCAGGCCGAAATCAGGACAATGATTACACTTCACAGGGTTATCAGACGTCTAACTCTGGCATCAGACGTCTGGAAGGCCACTTTAAGACGTCTGATTACAAGGTCAGACGTCTGATTCTGTGCGGGTTTCTCCCTGACTTGAATCAGATCTAAACAGGGTTTTTGTACAAGTCCATCAGACGACATAGAGGACGTCTGGCACTAAGTCTGGACGTCTGGAAACCTACTTTTACCGTGGGAATTGATTTCCAAACGTTGCAACGGCTAGAAAATCTCTGAGAAGAGATTTTGGGTCAGCCGAGGCAAAACGGTCATTTATCAGACGTCTGTAAAGACCTATGGACGTCTGATAAGGCTCTAACGGTCATATACTGCCGTGTTTGCTAAGTTAGCCAACGGTCCACTATCTGGACGTCTGGCAAATCCATCAGACGTCTCCTAAGACGTCTGGTATAAGGTCTGGACGTCTGATTTCATCAGACAGAAAACTAAGTCCAGCCTAACAGTTATCAGACGTCTGAAACAACAGTCAGACGTCTTAAAATACTTTATCATACGTCTGATTTTGGAATTAGACGTCTGGAAATGCTGTTTGAACCCTATATTGGTTTTCTAAGTATTCTACAGAAAACCTAAGTATCCTAGGGTTGTGCAGGTGTTCCTAGGACTACTTTTAAGGTTCTTTGAGGCTCCTTAACATAATGTCTAAGGAAAATAAAGAGCAAGAAAATAAATACAAGAGATACATGAAAGGATAAAAAAGAATCTATCCTATTCTTCTTGTCTTCCATCTCCAATCTTTCGCTCCACGCGATCCTCCTGTGTTTTCCGTCAAGCTCCTCCAATCCATCCTGGATGCGAGCTCGAGTTCCGTCTAAACACGTCTTCATTTGCAATTGACCTGAAATCTAGGACTCAAATTGCAAATGTTAAATAACACGTGTTTTGTTATCATCAAAACAAATGATCGTGGTGCTCTAGCACCAACAATCTCCCCCTTTTTGATGATGACAAAACCGTAAATAATAATGCATAAAAATCCTCCCCCTTTTTGACATTATCAAAAAGGTTTGATTGATTTTATATTTCCTATTACTCCCCTTAAAACATGCTCTTCTATTTATTTTTAACAAAGGTAATGTCCTCCCCCTTTTTATAACAACAAGATAGCTATTATTTTTCTCCCCCTTACTAAAGGAAATTTAGCTAACTTGTATCTCCCCCTTAAAAATTGACAATAAGCTCATCATTTTTAACTCCCCCTATCTAAATGCTTATGATAAAAAGATAGGGTAAAGAATTTTTACCTCACCTACCATGGCCAATAAAATGGCCCGAATGGTGGTGGTGGATGCCACATCGGATGGGGCTCCCATCCGTAGCTTGGAGGCCCGGGCATTGGCGCCGGTTTCCAATCTGGTGGTCGACGTGCGGCGGGTCCGTCGTTTGTTCGCCGTCTTGTCGGTCTTCTTGTTCTCCTCCTTGGTCTACTCATTGGTTCTCCCAACTTAAGTTGACCAGCCTTGAGCTTGTAGGTCCAGTCCTTTATGTTGTAGTCATCCCTGAACCCTACAAAACAAGATTCTAATTCTTTTTTCGGTATCCAAGTGGGCTTGGATCCGGATTTGTTAGAGGGTCTCCTTGATGGAGATCCTTTCTCAATCTTAGGGCTGTATAAATCATCTACTTTATTGATTAGTTTGTTAGAATTTTCCCTAAGACATGTAATTTCTCTTTCTATAATTTGCATCTTAGTCTTTAAATCAAAAATTTCTAACTTTAGACTATTATTTTCCTCAATCAATTTATTATTTTCATTGACGAGGTCTTGATTTTCTAATAACAGGTTATCATCCTTAGGACTAGCTTCTATTTCCTTAAGTTGTTTTTCTAACCTATCATTTTCATTTTTAAGAAAACTAAGGTTCTTCTTCATGCTTTTGTTTTCTATTTTTAGTGATTTACTAATTTCGAATAATTCATTAAAAGCTTCTTGTAAATCAAAATTTACCTCTTCGTCGGAGTCGCTTCCGCTTTCACTGTCGCTATTGGTTCCTCTAGCCATGAAACCAAAGCAAGTGGTTTCTTCTTCTTTTTCTTCTTCTTCTTCCTCCGAGCTGGAATCCTCATGAGTGCCTTCCAACCTCCTCCATATCTCGTGGGCGGTGGTGCACTCTTGGATTTTCTCGAACTCTTCCGGACTCAACGCGCAATACAGGGCATTCATTGCCTTTGCGTTGAGTGAGAGATCTTGAATCTGCAGCTGCGAGTAGCCTCCTTGGGGTCGCTTCGGGATCTCGTATGGGGTTTCGCAACATCCCCATATAGCGAAGTCCGTGGCTTGAAGCCACGTCTTCATCCTCAACTTCCAATATCCGAAGTCCCTCCCGTCGAAATAGGGTGGTCGGACGGTGGATTGCCCTTCGGAGATTCTGACTGCGGCTATGCTTCCCTCCATGATCTAGATCCTCGCCGGTTTGTAACGCCGATTACGCGAGACCTGCTCTGATACCAATTGAAGGTTTCGTCCCTACCAGGAGGGGTGACGTAATAAAATACGGAATTGAAAATATATAAAGCAATCTCACAAAATAAACAATCACAAACTGTGCACAAAGATTTTTAGGTGGAAACCCAAACCGGGTGAAAACCACCACCTAACCCTCTCAAGTTAGGATTTTCCGATCAACCAAGTTGATCAAAATCCACTAACCGAATCACTTTGAACGAGGGTGATTCAACCTCAATACAACCACGCTACAAGTACGAGGGTAGCGTTCCTCAACCCCTTCTCTCCACGAGAAGGATTTTGTCCCACGAAGGAGACGGGAATTCGCAAAGCGAATACCCAACCAAAATACAAAGATAAAATAAAACAACAGTCCTATAGAGCCAACAAAATTAAACCTAGCTTCTATAGGAAATAGGAAACTCCCCTTTGCAAGGAGTGCGTCGACGATGACGCGGTGCGTGTGCCACGCGATGGCGCTACGTCGCTCTCGTTATCAACAGCGGGAGAGCGGGCGCGCAAACTGTTTGATGCTCTCAAGATGTAGAGCTTGAGCTTGGAGAGCAAGAACTTCTTGGACACAAGAGTGTGAAAATGTCTAGCTAAGTGTCTTGTGTCTTTCTAAGTGTCTCTTGTGTTGTGTGTTGTGTTTCTAGGTTTTTTTTTTAAGTTACAAAGGTTCCCCTCTATTTATAGAGGCCTTAGGAAGGCTTTGGAAGGCTTGGAAAAGCTTCCATAGCCGTTGGGTGCAAAGCCCAAGAGAATCAGGCCGAAATCAGGACAATGATTACACTTCACAGGGTTATCAGACGTCTAACTCTGGCATCAGACGTCTGGAAGGCCACTTTAAGACGTCTGATTACAAGGTCAGACGTCTGATTCTGTGCGGGTTTCTCCCTGACTTGAATCAGATCTAAACAGGGTTTTTGTACAAGTCCATCAGACGACATAGAGGACGTCTGGCACTAAGTCTGGACGTCTGGAAACCTACTTTTACCGTGGGAATTGATTTCCAAACGTTGCAACGGCTAGAAAATCTCTGAGAAGAGATTTTGGGTCAGCCGAGGCAAAACGGTCATTTATCAGACGTCTGTAAAGACCTATGGACGTCTGATAAGGCTCTAACGGTCATATACTGCCGTGTTTGCTAAGTTAGCCAACGGTCCACTATCTGGACGTCTGGCAAATCCATCAGACGTCTCCTAAGACGTCTGGTATAAGGTCTGGACGTCTGATTTCATCAGACAGAAAACTAAGTCCAGCCTAACAGTTATCAGACGTCTGAAACAACAGTCAGACGTCTTAAAATACTTTATCAGACGTCTGATTTTGGAATTAGACGTCTGGAAATGCTGTTTGAACCCTATATTGGTTTTCTAAGTATTCTACAGAAAACCTAAGTATCCTAGGGTTGTGCAGGTGTTCCTAGGACTACTTTTAAGGTTCTTTGAGGCTCTTTAACATAATGTCTAAGGAAAATAAAGAGCAAGAAAATAAATACAAGAGATACATGAAAGGATAAAAAAGAATCTATCCTATTCTTCTTGTCTTCCATCTCCAATCTTTCGCTCCACGCGATCCTCCTGTGTTTTCCGTCAAGCTCCTCCAATCCATCCTGGATGCGAGCTCGAGTTCCGTCTAAACACGTCTTCATTTGCAATTGACCTGAAATCTAGGACTCAAATTGCAAATGTTAAATAACACGTGTTTTGTTATCATCAAAACAAATGATCGTGGTGCTCTAGCACCAACAGACTTAACTATGCATTTGCTACAGTGCAGCTCCTTCTTCTTCCGCGGGTCTTCTTCTTCGCCTGTGCCTGCACACTTCAGAGTTTTTCGTCAGAGGCAAAACCTACTCTACCCGCCCCCCCCCCCGCGTCTCTCTTTCTCTCTGAAACCACTCTTGGGAAAGCTCTCCCAGAGCTGCCGGGTAATCGGGTTCGGGTCACGCCCGGGTCCAGGCCCACCGGCGTGCGTGGTGGGCGAGGAGTGCAGGTCAGTCTAAGTCGGGTCGGGTCAGGTCCGCGGGGCGTGAGCGCGGACGAGACCGGGTAACCGGGCGGGTGTAAGGGGACCTCACCCCGTGTACTGAGGCAGTAAGGCTACTGCACGAAATCAATTTAAACAGTGGAACGTGTGTGAGGCTTACCGATGTGGGACTAAACGCAGACCGCTCCTCGCGTGCGCCTGCTGGGAGACCGCGGCCTGGCTTCTGCAGCTGCGGCTTCGATTTGCACAGGTTGCTGGCTGGCTGCCTTCGCAAGACTCCCCGTACTCCGCAGCAGCTGGAGACCTGGAGTCCTCAAGCCTGGAGCGCGGGAGAAGCTGCTTCAATGTGCGTTAATGGCGATCGAACCTCAAAACCTGTCGGACACGAATATGGCCTCTCGGCCTGATCAAACCACTGGGGAACCTTCGCCGTGGCACGGCGAAGGTGAGGAGCTGCGCGGCAGGCCGCAAGGTGGTGTCTGGCGGCAGCCCTGGGTCGGACTGCAACCGGAGGAATGGGTTTGTTCGGGGGAGTGTTACGGAGGTGTGGAGTGGCAGTGGAGGGGTGGGGGGTGCTCAGTGTGATGAGGCGGAGGTTCGGTGAGGGTCGGCGAGCCGTGTGGGTTGCTGAGGTGATGGGAGCGGCTCGCCGGAGGGTGGTCGGAGGCGAAGGGGGTGAAGGTGGTCAGGGTTGGTAGAGGGCTTAATTGAATAAATTGAAAGCGGGGAAAGAAAGAGGAGGAGAAGGGGAGTAGCTCTAGCTTACTTGCAGGGACGAAGGGGGAGGAACAGGGCGACAGTCGTATCGACTGTCGCCGGAGAAGACGATGCTCAGGGAAAGGGGCGGCGGCGAGCAGAGAGCTGGAGAGGCGCCAGCTGGGTACGGCGTGGCGCGGGAAGAGCGGGGGAGGAAGTCTCTGCTGCTGGTATTGCGGCAGAGCGAAGAGGTGGAGGGGGAGGAAACCGCTGGAGCTGGTGAGCGTCTGCCGGAGGAAGAAGAGAAGAAAGTTGGGGATTTTCTCCGTCAGATCCAGGCTGCCCTGGTCGGTGGAGCAACGGGGGGTATTTATAGGGATCAAACAGGGACGAAGGCGGAGGGAGACGACGTGTCTCCCTCGTCGGAGAATGGTCGAAAACAAGAACCCATACCGTCCGTGCGTTCGCACGGCCGGTATGGTGGGTTACAATGACCAGGGGGTGTCCCTGCGACGGCTGACGACGCAGGGCACCCCCGGTTTACTTGCCAGGTCCCCCACCTCACCCTGCGCGGCGCCATGCTCCGCGCAAGGTCGCCGGAGCATGGTGCTGGCAGGTTTTGCAGGAGGGACCTGATTGCAAAGAACGAAGGAGAGTTAGGGGCCAAAATGCGAGGGTTCAAAAGTTGAGGGCCAAAGAGTAAATATATGAGGACCAAAGTGTAAAGTCGGTCAAGGAGGTTTCTTCTTAGGCTCAAGTTTTTATACATGACTAATTAGGACCTAAGGAATCTGATGGTGAATTTCATTTTCATATTAAACCTTGTTTGACCGGTCAATTTGCGCAAAAACCCAAATTAAGTTATTAATTGGGCATGGTTCTCAATGTAGGTCAAAATGGGTTCTAAAGGCCAAATTGAAGGTTCTAAACCCTAGAGATTATTTTTCTATGAATTTTAGAGGGTTTATTCTATTTTTACTTTGCCTCGAACCTTGTGAATTGAAGTGGGTTGTTTTAGGGTTACAGATTATCATTTGGTTTCTTGGAAGTGCTGTAGCCCTTGCTAGATCATCTCATCCCACTTTTATTCTTATTAAGTTGCTTTGACCTATGTTTGGGCCCTGAATTACCCTGTATGTAGATTATACTGGTAAAATTGCACTTTTACCCCTTATGACTTATTTTCTTCTCAAACTCAGAATTCTCTGAGTTAAGCCTTTCCTTGAGATATGTAGGAGCTTTTATCCTTTGTATTAGGTCAAAATGAGCTAGTTATGGCTCATGATGAGGTTCTCATCAATATCCCATCCCCTTTTCCAAATGAGGCATGGACTTCAAAGGCCCTTTCCCACCAGCCCCGACTAAGAAGCAGTTCATACTGGTGGCAATGGACTATTTCTCCAAGTAGGTGGAGGCTAAGGCCATGGCCATCCCAACAGCCAACAGAATCATCTCGTTTGTCCAAAAAAATATCAGAGCTCAATACAAGTGTTATTCGCTCTGAATCGGGTTTTAAATTCAATGCATGTAGTATAGGTTGAATCAACGTGAAAAACTGATAGAATTTATTACTCGGATGAAAGTCCGAGGTCAAACATAGGGAGAAATTGACAAAAAATGATTCTCAAGATTGTAATTCAATACAAATATATGATCAATAGAGTTCCAAGCAATAATGATATATGAATGAAAGCGTATGTCAAAGAGTGCAAAAAGAATGGGGTAAAATGGTGATTTGAATCACCAATTACCCCTCACAATTATATCAAATATCTCAACAATACTAATCAATTAAATGCCACATAGGATAAGTACACAGCGCACTTCTATTGAATCTCAGACGTCTGCTCAGTCGGTCAGATGGCTTAAATCACTCAAAGGTACTACTCTTCTTCTCTTGCTTCATGCATAGGGGAAGGATTCCATAAATATCTAAGTTGCAGCCATCAAACCACAGAGCAAAACCCCTTCCCCTCGCACTCTCTTCGCACTTTCTCTCTCTGGGATCCGCTCTCCCAGAGCCTTGGTCTGGGTTATCGGGTATTCGGGTGAGTGCACCCGGGACCAAGCTCACCGACAGTGGGTGGTGAGCAAGGAGTACTTAGATTAGGTGGGTAATCGGATGCACCAGAACCGCGGGTTAGGTGTCGCAGGCCAAGCACATGAGGGGTGCGGGGACCTCACCCCCTGTGCGTGCTGAGGCGAATAGCCTGTGGTAGAAATTCAATTTATTCGACTACGGGCACGCTTCAGCTTCCAAGATAGGACTATCCACTACGCTTCTTCTACGTGCAGCTACAGCTACTGCTTCGTTCAATTGTAGTCAAAGGCCCGGTCAAAGGGACAAATTGGTCCCTAGGTTGTGATCCTAGAGACTCTCTATTGCGCCTGGGACTTCACCTGGGGCTTGCAGGTGCTAGAGCAAGCTTCAAGCTTCGCTCGAAGCTACAATAATGGCGATGGAGGAGCTGCTACCTGAAAATCAAAATACGGCCTCTCGACCTTGTTAAATAGGTTCAGAATCTTCACAAGGATGCGGCGAGGGTGTGGGTGACGGTGGAAAGCTACGAAGGTGGTCGTAGGTAACTGGCAAAGGCGGAGATGAAGGTTTGGAGTTGGGTTGTTCGGTGAGGAGGTGGAGTGGGCAATAGGCCTGGAAAGGCTAGGGCTTTTACTCTAGGGGCCATTACGGAGGTTTTGGCAGTGTTGGCAAGGTATTTAGGACAGTGGAGTGGGCAGGGGACCTCGCTAGAAGTCTGGTCAAAGCGGAGGACGATGGAGGTGAACGGCGGCGTAGAGGGTCGAAATTAGGATATAGAGAGCGGGAAAGATAGTGTATACCTAACTAAGCCTTACTAACCTAATCTAAACGGACGAAAGGGGTGAGAATATGAATCGGGGGTACGTCGGCGACGGAGAAGATGAAGTGCTCCGGTGAGGGTAGGAACGACGACGACAACAGAAAGGATGCTCCTGCTGGTACAGCCAAGAGCGGATGAGAGAGAGGAAGGGAATCCAGCCACTGGTATTGTGAACGGATGACGAAGGAGGTCAGGAGGAATCACCAGAGCTTACAGAGCTTCTCGGCTGGAGCGGAGAGAGGAAGGGAGGGGTGTCATGGCCGGAATCAAGCTTAGGATCTTCGGTCTGGGGGGTCTTTTATAGACCTCTGAAAGGGATTTGTCAAGGAATCAAGGAGAACATGCCATTTTAGGGTCGTCGAAGTTGTAGGATTAGGATTCATGGTGGCAAGGACCTTTTTGAATAAAATGATGGAAAGGATAGGGACCTTCGTGTAAGAAATTCAAAAGCTAAGGACCCATGTGGAATAAAGGAAATTAGACTTGGACCAAAGTGCAAACTAGGTTGAAACAATCTCAGATTCGGCCCAAATTTTGGTGTAAACCTAATTTGGACCTAAGGAATCCAATGGTGAAGTTGGATTTTGGTTTTGACATAGTTTGACTAGGTAATTTGCACAATTACCCAAATTAGGGCAAATGTCTGTCTGAGAATCTGTTTTAGGTCAAGAAGGGTTCCTGATAACATTGCAGAAGAGACTGATAATTCCGTTAAATAGGGCACATCTTAACACTAAAAGGCACAGCATAAGTAGAATGGGAGCATTGCATGCATTATGTACCAAGATTGCTTATAAGACTGTATTAATGGCCATTTGTGTAAGTACTTGTCAAAGCAGACCTCAGATGAGCAATCGGACTGCACGGATGGATTCAAAACGACGAACGGTGTCCAACGGACTCAAGATCGGCCAAATCTGACATCCGGAGCTCCTACAATGGGCCCAAGAACTTCTGGTCGTTGATCTGGTGATCAATGGCCCTCATTGCGCACGTCGCCCCCGCTCCACCGCTCGCCACTTCATCCATCAGCTGAGATCAAATCTCGGTCGTCGATCTTCGATCGGACGGTCGAGAACCACGTAGTCGATGCGACAAAGCGCGGGCGTGGCGCAACGGTTAGCGCGCACGCCCGCACGCACGCGACGTGGGTTCGAGCCGCGCGGTGCGTGAAATTGAAGACGAAGGAAGCACGTGGCGAAATTGGGCTGCCCGATCAGCAGCGGGCAGCCGAGATCGTGCCACGCGATGCACCCTCAGATCGCGAGTGCTTACACGCGCACGCACGCCGGGCAACGACGCCCGCGCACACGCGCTCCCGAGGCACGATTCGAGCGCATCTAAGGAAGATCTCAGCCGTCCGATCTTTGATCGGACGACTCTCACACAATGACCGTGGATCGAGCGCCAAGAAGAATGGCGCGGGTGGTTGACCGATGGGCTGGAGGGCTTCACCGATGCTTTTGGAACGGTTTTAGCGACTTCCCGGATGTCGCTAAAGCCCCTTCTTCTTTTAGAAAGCCCTTAACCCTATTTAAACCCCCTCCAACCACTCATTCAAGGCATTCACTTCCCTTGCAACTACTCCACCCCTCTCTTAGCTAGCTTTAGACCCTCTTGTAATCGTCGGAGACGACGAGCCACAGACGGAGCCTCCTCCACCGCCGTGGCTGCCTCGTCACTCTCCCTCCTCTCTCTCTCTCTCTTCCTCTCTTTTAAGCTTTCCATTACTTTTGTTTGAGCATGTATTTAATGTTGTAAGCTATGAACTAAAAGTGCATGATTAATGAAGTTACTATCTGTTCAGTTGTTTACTTTAATTTCTGTTTAAGTTGCATGATCAAGCAAGAAACACTCTAACTCTAATCTCTCTCTCTATCTCTCTCTCGCTTTTCAAATCGCACCTCCGCAAGCAAAACTCCGCACTTTCCGTGACAATAAGTGATAGGAAAAATTTGATTTTCACGCCTCCCTGAGATCGACACTCGGACTCACCTCCGTTTATTTACTTTAAAACTGGCATTGCAGGTGCAACTACAATGACACTTCCTAACACACACACACAAGCGCACGTTAGTTTTTGGCGCCGTTGCCGAGGAGGCAACGGATTTGTTTTGTCACCTCTATTCCACATCCATTCTCACATCGTCTAATGCCTTGTTTCCTTTTTACTTGATGGTTGCAGGAATTCGGTGCTTGGACGGCGAAGCGACGCATCCCACGACGATAACAAGGGAGTAGACGCAGCAAGGACCGATGGTGAGTAATTCTTCACTCATGATTGTTTGCTTGCGTGAAAAAATAAAAAATATTGTAAAAATTGAAAAAAATGGGTGTGGTGTATGATTGCTTGACCCACATCCTTAACACATCACCCCACAAAAAATGTACACTCTAACATCCGGAATAAATTCTTGGAGTGTTCTTTTCTTTTGAGTGGTGTTTGCGAAGCCACCGTGAGTTGACCTGGGCCGCACCACTCAACCCTAAAATCGACTCATCTAATAGAAGCTACATGATCATTAGGATGAGTACATTAGGGTTTTAGAGCCTCTACAGAATAAAAGGAAATCTACTTTCACCGAATTGTGTGCAGAACTTGACGTGCCCACTAAAACTTGTCTGAAAACATTAAGACACGTCAACCCTAAAAAGCACTAAAGTAAGGATGAAACACTAAAAGACACCACATCTTAAAAATCCTTGCTTAAAAACCATGTTTTGATAGAAGCACACACCTTGAAAGTGGAAAATTAAGAGGCATCACCCCAATCAACGCCTCATCACATAACCCTAGCACAAGCACTATCTAGCCCTTTAAAACTGAGTAGACGTGCCCTAGGCAGGATTGAGTTAAGTTTCGAAAGGTGAGGTTTTGTTCGCTGGGCACTTGGCTTTCATTCCCTTGGTAGAATCTGGTGACTAGGCTGCGGGGTAGTGTCAAACGACCGCGGTTGTGGGGTCTACGGAACCGGAGGTGCAAGCCAAAGGAAGAACCTTCCTTGCAATCCCCTCGTAATCAACTTGGCCAGATTAGCCTTGGGAAGGGGAGTCCAGTGCTTACGGACTTAATCACCCTTTGTGAGATTGCTAGGTCTACAAAGGAATACACCATAAGGACTAGGCTTGTGTGCTTGATTGAAACACATTTCTCGCATCTGTCGCCCTCCGCATCCCCTCCTGTTCTTCTCTAGTGTATGCACAGGAGACGCTCACTACATCCCGAGTTGTGTGTTTTGGGGCAGGAATCTAAGCAACGTGATTCTGTTAGAAACATGGCTGAACCTAGGGTAGATGAGGCTGAGGATCAACCCCTACCAGACGCAATGGCCATCATCCAAGCCCAAATTAATGTAAACCACCGGCTTCAGCAACAACAAATCCACACCATCATGCAAGCCATACAACAGTTACAAAACCCACAAGAACAACCACCACCACCTTTCCAAGACATACCAAGGCAACCACCACTTGATATACCACCATTTCAAGATCAGCCGAGGCCCCTCCGTGATTTCTATAATCCCTCTGCTATTAGAGTCGAGCCGCACCTTAGGATCCCCTAAGGGGGAGATGATTTTGAGCTGAAACCAAATGTCTTAAGTCTGATCCAGAACCACTTTCATGAAAGCTCAAATGAGGACCCCTTCCAGCATCTAGAGGATCTCGACCGCATAGCACGAACTGTGAAACCTAGGAACATTAACCTTGACATTGTTTTAATCAAGATGTTTCCCTTCTCATTAAGAGACAAGGCTTCCCATTGGCTTAGAACCCTAGGTAGACCCATCACCACCTAGGAAGAACTGAGGCATGCATATTTAAAGAAATTCTTCCCCATAGGAAAGACCAATGCCCTCAGAAGAGCTATCACTACCTTTACACTCCAAGGTGGGGAACAATTTCATGAGACGTGGGAAAGATTTAATGAACTCTTGAAGAAATGCCCACACCACAAAGTACCAAGGTGGCAATTGGCCTAGATTTTCTACCACGGTCTGGACAGCAACCTGCGGAACTTCGTCGATGCCTCATGCAGGGGGAACTTCCTGAACAAGGACGAGGAGAGCGTGTTTGAGCTCTTTGAGTCTATGAGCGAGAATTTGCTCAACAATGCCTCCATGACCCAGTTCAACAGGTCCAGTCAACCCTGTGGTGGGATTTATGAGGTACAAGCAAATTCTGAAATGGTTGACATGGACATCATTGCCAAGAAACTAGATCGAGTGGAATTGGTGGACAAAAAGATTGATGAACTACTGAACCAGACCAGGAACCCTTACAGACTTTCTCCCTAGCAAAAGGAGCGCATAATGTTGACCAGGTCCAGCCCTTAACCCAACTGAACCTGGAACAACCCCTGACCACGTTCCAGGGAGGGACCTTTGCTCCCTCAACCCTTGATTACTCCCTTCCCTCTCCATCGACATCTGCTATCCTTGAAGATGTGCAAGCTGTCCAAGGTTATGCGAAACCGGACCCTTTCTCCAACACTTACAACACTGGCTGGCGTAACCACCCCAACTTTGGTTGGACAAACCAGAAACCACCGCAATTTCAAAACCAGCCCAGTCCAAACCAGTAGCCACACTTGCCCCCCTATCAGCAAGGACCACCAGTTAGACCCCAATATCATCAGAATAGGGCAGCCCCTCCCCCACAAAACCAAATGGATACCCTAATAAGGATGATGGCTGACATGAACCAGAAACATCAGGAGGAAATGGCCTTGGTAAAGGGACAATTAAGCCAACTCTTGGACTGTAAACAACAAGGATCCCTACCTTCCCAGCCACAACCGAACCCCCGAAACATAATTAACAGAGGCCCCAATTCACAAGAGTTCCAAGGCAATCCCGGGCAGGCTCACATGGTCCAGCCAGCCCCGCAAACACCCCCTGGGTTTGGTGCTTCTTCATCCTCGTCTTCTCAAGGATCAACCCATGGCCCCAATGCCTCTGCGAATGCGGTGACCTTTTGAAGAGGCACCAAAACCCAGGATCCCAAATGGCTGACTCTCCCCAAGACTTCACCCGCTGAAATACCCGACTCAGAAGAGGCACCAACCAAGGACCCAGGAATAGAACCAATCCACATTCAGACACCCTACCCTGAGGCCTTGGAAACAATCAAGAAAAAGAAGAATGTTGTGGAAATTGAGGAGCTATTGGAAATCTTTAAGCTAGTACAGATTAATATTCCGCTCCTTGAAGCCGTCAAACACATCCCTACTTACGCAAAGTTTTTAAAGGATGCCTGTACACCCAAGCGTAAGCCGAGACCTCAAGCACCTAGGAAGGTTGTGCTCTCTGAACAAGCAAGTTTCATAATATCAAGCAACCTTCCACTCAAGCAAACTAACCCAGGAGCACCCCTGATTTCCTACAATATCGGGGACATGACGTTTGATAGAGTGCTCCTGGACTTAGGTGCTTCTATCAATATGATTCCAACAACCCTGTACCACCAATTTGGTTTTGGAGAGCTGACACCAACCCCTGTCACCATCCAGCTGGCTGATAGATCAGTGAAAATCCCAAAGGGGGTTGTCGAGGACGTGATTGTACAGGTCAAGGACTTCTATTTCCCGGTCGACTTTTTGGTGCTCGACATGGAAGTCCCTGAAAAATTACAGAATGCACCCATAATCTTAGGCAGACCTTTCTTAGCTACGGCTAAGGCAAACATTGATTGTGACACAGGATGTATGGAAATCGCCTTCGGTGATAGGAAAATGCAATTGGATATCTTCCGGGCGACAAAGTCTTTTGATTGCGATTACGTTGAAGAACATGATCCCGTGGAAACTATGATCGAGGAATGCCTCACCCTCAGCTCTGTATCAGACCACCAAACCTGTAATGACTATTCTGACCTGTCAGCATCACTACCTGTGGACCTTTGTAAGGCTGAGTACCATCACGCGACACCATTTGAGGAGATCGATGTTGATCAACTCCTGCCCTTTCCCTTCGCATCGGCTGTGGTTCCACCTGCACCTGAACTTAAGCCATTGCCTGAGAATCCAAGTATGTCTTCTTAGGACCTGACCAGACCTTCCCTGTGATTATTAATTCTCATCTAACCAAGGATCAGGAACTCAGATTGACTACGACCCTTTCAAAACATCGGGCTGCCATTAGTTGGACCATTTCTGACTTAAGAGGAATTAACCCCACCTATTGCACCCATAAGATTTACCTGGAAGACGGGGCATGGCCTTCCCGCCAGATGCAGAGATGTTTAAACACAAACATGCGAGAGGTCGTTAAGAAAGAAATTATCAAGTGGCTTGACGCCGACATCATCTACCCTATCTCCGATAGCCCCTGGGTGAGCCCCACTCAAGTGGTTCCCAAGAAAGCTGGGCTCACCGTTGTCACCAATGATCATGGCGAATCCATCCCCACCCGCACCACCACCGCATGGCGGGTGTGTATTGATTATAGGAAGGTCAATGAAGCCACTAAGAAGGATCATTTCCCCCTGCCATTCATTGACCAAATCCTTGAAAGATTGGCAGGGTAGAAGTATTTTTGCTTCCTAGATGGATACTCAGGATATAACCAAGTCGCAATTGCTCTAGAGGATCAAGAAAAGACCACATTCACTTGCCCATACGGCATGTTTGCATTCCATCGAATGCCGTTCGGGTTATGCAACGCACCTGCGACCTTCCAGCGTTGCATGCTAGCCATTTTTTCAAAAATGGTGGGTGAATACTTATAGGTCTTTATGGATGATTTCTCTATATTCAGGAATTCATTCGACCATTGTCTGAGCAACTTGGAGAAAATCCCAAAACGATGTATCTAGGTTAATCTGGTGTTAAGTTGGGAAAAGTGCCATTTTATGGTTTAAGAAGGAATTGTTCTCGGGCACATCGTATCGCATAGGGACATCAAGGTAGACCGGGCTAAGGTTGATTTGATTTCCAAACTTCCTCCACCTAGCTTGGTCCGACAGATTCGCTCATTCCTAGGACATGTTGGCTTCTATCGAAGGTTCATTAAAGACTTTTCCAAGCTTTCCAAACCCTTGACCGACCTTCTAGCCAACGACGCCATATTCCACATGTCTTCTGATTGCATCCAGGCTTATCACACCCTCAGGGACTTAGTCTCCACTGCACCTGTACTTCAACCCCCAAGCTGGTCCCATGACTTTGAGATTATGTGTGATGCATCAGATTTTGCCATAGGTGCTGTCCTGGGACAAAGGCAAGATAAGAAGCCCGTGGTGATCTATTACGCGAGCAAAACGTTGGACGAGGCCCAACGAAATTATACGGCGACAAAGAAAGAGCTGCTCGCTATAGTCTTTGGACTTGAAAAATTCCGATCATACTTGCTGGGATCCCACATGACGATTTACACTGACCATTCAACTATCCGGCACCTGTTGGCCAAGAAGGACTCAAAGCCCAGGCTCATCAGATGGATCCTGCTTTTGCAAGAATTTGACCTAGAAATCCGAGACGAGGCCAGACCAAAGAATGTGGTGGCTGACCACTTGTCTAGACTCCATCTAGAGCACATTAGACCCTCCCTACCTCTATCTGATGCCTTCCCTGATGAACACATCCTGGATGTGCAAGACAAGAAAATGCCATGGTATGCTGACTACGTCAACTACCTGGTTGTAGGACAAACCCCGCACAGCTGGACCAGACAGCAACGGGACAGGTTCTTGGCTGATGCCAAGCACTATTTCTGGGATGATCCCATGCTATTTCGCCTCTGTGCTGACCAGATCATCAAGAGGTGTATCCCCTAAGACGAAGTTCAGAGTGTGCTTTCCTTTTGTCATGACCAGGCTTGTGGTGGCCACTTCTCTGGAAAGAAAATGGCTGCAAAGGTTCTGCAGTCTGGATTTTACTGGCCGTCCCTATTTAAGGATGCACACAACTTTGCCAAGACTTGCTCACGCTGCCAAATGCTGGGGACCATGACCAAGAAAGATATGATGCCTCTCCAACCCATTTTGATTGTCGAAATCTTCGACGTTTGGGGTATCAATTTTATGGGCCCCTTTCCACCATCCAACGGCTTCGAGTACATCCTGGTCTCGGTAGACTATGTTTCCAAATGGATTGAAGCCATTGCCACCCGCCGATGCGATCATAGGACTGTCATGGACTTTGTTAAGAAGAACATCCTTTCCCGGTTTGGAATACCTAAGGCCATGATTAGTGATGGTGGAAGCCACTTTATCCATTCCCAATTCCGTGCCCTACTTAGAAAATACGGGGTGAACCATTGCATTGCTACCCCGTATCATCCACAAACAAATGGGCAGACCGAGGTCTCAAATAGACAAATCAAGAATATTTTACAGAAGACTGTGAGACCTGATAGGAAAGACTGGTCCACACGAATTGATGATGCCCTGTGGGCATACAGGACTGCTTTCAAGACCCCAATAGGTATGTCGCCTTATTGCCTGGTCATTGGCAAAGCCTACCATCTTCCTGTCGAATTGGAACACCAGGCTTACTAGGTTGTCAAGCAATGTAACATGGATCCCCAGTTAGCTGGTGCGCAGAGGATGCTCCAATTATCTGAGCTCGAAGAAATTCATCGGCACGCCTTTTACAATAGTCGACTGTATAAGGAGAAAATGAAAATCGTCCACGACCAACTCATTCATAGAAAAACCTTTGAGCCTAACCAGCAAGTCTGGCTGTTTGACGCCTGCCTAAAACTCTTCTCGAGGAAACTCAGGCCCAAATGGACAGGACCATTTCGGGTGGATAAGCCCTACTCTAATGGGGCGGTTGAAATTGTTGATCCTAACACTGGGCACACTTTTACGGTTAATGGTCAAAGATTGAAGCACTTCCTGGCCCAGGTTCCCCCAAAGGAGAGTGTCACCCTCGTTGAGGGATGACACGGAGCACCGCCCATCTGGAGGCGTTAAACTTAATGCTTCTTGGGAGGCAACCCAGAGGATTCAAACTGATCCGGTATTTTACGTCACTCAGGTACTATCTTTTTGAACCCTTATGCATCCATGTACTTGCTAATGAGGACATTGTCCAACTTAAGCATGGGGGGGTGGTAAATTGCATAATCCTGAGCTCATTTAATCAGTCTGAATAAAAATAAAAATAAAATTAAAAAAAAAATTGAATCTCGGAAGAAAACTTAGGCATTAGAAACTTGTCAATAATAGGAAATAATACAAAAAGAACTTAAACACTTAGACTTTTCAGGCCTTCAGGCTTAATCAGCCCTGATGTCTGTAAAAATATGGATTTAGCTTCGAATCATTGCAACCTTAAGCTATTCTAATCCACCTACTAAATAAGGTGATAAGTATACGACTTATCAACTCACCCTCTAACTTAGAAAAACTTTGAGTCTAAGCATCTGCATACATTTTTGCACAGACTCACTCGGAGATTTTTACAGAAATTGGGTAGCTAATGAACTCTTTAGGGTGGTATGGCTAGCAAGTTGTCATGGGTAATAGCCCACTGGCAGGTTGTCCAGAACCTAGCTACGGACTATTTCTTCTTCATTGCCTCTAGGTACATTTCAGATCAAGGAAGCCACCTACGAAAAAAAAAAAGGAGAAGAAAAGAAAATAAACCAGACTTCACCACACGAGTATGGCTGGAAAATAATCGTGGGTAACAGCCCATTGGTCGGTTGTCCAGAGCCCATCTCAACAACGGCACAAAAAGAACCAAAACACTTAAGGAAGAAGCGGGGAAGTAGTACAAGCCGGGGAGATATACACTAGAAAAATCCTTGTGTTGACCCCAAATTAAGACAAACATAGGGAGAAAGCTACCAATCGAACAAATACACCTTCAGGCAAATATATTTCTTTTTTCGGTCACCTAGGGGCGTAGAAACCCGAAGTCTGTCTGAATTATCGTTAAGTGAGTCTATCACAATCTTCACACCAAGATGCTTAGCACTTAGTGTTTTAACCGAGTTTTGGGTGGGTTGGGTAGCCGTAAAAAGTTACCAACCCACACTGAATTCTAAAAAAATTCTAAAAAAAAATATATATATATATATATATACATATACATATGTATAGTTATATACATTAAAGCAAGGATTCGGGCGATTCGTATTTTGGCAGACACCTGGACGCTGCTTAGTCTTTGTAGATTAACATCTTAGTATATTTCCTCCTATTAACAAGTGACGAAGTGTTTAAACAATTACTTCTTAAATTCTAAAAAAATAATAATAATAAAGGCTAGAATAAACCTTGCTAGGGACTAGCAAGGAGTAAGCATGGGGTTATGATAACACTACACAAGGGAGTGATAATTCTGTTAAATAGGACCCATCTTAAGAATAAAAGGCACAACATAAGTAGAATGGGAGCATTGCATGCATCATGTACCAAGATTGCTTATAAAACTGTATTAATGGCCATTTGTGTAAGTACTTATCAAAGCAGGCCTCAGATGAGCAATCAGACCACACAAATGGATTCAGAACGACGAACGGAGTCCAACGGACTCAAGATCGGCCAAATCCGACATCCGGAGCTCCTACAAAGGGCCCAAGAAGTTCTAACCGTTGATTTGGTGATCAACGGCCCTCATTGCACCACGTTGCCCCCGCTCCACCGCTCGCCACTTCATCCATCAGCTGAGATCAAATCTCGACCGTTGATCTTCAATCGGATGGCCGAGAACCACGCGTCGACATGACAAAGCGCGGGCGTGGTGCAACGGTTAGCGCGCACGCCCGCACGCACGTGATGCGGGTTCGAGCCTCGCAGTGCGTGAAATTGAAGACAAAGGAAGCGCGCAGCGAAATTGGGCCGCCCGATCAGCAGCAGGCGGCCGAGATCGCACCACACGGCGCGCCCTCAAATCGCGAGCTCTCACGTGGGCATGCACGCCGAGCGACGACGCCCACGCACACGCGCGCCTAAGGCACGATCCGAGCACATCTAAGGAAGATCTCAGCCGTCCGATCTTCAATCGGAAGGCTCTCACGCAGCAGCCGCAGATTAAGCGTGAAGAAGAACGGCGCAGGTGGTTGACTGGCGGGCTAAAGGGCTTCACCGACGCTTTTGGAATGGTTTTAGCGATGTCCCGGACGTCGCTAAAGCCCCTTCTTCTTTTAGAAAGCCCTTAACCCAATTAAAACCCCCTCCAACCACTCATTCAAGGCATTCACTTCCCTTACAACTACTCCACCCCTCTCTTAGCTAGCTTTAGGCCCTCTTGTAATCGTCGGAGACGATGAGCAGCCGACGGAGCCTCCTCCACCGCCGTGGCTACCTCGCCACTCTCCCTCCTCTCTTTCTCTTCCTCTATTTTAAGCTTTCCATTACTTTTGTTTAAGCATGTATTTAATGTTGTAAGCTATGAACTAAAAGTGCATAATTAATGAAGTTACTTTTTGTTCAGTTGTTTACTTTAATTTCTGTTTAAGTTGCATGATCAAGAAAGAAACACTCTAACCCTAATCTCTCTCTCTTTATCTCTCTCTCGCTTTTCAAACCGCACCTCCGCTATCAAAACTCCGCGCTTTCCGTGACAACAAGTGATAAGAAAAATTTGATTTTCACGCCTCCCTGAGACCGACACTCGAACTCACCTCCGTTTATTTACTTTAAATCCGACGTTGCAAGTGCGACTATAACGACACTTCTTAACACACGCACAAGCGCACGTCAGTTCCAATGGTCAAATTGACGGTACCAAACCCTAGAGAATATTTTTCTATGAATTTTAGAGGGTTTAGGTGAATTTTATCCTAACCAGAACCTCCATAGATTAAGCAGGTATATTTTTAGGGTTTCAGATGTCCATTAATTCATGTAACGCATGAAAACCCTTTTCCGTCTATTCTAACCCACTTATTAGACTCTTAAGACCATTTGACCTTTGTTCCACCCCTGAGAAAACCTATGGTTATTCTATTTTTATGATAGAATGGTAAATTTGTAGAAATAACCCTATATTCTTATTTTCTTCTCAAATCAGTGCTTTATGCCCTTAAGACCTTTTGATGGATATGTAAGAGCTTTTATTAACTTAATCAGATCAAATTGAGCTAGTTATAGCTCATGATGGTGTTCCCATCAACGAGATACCTCAGTGCATTGTCATAAACAATGGTATGCAGCTCGCTTGAAAAAAGTTCGAAGAATTCTGCACCAGCTAGGAAATCCACCCATGGTTCACGTTCGTGGGTCACTCCTAAGTAAATGAACCGACGAAAGTAACCAACCGTACCAATATCTCAATGCTGAAATGCCAACGGGATTTAGCCAAAGGGAGATGGGCGGATGAGCTAATGGATGTACTGTGGGGCTACAGGACCTGCCCAAAACTTCCACAGGCCACACACCATTCAGTCTTGCGTACGGCATGGAAACCCAGCTACCTATAGAGACAGTCGTCCCCACCTATCGAACACAGTTGTATGACCCCGCCACCAATGATGATTAAGTCCGCCTAGCCTTGGACCTTGTAGAAGAGATAAGGGAGAAAGCGTCGGAAGAGGCTCTTAAATACAAGGAAGCCACAGCAGCCATCTATAATAGATGGGTGTGCAAAAGGAAGTTCACGGAAGGAGACTTAGTCTTGCATAAAAGTGAAGTCTCCATGCCAAGTCACTCCAGTGGGAAGTTAGATGCCCCATGGGAGGGACCTTATAAAATTTGTAAAGATAGCCCGGGCAACTTCTACAAATTATAGATCCTAGGTGGCAAGGCAATCCCTCATGTATAGAAAGAAATAGAAAAGACAATAAATATAAAATATTTTCCTTTCATTTCTTTGAAAGTGTTGTCTGATACATTTCCCATGACCATTCCCCTCAAATGGCCCACAAAAAAAAAGAGAAAATAGTTTACAGGGGGAAATAGAAACAACAACACTACTACAAAATCAAGCGATTTTACTCCAAGTCTTCAAAAATATCAACTCTAGGAGTTAGAGTGGGAGAAGAAACTGTGTGAGAAGGGCTGATGGGGAGAGCAGGTGGCTACATAGCTCCTAACAAACCTGACTTGTCCGCCTCCTCTTCAGGAGCCGGCTGGTCCTCAGACGATTCTATGGAAGCCTTGTCCACAATCAAACCATCAACTTTTTAATGGTTGAACTCGGACAGGAATCAGTCCATCGACCAAGTGCATAGCTCCTCCACCGATGTCTTCTTGCCCTCCAGCAACAACTGCACAGCCATCAGGGTATTTTGTCAATCTCCTTCGGGATAGTATCCTGGCTTTCCTCCATTGACGGAGTAGAGGCGAAGAATGCCATCACCATCTCAAGGTCATGCTCTGGCTGTGTAATATGTTCCAACTCCAGCACCTTCTTACCGCTATCCTCCGTAAGCTGCTAGGCCTTGGTAAGGCTAGCTCTCAAGCTTTCCATAGCCACTTTCGCCTTCTCATGGCTTGCCTTCAAACTGCCAAGCTCATTGATAGTTGCACCCAAGCGAAGGCTCTCTTCTTTAAGAGCTGCCTCATACCCCTCCACTTCCAACCTTGAGCACCTGCACTTCCTCCTTCAGTGGAAGTACATCAGTATAAGAGGTTTACAGGTGCTCAGACAAGTCTCGCAACACCATGAGATCCCTCTTGTGGATCATGATTAGACTCTCCTCCAGCTTCTACCCTACATATCTGACACTTTCTAGGTCTTGGTGGGCTTTCTTTAGCTCTTCCTACAGCCAAGTCCCTTGGTTGGTCTCTTGTTGTTGCAAGTAGAGCTTTTGTGTAGCCACCTTAACAGTCTTCTCTACCCTCTTACGAGCAGTTATGGCCTCCACGAGTAGACGAATAAGTTCCTCTACTCATCCTTAGCAGTCACGACCCATTTGCCAACCATGTCAGCTGCCTCGGTGGAGATGACTAGTTCAGCAATGTCTAACGAAACATTATTGTGCTAGACAAAGAAAGTCTCAAGAGCCTCAACCTGTCAAAGAGCACCGACGGAGGCGAGACCCAATTTTTTACCAAAGGAGAAGTTAGGAGAAACTTACCATGCATGAGAAGTAGAAGAACATGTGGTTAAAATTCATTCCTCCCGGTTGGGAGTTAGCCCAAAATAGGGCATCTTGCAGGTGCCAGAGCACTCGCCTCTCCAGGTTTAGGGCACCGCTTGAAGCGCCCACCTGAGCTAGTGTCGCCCGGCTGGGTACGGGGCCATCAAGGGCCCCCTCCAATACAGATCCTTTGATGGACTCGACTAGTTGGCCTATCATCCCGTGGCCTCCCTAGTGATGAGGTATGGCTCATCATAGCTAAAATGGCCAAGTTAAGCTTAAAACTAGGTTAAACACTATATAATTAACATAAGAAATGGGTTAAGTGTGGTAATTAACAGAAGTGACCTAAAACATCCAATTTATGTTAAAAATGCAAAATTAGGTCGTAAAATGAAATATTATATTCATTAATGTGAATTGATGATCCAATTGCAAATTGAACACACATGTAGGTTCAAAACATCAAATTAAAAGTGAAATCAACTTCCTATATATTCAATTGTGCTTCAATAAAAACTTGGTTGCATTTGGACATCATTAGGACCTCGCATCAGTGACATTACATTTAGGTCCGTAGTTCATATACATTTATTCACATTTAAGCCTTCAAGGACCTCTTTATAAATCGATGGGGACCTATTTGCATCATTCAGGGACTACTCTGTCATCTTTCTTACCACTAATGGGTTTCTAAGCAAAATTCCTTTCGTTTCACTCCAAAGGCTTATTAACAAAACCACCATTATACTTACGGCACCAACTCTCATCATGGGTGCACTATTCGCCGAAGAACACAGTGAACAGTGATGGGAACACCATCATAGGCCCTAACTGGCCACTTTTAGTTAAGTTTTAAAGATAAATGCTCCTACTGATGTAAACACATTTACACTACTTAAAATGTCCATTTATGCATGTTCTTAAGCATAGGATTGCATTTCATGATATAAATATTGCATAACATGCATCATCTTGCATTTAGAGTAGTTTGAATAAAATGGAGGTTAATTATCTCCTTTTATGTGCTTGGACAGGGAAAACATTTTATCGGGGTCTCGGATCAAAGATCCAACCATATGGATGTGATCAGGGCGACAATTGGAGTTCAACGACTCCAAGATCGCCCTAATCAGACATTCGTAGCATTAGATAGTGACAGGGGAACCCTAGAAGATCAAGGGCCAGGATGGTGAAAATTTGTACTTCAGATGACAAATCTGACCACACGGATGAATTCGGATCGACGATCATAGCCCAACGATGCAAAAATCAAGTAAATCCAACATCCGTGGCACCATCTACAACTTCCAGAAGATGGATGGCCAAGATGGCGCCACGTGGTGCCATCTCGACCGCCCAAACGGCCGCATGCATTCCACAAAGGCCCTTACCTGCTCGCTCTCTATCATTGGATCTTGATCCAACGGCTATGGTCAACCGCGCCTAAAAGCGTCCGCTCGACCATCCGCGCCCCATAGCGCAGCGATCGAGCGCGCTTTCGTGAGCGGCGGGGGCAGGTTCGAGCCGCGGCGAGGGGCTGGAAGGCACAGGCAATTGAGGTGCGTAGAGCGTCAGATGGAGATCGGACGGTCGCGCGCGCCCGATAGCGTTCACGTGCGATTGAACGCGCGGCGTGAACGAGCGATCGCACGCGCCAGGAGGGCGCACAATGAGCGGGCGGAGATGCATCTTAAGCCGTCCGATCTCGTGATCAGACGGCTGAGAATTGACGAACGTGTGCAAGCGTTGCACGAGCAGGGCAGCTGAGCGGGCGCAAGTGGGCGCGGAAGCTACGCCCACGTTGGGGGCTTTAGCGACGATTTTATCCATCACTAAAGACCCCTCATTTATTGTTTTGAAGTTGTAATGTCCATTTTGCCCCCACTCCTTGCAACTATAAAAGGAGACCCCCTCCATAAGAAATTTTCATCCCTTCCTTCTCCTCTCTACCCCTCCAAAGCTCAAGAGAAGATTGTCCCACACCCGGGATGCTTCTCGCGAGATAAAGTCCAATTTTCGTTCCCCTTCGAAAGTGGATCCCGCGACGACGACGGTGTGCTGCTTCATTCCCGTTCTTCTGCTTCGTCCTCCTTCGTCCTGCTTCGTTCTCCTTCGTCCAGGTGTCGTCCCATCCAGCTCATCCTCCAAGCAACCGTCGAGGAGGATTTCCCTCTCCCTATACTTTTTACTGCTTTCTAGTATAGATTTACTACTTTCTAATGTAGTTTTGCTCGTCCTCCAAGCAATCGTCGAGGAGGACATTTCTCTCTCCATTCTTTTAATGCTTTCTAGAGTAAATTTATCGCTTTCTAGAGTAAGTGTTTTATGCTTTGTAGTTGTAAGAGTGAAATGAACAATCTTCTTAATGATAAATTCCTTGTTTATTCTACATCTCATTTTGATTTCTCTGTGTAATATTCTCTTTATCTCTTGATCTCTCTCTCTCTTCTATTTAATGTAAATAATTAGATAGTTTTAAATTGAATTATTCCGTGACAAATAAAAAGAAATGCATAGTTTTTAAATCAAACATCCGCCCCCTTGTGTTCGACCCGGAATTTTAATTTCGATATAAATTTTATTTGTTGAACACGAATTCTTCGCTTTCGAACTACAACGACAGGTTTTCCAAAATCGAACACGTTAGGGTAGCCATTCGTAAACGTTCAACATTTTGGCGTCGTTGCCAGGGAGGCGACGATCTTTGATTTCTCTTCGCGTTTTGTAATTTACAAATCATTTACTTCACTTTTCTCCTTTCTTATTGTAATTGCAGGTACTCTTTTGAGACGAGCAAAAGCGGTAGATTGGAGTAAAGTGCTATGGAAGGTTTTGTAAGTTATCTCCCATTCTTTCCCCCTCCATAGATTTCATTCGCCACATTGAATCCAAATTCCAATTAACCTAGGTGTTTGCATAAATCTTAGGAATAGTTTGGTTGTTTGGATTCTCACTCATGTTCATTCCACCTTCATTTATATAAAAAACAAAAAAAATAAAAAGAAAATTCTATGGGGCAATTTTCAACAAACACACAACGTACACCCACATTCAAAGGCACTTAACCGAATTGATTTGTTTCTACTCAACCGGGTTCTGATCTGTGGGACCAGTACACACAAAGCAACACATAAAAGAGTAGAAATCATTCTAGGTTAACCATATTTGTGTGCCTAATTAAGTGGTGCATCAGGCCAATTGTTTGAGTTGTTTAGTCCACACCACTTCAAATAAAATAAACTCATCAAGTAGCTACCAATTAGGTTCAACTCTTACAGATTTACCAGGCACTCCACATTCTTTTTAAGCTTTAAAGGAAAATATCTTCACCTGTGCTTGCAAAACTTGGTGTGCCAATGAAACTTGTTTAAAAATACCTAAAGTTAAATCCTAAAAGCTACTAAGCAAGATTTGAACCTTAAAATTCACCACATCAAAAATAATCTTGCTTGAAAATCACTGGTTGTGCACACACACACAAATCAATCAATCATTAATGGCACAACCCATTTAAAGGACCCATCACATTCCAAAGCACATTCAAACCTAGCCCTAAATAAAACAGAGTAGACGTTGGCCTTAAGGATTGAACTCGCTCTTCAGAACCCAGAACGAGATTATTTTCGATTAGTTTGTTTCTACTGTTCAATCTAATGTCTAGCTAGGGGAGCAGAGTCAAACGATCACGGCTGGGGGGTACACTAGGAACCAGAGGTGCAAGCCAAAGGAAGAACCTTCTCCCCAGTCCCTCCTTCTAACTGGTTGAATTGAACAGACAGAAGTAGATCAAATCTTTCCTTTATCTCAAGATGGGTTTTGGGAGTCTGTAGGTCTGTAGGCTAACCCATTTAAGGACTGGTTTGATTGTTTGTATTGCAGGGCACCTTTCTTCCTCCCGTGTCTCATGAATCCTTCCACATATTTCACGCATTCCCGCTCTTTCCCTCCTGTTGTGAATTATCCTCAACATGACGATTATCCCAGCTCGCATTGTAATCAACCATCAGTTAGTTGGGATAATTCGGATTGGGGATACAATTTCGAACCCCCATGTTTAGGGTCTAACCCTGAACACTTTGATTCTGATTTCTATCCTTCTTAGAGCTACATCAATTATAGATCGTCTTCCTTTCATGCACAACCTAATACGATCTACAATCAAGAAGGATACATCGATCCTTACCCATCCTCTGATTTCACTGCCTTTAGGTCATCACCATCTTTTCAACAATCTGAAATGACCTATTATCAGGAAGGGTATAACGAATCTCAATTCGTTAATTCCTCTGCATTGAGCCCAAACCCGCCCAACCCTGCACCAACTCATTTGGTTCAGGTTAACCAGGTTCAAGATAAGGTTCTGGCTAACTTGAGGAATATCATTCAATCTTTAGAAGTTCAGCCAATACCTTGCATTGACAGATTGGAGCCCCTGATTGAAATGATTGATGATTTAAACAAGTCTTTGTTGGATTGGCTCTAGGATGTTAAGGATAAGAACCCGGGTGAGTTTCTACTTGGGAAATTAGCGAAATTGAGGATGAGATTCGTGGTTGCTTTGATTCAATCTTGGAATAATTCCTAGGATGAACCCTCTTCAGGAAAACCAATGACAGAACCCGCTCAGGCACCTATTGAGGGGAACACGTGTTACGAGGCTGACCAAATTGAATTAAAGCAATCAATTAAGGATGATCTGATTTCTTCACCTGAGATCCCTAAGTCGGGTTACGAGGAAACGTATGTCTCTGGGAAACACAAAGTGACAACTAATTTTGGGACATACATTGATACGAATCCTGATGGTACAGATTCAAGTTGCAAAGTCTCACGCGAGTTTTCTGAACACGATTTCTATGAGACGATTGGGCCTGAGGAATTTGATAGATCATTTGATAGCCCAATAACTGAGGAAACTGATCTTATTAGGCACACATTACGGATCCAGAATCACATTTTCTGGAGGAATCAATTCAATGCCCTAATTATCAGTTACACCCTGTTGAGCTTATTGATGATTCTAATTCTGAGATAATTAGACCCAAGTTAATTTTGATTCTGCCACATCATTTAGACTTGGAGATTTTAGACGGGGTGATGAATATACAAGAGGTCCTGGAATTTGATATGCTGAATGAGGAGGATAGGAGCTGGGAAGTTCTGATTTGGGAAGTTAATTTTGGAGGAAATGGAAGATTGAGTCGAAGGGTTCCATCTAAGCTGAAACCATCAAATCAGAACTCTTACGACATTTGTTTCGAGGATGTCAAACTCAAGCACACATTTAACGATTATCCTTTTGAGCTTCAATTCTCTGTAACCCGACTTTTTGATCTTGGTTTGCATCCTCATAAATCGCAGCCCCGACCCCGCTTGCATTCTGACTTTAGGTTTTGGGTAATTTTTATCCAGAACCTAAGAAATTCTCGATTATGGGGGATGGGTCTGCACCACAATCTAGTCCACATCTGTGGACCTCTTTTGATAGGTTAAAGGATTCTTCTGTTTATTCTAATTCTGACCTGCACTTGTTAATTTTTCATTTCTTTCCTTGTATTGTGTGCCTAGCTGAAGGCACTAAACTCAGCACATATGCTATTCTTTTTCATTTTCATCTCGGAGCGGACCTGACATTCATGCAATTCAGGTGCTTTCTACACTTTTCCACTCTGTTTTATGTCTTTTTAATACAATGAGGACATTGCATTAGATAGGCATGGGGGGTGGATATTTATCTCTGAATTCATTCGTCAGCTCCGTAGATTTGTTTTATTTTCTTTTATTAAAAAAAAATTAGAATTAGGAAAGAGAATTTGGGTTTAAGAAAATTTTCAATCTTAGGAAATACTACATTAAGATCTGAACACAAAGACCCTTCAGGTCTTTGGACTTAATCAGCCCGTGTATCCACTAAAATGTGGATTGGTTTTTTGAGTTCTCGCCAACTTGAATTTTATTTTAATTGGAGTAAATAAAGTTTGGGTGATAAGTACACGACTTATCAACCCGCCCTCTGATTTGAGGGAATTTTGAGTCTTAAGTATCTACACACTTTCTTTGCACTGACTCGTTGTTCGATGATTTTAACGGAAATTGGGTAGCTAATGAACTTTCTAGGGTGATATGGTTGGCAAGTTATCATGGGTAACAGCCCATAGGTAGGTTGTCCAAAGCCCAGTCACTGGACCTTTCTCTTTTTGCTGCCTTTAGGTAAATCTTAGACTAGGAAAGCCACCTATTTAAAAAAAAAAAGAAAGAAAGAGAAAAAAAAATCAAAAAGAAAAGGAGAAAAGAATAAAAAGAAATAAGCCACACTTCGCCGCACGAGTATGGCTGGCAAGTTGTCAGTGGTAATAGCTCATCGACCGGTTGTCCAGAACCCAACTCAGAAAACGCACTAAAAATTCCCAAAACACTTAGGAAGAAGAGGAGAAGTAAAATAAATTGGGGAAATATACACTGGATTCACCCTTGTGTTGACCCCGTAAAAAAAAATAAAAATAGGGAGAAAGCTACCAGTTGTAAAGATACACCTTTAGGCAGAATTCTTTTTGAGGTCACCTAGAGGTGTAGAAATCCAAAGTCCATTTTAATTGCAGGTCAACGAGTCTATCACAATCACAATAAGATGCTTAAAGACTTAGGATTCTCATCAAATCTTGGGTGAGTTGAATGGCCGTAGAAAGCCACTCTTAAACCTTAAAATCTTGAAATCCAAAAAAATTAGAAAAGAGTAAAAAGAGAAAAAGAAATTTTTCTTTGAATAAGGTGAGGGCTTGAGGCGATCTGCATTTTGGCTAATACCCGGGCGCTGTTGTGTCTTTGAAAGTTCAGTTCCTAAGTAGACAATTTCTTAATGATTGAAAATGACTCAGGTCCAAATAATCCAACCTAATTCTTTTATAAATAGAATGTAGTTTTTGCTAGGGACTAGCAAAAGATAGGCATAGGGGTATGATGTAAACACATTTACACTACTTAAAATGTCTATTTATGCATGTTCCTAAGCATAGGATTGCATTTCATGATATAAATATTGCATAACATGCATCATCTTGCATTTAGAGTAGTTTGAATAAAATGGAGGTTAATTGTCTCCTTTTATGTGCTTGGACAGGGAAAACATTTTATCAAGGCCTCGGATCAAAGATCCAACCGTATGGATGTGATCAGGGCGACGATTGGAGTTCAACGACTCCAAGATCGCCCTAATCAGACATTCGTAGCATCAGATAGTGACCGGGGAACTCTAGAAGATCAAGGGCCAGGATGGTGAAAATTCGTACTTCAGATGAAAAATCTGACCGCACGGATGAATTTGGATCGACGATCGCAGCCCAACAACGCAAAAATCAAGTCAATCCGACATCCGTGGCACCATCTACAACTTCAGAAGTTGGACGGCCAAGATGGCGCCACGTGGCGCCATCTCGACCGCCCAAATGGCCGCACGCATTCCACAAAGGCCCTTACGCGCTCGCACTCCGTCGTTGGATCTTGATCCAACGACTGTGGTCGACCGCGCCTAAAAGCGTCCGCTCGACCATCCGCGCCCCATAGCGCAGCGGTCGATCACGCTTTCGCGAACGGCGAGCACGGGTTCAAGCCGAGGCGAGGGGCTGGAAGGCACGGACAATTGAGGTGCGTGGAGCATCAGATGGAGATCAGACGGTCGTGCATGCCCGATAGCGTTCATGCGCGATTGAACGCACGGCGTGAACACGCGATTGCACGCGCCAGGCGGGTGCACAACCAGCGGGCGAAGACGCATCTTAAGCCTTCCGATCTCGCGATCGGAGGGCTAAGAATCGACGAACGTGCGCAAGTGTTGCGCGCACGGGCAGCTAAGCGGGCGCGCATGGGCGTGGAAGCTACGCCCACGTTGCGGGCTTTAGCGACAGTTTTATCCGTCACTAAAGACCCCTCATTTATTGTTTTGAAGTTGTAATGTCCATTTTGCCCCCACTCCTTGCAACTATAAAAGGAGACCCCCTCCATACGAAATTTTCATCCCTTCCTTCTCCTCTCTACCCCTCCAAAGCTCAAGAGAAGCTTGTCCCACACCCGGGATGCTTCTCGAGAGATAAAGTCCAATTTTCGTTCCCCTTCGGAAGTGGATCTCGTGACGACGACGGCGTGCTGCTTTGTTCCCGTTCTTCTGCTTCGTCCTCCATCGTCCTGCTTCGTTCTCCTTCATCCAGGCGTCGTCCCGTCCGGCTCATCCTCCAAGCAACCGTCGAGGAGGATTTCTCTCTCCCTATTCTTTTTACTGCTTTCTAGTATAGATTTACTGCTTTCTAGTGTAGTTTTGCTCGTCCTCCAAGCAATCGTCGAGGAGGACATTTCTCTCTTCATTCTCTTAATGCTTTCTAGAGTAAATTTATCACTTTCTAGAGTAATTGTTTTATGCTTTGTAGTTGTAAGAGTGAAATGAACAATCTTCTTAATGATAAATTCCTTGTTTATTCTACATCTCATTTTGATTTCTCTGTGTAATATTCTCTTTCTCTCTTACTCTCTCTCTCTCTTCTATTTAATGTAAATAATTAGATAGTTTTAAATTGAATTATTCCGTGACAAATAAAAAGAAACGCATAGTTTTTAAATCAAACGTCCGCCTCCCTGTGTTCGACCCAGAATTTTAATTTCGATATAAATTTTATTTGTTGAACACGAATTCTTCGCTTTCAAACTACAACGACAAGTTTTCCAAAATCGAACACGTTAGCGTAGCCATTCGTAAACGTTCAACACCTACATAACCATCTGAGGGTTATAACTCCACTTCAGGATGTTTTGAGAAGGGAACAGGAAACTAGGGTTAATTCTGTAATTTTAACAGCATATCATAAACACAGAATAACTAAAGAGTTTGCTAAGGGTGAAATAAAGTTCAAATGAGCATTAAAGTCTAATAAGTGTGTCCATGCAGATAGAAACGAGGTTTCACGCATTTTGAAAACTAATACAATACCCAAAACCCTAATTTCAGACCCACTTAAATTATTAAGGCTCTAATCAAGATAAAATTTATCTAAATCTCGTAAAATTCATAGAAAAATATTCCTTGAGGTTTTTTACCCTTGATTTGACATTTGGAACCCATTTTAACCTTAGATAGAGTCACAGACACAGTTTTACCCTAATTTAAGTTTTTGCACAAATTGCACAGTCAAACTTGGTCAAAATTAAAATCTAACTTCACCATTAGATTCCTTGGGTCTAGATTAAGTATATACAAAAATTTAGTCTCAATCAGAGTTCATCTTGACCTAGTTTGCATTTTAGTCCATTTAAATTCTATTTCTCACACTTAAGCCCTAGCTTTCGAAATCTTTGCATTTAGCCCCCTAACTTCTTTTTGTTTTCTTCAAAAAGGTTGCTACTACCATTAATAGTGTGAACCTATTAAGCACCGACCTTTAATCAAGGATTCCTCCCTAATTACTCGACCAATCCCTTCCAAAATTGGAAGGGATGATCTCGAGGAAGTCCTTAATCGCCTAAACCTAGTTTTGGACTCCAAATCCCCTCACGAAGCTCATGTGAATTTGTGGATTTCAAGGATCTCTTTCCCTAAAAATCCAAGCTTTTCAAGCTTGTTTCCAAGTTTAGAAGCTTTCCCGAATCCCTATAAAAGCACCCCCATCACAAAGCCAAACTCCTTAACGAGTTTTAGGCCCAGAAACCCTTCATCTCCTCTACCTCCAGCCAGCTCCATACTCGTCTCTAGCAAACTTCTCCCTCCAGTCTCGTCGCTTGCTACCATGTAATATAGGTAGCAGGTTTGCCTTCCCCAGCCTCGTCCGCACCTCACCATACCTGCGAGGGGCTTCCTCTCCCTTCAGACATCACCGCCCTTCCTCCCGAAGCGACCATCATCTCCAGCACCAGCCAATCATAGCCGGTGCCATCTCCACAGCCCCTTTGTCTGCAAACTCCTTCGTTCGACTCCGCATCTCCCTCTGACCTAATTCACACACCCAACACCTGCTTCAGCGTGCCCTCACGCCCGTGCCAAAGTCATCCTCCACGTCTTCGATGTACCTCTGGTGACCTCGCGAGCTTGCCTCACCACACCAAACCGCTCCTCACCGGTCTCAAAAGCTCCGTCATGTCCTCATGATAAAAAACCCTCATGTAATTGAGGGGATTGGCCACTCACACCCTCCACTCGACACACACACCTACGCACCACCTTCTCAACCTCGCCAGACCTCCACACTCACCCGCATGCAACGCCACGACCACCAGCATGTTTGCCTTCACACGACGATCCTCCTTAGCATCTCTAACGTGGTCGAGAGGCCATTTTCTCCTTTACAGGTGACAGCAGAACCTTTGCCGCCACCCCCGATTTCTTTAACTTTAGTTGTAGTCCTCTAGCCACAATCCCTCTAAACTCCATCCCCATGATGCACAGCTGACTCCCAGGTGCTCTTCTAGGACTTCAATTGGACTCCACAGCCTCATCTTCTACCTTAATCAGAGCCTTCATCAGTTGTTGTTGCGCATGCAGAGAAACCACGTGGATTAGTGCCACATCGTTAGTGGGAGGGCTCAAGACCGCACATAAAGGGATTTTGTGACCCCGGCTGTTTGCCCAAGCACACAAGGGTTAGGTCCCTCTCACACCTCTATGCACTCCTCACCTGCCTCCACGCTGGTGGGTTTAGACTGCTGACCGTATACCCGATTACCCGGTACTATTCACCCAGGTCTGAGTTGATAAAGAAGGAAGAGAATCATAGAGGGGGGTTTTTGCCCTTCGCGCCTCTGCTCTCTACACTTAGCCAATTCTTGAGAGGCCTTTGTTGTTGGAACCTTGTTCCATATCTTGTTTTAGTGTTAACAAAATTATTATGGATCAATGTTTGCATTAAGTGTTTTTCATATTTAGGTGAAAGATCAAGGCAAACAAGAAATGATGGAAGCATGATGATGATGACAAGGAGGAGGCAAGATGACAAGGATGGATCGAGAAGAAGAAGATCATCTTCAACCTTTAGTTTTTTAGTTTAGACTTTTTATTTATAGATTGTATATGCCTCTTAACAAGGAAATATAACTTAAATCGTAAAAATAATTAGAGATAAATTAGGATTTATATGGCATTCGTTTTCAAAGTACGTAATGGATTAAATCACTTAAAAAAGGTACTTGTTAACCCACAAGTACCGTTTCTAAAGATTAGTACCGGTACATGTGAGTTACAGGTTTAGGTTTTGTCAAGAAACAAACCTGTACCCTGCAAGTACCGGTACTCATGATCAGTATCGGTATTGGAGGTAACGAGTACCGGTACTAATGATCAATACCGATACAAGTGGGTTACAAATTTGTGTTAAGAGTTTGAAACCCAATCTGGAAGCAACGAATACCGATACAGGTACTTTAGTACCGGTACCAGGTAGTCGTTAGCTCATTTTTTAACGGCTAGAAAATTAATTCCAACAATATGAACGTTGTGAATTAATTCCCAACATCTAGTAGACGAATCCTTGAGGTCCTAAACTCTATATAATCACCCTAGGACTCTTTGTTTGCATACAAGAAAGATTAGAAATACAAGAGAAATTCCTAGAGCTATATTTCCCAAATTTCCACCACATATTCAAGAGAGAAAGAAGCTTGTCATTCACTCTCTACATTCTTGCAAGCTTAATGACGTGATTTTTTTTCACACATTGTCAAAGCGATTCACGTCCTTTCTAGGCTCTCAAATTGGTAATATTATTTTCTATATTTTTGAGAGGCTTAGGTTCTTGTTGTAAGAATTTTCTTTCTTACACCAGTTTTCACTTGTATTTTGAGCTTGTTGCTCGTTGGGTTGTAACAAACCCATTTTTGTACTTGGGTTAAGGTAACCCATTAATTACCTCGGTTTAGTAAATTGATTCTCTCGGGGTTGAGAGAATAGGGTTAAAAACCCTAAGCTGAGAAGCTTAAGTAGTGAAGTACCCAAGGGAGAGGAACCACTATATATCTTGTGTCAATTTCTGTGACTGTGTTTTGTGCAAATTATCTTTCTTGTTATTACTAATTTGCTTGTTTAAGTTTTTGTGTGCATAGCCATATTCCATCGTTCCTACATTTGTCTCTGTGTTGCTGTGTTGTGCCTCTCTCTTGAGGCTTGAAAGAAGAAAGAAAGAAAGAGGCCCTTGACCTCTTGAGGTTGCTGTAGCGACTTACACTTAAGCCATCTGATGCTGGATTCCATCGTCTGATCTCTCCAGGTGCCTTAGTCTACACACTGTGGAAACATTTGATAAACTTGGTTGACGTGGATATTTGGTTGAGATTTACTTTTCAATTATTTAAGATATTTGTGAACTTAATTTCAGGGGTTAATTTGGTGATTCAAATCACCATTTTAACCCAATCTTTTTGCGCTATTATTCTAAATGAAATATCATTTTGATTAATCATTACTTTCACATTGCTTAAGACTGGTGAATTTAAATTGCATCTTTGCTCCTTGTGATTGACCTCGGACTCTATTTTCCTGAATCTGAGCATATAAATTTAAATGATTTGAGCGATTTTGTCCTATACGACGATGAATTTCTTAAACAACGACAATTTTGCCCGAACAAATAACCACCGTTGATTGCTTGCAACCAAGATCTAATAGCCAATCAAAATCGAAGCTTTGTGCGTGATTGTGCATAGGTTCACCCCTTATCCGAGATGTGATCTAACAGTGGAAAATCAATTTGGACACTCTCACCCTTCTCAAGCTCACATCACACCGTTTACCCTAATCGCGCCTAAACCCACCTCGTAGTGCTCTAATTCACTCCCTGATCTTACTTAAGCACCTCCAGAGCTCCCTGTGCGTGCCATCGACTCCCTCTCCCATTGAGCTGATCCCTTCTTCTACTCTCCATTTCTTCCTCCTCCTTCATCAATTGCTCCTGTGATAGGGGCGCAACTCTCCCTCCTCAAATTTCATCACTGTAGTGACCAGCTACAGCCCAGGGACCTCATTCTTCACTGGAGACCCTCACATCCCCCTTCGTCACCATAGTAACTCGCTGTAGATCCAGGCATCTCATTTGTCCACCTAGCTAGGATTTTTAATGCTTTCATAGATTAGATTTATTGCTTTCTAGGAGTAGAATTTGTTAGTGAATTGAGTGATGGATTGGTTTGGAGTAGATTAGATTAGTTTAGAGCGCTTTCACCCTCTCTAATCAATTCAAATCAGAGAGGTTATTTCTCTCTTTCACGTCGATTTCCCTAATCTCCCTCCACATCTCACTGTCTACCTTCACTAATTTTCGCATGTTTTTAGCCAATCACCCATTCATCAAGGCATCAAATTAGATCTAATTCTCTTGAGCATTCAGATCTAATTTAATTGCCAAACCTCATATGAGGATCACTTCATTCATTCCACATAGCCACATTGATCCTCACATGGTTTTGAATGAAGTAGCTCTTGTTTTTGTTGAAAGACCTGAGGATTTGGGATTCAATCTTATTGAATTTCATTGATTGATCTAAACTCTATCTTTGTGCTGTCTATGGCACAAGAGAAATAGTAAATCAGAATTTTGCTTGGATTTCTGAGCTTTACTTGAGTGAATGAGTCTCAAATCTATCAAAAATGATTTGAGATACATTTGATGTGGATTTATCTCTTTTGAAATACTGATTTGCATCCTCATCTTACATTGTCTATAATGTAAGATGAGGAGCACATTAGGATTTCAAGGAATTTTTGAGGAATTCATCTGAATTTCTGCTAGTTTTCATGATAATTAGAGGTTTCCGATGGGTTTCATGGGATTGATGAGGTGTTTGCTGAAGATTACATCACTTGACCTTATTTTTGAATGGGTTTACAATGGCTTGAACAAGTGAGTTTTGATTCAAAATCTCCCCCATTCCAATATAAAAAAGAGCTCTCAGCAACTACATTGTTTTGGATTAACCTTGATTTCAAGCATGGTTTGCGGTGGATTTCAAAGTTTGATTTGAAACCTTTCTTTCATGTTGTCTATAGTATGAGGGAAAGTTTTGGTCAGATTTTCCCTTTTATTTTATAGCTCTGATTTGGATTTGAGTGAGACTTGATCTTTCAGTGGGGCCTCAAGATTGGTTAAGATTTTAAGACAGCTTAATTACTGAAATTGAGTTCAAATCTGACCTACTTGGTGTGATCAGAATTCAAGGTCAGTAATTAAGTCGTCTGGTTTTAGAACAATGTAGCAACACCTAACCTGGAATTACAGCAGTAGATGCAGCAATGTTATAAGTTGTTTGATTCAAGATTGAGCAGCATCTGAGCCACTATTTGAGAGCAGCAATTATTTTAGCAGCTTTTCATTCAGCTACTGTTGTTTTCTTAGCAGCATCAAGTTTTGAAACATGATGATTCATGTGAATTTTGGCTGGGATTTGGATGTTTAAGAAGCTGATTTGCGTATATGTGTAGAATAGATTTGTATAAGCATTCATGTACTAAAATTGAATTGTAATTTGATTAGAATTGCTTGTAATTTTTATTTAGATCCATTGTCAGTAATTTGCATCATGTCTAACTGTCCTTTACTGAATTTTAATGAAATTTGAGACAAATTTCATATTTTATGGTTTAAATACGTTGTTTATATTGTGTTGGACAGATATGAGTGTTTGAGTTGCATTCCTAACTTTCAAACTGATTTTAGTGCCTAGGTTTTCACTTCCAACACCCTTTAGGGCCTAAAATGGATCAACTTGTAATATAAATAAAAATCATTAAAAATTTCCAAAAAAGTTCAATAAAGGTCTCTTGAGTAGGATTAGGTGTATTTTTAAGTGTATGCTAAATTTCAAGGTAATCTGAATTCCCGACTTAGTAGAACATACGAGTCGACGGTTCAGTCTACCTTAGAACCTAATAAAGAACAAAAAAATCAAAAACACCAAAAACAACTCTCTCTCTCTCTCTCTCTCATCTCACTCTTTCTCCCTGAACCTCTATCTTCCCTAAACCCATAAAAACCCTAAAAATCATAAAAACCCCAAAAATATGCAAAAATACCTTATATATTATGTATATACTCGTATATATAAATTAAATCTAAGCTAAGTGTATATAATGTATAATATGTGCATAATGTATATATTTAACTTATATATTATTATATTTATTAAATTAAGTATTTAGAATAATTCATGAGATATATAATCTTATTTTATTATTATTTATTAATTTATATTAACTTAAATGTATAATAAACTAAGTAATTCTATAAACCTATTTAAATGAACATGATTAAGTCTAATACTGTACATATGTATTTATATACGTATTAGATATTGTACAATACCTGTAATTTAATTTAATTAAGTAATTACAATAAATAGTTAGGTTATTAGGTTAACTAGGTAATTTATTAACTTAAAACAAAATAAATTAGTACTTTAATGTAATACTGAAGTAAGTTATACTATATATTTGTATAATGATATATTAAATATTTTGAACGTATTTATGTTGTATTTATACTGTATTATAGTATTTATAGATTACTTATATTTAAAACTAGCTAAAACATATATTTACTGTATAAAATTAAAATAAAGTTTCTAAAATATAATAAAAATGTGTAATAAATAATTTATTATGTATATTAACTCTGTATAAAGTTAATTTTATAATTAAGTCATTAATTTATACATTTATTAATAAATTAAACTCTAATTTAATGTGGATAATTAGGCAACTTCAACTAATTTTATTATAGATGTAAATAACTTATCTATGTAAGCTAATTTAGCCCTATATAAGGGTTCTCTAATGGTATAATTTAATTTAAAATAACATTAAAATAAGGCACTCAATTCAAGGGCCAAAATACTCATATCAGGACGTAGCCGAGCACTGGCAGCAATGCAAATTGGGCACCTAAGAAGGTGGCACATCGTGCACTTCAAACCACCAACCGCTATATAAATTATTTTCCTCCCACTGTCCCTTTGGTTGTCAAGCACTGGGCACCCTTCACACACTCTGTTCTCTCTCTCTGAAGTGAGCATACATACGAGCATGATTTCTATACAGTGTTTGGATCGGGGGCCATGCACTGTAGCTGGGCCTATGCAGGCCCAATAATGGGCCTAAAATCGGATAAAATGTACAATTAAAGAACAAGAACCAGGTTTAGTAGTGGTCTGGTCCCACCTGAGAGGGTGCTGTGTTTCCTACGAAAGGCCGATTCGCCAATTAAAAAACCTAAATTTTGGTTAAGTGGTTGAACTGAATAGATCTAAAAATGAACTAACCCTAATATGGCTAAGTGTCGAAGAGAGGAATAGGCTAAAGAAAAGAGCCGTAAATAGGCTAAGTGTTCTGATGCCTGTGTGTGTATATATGTATGTGTATATATATGTATAACATATACAGTATAAGTACATATGTATATAACTAATGTTAATAAATAAGTATTTATTTGTAAATAATATAGAAGGTATATATGTAAGTATAACGTATATAAGTAAATAAGATACTGTTTGACCTCATATATAGATAAACAACACTTTGAGCTTTAGTGACAGTTAGATCTATCACTGTACATAACTACATACATCAGTATAGACAGCTATTTTGCCTTATGCCATGTATAAAATTTTACTAAGGCTTTAGCGACACTTATATATGTTGATATATATACAATATATGTTACTATAGATATTAGTATGTTAATATGATTAGTATAATAGATATTGTTAGATATTTTTGTACCTATACTTAGGTATTATTTGTAGTAGTTGTATATAACTAACATAAAGTAATTATATATAGTTTTTTATGCTTATTTATGTACATATGTTTTCAGGCATTGTAACATTAATAAAATGATTATTTTGTAAATAATTAAGCCAGTCATTTATTATTTGATCCATTCATTCATTTTGTAAATAAAATCAACATTTTTTTAGAATAAAAGAATATTTTTGGACTTAAAGAGTGATTTATATCAATAACTACCTCCCAATGAATGATCTAAAAATAAACCAGTAAAAATAATAAATAAATAAAATTGACGTAACATTGGTTTTTATTTTGTGACATCTATACTATAACGACATTTAAACATCATTTTTATTGCAAATTGAAAGTCGACGACCATATTTTTGGCACCGTTGCTAGAGACAAAAATCCGGCAATAATGCTTTCTTATGATTGTTGTTGTCTTGTCCCATCACCCAGCTAGTTGGATCTACCAGCACCCTCACTCCCGTTGAGCTCCGCCTAAGGTAAAGCTGTGCGAAGACACTGCCAGTCAAAAAGCCTCCACTAGCAACCACCTCCTACACCAGCTGCACGGAGGCAGTAGTAGAGCCAATGAATTGGATGGATGGGCTGGTGGCTCCCTTCTGAGCCCCCTTTACAGGGGCCTCGATCGAGGAGTCACCCAAGGCGATCGCCTCAGGTGAGTCAAACAAGAGAGATGGATCCACTAGAACATCCTCCACCTCAACCCCACGCAGGCTCGAAGAAGCAGTCACTTTCGGCTCCCCCTTCAGATGCCTCCTAGCAAGGCCCTTTCTCAGGCACTTCAAGGGGACCTCTACCTCCTCTTCGCCCACTGCCCCTTTCCTCTTCGCCTCCTTGGAGCGCAAAGATTCACTCCCCTCAGCCTGCTCTAACTGCCTCTCTTCCCCATGCCAAGACTCACGGTGCGTGGAACTGCTGCCTCGGCACTTGGGGGTATCCAGACTGGCAAATCGCCCAAAAGCTACATTAAAAAGCAAAACGGAGTTAGGTAAAGGGTGGAGGAAATACGCTTTCTAAAGCTATTGCCTGCCAACTTACTTGGTGTGGGATAGGCATCCGCGACCCACGATAATGCTTCTAGAATTTCATCCAGCCTGAGTTCTGAGCGAGCAATTGGCCCGAACTTCATTACCTTGTCTACGTTCGCCTGTGGAGACGAGTCAAGTTCCTCAGTTCTAGGCAGAAAGTCCCTCTCAAGCAAGCCTTTCCAGGTATAAGGGACGGATAGTTCATCAATGTTGGAAAGAAACAAGAAACAATGATCTTGCCCCTTCAGACTATCGGGGAGATCAACGATCCAGTATTTGGTATATCAGTTCTACAAGGTACAAGTGCCAGAAGGTGGCCTAGCCCTTTTCACCTTAAGGGGCATGAACCTAAAAATTAGGCAAAATACGTCTAGTCGAGGAGCAATAGCCAAATGAAGGCAAATGACAGTAAAGGCATCAAGGACAGGCTAGCAATTGAGGCTCAATTGCGAGGGGCAAGGTTACAATGTGAAAGGAAGGAAACCAAAAACGGATTTAAAGGTACCTGTAGACCATGTTCTATGGCGTATCTACAAATTATGAACATTTCCTTCGTCCTCTTGGAACACAGACTAGTCTGGGACCCACAAGTTTGGAACAGAACCCCCCCAAGCCCATAAACATCTAGGAATGACTTAATGGCCCTCCGACTATGAAAGTCAGAAGGAAAATTATATAGCTCCCTCCTCTCAAGAGAGATGTCAGTTGAGGAAGAGGCAGACTTACCCTTGCCCGAGAGCCCAAACATGATTAGTCTTTGCTGCTCCTCTAAACACGGCATTCCAACATACAGATCTTCTCACAGCTCGCCCGAGAAGAAGTAGCAGATGTTGGCTTGCAAGGTTTTTCGCCGTAGTAAAGAGGGTAGGTGGGGCATTAAGTATGCCCCACCCCCTATTTATAACCCCCCTAAGGGTGGTTCCCCCTTGAGGGGTGCGGATTTCAAAAAAATGAAACCCGACAGATTGTGACATGGTCTGTAAAAATCGATATGACCTTTGGTCATCATTTAGGGCATTAAATGCCCCTGCACGTGTATCATTTCGTTGTAATAACATCGATCATGTCACTGACAAGTGCAATATTTGAGGCCATTACACCTCATCATGATGCCAATCGATGCCAATCTTGTCACACAACACGACAAAACATAGTTCCCACAGTGATTGGCCAGCACTCATGGAAGGTGATGCTTAAGTCACATTACCACTCAGGATGCTAGCTTCTTAAGGTCGACAGAAACTCAGGCAGATGCGCCCACGTTCCCTTTACCAAATGCTGACCTCTTAAGGCCGATAGAAAGTTAGGCGGAACACGCATACGTTCCCCTCAATTATTATATGTTGACCTCTTAAGGCCAACAGGAACCCAAGCAGGATACTCACATGTTCCATACATATTTCAATGGTCATGCATCACGTGACTAAAGGCACCTAGCCCGCCTTAAGTTAAAACTTTCCTTTCATGACAAATGCTTACCCCGCTTGAAAGACAACTGAGAAATCATTTGGGGCCATTGTATATTGCGAAGTTTTAAGTACCTTGACTACTCTCTCGGCAATATCAGCTAGCTAGAGAGTGGGCGCATATGATGAGAGTCAAACACTACCCTCAGACTTAAAACTCCGCACGAAGCTCAAAAAAGGATCCGGCCACCTGGAAACTAAGCAAAAAGGCGGATCAGGCTCTGCCTGACCCACCTACGCTCAGACGGATCCGGACCCACCTTTATCCAAGCAAATCCAGATAGGATAGACCCGCCAAAGGACCTAGGTTGACTGGAGTCAAAGCGATGGCGATAATACCCACTGTTCGTGTAGTTTACTCAACTCAGTAATTAAGTTAATTTCACTTAATTAAGAGTGGAAGAAATCACTTAGGTTAACTCGAAGTTGTGTAGAATAGGGTCGAATTAACCTAACATTTTATAAATTTTTACCGGTTGAGTCCAGGTCGTTCACTGGGAGATATAATAATTTTCTCCAAATTCACCAATTTTCTTTTATTTCTTTATAAGTTTAGGAGGTATAACTAGTTTGATTTTCAAAACATGAATTTTGTCAAAATATTTAAAATATAAAGAATATACAAAATTCCATATGAAAAATATATTTACTCAAAATGTTGTACTTTATTAACAAGTAAACATGTTAGTTTTTCAATTTCATTCCAAAGAAATGAAGGCAATTAAAAGTTATCTATTAAAACATGCCTTTTTACAATTAAGAACAAAAAGTAATTAAAATGATGCAAGAAAAGATTTTCTTCATTTATTTCTTCAGCCTCTCATCTTCTTCTTTCTTTCGTTTATTTTCTTCTCTCTCTCTCTCTCGAGCTCTTTTCTTACCTTTCTTCTTTTGTTCCTATCTTCTCCTACCTTCTTTTCTTCCCTTAGTCTTCTCTTTTTGTTCCTTAGTCTCTTTTCCTTCCTTAGTGCCTGTAATTTTATTTACTTAGCCTTCAGCTTCAACACTTAGCATTTTAACAACCATCGGCTCTTCTTTTCCTTAAGTCCTTCAGCTGAATAGGGGTTTTTTTACTTTCTTAACCAAAATTTATTTTATTTGTGGCGAGGTCTTTTCGAGGATACACAGCACCCTGAGACCAGGGTGGGACCAGACCCTACTCGGTCCTTGACTAATCTCAATCAGGTTCATTTTCGATTTATTTCTTATCGGTTCACAATCTCAAGCCATTTCGGCTCAACACGGCCTCCCAGGCCTCTCACCCTCCCAGGGCACACATTGTCTCACGCCCCCAAGGGCGCACACCCACAGGCACAAGCCCGCACACACACACACATGCTCAAATCAGATCAGATCGGTAACCGGTGCACCGAGCGCTGACGACTGCATAACCCATGCAATGAATTCAATTTATCCCCAGGCGCGCGTTCGTAAACAAGAGATGTGGGACTAACCTACCCCTTCCAGACCCAACTTCAAGTGATCATAACTTTCTACCCAGAGTTCCAAAACGAGTGATTTCAAGTTTGTTAGAAAGCTCTAAGATACATATATACAATTGCAGGGTCAATTTAAGGTTTTGAAGATGTTTTCTTCTTCAATTTGAAAGATGAAATCAGGGGTTCCTACGGGTTATTTTTAACCTGGAAAGTGAAATTAAATCTACAGAGTCCTCAGATGGACTTCTCTCTCTTATTTAAAGGTCTGTACATGTTATATAAGTAATTATGCATCTGTTAGAGTAGGTTTTAAGCTCTCAAAACCTTCAGGAACAGCAGAGAAGCTCTTTACTTCTCTGAAAGCTTCAGAATTCAATTCTTCAGACTTCATTATGTGCAACAGACACAAAAGAGTATTTCTAATTGATTTAAAGTAATTCTAAGGGTTATAACAGATTAATCTGGGCAGGATTTAAGTTTAAATTTCAACAAAATGCTTCTCCTGTTGGTTTGGGTTCGAAAGCAACCCAAATTGACAGAAACTAAATTCTCACTAAAAAAATCATCTGAGCTCACTTTAATCACTCTAAAACCATCAAACAAGATCCCAGAAACAACTTAATCTCCTCAATATCTCAATTCGAGCTCAGATCTCCATTAGCAGATTCAATTTGACTGTGGAAGCACAAAAATTGACTTTCTGTTCAAAGTTTGTCCACAAGAAATCAAAGCTTCAATTAGAGTCTCCTCAATATCCAGAACTTATTCAGATCTTCAGGAAGGTGTACTGACTTTGATTCCTAGGGTTACAGGCTTGCTGCATGAACTTGAAAAGGTGTGTGTTCAACAGAATCATTGGAAGGTTGTTACAGTGTTTTAAAGGTTTAAATAGCTTCAGTGCATCGCACTGAAGCTTCTGAGTTCCTTAAATGCTCTTCAGATCTTTCCTAACAGATTTCTCCAACTCCGCTGGAGTTGGAGAAGATGAAGTCAAATCTACAGCTCCCTTGGTTAAATCCTCAAATAAACATTCTTAAAACAATCAGTGATCCACATTTTATCATTCTGGAGCTTCACGACAAGTTCTAGAGGCTGAAACTCAAGAATGGCTTGCCGGAGCTCGCCGAAGCTCCGGTGAATCCAGTAAATAGGAAAAGTGTGTACAGATTGATAAAACTTGCCATTTTTGATCTAGAAAAGATTCTGAGGTTGCAAGGAACATCAGTATCACATTTAATTCTTCATTTAAAATTAAGATTTGATAGTGAAATTGTTTTCTTAAAGATCTAATTTGAAATAAGCTCAGGACTTGTTTAACCACTCGATTGAGAGGTTAAAACAAGTCAACAAATGTTAGCAGTTATAATTAAATAGTTAATTAATAGTTTGAACTGTTCCTAAGCTGCCATGGACAGCGAGCTCAGGAACTTAATTAAATTTTGGGCGTTTAATTTATATGTGGTATTAATAGGTATTATAGTGTCGATTAGGGTCCATAAGTGGTAGATAGTTGATGAAGAACCCATGAAGGTGGAATTAGGTCGATTACTGTCGCCATAGACAGTGTCAGTAGTCGGTGAAGGTGGAATGTGAATTAGGCGATTAGGTGATCAATTAAGCGATTAAATGATTTAGAAGTGATCATGGATGTTACAGGAAGGTGATAGTGATTTTAAAAGATGAAATTAAGTCTCTAGCGAGCTCAAGGAACTCGCCGAAGTCGAAGAAGATGAAGCTAAAATCTAAAATTACTCTAATCTAACTACCTAAACTAACTAACTAAGCTAGCCTACTACTCCTAATCTACTGTTACCTGGACGAAGGGGCCAATAGGGTTCCGCCGAAGGTTCATAGCAGACGACGAAATTAGAGGGTGGAAGAAAGATCTCTAGCAGGCAAATTTGAGGTGGAGCGGAGGATTCCTTGGGTCGGCTCCTGTGTCAGAGACGCGGAAGACCACGGTGGATCTCCTCGGCTAATTAAGATGGACGGAGGAAGTCGGAAATTGGAATGGAAATTCGCCGGAGTTTTGGACGAATAGCCTATTGGGTCAGCTGCCGTGTTAGAAGAGGGAAGAGAACCAACTTGAATAAAATCAGAGGTGTGAGAGGGTATTTATAGTAGTTTGCGGTGAAGAGAATGGCGGGGTCTGGCCGAAGAAGGAGCTTGAGGAGCTTAACCTCCATTGTCGTCTCCGACGACGGTGAGGTTAGCTCCCACTGAAAAATAGGATTTCCGGTTAATCCAGATCTGTGGATCAAGAGGAGGTGGTGAGCGCAATCTGCAAGAGCTTGGATAAAGAAGGATGATGTCGGTAGGGCGGTAATCGCGCGGTGGGGTGACTCTTTGCTGCCAGCCATTCATTCGGCTGAAGAAGAAGACGAAGAGGGACTTAAATGAAATAAAACTTAAGGACCTGTGTGAGAAATAAGGACCCAACTATAATGAAAAGTAAGGACTAAAATGTAAACCCAGGTTTTGAAGGTTTATTTTAACTTAGATCCTTTTCAACTTTTTTTATATGTTAGTAAATAAGGTAAATATTATGTTTTCGCATTGAATTTAAATTTTTGACCTTTTTAGATTAATTTATTAGATTAAGTAAAAATCACTTAAGTTATTATCTACTTAGGTTTACATTAAGTTTAAGTTACTTATCTTATTAATTAAGGGAATGATTAATAGGATTTCGCGTCCAATTATTAAATATATTATTAATAATGTTAATTGAATGATAAAATGTCATTTTTAACTTATTTTAAGGTCCTTGACTAAATATCCCTTATTCTATAATTAACCCTTATATGTTCATAACCTTAGCTAATTAACTAGGAAGACTAGTTAATTAGGGGTAATTAGAGATCATGAAGAGTGTCTCATCATAACCCCAAGCCAAAGTTTTGCTAGTCCCTAGCAAAATTAACTAAGACTATGATGATTTAAAGTACTTGGATTTAAATTATTATAGTAACTATGTAGAACAAAGCTTAGGTCAGAAAAATTTTTTAAGTTTAATATAACAGATTAATGTATAGAGCATGTATGAAAATTTTCTTACTTAGGCTTATACTAATAACATTTTCAAAACACACTTAAAATAATTTGTAAACAAGAATTTCACTCTGAATTAGAATTCTTCAAAAATCTCTTAATCTTTGTAACTATTCTTAACTCAAACTAGAATACAAAGTGTTTTAAGAAAACAAAACTTAAGGTTTGAGAATTAAATTTTAACTCAAAAATTCAAATAGATTTAAGTTAATCCTTTGTTTATGATATTTGACTTTTATCAATATAACTTTAAGCAAATTAACCAGATACTCATTATTAATCAAACTTAGAGTAGTAAAACTCAAATTTACTAGCCTACAACACTAAAGATTAACTTCTAGACCTAGGATTCTGTCAATTCTTCTCCTTTAGGTCTCAACTTAAAATCTTCAAAACCCAATTTCTTAGGCTTCACTGCCCAATACCAAGGTTTAGTAGCTATGATTTTAAAACATCTGTGCTTAGTGAAGAGAATTGTCCTAAAAGACATCCAAATTTGCAAAAATCCAGATCTTAAGTCATCACTTTCCAATCCCAATTATTCCAATTCAAGCCTTTGGTTTGGCCTTACTCAGGTTTGGTTGCTTTCTCCTCACCAGTTTTTTATCCCGAGGTCAACACTTTTTGCGTATATCTCCCCGATGGACCACTGGGTCTCTTATTCCTAATTTTTTTTTCTCCATATTTTTTCTCCGTTTCTATAGGTTAGAACACCCATTTGTAGCGAGGTGTTCTTTTTATTTGATGGAAGGAAGGGTAGCATCCATTTGTAACGAGATGCTTTTATTTATTATGGAAAAACTACATAAGTACCCATTTTTAACGAGGCACTTAACTGCAGGGTGTTTTATTTACTCTTTTTTTTTCTTTTCTTTTTCTTTTCTTTTCCCCCCTTCTCATTTTTCTTACTACCATTATTCTCCAAATCCTTTTTCTAGGTAAGTGGCACATCCTTCACCCTTTCAAGAATCGCCCCGCGGAAATCCTTGGACTAAAGAGGATTTAGAATTGATCTCTTAACCTCTGTGTTTTCGTGGCCTTAGATGTCAACAAGACAATTCTATGTGAGTGAATTTAGATATTTATGTTACTTAGCTCTTAAACCAGAGCTTGGACAACAAAGCCCTTTACTCTTAGGTTCTTCAAATTCTTAGTTTCCCCCAATACGATCTGTCAAGATAAAATTTACCAAGTCTAGTTATTTATCTCTAGCTTGTAAGTTTTGTAAACTAAAATTCTACCAACTCTCTATTTAATTAACTCTGAATATCTGGGTTTTCACTTAACTTTATGATAAAATCAAATTTTTCAAAAAGCAAAAGGATTACTTAATCTAATTGATTAAAAAGTTATAATTCAATTCCAAAACTTAAGTTTAAATCTTAACACACTTAGCTTCTTAATTCAAGTAAGAATAGAAAAACAAATCTTTAAAAAGATTTAAAAGATTCCTTAATTCAAATAAAATCTCGTTTTAAAAATTTTAAACACAAAAGTGTGTTTTTCAAAATGTTTAAGTAAAAATCTAATTAAGAATTGAATGCTCTTAAATATTCTAAATATATATTCTATATACATTTTAAACTTCTGACCTAAAAGAAAATTAAGCTCTTAATTATAATATATATATACATTCTTCTTATTTTCTTCTTTATTAATAATGAATATTCCCCTCTTATTATTTTTATGATTTTTTTTCAAATTTTTGTATTTATATATTTTTATTTTTATGTATATAAGATTTTTCCAATTTTTTATGAATTTTTTAAAAAAAATTTCAAATTTTTATGAAATTTTTAATTTTTTTAAAATTTTTATCATTTTTGGAATTTCTATTTTTTTAAATTTCGTGGATATTTAAATTTTATGAGTTTTTATTTTTTAAACCACACTTAAAGTGAAAATTTCACTTCAACACCCCCAAGCCAAAATTTTACAATGTCCTCATTGTAAGAAGGGTGAAAAATATTACACTTTATTTAGTATAGGGCGATGGAAGGAGTCAAATAGAGGAGATTAAAAATCTCTATGCGGACGATTTCAAGTCTGACCAAAGGTTAGAGTGGTCAATCGGACCAAATGAAGGTAATCAATATGATATATGAAGTGAAATTTTAAAAGTAAGTGTATAAGAAAATTAAAAAGGGTAAAAATAGGAAACAGATATATATAAGTGTGGTGGATGGATAGAAAAACCCTAGTAAAGAACTCCTAAAAAGAATAGGTATATGGTAAAAATAAAGGAGTTCTGAAAGAATTAGATCAAAAAATTAGAAAACAGATTAAACGACATAATCAAAACTCGTCTAGAAATTGCCTAGAATAGATCTCGCAGATACTAGAATGAGATTCTCATGAAAATCTTAGAAAGATCATAATGAATCTTATGAAGAATAGATCTGATTTAGGTTGAGATGTAGAATGTTTAAGATTGAGGCAATTCAAAAATGTTTCCACCAAGTTCAAAAGATCAGCAAAGTCAGTTTTAATTCTCAATAATAGGTGAGTCATTTTGACACAAAATAGGTTGCTGATGCGGTTTGATGGGTTATTTTTAGGTAATATAGAGGATGGATTATGATTAGAATCAAAGGCCTGATTAATGAAGTGGAGTTGGCCTTGATTTTGCCTAGGATTTGGTAGAGATTCCTAGGATTCGAAATTGGCTGAGATGGAAGAGTACCTGGCTAATGAGATTCAGCCAAAAGCGTGATCTGATTTCATAAATCAGCCAATTCTACCTTACATTGCCAATGGATCTCAGCGAGAGCTTCAGCATTTTGTCGCTGACTCTCTGACGCAGCTCTTAAAATTTGGTCTAGCTTTGTATCTCTAATAGGCCTAGAGTAATTCTGCATACTCATCGGGCTAGGCCTTAAATTTGATTGCTAAGAAGGCAATGGAGGTGGGCTAAAATGGGTCTGATTTGGATAATTTGGTCTTTGATCTTGATTTGGATCAGCCCAAGAAAAATTTGGGTGGCTTTTCCATCCAGGATTATAGGTATTTGAATATGGGTTTGGTCTTGGAAAATTCTCCTGGATGGCGTGTAATCCTAAAAGATATGGCATGTTTTTTGCAATAGTAAAGGGTGGGGAAAAGGGTGGGTAAGATTATGGGACAAAGGTCCCTCCTTGGGTTGGTGAAGGAGTAGATAGAAAACCCAAGGAAGATGGATCTCTAGAATCCAGATTATTCACAAATTCCCTCCCTGCGGGAATTTGCAAAATAGGTAAATACGGGGAATTCGTAGCAAGTAGAGGCATAAGAGTCTTCATTGTGTTTCTAACCTTGTCGAGATGCTTTGCTACGATATCGACTTTGCCTAGTTTTTCTGCAATAATCTCTAAATCCTTTGAACTGGATGGATTACCGATCTCATGAATGCCCTTATGCGGATTTTTATGATTCGTATTCACGCCCCATGTGAATTACGACATTGATGAGTTATTGATCGAGTTTTCCGCCATCCCTTCGAATAATTCTGAAGTGAATTCTGCGTAGCAATTTAGAAAATTCCCTCCATAAGAGGCATTGACTAGATTGCGAATGCCCTCTTGTAAACCATAATAAAAGATATGCATGAGTTGCCAACGAGGGATGTCATGATGTGGTCATTTCCTTTGCAATTCATGAAAACGTTCCCATGATTCATGAATTGATCTCCTTGATTTTGATTGAAAGTAGTAATAGCTCGCCTTAAAGCATTGGTTCGACCAATAGGAAAGAATTTCTTCAAAAATGCGTATTCAAGTTCAACCCAAGTTGAGATTGGTCTTGCTATAGTTCTATACCAATAAGCTGCTTTATCTTTAAGGCTAAAAGAGAACATTTTCATTAGTAGGATTTCCCTATTTTGATTTCGAGGACCAAGAGTTTGGGATAAATTTTTAAGATCTTCAATGTGTTGAAATGGATCCTCGGATGCAAATCCGTGAAAGTGGGGGATTAAACCTATAATATTTGGCTTTAATTCTAGGTCATTTTCCCCAATAGGAATCCTAACATTAGGCTCTACTTGTGCATTAGGTGGGTTATAATAATCTCTAAGTAAAGGCCTTGGATGATTGATCGGTAAATCAGGATTTTCAAAACCCGCCTCAGGTCGAGGTGAAGAACGCGTTTGAAGAGTTTGTAGATTATGTAAGGCTATTGTTAATAAATTTATTTGTCTTGTTTGCTCTAGCATCCTAAGGTTCTGGTTCAGGAGTGCCTCGTGAACATCAAAAGGCGGCATCTCCCCTTGACCAGAAGAAGAAGGGATCTCGGGATTAAGATTTTGCATTGGATCCATGGAAGTAGATGGATCATACGGGAAAACCATTGGTTACTTATCTGCAACTAGCCTACGATCACCTGTCAATGGTGGTGCAAGAGGCGGATGCAAGGATCACCTCCCATCCATAAACGAAAAATAAATGTGCAAAGGCACACGCACACCATCGATAAGAAAACAGCAGCACGAAAAATCCACAAAATAGTGCAAAAGACACGGATTTTGCTCTTCTTTCAAAGGAAAGAAGAAATTCCTAAGGTACGAAAAGTAATTTGACGCAAACAAATAGAGTAACAGTATCAAAATACGCATCCTAATTCGTGTCTATGCAGGTGGATACCTTAAAGCTCAAAGGTCTAAGGTCTAGGATCGAGACCGCTCACTACTGGCTCCCCAGGGCTCTAGTAGTGAGACAAACTTGTTGATCTTCGGCCAAAGCCCTAAGAGGTGCAAAGAGGAGAGATAGAAAAATAGATTCGTGTGACTCTAGTGATCGCGGTGTGTGCGCGATAGCATGAAATAGACGATAGCAATATAAAAACCCACATGCATTCTGCAAATAAATTTAAGTCACCAATTTTACTTCCTCTTTTTAGTTAGTCTTTTTCAAAAATATATCAATTAAACTACAATGGCCGCTTTTTATATCTTTTCAAACAAAAATATGTGGTCTTTTTAAATCTCAGAGGACAGGGATCTACGTGGGTTTTCTCGTGTTTTCCCGCTGATGCGAGAAAAACAATTTAAAAATTTCCTGAGTCAGATCGTATTAATACTAGCAGGAAATGCACTTTTAAGAGTATATGCCTATGTTTATGCTATTGCTAGTCAGAAAAGATGTATTTTTGTTTCTTTTTATTATTTAAATGCAACAAAACAAAAGATTAAGAAATACTTACAAAACAAAAATAGCAAAACAGTTTCCCGCCTTCTCCTGAGATTACTCGCAAAGGTAAACCTGAAAAGAACACAGAAAATAAAAACAAAACGAAAACAAAAACAAAACAAAACACACTAATTAGAACAAAAGTTAGTAAAAACAAAAATATTTATAAAATACCTCCTAATTAAACAATTAATCCTTTTAAATTTTAGTGAATCAAAATATTCCCTCCCCGGCAACGGTGCCATTAAAATGATCATGTGGTTTACTCAACTCAGTAATTAAGTTAATTTCACTTAATTAAGAGTAGAAGAAATCACTTAGGTTAACTCGAAGTTATGTCGGTTGTGTAGTATAGGGTCAAATTAACCTAATATTTTAGAATTTTTTACTGGTTGAGTCCAGGTCGTTCACTGGGAGGTATAATAATTTTCTCCAAATTCACCAATTTTCTTTTATTTCTTTATAAGTTTGGGAGGTATAACTAGTTTGATTTTCAAAACATGAATTTTGTCAAAATATTTAAACTATAAAGAATATACAAAATTTCATATGAAAAACATATTTACTCAAAATGTTGTACTTTATTAACAAGTAAACATGTTAGTTTTTCAATTTCATTCCAAAGAAATTAAGGTAATTAAAAGTTATTCTATTAAAACATGCCTTTTTACAATTAAGAACAAAAAGTAATTAAAATGATGAAAGAAAAGATTTTCTTCATTTATTTCTTCAGCCTCTCATCTTCTTCCTTTCTTTTATTTTCTTCTCTCTCTCTCTCGAGCTCTTTTCTTACCTTTCTTCTTTTGTTCCTGTCTTGTCCTGCCTTCTTTTCTTCCCTTAGTCTTCTCTTTTTGTTCCTTAGTCTCTTTTCCTTCCTTAGCACCTGTGCTTTTGTTTACTTAGCCTTCAGCTTCAACACTTATCATTTAACAACCATCGGCTCTTCTTTTCATTAAGTCCTTCAGCTGAACTGGGTTTTTTTTACTTTTTTAACCAAAATTTATTTTATTTGCGGTGAGGTCTTTTCGAGGATACACAACACCCTGAGACTAGGGTGGGACCGGACCCTACTCGGTCCTCGTCTAATCTCAATTAGGTTTGTTTTCGATTTATTTCTTATCGGTTCACAGTCTCGAGCCATTTCGGCTTAACCCGGCCTCCCAGGCCTCTCGCCCTCCCAGGGCACACATTCGCTCACGCCCCCAAGGGCGCACGCCCGCAGGAACATGCCCGCACACGCACACACACACATGCTCAAATCAGATCAGATCGGTAACCGGTGCGCCGAGCGCTGACAACTGCATAACCCATGCAACGAATTCATTTTATCCCCAGGCGGGCGCTCGTGAACTAGCGATGTGGGACTAACCTACCCCTTCTAGACCCAACTTCAAGTGATCATAACTTTCTACCCAGAGTTCCAAATCGAGTGATTTTAAGTTTGTTAGAAAGCTCTAAGATAGATCTATATAATTGCAGGGTCAATTTAAGGTTTTGAAGATGTTTTCTTCTTCAATTTGAAAGATGAAATCAGGGGCTCCTACAGGTTATTTTTAACCTGGAAAGTGAAATTAAATCTACAGAGTCCTCAGATGGACTTCTCTCTCTTATTTAAAGGTCTGTACATGTTATATAAGTAATTCTGCATCTGTTAGAGTAGGTTTTAAACTCTCAAAACCTTCAGGAATAGCAGATAAGCTCTTCACTTCTCAAAAAGCTTTAGAGTTCAGTTCTTCAGACTTCATTATGTGCAACAGACACAAAAGAGTATTTCTAATTGATTTAAACTAATTCTAAGGGTTATAACAGATTAATCTGGGTAGGATTTAAGTTTAAATTTCAACAAAATGCTTCTCCTGTTGGTTTGGGTTCGATTGTAACCCAAATTGATAGAAACTAAATTCTCACTAAATAAATCATCTGAGCTCACTTTAATCACTCTAAAACCATCAAACAAGATCCCAGAAACAACTTAATCTCCTCAATATCTCAATTCGAGCTCAGATCTCCATTAGCAGATTTAGTTTGACTGTGGAAGCACAAAAATTGACTTTCTGTTAAAAGTTTTTCCATAGGAAATCAAAGCTTCAATTAGAGTCTCCTCAACATCCAGAACTTATTCAGAAATTCAGGAAGGTGTACTGACTTTGATTCCTAGGGTTACAGGCTTGCTGCATGAACTTGAAAAGGTGTGTGTTCAACAGAATCATTGGAAGGTTGTTACAGTGTTTTAAAGGTTTAAATAGCTTCAGTGCATCGCACTGAAGCTTCTGAGTTCCTTAAATGCTCTTCAGATCTTTCCTAACAGATTTCTCCAACTCCGCTGGAGTTGGAGAAGATGAAGTCAAATCTACAGCTCCCTTGGTTAAATCCTCAAATAAACATTCTTAAAACAATCAGTGATCCACATTTTATCATTCTGGAGCTTCACAACAAGTTCTAGAGGCTGAAACTCAAGAATGGCTCGCCGGAGCTTGCCGGAGCTCCGGTGAATCCAATAAATAGGAAAAGTGTGTACAGATTGATAAAACTTACTATTTTTTATTTAGAAAAGATTCTGAGGTTGCAAGGAACCTCAGTGTCACATTTAATTCTTCATTTAAAATTAAGATTTGACAGTGAAATTATTTTCTTAAAGATCTGATTTGAAATAAGCTCAGGACTTATTTAACCACTTGATTGAGAGGTTAAAATAAGTCAACAGATGTTAGCAGTTATAATTAAATAGTTCAAACTATTAATTAAATAGTTAATTAATAGTTTGAACTGTTCCTAAGCCGCCATGGACAACGAGCTCAGGAACTTAATTAAATTTTGGGCGTTTAATTTATATGTGGTATTAATAAGTATTATAGTGTCGATTAGGGTCCATAAGTGGTAGATAGTTGATGAAGAACCCATGAAGGTGGAATTAGGTCGATTACTGTCGCCATAGACAGTGTCAGTAGTCGGTGAAGGTGGAATGTGAATTAAGCGATTAGGTGATCAATTAAGCGATTAAATGATTTAGAAGTGATCATGGAAGATACAGGAAGGTGACAGAGATTTTAAAAGATGAAATTAAGTCTCTGGCAAGCTCAAGGAAGTTGCCGGAGTCGAAGAAGATGAAACTAAAATCTAAAATTTCTCTAATCTAACTACCTAAACTAACTAACTAAGCTAGCCTACTCCTACTCCTACTCCTAATCTACTGTTACCTGGACGAAGGGGTCAATAGGGTTCCACCGAAGGTTCATAACGGACGACGAAATCAGAGGGTGGAAGAAAGATCTCCGGCGGGCGGATTTGAGGTGGAGTGGAGGATTCCTTGGGTCAGCGCCTATGTCAGAGACGCGGAAGACCACGGCGGATCTCCTCAGCTGATTAAAATGGACGGAGGAAGTCGGAAATTGGAATGGAAAGTCACCGGAGTTTTGGTTGAATAGCCTATTGGGTCGACTGCAGTGTTAGAAGAGGGAAGGGAGCTGACTTGAATAAAATCAGAGGTGTGAGGGGGTATTTATAGCAGTTTGCGACGAAGAGAATGGCGGGGTCTAGCTGAAGAAGGAGCTTGAGGAGCTTAACCTCTGTCGTCGTCTCCGACGACGGTGAGGTTATCTCCCACTGAAAAATAGGATTTCCAGTTAATTCAGACCGGTGGATCAAGAGGAGGTGGTGAGCGCAAGCTACAAGAGCTTGGACAAAGAAGGATGATGTCGGCAGGGCGGTAATCACGCAGTGGGGTGACTCTCTACCGCCAGCCGTTCATTCGGCTGAAGAAGAAGATGAAGGGGGACTTAAATGAAATAAAACTTAAGGACCTGTGTGAGAAATAAAGACCCGACTGTAATGAAAAGTATGGATTAAAATGTAAACCCAGGTTTTAAAGGTTTATTTTAACTTAGATCTTTTTCAACTTTTTATATATGTTAGTAAATAAGGTAAATATTATGTTTTCAACTTGAATTTACATTTTTGACCTTTTTAGATTAATTTATTAGATTAAGTAAAAGTCACTTAAGTTATTATATACTTAGGTTTACATTAAGTTTAAGTTACTTATCTTATTAATTAAGGGAATGATTAATAGGATTTCGAGTCCAATTATTAATTATATTATTAATAATGTTAATTGAATGATAAAATGTCATTTTTAACTTATTTTAAGGTCCTTGACTAAATATCCCTTATTCTATAATTAACCCTTATATGTTCATAACCTTAGCTAATTAACTAGGAAGACTAGTTAATTAGGGATAATTAGAGATCATGATGAGTGTCTCATCTCCCACTATGCCCACGTCAGCAGTAATGATGGAATTACCAGCACTATTAATAGGCAAATAACGGATGTGTTGGAGAATTTGTGAGGACCGTTGTGGAAGAACTTACGTTGTTAGGATATTTCTTATGCTATAAATAGGGAAGAGAGACCCTTGAAGGTCCTCTTCATGCAATCTGGAAGAGAAAAACTAGAGACTTGTATTATCACTAATTCTAGTAGAAATTTTAGGAGCATTACCCTTTCCCTAGATGTACACCTCTTGCAGTGGAACTGATCATCAACTCTCTTGTCTCTTTTCTGTAATTACTTATGTGATTGTTGAGTCGGATCTTCCGTTTATAAAACAGTCCGATCACTTGGATAACATCGTTACTGAATGAACTTCGAATTGATCTTTCATCATGTCCTTTGCTACGGTGTGATAATATAGGAGTCACCTATATGGCATCAAATCCAGTCCTACATACAAGAACAAAACATATAGCAATTAATTATCAGCTTGTAAGAGATCAAGTTACTTCCAAGCAACATCAAGTTCAATTTCTTCCAAGTTTGATACAGATAACAGATTTGTTTACTAAACCACTGTCAACAACTCAATTCAAACAATTACGACACAAGTTTCGATTCTTCCCTAGATCTTTGGCTTAAGGTGAGGTCTTACTATATAATGTTATATTGTATCAGTAGGTCTATGCCAACCTGGCATGGTTGTTGCAATTATCCAACAACTTTGATTATAAATACATAGGTGTGAGAACCTAAAGAGTACACTTACTCTCGCGACCTTTTAACACAATAACATTCTCAACAATCAATTTCCGACTTATTCTATTTTTATAATACCCTTGTACCTCAAGTTGCATTACAAGTTTGTACTACGTATTCTATTAGTCCGTTTTTATAACGCTGCTTTCTGGTACTACATTCATACTTTGGTATAGCAGTTACATTACATTTTTCATTACTGCAATACAAGTTTAAGTTTTAGAATAAAGTCCTTTATTCTAACTTTTTAATTTTCTTATAGGGATAGACTCATCATGTTCTGTGTCTTTCGTGAATAAGAAAGTTTATGCTCCACGAGATTTGGGTTTTATTTCTTGAACGAGTATTTTTTTTATATATTTAAATTATGACAACGATCATTGTTTTTATCAGTTATTCAATTTATCATATTTTATTCTTCTCATGACACTTGAGTTTTTAGATGGCAAGCAACCTGTGATAATTGACGTAGAACAATGTACACAACTTGTCATCTCATGATGAAAGTAATGAAATGTTTTTCCAGATCAGCAGGCTTTTCAATATGTCATAGAAGCTAAAACTTTTTATGACAACTACACAATTACGGGGGATTTTAATATTTGTAAAAGTGACACAAAGTTTTAAATAAGGTCACAAAATAGAAGGTACTTTTAGGTAAGAAGTTTCTCTATTATTCTAATGGATTTTGTGGAAGTCTCTCAATGTGCTAACAAAGAAGGTTGCATCTTTTTCTTACTCTTTTTTCCTAACTCTATATCCACAACAAAGAGAATTTTAAGCACTTTAGATTGGTTAGGACAGATTGAATGAAAAGAAATGATAATTAAGTTGAACATGTCCACTAACAAGTCAGAGGTGCAAAAGTTATTGATGAACACAATTACCTAATCTCATCCTTTACTTAGAAGTGATACCTGAATTTTTTTTTTTTAATCGAGAGAAAATTTTATTCATCCTCCACTCTTAGGAAGCATAGAAAAGTATGGAGGACTAGACCAAAACCTATCTATTATAAGGAAAAGAAAATTACGACTCGTAGCTTAGTACATATCATAAAAACAAAAAGAGAACATTGAGGTCGAACTACATCAAAGGGAATCCAACCGATGAAGAAGATTATATAACATATGGCATCTAAATTTTATCCATTCTAAGCAAACCAATAACCTTATGGGGAAGCTAATGTGGAGAGTCAAAGACATGCTAATTGGAGAGACGCAAACAAGCCAAATGACGGGCAAGGGCATTAGCGACAGGGTGAATATATTCAAATGTTTGAATCCTATCTTCACGATCTTTAATAGCAAGGAATGAGGATTTCACAAACCATGGAATTGGAAACTTTCCTTTCCACCAAAAGTAGAGCATCGTCGAATCTGTTTCAACCTGCAAAGAGAATAAAAGCAGTAGAAAAAGAAAGAAAGTGGGTAGTAGTCATGAGAAAACATTTCTCAGGGTTAAGATCCTGAAATGAAGTAGCAGCACCATGCAAGAAACCACCATTATGGTCTCTCATAACCTAGGCTGCATAGGTATTTTCCACACCCAAGATGACAACAAAATTAACCTTAATCCCATACTTGGGGCAGACCCAACTAATGGCTATCTAAGTCGGCCTAAAGGAACAAATCCAATTACTAATATGCAAATTTGTCCAACTATGTTCAAGGGTTATGGAAATTTTAGAGAAAGAGATACCCTGGTGGATAATATGATTCCTGACCCATCAAACCTAAGACCAAATGAAAGATATTAATCCCTTAATAAATTTAACTTTAGCTGAACGAGAAGAATTGTCCATAATGTTAAAGAAGGAAGCCAGATCTATGATTCTACTATTGGTGCAAGGGTACTACAATCGTTAATTTTGATGATAATAAACACTTGTTATTTAACATTTGCATTTGAGTTTATGAGTTTCAAGAAAATGCAAATGGAATCAAGTGTGAAGGAGCTCAAGCTTGTGTCCATTGTGGATTAGAGGAGCTTGTTGGAGAAGAAGGAGCTTCGCGTGGAGTGAGAGCTTGAAGATAAGAAGAATATGATAAACATTTTGGTCTATGCATTTTGTTCTTATCATTATGTTCTTTTATTGCTTAAATTATTTGTTAAAGAGCCTCAAAGTACCCTACAGCAGTCCTAGGATCACATACTCAACCCTAAGATACTTTGACAATCTCGTAGAGAACTTAGAAAATCAAAGTAGGCATCAGATAGCCTGATTAGATGTCCAATCTGGACATCAAACGTCTGATCTTAGACTTTAAGACATCCGACTATTTGATCAAATGTCCAAAACACTTAGGCTAGAAACACACTCTCTGTTTGCAAGTTTCAGACGTCTAGCCCTTAATCCAGACATCTGAGGACCTTGCCAGATGTTCAACCAGAGGACCTTTGGCTTATCTTAGAAGATTAACCCTTAATCTAATCTACATCTACTTTCAGACCTCTATAGAGTGTCCCAGACGTTTGATAAATAGACGTTAGGCTAAGATCTAATCCTAATTACCTGTTGTCAGACCTAATAGCCATTTGAGCCTCGAAAAGTCTATTCCCGCAATGATTTGTGTTTCCAAACATCTAGACCTATTGGCAGACGTCCGATCTATCGTCTGTACAACTTAATACTAGAACCCTATTTCAATCTTGTGAAAACAGGAAGGAAACCATCTTGGTATTAGATGTCTGATTAGATTCCCAAACATCTTAAAACACCTCTTTAAACGTTCGTCTTGATCTAACCCTGTCCAAAAGATCCACCCTTCTAAATCATACGACCAATCCCTAGATCAGACCATAGCCCAGACATCTAACCTTAGAACCAGATGTCTAATAACCTTATCAGAATCATTAATGACCCTAATTCGGCATGTTTTGCTTTGGATCTCTTCCCAATGACTATAGAAGCCTTCTAATGACTAGAAGAGGCTTCTAAACCCTTCTTAGGGCCTCTATAAATAGAGGACCCTTGCTTTGTTGCACACACCTTGATACACTACTTCCACATTATATTGTGTCAAATTAATCTTGAGAAGTAATCTTGCTCTCCAAGCCTTAATTTACATCTTAAGAGCATCTTCCCAGTTGTGCACCTGCTCTCCCAACTACAAATATGAGAGCGTCGTAGTGCTATCGCGTGGTTCACGCACCCCACGTTGCCAGCCAACGCACTTCCATCAAATGGAAGTTTCTATTACCTATAGTAGCTAGATTTAATCTTGCTTTGTGGCTCTATAGGATATTGTATTATTGTCTTTGTTTAGGTAGTCACCTTGTGGATTCTCGTCTCTCTCATGAGACAAAATACTCCTCCTGAAGAGTAAGGGTTTGAGGTACGCTATCCTCATTTAAGTAGCATGGTTGTAAGAGGTTGTACTATCCTCGTTGAAGGAGTACATTAGTGGATTTAATCGATTAGGTCGACCAGGAAATCCTAAGTCGAGAGACTTAGGTGGTGGTTTTTACCCAGGTTTGGGTTTCCACCTAAAAATTCTTTGTGTACTTATGATTGATTGATTGTGTGAGATTGTTTATTATTCTTCCACTTTATTTTATTTATCACGCAAATTTCACCTCCCTCCATCATAACCTACATTTGGTATCAGAGCAGGTTTTACATCATCGACGTCACACATCAGCGAGCAATCATGAACGGGAGCATCTTCTCCACAAGGCATTTGGAGGGGTAGTCTACCATCCGACTGGCCTACTTCAATGGGAGCAATTATGCATATTGGAAATTGTGTATGAAGATGTGGCTTCAAGCCACTGACATCGCGTTATGGGGATGATGCGAATCCCCTTACAAAGTCCCGACGAGACCCGAGGGAGGCTACTTGTAGTAGCAAACCTGCAAGCTTTCCCTCAACGTGAAACAATGAACACATTATATTGTGCATTAAGCCTAAAGGAGTTCAACTGGATCTCACAGTGCACCATTGCATTTGAGGTATGGTATATTCTAGAGGTAACTCATGAAGGTACCTCCAAGGTAAGAACTTCCAAAATTAACTTTCTTTCTCAAGAGTTTGAATCATTTTATGTAACGACCCGGTTCCCGAGTCCCTACGAGACACGAGAACCGGACCGACTCGATTAATCCCAAGACCCAGTCGTCCAACGAGGAAGTAACCAAAAGACAGTAAAATAAACCACATTCAGCATGAATATAACTAACAGTAAGAAAGTACAGCAGTAAGGAAAGAACTACTACAATAGGCACCACCACAACAGTAAAACAACATTTATCATATAACAAAAACTGCAGGTAAAGAAGGTACAGCGGAAACAAAACTACTCACTAGAACAAAAACAAAAAGGGGTACAAAGCTGGGGTAACTCTACTGGACCCTACTCGACCCAGCGTCCTCTGCAGCCGCCGACCCTGGCTGCTCAACACCTGGTCCTGAAAAAAGTAACGAGTGTAACACGTCAGCAAAACGCTGAGTAGAGTGGCAAACTAACTAAAGGCAACAGTAGAGTGTACAGTAGCTATTATGTTCTATTACTTCCTTTATTTACATCTTTCAATTTTTCTAACTATTTCATTTATTTCTCAGATCCTTTACTTGATCTCGAATGTCCTCGTGGGACGATCTTGATTGCAGTCTTTTCCAAAAGTAGAAGTAGCACGTGGTGCTCTCCTGGCCGGGAGAGTCCCCCGTGGTGATCCTACCCTCAGTCAACCACCCCAAGGTCACTGACAGACGTAACGGTGACTACGGCACGCGCGATAAACGCACAGGTAGCTAGCCCGCACTGGCACGCGGTCAGTCGTTTCCGTTAACGGGTGCGCCCAAAGCACAGCACGGAACCAGGGCAGAGCCCTCTCAGTAACAGGGGTCCAACCCCTCCACAGTAACCAAACCGGGGCCTTGCCCCTCCACAGTCCGCGCACCCTCGCCTGACTACCCTGGTTTGCCCTAGTGGGCCTAACAAGTCGGTGAAGGAGGCTAGCAGAACCCCGGGGCCCGTGGGGTAGCTAGTACTCTCCTAACACTACTAGCTCTCCTCGGTACTACGTACACGAGGGCCAGCAAGTCGGTACAGAGCGGCCAATCCTAACCCCGGGTCCCTGGGGCGGCTGGCCCCACTATGCACTAAACAGGTACAGGTACTTCCCTTGGTACTGCGTACCCAAGAGACAGTACAAACTACATCTCAGTTCCATTCCTTTTTCTTTCCAGGAGTTCCACTCCTAACTCCCCGTAGGGTTCCAGCTCTTTATTTCAGAACATCATATGTTTCACTTTCCAGATTCACGTTCTCAAATTCCATGATCTCAAACATGTTTCTTTATTCATAACAGGTAGCTGTTAATTAAATTTACAGGCAGCTTTATATATTCCTTTCCATTTTTCCAAGACTGCAGTAATATACATTCCACTAGTTTTTCAATCCTAGGATTCATGCCATATCCTAGGATCTATCATACAATCTAATTTTCCGACCCTAGGATTCATGCAACACCTAGGAGCTATCATTCCATATATTTCTCATTCCTAGGATTCATGCAAAGCCCTAGGTTCTAGTTATGGTTCCATACTTTAACAGATTTTATTAATACTTAAAACCACTCTACCAGGTACAACGGGAGTAATGGGGGCGTGATCGGGAATCCCGCGCGCCTCCGCGACTCTCAAGACTGCAACCGAACGAGGTCCTATCACAAGGATCAAACACAAGGAGTGTCTCAAAATAGTGTATAGCTACTGTAGGCGGGTAGAGGAATTAATTCTGAAACGAACGCAACTCGAATCGCGGAAAACGGAGCCCAAACGGGCCCTAAACGGGTCGAGAAAGACAATACTGTGCAAAATCAGACGTCTGGAACTCCCTCCAGACGTCTTAAACGGTGGATCAGAGAATTACCTGTTCAGCGTGGTTTCCCAGACGTCCAGAAGTCTGCAGGGACGTCTTTCCTAGATCCCAGACGTTCGATGGTCACTCCGGACGTCTGGAGGTCACTCCCGCCGTCTGGTACAACTTCCAGACGTCTGATTCGCAAAGGATGACGAATCAGAAACCCTGCGCACAGCCAACCCCCCTCCCTAAGTACGGTCAGTCGACAAAAAGGAAGAAGGAGGCGGAAACTCACCTTTCAGACGTCTGTATGATCTCACAGACGTCGACCTTGCCGTCTGGATATCAATCCAGACGTCTGATTCTGGAAATTTTTCCAGAATCAGAGCCCTGCTCGGCCTCCGCTCGCGACGCCGCCCGCGTCGCACCTCGCGCGTACGCTGCTCCGCCCGCAGCAGGTCCCTCTCCGCGACGCTCTGCGCCCCCTGCGCCCTCCGCCGGCCGGCCAAGCCGCTCCTGGCGAGCTCGCCCTCACGGCAGAGCCCCGCCTTCGCACGCCGCAGCTCCTCCGCGCTCACTGCGGCTGCCGCTGCCGCTGCGCCCTCGCGTCCGTCCGTCTCTCGCGTACAGGCAGGAGAAGAAGGAGGAAGATGGTGGAGACGGGAGGGGAGGCGCGCCCCCCCCCTTTTTAACGCCGCGCGGAGAGGAGAGAGAAGGCGGTCGCAGCCGCCTGCAGCCGCAGAGAAAGAGGGCAGAAACGCAGGTCTGCGCGCACAGGCGCGCAGACGAATATCCCGTGCGAGCATAACTGTTCGCCAGACGTCTGTAAACTATCCCGGACGTCTGGTCAGACGTCTGGATGTGATCCCAGACGTCTGGTCCGACGTCTGGGCCACCTCCCAGACGTCTTAAAAGGCGTCTGGGGCACGCGCTCGTTACAATATAACAAACTCAAAGGAAGTTTCGTCCCCGAAACTTGCGCCAACTAGGGTGCGGGAAAAAGATGTCCAAATAACCATAACAAACTCAAAGAGGATCGAAGCCAGTCCGAAAAGACGTACCCGCGAAAAGCTCCGGGTACCGCTCCCGCATTGCCGCCTCAGGCTCCCAGGTAGCCTCCTCGTACCGCTGGCTCCTCCACAAAACCTTTACCAGGGGTACTTGCTTTCGTCTCAACCTGCGGACGGCTCGGTCTAGGATCTGCACTGGCCGCTCGGGATAGGTCAGGTCGTCGCTCACCTCGACGCTCTCGTGACTCAGTACGTGGCTGGGATCGGCTACGTACTTCCTGAGGTTGGACACGTGGAACACGTCGTGCACACCAGAAAGCTGCGGGGGAAGGGCAAGTCTGTAAGCAACGGGTCCAACCCGCTCCAGGACCTCAAAGGGCCCCACGAACCTCGGCGCGAGCTTCCCTCTCACCCCAAACCGCTGTAAGCCCTTCATGGGCGAAACACGAAGAAAGACGTGGTCCCCAACCTCGAACTGCACCTCTCTGCGTCTGCGATCTGCGTAGCTCTTCTGTCTGCTCCTGACAGTGCGGAGTCGTCTGTGGATCTGCTCAACTACCTCCTGACTCTGCCGGATCAACCTGGGGCCAACCTCCCACTTGGTCCCCACCTCAACCCAACTCAAGGGTGCCGTGCATTTCCGTCCGTACAGAGCCTCGTAGGGAGCCATGCCGATGCTCGAGTGATAACTGTTGTATGCAAACTCTGCCAGGGGTAGGTGCTCCTCCCAAGAGCCCCTCCAGTCTAGTACACAGGCACGCAAAAGGTCCTCAAGTGTCTGTATCGTGCGTTCCGACTGTTCGTCCGTCTGGGGGTGGTAAGCCGTGCTAAACCTCAACCTCGTCCCCAAAGCCTGCTGAAACTCAGCCCAAAACTGGGACGTAAAGCGGGTATCCCGGTCGGATACGATCTCCCGCGGAACTCCGTGTAGTCGCACCACGTCACGGATATACCTCTCTGCCAACTGTGCTGGTCCCAAAGTGACTCGGATCGGCAAGAATCGTGCCGTCTTCGTCAATCTATCCACTATTACCCAGACTGCGTCGTGCCCTCGCTGGGTAACAGGTAAGCCCACCACCAAGTCCATGGTGATGCTCTCCCACTTCCACTCTGGCACTGGAAGCGGCTGAAGCGGCCCTGCAGGCCTCTGATGCTCGGCTTTCACCTGCTGGCACACTAAGCACTGCTGCACGAACTCACCCACATCCCGCTTCATCCCTCTCCACCAGAACTCGCGTCTCAAGTCATGGTACATTTTCGTGTTTCCGGGATGTATGGTGAATCTGGAACCGTGTGCCTCAGTCAGGAGTTCTCTCAACAGCTCCTCGTCTCTGGGGACGCACAACCGTCCCCCCAAGCGTAACACCTGGTCTGTGAAAGAGAAGTCCCCTGGGTCCCCTGATAGTACTCTGTCGCGCAAAGACTGCAAGTACGGATCGGCCATCTGTCCCGTGATGATGCGGTCTATCAACTCTGGTCTGGTCTGCCGTGTCACCGTCACTGCCCCACAGTACCCTCGTAACTCTAGAGGTCGCCAACTGCCCACCTCCTCCAAAAGGCTCCAACTCTGTAACTGTAGACTGGCCAAGCGTGCGGGCGCCTTACGGCTCAAGGCGTCAGCCACCACATTGGCCTTTCCCGGGTGGCAGGAGATGCTGCAGTCGTAGTCCTTCAGGAGCTCCAACCAACGTCTCTGTCTCATGTTGAGCTCCTTCTGGTCAAAAAGATATCTGAGGCTCTTGTGATCTGTAAAAATCTCGAAGGTCTCACCGTACAAGTAGTGCCTCCATGTCTTCAGCGCGAAGACAACAGCTGCCAACTCTAGATCGTGGGTAGGGTAGGTATGCTCATGGGGCTTCAGTTGCCGCGAGGCGTAAGCGACCACGTGACCCGTCTGCATGAGCACACCTCCTAACCCCTGCAAGGAAGCGTCCGTGTACACAACGAACCCGCCACTACTGTCAGGGATGGTGAGCACGGGAGCCGAGGTCAACCTCTCCTTCAGCTCCAGAAAACACGCCTCACAGGCGTCTGTCCAAGAGAAAGGCACATCCTTCCGAGTCAACTATGTCATAGGACGTGCAATCTGCGAAAACCCTCTGATGAACCGTCTGTAGTAACCTGCCAGCCCCAGGAAACTGCGAATCTCAGTGACTGAACGCGGTCTCTCCCACCTGAGCACTGCCTCGACCTTGGCGGGATCCACCGCCAGGCCGTCTCCAGAGATCACATGACCCAAAAAGGTCACCTCCCTCAACCAGAACTCGCACTTGCTGTATTTGGCGTACAGCCTGCATCGTCTCAGAGTGTCCAGAACCATCCGCAAGTGCTGTCCGTGCTGCGTCCGATCTCTAGAATAGATGAGTACATCATCTATGAAAACCACCACAAACTGGTCCAAGTACGGTCTGAACACCCGGTTCATCAGGTCCATGAAAGCAGCGGGGGCATTGGTCAGCCCAAACGGCATGACCGAAAACTCGTAGTGTCCGTACCGGGTGCGGAAAGCTGTCTTGGAGACGTCGGTCTCCCTGATCCTCAACTGGTGGTATCCAGACCTCAAGTCGATCTTGGAAAACACCGTGGCACCCCGCAACTGGTCAAACAAATCGTCGATCCTCGGCAGCGGATATCTGTTCTTGATGGTGACCCTATTCAGCTGTCGGTAGTCCACACAAAGGCGTAGGGTCCCATCCTTCTTCTTCACAAACAGTACCGGGGCTCCCCAGGGAGACGCACTGGGCCTCACGAAACCCTTCTCCAAAAGGTCCTGCAACTGAGACTTGAGCTCTCGCAGCTCAAGCGGTGCCATTCTGTATGGTGCGGTGGAGATGGGGCTGGTCCCTGGTACTAGTGAGATCTCAAACTCGATCTCACGCTCGGGCGATAGTCCTGGTAACTCGTCTGGAAACACGTCGGGGTACTCTCTGACCACCGGGATGCTCTGGAAGTCTGCCACGGGGCTGTGCTCTGCCACCACACAAGCTAAGAAGCCCTCACACCCCTGGCTCAAAAGTCTCGCCGCCCGAAGTGCCGAAATGCACCCGAAACCTCCATCCACTGGCTGCCCGTGAAACTCGAAGGAAGGCAACTCCGGAATGGAGAAGACAATCTTCCTCTCAAAGCAGTCTACCAAGGCGTGGTAAGCGGACAGCCAATCCATCCCCAGAATCACCCCAAAGTCCTCCATCTGTATCATAATCAGGTCAGCTGGCAGGCTGTGTCCCCCGATGCTGACCCCGCAACCCGTGTACACCTCCTCAGCTACAAACAGCTGACCACTCGGACCTCTGATTACGAACGGATTCTCTAACAATGTATAATCCTGGTCCAAACTAACTGCGAAACTGTCTGCGACAAACGAGTGCGTAGCGCCGGAATCGAAAAGCGTGTAAACGAGTCTGCCAGAAACTGAAACCATACCTGCTACCACGGATCCCGAAGCTCTGGCGTCCCTGTGTGTTAGGGCGTTGATACGCCCCTCAGCTCTAGGTGCGGACGAAGCAGCCACACTCTGCGTCGGACGGGTAGGTGCTGGCCGGTACCCTCCTCGCGACTGCGGTCCTCCTCCTCGCGCCTGGAAACCACGGCCTCCTGCGCACCCTCCAGTGCTCTGCGCGGGAAGTATCTGCTGACCTCCTGTCCTAGATGGGCAGTCCCTCCTGACGTGGCCCGGCTGGCCACACTGGTAGCAGAGGGGAACCCGACTCCCGCCCTCAGTGAGTCCCTACTGTCGGCTAGGCGGGGGTCCGGTGCTGGCGACTGGCCCCTGTCGAGGGCCTCCAAAGGCCACTGATGGCCCTGCACAACGTGACGGCTCTCCTGCGGACGCCACGTGTCTCCGTTCTCACCGGCCCTGTGAGAAGTCTGGCTGAAAGGGCCTCTTCCACCCGCCGTCGGTCTCTCGCGCGGACGGGTTGGTCTCCTCGTAAGTCATGGCTGCCTCTACCACCCTCGAAAACGTCGGCAGCTTCAGGGGTTTGACATACCCCCGGATCGCAGGCCGGAGCCCCTCGGTGAACCTCCAAAGGCGCTCCTCCTCAGTGGCTACCGCTGTCGCTGCAAAGCGGGACAGCTCCAAGAAACGCGTGCGGTACGCGCTCACGGTCATCGTCCCTTGGAGGAGAGTGTGGAACTCCCGCCTCCTCTGGTCCTGCCACGTCTGGGGAAAGTACTGCTCGCAGAAGAGGGTGACGAACTGGTCCCACGTCGGCTCGTCCCTCTCCTGTCCCCGGACCGCACTCTCCAGCTGGTATGTGGCAAAGGCCACGCGGCACTCCACCGGGGGGCGAAGGGTGTCGAAGATCTTCTCCAGCTGCTCAAGCCAGTCCTCTGCCTCGGTCGGGTCCTCATCCCCCTTGAAGGAGGGGGGCTTCAGCTTCCGGAACTGTCCGAAAAGCTCGAAGTGGTGCTGTAGGGGAGGTGCTGGTGCACCTCCAGGCGAAGGTGCCTCGTGTACAGAAGTGTCGGAGGAAGGTGGGGGTGGCAGGGGCCCATCCCCTCCCTCGTGTCCAGCGCCGCGTCTGTCGCGTGGTCCCACAGAGGACTCCCCCTCTGCAACCCCAGGAGGAGGTGCTCGGGGCGGTGTGTGGAGCTCCTCTCGTACAATATCCCGTATCAGTCTGGCGAGGTCCTGGGCCTGGATGCCAGGGAGTGGTGGCTGGTCCACCGAGACGTCAACGACAGCACGTCCACCTCGCCGACCTCGCCCTCGGCCGCGCCCGCGGCCAGTCTCGCCAGTCCCACGACGAGGCATCTCCTGCAAGGAGACGCGAAACAAAATGGAAACGTCAAACAGACGGTACCTAACAACACTTCTAAGAGCTCATATCAAGAGATATGTTGTGGTGGCTACTCTAGCTATAAACATGTGAATTGGTTATTTTCCAGTCAATTGATTCACTTCTCGGGACGACCTTGCTCTGATAACATCTTGTAACGACCCGGTTCCCGAGTCCCTACGAGACACGAGAACCGGACCGACTCGATTAATCCCAAGACCCAGTCGTCCAACGAGGAAGTAACCAAAAGACAGTAAAATAAACCACATTCAGCATGAATATAACTAACAGTAAGAAAGTATAGCAGTAAGGAAAGAACTACTACAATAGGCACCACCACAACAGTAAAACAACATTTATCATATAACAAAAACTGCAGGTAAAGAAGGTACAGCGGAAACAAAACTACTCACTAGAACAGAAACAAAAAGGGGTACAAAGCTGGGGTAACTCTACTGGACCCTACTCGGCCCAGCGTCCTCTGCAGCCGCCGACCCTGGCTGCTCAACACCTGGTCCTGAAAAAAGTAACGAGTGTAACACGTCAGCAAAACGCTGAGTAGAGTGGCAAACTAACTAGAGGCAACAGTAGAGTGTACAGTAGCTATTATGTTCTATTACTTCCTTTATTTACATCTTTCAATTTTTCTCACTATTTCATTTATTTCTCAGATCCTTTACTTGATCTCGAATGTCCTCGTGGGACGATCTTGATTGCAGTCTTTTCCAAAAGTAGAAGTAGCACGTGGTGCTCTCCTGGCCGGGAGAGTCCCCCGTGGTGATCCTACCCTCAGTCAACCACCCCAAGGTCACTGACAGACGTAACGGTGACTACGGCACGCGCGATAAACGCACAGGTAGCTAGCCCGCACTGGCACGCGGTCAGTCGTTTCCGTTAACAGGTGCGCCCAAAGCACAGCACGGAACCAGGGCAAAGCCCTCTCAGTAACAGGGGTCCAACCCCTCCACAGTAACCAAACCGGGGCCTTGCCCCTCCACAGTCCGCGCACCCTCGCCTGACTACCCTGGTTTGCCCTAGTGGGCCTAACAAGTCGGTGAAGGAGGCTAGCAGAACCCCGGGGCCCGTGGGGTAGCTAGTACTCTCCTAACACTACTAGCTCTCCTCGGTACTACGTACACGAGGGCCAGCAAGTCGGTACAGAGCGGCCAATCCTAACCCTGGGTCCCTGGGGCGGCTGGCCCCACTCTGCACTAAACAGGTACAGGTACTTCCCTTGGTACTGCGTACCCAAGAGACAGTACAAACTACATCTCAGTTCCATTCCTTTTTCTTTCCAGGAGTTCCACTCCTAACTCCCCATAGGGTTCCAGCTCTTTATTTCAGAACATCATATGTTTCACTTTCCAGATTCACGTTCTCAAATTCCATGATCTCAAACATGTTTCTTTATTCATAACAAGCAGCTGTTAATTAAATTTACAGGCAGCTTTATATATTCCTTTCCATTTTTCCAAGACTGCAGTAATATACATTCCACTAGTTTTTCCATCCTAGGATTCATGCCATATCCTAGGATCTATCATACAATCTAGTTTTCCGGCCCTAGGATTCATGCAACACCTAGGAGCTATCATTCCATATATTTCTCATTCCTAGGATTCATGCAAAGCCCTAGGTTCTAGTTATGGTTCCATACTTTAACAGATTTTATTAATACTTAAAACCACTCTACCAGGTACAACGGGAGTAATGGGGGCGTGATCGGGAATCCCGCGCGCCTCCGCGACTCTCAAGACTGCAACCGAACGAGGTCCTATCACAAGGATCAAACACAAGGAGTGTCTCAAAACAGTGTATAGCTACTGTAGGCGGGTAGAGGAATTAATTCTGAAACGAACGCAACTCGAATCGCGGAAAACGGAGCCCAAACGGGCCCTAAACGGGTCGAGAAAGACGATACTGTGCAAAATCAGATGTCTGGAACTCCCTCCAGACGTCTTAAACGGTGGATCAGAGAATTACCTGTTCAGCGTGGTTTCCCAGACGTCCAGAAGTCTGCAGGGACGTCTTTCCTAGATCCCAGACGTCCGATGGTCACTCCGGACGTCTGGAGGTCACTCCCGCCGTCTGGTACAACTTCCAGACGTCTGATTCGCAAAGGATGACGAATCAGAAACCCTGCGCACAGCCAACCCCCCTCCCTAAGTACGGTCAGTCGACAAAAAGGAAGAAGGAGGCGGAAACTCACCTTTCAGACGTCTGTATGATCTCACAGACGTCGACCTTGCCGTCTGGATATCAATCCAGACGTCTGATTCTGGAAATTTTTCCAGAATCAGAGCCCTGCTCGGCCTCCGCTCGCGACGCCGCCCGCGTCGCACCTCGCGCGTACGCTGCTCCGCCCGCAGCAGGTCCCTCTCCGCGACGCTCTGCGCCCCCGGCGCCCTCCGCCGGCCGGCCAAGCCGCTCCTGGCGAGCTCGCCCTCACGGCAGAGCCCCGCCTTCGCACGCCGCAGCTCCTCCGCGCTCACTGCGGCTGCCGCTGCCGCTGCGCCCTCGCGTCCGTCCGTCTCTCGCGTACAGGCAGGAGAAGAAGGAGGAAGATGGTGGAGACGGGAGGGGAGGCGCGCCCCCCCCTTTTTAACGCCGCGCGGAGAGGAGAGAGAAGGCGGTCGCAGCCGCCTGCAGCCGCAGAGAAAGAGGGCAGAAACGCAGGTCTGCGCGCACAGGCGCGCAGACGAATATCCCGTGCGAGCATAACTATTCGCCAGACGTCTGTAAACTATCCTGGACGTCTGGTCAGACGTCTGGATGTGATCCCAGACGTCTGGTCTGACGTCTGGGCCACCTCCCAGACGTCTTAAAAGGCATCTGGGGCACGCGCTCGTTACATTTTATATGAAACCTAATGAATCCTTGAGTGAGATGAGCACTAGGTTCACTCTTATGGTGAACAACCTTAAAGTCTTAGGTAAGACCTTTATCAAGGGGGAGCTTCAAGGAAAACTTCTTCATTCTCTCGGACTGGAATGGGAACAAAAGGTCACCACCGTCGAGGAGGCGAATGAAGTTGAGGAGCTGAACATGGAGGATCTCTTAGGTAATCTCATGGCCTATGAGACGATGATGGTGAAGAAGAAGAAGGACACATCGGAGCCAAAGCCAAGTAGACGATCCAGTAAGCCAGTCACTGCTCATCATCCTCCTTTGATGGGCTCTCTATGATGCACACAGATGCGAACCTTCGCTTTGATTATAAAAGCAACCCATAATTAAACAATCAACTAGCTAGCTAGGAAAAAAAAGTTTAAGAGACATATGATGAAGAAGGGCTAATTAACAATTAATCATTATACATTTAGAGATTTTCAAGGGATAGAGGAGCATGATGGTTGGCCTGCAATGGCAAATTTTCACCAAATGATGCGAGACAAACAAGCATATAACATGTATAGATTAAAATAGATAATCTAAGGTACGTGGCATCAACCAGATTGGATTCTCCAGACCTTCGCCACATCTTAAGCCTTACTTTACAAGACATGTGATTTGCTAATGTTTCAACTGTGGATTGGTTAATTAAGATAATAGTTGTTTACATCTCTTTCATACTCCTAGAGAAACATGAGTATGTACCTCGAGTCTCTTCTTCCTTGTGGCAACATGGAGGGCAGTGTTGCCACTCTTATTAGGCAACATCACAATGGTATCTTCAGTTACCACATGAAGAGCTATGTACCCTTCTTATCAGTTCTCCAAGCCAACTGGGAGTCCTTTACAAGTAATGTCTTTACAATCTCCCGATGGCTAGCAGGGTGCAAACCATTTTTACCATTCTGCTTTGCAAGTTCCAGTAAATCAGGATTATGTGATAACTCCATGACTACATCAACATGTCCTCTAGTAGCTTTATTAAATGACTATAAAATAAAAAACATCAAAATCTATCTAATTCTAACTCAAAAATTAAAAAATGGCCACACATGGTTTTACCTTGAATTACTTGTTACTGAAGTATGCCATTGAACTCAAGAGGTCAGGAATATTTGTCATTGCAAATGTAATGCCAAGTAGGTAACCCCAATCAACGGTGATAACGATGGCAATGGGAACTTATAATTCCTCTGGGTCCATTCTTTCCTACACTTTTAGTTTCCTTAATATGGAAAATTTGCAGAAAAATTATATATGTACACCATAATCATCATAGTATGCCAAGTGATTGGATAAAGGAAATAAGTACTTGTTGCAAATTCAACACCACAGAGAAGTAAAAAAATACCTCATTTCTCCACTATTATTTTACTGCAATTAGACCATGTTGAATCCTAGAATGAAGATGGAAGGAATGGGAGTAATCACAGGTATCCATGACTGGTAAGCAAGAAAAGAACTTCTCTCAAGAAAGTTATTCTAAGACATATATTTGATGAAGACAAACAAAATATATGAAAGAAACTAGTTGAATAATATACTTGATGGGTAATTCTCTCATTCTCAAGCATCTAATGACATTTCTAAAAATTCTTAAAAGTAGGTAGATAAGCTACAACAATTAATTCTGAAAAATTCTTTATTGAAGTGGCCAATTACATATGACTAAATCATAGATTCATAAACAAGAAGGAGAAAAGAAGAGGCCGATGAATCTTTCTTTGTTCCATCTCTTGCTAATGTAACTTTGCCAATTGGTTAGAGAAAGGTAAATCAAATTGAACTTATTGTACCATTCCTTCATTAACCAGTTCTTCCAATCCCTTTCTCAACCTCCCTGTAGCAACCTTGCATTCTGCTTCTTTCACCAAAGGATATCTTGATGTACCTTTCCCCAAAACCCTCCGCCCCAGATGGATATGCAATCTACAATTACTTTCCATGTGTAAGTATCCTCAGAAATGAGAATCTTAGCGTGATAGTCTATGGAATACATTTTGCTATTGGAGGAATAAACATGAAATCAACTATACTTACATAACCCATACACCATCCCATTGACCCATAGGCTCTTGAAGAAATATACCTCTTGAATGGTTGCATCCTCTAATTTTTCATATTTTCAATGTAGAATCCCAACCAACCTTCAAGTTTTAATTCCTTCGCATGCCATTTATGTGAAAAAATATGCTGAAGAAACATGGAAGGAATTGTCTAATGTAGTAGTGGCGCTGTAATACATCAAGGCAGTTAATTGATATCTCCTGGAAAGGAAGGGAGCTTGTACCATGACATTTTAAAGCACTGGGATGCCATTAGTTGAAGATTAGAGACAAGAAACCATGATGGTGACAAAATGATATCGTTGTCTTCACTCAGTAATGCGCATGTGCACAAGTGGTCACCTAAATTACAACACAATCTACCTGGTGTTCAGGTAACTCAACTAGAATCCAAGATTAATTGCTAATTTATCTTTTGTCTATAGCAAAGCATATACTTTGGAAAGCATTTTGCCTTGACCGAGCTCCAAGGATGATGCATGATCTTCAATCTAGTGGAAGTCATAATGTTGATGGGAATTCAAAAGCCCTGGGGAAGCTTCTAATCTATTGTTCTAGTTGCAACAAAGGTGGCTTGTTTAAAGACATCAATATCCCAGGCCACTTTATGCATAGAACATGATTTTCCATGATTTCACATAATTCTCATTTGTTTAAAGAATGTTGTTTTATCTTATCACAATGAATGTTTTTTTAAAAATATAACAATACTGAAGCATCAAAGCATCAAAAATTGCAAATCGAATCGGTATTGCATGTGGAAAAAAATTATCAGAACTAAACATCTTAATTGTGACAATAATACCTCGCAATCCCTGAGGTGAAAGTTCTTACCAAAAAGTAAGAATATAAATAAAAGCCACAAAGACATGATCAAAAACAAGTCCTACTCCGTAACACATATGTGAGATCAAGGATCAAACCGCTACTGGGGGTGTTGTAGATTAAGCATCAAGGACGTCGACCTCGCCTTCATCAATCTCTTATTGGAGGTCCTTCGGATCCTTTTCGTTGATGGTGCATCCGATGGAGACGAAGATGCTGAGGATCTCCTTGACGGTGCCCTTGAGGTCCTTGGTCATGGACCTCGGGCGCATGATGCGGGTAATCTCGACAACATTGTCGTGGAAGATGTTGCTGGAGTGCTTGATGTTCTTCACCTTCTTGCGATCGCACTTGAGCTCCTTGAGGGCCTTGATGTCGATGGCGACGGTAGAGGGCACCACGACGACCTTCGCCTGGTGGTTCTAGACGGTAAGCTTGACAGTTACGTGAAGGCCCTTCCCATCCTCGGCGATCTCCTTGGCGATGCCCTTGCCAATCTTTTGTGGGGAGAGCCCAAGGGGGCCCATCTTAGGGACGAGGGAGGAGGCTGTGACAACCTCACCGCCAATCACTCAGACGTACACGTCAATCACCTAGGTGGGGTTGAACTTGGGAGGCATGGTTAGCGGTTGGGAAGAGGTGGTGGCAGTGGGAGAGGGAGGGAGTGGAGAGGGAGGAGAAGCCTTGGAGGGGGAGGAGGAGGAAGCAGTAGGGGGAGAGGCCTAAGGGCATGGGTGATGGGAGGGGGAGTTGAAAGGGTTTGAGGAAGGGCTGTGTGGGATTTCGGTGAGAAACGAAAATTATGGGTAGGCGGGTGACGAAAGTTTAGTGACCAAATATGAGTCTTAAAAATAGTAACCAATTTTTTGAGACGATTTTTTTGTCACCCATCACTTTTTGGTCACCAAAAATAAAATTTTCCTTAAAATGTGGTTACTAAAAGTTTATTTTGTTGTAGTAAAGAGGAGGATCCCGAGAAGAAAAACGAAGTTGCTTGCATAGGTTTCATGGCTTTTGCAAGCGATGACGAAAATGAAGATGACAACAAAGAAGTAAACCCTTTTAATGGATTAGAAGATGCTTTTGATGAATTATATGAGCATAGTAAGTCACTAAAAATAAAAAACAAGAACATTAAAAAGAATTTTAGTTTTCTAAAATTTGAAAATGAAATATTAGAGATTCAAATTAAGGATCTAGAAAGTAGTTTTAGTTGTAACATTTATGAAAATGATAATTTGTTATTAGAAAATAAAAACCTAATCAATTAAAATAGTAAATTGATTGAGGAGAATACTAACTTAAAAGCTGAAATTTCTAGTTTAAAAACTAAGATGCATATTGTAGAAAAAGAACTTGCATATCTTAGGAAAATTTCTAATAACTTAATGAATAAATTAGATAATTTCTCTGATGATAAAGTTAGCACTAGTCATAAGGTTGAGAAAAGATCTCCAACAAGGAGACCAACTAACAAATTCAGATCCAAGATAACTGAGATACCGAAAGAACAATTAGAATCTTATTTTGTAGGTTTCAAGGAAGATGTCAAGGTGAAAGATTCGACCTACAAGTTGGAGAATGGACTACTCAAATTGGGGGGACCAAGGAGTAGACCAAAGAGGAAGATGAGAAGATCGACGAGAAGACCGACGAGTGATCAAACCGCCACGCGTTGACCGTTCGATTGGAGACCAGCTCCAATGCCTAAACCTCCAAGCTTTGGATGGGAGTCCCATCCATTTTGGCATCAAACTCCATATGGGTCATGTTATTGGCCATGGTAAGTAAGGTACACCCTTTACCCTAACTTTCATTTATAGAATTTAGATGGTGGGAGCTAAAATTTGATAAAGCTATTGTCCATCATTATGGGAGAGGCTTTAAATGAATATAGCTATATTTCCATTAGAAAGGGGGAGTTAATGGATAAATGATTAGCTATCTTGTTAATGTCAAAAAGAATAAATTAGAAGAGCATGTTTTAACGGGGAGCATAGGATAATTAAAATTGATTAAACCTTTTTGATAATGTCAAAAAGGGGGAGAATTTTTTGGATTAATATTTATGATTTTGTCATCATAAAAAAAGAGGAGATTGTTGGTGCAAGGGCACCACAATCGTTAATTTTGATGATAACAAAACACTTGTTATTTAACATTTGCATTTGAGTTTATGAGTTTCAGGAAAATGCAAATGGAATCAAGTGTAAAGGAGCTCAAGCTCGCATCCATAGTGGATTGGAGGAGCTTGTTTGAGGAGAAGGACCTTCGCGTGAAGCGAGAGCTTGAAGACAAGAAGAATAGGATAGGCATTTTGTTCTATGTATTTTGTTCTTGTAGTTATGTTCTTTTATTGATTAGATTATTTATTAAAGACCCTCAAAGTACCCTACAATAGTCCTAGGATCACATACTCAGCCCTAGGATACTTAAACAATCTTGTAGAGAACTTAGAACATCAAAGTAGGCATCAGACAGCCTGATCAAATGTCCAATCTGGATGTCAGATGTCTGATCTTAAACTTTAAGACGTTTGACTGTTTGATCAGACGTCTAGAACACTTAGGTTAGAAACCTACTCTTTGTCTGCCAGTTTCAGATGTCCAACCCTTAGTCTAGATGTCTTAGAAGACATTTAAGGACCTTACCAGACTTCCAACTAGAGGACCGTTAGCTTATCTTAGAGGATTAACCTTTAATCTGATTTACATCTACGTTCAAACGTCCATAGAGTATCCCAAACGTTTGATAAATAGATGTTAGGCTAAAATCTAGCCCTAATTACTTATTGTCAGACCTAATAACCGTTTGAGCCTCAGAAAATCCATTTCCACGGAGATTTGTGTTTCTAGATGTACAGACCTATTGCCAGACGTTCGATCTGTCGTTTGTGCAACTTAACACTAGAACCCTATTTCGATCTTGTGAAAACAGGAAGGAAGCCATCTTAGTATCAAATGTTTAATTAGATTCTCAGACATCTCAAAGCACCTCTTTAGATGTTTGTCTTGATCTAACCCTGTCCAGAAGATCCACCCTTCTAGATCAGATGACCAATCCCTAGATCAGACTGTTACGAACGCGCGGCTTCAGACATCTTTTAAGACGTTTGGGAGGTGGCCCAAATGTCGGACAAGACGTCTGGAACCCCTCCCAGATGTCTGGGATTCGATTACGGCGGCACGCCCGGTCGCGTCTGCGCACCTGCACGCGCAGACCTGGGGGTGCCCTTTTTCCCTCTCCTCCGCAGGCGCTGCCCCCTGTCCCGCTCTCTCTCTCCTCCCTGTGAGGCTTTAAAAAGCCTCGCCCTCTCCCTCACTCTCACCACCTCCGCTTCTCCTTCTTCTTCTTCCAGCGAGTGCAAGCGTGAGCGAGCGGCGGCGGCGACAGCCGCGGTGAGTGAGGGAGGAGGTGCTGCGCGAGGGAGGAGGCGTCGGCCGTGAGGGCTCGAGCCTGTCGGCACAGCAGGAGCCGGCCGGCGGGGGCGCAGCGGGCACGGAGTGACGCGGGAGGCCTGCTGCAGCTCAAGCAGCAGGCGAACGAGACGCGGCGCGGCCGAGCGTCGCGAGCAGAGGGCGAGTCGCACCCTAGTTCCGGAAATTTTTCCAGAATTAGACGTCTGGGCTTCCAACCAGATGACTGGGAAGACGTCTGGAGGACTGTCCAGATGTCTGATAAGTAAGTTATTTTTCGGACCTTCTTCCTTTCCTTCTACTGTCCGTACTGAACACGAGGATGTGTACGCGCAGGTTCTGAGATTCGCATCCAACGCGAATCAGACGTCTGGCAGTGGTGCCAAACGACTGGAGGGACTTCCAGACGTCTGGGGTGACTATCGGACGTCTGGGAACTAGGCCAGACGTCCTCGTAGGCTTCTGGATGTCTGAGAGACCACGCAGAGCAAAGGAAACCTCTGATCCACTTTTTCAGACGTCTGGAAGAAGTTCCAGACGTCTGATTTTACACTGTTCGTCGTTTTCGACCCGTTTAGGGCCCGTTCGGAGTCCGTTTTCCACGTTTCGAGTTGCGTGCTCTTCGGAATTAAATCCTCTACCCGTCTACAGTAGTTGTATACTGTTTTGAGAAACTCCTTGTGTTTGATCCTTATGATAGGACCCCGTTCCATTGCAGTCTCGGGGGCTGCGGAGGTACGCGGGATTCCCGACCACGCCCCCAGTACGCCTGTTGTAACCGATAGAGTGGCTTTTAAGTTTATTAGTATAATCTGTTAAATTATGGAACCATAAATAGAACCTAGGACATTGCATGAATCCTAGGAATGAGAAACTAGAATGAATGGTAGATCCTAAGGTGTTGCATGAATCCTAGGGCTGGAGAACTAGATTGTATGATAGATCCTAGGGTATGGCATGAACCCTAGGATGGGAAGAACTAGTGGAATATATGAATACTGCAGTCTTGGAAAATGTGGAAAGGAAATAATAACTACCTGTAAATTGGTTTAACAGCTGCCTGTTATGAATAAATGAGCATGTCTGAGAATATGGGATGTATGAACGTGAAACTGGAAAGGTGAAACCTGAATGTGCTGAGTTAAAAGAACTGGAACCCTACGGGGAATTAGGAGTGGAACTCCTGGAAAGAGAAAGGAATGGAACTGAGAAAGAAAGACGTGGTAGTCTGTTGTCTCTTGGGTACGTAGTACCAAGGGAAGTACCTATACCTGTTTAGTGCAGAGCGGAGCCAGCTGCCCCAGGGACCCGGGGTCAGGACTGGCCACTTTGTACCGACTTGCTGGCCCTCGTGTACGTAGTACTGAGGAGAGCTACTAGTGTAGGGAGGTACTAGCTACCCCACGGGCCCCGAGGTTCTGCTAGCCACCTACACCGACTTTTTAGGCCCACTGGGCAAACCAGGGTAGTCAGGCGAGGGTGCGCAGACTGTGGAGGGGCAAGGCCCCTGTTTGGTTACTGTGGAGGGGTTGGACCCCTATTACTGAGAGGGCTCTGCCCTGTACTAGTTCCGTGCTGTGCTTTGGATGCACCCGTTAACGGAAACGACTGACCGCGTGCCAGTGCGGGTTAGCTACCTGTGCGTTTATCGCGCGTACCATAGTCGCCGTTACGTCTGTCCGTGACCTTAGGGTGGTTGACTGAGAGTAGGATCACCACGGGGGACTCTCCCGGCCAGGAGAGCACCACGTGCTACTTCTACTGTTCGGAAAAGACTGCAATCAAGATCGTTCCCACGAGGAACATTCGAGATCAAGTGAAGGATCTGAGAAATAGATAAATTTTGAAACAATAGAAAGACGTAAATAAAGGAAGAAAGAAAATTAAAACAGCTACTGTACACTTTACTATTTCTTTAGTTTAGCTTCCACACTACTCAGCGTTTTGCTGACGTGTTACACTCGTTACCTTTCAGGACCAGGTGTTGAGTAGCCAGGGTCAGCGGCTGCAGAGGACGCTGGGCCGAGTAGGGTCCAGTAGAGTTACCACTATTCTCTTGTACCTCTTTTTGGTTCCACTGTAGTGAGTAGTTCTTGTTACCGCTGTACTTTTCTTTACCTGCAGTTTCATATTATGTTATTAATGTTATTCTACTGTTGTGGTGGTATATACTGTAGTGGTTTCTTTCCTTACTGCTGTATTTTCTTACTGTTAGTTATATTCATGCTAAATGTGGGTTATTTTACTGCACTTTTGGTTACTTCCTCGTTGGACGACCAGGTCTTAGGATTAGTCGAGTCGGTCCAGTTCTCGTGTCTCGTAGGGACTCGGGAATCGGGTCGTTACAAGATGATGGTCCAGACGTCTGACCTTAGAACCAAACATCTTATAACCCTGTCAGAATTATTAATGACCCTAATTTCGACCTATTTTGCCTTGGATCTCTTCCCAACGGCTATAGAAGCCTTCCAACGGCTAGAAGAGGCTTCTAAACCCTTCTTAGGGCCTCTATAAATAGAGGAGGACCCTTGCTTTGTCACATACACCTTTATATCCTACTTCCACATGTATTGTGTCAAATTAATCTTGAGAATCAATCTTGCTCTCCAAACCTTAGTTTACATCTTGAGAGCATCTTCCCAGCTGTGCACCCGCTCTCCCGCCTACGAATACGAGAATGCCATAATGCTATCTTGTGGTTCACTTACCCCACGTGTAACGACCCGATTCCCGAGTCCCTACGAGACACGAGAACCGGACCGACTCGACAAATCCCAAGACCTGGTCGTCCAACGAGGAAGTAACCAAAAGAGCAGTACAATAAACCACATTCATCATGAATATAACTAACAGTAAGAAAATATAGCAGTAAGGAAAGAAACTACTACAGTACATACCACCACAACAGTAGAATAACATTCATAACATAATATGAACTGCAGGTAAAGAAAAGTACAGCGGTAACAAGAACTACTCACTACAGTGGAACCAAAAAGAGGTACAAGAGAACAGTGGTAACTCTACTGGACCCTACTCGGCCCAGCATCCTCTACAGCCGCTGACCCTGGCTGCTCAACACCTTGTCCTGAAAGGTAACGAGTGTAACACGTCAGCAAAACGCTGAGTAGAGTGGCAGCTAAACTAAAGAAACAGTAAAGTGTACAGTAGCTATTTTAATTTTCTTTCTTCCTTTATTTACGTCTTTCTATTGTTTCGAAATTTATCTATTTCTCAGATCCTTCACTTGATCTCGAATGTTACTCGTGGGAACGATCTTGATTGCAGTCTTTTCCGAATAGTAGAAGTAGCACGTGGTGCTCTCCTGGCCGGGAGAGTCCCCCGTGGTGATCCTACTCTCAATCAACCACCCCAAGGTCATGGACAAGCGTAACGGTGACTACGGCATGCGCGATAAACGCACAGGTAGCTAACCCGCACTGGCACGCGATCAGTCATTTCCGTTAACGGGTGCGCCCAAAGCACAGCACGGAACCAGTACAGGGCAGAGCCCTCTCAGTAACAGGGGTCCAACCTCTCCACAGTAACCAAACAGGGGCCTTGCCCCTCCATAGTCCACGCACCCTTGCCTGACTACCCTGTTTGCCCAGTGGGCCTAACAAGTCGGTGTAGGAGGCTAGCAGAACCCCGGGGCCCGTGGGGTAGCTAGTACCTCCCTACACTAGTAGCTCTCCTCGGTACTACGTACACGAGGGCTAGCAAGTCGGTACAAAGTGGCCAGTCCTGACCCCGGGTCCCTGGGGTGGCTGGCTTCGCTCTGCACTAAACAGGTACAGGTACTTCCCTTGGTACTACGTACCCAAAAGACAGCACACTACCACGTCTTTATTTCTCAGTTCCATTCCTTTCTCTTTCCAGGAGTTCCACTCCTAATTCCCTGTAGGGTTCCAGTTCTTTTAACTCAGCATATTCAGGTTTCACCTTTCCAGTTTCACGTTCATACATCCCATATTCTCAGACATGCTCATTTATTCATAACAGGTACCTGTTAAACCAATTTACAGGTAGCTATTATTTCCTTTCCACATTTTCCAAGACTGCAGTATTCATATATATCACTAGTTCTTCCCATCCTAGGATTCATGCCATACCCTAGTATCTATCATACAATCTAGTTTTCCAGCCCTAGGATTTATGCAACACCCTAGGATCTACCATTCATTCTAGTTTCTCATTCCTAGGATTCATGCAATATCCTAGGTTCTATTTATTGTTCCATAATTAATAGATTATACTAATAAACTTAAAAGCCGCTCTACCGGTTACAACAGGAGTACTGGGGTCGTGGTGGGAATCCCGCGTGCCTCCGTAACCCCCGAGACTGCAACGGAACGGGGTCCTATCACAAGGATCAAACACAAGGAGTCTCTCAAAATAGTATATAGCTACTATAGACGGGTAGAGGATTTAATTCCGAAAAGCACGCAACTCGAAATGCGGAAAACGGACTCCGAACGGGCCCTAAACGGGTCGAAAACGACGAAACAGTGTAAAATCAGATGTCTGGAACCTCTTCCAGATGTCTTAAAAAGTGGATCAGAGGTTACCTTTGTTCTGCGTGGTCACTCAGACGTCCAGAAGCCTGCGGGGGCGTCTGGCCTAGTTCCCAGACGTCCGATGGTTACCCAGGACGTCTGGAAGTCTCTCCCGTCGTCTGGCACCACTGCCAGACGTCTTATTCGTGCTGGATGGCGAATCCGAACCTACGCGTACCCATTTCCTCTCTCTCTTAGTACGGTCAGTCAAAGAAGAGGAAGAAAGACGGAAATAACTTACCTTTCAGACGTCTAGGAAGTCCTCCAGACGTCCTCCCCCAGACGTCTGATTCTGGAGAAAATTCCAGAATCAGGGCGCGACTCGCCCTCCGCTCGCGACGCTCGGCCACGCCGCGACTTGTCCGCCTGCTGCTCGAGCTGCAGCAGGCCTCCCACGTCACCCCGTGGCCGCTGCGCCCCCGCCAGCCGGCTCCCGCTGCCCCGGCAGGCTTGATCCCTCACGGCCGACGCCTCCTCCCTCGCGCAGCACCTCCTCCCGCACCCACCGCGGCTGTTGCCGCCACCGCTCACTCGCGCTCGCTCTCGCGCACCGGCTGGAAGGAGAAGAGGAAGGGGGCGTGGTGTTTTAAAGCCGCGCGGGGAGGAGAGAGAGCAGTCAGAGGGCGCATCCTGCGACCGCAGGAGAGAGGGAAAAAGAGAGGGAGAGAGATGCGCTCGCAGGTCTGCGCGGTCAGGCGCGCAGACGAAATCGTTGGTGTCGAAAAAACCGAATCCCAAACGTCTGGAACCCTGGAATGGGTTCCAAACGTCTGGACAGACATCTGGGCGACCTCCCAGACATCTTAAAAGACTTCTGAAGCCACGCGTTCGTAACAATATAACAAACTCAAAGGAAGTTTCGTCCCTGAAACTTGCGCTAACTAGGGTGCGGGAAAAAAGTCATAATAACCATAACAAACTCAAAGAGGACCGAAGCCGGTCCGAAAAGACGTACCTGCGAAGAGTTCCGGGTACCGCTCCCACATTACCGCCTCAGGCTCCCAGGTAGCCTCCTCGTACCGCTGGCTCCTCCACAAAACCTTTACCAGGGGCACTTGCTTTCGTCTAAAACTGCGGATGTCTCGATCTAGAATCTGCACTGGCCGTTCGGGGTAGGTCAGGTTGTCGTCCACCTCGATGCTCTCGTGACTCAGTACGTGACTGGGATCGGCTACGTACTTCCTGAGGTTGGACACGTGGAACACGTCGTGCACACCAGAAAGCTGCGGGGGGAGGTCAAGCCTGTAAGCAACGGGTCCAACCCGCTCCAGGACCTTAAAGGGCCACACAAACCTCGGCGCGAGCTTCCCTCTCACCCCAAACCGCTGCAGGCCCTTCATGGGTGAAACACGGAGAAAGACGTGGTCCCCAACCTCAAACTGCACCTCTCTGCGTTTCCGATCCGCGTAGCTCTTCTGTCTGCTCCTGACAGTGCGGAGTCACCTATGGGTCTGCTCGACTACCTCATGACTCTGCCGGATCAACCTGGGGCCAACCTCCCACTTGGTCCCCACCTCAACCCAACTCAAGGGTGCCGTACACCTCCCTCCGTACAGAGCCTCGTAGGGAGCCATGCCGATGCTCGAGTGATAGCTGTTGTTGTATGCAAACTCCGCCAGGGGCAGGTGTTCCTCCCAAGAGCCCCTCCAGTCCAGTACACAGGCACGCAAAAGGTCCTCAAGTGTCTGTATCGTGCGCTCAGACTATCCGTCCGTCTGGGGGTGGTAAGCTGTACTAAACCTCAACCGCATCCCCATGGCCTGCTGAAACTCAGCCCAAAACTGGGACGTAAAGCGAGTATCCCAGTCGGATACGATCTCCCGTGGAACTCCGTGTAGTCATACCACGTCGCGGATATACCTCTCTACCCACTGTGCTGGTCCCAAAGTGACTCGGATCGGCAGGAATTGTGCCGTCTTCGTCAGTCTATCCACAATTACCCAGACAGCGTCGTGCCCTCGCTGGGTAACAGGTAAGCCCACCACCAAGTCCATGGTGATGCTCTCCCACTTCCACTCTGGCACTGGAAGCAGCTGTAGCGGCACTGCAGGCCTCTGATGCTCGGCTTTCACCTGCTGGCACACTAAGCACTGCTGCACAAATTCACCCACATCCCGCTTCATCCCCCTCCACCAAAACTCGCGTCTCAAGTCGTGGTACATCTTCGTGTTTCCGGGATGTATGGTGAATCTGGAACCGTGTGCCTCAGTCAGGAGCTCTCTCAACAGCTCCTCGTCTCTGGGAACGCACAACCGTCCCCTCAAGCGCAGCACCTGGTCTGTGAAAGAGAAGTCCCCTAGGTCTCCTGATAGTACTCTGTCGCGCAAGGACTGCAAGTATGAATTGGCCATCTGTCCTGTGATGATGCGGTCTATCTGCTCTGACTTAGTCTGTCGTGTCACCGTCACTACCCCACACTACCCCCGTAACTCCAGGGGTCGCCAACTGCCCACCTCCTCCAAAAGGCTCCAACTCTGTAACTGTAAACTGGCCAAGTGTAAGGGCGCCTTACAGCTCAAGGCGTCAGCCACCACATTGGCCTTTCCTAGGTGGTAGGAGATGCTGCAGTCGTAGTCCTTCAGGAGCTCCAACCAACGTCTCTGTCTCATGTTGAGCTCCTTCTGATCAAAAAGGTATCTGAGGCTCTTGTGATCTATGAAAATTTCGAAGGTCTCACCGTACAAGTAGTGCCTCCAAGTCTTCAGCGCGAAGACAACAGCTGCCAACTCTAGGTCGTGGGTAGGGTAGGTATGCTCATGGGGCTTCAGTTGCCGCGAAGCGTAAGCGACGATGTGACCCCTCTGCATGAGCACACCTCCTAACCCCTTTAAGGAGGCGTCCGTGTACATAAGGAACCCGCCACTACTGTCAGGGATGGTGAGCACAGGAGCCGAAGTCAACCTCTCCTTCAGCTCCTGAAAACACGCCTCACAGGCATCTGTCCAAGTGAAGGGCACGTCCTTCCGGGTCAACTGTGTCATAGGACGCGCGATCTGTGAAAACCCTCTGATAAATTGTCTGTAGTAGCCTGCCAATCCCAGGAAACTGCAAATCTCAGTGACTGAACGCGGTCTCTCCCACCTGAGCACTGCCTCGACCTTGGCTGGGTCCACCGCCAAGCCGTCTCCAGAGATCACATGACCTAAGAAGGTCACCTCCCTCAACCAGAACTCACACTTGCTGTATTTGGCGTACAGCCTACGTCGTCTCAGAGTGTCCAGAACCATCCGCAAGTGCTGTCCATGCTGCGTCTGATCTCTAGAATAGATGAGTACATCATCTATGAAAACCACCACGAACTGGTCCAAGTACGGTCTAAAAACCCGGTTCATCAGATCCATAAAAGCAGCAGGGGCATTGGTCAGCCCAAACGGCATGACCAAAAACTCGTAGTGTCCGTACCGGGTGAGGAAAGCTTTCTTGGAGACGTCGGTCTCCCTGATCCTCAACTAGTGGTATCCCGACCTCAAGTCGATCTTGGAGAACACCGTGGCACCCTGCAATTGGTCAAACAAGTCGCCGATCCTCGGCAGCGGATATCTATTCTTGATGGTGACCCTATTCAGCTGTCGGTAGTCCACACAAAGGCGTAGGGTACCATCCTTCTTTTTCACAAACAGTATCGGGGCTCCCCAGGGAGACGCACTGGGCCTCACGAAACCCTTCTCCAAAAGGTCCTGGAACTGAGACTTAAGCTCTCGTAGCTCAAGCGGTGCCATCCTGTATGGCGCGGTGGAGATGGGACTAGTCCCTGGTACTAGTGAGATCTCAAACTCGATCTCGCGCTCAGGCGGTAGTCCTGGTAACTCGTTTGGAAACACGTCAGGGTACTCTCTGACCACCGGGATGCTCTGGAAGTCTGCCACAGGGCTGGGCTTTGCCACCACACAAGCTAGGAAGCCCTCACACCCCTGGCTCAAAAGTCTCGCCGCTCGAAATGCCGAAATGCACCTGAAGCCTCCGTCCACTGGCTGTCCGTGAAACTCGAAAGAAGGCAACTCCGGCATGGAGAAGACAATCTTCCTCTCAAAACAGTTTACCAAGGCATGGTAAGCGGACAGCCAGTCCATCCCCAGAATCACTCCAAAGTCCTCCATCTGTATCATAATCAGGTCAGCTGGCAGGCTATGTCCCCCGACGCTGACTTCGTAATCCGTGTACACCTCTTCGGCTACAAACAACTGACTACTCGAACCTCTGATTACTAACAGATTTTCTAACAGTGTATAATCCTGGTCCAAACTAACTGCGAAACTGGCTGCGACAAACGAGTGCGTAGCGCCGAAATCGAAAAGTGTGTAAACGAGTCTGCCGGAAACTGAAACCATACGCCCTTTAGCTCTAGGTGCGGACGAAGCAGCCACACTCTACGTCGGACGGGCAGGTGCTGGCCGGTACCCTCCTCGTGACTACTGTCCTCCCCCTCGCGCCTGGTAACCGCGGCCTCCTGCGCGCCCTCCAGTGCTCTACTCGGGAGGTATCTGCTGACCTCCTGCCCTAGACGGGCAGTCCCTCCTGATGTGGCCTGGCTGGCCACACTGGTAACAGAGGGGAACCCGACTCCCGCCCTCAGTGGGTCCCTGCTGTCGGCTGGGCGAGGGTCCGGTGCTGGCGACTGGCCCCTGTCAAGGGCCCCCAAAGGCCACTGATGGCCCTGCAAAACGTGACGACTCTCCTACGGATGCCACGTGTCTCCTTTGAGTTCTCCTAATACACCTAGTGTGACGGCGGAAATCTCGTTCCACCACCAACTCCCCTGTCGTACACTCGGAAGGGGGAGGAGGGGGTGGAGATGTGGGTGGAAGCCGAAATTCTTCTCGAACCACCTCTCGAATTAGTTGGACGAGGTCCGGAGACGGTATGCTTAGGAGAAGAGGAGGGGTAGTATGTACTCCAAGCCCGACACATCTGTCCCTCGGGCCTCGACCTCGGCCGCGCCAGCAGCCCACCTTCCTAGTTCCACGACAAGGCATCTCCTACAAGGAGACGTGAAACAAAACGGAACACGTTACTACGGAACGATACCTAACGGAAACGTCTAAGAGCTCATGTCAAAAGGTATGTTGTGGTGGCTACTCTAGTTGTAGACATGTAAATTGGTTATTTTCCAGTCAGTTGATTCACTTCTCGGGATGACCTTGCTCTAATACCTCTTGTAACGACCCGATTCCCGAGTCCCTACGAGACACGAGAACTGGACCGACTCGACTAATCCCAAGACCTAGTCGTCCAACGAGGAAGTAACCAAAAGAGCAGTAAAATAAGCCACATTCAGCATGAATATAACTAACAGTAAGAAAATACAGCAGTAAGGAAAGAAACTACTACAGTATATACCACCACAACAATAGAACAACATTCATAACATAATATGAACTGCAGGTAAAGAAAAGTACAGCGGTAACAAGAACTAATCACTACAGTGGAACCAAAAAGAGGTACAAGAGAACAGTGGTAACTCTACTGGACCCTACTCGGCCCAGCATCCTCTACAGCCGTTGACCCTGGCTGCTCAACACCTGGTCCTCAAAGGTAACGAGTGTAACACGTCAGCAAAACGCTGAGTAGAGTGGCAGCTAAACTAAAGAAACAGTAAAGTGTACAGTAGCTGTTTTAATTTTCTTTCTTCCTTTATTTACGTCTTTCTATTGTTTCAAAATTTATCTATTTCTCAGATCCTTTACTTGATCTCGAATGTTCCTCGTGGGAACGATCTTGATTGCAGTCTTTTCCGAACAGTAGAAGTAGCACGTGGTGCTCTCCTGGCCGGGAGAGTCCCCCATGGTGATCCTACTCTCAGTCAACCACCCCAAGGTCATGGACAGGCGTAACGGTGACTACGGCACGCGCGATAAACGCACAGGTAGCTAACCTGCACTGACACGCGGTCAGTCGTTTCCGTTAATGGGTGCACCTAAAGCACAGCACGGAACCAGTACAGGGCAGAGCCCTCTCAGTAACAGGGGTCCAACCCCTCCACAGTAACCAAACAGGGGCCTTGCCCCTCCACAGTCCGCGCACCCTCGCCTGACTACCCTGGTTTGCCCAGTGGGCCTAACAAGTCGGTGTAGGAGGCTAGTAGAACCCTGGGGCCCGTGGGGTAGCTAGTACCTCCTTACACTAGTAGCTCTCCTCGGTACTACGTACACGAGGGCCAGCAAGTCGGTACAAAGTGGCCATTCCTGACCCCGGGTCCCTGGGGCGGCTGGCTCCTCTCTGCACTAAACAGGTACAGGTACTTCCCTTGGTACTACGTACCCAAAAGACAGCACACTACCACGTCTTTCTTTCTCAGTTTCATTCCTTTCTCTTTCCAGGAGTTCCACTCCTAATTTCCCGTAGGGTTCCAGTTCTTTTAACTCAGCATATTCAGGTTTCACCTTTCCAGTTTCACGTTCATACATCCCATATTCTCAGACATGCTCATTTATTCATAACAGGCAGCTGTTAAACCAATTTACAGGTAGCTATTATTTCCTTTCCACATTTTCCAAAACTGCAGTATTCATATATACCACTAGTTCTTCCCATCCTAGGATTCATGCCATACCCTAGGATCTATCATACAATCTAGTTTTCCAACCCTAGGATTCATGCAACACCCTAGGATCTACCATTCATTCTAGTTTCTCATTCCTAGGATTCATGCAATGTCTTAGGTTCTATTTATGGTTCCATAATTAACAGATTATACTAATAAACTTAAAAGCCGCTCTACCGATTACAACAGGAGTACTGGGGGCGTGGTCGGGAATCCCGCATGCCTCCATAACCCCTGAGACTGCAACGGAACGGGGTCCTATCACACGGATCAAACACAAGGAGTCTCTCAAAATAGTATATAGCTACTGTAGACGGGTAGAGGATTTAATTCCGAAAAGCACGCAACTCGAAACGAAGAAAACGGACTCCGAACGGGCCCTAAACAGGTCGAAAACGACGAAACAGTGTAAAATCAGACGTCTGGAACCTCTTCTAGACGTCTTAAAAAGTGGATCAGAGGTTACCTTTGTTCTGCGTGGTCTCTCAGACGTCCAGAAGCCTGCGGGGGCGTCTGGCCTAGTTCCCAGACGTCTGATGATTACCCAGGACGTCTGGAAGTCTCTCCCGTCGTCTGGCACCACTGCCAGACATCTGATTCGCGCTGGATGGCGAATCCGAACCTGCGCGTACCCATTTCCTCTCTCTCTTAGTACGGTCAGTCGAAGAAGAGGAAGAAAGACGGAAATAACTCACCTTTCAGATGTCTGGGAAGTCCTACAGACGTCCTCCCTGCCGTCTGGTTGTAAGCCCAGACGTCTGATTCTGGAGAAAATTCCAGAATCAGGGCGCGACTTGCCCTCTGCTTGCGACGCTCGGCCGCACCGCGACTCGTCCGCCTGCTGCTCGAGCTGCAGTAGGCCTCCCACGTCACCCCGCGTCTGCTGCGCCCCCGCCGGCCGGCTCCCGCTGCCCTGGCAGGCTCGAGCCCTCACGGCCGATGCCTCCTCCCTCGCGCAGCACCTCCTCCCGCAACCGCAGCAACTGTCGCCGCCGCCGCTCACTCGCGCTCGCTCTCGCGCACCGGTTGGAAGGAGAAGAGGAAGGGGGCGGAGGTGGTGAGAGTGAGGGAGGGGGCATGGTGTTTTAAAGCCACGCGGGGAGGAGAGAGAGCGGTCAGAGGGCGCAGCCTGCGGCCGCAGGAGAGAGGGAAAAAGAGAGAGAGAGAGATGCGCCCGCAGGTCTGCACGCTCAGGCGCGCAGACGAAATCGTTTGTGTCGAAAAAATCGAATCCCAGACGTCTTAAAAGACATCTGAAGCCGCGCGTTCGTAACACCGCGTTGCCTGCCAATACACTTCCATCAAAGGGAAGTTTCTATTGCCTATAGTAGCTAGATTTAATCTTACTTTGTGGCTCTATAGGGTATTATATTATTGTCTTTATTTTGGTATTCACCTTGTAAATTCCTGTCTCTCACACGATAAAATACTCCTCGTGAAGAGGAGAGGTTTGAGTTACGCTACCCTTGTTTAAGTAGTGTGGTTGTAAGAAGTTGTAATACCCTCGTTGAAGTAGTACGTTAATGGATTTAATCAACTAGGTCGATCGGGAAATCCTAAGTTAAGAGGCTTAAGTAATGATTTTGACCCAAGTTTGGATTTCCACCTAAAAATTCTTTGTATACTTATGATTGATTGATTGTGTGAGATTATTTATTATTCTTTCATTTTATTTTATTTATCACGTAAATCTCACCCTCATATTAGAACCTACACCTACAGTTAGATTTAACAAAAACCCATTTAGCAATGCAATGAATAAGCTCACTATCAGCAAACAGAAGATAAAAAGTCTCAACCAAAGGAGCAGCAAGACAGTAAGAACATTTAAAGGGCAAAGGAATCCCCAACTTTAAGATCTGATCATTGACAAGAAGCCTCTTGTTCAAAACATGCCAAGAAAGGAGAGTAAGACAGAGAAAGCTTGAGATTCCACAAGTCCTGAAAGGATGACTAGATAGGATAACTCCTGGAAAGAATATCATAGACCAAAGCAACATAGAAGTCCACAGAAGATGAAGGGGACCAACGAGGCACATCTTTTGATTATCTGGGCAAACATTGTTGCTCTTTTGACGGATGTGTGGAGGTAATAACATTAGTAGAGCTTTAGCAAGAGGATTAGAAAGGACATCTTTGATTTTGACGGATGCTGGAGAGGAATCTTAAGGAAGGAAGTCTTTGAGAGAAGAATTTGCTAATTAAATATCCACCCAGAAATCGATATTTCCTTCGTGAACTTCCCAGTTAATAAGATGACGTAAGATGACGCAACTCAAAGAAGGCTTCACAGAGGAGAGTATCTCTTCTGGGAAGGGCAAGCTGGATAGAGGATCCATAAAGATTTTTAAAAAGATTGCTGACCAAAGAGTCCCAAACATAATATTTCAAGTCATTTTCATCCTAAGGGTTTTAATGAAAAGATTGAGATTTTGAATACCAAGACCCCCATTCTTGGTTGGCTTAGAGATAGTTTCCCAAGCTATCGGCCTCCAAAAGAAATTAGCAAACATGAACTATAATTTTTTATAGATAGCCTTTGAAACTTTAAGAATCGAGAGAATATGAATAAGCATAAAGGACATAACATGCTTGATTAGAAGATCACACTAGTAGAAAAAAAGCATAAATTGGCTTTCAAAATCGATATCTTGGAATGGATTTTATCAACAAGGCCATTGAAATAACTTATCTTCGATTTTCAAAGGAAAATGATACAGCCCAGATAAGTGAAACGAAACGCACCCAACCAATATCCCCACAAAAGTCATTCTAAATATGACATTCAATGTGAATATCCTTGTAACTAAGAAAATAGCATTTTTAGGGAAACATAGTGGTATAAATGAGAGGGTTGTAAATATTACGAGAGACGTGTACAATTTAAAGAAGGATAGAAGAAAAAAAACTATTAATCATTTTTAATATTACAAAAGTACTACTCTTAATTTAATTAGAATCATAATCACCAGATATTATTAACAAATCATTTCTATTACATGATAAGGACCGTTTCCAAGTATTAATTGGTCATATATATATATATATATATATATATATATATATATATATATATATATATATATATATTCCCCCACCTTAGCTACGTGCCATGCGAGTTAAATTTCCTGTGCACGAAGATGTACCCACATCAAGTGGTTGCCTATATATAATAACGTGTGGCGTCCACTTCGGACTTCGGCCATCCTGCCATCACTTTCGTTTGCCAAAGTCTGCAATAAGCACCTCCTGCAACATGATGCGAAGTTTTTCGTTCTTCTCCTGCCTCCTTCACTTGCCTAGTAATTGATGCTTTTTTAAATGTTTATTTGGTGTAAGATGTGTTTATAACTCGCAGTTCACTTTTTTTTCTCTTTGATTCTTACTTGAGAAAATATTTACCTTACCGTATCTCAAATAGGAGACATGGTAAGAGAGACCCGTTGATGGATTTTGTTAAATCAAACAAAATAAATTATATATGGGTATTGCCAATGCACATTTATTTTCACCAAGTTGAACAAAAATTTTGGTTGAGACCGCCTCGAGTTTCTTGAGAGTAGATTGACCTTGCCTCAAAACGATAATGAGTCGAATATACAGTACTTAGACGAGAGACGCATTACTAAGGATAAATTAATCATTTTAAATAAGCTAGATATTTCCATATCTAATAATATTGTAACCAAAATAGAGCATAAGTTTAGATTTGGATCAAATGTAATTCTTTCTTTACAATAATTTTTGAGAATTAGACATGAATCCAAATTGAAACGAAAAATTAGCATGAATATAGATCAAATACGAGCAGGAGATGTAATAAATATGAGTCAATATTGTATTAAACATCAGCATGTTAGTAGTTTGAATTTATTTTTCAAAAGATGCAGGCACAAAAGAAAATATAAAAATTAATATATTTTGTAATACAGTAAATGTAAAATTATTAAAAATTATTTTATATTGTTGTTAAATTAATTTAAATTATTTTATATTAATATGTTACGTCAACGTATTATAAAATACTTTGTAGGATATATTTTTATATATTTTAATCTTTTTAAAAATAAAAAAAATAGAAAGAAACAGAAAGTGAATGTAATCTTTATATTTAAATATGTTGCAAAAGTTCTCGATTTAGCTGCATTTGACATGTCCTGGGTTAGGGGTCATTTAAGTTGGTTAAGTTAAGCAGGAAGATATCTGTTCGGTGAGTTTGCAAAGATTGTTGCATTTATAATAATCAGTGCGCTGATATTTTAATATAAATATATTTTAACACATATTAATACGGTGAAGTAAAATAAAAATGATAGTACGGAAGGAGTGAAGTGGATAAGTATGTGGTACTTAGTAACGGCAGGGTAGCGGGGTTGTTCTGAGGAGTGGGGGAGGGGATATGGAGGGGCCATGCATTCACGTGGGCACGAGGGCTGTTCCGATTGGTTTCCATGCAACGCATCCGTACGACTTCCACGTGAAGGTACCGCCCACTTGACCTTAGTAGCCCCTCTCTCTGTCTCTCTCTCTCTCTGCAAGTGGGTACTGCAGTGGTTGTGGTGCACCCCTTCCTTTGGCAAATTGGGCTCATGGGGGGTGGTGACGGACAGTTGGATTTGGAGGCACGCACCTTGCAAGTTGCATTGTTCTGCCAAATCAACTCCATCATTGCATCCACTGTTCTGCATTATTATCATTTACGGATTAGATATTGACGTTGCACCGCTTTTGTTTCCAGGGGTTTTACATGATATATGATCAATACCCTCCCGGTCTTTTTTATGCGTTAGTGGGCAGGTCCGCGTTTCGAGATGGAAACCGTATTATGATCGATAAAAAAGTATAAAAAATATAGATATATAATATAATCTATTAAATCATTTAACATGGGTATAATTTTTTTGATTTTAATAATTAAAATATTAATTTATCTTTAGTAATAGGATAATAACATATAATTATTTTTTAATTTTTTCTATACATATTATATATCATCTCTACGATAATTGTGGAAGAAATTAAAAAAATGAAATTACTTAAAAATTAACAAAGCTACGTGTTCAAGCAAATTTTTTTATTATGACACAGCATCTAAATGCTATGGCTTTCTGAATAACCACTAAAACTGTCAAAGGTAATAGAAAATAATACATGATCTTTATGTTAATTTCTCTCATATATATCGTATATAATATGTATAATATATACGAGAGAAATTTAAAAAAATAATATTAATTAGAAATTACAAAAAAATATGATTTAAAGTAAATGTTTTATTAAATACATAACAACTAAACGTTATGACTATCTAAATAATCACTAAACTTATGAAAGTATAACTCCATTCATTTTTTTTAAGATAAGAATATCTAACTTCTCAAAATTATCAACCAACCCAAGCCTACTAAATTTAGACTTCATACAGACCTGTGAGTGAAAAAAAAAAAAGACTTCATACCAATTAACGTATTTGCGTGTTCCATGGATAAATTGCTCGTCGAGAGAGAGAGAGAGAGAGAGAGAGAGAAGGATACGGAGGAGAGAGGTCGGGAGTGGTCTCGTGGGGAAGACAGAGATGGAGAGAGGAACAGAGGACAGGGGTGGGTGGGAATTTAAGTTGGAAGGAAAGGGAGACGGGAAACGGTGAAGAGCGAGTGGGTAGGCGAAGGTCGGTGTGATGGGGACTGAGAAATGTTTGATCGAACTCACTTTAGTGTACAGTAGAGATTACAAAAAAACAAAAAACGAGCGTCATAAGTTATGGCGCATAAATGTGAGTCAAACATAACGCAATCATGCATCTATTGATATATAAATGTCAAAATACTATATATGGGCTAGTAAATTAATTCTCTAAAAATATATTCATGAAGGAGTTATTTGGGTAGAGAAATGAAACAAAAAAATACGAAAAAATAATAAAAAAATAAAATTAGAAAGAGAATTGATTATATTTTTTACTTTTGATAAAAAATTAAAATTAAATTAGATATCCAGGAGAATAAAATGTGACATCCTGAAATTATAAGAAATAAAAAGTAAAAATAAAATAATTCTACTGCTAAGGAAATTTTTTTTTTTATAATAAAATATTTAATTTCAAAATTCAAAGTGCTGAACAGGAAACTAAACTCTTAACTTTGATAAACAAACAACCCCTACGGACCATTTGGTTTCAGAAATTACAAAAAAAGGAATTACAAGGGGAATCGAGGAGAAATGAAATTGGAGGAGGAATAAAGTACTCTTTTGCTTTGATTGTAAGTGTGGTTTTGTCGTGGAATTGTTTTAGGTAATTCCTTGTTTGTAGGAACAGGAGTGTTTCTTGGAATGAAAAGGAGGAAGATGTGTTTGTTTGGAATAAAGAAGTTGAGGTATACTTGTTTGGATAATTAGGTAGTTAGGAATATGTAGTTGGATAAATTTGTCCTTGTTAATTTATTTATGTTGCTTACGATGCTGAGGTTTTTAATAATTTACTTATATAGTATTAGTTTGCATAGGATGAGTATATCTATGGGGACCTTGCACATGACTTTAATTTCAAATTAAATTTTATATTTGTTGAAGTAATATCATATTATTTGTACTTCATTAATAAGGAATTGTTAATTACTTTCATGAAGAAGACATGATTATCAATATTTGATAATGTAACATACAATTATATAGTACGTTTCATATATGAAGTCTGAGAATTTAAAAAGATCATATGGTTTATTTTTTAACAAGTATATACACATAATGCAACTTAGGTCATGATTAATGTCATTATTTGAAAACGATGAACTACCAATTTTTTTTAATCAGCTTTGTCAACTCGACTTAGGATCCTTTATTTTTCTTATGCTACGTTGAGATGTCTTTTTGTGAGGTAGTCCACCATATATTGCTATTGGGAGTTTCATTGCTTTGGTAAAATATAATAAATAATACTTAGGTGAATCAGTTTCTCCAAGTTATCTTGTAATTGCAATGAATAGCTGCACAAGCCAAGAAATAACGATGTTTATTCCATTTTCTTTTCCTTTCATCAGTACAAGTGGAGAATGTTACAGATGCAAGATTTTACAGGCCACTTCGTTGCACAGCTGAAACTATATGCCATTCCCTTCTTCGGAAATTGTTTTATATATATACACTTATGTTGTTTCCAAACTCGTCGAGGGATTTCCACAGAGCTACAAGTATCCCCCATATAAAGGTGGACACTCCATGTGATATTGAGGCTTCGACTCAGGTAAGATGATATGAATCCGACATTTGCCACAATTAGCCTTGCGATACTCTTTTCATCTCATGAAGTGTACCTGCACATGCCATACAAGACTTTGTTACTTCTCCAAATTGATGCAAATAATTAAAAAATCTAAAGCTATCTATTATATATGGAAGCTAATAAGGTACCACATGTATGCCAAATCATGTATTCTCATACAATTGTTCTAAGTAGGACACATGCATTGAAAACCAAATAGGTATTTGCATTGACAAAATAAAATTGGTAGACATCATATATATGTGCTTAGAGAAGCTCCCCATGGGGTGGGATGTATGATAGTTAAGAAGAGTTGTTATCATCACATGAAAACCTGCATTGCTACAAAGAATTAAACATTGTGAGTTGACAAGTGCACACCTGATTGCAGTTATTGAAAGTAGATAATAGTTAACCTATTTGCAGCTACTCAAATTATATAATACTTGTATGTTGATACTGAATAGGAAAAAGAACTACAAATGTTCACTTAACAGACTTGGATGGGGGCTACAGTTGTGAAAAGGAAAATAAGGCTTAGGTTGTTCAACATCTGTGAGACATATTCACGAGGATTTGTTTCCATTATCACAAGGTTATAGACAAACTTTTTTTACCTTTACAACATGATTTTCACATGTAGGGGTTGTGTAGAATTGCTTCCATCCATCCAACCATGAATATGAGAATGCAAGGGTTGTTGGAAAATCAAAATCTATGTTAAGATCGAGACATCAAATACTTTTAAGATATTTGGGAGTTGGTCCAGACGTCTTGTTAGACGTATGGACGCATTTCCAAATGTCTGGAAATAAATTTTGGTGTGCGTACAATCGTGAGTCTGCGCGCGTGCCCCGCACAGACTGCAACCCGCCACCCTCTTTTCTTCTCTCTCTTCCCTCATCGTCCTGCGGACACCTCCCCCACACCTTCAAATACCCCTCCCCTCTCCCTCGTTCACCACTCCACCGACTCCTCCTTCTTCCAGCGTAAGCACGAGAGAGAGAGAGAGAGCGAGGGCAGCAGCTACTGCCGGGTGCATGCGGAGAGGAAGAAGTGCAGCGAGAGGGAAGAAGAGGGAGAGCGTGCGAGGAAGAGAGAGAGCCTACCGAAGCAGCTCGAGGCCGGCCGACGTGCACGCGGAGGGCCATCGTGTGGGGGAGATCTCCCCTGGTGCTACTGCAGCTCGAGCAACGGACGAGCGGTTGCGTGGCGAGCTCACGCGCAGCGGGAAGAAGGCGAGGAGGTTCTGATTCTGGAAAATTTTCCCAGAATCAGACGTCTGGACCTACGTCCAGACGACGCGGGCGACGTCTGGAGGGAGCTCCAGACGTCTGAGTGGTACGAAATTTCTCCCCTACCTCCTTTTTGCGGATACAGCCATGCAGGCCATTCCGCCGTAGTGTTGAGACGTGTCGTGATGAGGAAGCTTTTGTCACGCATGCAGGTTTCGTTTCGGGAAGGCACGAGGACACGCCCTCCCACACAGATCAGACGTCTGGGCACAGCACCAGACAGCGGAGAGCGTCTCCAGACGTCTGGAGAGGTGGTCGGATGTCTGGAACTGGGTCCAGATGATTTAGCAGGATTCCTGAACGTTTGAGGAGCAGCGCAGAGTCAGGTATGACCTGGACTACTTTTTAAGACATCTGGAAGGTGTTTCAGACATCTGATTTGAGTCAGAATTGTCGTTTTTGACTCGTTTAGGATCTGTTCGAGGTTCGATTTCCACATTTAAGATTCTATTCTTCTCAGAATTAGTTCTTCTACTTGTTTAAAATACTTGTATCCTATTCTAAGTGGTTCCTTGTGATTGATCCTTGTGTTAGGATCTCGTTCTGTTGCAGCTTTAGGGGTTGCGGAGGCACGTGGACCTACCGAACACGCCCCCATTACTCCCGATTTTGTGGGTAGAGTGGCTTCCTTTAGTTATTTACCAACATTAATGCATCTCTAAGATGAATGATATCCTAGGGTATGGTATGAATCCTAGGACCTGAAAACTAGATTGGATGATAGATCCTAGGATATGGCATGAATCCTAAGACTTGAAAACTAGATTGAATGATAGATCTTAGGGTGTGGCATGAATCCTAGGAACAGAAACACTGAAACAATGTCTTGAATACCTAAATTGCAGTCTTGGATAAGTAGATAGAATAATGATAATTGCCTGAAATTGGATAACAACTGCCTGTGAAATATAGAGTATTGCTGCTAGTAATTGCTACATGTAATTCCTGTTGTTTGGAAATTAAATTTGAGCTGCTTGTATATAAATTGATATCAAATGATTGAAAACACGAGCTACATGTGAATGAACTGAAATGATGAAACCTAATATGGTATGACCTGAGAAATATGAGCATGAACCCTATGAGGAATTAGGAGTAGAACTCCTGGAAAATAAATAAAATGGAACTAGGAAAGTGGATGGGGAAGTGAGTTGATCCTTGAGTACGGAGTACCAAGGAGAGCGACTGTCCCCCTATTTAAGTGCAGAGCAGAGCTAGCCGCCCCAAGGACTCGGTGTTAGGTCTAGCCACTTTGTACCGACTTTTGACCCTCACGTACACAGTACCAGGGAGAGCTACTAGTGTAGGGAGAGAGCTAGCCATCCCACGGGCCCCGGGGTTCAGCTAGCCATCCTACACCGACTTGTTAGGCTCACTAGGCAAACCAGGGTAGTCAGGCGAGGGTGCGTGGACTGTGGAGGGGCAAGACCCCAGTTTGGTTACTGTAGAGGGGCTGGACCCTTGTTACTGAGAGGGCTTTGCACTATACTGGTTCCGTGCTGTACTTTGGACGCACCTGTTAACGGAAATGACTGACCGCGTGCTAATGCAGGGTAGCTACCCATGTGTTTATCGTGCATGCCGTAGTCACCGTTACGTCTGTCAGTGACCTTAGGGTGGTTGACTGAGGGTAAGACCACCACGGGGGACTCTCCCGGCCAGGAGAGCACCATGTGCTACTTTTACTTTTCGGAAAAGACTACAATCAAGATCGTTCCCACGATGAACATTCGAGATCAAGAGAAAGATCTGAGAAATAATTCAAGAAAGAGTAAATAGAGAAATAAAGAAAGAAATTAAAAATAACAGCTACTTGTCCACCTTTACTGTTTTCTTAGCTAGTTGGTTGCCACTCTACTTAGCGTTTCGCTAACGTGTCACATTTGTCACCTTTTTCAGGACCAGGAGTTGAACAGCCAGAGCCTGTGGTTGTAGAGGGTGCTGGGCCTAGTAGAGCACAGTAGTTGTACTTATTGTACTGTTTTTCTGTAGTCGTGAGTATTTCTGTTTCACCTTGTACTCTTTATTTGTAAACTCCATATTTCTGTACCTGTTTTTAATTCTCTACTGTTGTGGTGGTATGTACTGTAGTGGTTCTTTTCTTTACTGCTGTACTTTTGTTACTAGTAGTTACTTGCATGGTGAATGTGGTTTATTTTACTGTTTTTTGGTTACTTTCTCATTGGACGACTGGATCTTAGGATCAGTCGAGTCGGTCTGATTCTCGTGTCCTGTATGGATTCAGGAACCAAGTCGTAACAATCTAGCTACTCGCTTATCTCCACTTTCTTCTACTAAGGAGGAGAATAGCATCGGCTTCCATTGTCCATGCATACCATCAATTTGTCATCTTATCATGCAAATACATTGGCACTTAAGTCATCATATTGAATTCACACTAAGCATATCATGCAAAGGAAATGTTATTTTAAAACAACTACATTACTACTTCTTAATCATAAAATCCAATAGTTTTGAAACAAGCTACCAATAATCCACTCATGCATGGCAAGTGAAATGAAATCGTAAATCGATAAGAGTACACATGACAATAACATCTAAAGGGTGACAATACTACTACCTAGAACCTATAAGATACTTGAAATAAACCATGATAAAAAACTAGGACAACAGCCTTAAATCCCATAATCTATTTCGACACGCTTTCTCAACCACGATGACAACTGCTCCCTATCATGAATAATCTATTGGAACACCACTCACTGAGCCTCATTTGTGAATAAGTCTGCAAGAGTTATTAAGTCATCTATCGAGATCATTGGAAGTCTGCTCATCGACAACCCCAAGCCCTCGTTGTTCTCAACATTCAAATTGGGCCTCTATGGCATGGAGATATGGTAGTTGACAAATTTCCTTAACAGTGAGTTTGTCTCCACAATACAGAAAACATAGCCTTTAGAGACATTTGATTTTTGCTACTATAGGCCTTCTATTTGTCGCTATACCAAATTAGTGACGCTTAAAATAAATGCCACTTATTTACCACCTTTGTTTATGTTAATAAAAGGTTAAAGGCAATTATACAATTGTCATTAAATCATTGATATTAGTACCACTTTAATTGATACCATTAACATTGCTAATAATCTTGTTTAATGACAATTTATTTAGTATTATTTCACTTTATATTAGTAAAAATTTAATTGGCACCATAAGTGTTGCTATATACTTCATTTAATGATATTTATTTATGCCACTAAATCTCCACTATTCATTTTCTTTAATGATGCTTTGTTTTGCTATTTAATTGCCACTATTGATATTATTTAACAACAATTATTTATATATCTAAATTTTTACTATAGATTTATTTTAATGACGTTGTCTTTTGACATTAAATTGTCATTATTGATTTACTTTAGTAACGCTTTCTTTCGCCATTTAATTGACATCGTTGATTCACTTCATTGATGCCATGTTGTACCACTTAATTGCCACTATTAATATTCTTTAGTGAGAATTTCTTTTTAACAAGCCCAAAACATAGGGCCTTGGTTACCCCAATTTTATTAATTCCCCAATAGTAAAGTATAATAAGTCCACTTTAAGAGAATACATCATAAAATAAGAGAAAACATAAAAAAGTAGCAACAACCTCGACCACCAAAATAATCTCCCCTCAATGGTGATACAATGAAAGAAAAGAAAAATACAGGAAAAAATTGAAAATACAATTGAAAGAAAATGTCTATTATGTCCATCGAGATCTCCTGAAAAGATATCATTACTAATCATAGCTGCCATTGCATTCTAATCTTCCATGACAATTTTAATTTGACCATGAACAAGCTCCTTTGTCCTTAAAACTTTCATGCAGCTACTGTGAAATCAGAAACAAAAGCAAAAACTAGATTAGAAAGCTTTAGCGATAGCGATCTCAAGAATTTGTGCAAAGCAATAACATATCAGCCTATTAGGGAACTAGTACAAAGAGAGACAAAAAAGGAATTGGAGAAGTGGAAACCTGAGTTAGGAGAGAGTTCAAAGAGCAATAATACCATGGTGGAAGCAATTACAAAATGACCCTCAAATATGGAAGGCTTGAGGGAGGCAAAGAATCAAGTTGCTACTAGCTTTGCTTTGGAGGGCATCGTCATGAATGAATTCAAGCAATGGAATGAGTCATATGGGGAAAGAGGCTTAAGAAAGAAGCAACAACTAACTTATTCCTTGTAAGGAGCATTTAAGAGCCCCATACAAATGTTCAATTCAAGCAATGAATAGGATGGCGGTTCACTTATGAAAATATGAAAACTGTACACATCTAGAATCTAGACCTGGAATAGTGGAGTGGGGGAGTAGAAGATAACCTATTTCATCTATCAATTGTGTGCATTTGTCACAACCTATAGTTATATATACATCATCGTTATAGTTGTAGATACTTATGTTTTATTTGAGAGTAGTAAGTACATAACTGCACTGTAACAAGAATGAGTTTTTCCCCTCCATTTTCCCCTTAAGCTTGTACCCTATTTAGATGTACTCCAAATCTATTTCTTGCGGTAAACAATCCATTAAGCAAGGCATAATTCGAAGCCAATGATGCCTCAATTCTTCATTTCTTTTTTTGAAAGGAGAAAAAATTTCTCCTAAACCATCAACTAGAATCGTCTTCCATTGAACAAGACATCATTCCAATATCCTCATCAAGTTCGATTAGTATCCTTGAATGGTTCTCAATAGCTCCCATTATGTCAAATCTTGATTTATTCTTGTGTTTCAATATACCTATTGCAGTTTATCTCACAAAAATAAATAGAATGCACTATCCCATGCCCCATCTGATGTCAATGTGCATATCTTTACCAATGGAAGATCCCATTTACTCCATAAAATTCAGATCAAGGTATTATAAAACAAAATCTAACATGCAAGCATGACGTTCAAATTAAGATCATCTTTGAGAAGCAACGTCAAAGTTCAAAATTATTCACAAATCAATGCTTTTACTTTAAAAACAGTCTCAAAGTACTTGCCTTCCAAATGACGTAATGGACCTTCATTATTATTGGAGACATCTTCTTGCACCCCTGTACCTGATGAAACGATCTCAAGGCCATGCTGGTTATTGTCCTATGGAAGACATTGAAGACCAATGATTTTCGAAATCAAATGATACAAAATAAAGTTATTTTTAAGCCAAATGTTACAAAATCAATTATTACAAAATAAAACAAAATAAAATCAACATTGATGAAGTGCTTAGTTCCAAACTTTTCATATTTCATAAAGCAGTGTCTCTAAATCCAATGAGTCTCTCATCAACCTATGAGCATAAGTCAACCACATTGGAGGAAAATTAAATAAATTGAGTAGTTCAAAAACAATAGCACCACAAACCAATTCTTTCAGTCGACGAGAATGAACACAAATCAAATTGGATACTTAGAAAGTTCTCATTTTCAAGTCTAGATCACTCTTGTTTCAATCATTTTGTTTATGGTTACACTAAGATCTCATAACACTCAAAAGAAGATAAGACATACTATGATATTTAAGAGGTTAGAAACAATTTGATCGTGATCATTATGTTTGTCATTACATTAAAAGACTGAGATCCTAGAGCTTCAATAGAGAATTTTGACTTAGACTAACAAATAAAGCCACTTCCACATATGTCTCAAAAAACTAAACAATTCGAACTCATCCTAGGAAAAATGCTGCCTCAAAATAAGGATATAGGAAACTAGTTTCTACTTATAATTCAAACTTACCATGGATCAAACAACAGGTAGAGGTGATGCAAAGTGGCCAATTCAAGGCAAAAAAGTTACTAAAACATAAACTACATAATCTATAGTGAAAGAATCAGCCTTAAAGAAGCTAAATAGCCAAGATACAAACAAAACACTACTCATTTCTCTGTATAACATCTAAAATGCATTAAAGTGAAATAAGGCATCCATTGTTTTGAAAGAAGGAAAAATGGGAACAACTATATTCTTAGATTACAACGAAAGAACAAAGAATAAAGACTGAAAATGAAGGAACAACAACAATGACCCTAATAGAAATCTTTGGGCATATATAAATAATTCATGAGCATGGATCAGATTAGGACCTTTTCTACAAACTATCCAAAATGCCTTAGCATAGGGCCACTATCTTCTATCAACAATAGGGTAAATGGAATTGTTGGATTGGTTAATGCTAAACAACAACAATAAGGAGATCTTTTTACCTAATTGTCATAAACTTGTTTGTTCCAAGTTTAGCTCAAAAGAGTCTCAAGTCAAAAGGATTAGAAAGGCTATAACCTTCACTTGCAAGCTTCTCAAGGACTTTCTTAAATGCACCTTGGCTCATCTTCCTAATTGCTATTCACTCTTTTCACCTTGAATCTACTTAAAAGGAAGACTGAAAATAAGTACTTATATTATAAATGTATAGATGTCATGAATGCCTTACTTTTTTCTTCATGAAGAGTAGTATCTGATATGCATAGGTTAATTTCCTCTTTAAAACTAAAAAAGATAAAACCACTATTTAACATTAGGGGTTTTTATGTGAAAATCAAATCTGGTACGATTCATTTCTTCAAGGTGGTAGATGGTAAGAGAGGGAGGTCTCATAGAGTTTTAGCTTTGGTATTTCAACTCATACCTATACCACATCCCGCAACACCTTGTGAACTCAACATTTGTCATATGATTGCTTTGCGAGGAAAAAAATTGCTTCCATGTTATGTATATCTAATTATGTTTGATTAAGTTTTCTACTATTGCATTTGGATACAAAATTGGATTAAAACCATCTATGACATTGAAGACTTACATCTTGGTGGTCTCCCACACTTCCATATCATAAATTGCATACACAATTGTATTCCACCATTTATGGTGTACTTTAAGCTACATGCATCGTTCATTCTCTAATGTTTCTCATAATTCACTTGTTTTTCTACCATTTACTTGGAGGAGGAGGTGTACCACTCCACACAATCATTCTTATTTTAGATAAGCTAGAAAATGTATATGAAGCACTTGCCAATCATGTAGTTTCTAAGATGCATGATGAGATATTGTCCAAAAGAATTTTTTGGCCTAACAAATGGAAAGGGTTGCTTGTGGCATCTAGATTTCAGAAAATGCTAACTACTAGTTTTTCTAGCAATAGCAAAGAAGAAAGGACTATAGTTCACAATTCTATATAGGGGGTGTCCCAAATGAACCCTATAAGTGAGTCTAAGATGCTTCTTAAGTGTATGTGTGGTCACCTAAGAAAAATGCTGAATAGGTATGCTTATTTTTTGTACTAAAGACTAAAATGTGTCTTCTAGCCAAGAATTTCCTTCTAGTTAGAATTGCCAGAGGCACAATCCATTGTTTCTTATATCTGAACTTTGTTGATCCAACCAAGTTCTTGATTTTCAAGATTATAGAAAACTAACTTGTTTGTTAGAACTAGATTTGTAGATTAAAGAAATTAAAGAGGTCAAAATTGCCTACATATATGGAAACAATCTGCCATTTTTCCTGGAGCTAATATAATCTATAGTTGTTAGAACACTAGGTCCCAAAGGGAATCTATGCTATTTGTGTCAAATAAAATTACCTTGATACCCTTTTTAAAATTAAAAGTTATCTTGATCCATCAATGAACTTTTGTGTAGCCTTTATTCGTGTTAAACAAGTGCATGGTGATTCTCCAGTGTAATAATCCAAAACGAAAACCTCTTTGGAGCTTTAAGTTGAAAAGTTGTATAAGTTATCTTGATCCATTGGGTGTGTCATTTCTTGTAGGGTGTTGTGAATTCTTTAGTTTATGGTTGCACAAGTTCATTTTGTAGGCTTTTGCCAATATGCTAATAACATATTCCTCATATGCATCATACTAAGTTTCATAGTTTCTTATTCAATTTTCTTAAAAATCATTGCATGCCAATCAGTTGTTATCATGCTGGTTGATTTCAACTAGATTTTCAATAGCACATTTAGTTTATCCATGCATTTTTAAGTATTCACAAAATACCACGTACTTAGTTGAAACTATATACAAGTTTCATATTGTTCCTAAGATTTCATAGTCAATTACATGATATGTATATGGGAAAGATGTGTTTCTTCAAATATTTCCGAAATTGTTTATCCAACTTTATATCAACAAGCACTTGCACAATGATCAAGCATTAGATACACTAATTTATTGAAGTGCACTGTGTTATGACCAACACCTTTCTGCTCACTACCTAACAGGAATTTGTGTTGATGTCTATTTATATGTTTAGCAATTTTCAAATTGTACTCAACAAATTTTGTACACTTTTTACCATTTCATCACTTCTTTAGGATTTCTTAGTAGTATAGGGTTTACTATACTGCAAACTAATTTTTAGCTATTGCCAACAACCTCCAAAATTTCACTCCAACATGCATGACAATCTCCATCTTTGCTACTATTACCAAACCTCTCACCATCTAAACTTAGAAGGATTACTAACATCCAAGAGTTGATGCATGTTCGAAAAGAGGAAGTGAGTTTGACGCATAACATTATTGGAAAGCATCTGATGTGATTTTCTATATTGGAAATATAGGCAACCATGTGAATGTACCATGTAGAAATTAGATTTAATGAAATTTGACCATGCAATTTTGAACCTTAAAAAAAATAAAAAAAAAAGGACAAGGAAACTCATAGGGCTTCTAACTATATCCAATATAAATGATGGGCTTTACATATGCACGTACAATTGTATACTATTTGAGTAATGATTCTAGATAAATTAAATTTCCTTTTGATAAATATATCATTTAGTAAAAGAATCATAGCCTTTTTTAAAAAAATTATAGCACATGAACAATATATTTATGGAAGCATTTTAGATTGGTTATAGTTTCAAATAAAGTAAAGTTTATGTTGAGCCTCTCATGGCTTCTATAAGAATATCTTAGATATTTAACTGTAAGGCCATCCAATACAAGTATTTGGGTTAGGTTGCCCTAAGCTAATTTATTTTGCGTTGGACATGAGATTGGGCTAGAACATATTGAATGATTCAAGCCTTAATCTGATCCATGAGCCAGTATGTGTATATGTCCATGCCCTGTAGCATGATGGTCCAAGCATACGGATGTGCTAGTGGCTTTAGGGAGGTACAATGAAAACGAGTATGATCAGTCAAGATTACACTCTTTATCAGATAAATTAAGCTAACATGCAATGTGATGCAATTGAGGTTCAATTCATAACTTTTTTGCAAATAGATTAAACCTAAAATGGGAACTTTTTGATGTTTGCTAAAAGGATGCACTCTTTATCTTAAGGAACTTACAACTCTAATTTTTCACAATGCAATAAGTAATTTTCTAATGGAATTTTCTAGTTACGACCACAATGTCATCCCCTAGAAAGTGCAATTTTCCCGTACAAGCAATTAATGCTTGATTGATCCGTATTTATTTATTTGCCTAAATATAAGTAACTAATATATTTCCTTCCATGATAAATCACCTCCATCGCTGATCATGTCTTCGTAATAGGATTCAACCTAGTGCTCTATGGATTTCGATAACCTTGGGAAACACATCTACAGCCTTTGATTTTAGGAACATTTGTGAGGATAACCCAAAAGCAAAACTACATAACCTTTCTAGTCCAATAAATTCCCAAGTGGCAAACTAATGTCAGTAACAAAACATAGGACCGAGGAGAATTAAATCATTTATCCATATTCATGACAAATAATGAAGTAACTGGGTTTAGGACTTCTAGGGCATTCATATAGATGATCCACACAATGCAGAGGATTTTCATTAGAATGAACACCTTCTGACATGTGCAAAACATGATTCGTTAAAATACGCATCGTAGCATAGTCGAATTGCACAAATCGACTTTTAAAATTTATAATTCTCAAAATAGAAAGTTCATATTCCGAGGTCGTTCGTTAGAAGCAATTATGTTGTGTGAATACCACTATTTGGGTTTTGCACAATCTGGTTCAGGAACTAGATGCGATGCAATTAATTCAACTCGTAAATACAAGCATTCTAGTTTAAATATGTGAAGGGCAAATTCTCAAACATGCGACTCCAAGAAATTAATTTGTATGAATTAATTTTTAACAATTGGGGACCTTTGTAACTACTTAATGCTTAATTAAATAAAATAGAAATCAATGTGTTTAACTTAAGCACTAAATAATCCATCCAAATAATGTTTTAACATGATAATGCAGTAATCCACAAGGAATTCAATAATAAAGTTTAGTCCCCAATTGAGCAATTTGAAATACAAATCAATCCTTGGGAATAATCTTTTTCTCACAATCGGACCCCTACGAATTTACACATTAGTTCCTACAAGATTCTTTCTTTTTTTTTCAAAATAACCCATGCTAGGAGCAGGAGTTCAAACTCCTCTTCTTCAATGCTGATGGGTGGTTAGAGATAGCACCGGTGAGAGGTCTGGCTGTGGGATGATGTCACATCGAGGTGGAGTGTCACTAGGAGCTCATCGACCTAGCGTGGTAGTCCGATCAACAATTGAGATGGTGGATGTGGCAGTGGTAGTCGACGGTGACGATGGTGGGGAGGAGCTCCGGTGGAGGTCCTACACAGGGAAAAATGGCCACACCACCCTAGTTGAATGCTTAACAACCTTCGTTGGACCTCACCGAAGGTGATGGTGGGGTTGATTTGGTGTATCGGGGTTGGAGGTGTGCCACTAGACATAAGGAGGGCAGCGGTGATGGCCGATGTTTGGTGGGAGCCTAGGGAGCTTGAAACCCTCAATAAGTTGAGGGATATCGATCGTCGAGGTCAGGAAAAGGTGGAGTGGTCGACAGTTGGTGTTGGCATGTGGAGCGATGAGCGTGTCACCGGCATGTTCGTCGAATGCAGGGAAGATGAAGGGATGTAAGGATGGAGGAGTTGGAGATGAATCCTAAGTTCTAAAGGGGTGGAGTTATACTACAGAGAGAGGGGAGGTGAATAGGATACTAAGAGATGAAGAAGATGACGGAGTGCGTCCGGTGTTGGCCAGCCAGATGCAAATGAGAAGAGACCTTTGATGACTTTGATTGGAGCAAGGAAGGGGGTTGAGGAGCCGTCTTTGTTGCCAGGAAGCACGGCGATGACGATGGGAGTTAATACGTAGCCTCGGTTGATGGAGAGGTGCAGAAAAGAAGTGGGACGAAGAAGCTCCAAGGACCTTCAATGGTGGCACGTTGGGAAGAAGATACGTGAGGTGTTTGTGCTCCCAAAGCCGGACGACTCAAATCAATGGAACAAGGCAAAGCTTTATAACTCCTTAAAGCGAGAAAATCAAGCTGGAGATGGAGTTGCTAAATGGTCAGAATTGATGGCCATCGACGGAGGTGATGGTGGTGTTGATGGAGGCAAGGAAAATGCCCAATAAAGGCATCAACTCATGCAGATTTGCAAGCTAAGCAAATCCCCATGATTTGGCGATGTTTCCTCATCAAGACCACGAGGATTTCATTGTCAAAGATGGAGTCAACATCGAGTTGCTGGCTGGCCACGAGGGAGAAGATGAAGGTGGTCACAAGGGCATTTTTGCAAGGAAAAATCAAAAGTTAGGGGGGTCTTAGCAAAGATTAGAAACTAAAAGAGCAAATTGCAAACTTAGTCAAGGTGGAGTTTAATTGAGCTCAAAATTTGAGGGTGACTTAATTTGGACCCAAGAAATCTAATGGTGACATCAATTTTGGGTTTTGATAAAGTTCGATTGGTCAATTTACACTTTAAACTAAAATATATCAATTTCCCACCTTGGTCTTCATTTTAGGTTAATTTGGGCTCATTTTGTAAAATTGAATGTTCTAAACCTGATAGAATATTTTTTAATGATTTTTAGAAGGTTTAGATTACATTTATTTCCATTAGAACCCTCTAAATTTAAGTAAAGCTAAAATTAGGATCTTGTTAATTGTATTTTGGCTTTTATTTCATAAAATCCTTAAATTTGTATTTTATTAATTTTAAGCTTATTTGACCTAGGATTAATTGTAGGTTCATCCTTTGGTTACTCTACATTTGTATTTTGATATTACAATAGCATAATTAACCAATTTTGATGTCATTCCTCCTAATTCTTGATATTATTAAGTTATACTCTTTTGTTGGTTAATAAAGTGAATTTAAACTTAGAACTTAGTCAATTTAGACTATATATGAAGGATGATGGTGTTACCATCACCTTCCCTAGTTACTACGATGTCAAAAGACTTTCTTTACAAAATTAATAATGACTGAAATGCAATGAGGAAAAAAAATCACCAAATTAAGCATGAGTAGAATATTTGTAACAGGGAAATAAAATATTTGAAATGTGCTCATCTCTTTTAGGAAGGAAATAGAGCCTCTCAAAATCACTTAACCAAATATTTGTAATTAAAACCTTTAGCCTCCATTGTTCTTAAAAACATCGAATTCTCCAGTAATTGTGTTCTATTTTTATCGTCATCTCTCACCAGAATGAAAAAGAACCTCAAAATCATAGAAAATATGAGAACATTGATAGAACTACGGAAACTTACTTTAGTAGTTGAATTCAACAAAAGGTGTCAAAATCTAAATGCCATATCAAAGATTTGAACATAATTGCAAATCAATAATCACATTAAAGACCAGAGTCAAGGGATCCCAACAACTTCGACAACATCACCTCTGTTGTGCCTGTGTCCTACCTTCATCTTTGTCAATGTTGCTACTGTCGATGATCACAGCAGAGAAGCCCTTTCCTTCGTGAGATTGGAGGTCAACCAAGATGCAAACGACAGTGGTGAAAGCAAGAATTGAGATCCAAAGGCCACTCTAGGCGCACATACGGTTGGAGCACATGGTGGGTAGGTATACAAGGCTTGGAGAACTACATCGTAGTGGTGACAACGAAGGTGTGATTGCATAACCACAATTGTCACGCTTCGATAACCCTTTCGATGAATCGAGAGTGGATCACCAAGTGTTTAAGCACTAAGGTCCCAGCTACCAAGTGGTTTGAGTTATAATTAGTAGTCCTATCCATTACAAATGTCGTAGGGATTAACAATTTTAAAGTAGTCGTAGGGGTCGAAGCATTCGGTAGAGTTTCCCCTATTTATTCAAAATTTTCCTAACAACTAGTACCTACAACCTGTACCTATCCATGCATACCACAAATTTGCAAAGGTGGGTACACCCCACAACAATATCATGAAGCAAGTAAAAGAGAAATCACAAGAGGGCACACCCTGCAACCACAAGCGGTAAAATATGAAAAATGGCACAGACAAACATTGAAATACCACTACGCATCACCAAAAACATTTATGTAATACATGTTTACATCATTATCATACAACGCACTATCTATCACCATATATAAGTTTAGTTACAAAAGTTCATTATTTGCGTACAAGTCATTATACATGCCCTTTTCTACAACAAAAGTTGTCTCGCTACAAAACTAGAAGAGACTCACTACACTATAAGCATCTTTTGCCGAGAAAGCCTACCCAAAAGGAAAATGGAAACCAACACTATGCTACCTACCTAGGTCCTCTAAGGCTCTAACTTGCTATAATGTGTTTCCTACAACATGACAAAAGAACCTGAAATGGGTCACAAAGAAGGGATGAGCCAAGCTACTTAGTAGGGATAAACCACGTGTAGCACCCAAAAGAGAGAAAGCTAGTGTATGGGTTTCAACACTATAGGCCAACTACAAGCCATTTCCCTATTTACTTATGCCTTAGTTACATAACAGGTTAACCACAGGCCTTTTTACCAATTTCCATAATTAACCCATGTTTCATTAACACACAAGCTAGCTACAAGCCTTTTCCTCATTAGCAGAATTTATTCACATGGTTGTTCAGTTTTATTATCACATGATTTATTCCCTCACTCGCCTCAGAAGTCAGATTCTAGGAATCATCCCTCTCTAGTAGAGGAGATTCAGACATATCCTTCCCTCGGATCCTAGTATGGTAGTCTCTCCCTGGTAGGGGAGGGGCTGCCAGAGTTGGTAACCCTCACGAAAGGCATACCCGTTCTCAATGTATTGAGAACTTCTAACCTTGGTTAGAAGATTCGAGCCTCTTAGGAGCTACCAAACCAATCCCTCATGTTGGTGAAGAGCGAGGCACAGCACTTGTCCAGCAAGGTCTAGTCACAAATCATTCCAGATCACAAGTCGTAGGGTTGGTTAGAATTGTCAGGTCACACTAATGCTCTTGCTAGGAGTGTTGTTTCCGGGTGTGCTCTTTCAATTTACTGTCGGATGAGATCTCAACCAAACCCTTCATGATACCCAACGACTTCCACATACGTGGGCACCTAACGAGCCTCTAACAATGAGTACCAAGTACCCCAATGTCTTCCACTACACATGTAGGAGCCGACTGAGTCTAGAGCTACAAGTACCTCCACATCAAGTCAAATTCAGGTACTTCCAAGTACCTTAGCTCAACGACAACCCATATCTTGTCACCACATCTAGGAACCATTTGTGTTCCAAGGTAGATCTTAGGTAGCCTCTAGCCACCACATATTCTTAGGTCTCTAACTCAAGTAGTGAACCAATGGTTCATGAAGTTAGTGAATGCTGCCCTATGAGCTCACTTAGATAACCTACTGATGATGTGTGGCTCATCATAGCTAAAATGCCCAAGTTAAGCTAGAAACTAGGTTAAACACTATATTCTTAATATAACAAATGGGTTAAGTGTGGGAATTAATGAAAATGACCTAAAACATCAAATTTGGATTAAAAATGCATAATTAGGTCAAATAATGAGATATTCTATACATAAACACAATGTGATGATCCAAATGCCAATTGAATGCCTATTTGAGTTCTAAAGTACAAATTAAGGGTTGAATTAACTTCTAATATGTTCAATTAAGCTTGAATAAAAATTACATTGTATTTGGATATCAATAGAACCATGCATTCATTATATTACACTTAGGTCCTTCATGTATTATATTTCGCTTACATATTAAAGTCGCAGGGGCATACTTGCAATCATTAAGGACTTGTTTGTAAACTTGAGGGATTGCTCTGCAGTGCTTTCCATTACTAATGGGCTTCTCCAATAATTTTTCTACCCATTCACTCAAGGGCCTCTTGCACAAAATCACCAACAGACCTGCCGATGCCTCCTCTCGACAATTATTCACGCCGATGAACTCAAAGAACCGGGGTTGTCCATTGTTTGATCCAAGAGATTAATGGTGGATTCTTCACCATTCTCCTCGCGCCATTACGTGTAACACCGTTACCCCTTTTAGACCCCATCCTATGGTGGGAATCGTTCGAAAACCTTCCCACACTCGTTCCTATCTGATCCCTGCTATTCCCACCTAATTTGCTTAACCTCAGAATCTGGTGCCCATATCTCCTCCAACACCTATATATTTAACTCCTTAGGGAGCCTTGGGTCCTTTATCGATTCCCTCCCCTCGAGTCGATCCCTTCACTCCATTCCCTCAGCTCTATTCTCTCCTTCGTCTCCTGTAGTGACAGAGCAGGTTTCTCTACCTCCTTCAATCGCCATCGGCCGATGACTAGTGGAGTTGGGACACCTCCTTCCACTAAGGGCTTCTCCCCTTTCTTCGTCATCGGCTGACAACTGGTGGCTCTTAGACATCACCTTCGTATGTAGAGTAGATTTAATCTCTTTCCTAGTGTAGTTTAGTGCTTTGTTAGTTAGATTTATTGCTTTCTAGACTAGTTTAGATCAGTTAGAGTAGTAATTACTAGTTGATTTGATCTGAATTAGCTTAGATTAGGAGTAGATTAGTTTAGATCCGTGATGGCATCGCCATCATTCTCTATAACTAACTTAATTTAGTTATGTTCTAAGGTTAAATTCACTTAATTTACATATTAAAAGGGTATAACTCAATCAAGGTTGAAGAAAGAGGAATTAATAGAAAAAGAGGTTAATTATGCAATTTTCACAAACATTTATGAATGTAGAAGATATGGAGGGTGAACTTATGTTTAATTAAAGGTTAATTGAGCTTAAATGTCCCAAAAATGAGTTGGTATTGAGTAATTTAGGATTTACATTAAAATTGAATGTTTAATTCTAATTAAAAACCCTAATTTCAACCCCACTTCAATTAAAATAGTTTCAATGGAAATAAGTGTAAACTAAACCTTTTAAAAATTAATTAAAAATATTTTATAAGGTTCGACATAGTCAATTTAACGATTGGAATTCGTTTTGACCTAAAACAGAACTATGGACAGGTATTTGGTATAATTTGGGTCTAAACATAAATTGACCATGCAAACGACATCGAAACAAAAAATTGATGTCACCATCAACTTTATTATGTCAAAATTAGGCTACCATAAAAATTTGGGTTCATTTAGACTCATCTTGGTCAACTTTGCATTTTGGTCCTTAAATCCTGATTTCCTTACAAATTTCCCGTCAACTTTCAATTTAGTTGCATTTATACCCCCTCCAGCACCTTCTCCATCTTCCCCTCCAACCCTGCCAGTCATGCAACTCCGGTGAGCCATTCCCGCAACCTCCAGCCCTCTCCTCGCACGCCAAGCTATAAACCTTCCCCACCTCACACCGTTGCAGGCCGTCGCAATTTGGTGCGCCATCTCCCCTCTATTTCTTCTTCCTCGAGCGTCACCATTAACGACCTTGGAGCTCTTCATCCTCGTCCTCCACCGCTTCTCCGAAGAAATTTGTTGAGGGCTTCATCTCCCCTCGTTGTCGCCGTTCTCCCCATCAAAGGAGGTGGTTCTCCACCTATTCTTCGCTCCAAAACTCCACGCCGTCTCATCGTTCTTCAAGTCGTGCAAGCATGCCAGCAAACTTCTCCCTCGTCCTCCGACCTCCTCTCCTCCTCTTAGGTATCCTCTCCTCTTTCTCTTCCTCCATAGTGTAGGGTAAGCTCTTTAAATTTAGGTTTCAACCTCCCAAACTCCTCCCTCTACATCGTCTTCCTTGTGGGCGGTGAGACATTGGCCAAACTCCAGCTATGCATAGTACACCGCTCTGCCCACTCGCTCCACTCATTGATCACCTCGAAACCTTGATGTAAACACGTTTATATCATATAAACTGTCTATTTATGCGTGTTCTTAGGCGTAGAGTTGCATCATACATTATAAATATTACATAACATGTATCATCTTGCATTTAGGTTAGATTGTATAAATTTTTAGTTAATTTTCTCTTTTTGTGGTCAGGTAATAAGGCGATATTCAATCAGGACCTCAAATCGAAGATCCAACCGTATAGATCTAATCAAGGCAACGATTGGAGTTCAACGACTCCAAGATCGCCCTGATCGGACTTCCGTAGCATCAGATATAATCCGAGGAAGGTCAGAGATCAAGGTCCAGGATGGTGTAAATCCGTACATCAGATGACAAATCCAATCGCACAAAGGGGTTTGGATTGACGATCGCAGCCCAACAGCATGAAAATCGATCCAATCCGACATCCGTGGCACCATCTACAACTCACAGAAGATGGACGGCCATGATGGTGCCATGTGGCACCATCATAGCCACCTAAAATAGCCCAGCTGAAGTTTGAAGAACCACCGTGCTCTCTCTCTCAACGCAAGATCAGATTTGGCTTGTTGGATCTTGATCCAACGGTCACGAGCACGCGCGCCGTAGTTAGAAAGTTGACAAAGAAGAGGGGATAGCGTAGCGGGTAGAGGCGTTCGCGCGATACAGGGGCGCGGGTTCGATCCCCGCTAAGCCTCAAATCGAGTGGGGAGCGTGGAGCGATTGATTTCAGTCGTTGGATGCGGCGCAAGCAGTCAAATGGCATGCAATGTGGCTGCACAGATGAGCGAGGATCCCGTTGCGAGCGGGAGCATGCATTGAAGAGGCGTGGGCGTGATGAAATTTTAGCCGTCGGATGCAAGATGGACGGCTGAGAGTTGGTGTGCGCATGCGTTAAGGCGCTGAAGCAATGAGCGGGTGCGCACATCCGCTCGGACGACCGAGAATCTGAGGACATGCGAAGTGTTTGAGTGTGAAGAGGAAGACGCGTGTGGGCGAGCGCGCATGTTAAGCCACGATCAGGGCTTTAGTGACGCTTTTAATCTGTCACTAAAGACCCTGACATTAAATTTTTAAGTGAAATGACCTTTGTACCCCCTCCAATCTTTACCTATAAAAGGCCCTACGACCCCCACACGTCATCCCTTCCTTTACTTCTCTCCCTTTCCAAAGCTCTAAAGAAGCTGGTCCCAAACTCGAGATGCTCCTCTAGAGTCAAAATCAAAGTTTTCTCTCCCTTGTTCCGAAAGGGGATCCACGACGACGACGACAATTTGCCTCGCCCTCGGTTCTTCTTGCTTCGTTCTTTGCCTTCCGTCTTTGTCCTCCGTCTTCCAGACGTCGCCCCATCCAACTCATCCTCCAAGCAACCGTTGATGAGGATAACATGTCTCTCCCTTCTTTATCGCTTTCTAGAATAGAATTTTTCGCTTTGTAGCTATAATCATTTCCTACTTTTTAGTTATAAAAACAGTATTCAGATACAAAGTGATTATTCTCTCTCTTCCTCTCTCTCTCTCAGTGTTAATATCAATTTCATTGTGATTATCTCACTTTCAAAACAAAAATACCAAAAAAATATAATCACAGATTTTAGATCGACGTAGTCTCCCTGTGTTCGACCCAGAATTCTTTTCAACTTTCGGTAAAATTTATTTATTGACTGACTTCTTCGCAAATCGCACAACAATGACGGATTTTCAAAACTCAATCCCATTTGCGTACGCGTTCCGATGCAACATTTTGGCACCGTTACCGGGGAGGCGACGATTCTCGATTTTCTTTCCGCATTTTGCACACTTTATTGTTTTCTAACTTGCTTTTATTTCTCTTCTATTGTTTTACAGGTACGATTATGCAGCAATCATAGGTCATAATTGACCTAAATTAGGCTAGGACTTAGCATAAGTTAGGGTAATTCATGCATGCATAAGTATTATCTGCATCTTTACTGCTTTCTTTAAGTTATGCATAAAATAATGCCATAATGTGCTAATTAAGTGCATTATGTCAATTATAGGTAATAAGTTGGATCTGAAGCTGGATCATGAATAATTGGTGTTGCAGCAGAGCTGGAGCAAAAGACTTAGATTAGATGTAGTAGATAATAATTTAAGGAAGTTAAGGTATGCTACTCTATTAAGTACAAATAAAGCAGTAAAATGTGAAGAACTTACGTCCATCCCAGCCCTAGGATAGCCTAGAGACTTCCCCAAGCCTTAGCCACCCTTAGATTAGGTCACTGCACAGTAGGAAACCTTAAAACCCTAATTCCAACCCTTATTTGGACGTCCAGATGAATTATAGGATGTCCAGAACCCTTAGTCAACTCCCGCACACCTTAAACCCACTTCTACAGTGTTATTGGACGTCCAGACACTTAGTCAGACATCTAATTTTTGTAGAATACCCAAGACAGAACCTTGAATCCTTCCTGACTTTGATTAGACGTCCAGACAATAAGTCTAGACTTCTTATTTCTGAGTATAAGACATCTGATTCTATTTTTGGACGTCTAGAACTGCTCTCTAGCTCCTGTTTTGAGATTCAAGCCTTGATCTTGGATCTCTAAGTCCCTAAACCCAATTCAAACCTCATAGGAACCTAAATTAAGGTATCCTAACCCTAGTACATCACCTCTAAACCTCCCTAAAGACCTAATTAGGTCCTCACTAAACCTAACTGACTTAGATCATAGTCAATTACCACTGCCTAGTCAATTGGACTCAGGGTACAATTGAGCTCAGATCTCAACCCACACAGATCCAATTGGACTCAATGAGAGTTCAATCGACCTAAGCCCAACCTAATTAAGTTATTTTACTCTCAATTAGGTTTACACTCATTCAATTAAACTTGTGTTAAGTTTAATTGCAATTCCTCCTTAGCAATTAGGGTTTGCAACCCTAATTTAAGGCTTACACTTACATAAACCCCTTAAGACCTAACTTAGAACATTTAGCCACATAGGGCATGGCCACACACTCACACACACACCCATTCACGTGCACACACCCATCTAGAGTTCTCTAGAACTCTCTTCAAAGTGGCGCCACTCTTGGTTGCCAAAATTAGTAACCAAGAGCCATTCAATTCCTAGATCCACTTTTTATGGATCTAAGAACTACCTCTCTCAATATGGCCAGCCACTTATGGGACTCTCTCTAGAGAGTTCCACACTTCTCTAGAGAGTCTCCCTTAGGTCTATAAAAAGACCTAAGGGGTGGCCATTCGCACCCATCCCATTCTTGTCATTCTCTTCCATTCAGGTTAGCTACCTTCACCTCCATTCCACCTCTATGAGTTGTGCAACATGGCTGCCACCATCTCCACGCTAGGATGCTGGATCACTTCTCCAACCTCTCTCCAAGGGCCGACCTAAGCACCATTGGCTGCCCCTCCTCCCCTCAGCCATCAAAGGCCATCGAAGCCCACCTCCGAATGCCCTTATTTTCTGTTAGATTAGTAGCTAGTTCTTCATATTTACATGCTTTCATTTACTTCTTAGTAGTGTAGCTCTTATTCTTCCCCAATAATGCATGCAAAATCACTCCATAGATTCCTGTATGCGATCATTTTCTGTTAGCTAGATTTATAATTTCAAGCTTTCCTTCATAAGCTTTCCTCTACATTCCATGTTGCAAACACCCTCCTGAATGAATGAATGAAAGAAATATTTTTTCTATATATATATGTCTATGTTTTGAGAATCACCATGAGCTTATTGCAATATGTTGTGTGATTAAAGTTGTCTGCTTTTAATTCCTGATATTCTTGCAACTAAGCATGTCGTACTTAAATACGTAATAATCATAAACTGCCATGCGATTTCTAAACCAGTAGAGTGATAAAAGATCAATTTCATATTTGAATAAACACCTCCTAGAGACGAACGACCGGGACTCAAAGTTTCATTATTTTTATAAAATTATTTTTTGACGAATGTTTTTGCGCGACTATACTACGATTTCCAGTGACTTTAAAATGCGCGAAAACGGCTTCCGTCAAATGGCACCGTTGCCAGGGAGGTAACACCATTTTCTCTTTTGATTTCGATCTTTTGAACTATCACTGACAAATCTTCCTCTACTTTGTTTTTGGATGTGCAGGACAACACAGGAAAAATGGGATCTATGCACACGAGTACAGAAAAATTTCCATGTGCACATCATATCGATCTTAGTCTAGGATTTCTTTGGAACCCTAGGATTAGATTTCCTTCTAGCAATTTTATTTGAAAAAAAAAAGCTTATTCATTTTCGTGAAAAAAGAATTCAAAAAAAAAGCTGGGTAGTTAGATTTCTTTTTGAATCCTAGGTTAAATTGAAAAAGCAAAAAAAAAAAAAGATTTTTAAATCCTTTAAAAAAAAGAAAAAAATTTCTTTTTCAAAAAAAAAAATTCAAAAGTTTTTGAAAATATATATATTTTTGGTGGAAAGTTTGAATTTCAAAGTCAAACATTTTTTAAAGCTTCACCATTTCCTGATTTTCGGCTAGATTTCAAATTCTGTTTTAAAAATTCAATTGCCGAAAAAGTAGTGAACAAAAAAATCTGCAATTCAAGCTAGACCTTTATTTTCAAATCATCTTTCAAATGGCATCATTCTTTTGAAAAAATTCCAAGTATAAAAGTTTAAAAAATTCACGAAGTGCAAGGAGGTTAGACTGACCTAGATTTGAGATTTTTTAAAATTCAAAAAGCAATTCCGAGCAATCCACGAATTTATTTTGACTAATAATGGTGGGGTTTGAAAGATGATCTCATTGGATTTATTTTTCATATTTTTCCCAAATTTTTTAAGGTCATTTGATACTATTTCAAAGTGAAAAATCGACCAGGGGTCAAAATTCCAAATCTGATCCCAGACATCGAAAAATCTCTAAAAATTTGGTTAAAATAGAAAAAATTACAATAAAATATTCTCTGAAAAGATAATTGATAAAGGAATCTACTCGCCAAATTTCAAGTTAATTGGTTTCTAATTTTTGTCAGAGAACTAATTGTATTTTTTGTGCTCTACTGAAGAAGAAAAAAAAATAAAACAAAAAAAAAACCCTAGAATTGCATGAACCCTAGGTTACTTCTTTAGGGTTATAATCTAGAGACTACATTGGGCTAACCTAAACTTAGTCAAGTCTAGTGCTTAGCCGGTGAGCTTGGTCACCTTGTGGGCCACTCACCAAAAACCCCAACTGAAGAAAAACGGGCTAAAATCAATTCCAAAACACGAAATAAACCCGAATCCGTTGTCGTACTACTGGGTGCCTTCAACCTCTTGGCTGGGTTAGCCGAGAGGTGGGATTCACTTTCAATCGGTTGTACGACGAATTTTTCTTCAGGAATTAGAACTTAAAATGAAAAATCTAGTCATCTGATTCATAAGGACCATTTGATTGACAGGGCCTTAGCCTTGTTTGGCTTGGCTACACCACTGCAGGGGTTGGGTGGTGTATGCAGGGAAGGAGGTCACTTAGACCTCAACTGGTTGGATCTTGAAATCCACTCCCAAGGAGGCGAGTCACCTCGCCAGGACCATCTTCTCCCCCCACTTCTACTCCCATAGCCGCAATGGCTAATCCTGGACCTGGACCTAGACCAGGTCAGGACATTGATAATCTGGACCTGATGGCTCGTCTGGAAACCCGGGTTGTTGAATTTAAGGTGCGGTATCGGTAGAGCATGGATCGTATTTTGACGGCACTTGACAGAATGCAGCATCCACCGCGAGGAGAACAACTGCAGGATTTCTATGATCCAGTCGCACCGATCGTCGCACCCTTAGTTAGGATTCCTGCAGGCAGAGACATGTTTGAGCTCAAGTCCAATGTGATCAGTTTGATCAGCACTCACTTTTATGGAAACTCAAGCGACGATCCGTTCCAGCACCTAGAGGACCTGAGTTAACTCGCAGAAACGATTCGACCCAGGAATATTGATCTTGGGATTGTTCTAATGAAGCTTTTCCCATTTTCTCTAAGGGACAGAGCTTCATACTAGTTCAAGACCATTGGGAAGCCAATTGGAACCTAGCCAGAATTACGACGTGAATTCCTGCAAAAGTTCCTCCGAATTGGTCGAACAAACGCGATGAGGTGCGCAATCACGACTTTCTCCCAAGGAGCTGGGGAGAAGTTTCATGAAGCCTAGGACCGATTTCACAACCTTCTCCGGAAATGCTCGCACCATGGTATACCCAGATGGCACCTAGCTCAGATCTTTTACCATGGGCTGGATGACACACATCGGTATCTGGCCGATGCATCTAGTGGCGGGAATTTCCTTGCGAAAGATGAGAACAACACATTTGAGCTGTTTGAATCTTTGGCAAAGAATTCAATGAATGCCGTGTCCATGAACCAGTTCTAGCGGCCTGGTCAGCAATGGGTTGGTGTCCATGAGGCTCACACCGAGTCTATTCGAGCCGACATGGATATTATCGTCAAGTAGCTAGATAGAATAAATCTGATTGAGAAAAGGATTGACCAAATTAGTCAGGGTCAATCTGACCTGAACTCTGCCATTCCAAGACCCTCCTATGCACCCCGAGCCCCTCCTCGAGTTAATCTACTCACTAGAGAAGCATCTTCTCCTTATTTACAAGATCCTGCATATCAGGATCCCGTAAATAATCCAAATCTGGCACCATACGAACAGGGTTACGCACCACCCGTAGATTATAATGCGTATCCCCTTGATGGATATATGTCTTAGACATCTTTGGCCTACGATGACGTCAATGCTATCCAAGGATACGGGCGTAATAACTCGTATTCAGAGACGTATAACCTTGGTTGGCGCTAGCATCCGAACTTCTCTTGGTTTGGTAACCCACAGAGACCATATCAAGATCCACACTACCAGACCAGGCAATACAGGAATCCGCAAAAAAATACCCTAGGCAGCAGCCATTCCAGACTCAGCAGCAGCAACCTCATTCTTTATACCAGCCGTTGCACCAAGCTACCAATCACCCTCCAAAGCGGGTTGACCCTTTAGAGGCACTGAAAGAGGAGCTGCAAGAATCGATGAGGAAATCTACACAAGATAGCTTGCAGATAATGAAGGCAATGGCTGACCAGATACAGACTATACAGAACACGTAAAACTAGTTGTTGCAAAAGCATTGGACTCAGGGAGCCTTACCCTCCCAACCCGTCCCGAACCCTCGATATGTGCAGAACGAAGGCACCCCGCCAAGGTTTCAAGCACCACAGGGGCAGGCACACACCATATTACAGGCGCCTCCTGCACCACCAAGTTATGCTCAAGGCCAGCTGCCTTTGCAAAATCCTGCATACTCTGCCCCTTCTGCTCCCCCACCACCTCATGGACAGCAAATCGATGCAAATGCTGTCTCTTTGAGGAGCGGAAGGAAGACATTCGACACACCACATAGGCAGGCAGGTCCTGATTTTTCTCACCCTTCGCCGTAGGTAGGTTCAACTCCATCTCAGGAGCCACCTAAAGTAGATAAGGGTAAGAGGCCACTTGACCCTGAGATTCCCATCCCTTTTCTTAAGGCTCTGACATGAAATGTAGTACGGAAGGACACGCAGAATTTTGAGGACCTGAAGACAATGTTTAAGGAAGTACATATTCAGGTTCCCCTCCTCGAGGCAATTGATCACATCCCCACTGTCGCTAGGTTCTTCAAGGACTATCATACCTTGAAGCAACAACCTAGAATTGGATGACAGGCGGTACTGTCAAAAGAAGCTAGTGCCGTGATTCTAGTTGACTTGCCGCCGAAAAAGAAAGACCCTGGTACCACACTCATATCCTTCTTCTTGCAGGATTCTCCATTTGATCGGGCCCTTCTAGATCTGGGTTTGTCCATCAACCTAACTCCCACTACCGTATTTGATCGATTTCGATTTGGGGAGTTAAAGCCCACCTCGGTCATGATTCAGCTGGCTGATAGATCAGTAAAAACACTGAGGGGGGTGGTTGGGAACGTGATCGTAAAAGTTTGCGGATTCTGCTTTCCCACAAACTTTTTCATTCTAGATATGGAAGTTCCTCCTAATCTCCGAAATGCACCAACTATTTTAGGTCACCCATTTCTAGAGACAGCCTAAGCAAACATTGATTGTGCATCCGGGTCTATGGAGATAGCCCTAGGTAATGAGCGACTTCGACTTGACATATTCAGGGCATCAAGGAATTTTGACTGTGATCGCATAGAGGAGGATGGTGAAGACGAAGATTCGGCATATTGTAGTAACATTGGGCTCCTTTGTGATGACCCAATGTCTCATTCGTCTGCACTATCAGGGTTCTTGGACCTCGATCCATATGAGACTAAGACCACTGCACTGCACATATCTCCTCGAGGATCTAACTGTTTAGGGTGTGCTTCTAACCATAGCACCCCTGAATCTAGCTATCCTGATCCGCACACTACTGAATCGCCCCTATTGTTGCAGGAAGATGTGACCACAGCTAACAGGTTGCCCATTAACGTAGTCACAACCGATTATTTCACAGGAAGCGAATCAGTAGGAATTCACGTGCATACGGATCAGCAGATTCCAACCCTCGAGTTTGCTCCTCCTACTCCCATTTCTGACTCTGACCCACCCGTGATTGAATTGAAGCCCTTACCTGACTCACTTAAGTATGTATTCTTGGAAGAAAGTGAGACATGCCCAGTCATTATTAACGCCCACTTAACCTAAGAATAGGAGCATCAATTGATTTCTACGCTACAAGACCATAGGGCTGCTATAGGGTGGAGTATTGCTGATCTCCACGGTATTCACCCCTCATAATGCACTCACCACATTTACACGAATGAGGGGGTGAAACCTTTGAGACAACCTCAAAGACAGCTTAACTCGAATATGCTAGAGGTTGTTAAGAAGGAGATCATCAAATGGCTGGATGCAGGTATTGTATACCCAATCTCTGACAGCCAGTGGGTGAGTCCAATCCAGATAGTGCTCAAGAAAGCAGGACTCACCGTAGTAAAAAATGATAAGGGTGAATCCATCCCGACCCATACTGTGACATCTTGGTGGGTCTGCATCGACTATAGGAAACTAAACATGGCTACCCAGAAGGATCACTTTCCTTTGCCTTTCATTGATCAGATCTTGGAATGGTTAATCGGATGTAGTTTCTTTTGCTTTCTGGATGGATACTCTGGGTATAATCAAGTAGCGATTAGCCCGGAAGATCAAGACAAGACCACATTCACATGCCCCTTTGGGACATTCGCTTTCAAGCAAATGCCCTTTGGCCTCTGCAATGCATCAGCAACATTTTAGTGTTGTATGATGGCCATCTTCTCAGACATGATTGGGGACTATGTGGAGGTGTTCATGGATGACTTCTCCATTTTCGAAGATGATTTCGCATCTTGTCTTGATAACCTCACTAAGATCCTGAAACGGTGTATTGAGGTAAACCTAGTACTATCCTAGGAGAAAAACCATTCATGGTGAGGGATGGCATAGTACTAGGGCACAAGATCTCTAAAAATTGACTCAAGGTCGATCAAGCTAAATCTAAGATTATTTCCCACTTACCGCCATTTAGATCGGTCAAGCAGATCAAATCATTCTTACGTCACGTCGACTTCTATCGGAGATTTAAACATGATTTCTCAAAAATTGCACAACCTTTGACGAATCTATTTGTTGCCGATGCCCCATTTGAATTCGACACCTCTTGTCTCAGTGCCTTCGAGACTTTACGAACGTTGTCTCTGATTCCCCGATTCTCCAACCACCCGACTGGTCGCTTGATTTCGAGATGATGTGCGACGCTTCTGATTTTGCCGTCGATGCTGTTTTAGGCCAATGTCAGGAAAAACAACTTTTTGTCATATATTATGCTAGCAAGACACTGAATGAGCCTCAGCGCAATTATACTGTCACCAAAAAATAACTGCTAGCAGTAGTATTCGGGTTGGAGAAATTCAGATTGTATTTATTAGGGTCCAAAGTCATCATCTTCACTGATCACTCTGCCCTCCGGCATTTGTTAGCAAAGAAGGATGCCAAACCCTGGCTCATTAGATGGATCCTTCTATTGCAAGAATTTAATATCGAATCCGCGACAAAGCCGGAAAGCAGAATGTTGTGGCGGATCACCTATCCAGACTGGACCCAGGCCACATTCCTTATTCCCTGCCTATCCACGAGCAATTTCTGGATGAATGTCATTTGGCAATTCACTCTGTTGAATTCCCCTGGTACGCAGATATCGCGAACTATCTTACCACAGGCAAGATTCCCACGAACTTATCCAAGGACCAAAAACTCAAATTCACTGCGAAGGCCAAATTCTACCTCTGGGATGACCCACTGCTCTTCCTCATTGGAGCGAATCAGATTATTTGAAGATGCATCCTAGATTCTGAGATCCCCAGTGTGTTATCTTTTTGCTACAATGATGCTTGTGGTGGTCATTTCTCGGGATGGAAAACCGCTGCAAAAATTTTGCAGTCGGGATTTTTCTGGCCAACCATTTTCAGAGATACACACAAATACGCCCAACACTGCAAACGATGCCAGTCGGTCGGTTCTATGACCAGGAGAGACATGATGCCACTCTAGCCCATCATGGTTGTAGAAGTGTTTGACGTCTGGGGCATCGATTTTATGGGCCCTTTTCCGAACTCGCATGGCTTCGAGTACATATTACTAGCTGTCGACTATGTCTCGAAGTGGGTCGAGGCCATCTCGGTGAGACGGGCAGATCATAAGGCCATCATTTCTTTCGTACGGCAGTACATCTTTGCGAGATTCGGAATACCCCAAGCTTTGATTAGTGACGGGGGAAGCCACTTCATCCATGCACACTTCATGTCATTATTAAAGAAATACGGGGTACATCACCGTATAGCCACCCCGTATCACCCGCAGACCAATGGCCAGGCTAAAGTGTCTAACCGTCAGATCAAGCTGATTCTCCAGAAGACGGTTAGACCAGACAGGAAGGACTGGTTCGATAAATTAGTTGATGCACTCTGGGCATATTGGACCGCGTACAAGGCCCACTCGGAATGTCACCATATCGTATGGTATATGGCAAGGCCTGTCACCTTCCTATAGAGCTGGAACACCGCGCCTTTTGGGCGGTGCGAAAATGTAACCTTGACCTCAATGCAGAAGGTCAAGAACGGAAACTCCAACTCAGCGAACAAGAAGAGATCCGGCGGGAGGCCTATAAGAACACATTGATATACAAGGACAAGACCAAGGCCTTCCATGACCGCCACCTCCGGAGGAAAGCATTCACACCCAACCAGCAAGTCTAGTTGTTCGATTCATGATTAAAACTTTTCATAGGAAAGCTCAAATCCAAGTGGATTGGCCCGTATGTTGTAATTCATCCATATCCTAATGGGGCAGTCCAAATTAGGGACCTAAAATCTAGGCATATATCTACGGTAAATGGCTAGTGCCTCAAGTCATTTTTGGCACAGGAACCTCCTCCACCTTACGAGATTGTTCATCTTATTGAGGACATATGATTGAGTTTTTGCCCAGTTGGAGGCGTTAAACTCAGCATGTATAGATAGCATATCCCACATTCCACCATCATCTATACATAACCATTTTTATATATAGCATATTTTTCTTTAAGCATATTTTCTTTTTGCATATTGCATATTGACAGGTTGGCTGGTGTTGAATAGATAATTTCAGGAGCAATTACAGGTGATTTCTACCCATTCTCTCCCTGCTATATTTATTTTCTTTTATATTCATGCATGAGGACATGCAAGAACTTAGGCATGGGGGGTAGATACAGCAAAACTGAAAATTTTTATGTCAACATTTAGGAAAAACCTCAGAGCTGCATGTTAAATGTACTTTAGGATCCTAAATAAAAGAACAACTGACTCTACCTCCAATGCTCGCATTGGAGCTAAAAATCGTCCGCAATAGCCATTTCCGACTCACCCGCTCATCTATTGTTCTAAATTTATGGTCAAGCTGAATGTAACCCGAAAGGGAAATTTCGTGAAGTACAAATATAAGAGGTTAATTGTTTATAGCATATATACATATTGCACTCATGAATAAGATTATTTTATTAAGAGAATGCATTAGGGATTTTATCCTCTAGTTGGTTCCTATAATCTGGAATCCAGTGCAACTTTTCATGCACACGTATAATTTGCAATGGATTCATGGTGAATGCTAATAAACGTCTTTAGTCTGTCGAGAAGAAGCAGTGCTTCTTCTCCTGAACCCCTGGACAGTGTTTTGGGAGTCAGGCAGATTTTCCGCCAAAAATCCACCAAATAGTGTGAGATTAGAGTAGAGTGTATTGGTGCTCTGAGATTAGTACAAGGAATCCAGAGTCCTAAATAATTAGATGATGATACTCTAAGATTAGACAGTTTTCTCTCTTGGTTCCTGTGTATACATTTTGTGTGAAATTTTGAGAGCCACCAAATAAGACAAATACGTGGAGAGCGAGTTTTCATAAAACTAGGGCTAAGGTGGATGGTTACGACAATTCTTTACGGAATCCTCGGCTGAAGAAGGGTATTGATGTCAAAGTCAAAATACACCGTCGTATCCATCTCTCCCGGTTCTGTGAGTAGGCACTTCCACCAAATAAGCCACCCAATGTCTCTTGAATATCACCAATCCCTAATAATGCCTCCTCAATAAAGTTCATGGATGTATGCTAGTTGTGTATATGTTGAACAAAAAAATGATGAAAAAACAAAACTCAAAAAAAAAAAATTAGAAAAAGAAGAAAAAGCAAACAAAAAAAGAGTGAATATTTAGTATTTATTTTAGTTGCATTGAGGCAATCTACCAAATAAATTTCAGATCCACCAAATATGGCCTTAACCTATTTTTCTGTGTTTCTGATCGTCTGAATACTGGCTGAGGAATTTCGACTTAGTGTTAGGGTTATGAACTCAATTAAAGTGTTAATGCCAAGTGCGATCACCAAATACAGGTCATATGTGTGAATCTAGTGAGATTGTGAACTCTAAGAAAAGGAAAAAAAAAAGAGAGAATAGAAAAAGAAAATGAGAAAGAGAAAGAGAGAATGAATACAAAGGAATCAAAAGGGAGCATAGTTTTTCTCGTCTTTCTCTGAGTTGAGTTACTTAGTAATCTAGGAATCTAGATTCTATAGCACTAGTCTCTATGTAGCACCAAGTGAGCCACCAAATAAGCACCCATACCCCTTAGAGATTCTCTACCTAAGCTTAAAGCCGGGGTGGAATTCATGGAATATTTTGAATACGCTGAAGGAAGAAGTCTGCCTATCCCACTAGAATTTTTTACTAGGGGTCAAGTACAAGCTTTAGAGGTGAATTAGTTTTTCACTTGAATCCATTGCAAAAGCTACATAGCTACACTTGTACATTTGTCTGGATTTACAGAGCATAGGATGAAAACAAAAAGGAGATCTCTAGGCATACACTTGATAAAATAATCAATCCCTTAGGGACCCTTGCTATGAATAATTTAGTCTTGCATTTACTAGGGACTAGCAAGATTTAGGCATGAGGGTATGATTGCGCAGCAATCATAGGTCTTAATTGACCTAAATTAGGCTAAGACTTAGCATAAGTTAGGGTAATTCATGCATGCATAAGTATTATCTCCATCTTTACTGTTTTCTTTTAGCTATGCATAAAATAATGCTATAATGTGCTGATTAAGTGCATTATGTCAATTATAGGTAATAAGATGAATCTGAAGCTGGATCAGGAATAATTGGTGTTGCAACAGAGCTGAAGCAAAAGACCTAGATTAGATGTAGTAGATAATAATGTAAGGGAGTTAAGGTATACTACTCTATTAAGTAGAAATAAAGCAGTAAAATGTGAAGAACTTAGGTCCATTCCAGTCCTAGGATAGCCTAGAGACTTCACCAAACCTTAACCACCCTTACATTAGGTCACCGCACCTTAGGAAACCTTAAAACCCTAATTCCAACCTTTATCTGAATGTCCAGATGAATTATAGGACATCCAGAACCCTTAGTCAACTCCCACACACCTTAAACCCACTCTTACAGCGTTATTGGACGTCCAGACACTTGGTCAGACATCCAATTTCCACAGAATACCCAAGACAGAACCTTGAATCCTTCCTGACTCTGATTAGATGTCCAGACAACAAGTCTAGACTTTTGATTTTTGAGTATAAGACGTCTAATTCTATTTTTGGACATCTGGAACTGCTCTCCAGCTCCTGTTTTGAGATTCAAGCCTTGATCTTGGATCTCTAGGTCCCTAAACCAAATTCAAACCCCATAGGAACCTAAATTAAGGTACCCTAACCCTAGTACATCACCTCTAGACCACCCTAAGGACCTAATTAGCTCCTCACTAAACCTAATTGACTTAGATCATAGTCAATTACCATTGCGTAGTCAATTGGACTCATAGGGTCCAATTGAGCTCAGATCTCAACCCACACAAGTCCAATTGGACTCAGTGAGAGTCCAATCGACCTAAACCCAACCTAATTGAGTTATTTCACTCTCAATTAGGTTTACACTCATTCAATTAAACTTGTGTTAAGTTTAATTGCAATTCCTCTTTAGCAATTAGGGTTTGCAACCCTAATTTATGGCTTACACCTACCTAAACCCCTTAAGACCTAACCTAGAACATTTAGCCACATAGGGCACAGCCACGCACTCACACACACACACCCATTCATGCACACACACCCATCTAGAGTTCTCTAGAACTCTCTTCAAAGTGGCGCCACTCTTGGTTGCCAAAATTAGCAACCAAGAGCCATTCAATTCTTAGATCCACTTTTTATGGATCTAAGAACTACCTCTCTCACCATGGCCGACCACTTATGGGACTCTCTCTAGAGAGTTCCACACTTCTCTAGAGAGTCTCCCTTAGGTCTATAAAAAGACCTAAGGGGTGGCCATTCGCACCCATCCCATTCTTGTCATTCACTTCCATTCAGGTTAGCTACCTTCACCTCCATTCCACCTCCATGAGTTGTGCACCATGGCTGCCACCATCTCCATGCTAGGATGCTGAATCACTTCTCCAACCTCTCTCCAAGGGTCGGCCTAAGCACCATTGGCTGCCCCTCCTTCTCCTCTCAGCCATTCAAAGGCCATCGGAGCCCACCTCCGAATACCCTTATTTTCTATTAGATTAGTAGCTAGTTGTTCATATTTACATGCTTTCATTTTCTGCTTAGTAGTGTAGCTCTTATTATCCCCCAATTATGCATGCAAAATCACCCCATAGATTCCTGTATGCGATCATTTTCTGTTAACTAGATTTATAATTTCAAGCTTTCCTTTATAAGCTTTCCTCTACATTCCATGTTGCAAACACCCTCCTGAATGAATGAATGAAAGAAATATTTTTTCTATATATATATGTCTATGTGTTGAGAATCACCATGAGCTCATTGCAATATGTTTTGTGTGATTAAGGTTGCCTGCTTTTAATTCCTGATATTCTTGCAACTAAGCATGTCGTACTTAAATACGTAATAATCATAAATCGCCATGCGATTTCTAAACCAGTAGAGTGATAAAAGATCGATTTCAGATTTGAATAAACACCTCCCAAAGACGAACGACTGGGACTCAAAGTCTCGCTATTTTTACAAAATCATTTTTTGATGAATGTTTTTGCACGACTATACTACGATTTCTGATGACTTTAAAATGTGCGAAAACAGCTTCTGTCAAGGTACCTCAACAGGGAATCCTCATGCGATAGCAAGGAGTAAAGTGCAGTTGAAGACAACTCTAAGTGCTCCCCATTCTTCCCCCCTCCATAGATTTCATTCCACAACCTTAATTCAAACCCCAATTGACCTAGGTGTTCGCATAAACCCTAGGATTAGTTTGGATGCTTTGATTTCCACCCCTACTCATCTCACCTTCGCAAAAACAAAAAAAAACAACAAATACTTCTCGTGGGATAAATCAACATACACACTACATACCCTCACTTTCAAGGCAAATAACCTAACTTGATTTTTATCAACTCAACAAGGATTCCGACCTGTGAAACCGGTACACGCAAATCAACACATAAGAGAGTAGAAATCAGTCTAGGTTAATCATCTTTTGTGCCTAACTTAGTGGTGCATTTCGGCTAATTGTTTGAGTTGTTTGGGTTGCACCACTTTATTTTAAAATCAACTCATCAAGTAGCTTCCCCTTAGGGTTTACAATTTAGGTCAATACTAGGCACTCCACTTTACTTTTGTTTTCAAAAAGAAAAGATCTTCACCCATGTTTGAACATCTGGTATGCCTCTGAAACTTGATTGAATTCACCTAATTCTAAACATTGAAAGCTACTTAAACAAGATTTGAACCTTAAAATACACGCATCAAAATAATTTTTCTTGAAAACCCAGGTTGTGCACGCACTCACACATATTCAATTGATCATTAAGGGCGCAACCCATCTTAAGGGCCCACCACATTCTATAAGCACTACAATCCTAAGCCCAAGTAAAATCAAGTAGGCGTTGGTCTTAAGGACTAATTTGCTCTTCGAGGCCCAGACTGAGATTATTTATGATTAACCTGCTTGTCCTAGTCAATCTGATGTCTAGCTGGGGGGTACACTAAGAACTGGAGGCACACTAAGAACTAGAGGCACAAGCCGAAGGAAGAACCTTCTCCCCAGTCCCTCCTAACTGGTTGGATTGACTAGTTACAAATATAGTAAATCATTTGTAATTTTAAGACAGATTCTGAGAGTCTGTAGATCCTTAGGCTATCCAACTTAAGGATAGGCTTATTTTGTTATGCTGCAGGGTTCTTTTCCCCAGTCCTTCCGACCTCTCTCTAGTTTATACTTGGAAGGAGGTCATTGAATCCCCTATTGGAAAGACCATTAGAGTATTCTAGGAAACGTAAATTGAATTTTGGCCAAATTGATCCCATGACCGATCAACCTCCTCTGCCTCATAATCAATAGGAGATGTTTCAAAGGCAGCTAGAACAAATGCAGAGAATGCAAGAATGGTTCCAGAGAATGTAAGGTGCTCAACCCTTGAAGATTTTTATGATCCTTTAAATTACGGGGAACATTCCGGTGTCTAGATTCCTGTCGGAGACGTTGAAATCAAGCCCTAAGTGTTAAGCTTGATCAAACATTTCCATGGGCTTGGCTCTAAAGACTCGTTTCAGCATTTTGAGGACTTGACCACTTTGGTCCAAACCATCAAAGCGCAAAACATGAATGAATAGCAGATGATCATAAGGCTCTTTCCCCACTCTCTTAGGGATAAGGCCGCTCATTGGCATAGAACTATAGGAAGGCCGATAGCAACATGGAATGATCTGAAATTGGCTTTCCTAAAGAAATTATTCCCAGTTGGGCGTACCAATGCATTGAGGCGGGCGATTACTACTTTCGCCCAGCGGCCGAGGGAGCAACTTCATGTTTCCTGGGAGCGATTCCATGACTTATTGCAGAAGTGTCCACACCATGAGGTGCCGAAATGGTAACTCGTGCAGATCTTTTATCACGGGTTGACTAAGCAACTCAGAAATCACGTGGACGCTTCTTGCGGAGGCAATTTCCTCAACAAAGACGTAGATAGTGTACACAATTTGTTTGAGGAAATGAGTGAAAATTCAATAAATCATGCCTCCATGGATACTTTTAACCGGTTCCAACAACCCAGATCGAATGTTAGTGAGGTCCACGACTCTCATTCATTCGATATGGAACTGATTTGTAATAAACTAGATAAGGTGGACCTAGTTACTGATTGCACAGCAAAAATACACCAATAATTGTGTCATCTTGTGCTATTTCCTAGCTTTGCCAGTGCATATTAGGTAACTATAGTCGCATTTGTAAAAATGAACGCATGAATGATTTTATTTGAGAGGGGAGGAGAGTGAATAAAATGGCCTTTAAATTAATGTTTTCCTCAAGTGCTGCCTAACAAATTCTCCATCTTTATTTTTATTTTTATTTGACCTTGTATTTCTTCTCCGTGGCTACAAAGCATGGCTTGAGCTTCTTTGCGCCATGCTCTGCACAGCCACTCCCTGCCAGCCATGCCAGCCATGCACAGCCATGCATAGCCAGGGCGTGGCTGTGCTTGCCTTCTTCCTCTTTAAAAAGGGCACGACTTTCTTCTTTGAGGGAGCCTGGTCCACACAAAGAATAACAGCACCTCCTTCCTCCAGGCCGTCTCCTCCCCTCTCCCCTCCATATGCAGCCTCTCCTCCTTCCGAGGAGCTACTCTACGGGCAGGAGCCGCTCACAACGGTGCACAACCACCACTGTGAGTCCCACCACCGCCCAGCTCATCAAAGAGCCGGTGGGCGTGGTGGTTCTCTCCTCTATTTCGTCGTTCCAACCCATCGCCGCCATTGACAGGAGCTTCAAGCTCGAAAGCTCAAGCAGAAGCAGTGGCAGCTAGCAGCAGCAAAAGCCTCCACGTGCCTCAGGTGCCTGTTCCGCGACCTCTGTGCACACCAGCAAGCCGCCCTCGCCTCTCTCCGTGCAGCTACTGGCTCCAGCCCATCCGCGCACGCCCACACCCGCGTCTCTCCCCGCGCCCGCTCCAGCGCTTGTGCCCGCATCTCTCTCTACACCCGCATCTTCGCCCGCTTCTTCGCGTCTGCACCAGCCTCAGCACACAGCGCGGTGCACTGCGATCCCTCCCTCGTGCTCACTCCCTCCTACGTGCGCGCACGCCTACACGCCTGCGCCTGCTCTTTGGCATCAGACGTCGCCAGCACTCACAACGCTTCTTCCTTAGCAGACGCTTTCTCTCTCACAGCACTCTCTCACTCCCTCAACAGACACATACACACACACACACTCTCGTACACACACCCACTCACTTATACACTACTATATACTTATATATATATATACATACATATATATATTTATATATATATACTTATATCTATACATATAGTAGTACCTATATAACTAAGTATAAGTATAGATACATATATATATATATATACAAATATACATACATATATATATATATATATATATATATATATATATATATATATATAGATCTACATAACATACATAGATACTTATACTAATATATATATATATATAACTATATACATACACACACATATATAATTATAACCATATATATATATATATATATATATATATATACATATAGATATATATTTATATATATACAAACAGGCATATATTTTCATATCACCTACTATACGTTGTATCACGGGAATATCTGCACCAGTTGCTGATATTCCCTGATACACGCGTACAGAAAGCATCTTCGCACACATCTTTCACTCATCTATCCTACACTCCACGCGTCACTTCGTCCTGTTGGTTGCATCTTCCTAGACGACGACCGACTCGACACCGTGCTACACGCCATCTCCACCCCCACCCCTATATCCATATATAATATATACATATATATATATACTATATTTACTTTATTTCTGTTTCTCTTTCCTGCCAGTAAAAAGATAAGAAAATATATACAAAAGAGAAAAGATAATCCTTCACTTGCAGGTACTCAGTCTTGCGAATAGCAAGACCAGTTTGGGAACCCTAATTTGGCTCAAAACCAAGAACCTGATTTTCAGGATGTACCTCAAGGACAAAAATTATCAGAAAAAAATCTTAAATAGAAAAACACCAAAAACATAATAAACAAACGGAAGAGATTCGTTGTAGGAAAGGCGTAGAAACTTCTTCACCTCTAATCCCACTTCCCTGAGTTCGACCTTAGGCCTAAAAGTGACCAAGATAAAATCAAGTATGCCAGGTAAAAAAAAAAATTGTAAAGAGATGGTTAGGCTCGATTTAGGTTAACCACTATACTCATTTCAACGATAAAATCACCATATTAACACAACCTATTCGGGCCCGACCATAGCTCCTTTTTGGCATCGTTGCCGGGGAAGTGTGCATTCAAGTAAGTTTCTACTCCATTCCTTTAATTTTTCTCTTCTCACACCCTTCTCTTCATGGGTGTTTCTGTTTATTGGTGTGCAGGTGAACCAGTTGCAAGGAGAAGGCAGGCAGACGAAGTCGGAGACGTGGGCAGATCCAAGGCAGGAACGAGAGCGTAAAGATGCCGGCACCGCACTGGAGCTTCGCACACAGTGCTGAACAAGTAGGTCTTTCTTTCTTATCAACTTAGGTTAACTTGTCACCTTAATAAAAAAAACTAAAAGCACTTCTTTGGATCTCTTGGGGCAAGTGGATTAAAAATCACTTATTTGATTGTTTGTCATCACTCCCACCGCCCTGGGATTTCCTGCCAAACTTCGCATAGCGAAAATCTAAAAATCTTGATTCTTGAATCTTTCGCCGTGTGAAGTATTCTTTGAGGCAAAAATAAATAAATTGATTGCCATCCCTCTTTACCTTATTTATCTGCAATTCGGGATTATCTTTTTGGTGGGGAGACTTGGAATTGAGTTGATTCCAACCCCACCACGACTTTTCACGTGCTTAAGATTCGATCCCGAATACTTCAACCCCAATAATTTGATTTTCTTTATCTTCTGGTTGAGCTTGTGTGTGGACATCCTTTTGGTGATTGGGAGCACATGAATTGAAGTGCTTTGGCTTCCTTTCACACTAATCTAAAATTGATTTGTGCATCCACACATAGAAATCTCCATCTAGGGAAGCCCATTGCATTCTAACATGCACTAACCAACTGACATTGAAGAAGGGTTTGTTGGGCTTAGAAGAAAACTTGTATCCTCTCAAAACCTGAAGATTGGTTGAATTGGTAATTCAGCGAAATCCTAAAATCCATACTACTTAAGGCTGAATTTTAAAAACCATTTGCCAATTAAAACTTCAATTCGAGGAGATTTTCCCATTACATGCTTGGTTTACACACTTTGTAAAATCAATCACATGGGCATTACCCATAAATAACGCCCTTCACATTCCAGAAGCACTTGATCCTAAGCCTCTAACTAAAATTGGTAGCAACTTGACCCTTATTAAGGATTGGAGGTCTAACTACCTACGTGTAGCGCCTACGTGCTGGTGATGGTTCCCGTGTGCTATCAGGTGTCTAAGACTGGGGCAAATGGCCTTTCAATCTGGCCTGGTGGTTCCGCGGTGCTCGCATTCGGTTCCGTAGGTCGTGATAGTAGGTAACTTAGAGCTTTAGGTCTAAGGGCGCACTGTAGAGGTTAGGAATTTGATTGTATTGATTTGTCATTAAGTGTACCTTTGCGGCGTCATTTCTCTCATCTCCTGTTCCCTTCTTATCTCCCCAATTTTTCCTGCAGTAGTACATGTTTGGGAGGAGGTCACAAAACCCTGAACTATGTGAATTGTCTGATAAATTTAGAAAAGAAGCCGAATAATCCTCCTCCTCCACAAACATGGCAGCACGCCCACCCCCAAATTCCGAGGGAGGAAACCGCCATCAAAACCCACCAGGTGGTGGAGCCTTGGATCCCATAACCTGCCTCCAAGCCCAAATGGAAATGTATAATGAACAAATTGAAGCCATAAGGGAAACATTGGAGGAAATGAAGAACCCTCTCGAACGGGAGGAGACTAGGTCTCTTAGCTCCTATCAGAATCCCACTGCTACAGAGACCATAGGACAAATTCAGGTCCCCATAGGCGAGGACGACTTTGAACTGAAACCTAACATAATTGGCCTGATAAATTTTCACTTCCATGGTCTTGCAAGTGAAGATCCTTTTCTCCACTTGGAAGACCTAACCCGATTGGCTGAAACAGTTAAACCAGGAAATATCGGGTTACCTATAGTCCTCATGAAAATGTTCTCGTTTTCATTGCAGGATAAAGCATCGTAGTGGTTACGCACCCTTGGGAGAACCATCCACTCTTGGGAAGAGATGCGAATAGTGTTTCTCAAGAAGTTCTTCCCAATCAGGCGAACCAATGCGCTTCGCCGTGCTATCACTTCATTTACGCAACAAAACGGCGAACAATTTCATGAGGCATGGGAGAGATATAATGACCTCCTCAGGAAGTGTCCGCACCACGGCCTGCCTAAGTGGCATATAGCCCAGATTTTCTACTATAGGCTAAATGAGACTTTGAAGCAGATTCTAGACACTTCCTGCGGAGGGAATTTTATGAATAAAGATGAGAATGGAGCATTCGAATTATTTAAAAATATGAGTGAAAACTCAATGAACAATGCCTCCATTGTCTCGTTTAATCGTACCAGCCTGTCCCGTAATGTCCACGAAGTTGACACGGGACCCTCCCAATCATCCACTGATCTCAGCCTTATCGCACAGAAATTGGATGAGGTCTCCATCGTGCACAAGAAGCTGGACAAGCCGTTCTATAGCAAACACCCCCACCTCACCACTTCGTCACAATCCCAATTCTTCCAACACTAGGCTTATCCCGAGAAACCTCGTAAGACCTTCCTTACCGAGTGTCGCGCCAAGCGATTCGGTAAGTCATGTGGATCTGGCTTCTGCAAGCCAGTATTTTGACACAAAGGACCAAGCCTTCGTGTGCTCGGACGCATATTTACATGCGGACACGTCTTTTGGCATAGAAGACGCTTGCGCCCTGGGGAACAACCCATTCTCTACCACTTATAACCCAGGGTGGCGAAATCATCCGAACTTCGCATGGTCTAACAACCCGCAACGCCAAAACCCCGCGGGTGGACCAATGCGACCGTCCGCACCCATCATCCCAAGGGCCCAGTCTAATCCTTTGGCAAATCCGCCATCAGGTCCTTGCGTACCACAAATAGAACACGTATCAAGTCCTCTTGACAAATTGATGTGAATGATGACAGAAATGTACAAGCGCCACGAAGAGAACATGACCTCTCTTCAGCACCAATTGGCGTAGCAGAATGCTGAGATCAGTCAACTATGCATGGCGACTCGATCTCAGGGCACTCTTCCAGCACAACCTGTTCCAAACCCACGAAATTTCATACCCCGTGGTCCTCAACCACAGGTACGACCTTCTCAGGGGCAGGTTCACAAGATTCTGCAAGCTCCGAGCATTCCACCGAGATTTCAGGCTAATCTCGCTGCAGCACCTCACTCTTATGTCCCTATTGCGAACCCTCCTCCGCCGTATGATCCCACTGGATCGGCATCGTCTAATGCTATCACTACAAGGAGCGGTATGCAGACCGTCGATCCACCTCGACCTGATCCTGACCCATCTTCTTCATCACCCTCTCATTCGGGATGCGCACCGCATTCGCGAGAGGACGATACACCCAAATTGGTGCCAGAATCAGTTCCATTCCCTGAGGCTCTACTGAGGGAGCCAGAAGGCAAGAAGAAGGATACGCAGGCCTTTGATAACCTGCGTAATTTATTCAGGGATGTTGAAATCAAGGTACCCCTACTCAAGGCTATCGACCACATACCTACTGTCGCTCAATTTTTCAAAGACTACACAACACCCAGGCGACAGTCAAAGAAAACTAAGAATCCGGTGGTTCTCTCGCCCCATGCGAGTTGTGCTATACTGTCAAATCTACCACCGAAGCAAAAAGATCCGGGCACACCGCTTATTTCCTATAACATCCAAGGCTGCAATTTTAACCGTGCCCTGCTTGATCTAGGATCTTCCATCAATCTTATACCAACCATCATGCTCGAAAAATTTTCCTTGGGAAATCTGAAACCCACCCCTGTCACGTTATAGTTGGCAGATCGTTCTGTCAAAATTCCAAAGGGTGTGGTGGAAGACGTGGTGGTTAGGGTCAACAGTCTCTGTTTTTCTGTTGACTTTCTTTTAGATATGGAAGTTCCTAGCCCACTTTCTGATTGTCCGATCATCCTTGGTCGACCTTTCTTGGCAACAGCCTGCGCCCATATCGACTGAGTCGGGCTGTATTGAGATTGCCGTTGGATCTGAAAAGCTCAAGCTTAACATCTTCAAGGCAGCCAAGAACTTTGATTGTGATTGCATCGAGGATGACACGTCTGACGAGGACATGGCCGTCAGCGCGTGTATCGGACTAATTGGGACCTATTCTGACTGCAGCGGGCTGCCTTTAAACAATGACGATTGCCCGACCGACACATATTGTGACATTCCCCCATCCCTCCCTATTCCCGTACCTTCTCCTGACCAGACTTCTGACGAGGTTTTCTTCGCTTCCCATACCTCTTGGTCTGAGTCATATTCGGGCTACTCACCGCCGGTCCACACTCTTGAAGACAGGATTGCCCTTTCTTTCCCGCCAAATCAGGCGGAGTTGCAAATCCACATTGGGACCTTGAACCCATATACTACTCACTGGGGCTATTCCTTTTTGGATCCATCTATCCAAGAAGCCCCTCTTCTTGGCCAATCTGAGGGCCAACTTCTTCCTCCTTACTTGTTCACCGATCCGCCTGGGACACTCTCGTCCCAAGAAATGCCACACCTTTCACCATCCACTCCCGAGCTGAAAGAGCTACCTAGTACACTTAAGTATGTTTTCCTGGGACCAAATGAAACGCTCCCTGTAATCATTAGTTCAAAATTGACTAGGGAGCAAGAGTGCAAACCAACTGAGGTCCTTATGGAACACAAGGCAGCCATTGGATGGTCTTTATCAGACTTATCTGGCATTAGCCCCTCCTACTGCACTCACCATATATATACGGAGGAGGAGGCTCGACCTTCCCGCGAGATGCAACGACGTCTCAACCATAACATGCAGGAGGTCGTTAAGAAGGAAATTATTAGGTGGCTGGATGCGGGTATAATCTACCCGATCAGCGATAGCCCCTGGGTGAGTCCAATTCACGTTGTGCCCAAAAAGGCAGGACTCACCATCTGTGTCAATGACAAGGGCGAATCCATCCCTACACGCACTCCTACATCTTGGAGAGTGTGTGTAGATTATAGGAAACTCAATGCTGCAACTAAGAAAGATCACTTTCCGCTACCTTTCATTGACCAAATCCTAGAGCGGTTAGCGGGAAATAAATTTTTTTATTTCCTGGATGGATTCTCAGGATATAACAAGGTGGTAATTGACCCCCGGGACCAAGAGAAAACCACTTTTACCTGCCGCTTCGAAACCTTTGAATTTAGAAGGATGTCGTTCGGACTTTGCAACGTGCCAGCAACTTTCCAGAGATGTATGCTGGCAATATTTCATGACATGGTGGGTGACTTTCTCGATGTCTTCATGGATGACTTTTCGGTCTTTGGACCATCTTTTGATGACTGTCTTGCCAACCTGACCCGTATCCTTAGGAGATGTATTGATGTAAACCTCGTGCTTTCTTGGGAAAAAAGTCATTTTATGGTACACGAGTGAATTGTTCTCGGGCATATCATCTCCGATAGGGGTATCGAGGTTGACAGAGCTAAGCTTGAGTAATTGCTGATTTACCTGTGCCTGGCTCTGTCAAACAAACCCACTCCTTCTGGGGACATGTCGGTTCCTATAGGAGATTTATCAAAGATTTCTCCAAGATTTCTCGACCGTTAACTCATTTCCTATCAACCGACGTACCCTTCGATATGGGCCCTGACTGCATACGAGCATTCACGTAGCTGCGTAATGCTGTCACCAAGGCCCCTGTTCTCCAGCCTCCTGATTGGTCCCTTGACTTTGAACTCATGTGTAACACTTCCGACCTTGTAGTCGGAGCCATCCTGGGACAAAGACGCGATAGACACCCCTTCATGGTGTACTACGCCAGTAAAATGTTGGATGAGGCCCAGCGTAATTATACTACCACTGAAAAATAACTACTGGCGGTCGTCTGTGGGTTGGAGAAATTCCGCTCTTACCTTCTGGGCTCACATGTTATTGTTTTCACTGATCACGCAGCCATTCACCATCTCATGCATAAGAAGGATGCCAAGCCTAGACTGATTCGTTGGATCCTTCTGCTCCAAGAATTTGACATTGAGATAGGTGATAAGGCCGGAGCCCAGAATGTTGTGGCTGATCATCTTTTGAGACTGGACCCTGACCATATTAGACTTACTCTGCCGATTAATGAGATTTTTCTTGATGAGCACCTATTGGCAATTAATGTGGCAAGTGGACCGTGGTATGCCGACATTGCCAATTACCTTGCTTCTGGATCCCTTCCATGTGGCTGGCCTAAAAACCAGCATGAGCGTCTCATGGCAGAAGCAAAGTATTATTTCTGGGATAATCCACTTCTTTTTCTGATAGGTGCTGATCAAATCATCCGTCGCTGTATTCCTGACAGCGAATTCCCCAGTGTGCTATCCTTCTCCCACGATCACGCCTGCGAAGGCCATTTCTCTGGGAGGAAAACTGCAGCCAAGGTGTTGCAGTGCAGTTTCTTTTGGCCCTCCCTTCACCAGGATGCACATAATTATGCCAAACATTGCACTAGGTGCCAGTCATTAGGGTCAATGTCACGTCGTGACATGATGCACTTACAACCCATCCTAGCTGCGGAAATCTTCGACATTTGGGGAATTGATTTCCTGAGTCCCTTTCCTCCTTCCAACGGCTTCGAATTCATTCTCATGGCTGTTGATTATGTTTCGAAATGGATCGAGGCTATTCACACGCGACGTGCTGACCATGTTATATCCACTCGATTTGTCAAAGACCACATCTTTGTGTGCTTTGGAATCCCTCGAGCCATTATCTCGGATGGGGGAAGCCACTTTACCCATGCAACTTTTTGGGCACTTCTGAGGAAATACGGAGGCCACCATCATATCGCATCCCCGTATCATCCTCAGATGAACGGCCAGGCAGAAGTGTCGAACTAGCAAATCAAGCAAATTCTCCAGAAAACGATTTAGCCTGACCGTAAGGATTGGACCAACAAGCTGATTGACGCACTTTGGGCGTATCGGACCGCCTTCAAGGCTCCCCTTGGTATGTCTCCTTATAGAATCGTTTACGGGAAGCCTTGTCATTTGCCCGTGGAGTTGGAACACCGCGCTTATTGGGCAGTTCGCAAATGTAACCTCGACCCAGACCTGTGTGGTCGAGAAAGGAAACTCCAACTCCAGGAGCTAGAAGAGCTTCGTCGTGAAGCCTACGATTCTGCCTTAACTTTCAAACAATGCACTAAGGCTTTTCACGACAACCGTATTCGGCGGAAGGAATTTGAGCCATCTCAGCAAGTTTGGCTCTACAATGCCCGGCTCAAATTCTTTCCTGGGAAATTGAAGTCCAAATAGACTGGTCCTTTCCTGGTCTCGAGACCATTTCCTAACGGGGCCATTGAGATTAAAGATCCCAAATCTAGGCATAAATTTATGGTCAATGGGCAGCATTTGAAACCCTATCTTACTCATGAACCTACCCCCATTGGAGAATCTGTTGCCCTGCTGGAGGGTAACTAATGTTGTGCCTCATTCTGAGTCCTGCTGGGGACGTTAAATTCATCGCTCGTTGGGAGGCACCTGAACAACACTCCACCACTGTCACGCTCACTTCACTTTTCACCTCACCACCCACCATCCACCCACCCTACCACCCTGCTGTATACCTTGCACCTCAGCTCTCGTTACCCAATCTTCCGTCCTTCCTCTACCCTACCCTGCATGCATATGAGGACATAGCATCGTTTGGCATGGGGGGGTGGATAGGCATCCTTAGAATCTGGGTATTTTAGGGTATCATGCAGTTTCCATCTATCTATATGTATAAAAAAAAATGTGTTTAGTAATGATCTGAAGGCTGAAACAAAAATATAATAAGTTTTTATGGATATTCAACCACTATTTTGAAGACTTTCCAGGTCACAGAAGCTTGATTTGCTCAGGCTTGGCTTAATTCACTTGAGCATTGACAAGATAGATCGGAATCTCTCCTAACAAAGGACGTATTCTTGTACCTGAGACACCAATACAAGATCCATTGGTTTGCTTCTACTCGAGAGCCTAAGTAATCTTGGTTCACACTACACATATCAAGAAAGACCAGGTGAACATAAGATCCAACCCTAGTGCTCATTAGGGAAGGTGGAGTCCTTACCTATGCACGCAGGTAGATTTTTTATCCTAGGCTTTAGTCTTGTGTTTAAGAGAGACTCTTTCCACCAAAAAGGAACTCTCCCACCAAAAAGAAAAGTGTGCTCCTCCAAATAATATTATAAGAGATATACTGACACGTGTTTCGAAAAAAAAAAGATGCAAATAAGTCAGTATATCTCACAAATATCTGTAAAGTCTTCCCCCTACAAAAATTCTTCAGGGCAAGTTACAAATACCCTCTTTTCTTTGAGCCACAAATGTCAGAAAATGGGAGTGGAGTTTTCCGTCATCTTTTTAAGGGTCAATCCGAAGACATGAGCTGAAACTGGGACCAACCTGCACTTAAAAATTCGTGAAACCCTAGGCTTGAGCCTTAATGTTCATCTGGTCAGTCTTGATCCTTCACTATGCACAAGCCATAATCTCTTGAGCTCTCGAGTTTGGTAAAAACCTCTTGGGTCCTGGAAATCAAACTTAAGGTTTAAATATCAAGAGTCCTGGTTAGTTGAGAGATGGTCTATGTCATGTAAGACTTAAAGTACTGGTAGTCTTCTCTGCAATTGGTTCTCACAATATCCAACAATAAACACACCTATGTCGCCTCAGAAAAAAATCTTCAGCTTAAGATCATTTCTAAATACAATACAAAAATATTTTACTAGGGACTAGCAAAAGATAGACATGGGGGTATGATTGCACAGCAAAAATACACCAATAATTATGTCATCTTGTGCTATTTCCTAGCATTGCCAATACATATTAGGTAACCATAGTCGCATTTGTAAAAATGAATGATGCATGCATTTATTTGAGAGGGGAGGAGAGTGAATAAAATGGCATTGAAATTAACATTTTCCTCAAGTGCTGCCTCGCAAATTCTCCATCTTTATTTTTATTTGACTTTGTATTTCTTCTCTACGGCTGCAAAGCATGGCTTGAGCTTCTTCCCGCCATGCTTTGCACAGCCACTCCCTACCAGCCATGCACAACTATGCACAGCCAGGGCAAGGCTGTGCTTGCCTTCTTCCTCTTTAAAAAGGGCACGGCTTTCTTCTTTGAGGGAGCCTGGTCCACACAAAGAACAACAGCACCTCCTTCCTCCAGGTCGTCTCCTCGCCTCTCCCCTCCATACGCAGCCTCTCCTTCTAAGGAGCTACTCTGTGCGTAGGAGCCGCTCACAGTGGTGCACAACCACCACTGAGTCCCACCACCGCCCAGCTCATCAAAGAGCTGGTGGGCATGGTGGTTCTCTCCTCTGTTTCGTCGTTCCAGCCCACAGCCACCATTGACAGGAGTTTCAAGCTTGGAAGCTCAAGTAGAAGCAACGGCAGCCAGCAGCAGCGCAGACCTCCACATGCCTCAGGCACCTGTTCCGCGGCCTCTGCGCGCGCCAGCAGGCCGGGCTCGCCTCTCTCCACGCCGCTACCGGTGCCAGCCCGTCCGCGCACGCCCGCGCCCGTGTCTCTCCCCGCACCCGCTCCAGCACCCGTGCCCGCGTCTCTCTGCGCCCGCGTCTTCATCCGCTTCTTCGCGTCTGCACCCTCCTCAGTGCGCAACGCGGTGCGCTGCGGTCCCTCCCTCGCGCTCACTCCCTCCTGTGTGCGTGCGCACCTTCGCGCGCCTACACCTGTGCTTTGGCATCAGACGTCTCCCACTGCTCTGAACGACTTAACTCACAGCGCTTCTTCCTCAGTAGACTCTCTCTCTCTCTCTTTCTCTCTCATAGCACTCTCTCACTCCCTCAACAGACACATACACACACACACACTCTTGTACACACACCCACTCACTTATACACTACTATATACTTATATATATATACATACATATATATATTTAAATATATGTATATATACTTATATCTATACATATAGTAGTACCTATATAACTAAGTATACGTATAGATACATATATATACACATATACTTATACATATATATATATACAAATGTACATACATATATACATATATCTATAATTATAAATACATATATATAAATGTATAAATATATAGATCCACATAATATACATAGATATATATATATATATATATATATATAATTATAACCATATATATATATATATATATGCATATAGATATATATTTACATATATACATACATACATATATATTTTCATATCACCTACCATACATTATATCGCGGAAATATCTGCACCAGTTGCTGATATTCCCCGACACACGCGTACAGAAAGCATCTTCGCACACATCTTTCACCCATCTATACTACACTCCACGCGGCACTTCATCCTGTTGGTTGCATCTTCCTAGACGACGACCGACTCGACACCGTGCTACACGCCATCTCCACCTCCACCCCCACCCCTATATCCATATACAATATATACATATATATATATACTATATTTACTTTATTTCTGTTTCTCTTTCTTGCCAGTAAAAAGATAAAAAAAATATACAAAAGAGAAAAGATAATCCTTCACTTGCAGGTACTCAGTCTTGCGAATAGCAAGACTAGTTTTGGGAACCCTAATTTGGCTCAAAGCCAAGAACCTGATTTTGAGGGTGTACCTCAAGGATAAAAATTATCAGAAAAAAATCTTAAATAGAAAAACACCAAAAACATAATAAACAAATGGAAGAGATTCGTTGTAGGAAAGGCGTAGAAATTTCTTCACCTCTAATCCCACTTCCCTGAGTTCGACCCAAGGCCTAAAAGTGACCAAGATGAAATCAAGTAGGCCAGATAAAAAAAAAAAATTGTAAAGAGATGGTTAGGCTCGATTTAGGTTAACCACTATACTCATTTCAACGATAAAATCACCATATTAACACAACCTATCCGGGCTTGATTAGCAACATGGAATGATCTAAAATTGGCTTCCCTAAAGAAATTATTCCCAATTGGGCGTACTAATGCATTGAGGCGGGCGATTACTACTTTCGCCCAGCGGCCGAGGGAGCAACTTCATGTTTCCTGGGAGTAATTCCAGGACTTATTACGGAAGTGTCCACACCACGAGATGCCGAAATGGTAACTCGTGTAGATCTTTTATCACAGGTTGACTAAGCAACTCAGAAATCACGTGCACGCTTCTTGCGGAGGCAATTTCCTCAACAAAGACGCAGATAGCGCACACAATTTGTTTGAGAGAATGAGTGAAAATTCAATAAATCATGCCTACATGGATACTTTTAACCGGTTCCAACAACCCAGATCGAATGTTAGTGAGGTCCATGACTCTCATTCATTCGATATGGAACTGATTTGTAATAAACTAGATAAGGTGGACCTAGTTACCAAAAAGGATGGAGGAATGGATGGTGGAAAACTCTGCAAACAATTCTGGATCCACTCAATCCCAAAATTTGGGATTCCATTCTTCGCGAGCTCCTTCTGGATGGGAGTTCATGAATCAACTGGATGCGGCCCAACCTGTGAGCCAGCATTGTTTAAAACCCCACAGGTTCCAAACTAGGGCCTTTGATCCCAGTTTTTCTGATCCCTCCCATTCTTTTTCTCCATCGTCGCCCTATGAGGATGTCGATGCTATACAAGAGAATGTTAGGTCCAACCCTTGCTCCATTATAATCTTGGTTGGAGGAAGCACCCTAACTTCTCCTGGGAAAACCTGGGGCAGCAGACCCAATTCTGACCCAGCAACTATGCTTCGTAAAGACCAATGGGTCAAGGTCATGTTTACACTCAGTTGTCCCCAAATCAGGTTAATTAGCCAGCTTGGAATACCCGTCAACCTGTAGGGTAGTCTAATTTGAACCGTCAGATGGTAGAGATGCAAGGATCTATGCTCCAGCTCATGCAGCAAATGAAAACTTCACTGGACAACTTGCAAACCAAGTTCTTGGCTAATTCTTGACAACTCAGATCTCTGCCATCTCAACCCGTACTTAACCCACATAATATACAGAATCTGGGCAATAAAGCCCAAAGGTATGGGAATTATAGGGACCCACACGCACATGCTCAGGTGGTTGAGCAGGGTCCTTCCTCTTCTGCTTCTTCATCAAATTCGAGGTTTCTGGCTAATGAAGTCCCTCCAATCTTTCCTAACCCTCCCCAAGACCCAAACCCATATGCATCTACTAACTCTATTACCTTGAGGAGTGGAAGGCAAACCCAGTACCCACAACTACCTTATTCTGATCTACCAAATCCTAGAGAGCCTAAGGAGAGAAAGGAGAACTCTAAAGAAGAAATCAAGGCTCAGGAACCTGATTCCAAAGATTTAACTCATGTTCCTTTTCCTAAGGCTTTGATTAAACCTAGGAAGAAGAAGCCTGTTGATAGTAACGAGGAGCTCTTGAATATATTCAAGAATGTCGAAATCAATATCCCACTCCTCGACGCTATCAAACACATACTGACTTACGCTAAATTTTTAAAGGATTTATATACACAAAAGCATAAGTCGAGGGAATCTATTCCGAGAAAGGTGATACTCTTTGAGCAGGCTAGTTCTATTATCCTGCATCACCTTCCTCCGAAAAAGAGAGATCCAGGTGCCCCTTTGATTTCTTGTGTCATCGAAGATTACACCTTTGATAGGGCACTTCTGGATCTAGGTGTATCCATTAACCTAATTCCGACTTCTCTTTACAGGAAGTTCGGATTAGGTGAACTTCGGCCGACCTCAGTAACGCTGCAATTAGCGGACCGTTCGGTTACCAATTCGAGAGGTGTTATTGAAGATGTTATTGTCAAGGTTAAGGATTTTTATTTTCCTGTAGATTTCCTTGTCATTGACATAGATGTACCTGAGAATTTAAGGAACACACCCATCATTCTGGAGCGTCCGTTTTAGCTACTGCTAAGGCAAGTATAAACTGTGAAGCGGTAGCATAGAAATCGCCTTTGGAGATCAAAAATTGAAATTTGATATTTTTAAGGCGATTAACAAATTTGAGGATTGTGGATTTATAGAGGAACTTGAGGAAGATAACGTGAATATTGAGACATGTATGGTTATTTCTGCAATTGAGAGTTCCTCCTATCTTGATGATTCCGACCCAGAACCCTCTGTGGCAAACCCACCACATTCTGAAGAGGTTGATTTTGTTCACTCTCAACCTCTTCCTCTTGATGAATCTTCATCAACATCATCCTTACCTTCCATCCTAAACCCGCCCTAGCTCGAACTGAAACCATTGCCTAAGAGTTTGAAATATCAATTTTTGGGACCACAAAAGACTCCCTGTGATTATCAGTGCTAGATTAACTAAGGAGCAAGAGATTAAATTGATCAAGGTCCTAAAAAAATACAAGGAGGTAATTGGTTGGACCATCCATGACCTTAGGGGGATTGAGCCACATACTGCAATCACAGAATATTCATGGAAGATGGATCCTGCCCTTCTCACCAGATGCAGAGGAGATTAAACCCTAATATGCAAGAAGTGGTCAAGAAGGAAATAATTAAGTGGCTCGATGCAGGAATCATTTATCCGATCTCAGTCCGTGGGTAAGTCCCGTGCAAATTATTCCCAAGAAAGCCGGAATTACTGTTGTGACTAATGAGAAAGGAGAATCTATCACAACTCATTCAGCTTCCTCTTGGAGGGTTTGTATCAATTATAGGAAGCTGAACACAACCATGAAAAAAAATCATTTCCCTTTGCCCTTCATCGATCAAATCCTTGAAAGACTAGCCGGGCAAAAGTACTATTTCTAAGATGGTTACTCAAGATACAATCAAGTCCCTATCCATCCTGAGGATTAGGAAAAAATGACTTTCACTTGTCCCTACGGAACCTTTGCTTTCTGTAGAATGCCATTTAGCTTATGCAATGCACCTGCGACTTTTCAAAGGTGTATGCTAGCTATATTTTCTGACATGGTGGGAGAGTTTATGGAAGTCTTCATGAACAATTTCTCTATTTTCGGAAAATTGTTTGATTCATGCCTGGCTAATCTTGAAATGATCCTTAAAAGATGCATCAAAACAAGATTGGTCCTTAGCTGGGAAAAGAGTTATTTCATGACACAAGAAGGCATCGTCTTGAGTCATGTTGTCTTTGAACGGGGAATTGAAGTTGACAGAGCTAAGGTTGATGCTATCTCCAAACTTTCTCCACCCACATCTATCAAACAAATTCGATCATTTCTTGGTCATGTGGGATTCTATAGGAGGTTCATCAAGGACTTCTCTAAGGTTACTCGCCCTCTGAGCAACCTTCTCGCCAAGATACGTTGTTTGATTTTAACGAATCATGCTGTAAGGCATTTGATTTTCTTAAAACAGTAGTCACTTGTGCTCCGGTGTTGCAACCACCGGTCCGGACAACCCCATTTAAGATCATGGCTGATGCTTCTGATTACGAGATCGGGGCTGTTTTGGGTCAAAAGATTGATAGGAAGCCTTCTGTTATCTACGACGCTAGGAAAACTCTGGATGAGGCCCAGAGGAATTACACTGTTACTGAGAAGGAATTGTTAGCTGTAGTATTTACTTTGGAGAAATTCAGGGCTTATCTCTTAGGGTCTCACGTCATAATTTCCACCGACCACTCATCCTTGAGACATCACTTGGCCAAAAAGGATGCCAAATCCTGCCTTATCTAATAGATTCTTCTTCTTCAAGAATTTGATCTTGAAATCAAAGATAAATCCAGGGCACAGAATGTGGTGGCGGATCACCTTTCAAGACTTCTAAGTGATTCTTCTCGTCTAGATATTCCGAATGTTGATACTTTTCCAGACGAAACTATTCTTACAGTATCAGGTGTGCAAACCTTGTGGTTTGCAGACATTGTAAATTATTTGGCCGTTGGTCAAATCCCCCAGGATTGGACCAAGCAACAACAAGATAGACTCAAATCTAAGGCAAAATATTACTTCTGGGAGGACCCTAAACTGTACCGCATCAACTTTGATCATATTATTCACCGATGTGTTTCGAAGAATGAATTCCAAAGTATACTCGAGTTCTGCTATGCATCTGCGTGCGATGGACATTTCTCCGAGAAAAAGACTGCAAAAATTTTGCAATCTGGATTCTATTGGCCGTCTTTATTCAAGGATGCCCAGGAAATCTCGAGGTCGTGTTCCCGATGTCAGGCACTTGGGAGCATAACCACGAGAGATATGATACCTCTAAACCCCATTCTCCCCATCAAAATCTTCGACGTTTGGGGCATCGATTTCATGGGACTCTTCCTCCCTTCATTTGGACACCAGTACATTCTCGTCATTGTTGATTACGTGTCCAAGTGGATTGAGGTCATTCCCACCCGAACAAATGACCATAAGGTGGTCATTGATTTCGTCAAGAAGAACATCTTCAGTCGGTTCGGGATTCCGAGGGCCATCATCAGCGATGGTGGTACTGATTTCACTAATGCCCAATTCCATAGTTTATCAGCAAAATACGGGGTAAATCACAGAATCTCCACACCTTACTACCACCAGACAAATGGATAGGCCGAGATCTCCAATCAGGAGATCAAGAATATTCTGCAGAAAATGGTTAGACCTGATCGTAAAGCTTGGATTCAAAAGCTTGAGGACGCTCTTTGGGCCTACTATACAGCGTACAAAACACCTATCGGCATATCACCGTTTCTTTTGGTGTATGGAAAGAAGTGCCATCCATCCGTAGAAATTGAACATAAGGCATTCTGGGCAATCAAGCAATGTAATCTGGATTTTAGTTTAATTGAAAATACCAGGAAACTCCAACTATCTGAGTTGGAGGAGCTCAGAAACGACTCATACGAGAATGCCAAGATCTATAAGGCTCAGACCAAAGCTCTTCATGACCAATTGATATTCCGAAAGAGCTTTGAGCTGAACCAGAAGGTCAGGCTCTTTGATTCTCGACTTAAGCTCTTTCTCGGCAAACTTAGGTCAAAATGGAACAACCCATTCATCATCGATCAGATATTTCCAACTTGGGTTGTTCAGATCTCTGACTCAAAGATAGCTATTTCTTTTAAAGTCAATGGTCAACGTCTGAAGCCTTTTGTTGACCGTATTGTTCTATAACACATCTTAGACACGGTTGCTCTAATCACATCGTGATTTCTTTGGCTGGACTTCGACTAGCTGATAGCATTAAACTCAGCACTTGTACAGTCTGACTCAGAGCTGACCTGAGCATCACATACAGGTGATATCTTCTTTATTCTACCTTGCTTCTCATGCATTTTATTTTCAATGAGGACATTGCACCAGCTAGGCATGGGGGGGTGGATTTGTTTCTGAATCATTTTGTCAACTTTGTGAAATTCTTGTAAATTCCACTTTTTTTCTCTTTGTTAAAAAAAATGAAAAATAAATTGAATTAGGAAAGAATAATTAGGCATTAGGATTTTTCAACCTTAGGGAATAATACAGTAAGATCTGAACACTTAGTCCCTTCAGGTCTTCGGGCTTAATCAACCCAATTGTTCACTAAAATATGGACTTGTTTCCTAAGTCCTCGCCATTCTAAATTCACATTTTAATTGGTTAAATAAGTTGGGGTGATAAGTACACGACTTATCAACTCGCCCTCTGATTTGAAGGGATTTTAAGTCTAAGCATCTATACACTATTTGCATTGACTCGCTTTTTGGCAGTTTTAACAAAAATTAGGTAGCTAATGAACCTTCTGAGGTAGTATGGCTGGTAAGTTATCGTGGATAACCCATAGATAGGTTGTCCAGAGCCCAGTCACACAACCATTCTTTTCCTGCTGCCTTTAGGTAAATCTTAGATTATGGAAGCCACCTACTTAAAGAAAAAAAAAAGAAGAAAAGGAGAAAAGACATGAAAAAAAAAGCCACACTTCATCGCACGAGTATGGCTGGCAAGTTATCGTAGGTAACTGCCCATTGATAGGTTGTCCAGAACCCAGCTCAAGAAATGCACGTATAATTCCAAAACACTTAAGAAGAAATGGAGAAGTAGAATAAGCCGGGGAGATATACACTGAGTTCGCCTTTGTGTTGACCCCATAAAAATAAAAGTAGGGAGAAAGCTACCAGTCGAATAGATACACATTTAGGTAGAATTTCTTTTCAAGGGCACCTATGGGCGTAGAAACCCGAAGTCCGTTCTAATCGTCGATTAATGAGTCTATCACATTTCACACAATGATGCTTAGAACATAGGGTTCTCTTCGAGTCTTGGGTGGGTTGAGTGGCCATAGAAAGCTGCTTCGAAACCCTAAACTCAAAAATCCAAAAAAATTAGAAAAGAAGAAAAAGATCCTTCTTTGAATAAGGCAAGGGCTTGAAGCGGTCTGCATTTTGGCAGACACCTGAGTGCTGTTGTGTCTTTGTAGCTCAGGTCGTAGTTGAAATTCATAAGTGTTGAAAAATAACTATTGCCCAAGAAATCTAACCTAATTCTCTTATAAATAGCATGTAGTTTTGCTAGGGACTAGCAAAAGATAGGCATGGGGTGCGATGTAAACACATTTATATCACATAAACTATCTATTTATGCGTGTTCTTAAGTGTAGAGTTGCATCATACATCATAAATAATGCATAACATACATTATCTTGCATTTAGGTTAGATTGTATAAAGTTTAAGTTAATTTTCTCTTTGTGTGGTCAGGAAACAAGGCGATATTCAATTGGGGCCTCAGATTGAAGATCCAACCGTACGGATCTGATCAGGGCGACGATCGGAGTTCAACGACTCCAAGGTCGTCCTAATCGAACTTCCGTAGCATCAGATATAATCTGACGAAGGTCAGAGATCAAGCACCAGGATTGTGTAAATTTGTACATCATATGACAAATCCGACTGCACGGATGGGTTCAGATCGATGATCGTAGCCCAACAGCACGAAAATCGATCCAATCCGACATCCATGGCACCATCTACAACTCACAGAAAATGGATGGCCATGATGGCGCCATGTGGCGCCATCATAGCCACCCAAACCGACCCAGTTGAAGTTTGAAGAATCTCCGTGCTCTCTCTCTCTCCTCAACGCAAGATCAGATTTGGGTCGTTGGATCTTGATCCAACGGCCACGAGCATGCACACCGCGGTTAGAAAGTTGACAAAAAAGAGGGGATAGCATAGCAGGCAGAGGTGTTCGCACAAGGTAGAGGCACGGGTTCGACCCCACTGAACCTCAAATCGAGTGGGGAGTGCTAAGCGGCTGATTTCAGCCATTGGATGCGGTGCGAGCGATCAAATGGCATGCAATGTGGCTGCATGAATGAGCGATGCGATCAGATGGCTTACATTGAAGAGGCGCGGCCGCGATGCGATCTGAGCTGTCGGATGCGAGATGGACGGTTGAGAGTTGGTGTGTGCATGCATTAAGGCAATGAAGCAATGAGCGGGTTGACGAGGGCACGCTTCACGAATTAGAAATCAGGATTCGGAGGACCCATCGTCGTTGCTTGCAAAACGCATCTATAAAATAAAATTTATAACCGAAACTCAAAAAGTGAGTCCCAGGTCGAATACGGGAAGGCGAACGTTTGGTTTTATAAAAATCTGCATTTCTCTTTTATTTCTTTTTATTATTTTTATCTTTTCTAATTTTTTTGGTATTTTAATAGGGCAAGAGATCAAGTTGATGAATTCTAGCTAATCTGCTTGCAAAAATTTAAAAGAGAGAGGGAGAAGAGAGAGAGAGAAATAATCATCTATTCATAAGTAAGTGTTTGTTACAACGACGAAAGCAGAAAAATCTATACTACAAAAGCGAAAAAGATAGAAAGAGGTGAGAGAATAACCCTCGACAATTGCTCGGAGGACGACTCGCTCTAACGTCACCTGGAGGAAAGTGGTGAGGTGCAAGACGAAGGAGGATGTAGCCGAAGGACGAAGGATGGGGCAGGACAGCATCGCGGTGAGGATCTTCTTCCGGAAGGGCGGTGAGAGGATGGCCACAGGATGCTCCATGAATGGGGATGAGAGGTAGGAAAACTATTTTCTTTTCTACTCTAGAGGAGCATCCCGGGCTTGGGACAAGCTCTTTCTAGAGCCTTGGAGGTGGTGAGAGGAAGGAAGAGATGAAGAAAAATGGGAGGGGTAGGGGTCCTTTTATAGCGGAGGAAAAAATCAAATTTGTATACAGGACATTTAGTGACGGTCATAAACGTTGCTGAAGATCCACCGCAAATGTCGTTGAAGACAGCCCATGCTCCCACGCTGCCGTTGCGCTGGTGTATGCTCCGCGTGCCGTGTCGCGCACCTCGGTGCGCTACATGCCTGCGTACACTGCTGCTACACGCGTGCGCACACCCGCGCTACTGTGCATGTGCGGTGACGCGTGCGTGTGCATGGGCGGCCTGGGTTGCGCCATGTGGTGCGATCTAGGCCGTCCATCATCTTTTCGTTGTAGGTACTGCTACAAAGGTCGAATTGAGTCGATTTTTGTGCCGTTGAGCTGCGATCGTCGACCCAAATCCATCCGTCTGGTCGGATTTGTCATTTGAAACTCCTAATTATGTCACCTAGTCCCTTAACCGTTGATCTTCCTTAGACTGCATATGGTGCCACGGGACTCCGATCAAGGCAATTTCAGAGGCGTTGAACTTCTATTGTCGTTCTGATCAGATTCGTATGGTCGAATCATCAATCCGAGGTTCAAAATAAATCTCCTCTCCTGATCACAAAAAGGACACAATTAACCTAAAATATACACAACTACTATAAATGCAGAATGATGCATGTTATGCAATATTTATAATATGGAATGCAAATGTAAGCTTAGGAACATGCATAAATAGGCATTTTAACCTAAATAGATGTGTTTATATCATACCCCATGCCTATCTTTTGTTAGTCCCTAGCAAAATTAAACTACATGCTATGTATAAAATCAAAATTAGGATAAGATCGCTTGGGCCGAAGTCGTTTATTAACAATAGAAATTTTCAACTAAGATCCTAAACAATGAAAACTAAACAGTACCCAGATGCCTGCCAGAATGCAGACCGCCTAAGTCCTCACCTTATTTGAAAAGGGAAGATAATTTTTTTTTGTTTTTCTTCTTTTCTATTTTTGTTTTTGAACTTTTGGAGTTTGAGAGTTTCAGGATAACTTTTTATGGCTACCCGACCTGCCCAAGACTCGAAAAGGACTCTAAGTGCTAAGCATCTAGTGAAAAGAGTGAAAGACTCACTAGGCGGCCGTTAAAATGGACTTCAAGTTTCTACAACCTTAGGTGACCTTGCCTCGAGATTTATCTTTTCGAATGGTAGCTTTCTCCCTACTTCTTTTATTTTTGGGGTCAACACAAGAGCGAACCCAGTGTATATCTCCCCGGTTTATTCTACTTCCTCGCTTCTTCCCTAAGTGTTTTGGAAATTATTGTGCATTTTTGTAAGCTGGGCTCTAAACAACCAGCAAATGGGCTGTTACCCAGACAACATGCCAGCCATACTCGTGCGGTGAAATGTGGTTTTATTTATTTTTTTTTCTCCTTTTTTATTTTTTCTATATTTTTTTTATTTTTCTTTTTTTTCTAAGTAGGTGGCTTCCCTGATCTAAGCTTTACCTAAAGATAGTACGACGAAAATGGTCATGTAGCTGGGCTCTAGACAACCGGCCAATAAGTTGTAACCACTGACAACTTGTTAGCCATACCACCCTAGATAGTTCATTAGCTACCCAATTTCCGAAGAAACCACCAAAAAGTGAGTCAGTGCAAATAGTGTGTAGATGCTTAGACTTAAACTCCTCTCAAATCAGAGGGTGGGTTGATAAGTCGCATACTTATCATCCTAATTTATTAGCCAAATTAAAATGAATTTGAATTGGCGAGGATTCGAGACTAAGTCCACATTCGAGTGAACACTCAGGCAGATTAAACCCAAAGACCTGAAGAGTCTAAGTTTTTAGGTCCTCACGAGTCATTTCCTAAAGTTAATTACGCCTAAAAGCCTAAGTTCTCTTCCCCTAATTCTAGTTTCTTTTTTCTTTTTCTTTTTTTTATAAGAAACTAAAAGAAATTCTACGAAGTTAACAAAATGATTTCAGGATAAAGCATCCATCCCCCCATGCCTAAATGATGCAATGTCTTCATTGTAAAAACAAAGACATGAAAAGGGCAGAGTAAACAGAATATCACCTGAATTTCATGACAACCTGATCAACTCCGCAAAGAGAAGAGAGTATACACATGCACTAAGTTTAATACCTTCAATAGGGCATAATATACATACAAAGAAGTTGAGAATACACAAGTGCAGATTAGAATCAAAATCAAAAGGTTGATCCTGAAACTCATCAGCAGATGTCCACAGATGTGAACCAGATTATGATGTAGACTTGTGCCCCAAGGTCGAGTGGTTCTAAGGTTCTGGATGAAAATCACCCAGAACTTAAGATTATTGTGTTTACGGGGTTGGGCCTGCGGTTTTGTGGTGTGCAACCCAAGACCAAAGTGTTGGGCATTGGGTTGATCTGATTCATTAAAATCGGGTGTCCACTTATAGTGCAGCTCAGAAAAATAATCAATTATTTTGAGCTTGGGTTGCATGTGAAAGATATCGTAAGGGTCCTGGTAAAAAGTTGGTGGTTTTAGGTCAATAGGAACCCTTATATCCAAACTTGTTTTTCCCTCAAAATTAACCTCCCAAATTTTCATTTCAACATTCCTATCCTCCAACATCAAGTGCTTAGGTTTCGGGACTTCTAGCATACCATTCACCCCATAAGATTTACCCAAGTCCAGAAATTGTGGTTGACTCAGAATTGACTTGGGTACAGTGATTTCCAAATCAAAATAAATCCCTTTGGGGTGTGGTTAAGGAATGGGGCTATTGATTAAATCTTCTAGTAAATGAGGATTCGAATAATCTAAGTTAGCCCCAACCGAATCCAAATCTTCAATAATTGGTCTATCAAATGGTTCATCAGATTCCTAAAGCCCATTTGTCTCACTAAAATCATCTTCCTTACACTCAAGTAAGACTTCACTAAGAGATTCTTCACCCTCAGAATCAAAGAATCCATTATCCACATTTATATATGTCTCAAAATCGATTGTCATTTCCTGGTTCAAAGAGATATTTTTCCTCGCTCCCTGGCTCGGGGATCTCGAGTGAATCAATTGGTTCATCCTCAATAGGTTGCTCTAGCCCAACCTGGTCATCCCCGATCTCAGAAAATGTATCCCCCTAGATAGGTGCCTGAGCGGGTTCAGACATTGGCTCTCCTGAATGGGGTTCATCTTGAGAATCATCTCAAGATTTGACTAAGGCAACCATAAATTTCATCCTCATCCTCGATAATTTCCCAAGAAGAGACTCACCCAGGTCCCTATCCCTAACATTTTGGAGCAAATCCAATAAAGAGCTATTCAGCTCATCAATCATTTTTATCATAGACTCCAATCCTTCAGTGCATGGTGTTGGCTGAGCTCATCAATCATTTTTATCATGTATAGTTTATCATCTTTAGCCAACACCTTATCCTGGATCTGGTTCATCTGAACCAACTGGTTCGATTCAAGTTTGGGTGAGTTTAGGTTAAATCTAAGGGAGTCAAGATATCGAGGTTCTCAGGTCCCTCCCTGATAGTAGGTCGTTTTAGGTTGTTTAAAGGTTGGTGGCAACCTATATTCAGCATAATTCTGGGGAGGGTAAGTGTTATAATCAGCATATCCTTCATGGTTGTAGATCTGGTTAGGTTGATATCAAAGGGTGGAGATCTACAATCATTATAGCTCTGGGAAGGATGGTAATCGTAGTCTTGTTATCCAAGGCTAGACCCTGGACACTGAGGTTTGTATTCATATCCCCAATCAAAGTCATCCCGGCTAGTGGATGGGTCATTACAAGTCAAGTCGGAATAGTAATCATCTTGGGGATAAGTGGTGGTAGGAGGATAGGATTGGGAATGTGTGAAAGATGTGAAAGGATGCATTGTGGAGTAGGAAGGAAAATAGAAGAGAGGAAGGTGCCCTGCAGTATAATCAACCAAACCTATCCTTATGTGGGTAACCTAAAGACCTATGGACTCCCAGGACCCGTCTTGAAATTATAAATGATTTAGTCTACTTTTATCTGGTCAATCCAACCAGTTAGAAGAAGGGACTGAGGAGAAGGTTCTTCCTTTGGCTTACACCTCCATTTCCTAGTGTACCCCCCAGCTACGGTCTTTTGATGCTACTCCCCTAACTAGACATCAGATGGACCAGCAAAAGCAGATTAATAGAAAAAAAATCTTAGTCTGAGCCCCGAAGAGCGATTCAAACCTTAAGGCCAAGGTCTACTTAGTTTTAATTAGGCTTAGGATGATTGTGCTCTTGGAATGTGATGGGCCCTTAAGATGGGTTGTGCCCTTAATGATCAATTAAAATGTGTGTGCGTGCACTACCAGGGTTTTCAAACAAGGTTATTTGATGATGTGTCTTTTAGGGTTTAACCTTGTTTAGTAGCTTTTAGAGTTTAATTCTCAGGTTGGTTCAATCAAGGTCTAGTAGAACACTCCAAGTTTTGAAAACACGGGTGATGATATGTTCCTTTAAAAATAAAAAATAATGGGAAGTGTCTGGTTCAACCCTAAGAATCAACCCTAAGTGGCAAGCTACTTGATGGATCAATTTTAGATTGAGTGGTACGGTCCAAACAAATCAATCAATTGGCCTATTCGCACCACAAATTAAGGCACACAATGTCTTAGCCTAATCAGATTTCTACTCACTTATGTGTTTTGAGTTGAAGTGTACCGAGTCCATAGGTCAAATCTTAGTTAAGTGGTAGAATCAAAGTGATTGTGTGCCTTAGGATAAGTTGTGGGTATTAAGTGTGTAGCTTTCAGTTAAATCCAACAAGAGAAGAATATTTTTTTATTTTTTTATATATGCGGGTGGGTGAGGTGAGTGGAGTGACAAACAAACAATCAAATCTATCCTAGGGTTTATAAAAGGCACCTAAGTTGATATGGATTTGAGTTATTAGTGTGATGAAATGAACTAGTAGGTGGGGGTGGTGGGGATAAACTTACAAAACCTTCATCCGCACTTTTCTCCAATCTAACCGCTTTCGCCTACCTCAGAAGAGTACCGGCAATCACAGTAAGATCAGAGAAAAAGTGAGATAAAAGTTAAGTAAGGCGAAAAAAACGTGAGAAAAATCAAAGAGCGTTGCCTCCCCAGCAATGACGCCAAAAATGATGGGGGCACGCTTTGCAAATTAGAAGTCGGGATTTGGAGGACCCATTGTCGTAGCTCGCAAAATGCATCTATCAAATAAAATTTATAACCGAAACTCAAAGTGAGTCCTGGGTTGAACACGGGGAGGCGAACGTTTGGTTTTATAAAGTCTGCATTTCTCTTTTATTTCTTTTTGTCATTTTTATCTTTTCTAATTTGTTTGGTATTTTAATGGGGCAAGAAATCAGGTCGATGAATTCTAGCTAACCTACTTGCAAAAATTTAAAAGATAGAGGGAGAAAGAGAGAGAGAGAGAAACAATCATCTATTCATAAGCATGTTTTTGTTACAACTATGAAAGCGAAAAACTCTATAATACGAAAGCGAAAAAGATAGAAAGAGGTGAAAGAATCTCCCTCGATAGTTGCTTAAAGGACGACTCGCTCTGACGTCACCTAGAGGAAGGTGGTGAGGAGTGGGACGAAATAGGATGTAGCCAGAGGGCAGAGGATGGAGTAGGATGGTGTCGCAGCAAGGACCTTCTTCCCGAAGGGCGGCGAAGGACGGCCACGGGATGCTTCACGAATGGGGAAGAGAGGTGGGAAAACTATTTTCTTTTCTACTCTAGAGGAGCATCCCGGGCTTGGGAAAAGCTCTCTTTAGAGCCATGGAGGTGGTGAGAGGAAGAAAGGAAGAGATGAAGAAAAATGGGACGGGTAGGGGTCCTTTTATAGTGGAAGAAAGAATCAAATTCGTATACAGGACATTTAGTGATGGTCATAAACATCGCTGAAGATTGCCCACGCGCCCACGCTACCGCTACACTGGCGTGCGCCTTCGTACGCTAAGCGCCTGCAGGAGCTACCGCTGGACGCGCGCGCGTGCCCACGCTACTATGCACGTGCGGTGGCACGTGCGTGCGCATGGGCAGCCTGGGTTGCGTCATGTGGCGCGATCTGGGTCGTCCATCTTCTTTTCGTTGTAGGGGCTGCTACAGAGGTCGAATTGAGTTAATTTTTATGCCATTGGGTTGCGATCGTCGATCGGAATCCATCCACGTAATCAGATTTATCGTTTGAAACTCCGAATTATGTCACCTAGTCCCTTAGCCGTTGATCTTCCTCGGACTGCATATGGTGCTATGGGACTCCGATCAAGGCAATTTTGGAGGCATTGGACTCCGATCGTTGTTTTGATCAGATCCTTATGGTCAGATCGTCAATCTGAGGCTCTGAAATAAATCTCCTTTTCTTTTGACCAAAAAATGGATACAATCAACCTAAAATATGCACAACTACTGTAAATGTAGAATGATGCATGCTATGCAATATTTATAATATGAAATCCAAATCTAAGCCTAGGAACATACATAAATAAGCATTTTAACCTAAATAGATGTGTATATCACAAGTACGTGCATCTTAAGCTGTCCGATCTTGCGATCGAACGGCCGAGAATCTAAGGAAGTGTGAAACCGTTTGAGCGTGAAAAGAAAGAGGCACGCGGGCGGACGCGCACGTAAGGCCATGATCAAGGCTTTAGTGATGCTTTTAATCTGTCACTAAAGACCCTGACATTAAATTTTTATTTTTAAGTGAAATGACCTTTGTACCCCCTTCAATTTTCACCTATAAAAGGCTCTACGACCCTCACACTTTCTTCATCCCTTCTTTCACTTCTCTCCCTTTCTAAAGCTCTAAAGAAGCTAATCCCAAACCCATGATGCTCCTCTAGAGTCAAAATCAAAAATTTCTCTCCCCCATTCCTGAAGTGGATCCCGCGACAACAACGACACCCTGCCACACCCCCGATTCTTCCTGCTCCGTTCTTCGTCCTCTGTCTTCCAAGCGTTACTCCATCCAACTCGTCCTCCAAGCAACCATTAAGGAGGATAACATCTCTCTCCCTTCTTTATCGCTTTCTAAAATAGAATTTTCTGCTTTCTAGTTATAATCATTTCCTGCTTTCTAGTTGTAAAAATAATATTCAGATACAAAGTGATTATTCTCTCTCTTCATCTCTCTCTCTCTCTCTTAGTGTTAATATCAATTTCATTGTGATTATCTTGCTTTCAAAACAAAAATACCAAAACAATATAATCGCGGATTTTAGATTGACGTAGCCTCCCTGTGTTCGACCTGAAATTCTTTTCAAGTTTCGGTAAAATTTATTTGTTGATGGATTTCTTCGCAAATCGCACTACAATGACATGTTTTCAAAACTCAATCCCGTTTGCGTACGTTTTCCGATCCAACAAACCTCCGCCACACTTAGGGGAGCAAAACCCCTTGATCAATTTGAAGGTTCGTTAGCCCCCTCGCTCCACCGAACTCCGTCACCAACCATCACCCTCCTCGAGTTCGGTGGACCTCCTTCGCCATTGTCACGCCAATCGACCATCATCATGACTTGCTCGAGGTCCGACAAGGCTCCTCGGCTATTCACCTTAGGCCGAGAGGTCTTCCTGTCTCAACCTACCTCCTCCACCATCGTTGTCGTCAACCCATTACCACCAAGCTCCACAATCGACTGGCACTCTTCTCCACAACCCAAAGCTTCTCGTGAAGCTCCCTGAAACCACGATGGACATGCTACAGGTCTTAGCCAGGAGTTTCGTTCAACAACAGCCGTGGAGCTGCTCACCGGAGATAGGTGTTGAAGATGCTTCACGCATGAAGGAGATGCCTCTCCACTTGTAGGGGCATAAATGTAAGGAAATAAACTTTCAAGGGTAAATTTGCAAAGAGCAGGGACCTCAATGTAATTCGTAGGGACCCAAATGCAAGAGACTCAATACTTTCTAAATTTTCAGGGACAAAATTGTAGCAGCTTTGGGTTAACAATTGACTTATCTTAATCATTAGATAATTGGTGATTTTATGGCATTAATTTATTCATCAAACATTATTTGAATCGTTAATGTTTAAATCACAATAATTTCTATATAATTTCATTAAGCATTAATTCATTAGAAAGGCCCCAAATGGTTTAATCACGAAGTTAATTTCTCATTACTATGTCTCCCTTATTTTGAATCTACATTTTGATTGCGCAGCAATCAAAGGCCCTAATTCACCTAAATTAAGGTAGAACCTAGCTTAACATGGGCATTTTGCATGCATACACATCGTACTTTGCACCTAGATGATTTAGATGTTTTATATACAATGATGTGCTATTTGAGATGCTATTATACCCAAGGGTGTCCGCAAAAGATCTATATGGCAAATTGAAGAATATTTGGACCTCAAATGACAAATCCAACCGCATAGATGGATCCGGATCAATGTTTGTAGTCCAACGGTGCAAAAATCAACTTAATCGGAGGCCTACATTATCAGATACAAGGCAAAGAACATGACGACCACGATGGCACCACACCCCTCACCACGCCCCAATCTCGGAAGGAAAGACGTGGGCCGTTGGATCGTCATCCAACGGCCGTGATGCATCCATAACGCCTGCCTCCAGCAGCTTCATCAAGCAAGGATGAGATCTCGACCATTGGATTTCCATCCAACAGCCGAGGGCGGTTGCAAATGAAATGGAAACCGCAACAAACCGCGTGCGTAGCACAGCGGAGAGTGCGCTTAACAACCAACGAGCGAGCGGGTTCAAGTCGCGATGTGGGAGTCGGCTATGCGCGGATGAAATTCAACTGCAGGATCTTCATCGAGCGAATCAGGCACGGGCGCGTAGCGGGCATAGGGGTGTCCGATGAAGATGCGCACCTTAGGAATCTAGAGGGTGTGGCGCACTCTCTTTAAGCCATCCGATCTTTAAGAAGGCTTAGGAGTTGAGGTGCGGATTAAGGCCGTGCGGCGGGCGAGCAGCGACCGTCAGATGCAGATCCAAGGGCGCACATTGCGCCACATGTCAGCACCAAATTAGAATCGTGGATAAAGAAGGATTTGGAAGGATTAATTAGGGTCGTTGATCTCCTGATCAACGGATCTGATTAATCTAAAGATTTTGCACAAAATTAAGGGCTTCAATGCCCTAAGTACCCTTCACAAAAGCTAAAAAAAGAGGCCTAAGGGTCCCCTTTGAAGCCATTCCATAGTTTCTTCTTCTTCCTCCTACAACTCCTCTCCCTTCTTCCTATCTTCTCTGCCTCCATCTCTGCATCTCCGTCTGAAGCGTCCGTTGAGCCCCCTGGACAGATTGTTGCTACTATCCTCAACATCTCCAGAAGGCCACCATGAACCACCCGTGGTGCCCTTGTTCTGCTACATAGATAGTTTATGTTTATGTTAGAATTTGTTTAGTTATATGTATGCAATTCATGTTCAATCTCTCTGGTTGATATATATACTGCAATTCAATGTCTATGCTATTTAGTAATTATATTTGGAACAAATGCATGAATCAAAAGTGCTTCCTGCCTCCCTGTGATCGACCGGGACTCACCAGTTCCGTTAATTTATTTGTTGAGACGTATTTCGTACTATACTACAATGCATTTATCATTTACGCAATCTACGTCCCAAACAAATTGGCGCTGTTGCCGGGGAGGCACAGCGACTTTTGATTTCATCTCTAATATAGTATTTTTGTGTGCAAGTATGACATGAAGCGGCGAATGAGGCAAAGTGGGCACTGTGAAAATTAGGTGCATACATTCTTGTTAGAAACTCGGCCAGAAATTATGTGTTATCTTTAAAATTCAATAGTCATGTTTCTGATGCTTCAAAAATCTTGAAATTTGGTCTGGAATTAGATCTTAAAATTATCTTTCCAATGCCACCTTTTTCCAAAAATGAATTCCTTTTATGGAATTTATAAAAATTTGTGGAGTACATACTGGTCAGATTGCTTGAAAATAGAACTTTTATGAACTTTAGAAATCAATTCTAACCAACATACAAATTGGATTTACTCACAATTTGTGGAGTTTGAAAGATAATCAAATTATCTTTCATTATAATATTTTTACAAAATTTTTGGAGTATATTTGATATTGTTTCCAATAGAAAAACCAACATAGGGTTTAAATCCCAAATTTGACCACCGGTTTGTTAAAAATTCATAACTAATTGTTGGAAATAGTAAAAATTTTAGAAAAATACTCTCTGAAAATCTTATTAAAAAGGAATTTTCTTACCAAGTTTCAAATCATTTGGATTTCATCTTACTTGAGAGGATATAGTTAAATTGTAGTCTCTACTTTGAAAAAAAACTTAGAAGTGCATAAGCCATTAGGATCACATAGGCTAACTTGGACTCCAATGAGTCCAAGAGTTAGTCGGTGAAGCGAGTCACCTTGTGGCCGTCCCATCATTTACTAAATCGAAGAAATAGGTTAAAATTCACAAAGATATATCAAATAACCTGCATTTATTGGGTTGTTCCAACCTCTCCTGCAAAACCTGATGTCTAAGCCTGCGGGGTAGTGTCAAACGACCGTGGCTACGGGGTAACGAAATCGAAGGCAAAAGCCGAAGAAAGAACCTTCCTCGTAGTCCTTTAAAAAACTCGTAACCAACCTGGCCAGGTTAGCCTGAGAGGCGAAAATTCCTTGCAGTCGATCTCTCGCTAAATTTTTTTAATAACACAAACTTAAACAAAAAAATCCGGTCATCTGATCAAAAGGAACACTCTGGTTAACAAGGCCTTAGCCTTGTTCTGCTTGACTACACCAACCCTTTGAGTTGGTGTATGCAAGGAAGAAGGTTGTTAGGACTTAAACTTGTGGGACCTTAGGAGCCGAACCCAAGGCGACAAAGGTGATTCTCACCCGACTTCTCTTCTCAACCTTCTTCCACGTGATTAGCTGAGATGGCCAATTTTGGTCCTCGAGTTGGTTAGGACCCTCAAAATCGGGACCCAATGGCTCGTCTAGAAGCCAGGTCAAGGAAACAGAACAGAAATATGAGCAGAGTATCGACAGGATTCTCACAACACTCGACAGGATGCAGCATCCACCACTCAGAGAACAACTGCAGGACTTCTACAATCCAGCGGCAACAATTATAGCACCTCAAGTCCAGATTCCCGCAGGCGGAGATGCATTCGAGTTGAGGTCGAATATCATAAGTCTGATTCAGACTCATTTCCATGGAAACTCGAATGAGGATCCCTTCCAGCACATTGAAGATCTGAGTCAGATTGCAGAGTCAATTCGACCCAGAAATGGAGATATCGAAATTGTTCTTATGAAGCTTTTTCCTTTTTCTCTCAAGGATAAAGCTGCTTATTGGTTCAAGACTATCAGGAGGCCAATTGGAGCCTAGGAGGAATTATGTCGTGAATTCCTCCAAAAGTTCTTTCTGATCGATCAAATAAATGTTATGAGGAGCGCAATCACGACCTTTGCCCAAGGCCCTAGAGAGAAGCTACATGATGCCTGTGATAGATTCCACGATCTTCTCAGGAAGTACCCACACCATGGTGTACCCAAATGGCACCTCACTCAAGTCTTTTACCATGGGCTGGATGACACACATAGGTACCTGGCCGATGCATCTAACGGTGGGAATGTCCTCACGAAGGACGAGAATAGCGCATTTGAACAGTTCGACTCCTTAGCAGAGAACTTGATGAATGCCACCTCAATGAACCAGTTCTAGCGACCTGAACAACAATGAGTCAATGTCCACGAAGCTTAAGCCGAGTTTGCCCAAGTCGACATGGACATTATCACCAAAAAGCTGGATAAGGTGGATTTGCTCGATAAGAAGCTCGATGAATTAATGCGAACGAGATCTGGATCTTTTCGCAGCATTGCTTCATCTTACCCCTCTCAAGCATCCTGAGCCCCCTTTGCTCGTACATATCTGTTCACTGGAGATGTTGTCTCTCCATCTCTGCGGGATCTTGCGTACCAAGAACCCATGAACAATGTGGATCTGCCGTCGTACAATCAAGGTTACGCACCACATGACGATGCGAGTATGTATTCTTTTGATGAATTTATATCTGAGACGTCTTTGGCCTACGAAGATGTCAATGCTATTCAGGGTTACGAGCGTAACAACCAGTATTCTGAGACGTATAACCCTAGTTGGTGCCAGCATCCCAATTTCTCCTACCCATAGAGACCGAGTCAAGCTCCACACTACCAGACCAGACAATACGGGAATGCACAAAACACGTATCCTAAGCAGCATCCATTCCCGTCTTAGCAGCAACAAACACACTCTATCAGCCGCAGCTCCGAGCTACCAACTATCCTCCAAAGCGGGCCGACCCTTTGGAGTCTCTGAAGGAGGAATTGTAGGCATCAATTCGGAAATCTACTTAGGACAACCTGCAAATAATGAAGGCAATGGCAGACCAAATTCAGAGCATACAAAACACGCAAAACTAGATGATGCAGGAGCATTGGTCACAAGGAGCTTTACCCTCCCAACCTGTCCCAAACCTGAGATATGTGCAGAATCAGGGCGCCCTGCCTAGATTCCAAGCATCACAAAGGTAGCCACATGTTCAGCAAGTACCTCCCGCACCTCCTAGTTATGGGCTCGATCAGCCACCTCAGTTGCCAAACCTTGTGTATTCAGGCCAACCCACTCCTCTGCACCTTCATGGACCACACACCGATGCAAAAGTTGTCACCTTAAGGTGCGGAAAGACTACATAGGACCCACTACCTAAGCAAGCGAGTAATGATTTTTCCTGCATTCTACCGCAAGATGGCTCACAACCCTCTTCCTCTCACAAGCCATCTTCATTAGATAAAGGAAAGAAGCCCCTAGACCCTGAGATTCCCATCCCTTTACCCGTGGCTCTAACGTGAGATTCAGCATGGAAAAAGGATACGTGGAATTTCAAGGACCTGAAATTTATGTTCAAGAAAGTTCACATTCAAGTCCCTCTCCTGGAAGCAATAGATTACATCCCTACTGTTGCTAGGTTCTTCAAGGACTACTGTACTCCAAAGCAACAGCAGAAAATCAGACGATAGGCGGTATTATCTGAGGAAGCCAACGCTATTATCTTAGCTGACTTACTGCCCGAAAAGGACCCGGGCACACCACTGATTTCCTGCTTTTTGCATAATTCCCCTTTCGATAGGGCCCTTCTTGACTTGGGGTCGTCCATCAACCTAACTCGCACCACAGTATTTGATCGATTTTGATTCGGGGAGTTAAAGCCCACCTCTGTTACCATACAGTTGGTTGACCAATCGGTGAAAACGCTGAGCGGGGTGGTTGAAAATGTGATCATAAAGTCCAAGGATTCTACTTTCCAGCAGACTTTTTGTTCTTGATATGGAGGTTCCTCCTAATCTTCGTGATGCGCTGATTATTCTAGGTCGCCCATTTTTGGCAACCGCCCACGCAAACATTGACTATGCATCAAGATGCATGGAGATTGCCCTAGGGAATGAAAAGCTTAGACTAGATATTTTCAGGGCATCAAAGAACTTCGATTGCTATTTAATCGAGGAGGATGGTGAAGATGAAGATTCAACTTTCTGTGGGAACATTGGGCTCCTCTGCAATGACCCAATGGGACATTCATCTTCACTATCAGGGGTCTTAGATCGCAATCCATGGGGGACTGAGACTAATGACATACACATTTCATCCCATGGATCTGGTTGTCATGGGTGTTCATCTGCGCCTAACACCCCTGATCCTGACTATCCTATCCTATCTAGCACTGATATCTTAAGACAGGATTACATGACCACTGTAGACAGATTCTCCATTAGTTAGGATCAGCAGATTTTCGCGGTTGTTTCCTCTCCTCCCCTATATAAACCCTCTCCCCACCCTCCCCTACTAGAGTTACAACCCTTACCTAATTCGCCAAAGTATGTGTTTCTGGGAGAAAGCGAGATGTATCCCATGATTATTAATGCTCACATGACTCCAAACTAGGAACACCATTTGATTTTCATTCTGCAAGCACATAGGGCTGCTATCAGGTGGGGCATTGCTGATCTCCGCGGGATTCGCCCCTCATATTGCACTCACCATATCTACACTGATGAAGGGGTGAGACCATCGAGGCAACCTCAGAGACTCCTAATATCAAGAAGGAAATCATTAAATGATTGGATGCGGGCATTATCTATCCAATTTTCGACAGCCAGTGGGTGAGTCCCATTCAGATTGTTCCCAAAAAGGTCGGACTCGCCGTGATAAAAAATGAATTAGGCGAATCCATCCCGACCCACACCACAACCTCTTGGTGGGTCTGCATTGATTACAAGAAGCTAAACTCGGCTATCAAAAAGAATCATTTTCCTTTACCCTTTACTGATTAGATTTTAGAACGGCTTGCTGGGGATAGTTTCTTCTACTTTCTAGATGGATACTCCAGATACAATCAAGTAGTGATCAACCTGGAAGATCAAGACAAGATGACTTTTACGTATCCCTTCGGAACATTTGCTTTTAAGCAGATGCCTTTCAACCTCTGCAACACACTAGCTACTTTTCAACAATGCACGATGGCCATCTTTTCAGACACGATCAAGTACTGCGTAGAAGTGTTCATGGACGACTTCTCCGTGTTTGGAGATGATTTTTCGTCTCCTCTTGATAACCTCACAAAGATCCTGACGAGATGTATAGAAGTTAACCTAGTACTTTCATGGGAAAAAAGCTATTTTATGGTGAGGGATGGCATCGTACTAGGTCACAGGATCTCCTCTAATGGACTCGAGGTCAACTGAGCTAAGTCCAAAATCATTTCACGATTACCTCTGCTTAGCTCGATTAGGCAAATTAGATGGTTCTTAAGGCATGGCGGATGTTATCGAAGATTCATTTGAGAATTTTCAAAAATTGCTCATCCATTAACGAATCTTCTAGTAACTGAAACACCCTTTAATTTCGACTCTTCATGTCTCAGCGCTTTCGAGACCTTACGAAGCACTGTTTCAAGTGCACCTATTCTCCAACCTCCCAACTGGTCTCTCGACTTCAGGATGATGTGTAATGCCTCCGACTTTGCTGTCGAAGCCATTCTTGGCCAACATCGGGAAAGCCATCCATTCATAACATACTACGCTAGCAAAATGCTGAACGAGGCTCAGCATAACTATACAGTCACTGAGAAAGAATTGCTAGCTGTGGTATTTGGGTTGGAGAAATTCAGATCATACTTGGGTCCAAAGTTATCATGTACACTGACCATTCCGCCCTCCGGCATTTGTTGGCAAAGAAGGATGCCAAACCCCGCCTTATCAGATGGATCCTTCTTTTGCAAGAGTTTGATGTCGAGATCCATGACAAAGTCGGAGCACATAATATTGTGGCAGATCACTTGTCTCGGCTAGACCCAAACTATATTCTGTACTCCCCACCAATATCAGACTAATTTTCGGATGAGTCTTTGCTGTCTATTAACTCTGTTGAGTTTCCTTGGTACGCTGATATAGCAAACTATCTCATTGCAGGCAGGCTACCTGCGGGATTATCCAAGGATCAAAAACTCAAATTTATATCAGAGGCTAAATTCTATTTTTGGGATGACCCACTACTCTTTCACATTGGGGCTGATCAGCTCATCTGAAGATGCGTTCCTGATTCGAAAATCTCTAGTGTGCTATCTTTCTACCACAGCGATGCTTGTGGGGGTCATCCTTGGGTTGAAAGATCGCTGCAAAGATTTTGCAGTCAGGATTTTTTTGGCCAACCATTTTTAGAGATACACACGAGTTTGCCAAGTGCTGTAAGCGATGCCAGTCGATTGGTTCTATGACCCAGAGAGACATGATGCCTCTCCAATACATTCTCATCGTAGAAGTGTTCGACGTCTGGGGCATCGACTTTATGGGACCCTTCCCGAACTTGCATGGCTTTGAGTACACACTCCTTGCAGTAGACTGTCTTAAAGTGGGTAGAAGCTATCCCGGCAAGACGAGCTGATCATAAGACTGTTATATCCTTCGTCCGGGAATTCATTCTTGCGAGATTCAGAGTTCCCCGTGCCCTGATAAGCGATGTGGGTAGTCACTTCATCCATGCCCATTTCAAGTCATTATTGAAGAAATACGGGGTGCAGCACTGTATTGCTACCTCGTATCATCCACAGACCAATGGGCAAGTTGAAGTATCAAACCATCAAATCAAGCTTATCCTTCAAAAGACGGTTAGACCTGTTAAGAAGGATTGATCCGATTGGTTGATTGATGCACTATAGGCATATCAGACCACGTACAAGGCCCCGCTCGGAATGTCGCCATACCGCATGGTGTATGGAAAGGCCAGTTGATGAGTCAATTTTAATGGACTATTATTACGCCTAAGTTAACTTTATTCTTACATTTTATGTTTATTAATAACTACATTAGGTCATAGAATGATTGCATGCATCATTACTTAAGTTTACATCTATTCTATTGCATTCTAGAACTTATTATGTATATAAATAATTATTTTATATTTCATTATTGTAGGGATAACTTATGTTATATTTCAATGTGCCACTCTCTCATGCAGGTCACACACACAGCGCACCCTATCCATCTCCTCCACTTGATCCACTCCATCAGGCTATTTTAAGAGTTAACAAGTAACCGGGAAAATGGGAGAGGAGGAACAATTTTGCGAAGAAACCAGGATCTTTTAAAAAGAATTCTCCCCCCCCCCCCCCACGAGGACCTCTCAACCCTCACCGGCCTCAACAAATTGGCCACCCAACTCTCAGAACGGCTAATGGCGGCCAATTTTAGTAAGGGATTTAAAATCCCTTGAATTGCGCCGGAGAAGACGAACGGACGAGGAGGAGATAAAAGTCGCATGGGATAATTAATTCTGGCTCTCGGGGCGAGGGGGATCACCTGGAATGCACCACTATGGACCTTGCGCACACTGTGAGGAGAACTTGCACTGTGGCCCTTTCAACCCTCGCCAACCACGCTAAGCGCACCTCTCCAACTGCTGCAGCAGTAGAGCAACCTAGCACCGGCCATGCTTGCGCGCAATCGTCACCCGTACGCAGTAGTACTCACTCGCAACTGCGCCCTTGTGCACGCAACCCTAGCCAGCCACGCCAGGTGCGCACACCGCATGCAGACACCTGCACCCTTGTGCCTCTCCACCTTCTTCTTCCTCTGCTTCTGTCAAACCACCTGCAAACGACCAAAAGAACCCACCACAACAACCGTGCCCCCACACAACCCTCGCCGACCACGCTTGCGTGCAACCGCCCCCGCACGCAACAGAGCTCGCGTGCAACCACGCCCTTGTGTGCACGCAGCAGACTGTGCGCAACAACCACCTGAGGTGGTTGCAGTCCCTGCTGCTCCTCTCCGCCGCCACCTATTGTCCGGCCGACCGCCATCAGCCACCTCCTGGCTCACCGTCATCATCTACGAGATCCTCTCCTCTGGTGGACTCCTCCCGAGCAAACCGCCGGTGACACCTCCACGAACGTGTGGTGAAGAGAGAGGAAATTTCCTCTATTTTGGAAGAATTAAAATTTACATTGCCTGCCATTGTCACTTGATTATTGGATTATTTTATTCAGGCAAAATTGCATGGGTGCACTTACAATTTCATGAATTTTCTTAACTTGTGTTATGTGCATCATTTAACATTGAAATTTAATTCAAATTTGCATGCAATTCAAACTTACATGATATGCCACTACACATGCATCATATACATACTTTTGGGAGCTTGATTCCTGATGTGAAAATTACATAAATAGCCTTGAACTTTTCATGAAATTGCAAGTTCCATTTAGAGTAGCATATTCATCGAATTATTTTTGCAAAGGTGTCTGCGAACAATATAACTCTCTACTTGTGAATTTATTGGATCTATTCCTTCCTGTGGATACGACATCCTTTTCGTAGTTTAAATTGATATCTATTTTAATCTTTAATTGAGAGATTTCCACCACATAAATTATGACATATCATTCTATTATTTTCTCAATCAAGCGAAATACGCTCAAATCAAATGGCGCTGTTGCCAAGGAGGCAACAGACGTAATAAATTCACTTTATTATTTCTGAGTATTCTAAGTTACGCAATTATCTGATCATTCTTTATCTTTTTGTGCAAGGAATCTAACGGGGCAACTAGCGTAGCAGAGCGGCAACATCAACCTTGAGCGACGCCCACACGAGGAGAAGACGCAGGAGACTTGGATCCCGCTTTCATAGGAGATTCTCCTTCGGCACAAATTTTATTTCTGTCTTCTCGCCCTTGTAGTAATTAGGGCTGAATTTTTGTAGGCCTGTCATCACATTCTTTAGCTACTAGGGTTTACATTTTTCTGCATGTGTGATTCATTTTCTTGCTTGCTTGCCTTTAAAACAAATAAAAGAAAATATCGAGCTGCCTATTTAGGAGTTGCATGCCCTTAGGTGCGTGCATTTAGGGGTGATTGAGCAGCACATTAGATTTCATTATTGCATTGCGAGCATATTAGCACGAAGATTGCTGGAGACAGGTACACCCTTTTAACTTTTGTATCCAACTCCTGTTCATGCATTTACATTCGAATTAAAATTCAAAGACCACCAAGTTGATTGAATTTACTAATTCAATGGTCACCTAACTGAAAGTGGGACTGATAATCAAATTCGAACTTAAAATCAAATCACACTTGATCTGATTCAAAGGGACTTGTCTGCATTTTCAACAATAAAATTAAAAAGAAAGAGATTTGCGCTGTGATACACACTTCAAACACTGAGCACGCACATTAGTCACTACACTAAGGCTCGATCCCTTATGGCTATAGGCACCAATCTCTTTATCGGTGCAGACCCTGCCATTGTGTTTTGTGGTGCTGGTACTATCTTTTGACCAAGTGTTTTGATACTTCACAGAGGGGGACACCCCTTAAAGGAACAAAAGGGTAGTTAAGGGGCACTGCATATGCATCGCCTCAAAGGAAGGGTTCACCCTACTTGCATCCCTTTGTTCGTCCTTGGAGTAACTTCTCACTTGATCACCTGGGAGTATCATCTAAGCAAAGTATAGGTCCTAGGGCACTCGAAGGTTGAATTAGGTCGTGTAATTGCAGTGAATAACTTGTTTGACCATCTATATCAACCAATTCTACCTCCGCAACAAAGAAGGTTAAGATCTCAAGTCATCACCCCTCTTATACCACTTATGTGGGAACGAAGGGATAAGCCTTAACCTCTTGACCTATCTTTGGAGTGGAGGTTTCACTTACTCAATCAACAAGAACTTGAATTGTGATTGATATTGTATGCTTAGTAGATGCTCTCTTGAGGGCAATCTAGTGTTTGATCCTGAGCCCGAAAAAATTCTTAGGAGAGCTCACCTAGGAGAGAAAAGAGAAGGCATGGCTGATCAAAGAGCAAATCAACAAAGGACCCTGAGGGACTATTTTATTCCAACCAACCAACCTGCACAAGCATTGAGACGACCGGCAGGGGATAATCCATATGAGATCATGAGCAGTACCATATCTTTGTTGCCCTCCTTTTATGGTACTACTAGGGAGGACCCCAACCAGCATTTGGAGGAATTTACCGAGGTCTGTTCCACGGTGAAGCTCCAGGACTTTACTGATGAAGCTCTGATGAGGACTCTATTTCCGTTCTCCCTAAAGGATAAGGCCAAGCACTGATATCATACCCTCGATGCAAGGGTAAATGATTGGGCCACCCTTAAGGGAGAATTTTTTAAAAAATATTTTCCTATGAGTAAGACCATCCATTATAGAAGAGAGATTATGGGTTTTACTAAACAGGAAGGGCATCAATTTCATGAGACTTGGGAGCGCTTTAATGACCTTCTTAGGTTATGCCCCCATCATCAGGTGCCAAGATGGCACTTGGTCGAAAGGTTCTATAACGGATTATCTGAAAGGCATAGGCAAACCATCGATGCAACTTGTGCAGGAACCTTCATGACCAGAATTGAGGATGAAGCCTGGGCATTATTTGAAACTTTAAGCGACAACTCCATACATTTGTCCTCTGCCTATCAAGAAAGAAAACCATCAATCTTGCAGAGGAAGATAGAGGCCCATAAAGCTGGGGCTTCTTAAGATTTGGCTTATCAGATTCAATTATTGAATAAAAACTTTGATAGGCTTTTAGCAAACCCTGGCATGAACCCGCAAGCAGCCTCTATCTTTTAGGCTTCAAGTGAATGCTCCATTTGCCAAAGCACAATGCACGCCATTGCGGAGTGCCACTAGGCAAATCAATTCCCTGAGTTGATTTAGGCCGACTTGAACGTAGCCCAAGGTTTCCGCCCACCTCCTCGGAATAACCCTTATTCCAATACCTATAATCTGGGGTGGCGAAACCATCCAAACTTCTCTTGGAAGCAAGGTGATGCTTCTAACTCAAGGAATATAAGACCCTTACCTCCCCAACCCATATACCAACCAACTTATGAAAACCCTCCTCAGAATAAGCCCTCTGAGATGGATGAACTTAAAGCCATGATGAAAGCGATGCAAGAGCATTAGAATATAGTCATCCAATCTCAGAATAAGATGATTACTGATATGCAATCCCAAATTAGTTATCTTACTAAGGCAGTTAGGCAACATGATATGGGAAAGCTGCCTAGCTCTTCTGAGGAGAACCCTAAGGGCAAGGTGGTCGTATGCAGGGAGCACGCCCAAGCTATGATCGTGCTGAGGAGTGGAAAGAAGATTGACAAGCCTGATAACACTCCTATGGTTACGTCTCAGAATTCCCCTTCTACACCCGACCCGACTTCCATCTCCACCGAGGAAGAGCCACATTGCTCTCCCTCACTTGAAAGAACCCACAATGAGGATGTCATCCTTCCACCACCCCTCTCCCTCCATGACGACCCCTCTACCCAGAAGCCGAGGGTGCCTTATCCAGAGCACCTATCTGCTTCTAGGGAATCTTCTGTTAGCTTGCCTTGAGCCAAGGATAGGATGGAGGAGATTATGGACACTTTTAGGCAAGTCTAGATCAACTTGCCTCTGTTGGAAGCTATCAAACAGATCTCGTCCTATGCCAAGTTTCTGAAGGACCTGTGCACCCAAAAGTGTCGATCTAGGAAACATATCCAAACCAAGGTCACCCTGCCTGACCATGTTAGCTCAGTTCTCCAACATGGAACACCCCTTAAAATGAAAGACCCAAGGGCCCCATATATTTTAGTGGTTATAGGTAACCAACACATTGACGAGGCTCTGCTCGATCTGGGTGCGAGGGTGAATATTTTACCGAGCTCTGTCTACGACCTTTTCGGAGGAGGCAAGTTAAAGCCTAGTCCAGTCATCCTCCAGTTCGCAGATAGATCACTTAAGACACCACAGGGATTGCTGCAAGATGTCCTTGTGAGAGTGGAGGACTTCTTCCCTGTTGACTTTCTGGTGCTAGATACTGACCTATCTAATAAGCTGATGAGAGCCTCATCATGAGCCATAACTAGCTCATTTTGACCCAATAAAGAAGATAAAAGCTCCTACATAACCTAGAAGAAGGCTTAACTGAAGGAACAAGTGCTCTGAGAAGAAAACATGAAATAAAGGTTAAAACTGCAATTTTACCATTGCAGTACATAAACGGGATTTCTCAGAAGCAAAGCATAGGTCAAATGGTCCAAATGAGATAAAAAGTGGGTTGAATTAATCAGAAATGGGTTTATGTGCAATCTAAGAATTAAATGACACTTGGTAACCCTAAAACAGACCCGCTTAAATTAACAAGGTTCCGGTCAGAATAAAAATCAAGCAAACCCTCTAAAAATCATAGAAAAACATCCTCTAGGGTTTAGAACACTTAATTTGGCCTTTGGAACCTAGTTTGACCTAGATTAGGGTCTTAGCTCTTCAATTAACCTAATTTGGGTTTTTACGCAAAATGTCCAGTCAAACGAGGTCAAACCTAAAATCCAACTTCACCATTGGATTCTTTAGGTCAAAATTAGGTTTGTACCAAAATTTGGACCTAAGGGGAGGTCATCTTGACCTACTTTGCAATTTAGTACACCCAAATCACAAATAGGTCCCTATCTTTTGAATATCCTTGCAGAGAGCCCCCTAGGTTCTTCGCCTTCTTTGCAAACCGGTCCTGCCGCCATTGCTAGGGCAGAACCGAGCTCCGACGAAGTTTCGAGAGAGATTGCTCTCTAATTCCTCAGAGATTCTCTCCCAGAAATGGAAGGGAGATTCTCTGAGGAATTCCCTTCCTTCTAAAGCCAATCAAATTCGCTGGCGTGAACCCAATCTCTCGTGCGAACGCACGAGAGATTTGGGTATCTTTCTTCCTTCCAACTCCGGCGAGCCGGCTGACCTAATTGCGCGTTTTTCACGCACTGATAGGAGCGGCCAGCACCTATAAAACACCCCTCGGACCCGGCCGCTCATCTTAAGCTTGATTTTGACGGAGATCCCCTCCAAATTTCTTCTCTCCCATCTCCGGCCAAACGACCCACAAGCTCCGGCGACCGCCTTCCCTCCTTCTCGTCACTCTGCTGCCATACCAGCAGCAGAGTCCTCTCCGCCTCTTCCTCCCGCGGCGCGCTGTACCCTGCGCGCAAGCTCCTGACCTCATCTTCGTCGCCGCTTCCTCCCCCAGGGTCTTTCTTCCCCGACGACGGCAGTCACGAGCCGTCCTCTCCGCCGCCTCCCTTCCCTCCAGACAACCCCAGATACGTTCTCCACCCTCTCTCTCTTTTCCCCCTGTTATCTCCCTTGATCGACCTTCGACAGACGCTAACCACCTCCATCATCTTCGCCTCCGACCACACTCCGGCGAGCCGCCCACACCACTCCAGCCCTCCACACGGCTCGCCAACCACCTCGAAAGCTCCGCCTCACCTCCAGGAACACACTCCACCCTACCACTGCCACTCCAGCCCTCCACAATCACCCCCCGACCAACCCACCATCTCCGGCCACAGGTTGACCTAGGCACGCACACCTAGGCCGACCTGCGGCCTGCAGCACTGCCCACCGCCTTCGCCGTGCCACGGCGAAGGTCTCTAGCTATTCAGATCATACCTTCTGGGTTCCCGTGTTATCATATACTCGGATCACACAGCTGTGAGGCATCTCCTGGCCAAGAAGGACGCGAAACCTCGATTAATCCGCTGGATCTTGCTGTTGCAAGAATTTGACCTCGAGATTCGCGACAAGGCGGGAAAGTACAATGTGGTAGCTGATCACTTATCCCGCCTTCCTTATGAAATTATTGATCCTTCCGGACCTATTACAGAACATTTCCCTGATGAGCACCTCCTGACTATCAGTACAAGTCTTCCATGGTTCGCCGATATTGTTAATTACCTGGCATCACATCAGATTCCGCCCGATTGGTCGAAGGCCAAAAAGGACAAATTGCGTTCCGATGCCAAGTATTACCTATGGGAAGACCCATATCTCTTCCGCATTGGTGCTGATCAGATAATCCGACGATGCGTCACGGAAGTGGAAATTAAAGACATACTCTCATTCTGCCATGACCAGGCATGCGGTGGACATTTTTCGGGACATAAAACCGCATCGAAAGTCCTCCAGTGTGGTTTCTACTGGCCCACAATTTTCAAAGATGCATACGACCACTGTAAGGCATGTTCCCGTTGCCAGACTCTGGGCAACATGAGCCATAGAGACATGATGCCTCTACAGCCAATCTTGGTATGCGAAATTTTTGACATTTGGGGGATTGATTTCATGGGACCCTTTCCTACCTCGGATGGCTTCGAATACATTTTACTCGCAGTTGATTATGTTTCCAAGTGGATAGAAGCCATTCCGACCCGAACCAACAATCATAAAGTCGTTATAAAATTTCTTCATCAAAACATTTTCTCAAGGTTCGGGATTCCGCGTGCTATAATTTCCGACGGAGGAACCCATTTTACGAACGCTCAGTTCAGGTCACTGATGATCAAATACGGGGTGTCACACCGAATCTCTACTCCTTACCACCCCCAAACTAATGGTCTAGCTGAGCTATCTAACCGAGAGATCAAGAAGATCCTTCAGGTTACTGTTCGACCTGATAGAAAAGATTGGTCTTCTCGTCTTCCGGAAGCATTGTGGGCCTATAGGACCGCCCACAAGACCCAATTAGGAATGTCTCCCTTCAGACTAGTGTACGGGAAGGCATGTCACCTCCCCGTCGAATTGGAGCATAAAGCCTATTGGGTAGTACGGACCTGTAATCTCGACCTTTCTAAGGCTGGAACCCACAGAAGATTTCAAATGAGCGAGATCAATGAATTACGCCACGACGCGTATGAGAACTCGCGAATTTACAAAGAACGGGTTAAAGCTTTTCACGACAAACACATTTCTAGAAAGGTCTTTCATCCTGGTCAAAAAGTTTTACTCTTTGATGCTCGACTCAAACTATTCCCAGGAAAGCTAAGATCCAAGTGGGTCGGACCCTACCTAGTCCGCCAAATCTTCGGAAATGGAGCTATTGAAATCAGCCCACTCAGCCACGATTCTGAACCCTTTGTCGTAAACGGGCAGAGACTCAAGCCGTTCATTGACATGACCGATATAGATTTGACTGAGTCATCCTTTACCCTCCTTTCCTCTTGAGCTCATTGCGCCCAGCCGATGGCGTAAAACTCAGCGCTTAACGAGAGGCAACCCGTCATTCTTTGAAAAACCTGAAACCGTTTCTGACATCGCTATGCGGAACTCATATTGCACTTTAGGGTTCATCCATTAGAACAGCCGACTTCACCTCAGGTATACCTACCCGAGATTAGAAATCGTTCGCAACAAGTCGCTTCGACCCATTCACTCACCACACACCTGTCCTAATACATGAACTAAGCTGAATTCGAACCCACCTAATTTACAATGGGGACATTGCAAATCTTAGGCATGGGGGGGTATGAAAGTGCAAAATGTCAGAAAATTCATATCAAGAAAGGGTTTCACGTAAAAAAAAAAAAAAAGACTTGATAGAGGGGAGGAACAACTCAGGGTCATACAAATGAGAGGAGGAAAAGAAAGAAAAATGACAAAAAGAACAAAAAAAAAAAAATGGGGAGGGAGGAAATGTTGTGAGCCATATAATCATAAGGAGAAGAAAAAGAGCAAAAATGAAGAAAGGAGCACAAAAGGAAAATAAAAAGAAAAAGTCATTAGTAAAAGATTAAGGGGTTAACTGAAGTTCTAGACCGAGTCAAGAAAAAGAAAAGAAAAGTGCTACGGAGATATAACAAGAGATTAGCGGGAACGCTGGTCTTAGGCCTCTTGGGCTAGATTTTTAGCTTAAAAATTCACGTATCCGTTAAAATCTGGATAATCCTCAAGAGGTTGAGGAAAATGCGAAGCTTAAGTATTAGGTCTAAGGCTTAGGAAGTATTCGGCCTCGTTAACTGACCTCCGGTTTGCGGGATTCGGTAACCTAAGCACCCAAATTCACACACAGTCTGGTTTAGTGCGCATAAATATTCAAAACACGCAAGAGCGTTTAATGTTCTGAAAAAGTCACCTAGATTAGGAGCGGCCAATCAACACAAGTTGATTTGGACCAGTTCCCAGCGCGGAGAGGCGGGAAATTCCCCTCGAAGATGCGTAATAACATATCGTCTCCTCGGTGCTTGTCTCTTAGGATATTTAAATATCCTACTGGGGGCATGTAAGCACTCTGCTGGTTCAGATACCATGGGTGGCATTATCACGAAATGTCGATCGCCAGGGTCTGAATTCGGCCACAGAACGCCATGGGCGGGATTATCTCGAAATCTCGAAAGCCAGGGACCCTTGAGGATTGATGATGGGGACGAGGAATCCGATACAGACCATGTTGAGAAGCTAATCCGAAGCTAGAAATAAAAAGAAAAGAGAGAGAAAAGCTCTCCAAACAAATAAATCCTCTCTCTCTTACAAAAAAAAAAAAAACGCACTGCAAACTGAGCTTAGGCTAAAAATATCTCAAGCACGGGTGCTTTAACCGCGGAGTCCAACAAACCTTAGGTTAGTTTCTGTGGGCTGTAGAAACCTTTGCAGAAGACTGAGGCTAAAGCGGAACAGGTCCGGATTTTGGTTGGTACTTGAGTACCTCTAGGCCTATTGTCGGCATTCCCACCTAATCACAAAAGAAAAGGAGAAGCACTTATCATTGTTGACAGACACTCAGGGTCTAAAATGGAAGTTAAAACTTTGAAATTTTGCTAAGGGACTAGCAAAAGCTAGGCATGGGGGTATGATGAGAGCCTCATCATGAGCCATAACTAGCTCATTTTGACCCAATAAAGAAGATAAAAGCTCCTACATAACCTAGAAGAAGGCTTAACTGAAGGAACAAGTGCTCTGAGAAGAAAACATGAAATAAAGGTTAAAACTGCAATTTTACCATTGCAGTACATAAACGGGATTTCTCAGAAGCAAAGCATAGGTCAAATGGTCCAAATGAGATAAAAAGTGGGTTGAATTAATCAGAAATGGGTTTATGTGCAATCTAAGAATTAAATGACACTTGGTAACCCTAAAACAGACCCGCTTAAATTAACAAGGTTCCGGTCAGAATAAAAATCAAGCAAACCCTCTAAAAATCATAGAAAAACATCCTCTAGGGTTTAGAACACTTAATTTGGCCTTTGGAACCTAGTTTGACCTAGATTAGGGTCTTAGCTCTTCAATTAACCTAATTTGGGTTTTTACGCAAAATGTCCAGTCAAACGAGGTCAAACCTAAAATCCAACTTCACCATTGGATTCTTTAGGTCAAAATTAGGTTTGTACCAAAATTTGGACCTAAGGGGAGGTCATCTTGACCTACTTTGCAATTTAGTACACCCAAATCACAAATAGGTCCCTATCTTTTGAATATCCTTGCAGAGAGCCCCCTAGGTTCTTCGCCTTCTTTGCAAACCGGTCCTGCCACCATTGCTAGGGCAGAACCGAGCTCCGACGAAGTTTCGAGAGAGATTGCTCTCTAATTCCTCAGAGATTCTCTCCCAGAAATGGAAGGGAGATTCTCTGAGGAATTCCCTTCCTTCTAAAGCCAATCAAATTCGCTGGCGTGAACCCAATCTCTCGTGCGAACGCACGAGAGATTTGGGTATCTTTCTTCCTTCCAACTCCGGCGAGCCGGCTGACCTAATTGCGCGTTTTTCACGCACTGATAGGAGCGGCCAGCACCTATAAAACACCCCTCGGACCCGGCCGCTCATCTTAAGCTTGATTTTGACGGAGATCCCCTCCAAATTTCTTCTCTCCCATCTCCGGCCAAACGACCCACAAGCTCCGGCGACCGCCTTCCCTCCTTCTCGTCACTCTGCTGCCATACCAGCAGCAGAGTCCTCTCCGCCTCTTCCTCCCGCGGCGCGCTGTACCCTGCGCGCAAGCTCCTGACCTCATCTTCGTCGCCGCTTCCTCCCCCAGGGTCTTTCTTCCCCGACGACGGCAGTCACGAGCCGTCCTCTCCGCCGCCTCCCTTCCCTCCAGACAACCCCAGATACGTTCTCCACCCTCTCCTCTCTCTTTTCCCCCTGTTATCTCCCTTGATCGACCTTCGACAGACACTAACCACCTCCATCATCTTCGCCTCCGACCACACTCCGGCGAGCCGCCCACACCACTCCATCCCTCCACACGGCTCGCCAACCACCTCGAAAGCTCCGCCTCACCTCCAGGAACACACTCTACCCTACCACTGCCACTCCAGCCCTCCACAATCACCCCCCGACCAACCCACCATCTCCGGCCACAGGTTGACCTAGGCACGCACGCCTAGGCCGACCTGCGGCCTGCAGCACTGCCCACCGCCTTCGCCGTGCCACGGCGAAGGTCTCTAGCTATTCTGATTTGGCCGAGAGGCACGTTTTGTGTAGGACAGGGTTTGAGCTGCTACCGCCATGGACGACCTCTGATGAAGCTCCCACGAAGCTCCAGGCACCCGGTCTTCCAGGCTACAGGTGCTGCATACTAGCGCGAGTGTCGCGAGGTGAACGAGTCCAGCCAAGGAGCGCTAGCAGAGCCAGCAGCTGCGGGGCAATCGCACGACGAGGCTTCTGCAGGCACGCGTGAAGGCGAGACCAGATAGTCCCACATCGTGGGATTGCAACCGTCAGGTACCATATAAGTTGTTTTTGCGTTTTACTCTTATCGCCTCAGTAAGCACAGGGGTGAGGTCCCTCACTGACCCCACCCGCCTCGTCCGCGGCCTGACCACGCGGACCTGGCGGATCCGACCCGACCTAGACCTACGCACTCCTCGCGCACCACACACCTACAGGTGCGCCTGGTCCCGGGTACGATCCGACCCGATTGAGACCGTGGCTCTGGTAGAGCGGTTTGAGTGAATTGCTTGAGAGAGAGAGAGACGCGCGGGTAGAGGGAGAAGGGTTAGGTTTTGCTCCTGTGCAGGCAGGCTGATCGCAGGAGAAGGACTTGGCCGCTGCAGAAGACGGAAAAGCAAGCCAAAGAAGAAGAAGAAGGCAACAGGAGCAAAGACAGAAGAAGAAGAAAGAAAGAAGTCTTCGCAGGAGAGAAGAAGGAAAGCAGAAAGATTAGAAGTCTTCGTAGAGAAGAAGAAGAAGGACAAGGGAAGATTGCAAAGAGATCAGAAAGGCAAAGCAGAAGAAGGACGAGAGAAAGAAAGATCACATTTAAGACGTCTGATACATAAATCAGACGTCTAATTCTATTTTTTTACATCTTTTTTAAAACTCTTTGAATCAATTATATTTGCATTTAACAGTTTTATTCTTGGGTTTTACAAAGTACTGAGTTTGCTCCCTGTGTTCGACCTCGGATACTCTAGTTGTTCGAGTGATAAAATTATTTATATTTGTTTAAACGTTTTGTCGGTTCTACTGCAACGTAATACGCCTTTAAATCCGCACAAAAACGTTGACAACATAAGCCCACAAAGCCGTCCATTATTCTAGGACACTCCTTGGCCACAGCCAACGCCTCTATCAATTGTAGATTAGGGGCACTTAAAGTGGGCTTTGAGAGCAAGAAGATCCAATTGAATGTTTTTGATACTTACAAGCAACCTGGATTTGAAGATTGTTCTCAGATTGAGGTCGTTGATGAAATAATTGAAGAGACTACTCCACTCCTATGTTGAGATCCCCTTCAAAAGGTCATATCTAAGGACCATCCTTCGATTATTAAGGAAATTGAAAGGGAAATACCCGAATTAGAAGAGTTACTGGGGATACACACAGAGTCTCTATCCCCACCCTGGACCGTGAAGGTAGATCCGCTACCTGAGGCGGGGACATCTCAACTTAAACCCTCAATCCAAAAGGCTCCTGAGTTGGAGTTGAAACCCTTCTCGAGCACATTGAAATATGCTTTCCTTGGCCCTAATGACACACTCCCCGTTATTATCTCGTTTGCATTATCTAAATTATAGGAGGGAGCTCTGCTTGAGTGTTTACAAAGGCACAAGGAAGCAATTGCTGGTCAATTGCTGATATTAAGGGTGTCGATCCCTCCCTTTGCATGCATCATATATACACGGACGAGTCCGTGAAACCTTTCCAAGACATGCAGAGAAGGCTCAACCCCAATATGTGGGAGGTTATTAAAATGCAGATTCTGAAATGACTGGATGCAGGGATTATCTATCCCATTTCAGATAGTAAATGGGTTAGTCCTATTCATGTAGTACCCAAAAAGGCAGGAATCATTGTGGAAGAGAATGACCAAGGAGAGCTAGTGACCACTAGACCCTCAACTGGTTGGAGGGTCTGCATTGATTATCGCCATTTAAACACGGCTACCCAGAAAGACCATTTCCCCTTACCGTTTATCGATCAGATTTTGGAACGACTGGCGGGGAACAAGTACTTTTGTTTTCTTGACGGGTACTCTGGTATAATCAGATAGCCGTTTTTCCTAATGATCAGGAGCGTACCACCTTCACAAGTCTGTATGGCACATTTACGTTCCGTCGAATGCCTTCCACTGTCCAACGTTGTATGATGGCTATCTTTTCTAATATGATCGATGAGTTTATTGAAATTTTCATGGATGACTTCTCCATTTATGGCTCGTCATTTGACCTATGCCTTTCGCACCTTGATAAAGTCTTCACCCGTTGCGAAGAGGCAAAGCTGGTGCTTAGCTGGGAGAAAAGCCACTTTATGGTCTAGCAGGGCATTGTGTTAGGGCATATAGTTTTCAAGAGAAGATTAGACGTGGACACCGCAAAAATTGATTCCATCTCTAAGCTTCCATTGCCCACCAATGTTCGTCAAGTTAGATCTTTCCTTGGCCATGCTAGATTTTATAGGTGCTTCATTAGAGATTTCAGTAAAATCTCTAAGCCACTCTGCGACCTGTTAGCGAAGGATGTCTCCTTCGATTTTGATGATAGATGTGGCGAGGCTTTCCAAGTCTTAAAAAAAGCCCTTATTACCGCACCGATTCTCCAAGCACCAGATTAGACCCTTTCATTTGAGCTAATATGCAATGCTTCTGATTTTGTAGTGGGAGCAATCTTATATCAAAGGGTTGATGGCAAATCACATGTGCTGCATTATACCAGCAAGACCCTTACAGATCCTCAGCAAAACTACACGGTCACTGAAAAGGAACTTCTTACTGTAGTATTTGCTTTGGAAAAGTTTCGATCTAGGAGTTGAGAATGCCGTACTCCAGGAGTTTGACCCGGAAATTAAAGATAAGAAAGGAGTTGAGAATGTGGTAGCAGATCATCTGTCTAGGATCCCTATTGAGGAATCAACCCCTGCTGGTGGTATTCAAGAGACTTTCCCTGATGAGTCTCTGATGGCCGTGGAAGCCAAAACTCCTTGGTTCGCTGACATAGTGAACTATCTGGTCACGGGCATTACTCCCAATACTTGGGACAAGCAAAAGCGAGACAGGTTTCTTGCTAACGCTAAATTTTATCACTGGGAGGAACCCGAGCTTTTTAGAGTAGGCCCTGACCAGCTTTTTCGCCGTTGCATCCCTGATGAAGAACAAAGAAGTGTTCTGAGTTTCTGCCATGACCTCCATTGTGGGGGACATTTTAGTGGGAAAAAGACTGCCTATAAGGTTCTTCAGTCTTGCTTTGGGTGGCCCACATTATTCCGAGATGCACATACATATGTGGGTGCATGTCTACGTTGCCAGCAGATGGGAACCATTGGAAAAAGGTATGAGATGCCCTAGCAACCGATCCTCCCTGTTGAGATCCTTAATATTAGGGGCATCGACTTTATGGGTCCCTTTATTGTGTCCTTCGGATATGAATACATCCTTGTGGTTGTGGACTATGTATCGAAATGGATAAAAGCCATACCCACGCGAACCAACGACCATTCCATGGTCTTGGGCTTTGTTAAGGCTAATATCATTTCTTGGTACGAGTGCTCAAGGACGACCATAAGTGATGGAGGACCTCACTTCAAGAACGTACACTTCGTAGGACTACTCCAAAATTTGGAAGTCAACCACATGATAGCCACACCTTACCATCCCCAAATGAGTGGACAAGTTGAAGTGTCTAATAGGGATATTAAGAAAATTTTAGAAAAAACTGTCAGGCCCGATCATAAGGATTGGTCTAAAAAACTAAATTATGCTCTTTGGGCCTACAGAACCACGTATAAGACTCCCTTGAGCATGTCTCCTTTCTGTCTTGTCTACGAAAAGGCATGCCATCTTCCCATTGAAATCCAACATAAAGCCTATTGGGTTATCAAAAACGTTAACTTGAATCTGGATAAAGTGAGAAAGGCACATATGTTAGAGTTAAGTGAGCTTGAGGAGCTTCGTAATGAAGCTTATGAAACTTGTCAAGCTTACGAGCAACATAGAAAGGTCTTCCATGATAAGCACATCATTAGAAGGACTTTTGAGCCCAACCAGTGGGTTTGGCTTTTCAACTCCAAACTTAAATTATTTCCAGGAAAGCTCAAGTCCCACTGGGATGGGTCATACGTTGTTATCAATACTTTCCCTTATGGAGTAGTAGAAATTCAGAACCCTACTTCTGGTGCAAGCTTTAAGGTAAATGGCCAGTGACTTAAACCTTATATTACTCTTTTAAATGGCTAGAATTTGGATGCACTTCAGCTTGAGGAGCCTTAGCTCCTCCCACTCTCATCCTCAGGTGATATTCTTCTATGTTTGCATTTTTCCAATGAGGACATTGTCAGCCTTAGGCATGTGGGGGTATAACCTGAGAATGTTTATAGCATTTATAAATATTTACATACATTTAGGACATATAAAAAAAAAACTCTTATTTTCTTGAGCTGAATAGGTTAGCTCCTACCAAAACATCTTTGTCATGGAGGTGTCATTAAAGATTTTTCTTCTTAAATTATTTCTAAAGTTTAGAATCCAGTACATTTACTTCACTTGTACGTAGACTGGGTAATGGATCTTTGAAGAGAACCAATAAGCATTTTTAGTCTACTGAACCCTTGGATAGTTAATGGGGAGTCAGGCATACTATCTTCTAGTAGATCCACCTCATATTTGTGAGAAGAAAGTAGAGAGATTATTGGTGCGTTAAGTCTAGTGCAAGGACTCTTAAGTTTTGAACTATTAGATGATGATACTTCAGAGTTAGGTATAGTTTTCGGTCTCTGTTCCTGTGTGCGTACATTGTGTGAATTCCTGAGAATTACCAAATAAGGCAGATACACAGATATTGAGTCTTAATAAAAGTATGACTATGGGGGATGGTTAAGACCATCCTTAATAGAGTCCTTGGCTGAAAGAGGGTAATAGTGTCAAAGGTCAAAAATACACTTATGCTATCCATTCCTTCCCGATGCCGAGAGTAGGCACTTCCACCAAATAAGCCATACAATATTCTCTTGACCATCATCATCCCTAATAATGCCTCATAAATAAAAGTCTATGTCGTGTTATGTTGATTTATAAAGAAAAAAAAGAAATAATTATTTTAAAAAAGTGAAAAGAGAGAAAGAAAAGAAAAAGAAATGAGTCCAAGTTTATAGCTTTATCTTCGTGACGATGTTTCTGAGGTAACAAAAACACCCATCACGATCCACCAAATATGACCCATGCCTACCTTTCAGTATTTCTGATCACCCGAATACTGACTGAGGACTCTAACATAGTTGTAGAGTTATTAGGACTATAATTGAAGTGTGAATGCCATGTGAGGCTACCAAATAGCGAGTACATTTACAAAATCTGCTGAGATTTGTGATCTCAGAAAGAAAAGAAGGAAAAGAGTGAGCATAAAGGAATATCAAGAGAGCACAATTGTTTAGCCTCTCTCCGCGTTGACTTGTTTAATAGTCTAGAGATCTAGAGTCTATAGTACTAGATTATATGTAGCACCAAATGAATGTGTATCACCAAATACAAATCCATTCAACTCGATATCTCCTACCTAAGCCAAAAAAGTCAGGGTCAAATTACAGATTATCTTCTACTTTATCCCCAAGGGAAGTAGTTGCCCATCCCGATAGAAATATTTACCAAGGGTGAAGTACGAACTCCCAATGCGAATTGGCTTTTCACTTGGATCTGTTGTCTAGGCTATTATCACTTCACAGTTGTATGGATCACTAAATGTTTGAAATAAGGAAAGAAGAAATCTTCTAATTACTTTTATTATTTTTCACTTTTGCTAGGGACTAGCAAATCTTAGGCATGGGGGTATTTGATGAGTCCATTTTAATGGACTATTGTTACGCCTAAGTTAACTTTATTCTTACATTTTATGTTTGTTAATAACTACATTAGGTCATAGAATGATTGCATGCATCATTACTTAAGTTTACATCTATTCCATTGTATCCTATAACTTATTATGTATATAAATAATTATTTTATATTTCATTATTGTAGAGATAACTTATGTTATATTTCAATGTGCCACTCTCTCATACAGGTCACACACACAGAGCACCCTATCCATCTCCACTTGATCCACTCCATCAGGCTATTTTAAGAGTTAACAAGTAGTCGCACAAATGGGAGAGGAGGAACAATTTTGCGAAGAAACCAGGGTCTTTTGAAAAGAAATCCCCCCCCCCCCCATGGGGACCTCTCAACTCTCGTCGGCCTCAACAAATTGGCCACCCAACTCTCAAAACGTCTAATGGTGGCGAATTTTACTAAGGGATTTAAAGTCCCTTGAATTGCGTCGGGGAAGAAGCATGGACGGGGAGGAGATAAAAGTCGCATGGGATAACTAATTATGCCTCTCGAGGCGAGGGGGATCATCTGGAACGCACCACTGTGGACCCTACGCACACCATGAGGAGAACATGCATTGTGGCCCTTTCAACCCTCATCAGCCACGCCAAGCGTGCCTCTGCAAGTGCTGCAGCAGTTGAGCAGCCTAGCGCCGGCCACGCTTGCACACAACCACGCCCACGTGCAATCCTCGCCCGCACGCAGCAGCACTCGCACGCAACCGCACCCTTGTGAACGCAACCCTTGCCAGCCACGCCAAGCGCGCACACCGCATCCAGACCCCCGCCCCCTTGTGCCTCTCCGTCTTCTTCTTCCTCTGCTTCTCTCAAACCACCTGCAAACGACCAAAAGAACCCACCACAGCAATCGTGCCCCTGCGTAACCCTTGCCAGCCACGCTTGCGCACAACCGCGCCCTTGTGCGCGTGCAGCAACCACCCGAGGCGACTACAATCCCTGCCACTCCTCTCCGCCGCCACCGGCCAACTCCTGCCTCACCATCATCATCTATGAGATCCTCTCCTCCGATGAAACTCCTCCTCCCAAGCAAACCGCTGGCGATGCCTCCACCAACATGCGGTGAAGAGAGGAAATTTCCTCTGTTTTTGGAAGAATTAAAATTTCCATTGCCTGCCATTGTCACTTGAATATTGGATTATTTTATTCAGGCAAAATTGCATGGGTGAACTTATAATTTCGTGAATTAGCTTAACTTGTGTTATGTGCATCATTTAACATTGAAATTTAACTCAAATCTGCATGCAATTCAAACTTACATGATATGCCACTACACATTCATCATATACATACTTTTGGGAGCTTGATTCCTGATGTGAAAATTACATAAATAGCCTTGAACTTTTAATGAAATTACAAGTTCCATTTAGAGTAACATATTCATCGAATTATTTTCGTGAAGGTGTATACGAACATTATAACTCTCTACACGTGAATTTATTGGATCTATTCCTCCCTGTTGATGCGACATCCTTTTCATGGTTTAAATTGATATCTATTTTCATCTTTGATTGAGATATTTCCACCACATAAATTACAACGACATATCATTCTATTATTTTCTTAATCAAGCGAAATATTCTCAAATCACCTATCACCTTCCTGTGGAGCTAGAGCACCGTGCCTTTTGAGCAGTGTAGAAATGTAATTTTAACCTTGAGACCGGAGGTTATGAAAGGAAGATCCAGCTTAGTGAGTTAAAGGAGATTAGGTGGGAAGCTTACGAGAATGCAAAAATATACAAAGACAAGACAAAGGCTTTCCAAGATCAACACATCCGAAGGAAGGAGTTCGCACCTAACTAGCAGGTCTGGTTGTTTGACTCCAAATCCAAATTCTTTGCGGGAAAGCTCAAGTCCAAGTGGACTAGGCCGTTTCTGGTGGTCCACCCGTATCTAACGAGGCAGTCCAAATTAGAGACTCGAAATCTAGGCATATTTTATGGTTAATGGCCAGCGCCTCAAACCATTTTTTGCCCAGGAACCTCCTACTGACGAAATGATACATCTTCTCGAGGACATGTGACTAACGAGTTGCCTAGCTAGAGGCATTAAACTCAACACGTATACATATATACATACCATATATACATAGCATATTTCATTTTTGCATATTGTTTTGCATATTGTGTATGGCATTGCAGTGATGGCATCAGCTGAACAACTACTCAGAAACAGTTCCAGGTGATTTCTATCCACATACACCCTGCCTTATTCCAATTTCTTTTATTCATACATGAGGACATGCAAACACTTAGGCATGGAGGGATAGTCCATAAAAATTGAAAATTTTCTGCCAACAAGTGGGGGATTAGATTGTTTTATCAAGTGGTTTTATTAAAGATTTATTCTTTAGTAGATTCCTAAGTTTAGAATCCAGTATAACCTCACATCTGCATGTAGAATTTGCAATGGATCCATTGTGAAAATCAATAGATATCTATAGTTTGTCTAGAAGAAGCATTGCTTCTTCTCCTGAACCCTTGGATAGTAATCAAGGAGTTAGGTGAACCATCTTCTAGTAGATCCACCAAAACATATGTGAGATGAGAGTAGAGAGTCTACTGGTGCTCTAAGGCTAGTGTAAGGAATTTTTAATTTTGGATAATTAAATAATATTCGGAGTAAGCAAGAGTTTTCGCTCTCAGTTCTTACGTACTAATTCTGTAAAAAATTACGTACAAGAGCCACCAAATAAGGCAAAAACACAGAGAGTTGGTTCTAATAAAACTACGACTAAGGTGGATGGTCACGACTGTCCTCTACGGAATCCTCGGTTGAAAGAGGGTACTGATGTCAAGGTCAAAAATCCATCATCATATCCGTTCTCTACCCGATGCCGAAAGTAGACACTTCCACCAAATAAGCCACCCGAGATCCTCTCGGCCATCCCCAAAAATCCCAAATAATGCCTTATGAATAAAAGTATGTATGTCGTGTTGCATTGTTGTGTTATGTTAGTAACGGCATTGTGCCAGTAGATATATAAAAAAAAAAAGCATACAAAAGAGGTATTTGCTTGAAAAAAAAGTGTTATGTTGAGGCAAAAACACCTACCATCCCCACAAACCACCAAATACAGCCTTAACCTATTTTTCTTATATTTCTAACTGCCTCAATACAGGTTAAGGGGTCTGACTTAGTCGTAGGGTTATTAGAACCTAATTAAAGTGTGATGCCTTGCAAGACAACCAAAAACAGTTGCAAATTTGGTAAGATGTGAGCTCAGGAAGAAAATGAAATAGAAAAGAAAAAGAGAGAGAGAAAGAGAGAGAAAAGAAAAAGTACAAAAGAATAAAGAGAACACAGTTTTCCAGCTTCTCTCTAAGTAGATTCAATAATCTAGAAATCTAGATTCTGAAATACTAGTCTCTATGTAACACCAGGAGAGAGTGAGCCACCAAGTACAAATCGAGTTAACTCAAACGTCTTCTACCTAGGCCAAAAGCTGGGGTTATGTAATGACTCGTTACATTTTTAGCCATTTAAGACGTCTGGAGTTCCAGTCAGACATCTGTCCAGACGTCTAGACATGTTCTCGAACATCTGAAAGTGATTTTTTTCATACTGCGCTTTGCACTCTACGTGCAGGCAGCGTGTACAGGCTGTTCCCCCTCTCTCTCCCTCATCCCCCGAATCCTAAACCCTACTTCCCCTCCTATTTATGCCCCTCCCTTCTCCCCTCCTCTCCTCCTCACACCATAGTCACCACCACCTCCAGCACCTCCTATGCGGCAATGGCGAGGCCCGACGAGAGAAGCGAGAGGGGGGCGAGCAAGGGAGAGTGAGAGAAAGGAAGGAAGAGAGCGTGGAAGGCCGGAGGACCTTCGGGAGCTCGGCAGAGCTCGCACGGTGGGCAGTGAGTGCGGTCGTGCATGGAGGATGCTGGTGGGGAGCTGCTCAAGCTGCTGCAGTTGCTGGAGTTGGCGCCGCGACGTAGGACGAGCGCAGTGAGTGGCGTGAAGGGGTTTTGGTACTGGAAGTTTTCCAGTATCAGACGTTTGGCGTGACATCTAGACAACTGGCGAGGGACCCGGACATCCGAAGCTAGGGCTGGACATTTGAAAGCGGGATATCGCGAGGTACGTATCTTCCGCCGCCATACAAATCATAGCGCAGGAGATGTCGGCAGATTGTGCTTACGTTTTCGTATGCAGGTGCAGCTTTGGGAAGGCGCGCGATATGTTTTCCCATGCACTTTTGGATGTATGATTAATAACAAAATGAGTTGTGACGACTGATGTGTATGATGTGTTGTAGTAATTGAGACACCATGAGTGTCATTGTGGTGAGTTGTATGGAATACCAGTCATTGCAACCATTATTATTTACTTATCTAATTTTTACTGGTTTTATTCCAGGTCGTTCACTGGGAGGTAATTTATTGAATTACATCGCTCTTTTATCTCAAAATTATCCTCTAATTCCAGAAAGAAACTTTACGACTTATTAAAGGATGAATGAATGTGGACATAGTTTGCCTACTTACTAAGAATTAATTGTAATGCTTGCAAAAACTACTACAAACAAGTACCAAACAATTTATCACTATACCTTAAACTATGTCTTTACAAGTTATATTATTAATACTTACATGAAAGTACACAATAGACTAAGATTATATAGTATATTAACTTAACTTACTAGTCTGATATCTATAGTAACACATACAACAGTTTTAGTGACAGACGTAAGCGTCGCTAGATCCCAGTAAACACTATATACAAACCTAAGGAGGGAAACTGGGGTCTGTAGCGACACTTATGGTGACATTTTATTCTGTTAGTAAATGTATGGGTTTATTTACATAAAAATAATTGGCTATACTGTGTATACATATATATATTTATATTTTTATTGTATATGTATTTTTACTTGCGTATGTACATCGTCTCTCTCTCTTCTCCTTCACACAAATCTTCATTAGGTGTTCTTCTTTGTTTTCATTCAGCCTTAATGACTTTAACACGCCGCGGCGAAGAGGCGCTTAACAGTCGTCATTAACTCTCTTTAATTAATTAAAAATGTGTTTAATTTGCAGGCACGCTTTTCGAGGGATACATAGCACCCAGTGGGTGGGACCAAACCTCTACTAAGCGCGCCCTAATTCTCATTAAACGGCTTAATTACATTTTTCTTAACTCAGCACAGGGCCTACTCAACCCCACGCGCACACCTCTCCGGGCCCCCGGCCCCACACAATTCATGTTCAGAATGCTCAGTATGTATCAATGTAAAGGTTGTTTCGAGCGCCCAGCGCCCGTGACGACTGTACAACATATAACACAAATTCATTATAAACCGCAGAGCGCGGTTTGCAGCGCACGATGTGGCACTATTCGAGTGCCACATCTATGCTGGAAACCGCATGCAACTATGGGCTGGAAGCGATTTTGGCCCTCAATTCAAGGGCCATAATTTATTTAAAAATAAAAATAAATTATGAAAAATAAAGTATTTACATAATACTATATAATTGTTCAATTAATTTGAAATTTTAATTAGATTTACTACATAAATAAATTCACTAAAATAGCCTATTTTTACACATTGATTTTGGTATTTTCTTGGTTAATTGATTATAAATTAGTTAGTGAATGGTCTAATTGACCTCATACAGAGTTAGAATACATACATAAGTATTTTACACACATTTTTATTATATTTTTCCGAATTAATGTATGTGTTATTTACATTTAAATAGCAATTTTAATTGTTTTGATGATAAATTAAGTTAAACTTAATATAATCAGGTCTAAATATACTTAAATTAGCTTAAATTACTTAAAGTATACTAGTCTTAGTATACAGATTCAATTTAGCTTAATTATAATTCTAAATTACTAATTTAACTAATTTAATTTAACAACTTAGCTATAAACTTAATAAATTCATTATTTATTATTTATAAAGGATTAAATTAAGATAAAAGATTTTATTTACTTATAATCTACATATACATAGATATATATACAGTTTTATAGTTTAAACTACTTACTGATCTATTCAGTTTAATATTACATATAACTTAGTTCAATTTATTTATAGTTATATAATTATTGTATTTATTGTCTAAACTAGATCTAAAACCTAAATTACATAATTATATTTACATAGTTAAGTATACAGTATATATATATATTTACACTATCTATTTACATATGTAGCCTAATATATAGCTTAAGTCTATATAAGTATACTTAATATACAAAGTAATATATATATGTACATATATAGATATATAAATATTTTTATTTCTCTTTTGGGTGTTTCATTCTAATTAGTTTACTGTTGTTATAGGTTTAACAGAAGTAGGAGAGAAGAAGGGAAGAGTTAACTGAGGAGAGAGTCCTCAGTTCAGTTTTCTCTTTTAAAACATGTTTAGGATGGTGATTTCTGACTAAACTAGCTGACAGAGTTGAGAAAGAGTAGACATGTATGTATCGAAATTAGAGCTCAAGTATTGAACAAGAAAATTTGTTTACATATGAGATGAAATACAATCTACTGTCCGATCAAATTAGAGTCTACAAGGTTTAACACTAGAACCTAGCTGTTACAACCTATAATAACTAGACAGTAGCAGCACAAGACCTTCCAGACTCTGCAGCAGCACAAGTCACTGTCCAACTGGTCCAACTGCTGCTGCAGTTAGTCCATCTGAGAAGAAATGTGAGTTGGAAGAGGAACATGTAGCTGCAAGATGCAGCACTTTGCTTTGTTTACTAGGATCAGAGTCAAACAAATCTAAACTACAAAGAAAATCTCTGTCAATCCCAAATCTGACAAGGGTTTAATTTCTCACTAAATCACTAAATACCCTAATTTAAATACAAAAAACCCTCATCAAAAACTTCATTTCAGATTAAATCCACGAATATCACTGAATTAACTCTTCCTAATGCTATAGACAGCATGAAGGAAGAATTAATTCAATCAATTAAAGCCCTTAGTTCAGATTCCAGTTTCATGAAACCTTGAGTATTGAGAACTCCTTAGGTTAGGAAATCACCAAACAGCCTTTCAAAAAACACTTATGAATGCGAGATCAGACTTCAAATTACCACAGTAATTATCCTTAGATCTGACTTGCATTCAATGCATTCAAGACATTATCAAATCAGATTTATGTATGGCTCTTCTGAGATGATTTCTGTCACCAGAAATCCTCTCAGATTCCTTGCCAACAAGGAATTCAAATCAACTTCATTCAATTCGTCAGATCAAGCAGTAAAATCAAAAAGAAAAATCCTTAAAATCCACATTGAGGAGAAATCTGACAAACTGAAAATTTCGACTCAAAATCAGGGGCTTTTGTGACCAAGAGTGAGGTGAGTGGGAAGCCCCTTAAGTGCTTGTTGACGCCAATCTGAGGTTGAAAACCAACCAGATCTGAAATTGGGTCAAAGTGTATGGGTGGAAGATGAGAAAACATATCGTGGAAAATCAGAACTGGACATGAAATTATGGAGAGGGAGATAATTTGAAAACATGGATATATGAAATCTTCCCCTCTGATCTAGAATGATCAAAGGAGGTGAGCGGGGGAAATTTAAGCCTAATTCTACTACTACAGCTACTTTATCCTACAGCGAAATTGAACATTAACAATTACCTTAATTCTACTCTAAACTACTTAACTACAGCTAAAACTAATATGCAGAATTATAAACCTAATCTAACAGGAAGAATGGGACCTATGGGTCCTTAGCCGGTGGCTAAGGAGGAAGAAAGGAGGAAGATGACTCCAGCGGAGGGAAGAGTCTGCTAGTGAGGCTCTAGGGTCGTCCACAGGTGCTACAAAGTCCTTAGTGATGAGGAGGTCGACAGAAGGTGATGATTTCACAGCCGGTGGCTGTGAAATTAGAGGCTTGATGGGGAGGAAAAACTGGAGTGGATGAATGATCGCTAAGAGGTGTAGGAGGGAGCGATCCCTTACGCGCGACACCACTGAGGTGCTTAAGTAGCATGCTCAGTGGCTGAGATCACCGCGCAGGTGAGGATAATCAAGATGTAACTGACGGCGAGGATGACAGGGGCGGAGCGTGCGGTGAGCTAAGCACAAAATCTGACCGTCAGATGAGATCTGGAGAGAGGGGTGATCGCACGCGTCGAATTACGCGAAGCTTCCATTCGAATCTAACCGCAGATCAAGATCATGAAGAGCGACGGACGGCTGATATTGGTCGTGTTCTTCGTGCGCTACAGTGCGTGCGAAGAGCAATAGGCCTCTCTCTAAAATAAGGAAAAATTGCAGATAGATCCTTGAACGAAGGGGTAGAAGAATTGCGTGCAAGCCTAAAAGTGAAAAGAACTACAATTGGAAGGGCCCTACAGCCCTTCAAAAGGGTCTCTACGACTTACAAGTAGGTCCAAAGGGGAGTTTTCAAGGGTAAGAGTGTAATGCATGAAAGACCTAAGTGTAAACTACTTATTTCATAACCTAAATGATGTCCAATTGCCTTTAAATTTTTATATGTGCTTAATTGAACATTTAAGACATTAATTATACTTCTGATTTGACCTTTCAAACTTATTTATGTGTTCAATTGATGCATGGATCATCATTTGTACTTTGCTTTCAGAATATCTCATTTTGTGACCTAATTATGAAGTTTTAACACAGAGTAAAGGTTTTAAGTCTTTTTCTTTAATTCCTACACTTAACCCTTTTTATCTGTTAATTTGATGTTGTTTTACTTGGTGTCTAGCTTAACTTCAGCTTTTTAGCCATGATGAGTAGCCACTCATCAATGATCACATCACCAAACATCCAGAGGTGCTTCTAGACAACCGGAGACCTTGTCCGACGTCTGGAACTGTCCTCAGATGGTCGCAGAGGAGGTCTGGATGTTTGATCAGCCACAAGAAACACAAGGTGAGTTTTGATGTCTTTTAAGACATCTAGGATTAGTCCCAGACGTCTGATTTTGTTCAGAAACCACGTTTTTAGCCTATTTAAGGTCCAAACGGAATTGGATTTCCGCAAACGAAGTATCGTTGTTTTCTACTCAAGTTCTTCATATTCGTGTTGAGTACATACTGTTTTGAGCTTGTCTAATATACATTAGTCGCTGGTATAAGTTACCAGCCAGTGGCGCTTTCAAGACCCGCGGAGACGACGAGATTTGCAACACAGGCACCTATTCCTCCCGTGATACCTAATAGAGTGGTTTAGCTCATTTATTAATATTTAAATAAGAATATGTGCTTGGTTGAAATAGCCGAATTGAACTCTAGGACATGAAATGAACTCTAGAGTAGAAATGAATGAGCATGTTTGAGCTGTACTGTTTACTTGCATGCATGGTTAAGATAAATTGCTAGCAAATGCCTTTGATATAATTACGAGATGCATGTTAAAATACGAGCCGCCTGTATATAATTGAGGAATTTCCTATGAAACCACCAGTTGGATGTTTTGAGAATGGAATTATGAAAACACGAGCTACCAGTCTATGGATGAGGAACGAATTATGAAACATGAGATCTGGATCTGGATAAATGAGGTGAACATGAGCATGAACCCTACGAAGAATTAAAAGTAAAACTCCTGTGGATAAACAGAATCTAGAATGTAGACGGGAAGTGTGCTGGCCCTTGTGTACATGGTACCAAGGAGAGCAACTGTCCCCTTTTAGTGTAGAGCGGAGCCAGCCTCCCTTGGGTTGAGACCCGGGATTAGGATTGGCCGCTCTACACTGACTCCTGTTAGCCCTCGCGTATGTGGTACCGAGGCGAGCTACTAGTGTAGGGAGGGAGCTAGCCACCCCACGGGGCCCGGGGTTCAGCTAACCACCCTACACTGACTTTGTTAGTCCCTCCGGGCAAACCGGGGTAGTCAGACGAGGGTATGCAGACTGTGGAGTGGCGAGACCCCCGTTCTGAGAGGGCAAGGCCCTATACTGTTCCGCGCTATACTTTGGGCATACCCGCTAGTAGAAATGACTGACCGCGTGTCAGTGCGGGGTAGCTACCCGTGCGCTTATCACGTGTGCCAAGTCACCGCTACGTCTTGACAGTGACCTCGAGGTGGTTGACTGGGTGTAGGACTACCACGGGGGAGTCTCCTAACTAGGAGAGCACCACGTGTACCTTCTACTCTACGGAAAAGATTGCAATAAAGATCGTTCCCACGAGGAACATGCAAGATCAAGAAATACCTGAATACTTTGAGAAATATATGAAACAGAAACACATAAGTGAGATAAATTGAAATGAGAAATAAATCTGTTGTTGCTTTTACTGTACTTATACTTAAATAATACAAACACCACTCTATTCAGCGTTCGCTGACTATCTTTTCATAACACTGTTCAGGACCAGGAGTTGAGCAACCCGAGTTTCCGACTGCAGAAGGTGCTGGGCCCAGCCGAGCCCAGTCGTAGTCGCTCTTCAGCACTTTCTTTTTCTCTACTGTTGTTGTAAGTAATGGACACTTAGTTTACTATTTCTGCTACTTCTGTTTCCTTTCCACCTTCTGTTGTTATTGTGGTCGCATGTTCTGAGACAATTATTCTACTTTCTATACCGCTGTGTATTTTTCTTCTACTTAGTTATATTGCATGTGTGAATGTGGTTTATTTTCCTGCTTTTGATTATTTCTGTTGGTGTTAGAGCACCACGATCGTTTATTTTGATGATAAAAAAATACGTGTCTTTTAACATTTGCTTTTGAGTCCAAGTTTTCAGGTCAAATTGCAAATGGAGACAGGTGTTAAGACGGAGTTCTAACTTGCATCCATGGTGGATTGGAGGAGTTGGACAGAGGCGGAGAAGCTTCGCGAGGAGCGAAAGCTTGAAGAAGGAAGGAGATAAAGAATAGGATAAATTTCATTTTATCCTGTTCTTTGTATTTTTGTTTCGTTGAAGAATAGGATATATTTCATTTTTGTATCTTCACGAGGAACACCTGTACTATCGTAGGATACTTAGGTTTTCTACAGAGAACTTAGAAAATCAAAATAGGGTTCAGACAGCCTTTTCAAACGTCTGGTAAAAACTTTTAAGACGTCTGATTGTTGACTCAGACGTTTGATTATTTAGGTTGGACTTACTTAGTTCTATCTGATGAAATCAGACGTCCAGACCTTAGTTCAGATGTCTTAGGAGACATCTGATGCCTTTGCCAGACATCCAATTAGTGGACCGTTGGCTTCCTTAGCAAACGTTGAGGAAATGACTATTGGCCTCGTATCAGATGTCCGTAAAGAACCCAGACGTCTGATACATGACCGTTTTGCCTCAGCTGACCCAAAATCTCTTCTCATAAATTTTTTAGCCATTGTACTCCCTTGGAAATCCATTTCTAGAGAACAAATAGGTTTCCAGACGTCCAGACATTGTGTCAGATGTCCTGTGTGTCGTCTGATGGACATACACTAGAACCCTGTTTAGATCTGATCCAAGCCAGAAAGGAAACCCACCTAAAATCAGATGTCTGACCTAGTTCCCAGATGTCTTAAATGGGTTTTCCAGACGTCTGATAACCCTGTCAGAATCATGATTAATTCTGACTAGGCCTGATTTTCTTTGGATTTGTACCCAACGGTTATGGAAGTCTTCCAAGGCCTTCCAAAGCCTTCCTTGACCCTCTATAAATAGAGGAGGACCCCTTGGCTTCAAAAACACACCCAAGACACACTAAGCAAATATTTCCACTCTCTTGTGTCAAAAAGAAATAGAAGATCAAATAGAAAAAGCTCTAGCTCTACAAGCACTCACTTCACATCTAAGAGCTTCATCATGCTGTGCACCCTCTCTCTCGCTGACGTTACGAGAGCGCTGTTGTGCGAAAGCGTGGTTTACGCATCCGCGTCGTCACTTTGACGCACTTCCACCAAAGGGAAGTTTCCTAACTCCTATAGAAGCTAGGATTAAATATTTGAGGCTCTATAGGATTGTTGTACTTTACATTGTCATTGGTTGGGTATTCGCTTTGCGAATTCCCATCTCCTTCGCGAGACAAATTCCTTCTTGTGAAGAGAATGGCTGTTGAGGAACACTACCCCCGGTCTAAGTAGTGTGGTTGTAATTGAAGTTCAGTTACCCTCGTTTAAGTGAATGGGTTTAGTGGATTTGATCCACTAGGTCGATTGAGAAATCCTAACGCAAGAGGGTTAGGTGGTGGTTTTCACCCAGTTTGGGTTTCCACCTAAAAATACTTGTACCCTTTGTGTGATTGTTTATTTTGTGAGAATGACTATTTTAATTCCACAATTTCTTTTTATTACGTTATGCATATCTCACCTCCTCCAACCAGGAAATTACAATTTCTTGTTGGACGACTAGGTCTTGGGATTAGTCAAGGCGAGCTGATCTCAAGTCCTGTAGGGATCCGGGAACCGGGTTACAACAAGATGGTATCAGAGCAAGGTCGTCTCGATAAATGAACCAATTAGCTTGAGAATAACCACTCACGTGCATATAACTAGGATAGCCACCACAACGTATCGCTTTGATATTCGTTTCCGAGTCTTTTTCTCCATGTAATCTGGTATCGTCGATACTCTTGTTCCATCTTTCGCGTCTCCTTGCAGGAGATGCCTCATCGGGGAGCTCTCGAGGTAGGCCATGGTCGTGGTCGTGGACGAGGTCAGAGGAGCGGACGTGCCGAACTTGAATTACCAATTGACCCACCTCTTCTCCCGGGAGTTCAGGCTCAAGATCTCACCCAATTGATCAGAGACATTGTGCGAGAGGAGCTTCACCAGCCTCCACGGGCATCTCTCCCTGAGGAGGTGGAGGGGGAGTCCTCGGTGGGACAGAGAGATCGTCGCAGCGCCGGACGAGCAAGAGGGGGAGGGGGTGGTCCTCCACCGCCCCCACCACACTCTGACACTTCCGAGCATGAGCCCTCCATGCCTAGAGGCGTGCCCGTTCCCCCACTGTAGCTACACCATGAGCTTTTCGAACAATTCCAGAAGCTGAAGCTCCCCTCCTTCAAAGGGGATGAGGACCCGTCTAAGGCAGAGGACTGGTTAGAGCAAATAGAAAAGGTGTTCGACACCTTTCGCCCTCCCGTGGAGTACCGCGTGGCCTTTGCCACATACCAGCTAGAGAGTGCAGCACACAGGTGGTGGAGGGCAGTCAGAGGCCAGGAGGGGAGAGAGCCGACGTGGGACCAGTTCGTGAATCTCTTCTACGAGCAGTACTTTCCGCAAACCTGGCAAGACCAAAGGAGGTAGGAGCTCCACACTCTTTGCCAGGGGACGATGACGGTTAACGCGTACTGCACGTGTTTTCTAGAGCTATCACGTTTTTCCTCGACAGCTGTGTCTACAGAGGAGGAGCGCCTGTGGAGGTTTACTGAGGGGCTTCGACCTACTATTCGGGGGTATGTCAAACCCCTGAAGCTGCCTACTTTCTCTCGTGTGGTTGAGGTAGCCATGACTTACGAGGAGACCAACCCAGCTATGCGAGACACTAATAGCGGACGGAAGAGGCCCTACCAGCCAGAGTACTCTCAAGGTCGTTGGGAGAGGAGGCACACAGAACTCGTAGGAGAGCCGTCTCGTTTTGTGGGGCCATCAGTGGCCTTTAGGGGCCCCAGACAAGGACCAGTTGCTAGCACTGGACCCCCGCCCAGCTGCCAGCAGGGACCTACGGAGGGAGGAGGTCGTGTACTCCTCTGCTACCAGTGTGGCCAACCGGCCCACATCAAGAGGGACTACCCATCTAGGGCGGGAGTACAGCAGATGCGCCTCGCACCGAGCACTGTAGGCCGAGCTAGTGGTCGTGGTCACGAGGCGCGTAGGGGAGGGCAGCAGTCACGAGGAGGGTATTGGCCAGCAGCTGCCCGCCTGACCCAGAGTGTATCTGCTTCATTTGCATCAAGGGCTGAGGGGAGTATCAACGCCCTGACACACAGAGATGCCAGGGCTTCAGGTTCAGTGGTGGCAGGTATGGTTACTGTTTTTGGCAGATTAGTGTACATACTTTTTGATTCCAGCGCCATGCACTCCTTCGTCGCTACGAGTTTTGCCGTCAGTTTGAGGCAGGGCAGTGTACTGTTAAAGGATCCGTTTGTGATCAGAGGGCCAGGTGGCCAGTTGTTTGTAGCCGAGGAGGTCTACATGGACTGTGAGGTCAGTATAGGGGGACACATATGCCCCGCCAACCTGATTGTGATACAGATGGAGCATTTTGACGTGATCTTAGGGATGGACTGCTTGTTCGCCAATCACGCCCTGGTGGACTATTTCGGGAGGAAGATCGTCTTCTCCATACCAGAGTTGCCTCCCTTTGAGTTTCACTGACAACCGGTGAACGAAAGTTTCAGATACATCTCTGCGCTTCGGGCAGCAAGGCTTTTGAGCCAGGGGTGTAGGGTTTCTTGGCCTGCGTAGTGGCAGAGCCTGGCCCCATGGTTGACTGTTAAAGTATCCTAGTGGTTTCCGAGTACCCCGATGTTTTCCCAAAGGAGCTGCCAGGACTACTGCTTGAGTGTGAGATTGAGTTTGAGATCTCACTGGTACCGGGGACCAGCCCCATTTCTCACTGCGAGAGCTCAAGTCACAGCTACAGGACCTGTTAGAGAAGGGCTTTGTGAGGCCCAGTGCATCCCCGTGGGGAGCCCTTGTACCGTTTGTAAAGAAGAAGGATGGTACCCTACGACTTTGTGTCGACTACCGACAGCTGAATAGGGTCACCATCAAGAACAAGTATCCGCTGTCGAGGATTAACGACCTCTTCGACCAGTTGCAAGATGCCACAGTGTTCTCCAAGATAGATCTGAGGTCAGGTTACCACCAGTTGAGGATCAGGGAGACTGACATCTCCAAGACAGCTTTCCGTACCCAGTACGGGCACTACGAGCTCTTGGTCATGCCATTTGGGCTGACCAATGCCCCTACTGCTTTATGGACTTGATGAACCAGATTTTTAGGCCGTACTTAGACCAATTTGTGGTGGTGTTCATTGATGACGTGCTCGTTTACTCACGGGATCAGGCGCAGCATGGACAGCATTTACGCATGATCCTGGATACCTTGAGGCAACGCAGGCTGTATGCCTAGTACAGCAAGTACGAGTTTTGGTTGAGGCAGGTGACTTTCTTGGGTCACGTGATTTCAGGGGATGGCTTGGCGGTGGATCCAACCAAGGTTGAGGCCGTACTCAAGTGGGAGAGGCCACACACAGTGACAGAGATACGCAGCTTTTTGCGACTGGCAGGTTACTATCGGCGGTTTATCAGAGGATTCTCTCAGATTATGCGTCCTATGACTCAACTGACTTGGAAGGACGTGCCCTTTGCCTGGACAGATGAGTGCAAGGCATGTTTTCAGGAGTTGAAGGAGAGGCTGACCTCAGCTCCTGTGCTTACCATTCCAGACAGCAGTAGCGGTTTTGTGGTTTACACCGATGCTTCGTTACAGGGGTTAGGGGGTGTGCTCATGCAGCGGGGTCACGTTATCGCTTACGCTTCGCGACAACTGAAGCCCCATGAGCATAGCTACCCTACCCATGACTTAGAGCTGGCAGTTGTTGTCTTCGTGCTGAAGACATGGAGGCACTACCTTTACGGTGAGACTTTCGAGATTTTCATGGATCATAAGAGCCTCAGGTACTTGTTTGACCAGAAGAAGCTTAACATGAGACAGAAACGTTGGTTAGAGCTCCTGAAGGACTACGACTGCAGCCTCTCCTACCACCCAGGGAAGGACAATATGGTGGCGACACCTTGAGTCGGAAGGCGCCCACCCACTTGTCCAGTTTACAGGCATAGAGTTGGAGACTCATGGCGGAGTTGGGCAGTTGGCAACCCCGGGAGTCACAGGGGTATTGTGGGACAGTGACAGTGACGCGACAGACACGACCTGAGCTAATAGACCGCATCATCGCAGGGCAAATGACAGTTCTGTACTTACAGACACTGCGAGACAGGGTGTTAACAGAGGACCCAGGAGACTTTTCCTCTTCAGACGAGATACTACGCATGAGGGGACGCTTATGCGTTACTAGGGACGAGGAGTTGTTGAGAGAGCTCCTAGCTGAGGCACGTGGGTCCAGGTTCACCATACATCCCAGGAACACAAAGATGTATCATGACTTACGATGCGACTTTTGGTGGAAAGGGATGAAGCGGGTTGTTGGTGAGTTTGTACAGTAGTGTTTGGTATGCCAACAAGTGAAGGCCAAGCATCAGAGGTCTGCAGGGCCGTTGCAACCACTTCCTGTGCCAGAGTGGAAGTGGGAGAGCATCACCATGGACTTGGTGGTGGGTCTACCAGTTACCCAACGGGGACACGATGCAGTCTGAGTGATAATAGATAGGTTGATGAAGACGATGTGTTTCCTATCGATCCAAGTCACCTTTGGACCAGCACAGTTAGCAGAGAGATACATCCAAGATGTACGCCTGCACGAAGTCCCACGTGAGATCGTATCCGACAAGGATACTCGTTTTACTTCCCAGTTCTGGGTTGAGTTTCAGTAGGCTTTGGAGACACGTTTGAGGTTCAGTATCGCTTACTACCCCCAGACGAACAGACAATCAGATCGCACCATACAGACACTTAAGGACCTTTTGCGCGCCTATGTACTAGACTGGAGAGGCTCCTGGGAGGAGCATTTTCCCCTTACAGAGTTTGCATACAATAACAGTTACCACTCGAGCATCAGCATTGCACCTTATGAGGCTCTGTACGAACGGAGGTGTACTACACCCTTGAGTTGGGTCAGGGCTGATCCGGCAGAGTCAAGAGGTAATAGAGCAGATTCACAGACGACTCCGCACTGTCAGGAGCAGGCAGAAGAGTTACACTGACCAGAAATGCAAAGAGGTGCAGTTCGAGATTGGAGATCACGTCTTTCTCCGTGTTTCACCCATGAAGGGCTTGCAGCGTTTTGGGGTGAAAGGGAAGCTTGCATCGAGGTTTGTGGGGCTCTTTGAGGTCCTGGAGCAGGTAGGATCCATTGCCTACTGGCTTGCCCTTCCTCCCCAACTTTCTGGAGTGCACGACGTGTTCCACGTGTCCAACCTTAGGAAATACGTCACCGATCCCAGTCACATTCTGAGCCATGAGAACGTTGAGGTAGGTGACGACCTGACCTACCCTAAGAGACCAGTACAGATACTAGATAGAGCCATCCAAAGTCTGAGACAGAAGCAGTTACCATTGCTAATGGTCCTATGGAGAAGCCAGTGGTACGAGGAGGCGACTTGGGAGCCTGAGGTGACGATGTGAGAGCGATACCCGGAGCTTTTTGAGGGTACGTCTTTTTGGACCTACTTCGGTCCTCTTTAAGTTATGCGTTTTTACGTTCCTTTTTCCCGCACCCCAGCTAGCTCAGGTTTTAGGGACGAAACCTCCTTTAAGTTTTTTATGATGTAATGACCCGTTACAATTTTAGCCATTTAAGACCTCTAGAGTTCCAGTCAGACATCTGTCCAAACATTTAGACACGTTCCCGGACGTGTGAAAGTGAATTTTTTCATACTGCAGTTTGCGCTCTGTGCGTGGGCGATGCACAGAGGCCGTTCCCCCTCTCTCTCCCTGACCCCCAGAACCCTAAACCCTACTTCCCCTCCTATTTATACCCTTCCCTTCTCTCCTCTCCTCACACCACAGTCACCACCACCTCCAGCACCTCCTGTGCGGCAGTGGCAAGGCCCGACGAGAGAAGCGAGAGGGGGGCGAGTGAGGGAGAGCGAGAGAGAGGAAGGAGAGTGTGGAAGGTCGGAGGACCTTCGAGAGCTCGCCAGAGCTCGCACAGTGGGCAGCGGGTGCGGTCGTGCGTGGAGGACGCTGGTGGGGAGCTGCTCAAGCTCCTGAGCTACTGGAGCTGGCGCCGCAGCGGAGGACAAGCGTGGCGAGCGACATGAAGGGGTTATGGTATTGGAAGTTTTCCAGTATCAAATGTCTGGCGTGTCGTCCAGACGAATGGCGAGGGACCCGGACGTCCAGAGCTAGGCTGGACATCTGAAAGCGGGATATCGCGAGGTACGTATCTTCCTGCGCCATGCAAATCATAGCGCAGGAGATGTCGACTGACCGTGCTTACGTTTTCGTACGCAGGTGCAGCATTGGGAAGGTTTGCTGTACGTTTTCCCACGCACTTTTGGACATCCGATCACATCACCAGACGTCCAGAGGTGCTTCCAGACGATCAGAGACCTTGTCCGATGTTTGGAAATGTCCTCAGATGGTCGCAGAGGAGGTCTAGACATCTGATCAGCCACAGAAAACACAAGGTGAGTTTTAACGTCTTTTAAGACATCCGGGATTAGTCCCAGATATCCGATTTTGATCAGAAACCGCATTTTTGGCCTGTTTAAGGCCCAAACGGAATCAGATTTTCACAAACGAAATATCATTGTTTTCTACTCGAGTTCCTCTGCATATTCGTGTTGAGTATCTACTATTTTGAGCTTGTCTAATGTACATTAGTCGCTGGTACAAGTTACCATCCAATCGCGTGTTTGGGGCCCGCGGAGACGATGAGATCTGCGGTACAGGACCACATTCCTCCCGTGATACCCGATAGAGTGGTTTAACTCATTTATGAATATTTAAAAAAGAACATGCTTGGTTGAAATAGCTGGATTGAACTCTAGGACATGGAATGAACCGTAGGGTAGAAATGAATAAGCCTATTTAAGCTGTACTATTTACTTGCATGCATGGTTAAGATAAATTGCTAGCAAATGCCTTTGATATAATTACGAGATGCATGTTAAATTACGAGCTGCCTGTATATAATTGAGGAATTGCCTGTGAAACCACCAGTTGCATGTTTTAAGAATGGAATTATGGAAACACAAGCTGCCTGTCTATAGATGAACGAATTATGAAACATGAGATCTAGATCTGGATAAATGACGTGAACATGAGCATGAACCCTACGGGGAATTAAGAGTAGAACTCCTGTGGATAAAAAGAAACTGGAATGTAGACGGGAAGTGTGCTGGCCCTTGTGTACGTGGTACCAAGGAAAGAAACTATCCCCTTTTCGTGTAGAGCGGAGCTAGCCTCCCTTGGGTTAAGACCTGGGGTTAGGATTGGTCACTCTACACCGACCCCTGTTGGCCCTCGCGTACGTGGTACCGAGGCAAGCTATTAGTGTAGGGATGGAGCTAGCCACCCCTCAGGGCCCGGGGTTCAGCTAGCCACCCTACACCGACTTTGTTAGGCCCTCTGGCAAACTGGGATAGTCAAACGAGGGTACACGGACTGTGGAGGGGCAAGACCCCTATTTGGTTCTGAGGGACGAGACCCCTATTCTGAGAGGGCAAAATCCTATACTGTTCCGTGCTGTACTTTGAGTGTACCAGTTAGTGGAAATGACTGACCGCATGTCAGTGCGAGGTAGCTACTCATGCGCTTAACACACGTACCGTAGTCACCGCTATGTCTTAACAGTGACCTCGGGGTGGTTGACTGGGTGTAGGACTACCACGGAGGACTCTCCTGACCAGAAGAGCACCACGTGTACCTTCTACTCTACGGAAAAGACTACAATAAAGATCGTTCCCACGAGGAACATGCAAGATCAAGAAATACCTGAATACTTTGAGAAATAGATAAAACAAAAATATATAAGTGAGATAAATAGAAATGAGAAGTAAATTTGTTGTTGCTTTTACTGTACTTGTACTTAAATAATACAAACACCACTCTACTCAGCGTTCGCTAACTCTGTCTTTTCATAACACTGTTCAGGACCAGGAGTTGAGCAGCCCGAGTTTCCGACTGCAGAGAGTGCTGGGCCCAGCTGAGCCCAGTCATAGTCGTTCTTCAGCACTTTCTTTTTCTCTACTGTTGTAGTAAGTAATGGACACTTAGTTTACTATTTCTGTTACTTCTATTTCCTTTCTGCCTTCTGTTGTTGTTGTTGTGGTAGCATGTACTGAGACAGTTGTTCTACTTTCTATACTACTGCGTACTTTTCTTCTACTTAGTTATATTGCATGTGTGAATGTGATTTATTTTCTTGCTTTTGATTATTTCTTGTTGGACGATTAGGTCTTAGGATTAGTCGAGGCGAGCCGGTCTTGGGTCCTGTAGGGATCCGGGAACTGGGTTGTAATAGGCTAAAATCAGAGAATAGTTTATATCCCCGAGAGAAAAGGTTTACCTATCTCAATAGAATTTTATTATGGGTCAAGTACAAGCTTTAAATGAATATCAACTCTTCACTTGGATCCGTTGCAGAAGCTACAACATTACATATTCATGGTTACCGGGATTCTGAATTTTTTGCATGAAATAAAAAGAAATAAACCTTTGGTTAAACTCTTGATAAAATGCATTTAGTCTTGCACTTGCTAGGGATAGCAAGATTTAGGCATGGGGGTATGATTGCGCAGCAAGCATAGGCCCTAATTCTCCTAAATTAAGGTAGAACCTAGCTTAACATAGGCATTCTACATGCATACACATCATACTTTGCATCCTAGATGATTTAGATGCTTTATACATAATAATGTACTATTTGAGAGGTATTAATAATTGCAGGTAATTCAAAGTTTCAAATGATCAATCTAACCTTATGGATCTGTTTGAAATGACGATGGGAGTCCAACACTTTCAAGAGTGCATCAATCAGACTCCCGTAGCACCCTAGGGAGTCTGCAGAAGAACCAAGAGCCAAGGGGCAAATTGAAGAATATTCAGACCTCAGATGACAAATCCAACCGCACGGATGGATTTGGATAGATGTTCGCAGTCCAACAGTGTAAAAATCAACTCAATCGAATGCCTACATCATCAGATACAAGGCCAAAAAGATGGACGACCACGATGGTGCCATGTGGCGCCATCGTAGTTGCACCTCACCGTGCCCTAATCTCGAAAGAAAAGACGTGGGCCATTGGATCATCATCCAACGGCCGCAATGCATCCACGCCGCCTACCTCCAACCGCTTCATCAAGCGAGGACGAGATCTCGACCATTGGATTTCCATCCAACGGTCGAGGGCAGCTGCAAATGAAATGGAAACTGCGACAAACCATGCACGTAGCACAGTGGAAAGTGTGCTTAACGTCCAACGCGTGACGCGGGTTCGAGTCGTGATGTGGGAGTTGACCGTGCGCGGATGAAATTCAACCGTAGGATCTTCATCGGGCAAATCAGGCACGAACGCGTAGCAGGTGTAGGGGTGTCCGATGAAGATGCGTGTGATGACACGCGCCTTAGGAATCGAGAGGGTGCGGCGCATGCTCTTTAATACGTTCGATCAAAAGATCAGACAACTGAGAAGGCTTAGGAGTTGAGGCACGGATTAAGGCCGTGCAGTGGGCAAGCAGAGACCATCAGATGTAGATCCAAGGGTGCACATTGCACCACGTGTCAGCATTAGATTAAAATTATGGATAAAGAAGGATTTAGAAGGATTAATCAGGACTGTTGATCTCTCGATCAATTGATCCAATTAATCTAAAGCTTTTGTACGGAATTAAGGGCTCCAATGTCCTAAATACCCTTCACAAAAGTTATAAAAAGGGCCTAAGGGTCCCCTTTGAAGCCATTCCATAGTTTTCTTCTTTTTCCTCCGTCTACAACTCTCTTCTTCATCTTCCCGTCTTCTCTGTCTCTGCATCTCTATCTGAAGCGTCCGTCGAGCCCCCTTGACGGATCATTACTGCTATCCTCAACCTCTCCAGAAGGCCACCACGAACCACCCGTGGTGCCCTTGTTCTGCTACATAGATAGTTTATGTTTATGTTAGAATTTGTTTAGTTATATGTATGCAATTCATGTTCAAACTCTCTCATTGATATATATACTATGATTCATTGTCTATGCTATTTAGTAATTATATCTGGAATAAATGCATAAAATCAAAAGTGCTTCCTACCTCCCTATGATCGACCAGGACTCACTAGTTCCGACAATTTATTTGTCGAGACATATTTCACACTATACTACAACACATTAATCTTTTATGCGATCTTCACCCCGAACACATTTTGAACTAGATTTTGTAAAAAAGGGGCTTTGAGTTAATCACATCGCATATAGTTCCAGGGCTATGAACTCGAATAGTGGTAATTATGCATTAGTTGCTCCCAGAGGCGACTTTGGATTTTCTTTTCTAATTCGAGTATTAAAAATTTAAATGTTTGATTCGCTTGATCAACTATACTATGACGTAAGTTTTTTAAAAATGATCAAGACGAAACCAACAATTCGATTCGCCGTCTGATCAATTCAATCAGAGAGGTGTTTTCGCATTCGTTTGTGTCTTCACTGATCTCCCTCATCACCTCACAATCACATTTCACTGGTTTCCTCGCAATTTAATTCATACTCCATCCCATCCACCTGACATATCTAGATCCAAAGTTTTCCAACTTCTCGATCTAGATAGCACTCAAATCCACCTGGGGGTCTTCCCATTCACTTCATATGTTCACAAAGACCCCCGATCTGGATTTAATTGCATTAATTCGCTCAACTCTTTTAGATTTGGATTTTATGCCAAATCGTAAGATTTGGAGTTAATTTTGTTTGTAATGGATTTAATTAAGAGATTCAAGTTTGTATTTGCTTAATTGGGTATATTGCAATGAAGTTGATGTGTTTTGATTGAAGTTTTATTCGCAAATGAGCATATGCCCAATTTAAGCTTCATTTTGAGTAGTTGAGGCCAAGGATGATCATATCCACTGGTTTGAGGCCTTAACCATGACCCATTTGGTTTCTATAGGATTCCTGAGGTCCTAAACACTGACCTCTAGTGTTTAGGAGATCATGGTGATCATATCACCTAGGCAGTCCTAAACAAAAGCCCAATTTGGGGCAACTTGGGTTTCTAAGTCAATTTGATTTAATTATGATCTTCAAGGTTTAGATGATGTTTTCAAGGTTTAAATGAAGATTCTAAGTTGGTTTATAAGTGAAATTAAAGGTTAGATTGATCATTTCTCTTATGTTGTTCATGACAAAGAGAAATGATAAAACTAGATCTCTAGGGTTTGAAATCAGTCAAGTGGTTTTCAACAAGTTCCTGATCATTCAAGGAGTATTTGATTCAGATTTCAATGTGGATTTAATCAAGTTTATTCAGATTTAATGAGTGATCGGATCTCTATTGTGAGCTCTGATTTTAGGAGGAATTGGGGTCGAGTTTGAATATTCCTCAGATCTAGGAAACTAGATCTGAGGATGAATCTTCTGGAGCATCAGATCAGATTTAGCCACTGTCTAAGCAATATCAATAGCTGTAGCAGTAGCATTCAGTTGCTGAACAATAGCAGATTAGCATACTGCAGTAGTATCAACTGCATCACTAGACTGGAATGGGTTTTGAAGTGGTTGAGTTGATTTTTGGATCTTAAATGAGATGAAAATCTATTATACCATTAGAACATCATAGAACAAACATTCATGTATAGGTTTTGGGCTTTAATTTGATGTGAATTGCATGTAATTCATGGTTGAGATTCAATGACAGTAGCATGAAGTGGCCTTACTGTCCAATTTGGTAATTCAATGAGATTCAAGTTGTTAATCAAGTTATAATTTTTGTGTATGTTTCATAGTGTTTGCTGAATATTTTTAAATGCTCACATAATAATTCTAGCCAGCAGATCTAACTTTAAGGCCGTAGGTTCTTTAGTTCAAAACCATTTTAGGCCTAGTTTGGGTGAAATTGTAAATACTTGAAAAAATACAAAGAAAATTGTAAAAAAATGAAATAAAGGTGTCTTGAGTAGGATTAGGTATTTTTCTAAGTATATGCAAGGTTTTAGAGTATGCTGAACCATCTAGCTAATAGAACATACCAGTAGACGATTCAGCCTGCTTTAATACTGAATAAAAGAATTCAATATGAAAAATGCAAAAAGAAACCTCTTATCTCTCATCTCACCTTCTCTCTCTCTTCTCTTACTTCTATAAAACATAAAATCTTGAAAAAGTCAAAAATTCCACAAACATACCTTGTATATAGTATTTATACTTGTATATATGATTTATTATTAAGTTAATTGTAAATAATAAAATATATAACTATAATGTACATAACTAACTTACATATGTATCATATATATTTACATAAATATTTAGGTTGAGTTATAATGTACATTTACTAGTTATATAATTATCTATTTATTTATAATAGATTATATGTACATATACTTAGGTAATTATAAATAAATATGTATACATGTACAAATGAATTTATAACTATATAGACTTATTTAAGTAATTATAATATACTGTAATATACTTGTACCTTTATTTATTTATGTATCTATTGTATATAATTAAGTTAATAAGTTAATTAGCTAAGTTATTAAGTTAAAATAAATTAAGAAGTAAATTAATTAATTATTGAAGTAAATTATCTTGTTTCCATGTATAATATAATTTTACTTATTTTCAAACTATTTATAATATATTTATACTATATAATGGCATTTATAGTCTAATTATTTATATATCTATTAAAAATGTGCCAATAAATGTATTTAAATTAAAATAAACAATTAAAAATAAATTTAAAATGTTTAATAAATACTTAATAATGCATATTAACTAAATTATAACTTAATTGAGTGGTTAAATTATCAATTTGTACATTAAACAGTAAATTAAGCACTAACTTAACATGCAAAATTCACTAACTTTAACAAATTTTAAATATAGATAAATAATTAATTATTGTAAATTAAGCATACCAATGAGAAGCCCTATGTATAGGCTTTAAAAATAAATTATTTTGAAAATAGACATCAATTGGTCACTCAATTTGAGGCCTAATTTCAACCTCAGCGAACGCTACGCTGCGCAAATTTAGCACTAAGAAAGGTGCCACATCGGTGGCTTTAGAGGTGATGAGGCTACATAAATTGAATCATGTGTGTTATGTGGCATGCTGAAATGAGTAATAAGCACACAGGTACCCTATTGAGCATTCTTAAGTGCGTGTGCATGCAGATGCATGTGTGGGCACGTGAGTGCATGGGGGTGTAGGCCTAATGGGTTCTGAAATTGGATAAAAATTCACCCTAATTAATAAACTAGAGCCTGGTCTAGTAGTGGTTCTATCCAGTTCAGTAGGGCTATTGATCCTACGAAAGACTGGGCCCGCCAACCACAAATTTTTGCCTAAGTGTGGGTTTAATGTGAGTTTAAGTTAACATAAAATACACTAAGTGTTAGCGTGATGCCAGTGTGTCCCCAGTGTGTTGAGTGATGAGTATATTAGTATATGTATATAATGTTAAGTATTAATATATAGTATTAGTTAGTATGTATGTATGTATAAAATATATGTATATATGTATGATGTATATGTAAAGTAGAGTAGTATACACCCCTTTTTATCCTAGGTTATGTAAATATGTTTATAAGATTTCAGTGATGCTTAGTTTATATGTTAGTATGGCTTAGTTTAGTATGTATGTATATTATTTTTGTGCCTCATCCTTAAGCATTGTTTAACATAGTTGTATATAACTAACATAGAGTAGTTTAAATAATTTTTGATGCATTTTCATTTGTAAATATTCTTGAGGCTTTGTAATTAACATTAATTAATTCATTTTATTCATAATTAACCTTCATTCATTTATTCTTTCTTTCTTTGATTCATTTGTAAATAAACTTAACATTTTTGGAATAAAAGAATATTCATGGATAATAGAGAGTGATGTATATCAATAACTGCCTCCCAGTGAATAACCTGGAATAAACTAGTAAAAATTATGTAAATAAATAAATGATCCGGCATCCATCTAGATTACAACTATACTACAACATAACAATAATGACATAATTAACAAGCAGTCCAGATCGGCTTCGATCACCTACTTGTCTTTTACCCCATTTTGATTCTTTACTAAGAATGGAATCCTAGGGACCTATTGGTCACCTAGGATTTGACCTCAGATCCTAGGATCCAAGCTTCCTTTCTAGACTCATAACAGAGTCAATAGGATTCAATATTCTAGGTTTCACTTTAGATATAGCTAGTTATACTTCAACTTTTAATCCATATCTTTTGGGTTTTCTTTACACATAACATTCCTGGCCATCATTAACATAAGTCTTCATGTTTTTAGTACCCTTAATGTATTAGGTTTTTTCCTCTCAATTTTGCCCCATTTCTCTTCATAGATTAGGATATGGTTCAACAATTACATCATCAATTCCAAGGCACCAATACTGGTATTGGTGTTCAGTGCCAATCTTGGGTACCCACTACCCACTAGCAACTAAGGAGTGCCAGTACTGGTACTGATTCTTAAGATCGACCCTGGGCACCCCTAAATATTCATTTATACACCATTTAGGCCTAAAAATATGGCACATACCTGTACTAATCAATTAGCACTGGTACAAGTGATGAACTATCTGGATCGCATGTTAATTAGGGTTAATCAATCATTGTAATAGTAGTATAGTGTCGCAATCTAGACGGATGTCATTTTATTTATATACAATTTTTATTGATTTATTCCATGTAGTTCATTAGAAAGCAGTTATTGATATACATCACTCTCTATTATCCGAAATCTAACTTACTCCAAAATTGTTAGTTTTATTTATAAATGAATGAATTAAAATCAATATAATAAAAGAATGAACTAATCTAAATTAATTATGTACAATTAAAAATAAATGAATTGGTGTTATTAAACAATGCCTCAAGAATATACACAAAATAAGGCATCGAAAAAATGACTTGAAGTTAGGTTAATTATATACACAAGTATTTAATTGCATACAACTAATTATATACAAAATTAAGCAAAAATGAATGAATGTTTATATACAAACTTCGCCTCAAATAATATAAACATAAAGGCTAAAATGAATGGTTTACTTTAAATTCTACATCTCTAAATATATATATACAAGTACCTAGCTATTTACAACTAAACAAACTATATACAATATTATATGATGCCTTAAAAACTATGTACATACAAGGCACAAAAATAGTTATAATCTAAACTAGATTATTTACAACTAATCTCTATATACAAACTAAGTATTTATTTAACTACAACTAAGCATACTATGTACAATATTAAATAGTGCCTTAAAAACTATATACAATCAAGGCACAAAAATATATATACACTCAGTCATGTACTTATACTTAATATATAACTAACACTACATTCAATACATACTTAACATATATACACACAAACAACATATATAAAATTATTATATATATATATATAATTTGTACACTTACTTAACACAAACACATAACACACGCACACACTCTCAACACTTAACTTATTCTTATTAAGAGCCTAACACTTAGTCATTTTTAGGTTAAACACTTAGCTCACACTTAGGTTCTTAACCAAAATGATTTGGTGGGCTTTTCGCATAGTCTCAATGGATGAACCAGAGCAAATGCTACTAGGCCTACCCAACAATAATTCACCACTTGGCGCCCGAAGGCCACCCTGCTGGGCCACACCCCTAGTGGACCGGCCCAATTGGGCCTTAACGTAATGGGCTCACACAATTCACATGCACAATAAATCGGACAAGCATGCATGCACCATGCATGCACTCGCCAAGGAGCCCACCCCTATTCAGGAGATAAGCTAGTGCACGCGATAACTTAAGTACCGCATCGACAGTGCAAAACTACCGATGTGGCACTAAACTCGGTGCCTTATTAGCTACGCACAATTTCAGTGCATATATGTGTTTGTCCAATAATTAAGGTCATAATTAGTGACTAATTAGGGGTCTAATTTACAAAATAAATACATAAGCATTAAATTAATATATAGGGCTATTAATTACATAAGTTAGATTACATAAATTACATGTGTAGATATGCACTTACATTAGTTGTACATATGTACAAGATATTTTTAAATTAAACTTATATGCACTAACGTACAACATAAATAACTGTACATATTACTTAATTATGGACCAATTAAGTTAATTTATACTTTTACATGTTTAATTAAGGAATTTAAATAATTTAATTTGATTTATTATCTATTATATGTGTTATACTTACTATGTACAAGTCATTTATAGGTTATGTACAATATATTATACCATATAAATATATAGTTATAAATAAGATTAAATTAAGTCAAAATATAAATTAGAAGAATACAGTATAAATTATTATATTACTTAATTAAATTATTAATTTAAGTGATATTAACTTACTAATATGCATTACTAACTTAATATATTACATATATACACTACATAATTAAATAGATTATAAATTTATTAATTTATATAATACATACTATAAATACTATATTAAGTTATATATATACACACACACATATACTAATATACATGCTTAAGTTATATACAATAGTTATATATATACAATACTATACAATATAACTTGATATAAATATTCATTATAACATATTTACTTATAAATAATATATATTTTTTATTTACCTACTTATTTACATATAACTTACTATATATTATTAACTTATGGATATGTACAAGTATTTTCACAATATACATAAGAGATTTTTATAGGATTTGAGTTTTCTTGATATTTTATTTTGTTTCTGGGTTTTAAGGGGAGAGAAAAAGAGAGGAGAGGAAGTTAAGGAAGAGGAAAAGAAAACTCTTTTATGTTTTTTTTCAATTTCTTTTTAATTTCTAAACCTAAGAAGTCTAGAACTTCACTAGGTATGTTCTCATAATGAGAGGACTGAAATCCTAAAACTAAACACACACATCTCAAATATACACAAATCTAACTCAAGACACCTTTTGCTTATTTATTTACACTATTTTTATATTTTGCATGGTATTTACAAGGAAATGCTGGAAATTTGGCTATTTAATGGTAAGAAATTAAATTCAAGCCATAAAAAATTCTACAAAAATACTGGAAATGAAAGATTTATCATTATAAACATCCAAACATCACTTAGAATCAGATTCAAACTTAGAACATGATCTATTCATTGAATTAAACTCAAATACCATTTATGATAGTTTATAGATTTCCTAATTGCTGACAAAAGAATTCTCAGAAATTTAACACACTTCCTATTCAATTCAAAACCAATCACAAGTACATGAATGCTTTGACAAGAAGCTCTAACATAAAACCATCTTATAAGACTATACACAAGATCAAAATGAACCTAAAATCCTCAACTTCCTCTCTCAGCAGGTCTGGCAGTCAATACAAGTACTGCTACTATCTAAACATGATCTGACCATCTCAATCTGATTTGGTGTAATTGAAAGGGTTCTAGTGGAAATAAATGCAATCTAAACCTTCTTAAAATCATTGAAAAATATTTTATGAGGTTTGAAACATTCACTTTTACAAAATGAGCACATTTTGACTAAAAATAGAGACCAAGGCGTGAAATCGATACATTTTTTGTTAAAGTGTAAATTACCTAGTCAAACATCATCAAAACCTAAATTAGAGGTCACTATTAGATTCCTTGGGTCCAAATTAGGTTACTCCTAAATTTTAAGACCAATCAGAGTCCATCTTGATAAAATTTACATTTTACCCTATTAGTCTCTAATTATTGCAAAATCCCCCCTACATTTTGAATCTTCTTGCATCTAGGTCCTTGGATGACTTCACGCTGACTTTAGCCGACCTTCCGAAAGTTGGCAGCAAAACAACCTAATGCTGTGCGAGTTTTGTGTGAGCTTTTGATCAATTAAATCTTAATCAAATCCCACTAAATTTGATGGGATTGATCGTTGAATCAAACCCTATCAAGCAAGCTAGATCATGAGATCCAATTTGGAGTGAATCTCCTTCGATTTGGTTGAGATTCAGTCACCCAAAAATGACCATAATTGCAAGAAAATCTTGTGATTTTGGGTCTAATTGATGTGAAGCTCTCCTCTATATAAAGGCTTGGACTTTTCCAAGCACAAATAGTGGTCAATTTTGATCGAATTCCTCCTCTTCTTCTCCAATTTGCTAGCAACATTAACACACCTCAAAGCTCCACCATCCCGCCTCGTCGCCCTCTTTCACATACAATAGGTAGAGGGTTTTCCTTCTCATTCCCACGGAGCTTCACGCAAAGCTTCGTGACCCAATTCACCCTCCTCCGCTCCGACGACCTCTCCTTCTCCCTCTCCGACATAGCTCTAGCAAGCTTCTTCCCTCCTCCTTTCATCCAATAAACATAGGGCTTCTTATCGACACCTTCCCAATTAGGATTCTGGAGCTCTAGAGCTCCATTCATAGACTCTAGGTCCTCATCTGACTTCCACCTCCGACAACCACCTCAGCCATCATCGCCTCACCTCCTCCTTTTTCCCCTCAACCAATTGACCTAGGCAAAAGCTTCTCCTCACCCTCACCGAGCTTTTTCCTAAGCCAATTCACTTCCACATCACCTTCATCACTGTCCGCCATCACCGCCGGTGAAGCTTCCTCGAGCTTCATCTTCACCACGCTCCACCCACGCTCACTACCAATAGCCATAGGGCTTTGCTCCGACATACCACGCCGGAGCTTTCAACATTTTTAATTGGGGCTGAAAGGCCGTATTCTTGTGTGTAGGACCTTCACCGAAGTAGTTTTCTTCTCCGACGATAGCAACAGCAATCTGATGATGCGACGCGACGAGACCAACTCCACTAGTTGTGGATTCCTTGCATCTTTACATCCAAGGCGTGGATCTAAGATCCAACGACTAATTGGCCACCATCCACCAACAGCTTCATTCGGCAAAGATAGAAGAGGAAGGTGGGACATTTAGTCCCACCTCATGAATCAACAGCTCCTCAACTTGCCATATAAGGAAACATGCGCCCTATTGATTCGCTCAGTATCAGGGGGTCGAGTCCCCACATTCACACACGCACGCACACGCCCGCCCACACACACAGAGATGGGTCTTGGCCGGTTTTGGATCTGAATAGTAAGGGGCTTTGAGTGAGATGCTTGGCCCAAGGAGAATTGGGTCGGTTTTGTTGTGAATTGGGTTGAGGCTTGGTTGATTCAAACACACTTTTTGCCTTAGATTTTTTTCCTTTATGGTCAATGACATTTTGGCGAAGAAAAAATCAGGGTTTCAAGAACCCGTCGTCGTAGCTCTCAAAACCTGTTATCAAATACAATTTATAATCACAACTCCAAGGGAGTCCCGAGTCAAACACAGGGAGGCAACGTTTACTTTTGTTGAAATCCGCACTTCGTTTTGTTTCTTTTTGGTGTTTTAGGGTTTTGTGAAATTTTTTTTGTGTTTTTGAAATAAAAAGAAAAGCAAGATAACTTCACAAAGTGGAGAACAAATATAATATTTCACAATGGTATTCAAATGTCTATTACAATATGATAAAACATAAAAGAGATAGAGGTGAGAAGAAATCTCCCAAATCGGCTGTTTGGCGAGACGACGGCTCTTAGCAGTAGCTTGGATGAAGAGGGTGAGGTGCTGGACAACAGAGGTGAGATGCAGGAGGATGCCGGGTAAAGGAATGCTTTACCAAGGCTTCGAAATGGGGATGAGGAGCTAGAGATAATCTTCTACCAGAATGAAGGTGGAAGGACAGCTCCAAGGCTTCTTATGAAGGTGGTGGAATGGACGATGAATATTTGGTGGGGATATAGGAGCATTACACTAATAAGAGGCCTTTAGAGCTTGCAAATAAGCTCTAATGGAGCTTTGGTAGGCTACTAGAGGTTAGAAGTAGGTGGGAGTAGGGTAGGTAGAGATGGTGAAGAATGAAGGTGTAGGGGTCCTTTTATAGTGGAGGGAGGAGGAAGAAATTTGTGTAGAGGGCTGTAGTGACAGCAGCAAGCATCACTAAAGACCCTTGTAGCTGTTGCTGAAGATCGCTCCCCCATCGCTCATGCCTGCAGCTATCCTCACGCCTACAGGCAATTAGTGACGACTGCAAGCAACACTAAAGGCCCACCCAGGCTGTCGCTGAAGGTCAGCGCCAACTTATGCCCGATGTTGCTGTGCTTACGTGCCCATCATGTGCCATGTCGCGCGTGCGTGCACTGGTGTTGCACAGCTGCACGCTGCTCACGCTGCGCTCATGTTGTGGTGTGGGCATGTGGGCTGGTGCGGCCCAATTACAAATTTGAGGGGGTCCGCAGGTCTCGAACCCGAGCTCCTTCATTCCAAGCCAAGTGCACAACCATTGAGGCAAGGTTGCGTTTGAGTCACAAGGAGCGCATGGATGTTGAGAGCGCGAAGGAACCTCAGCCGTTGAATCTTGATCCAACAGCTGTGGTGCGAGATCTCTGATGATGAGGGGGCACCTTTAGTCATTGCTGGCTGGCGTGGAGTGGCTGAGATGGCACCACGTGGCACCATATGGGCCGTCCATCTTCTTTCTTTTGTAGAGGGTGCCACAATGCTTGGATCGAGGTGATTTTCACGCTGCCGGACTGCGATCGTCGCTCCGAATCCATCCTTATGGTTGGATTTTTCATCCAAAGCCTGTAAGGATGTCGCATTGTCCTCCTAGCCGTTGATCTCGGAGGCATTGGACTCCGATCATCATCCTAATCAGATCCGTACATTCGGATCGTCAATTCAAGATCTCGAAATAAATCTCCTTCCCTTCTGGCCATAAAAAGGATGCAATTAACCTAAAATATACACTACTCTAAATATAGGATGATGCATGCTATGCAATATTTATAATATGAAATGCAAATCTAAGCTTAGGAACATGCATGAATAGACATTTTATCCTCAATAATTGTGTCTACATCATACTCCATGCCTATCTTTTGCTAGTCCCTAGCAAAATTAAACTATATGCTATGTATAAAAGTAGAATCAGGATTTGATTACTTAGGCAAGATTTATTGATTGCTTTAGAAAATCTCAACCCCAAGACCTAATTACAAAAACTCGACAGTGCTCAGGTGTCTGCCAAAATGCAGACCGCCCAAGCCTTCACCTTATTTGAAAAAAAATGAAGATACAATTGTTTTTCTTCTTTTCTAATCTTTTTTGGATTTTGTCAAGTTTAAGAGTTTCGGGATAACTTTTTACGGCTACCCAACTCACCCAAAACTCGAAAAGGACTCTAAGTGCTAAGCATCTTGTGAAAAGAGTGAAAGACTCACTAAGCAGCCGTTAAAATCAACTTCAGGTTTCTACGACCCTAGGTGACCTTAAGACATTTCTACCTAAAGGTTTACCTTTTCGATAGGTAGCTTTCTCCCTAGTTTTTCTTATTTTTTATGGGGTCAACACAAGGGCGAACCTCGTGTATATCTCCCCGATTTATTCTACTTCTCCATTTCTTCCCTAAGTGTTTTGGGAATTATTTGTGTATTTTTATGAGCTAGGCTCTAGAAAATCAGCCAATGGATTGTTACCCACGACAACTTGCCAGCCATACTTGTGCGATGAAGTGTGGTTTTATTTTTTCTATTTTCTCCTTTTTCTTTTTTTTTTAGTACCTTTTTTTTCTTTTTTTTTTTTCCTAAGTAGGTGGCTTCCCTGATCTAAGATTTACCTAAAGGCAATATGAATAGAATCGTCGTGTGGCTAGGCTCTAGACAACCGATCGATGTGCTGTTACCACCAACAAATTACCAGCCATACCACCCTAGACAGTTCATTAGCTACCTAATTTTTGTAAAAATCGTCGGAAAGTGAGTCAGTGCAAATAGTGTGTAGATACTTAGACTTAAAATCCCCTCAAATCAAAGGGTGGGTTGATAAGTCGTGTACTTATCATCCCAATTTATTCACCAAATTAAAGTAAAATTACTTGGCGAGGACTCGAGACTAAGTCCACATTCGAGTGAACACCTGAGCTAATTAAACTCGAAGACCTAAAGAGTCTAAGTATTCAAGTCCCAAAGTATCAATTCATAGAGTTTGCACCTCCTAATGCCTAAGTTCACTTCTCCTACTTCTATTTTTTTTTAAATAAAATAACAGGAAGTTACTGTTATTGCTGATAAAAAGATTATTTCATAATCCACCCTCCCATGCTTAGCTAATGCAATGTCCTTATTGTTAAAATGAAAGCATGTAGGAGAGTAGAAATGGAAGAATAGCACCTGATTTCTGTGAGATTCTGGTCAGTTAGAAACAACCTTTACACGTGCTCAGTTTAGTGCCTTCAGCTAGGTGATGTCCGGCCAGTGGTGGTTAGGGTAAGGTGAGAGCAACCTTGTCCGAGAGAGGTTCAGGGAGCACATGGTCAACAAAAGGGTTATCAAAATGATCAACGGTGCCAAAATGATGAATGACGTTTTGGCGAAGAAAAAATCAAGGTTTCAAGAACCCGTCACCATAGCTCGCAAAATGCGTTATCAAATACAATTTATAACCGAAACTCTACGGGAGTCCCGAATCGAACATAGGGAGGCAACATTTACTTTTGTTGAAATACGCGCTTCATTTTGTTTCGTTTTGGTGTTTTAGGGTTTTGTGATTTTTTTTTTGTGTTTTTGAAATAAAAAGACAAGAGAGATAACTTCAGAAAGTGGAGAACAAATATGATATTTCACAATGGCATTCAAATGTCTATTACAACATGCTAAAACATAAAAAAGACAGAGGTGAGAAGAAATCTCCCATATCGGTTGTTTGGTGAGACAACGGCTCTTAGCGACAGCTTGAATAAAAAGGGTAAGGTGCTGGATGATGGAGGTGAGATGCAGGAGGATGCCGGGTAGAGGAATGCTTCACCAAGTCTTCAGAATGGGATAAGGAGCTGGAGATGTTTTTCTATCAGAATGGAGGTGGGAGGATAGCTCCAAGGCTTCTTATGAAGGTGGTGGAATGGAGGACGAATATTTAGTAGGGATATAGGAGCATTACAATAATAAGAGGCTTTTGTAGCTTGGGAATAAGCTCTAACGGAGCTTTGGTAGGCTACAAGAGCTTAGGAGTAGGTGGGAGTAGAGTAGGTAGAGATGGTGAAGAATGGTGGTGTAGGGGTCCTTTTATAGTGGAGGGAAGATGAAGAAATTCATGTAGAGGGCTGTAGTGACAGCTGCAAGTGTCACTAAAGACCCCTACAGCTATCGCTGGAGATCACACCCCCACCGCTCACGCCCACAGCTATCCTCGCGCCTACAGGAAATTAGTGACGACTGCAAGCATCACTAAAGGCCTGCCCAAATTGTCGCTGATGGTCGGCTCCAACTCACGCCCGCTGCTGCTGTTCTTGCGTGCCCATCACGCGATGTGTCATGCGCGCGCGTTGGCGTTGTGCTGCTCAAGCTGCGTTGGAACTATGGTGCAGGTGTGCAGGCTGGTGCGTACACGTCTGCGCATGTGCACTGGCCAGTGCGCCCCAATTTCAAATTTAGGGGGTTCCGTGGGTCTTGAACCCGCGTTCCTTCTTTGTAAGCCAAGTGCTCAACCGTTGAGGGAAGGCTGCATTTGAGTCATGAGGAGCGCATGGATGCTGAGACAGCGGAGGAACCTTAGTCGTTGGATCTCGATCCAACGGTAGTGGTGTGAGATCTCTGATGATGAGGGGGCACCTTTAGTCGTTGCTGGTTGGCGTGGAGCGGCCGAGATGGCACCACGTGGCACCATCTGGGCTGTCCATCTTTTTGTTGCAGAGGGTGCCACGGTGATTGGATCAGGGTGATTTTCGCATTGCCGGACTGTAATCGTCGCTCCAGATCCATCCGTACGATCAGATTTTTCATCCGAAGCCCGTAAGGATGTCGCATTGCCCTCCTAGCCGTTGATCTTCCTCGGATCGCATAAGGTAATACGACATTCCGATTAGGACGATCTTGGAGGTGTTGGACTCCAATCACCATCCTGATCAAATCCATACATTCGGATCGTCGATCCAAAACCCTGAAATAAATCTCCTTCCCTCATGGCCATAAAAAGAGCGTAATTAACCTAAAATATACACAACTACTCTATATGCAAGATGATGCATGCTATGCAATATTTATAACATGAAATGCAAATCTAAGCCTAAGAGCATGCATGAATAGGCATTTTATCCTCAATAGTTGTTTCTACATCACTTTACTTTGAGTTTGATTGTGACATTTATTGAATAATTACATTCTTTTTGCATCAAACTCCTATGCGTCATATTTTGTTCAGTTGATTAATGGTACTTGCACATTTCTTGCTCCCTTAGATGACCTCGGAACTCACATTTCGAGATTATAAATTTTGAATGTTTATTTCACTTTAATCACTATACTATACACATATTTTACACCTCGACGAAAGCAAACGAACATTTTGGCGCCATTATCGCGGAGCAACGCACATTTACCATTATTCACTTGCCCATATCTTTTCATCTTCTTACTTAATTTCTAACTCTGTCTTTGTTTTGATTGTTTTGAGGAGAACCAAGCACGAGGTAATGCTCAAGACCACCAGCTTGAATCAACCACACCAAAGGCAGGTTAGTTGTCTTCCTTTTCTTCCTTAATCCGCCCGCCTCCTTCTTGTGAAGATAAATAAAAAATAAAAAAAGGAAGCCAACCTTGCCTTATATTCTTAGAATTATCATTCAAGGCAAGAATTTCTTGATTTTATCGAGTTAATTGTGATTAAATTTGATTGGATTAGATACAACCAATCTGTTAATAGAGCAAGATCGATGTTTATAAATGTTGCGCTGTAGTATAGCCGAAATCGCTTTCAAAACAAATATAATTTATTACTCGAATTTAAAATTCGAGGTCGAACACAGAGAGCAAATAAGAATTCACACACTAATCTCAACCATTAATGTAAATGAGCACAATATATTACTCAAAATCTAACTTGCAATGTATGGCATGAGTATATGAAGAGTAAAAAGAATTCTAGACAAAATAATGGTGATTTGGATCACCAATTGTAAGCCTAACACATAAAATAATTACTCAAATCCAAATCAAATGAAGGAACTAATGATCAGACATCTGATTTTACAATCAAATGACTTAAAATGCGTTGCTACAGTACTCCTTTTCTTTTTCTTCTACACTTCTTCCTTCCTTTATTTTCTGTCTCTTCTTCTTTTCTTTCACAGTCCTCTTCTTCTTTCTTTCTACTGTCCAAGCCTTCTGATGCACAGGGAGAGACTTACAAAATTGGCTAAGTGTTAGCCAACCCCTTTCAGAGCAAAACCCCCCTGTCCCTGTGCACACTCTCTCTTTCTCTCTTTGGGATCCGCTATCCTAAAGCCTTCCATAGTAACATGTAAGCGGGTATTCGAGTCAAGCTCACTGCCAGTGGGTGGTGAGCGAGGAGTGAGGGCTTAGGCAGGTCGGGTGAGTGAGGCTAATGAGACCTCACCCCGTGTTCTGAGGCAATAAGACCATAACACAAAAACAACATATGCGGGCGCGGGTGCTTCTTAGCTTCCGAGGTGGGACTAACCCCACCTCACTTCCTCTGCGTGCAACTGTAGCTGCTTCTTCACATGATCGTGGTCAAAAGCCCAATCAAAGAGCCAAATTAGCTCCTTGGTTGTGCTCCTAGAGATGTTTTGCTGTGCCTGGGGCTTCGCCTGGGGCCTGAAGGTGCTGGAGTGAGGTTGAAGCTTTGCTTGAAGCTTCGCTAATGGCAGTCAAGGCAATGAAGACCTGAAAACAAGAATATGGCCTTGTGGCCAAGTTAAAGAGGTTCAGGAGCTTCGTAGGGATGCGACGAAGGTGTGGGTGGCGGTGGTGTGCTGCGAAGGTGTGTATAGGTGGATGGTGAAGACAAAATAGGTCGGAGATGATGGGTTTGTTCAACTGGGAGTTCGGATCGATAGGAAGGTGAATAGAGATAGGGTTTAATGCGCTTAGGGACAACGATGCTTTTGGGAGTTGTGCTGAGGCATGTGGATGAGTTTAGCATGCGGAGGACCTTGCCAGAGGTGAGACCAGAGATGGGGAAAACGGAGCTGAGCGGCGACGTCGAGGGCTATTTTTGAGGTTTTTGGGTATAAAACTAAACCTAAGAGCTAAGCTAACTAATCTAACATAATCTAAATGGACGAATGGGGAGAATAGCATCGGCCTTGGTAGGCCGGCGCTGGGGAAGAAGGTGCTCCGATGATGGGAACAGCGACGACGACAAAGATAGAGGGGCTCCTGCCGGTACGGCCATGAGCAGACAAGAGAGAGAAAGAGAATCCAGCCACTGGTTTTGTGGATGGATGACGAAGGAGGTCAGGAAGAGTCACCAGAGCTTGTGGAGCTTCGCAGCCAGAAGAGGAAGGAGGAAAAGAGGGTTTCATGGCTGGAATCAAGCTTATGAGCATGGCTGTGCCCTGAGGATCTTTTTATAGGGCTCAGGAAGGGGTTTTGATTTTGGAAGCCAAGTTTCCAAGCTAGGAATTATCGTCGGAGTAGGAAACCCAAATCTCTCATGCGTTTGCATGAGATTGGGAAGGTTATGGAGCTCATGGATGGATTCAGAGAGAAGAGGACTCCTCAAAGAATGTCCCTTCCAATTTTGGAAGGGATTGATTGAATAGAAGAGTTCTCTTCAATCAAAGGTCGCTGGGGAAGGATTCCTCTGCGATAATGGTGGAGGGACTTATTTGCAAAGACTGACGACAAAGATAGGGGCCTTTTTGTAAGGATTTCAAAAGTTAGGGACATGTGTGAGAGAAAAGACTCAAACTTGACCAAATTGCAAACTAGGTCAAGATGATCTCAGATTGGGCCCAATTTTTGGTATAAACCTAATTTGAACCTAAGGAATCTAACGGTGAAGTTAAATTTTAATTTTGACCACATTTGACTGGATAATTTATGCAAAAATCTAACTTAGGGCAAATGTCTGTCTGAGACTCTGATTTGGGTCAAGGCGGGTTCTGATAGTTAATTTGAAGGTACCAAACCCTAGAGAATATTTTTATATAAATTTTAGAGGGTTTAGGTGAATTTTATCCTGACCAGAACCTCAGTTAATTAAGCATGTCTATTTTTAAGATTTCAGAAATCATTTAATTCTCAAAACCCGCGAAAACCTTTTTCTGTCTATTCTAATCCACTTAGCCTGTTAGGACCATTTAACCCTTAATTAACCCTTGAGAAAATCCGTGATTGTACTGCATTCATGATATGATGGTAAAATTATAATTTTAACCCTGGTTTCTTATCTTTCTCTCAGAATGACTATGCAATAAATTTGGGCACTCTAGTGATTATGTAAGAGCATTTATTCCTTGATACTGACTAAATTAAGCTAGTTATGGCTCATGATCGTGATCCCATCGCAATCCTTGCTTCTTGTGCCTATTAAGGACTTACACTAAAATCTCTCAACAGCTTGGACTAATCACCTTCTTGTTTGTGTCGAAGGTGCTATATTTGGAATTAAAGTGGACTTGGTATAGAGCCAATTAGGTTTTGAACATTATGGTTTGAGGTGTTAGTGCACACTTGCTAATTATAAAAGAAAAACATCTTCTCGAATTTGTGTGCTACCTAAATCCTTGGTTGAAGTGATCTAATCATCAAACCCAAAAATCAAGGCTCTAAGATCACTTAAATCATAAAAATGAGACCTAATAACCTGCTTGAGAACCAAAAAAAGGTGGTTCGGGTGACTTGACCTAGATTTCATCCTAATCCTTAGGGCAGGTCAGGTAAAGTTGGTTCACTTGATGAATCGACCAACCTAAAATTAGGTCACAATTTGAATCAACCTTTTAATTCCAGTGATAATTCAAGGCACAAGTAGGCTTAAAATTGGTAAACTTAGGGCTCAATTCACACATTCTGGTCTACTTGGAACCGCAGTGACAATGAAGGTTGAGTGGGGGAAACCTTGTAACCCGTGGGAATGCTCTACCATATAGGGGTCTTTGGGGAACTCTCCCTTCCTGGCTGCCAAGTGATGGGAACACCATCATGAGCCCTAACTAGCCCAATTTGGTCTGATAAAGTTTTTAAAAGCTCCTACATAACCATTAGAGGGTCATATATGTATAATGTTCTGTTTTGAGAAGATAAGAAACCAGGGTTATTTCTGCAATTTTAACTGCATTTCATAAATACAGACGAACCGTGGGGAATTCTAGGGGTTAATTAAAGGTCAAATGGTCATTAATTCCTAATAAGAGGGTCCATGTAGACAGAAATGAATTTTCATACATTTTAAGAATTAATGGACATCTGAAACCCTAATTTTAGACTTGCTAAATTAACTGATGTTCTAGTCACGATAAAATTCATCTAAACCTCCTAAAAATCATAGAAAAATATTCCATAAGGTTTGATATCCTTGATTTGACCATCTGAACCAATTTTGACCTAAAACAGTCTCAGACGAACAGTTGCCCAAATTTGAGTTTCTACACAAATGTCCCAGTCAAACTTGGTAAAAATTAAAATTTGACTTCACCATCAGATTCTCGAGATCCAAATTAGGTTTTTACCAAAATTTGGGCTCAATCAGAGTTTATCTTGACCTAGTTTGCATTTTGGTCCTCTCAGACTTATTTTCTCTCTTTAGCCCCTTAGGTTTTGAAAAATTTACGAAATGCCCCCTAAGTTTATCTTCATTCTTTGCATTTAGGTTCCTTCTACCATGGAAGGTGTGAACCCAAAGAGGCCGAGCTTCAATCAAGGATTCCTCCATGATTTCTTGATCGATCTCTTCTAAATTTAGAAGGGAGACTCCTGAGAATATCTTCATTTTGGACTGCATCTCGACTGCTGATTCTTGTCCAAAAGTTCATCGAACTCTTTGAATCCCACAAGCCTACTCCCTGATTTGCGGAGCTTTCAAGCTGTCCCAATGGCCTATAAAAGATCCCCATCAACTGCTTAGCCAATTTTGGCCTTAGAAATCCTCTCCTTCTCCAACCATCTTCAAAACTTGCTCGGCGACCTCCGTTCACCCTTTTCCAGCCGTCCAACCATCAAATTGGACGGTCCAACTTCTTCCTCTCTTTCTCGCACACATCTCCAATCAAAGAGAGGACGTCTCTCTGCCTCGTTCATCGTCACCGCCTTGTCGTCCCTTCCTCCTTCTCTGGCTCCAGTCAGACACAACCGAAGCACTCCAGCCTTCTTCCTCTCCTCTAAGACCCTCTATCCATTCCCCTACTCCTCTACATCATTCTCCCTCACTAGCACTCTAAATTAACCACCGACACGCACTCACGCCCTCCATCTTCCTCCGCTTCGGCGAAGCTTTCCTGCCGCTCCATGGCACGAAACACGCCGCCACCACCTCCATTAGCTCCGCCATGACTCCACCATCAAAAGCCCTAACCTAATTGTGCTTTTGACCGCTCACTCACCCCACCGAACACCTCCACCTTCGCACTCACTTTCCAACATCACTACGCTCACACATACTCTCGCACCATGCCGCACCCACCAATGCACTCGCCGCATCAGTGCGAAGATCCTGAGCATTTCTGACATAGCCGCAAGGCCATTTTCATCTTTGTAGGTGTCATGGTTCGCCGCCATTAACGACCTTCCGCGACTTCAGGAGCCAAGCTACAGCACATGTTCCTCCTCGCCTACACCTCCAGGTCGCGTGGAACTCTCCCAAGAATGCGCCCAGGTCTTCAATTGGAGGAGTCCCCCTTCCCTTCGATTGTACTTGACAAATTCACCAGCTACTACTTCGTGCGAAGGACTGAACGAAGGATAGTCCTACATTGTGGGATTAGGAGCTGTAAGCACAAGATAAAACCAATTTGTGCCCTTATCTGGTTGTCCAAGAACACCGAGGGTCGGGTCCTCGCTCACGCGCCTCCTCGTGCTTGCATGCCTCGCCCGTGGTTCACACACGCGAGTCTTGCCCAGGTACAGATCTGGTTACCCGATTAGGCAGGTTTGAGAAGATAAAAGAGAGAGAGAGAAGGGGGGTTTTGCCCTCAGCATGCCCTCTCTACACTTAGTCGCTAGGAGGCCCTTTGTGCCTTTGTGCTGTGCCTCTCCTTTAGGCTTGGAGAGAAAAAGAGAGGTCTTTGCCTCTGTGCATAGCTACTAAGGCTTGAGAAGAAGAAAGAAGAGAAGAGGCCCTTGAGCCTCTTAACGACACTGTAGCTAGGTGTCATTTAAGGCTGCTGAGTGCCTATTTGAGGCATTTGATTCTAATATTGTGATTGAACGTACTATTTATATATTTGAGTGCTTGTGAAGGCTTAAACTAAAAGGGATAATTTGGTGATTTAAATCACCATTTTACCCTAGTTTTTTGCACACTTTTACCACTGATTTTATTTATACTTCATTTTGGATTGTTCTTGATAAAGATTTGATCTTGATTACTTATATTTGTGATTAAAATTATGATTGGTAAAGATTAAATTACAATTGATTGTTCCCTGTGTTCAACCTCAAAAACTCTTTTAAATTAGAGTTATAAATTGTATTTGTTGACAAGTGATTACAACTTTACTACAACGAAGTGATTTTAAAACCTCGTTCGTGCGTTAACATTTTGACGCCATTGCCAGGGAGCAACGTGCAATTTGATCTCTCTGATTACAATTTCTGACTTGATTCTAACTTGCTTCGTTTGATTTGTTGTGGTTGTGAGGTACACAGGAAAAGATCAGCCACTCGACAGCCACTTCAGGGGTAGGTAATCTCATTTCCATTTTCGTTAAGTCGTTAATTCTAGAAAAGCTAAAAAAAGAAATCAATTAGGATTAACTTGCATTTCTTACCAAGAATTAATCATCTCAAGTTTCCTGATTTGATTTAGAAAAATCTTAAACCTGATTTCTGCACCTATTAGGGATTTAAGACACCTAGGGCCACTCACCTTCTTGATTGAGCTCTAGGTGCCAAATTTGAACAAAATTGATTGGACCAAATAGAGCCAAATTAGGGTTTCCATTCTAGGGTTGAGAAACACACTTGCTTAAAGAAGAATCAACTTTGCCAAATTGTGTTTCCTAAACCTTGATTGAATTTACCTAATTAAGCAAACCTTAAAATCAAGCTCTAAACATCCACTTGAATACTAAAATCAGGACCTAATAAATCTCACGGACAAAAAAAAGGTGAAGTTGACCCACCTTGTGGGGTCAACCAATCTTCAAATTAGGTCACCATTCAAAAATTCATCTAAAAGTTCAAGTGAAATCCTAAGCACCTCATCTTAACTTAAATATTACTAAACTTATGGATTCAAGTTATCCATTCTAGTCTACTTGGATCCGCAGTGATAAGGAAGGTTGGGTGGGGGAAACATTGTAACCCGTAGGGATGCTCTACCGTGTAGGGATCTTTGCGGGACTCTCCCTTCCTGGTTGCCCAGGTATTTCTCAAGTGAACGACTTTTTGATTTAGAGGTATCATCCACCTCGAACCTCTATAGTCATCCAAAAATATTTGGGTGTCTTGATTAGGTCCATCACACTTTTTGTCCCTCATCTACTTTCCTGGTGTATGTTTAGGAGGAGGTTTTTAAGACCACCCTTGAGGCCTCCATTAGCTATTCACTCTCGTCGAGGCCAAGCCTCGACCTCCTTGTTTGTGCAACTTCCCGATTAGATTGACATCTCCTCTGATTCTAAACCTACATCTCCCTTATTAACCATGGATCACCACAACAAAGAAGAACCAAACCTTCAGAATCAACTTCAGTGCCTCAACGATCTCTTCCAAGCCTTCATGAACCCACCGCAATATCCTCAGATGCGAGATCATTACAATCCCACTACGATAGCAATCGAACTTAGAGTTCAAATCCTAGCTGGAGGACCCGACACTGAACTCAAGCCCAACATGATTCATGCTATCCCTAAATTTCATGGGCTTAATTTCGAGGATCCCTTCCAACATATCAAACAACTCAAGCATCTGGCCCAAACCTTCAGGTCAAAAACTCAAAATTGGGATATCTTACTCATGAAAATGTTCTTCTTCTCTCTTATGGACAAGGTTGCCCACTGGTACTAAACCCAAACTCGTCCGATCAACACATGGGCCAAACTTTAATCTGTGTTTCTGAAAAAGTTCTTTCCCATTGGTCGGACAAACACTTTGTGGCACCAAATCATGCATTTCATGCAGAATACAGGAGAATCGCTTCAAGAGGCATGAGATCATTTTTTGGATCTCATGCGGAAGTGCCACCATCACGAAGTTCCTAAATGGGAACAAGTCCGGTCTTTTTACCAGGGACTCCGTGAGGATATCAGACTATTCGTCAATGCAACATGCGGAGAAAACATCATGGGTCAATGTGAGGACACTATGTGGGAGATTCTCAAGAATATGTGCAAGAACTCCAATAATGAATCCATGGGCATGTTCGATAGACGACTGCTCGTGCATTGACGAATACGCGGGGAGCACACGAGACTCAGGGCTTGTCCTCATCCGTCGATCTGGAATTGATGGCTAGTCGCTTGGACAAGGCCTCTATCATCGAAAAGAAGGTGGACAAACTAACTTGACATCTGCAGCGAGCCACTTCCGCGCAAAACCCATTTGCATAATCGCCCTCTAGTAGGGAGGCTGTGCATAACAACTACCATCGATCTTCTCAAAGGATGGATTCGTATCCACCCCCATCTAATCCAAGGTTCGGAGGAAACTCCGGACCCACCTACCTAGTTGAGGAAACTCTGAACCCTCGTATTCTGATTTCTCCGAGGTTCCTCAGACCTGTGAGGATCTCAATACCATCCAGAACAATCCTTTCTCAAATATTTATAACCCTAGATGGTGTAATCATCCTAACTTCACGTGGTCGGGGAACAACCAAAATCAGAAACCTCAATATCAGCCTCGGTCATAGGTTTCTCATCCGTATCAACCGCCTCAGCCCAGGCCAATTTGAATTACCAATCTGGGTTAACACGGGAAGATCAAATGTCTCTAATCCTTTAGACCCTAGTTGACATTTAGAAGACGAATGCAGCTAAGCAAAAATAGCACAAGGATGAGATTACAGACATTCGTAATCAGCTCGCATAGATGGCGAATTATCGCCAGCCTAGTACACTTCCTTCCCAACCTCTACCTAATCCAAACAGCGTGTCAACCCAAAAACACATTGTGAACCAAATCCAGGGTCAAGCATGCTATACCCAACCTGGCCTGACAACTCATACCTGCGTATTTTCTCTATCCATTGTCCAAAAGCATGCTTTGACAGCTAGGGTCAACGAACCCTTGGGTAGGCTCTGGGGCCTCAGAAACCTTTATTGAAGACCCAAGGCTAAAGCTAATCAGGTCCATATCTTGACTGGTACTTGAGTACCTTAAGGCCTAGGGTTGGTATTTTAAACAATAAGGCATCCTGACGATAAATTCTGGTTTAGAGATCTAGTTCTGTTCCATATGATTTTGCTCGAGACTAGCAAAAGTTAAGCATGTGGGTATGATGGTAACACCATCATCATCCACAACTAGCCTAATTTAGTAATTTCCAAGGATAAATGCTCCTTACTATTCATAAAAAGGGTATAATTCAATTCTATCCTGAATTTGAGAAACAAAAGGGAAATTAAGTTAATTCAGTTGTTTTAATGAATACTTACAATTGCAAATTAACTAAGGGGTGAGCCTTTACCTAATTAAAGGTCAAATGAACTTAAGGTCCCAAAAAGTAGGCTTGAACTGACTAAATCAGGATTTTTTAAGAACTAAAGGTTAATTTATGAATAAAAATCAGTTTGTAGGAGGAAAAAAATGGTGAGGGTGTGGCGACGGGTAACGAGAGGCAACAGCGAGGGTGCAGCTAGGGCTGGAGATGAGGCGGTTTGGAAGACATGGAGATCAAGAAATTAGCGAAGGAAGGAGACGAGATGGCAGACCCACAAGGATAGGGCAACCAAATTTGTTTCGAGTAAGGGCTGGAAGAGGACAAATGGGGAGGTTCTATGCTCTCGGTGCAGACGAAGAGGGCACATGGTGGCGGTGTGTAGAAATCCCCTTATGTGTTTGGTGTGTGGAGGAGACGGGCACAAACGTGACTCGTGAACAAGGGTACGGCTGCAGCATATGAGGATGGACCCTCCACACCCGAAACAAGAGGTAATGATGGGAGCCTTGGCTACCGCCACCGCCGACGCAGGTTGGCCATACGATTGATGTGGAGATCCCATTCTTTGAGGATATCCTATCTTCGAAGATGATGCTGAGGGGTGCATTGATCGGTGAAGTTATGACTGGAAACCCTACTGTCAAAAGATTCCATCAATTGGTGAGTTCTCTATCCCCTGTCTCATCGAGTTGGAAGATTGCTGTGTTATCCCAGGCCCATTTTCTTATTTTCGGTCTAGGCATGTTAGATGTGGAGAGGCTACGCTTTCACTCGAGTACCTTTGAGAACATTAGTGTGCTGTGGAGGCTGGTCTCTCCCTTTGATGGGGCACTCCCTGATCGCCCTCCCTAGAGATTAGGCACCAAGCGAGTTACACTAGCGATCAAGGGTCTGCCTCTGCATTTGAGATCAAGAGGGGTGGTGACCAAGATGATTGCAGTCTTTGAGTTTATTCTTGATGATATTGAGATCACAATTGGGGAAGGTGATGCCCGTATACTGCAAATCAGTGTTGAGGTTTTTAGAAGTGGGTCGATGCTTGACAAAATCATCCTCAGATGTGGTGGGTGTTCGTGGCTTATTCGTTTGTCAGTGGTAGGGCAGGAATATATACTTCCAGAATTGGGTCAGAACAAGGTGTTTGATGAACGATCTGATGAGACACAGCAGGAGGAGCCAGAGGGTCGTAACCCTTCAAATGAGGCACCTGAGCCAAAGAAACGGAAAGACTGCCACGAGGAAGCCTGGAGGGGGATCATATGACTATGGCTGATGACACTGCTGTGGGGAGTGCAAACCACCCACATGAGGACCCTGGTCATTCCTCCAATTGTAGGGATGTGATTACGGGGACTTAAAACAGTAGTCAGCAGGGGCAGAAAGGTCCTTAGGGATGTGAATCAAATGCCTCTCCTTGTGCCTAAAGATCTAAAATTCGAGAAAGGAGCCAGCCATAGGAGGGGGGTTGGGCGCTCTCCTTACATGCTTAGAAGAAGAAGGAAGGAGAACTTGAGTCCCATAGAGGAGGAGACAGTTGCAAAATCCATTATGGTTGAATATGTGGAAAATTTGGCTTAGGGAGATTAGCAGTGTAAGGGATGAGAGTCTTAATGTGGAATGTGCGTGGGTTGTGCAACAAAGTGAGAAGAGATTCCCTTATCAAATATCTTGTGGAGTGGGAGATTGATTATGCTCTTATTCAAGAGACACACATAGATGACGAAAATAGCCCAGTCTGGAATTCCTTGAGGCAATCTGGGAAAGATGAGTGCGTGGCAATGGCAGCAAATGGTAGATCAGGTGTGATGGTTGTTTGGTGGAAGAAATGCAATCTTAAATTGTTTGAAATACACCAGGGCAGACATGTGTTTACCTGTAGATTTCAAAGTCATCAAAGTGGATTGGATTGGTTCATTTCGTGTGTTTATGGACCATGTTTAGCAGCAAGCAGGGTGGAACTGTGGGAAGACCTCACTGTAGTACATCAGAAGGTGCAAGAGGTGCCATGGCTTGTCAGCGGAGACTTTAATTGTTCCCTGTCAAGTGGGGACAGACCTGGTGGCAGCACAGATGGATTTATGGCAGGGTTTCAATTGACTGTGCAGAGTTTGGGCATCACTGAATATCCAGTCAGTGGGGTGGAATTTACATGGAGAAATGGATGTGGGCTCTTATCCAAGTTGGACAGGTTCTTTGGCAACTCTAGCCTCTTGGATAAGTTCCAGTTGTCTTCTACCATAAGCCTAGATAGGCCATTCTCTGACCATATGCCAATTGTGTGGGATTGTGGGGTGAGTGCTGATGTTGGTTCTTACTTCAAACTCAAAGAGTCGTGGTTCAGAGAAGAAGGTTTTAAAGATATGTTGTCCAGCTAGTGGAAAAGCAAGATTGTCACTGGTTCGACTACTCAAAAATTTTCATCTAAGCTGGCAAATATGTGTATAATGTTAAAGGAGTATGGGCAGACTGTAATGGTTATCAGGGAGCAGAAGAGAGTTGAGGCATTGGCTGAGGTTCAAAGGCTTGACTCAAAAGAATGCATGGTGGCTCTTAGTTCCCAGGAGTAGGAGTTGAGGAAATTTTGGGATCTAAAGAAAGAGATGGATTGGCATGAGAGGTCTAGACAACTTTAGCTCAAGGAAGGAGATGCAAACACAAAATATTTTCATCTTGCTGCTAGTGCTAGAAGAAGAGTCAATCTCATCTCTTCTATCAAAGTGGGCGAGAGAACCATTACCTCCACTCGCGAGATTATAACTAAAGCTGCTCGTTATTTTAAAGAAACAGCTAAGACAGCACCAAGAGGCTTGTGGAGGATGGCTTCGGCTGCTTTCCCAGGTGTCAACGCTGAACAATTTGCTATGCTGGTTGCCCCCTTCACTGAACAGGAAGCTGAAGCAGTTATTAAAGGTTTGGACAATAAGGGACCAGATGGGGTTCAAGTTCTATTCTACATGGAGATGTGGAGCGTCCTTAAGGAGGAAGTGATGGATGTTATACTTGAGTTTGAAATGGGTTACTCCGGATTTGAAAGACTTAACAAGTCTTGCTTGTTCTTGTTACCAAAGAAGTTGGGTGCTGAGAATTTTTCAGATTATAGGCCTATTGTGTTGTTGAATTCTATTTATCTCATCATCAACAAAATTCTCGCCAACAGAATTTGTGTTGTGTTGCAAGATCTGGTAATGCCTGTCCAGTCTGCATTTTTACCTGGGAGGTCATTGTAGGAACCATTCATTATGGCTCAAGAAATGGTTATGGGGTGGCATAGGCGAAGGACTAAGGCCTTCCTATGGAAGGTAGACTTTTCAAAAGCGTATGACTCAATATCATGGTCATAACTTTAGGAAATTCTTAAAAGGAGAAAATTTTCTCCCCTCTGGATCCAATGGGTGAAACGGTGTATCACAACTGGCTCCTATTCTCCCTTGATAAATGGGAAACCTTGTCAAGCCTGGATCCAGCCTCAGTGTGGGGTGTGACAAGGCTGCCCCTTGGCCCCACTAATTTTTAATTTTGCAGTAGATTCAATAGCAAGATATGCATGCAAGTTGGCAGCTGAAGGGACGATAGGGGTTACTCGATGACAAATAGAAGGGCATTGGCCCCCATTCTCCAATATGCAAATGACACAGTTTTTTATGTGGAAGGTGAGAAGAGGGAAGCACAGGTGTTATATTATAGGGTCAATATATTCGGTGAAATTTCTCCATGGTTTGTTTTGATGAAATTTGCTGAAACTAAATGGAAGCAAATCCTCCTTGGTTTGTTTTGGTATAAATGGTAGTGAAAACTGCCAATTAAATATTTAGTTATCACCTGTGGTATCACTGCCAATCAAATATCTGGGTCTACCATTGAAATGCAAAAAAATGAAGAAAACTAATTGGATGTTTCTTTTTGAGAAGGTGGCTACGAAGCTTCAAGGCTGGGGCAGCTGTTATCTATCTAAAGGGGGGAGTCTTATCTTGCTAAATTCAGTTATCACTTCTATTCTAGTCTTCTTCTCCATCTTCCGAGCTCCAAAGTCAATTTGGAAAAAACTTGATGTTATGCGCAAAAGGTTCTTCTAGAAAGGGGCTACTCACCAAGGTACCTTCTTCCAAACTGTTAAATGGGATACAATTTGTTCTCCTAAGACGTATGGTGGTATGGGAATCAGATCTCTCAAAGAGTTCAATGATGCTTTGTTGTTGAAATGGGCGGTTCGACTGCTTCAAGGGGAACAAAAACTTTAGACAGAGATCCTACGTGATAGCTATGGGGTGGCAAATGATGAGAAGAGCCGTTTAAATCCGCATAAGCCGTCTCCTTTTTGAGCTTCTGTGGTGCGTGCTTTGGCTGATAATTGAAATCTTTTCAAATCAGTCTTGGGAGATGGGAGAAGCTTTAGATTCTGGTTGGATAAATGGCTTCCTAGTGGGGCAATAAAAGATAGGTGCCCTCTTGCTTATTCGGCTGCTCTCGATAAAAATGTTGTGGTATGTGATTATTGGGACATGACTTCAAAGAACTGGATGATAAACAGTGATGTGGGGAACAACCATGGAACAAGAACACAGGCAGAAAATGAATGTCTCCTGCAGGAACTTGTTGCTTTTAGACCTACGTCGGAGGAATGTTATACATACAAGTGGGATGGGACTTTCTCGTTAGCGGCTGCCTATGAGAAACTCATCTTTTCATCAAGGTCAGTGGAGGTGGATGAAGTAGGGAGGAAAATATGGAAATTTAAAATCCCATTGAAGGTGCAAATTTTTTTGTGGCTATGTAGAAGAGATGGTCTAATAACGAGAGATCTGCGGCATAGGAGAATGGGCACTCCTACTCAATTTTGTCATTTGTGTGGCTTACATAATGATTGAAGTCATATTTTTTCTACATGCATGATAACAGATAGTGTTTAGAGGCAGATCTACAGGGATTCAATTCCCACGTGGGAGGATCTATGGAGCACTTTTTTAATTTCTAATAAGCCATACGTGCCCATGGTGGCTGTTTTATGGTCAATATGGAGAGCTAAAAATGAGAAATTGTTTCAGGAGAGTCCAGTGAGTGTGGATAATATTGTAAACAATTACTGGAATCTCATACATATGTGGGGTTCAATTTTGTAATACTTTTGTTTCATACAATCAATAATAGCTCTCCTGGATTGCTATCGGTGATTCGATAGCTTTCCTTTTCTTTTCAAAAAAAAAATTATGAATAAAAATCCTAATTACAGCCTCACTTCAATTGAAAGGGTTCTGGTGGAAATAAATGCAATCTAAACTTTCTAAAAATGATTGAAAAATATTTTATGATGTTTGGAATATTCACTTTTACAAAATAAACCCATTTTGACCAAAAACATAGAACAAGGTAGGAAATTGATAAATTTTAGGTTCAAGTGTAAATTACCTAGCCAAACTTCATCAAAACCTAAATTAGACGTCACCATTAGATTACTTGGGTCCAAATTAGGTTATCTCTAAATTTTGAGCACAATTAATGTCCATCTTGACCAAGTTTGCATTTTACCCCATTAATCTCTGTTTGTTGCAGAAGCCCCCTACGTTTTGAATCTTCTTGCATCTAGGTCCTTGGCTGACGTCAGCCAACCTTCTTTCCAAATTTGGCAGCAAAACAACTCATAGCTATGCAAGTTTTGCACGAGCTTTTGATCAATCAAATTTTGATCAAATCCCACCAAATTTGGTGGGATTGATTGCTGAATCAAGCCCTATCAGGCAAGCGAGATCATGAGCTCCAATTTGGAGCGAATCTCCTTCGATTTGGCTGAGAGTCATTAGTCCAAAAATGACCATAATTGCAAGCAAAGCTTGCAATTTTGGGTCTAATTAATGGGGAACTCTCCCTATGTAAAGGCTTGGACTTTTCCAAGCATAAATTGTGCTCAATTTTGACTGGATTCCTCTTCTCCAACTTGCTGGCGACATCGACACACCTTGGAGCTCCACCATCCCACCTCCTCACCCTCTGCCATGTACAATAGGCAAAGGGTTTCCCTTCTCCTTCCTACGAAGCTTCACGCGAAGCTTCATGACCCAATTCACCCTCCTGCACTCCGACGACCTCTCTTTCTCCCTCTTCGACATACCTTCAACAAGCTTTTCCCCTCCTTTCATCCAAAAATCATAGGGCTTCTTATCCTTACCCTTCCAGTTAGGATTCTGGAACTCTAAAGCTCTATTCATAGACTCTAGATCCTCATCCGACTTCTGCCTCCGCCGACCACCTCCGCCATCATCACCTCACCTCCTCCGCTTTCCCCTCTACCAATTGACCTTGGCGAAAGCTTCCCCTCACCCTCACAGAGCTTTTACACAAGTTAATTCTCTTCCACATCGCCTCCATCGTTGTCCACGATCACCACCGGTGATGCTTCTTCGAGCTTCACCGCCGCCACAGTCCACCCACACTCGCTACTAATAGCCATAGGGCTTTGCCCCAACATACCTCGTCGGAGATTTCTATGTTTTTAATTAGGGCCGAAAGGTCGTATTCTTGTGTGAAGGACCTTCAACGGAGTTTCTTTCTTCTCCAATGACAACAGCAGCAATCCGACGACGCAATGCGACGAGACCAACTCCATCAATTGTGGATTCCTTGCATATTTCCATCTAAGCCGTGGATCTAAGATCCAATGGCTAATTGGCCACCATCCACCAGCAACTTCATTCGGCAAAGAACGAAGAGGAAGGTCGGACATTTAATCCCACCTCATGAATCAAGAGCTCCACAACTCGCCATATAAGGAAATACATACCCTATAGATTCGCTCAGTATTAGGGGGTCGGGTCCCCACATGCACACAGACGCCCGCCCACGCACACGCGGGCGAGTTTGGGGCGGTTTTGGATTCGAATAGCAAGAGGTTTGGCCAAAGGAGAATTGGGTCGGATTTGCTGTGAATTAGGTTGGGGCTTAGCTGATTCAAACACAAATTTTGCCTTAACTTTTATTCGTTTACTTTGAGTTTGATTGTAACATTTATTGAATAATTACCTTGTTTTTGCATTAAACTCCTATGCTTCATATTTTGTTCAATTGATTAGTGGTACTTGCGAATTTCTTGCTCCATGAGATGACCTCGGAACTCATATTTCGAGATTATAAATTTTGAATGTTTATTTCGCTTTAGTCACTATACTATAACGTGTATTTTAAACCTCAACGAAAGCAAATGAAAATTTTGTTACAATTCAAAATCATTCAAAACTTGATTAAAAACCACAATCAAAACTCTTGCACAGTTTTGTCAGAAATCCAATATTTTGTTACAGACAAAGTATCTCAAGTTACTCTAAAAGCTTTAGAACCTCTATGAAATCATTTAAATGCAACATGTAAATATCCGACATCTCAAGACTTCACCCACAACTTTCGAATCTTGATTTGAAAAATCAAGCCTCACGCTAACCTAGGACCTGAGTGATGAATCCATAAATCCCAGATTGCATTCAAATCCATTAATACTCAGTCTAGATCATTGCAAATGATCATTAAAAACTCTAAAACTCCAAGAATATCATATCAAAGCTAATTGTGGCCATAAAACCCTAATTGATTCTTCTCCCTTTGCCATAGACAACGTGAAAGAAGAACCTCAATTTAATCATTAAAACCAATTAGAATTGAATCCAGACCTTCACTAAAGCATCCCAAACCTCATTCAGACTTTGATTAGTCAATTTAAAACAAATTCAAAATAAAGAAGATTGTTGCCTACCAGGTCTATTAATGTGTGATCGCTATAGTGATTTGATCACTTTGGATTCCTGCACACTATTAGTTAGTGTTCAAGGATCCATTGAGATCCTATAATCATCATCAGGTCATTGTAAAGGTTTCAAATCCATGCATTGGGTTTTCCTCAACCTCACTACCTGAGCGATGAAAACAGAATGGTATCAAGTATAAAAATTGGACGTAGACTCATCTGAGAAGGAAAATCTAATCAAAGCACACCAAAATCATTGCAATACATCCAATTAGAACTATAAAAGTTTAATTCACTTGATTAAAATTGATTAAGACCAAATTAAATATCTAATCATTACATCAAAAGTGAAAACCAATTCAAAATCAATCGAGCGAATCGTGTTAAATTCAAAGCATGAGGAGGGCATTTGTGATTGTATAGGTTGAATGAGATGCCCTCAGATTGATTTTGAATGCTTCAATAGGTCTGAGAGCTAATAAATTCCAAATCTATTAGATGCTCTAATGAGTAGAGTGAGTTTGTGATTAGACAGCGAGGAAACAATGTTAAAGTGATTGTGAGATGTAATGGGAGATAGATGAATCGAAGTGGGTAGATGAATTCACCTCTCCAATCTGACTTGATCAGAGAGGTCTAATTGAGGGAGTGAGTCAGTCACACTAATCTACTTATAATCTAACACAACTGAGTGACTAAATCTAACCTAAACAACTAATCTAAAGTACACTATACTAAGAAAGTGGTAAATCTATATAATAAAGCAGTAAATTCTACACTACAAATGAAGGGAATGTTGGTGCAAGAGCACCACGATCGTTAATTTTGATAATAACAAAATACTTGTTATTTAACATTTGCACTGAGTTATAGTTTCAAGATAAATGCAAATGGTCACAAGTGTGAAGGAACTCAAGCTCGCATCCATGGCGGATTAGAGGAGCTTGAAGGAGAAAATGGAGCTTCGCGTGGAGCAAGAGCTTGAAAACAAGAATATGATAGATGTTTTTCTTGTCTTGTATTTTGTATTTATCTTTTTGTTCTTTGCTTTTTATTTGCTTAGATCTTTTACTAAAGAGCCTTAATGCATCATACAGTAGTCCTAGGATCACATACACAACCCTAGGTTACTTAGACAAACTTGTAGAGAACTTAGAAAATCAAAATAGGTTTCAGACAGCCTGATCAGACATCTAATATGGACATCAGACGTCTCATCTTAGACTTTAAGACATCTGACTATTTGATCAGACGTCCAAACCACTTAGATTGAAAAATCACACTCTGCCTACCACCTTCAGATGTCTAGCCCTTAGTCCAGATGTCTTAGAAGACGTCTGAAGACCTTGCCAGACATCCAACTAAAAGATCGTTGGCTTGTCAGATTTAATCGTTGAGGATTAGCCCTTAATCTGATTTACATCTACTTTCAGATGTCCGTAATACATCCTAGACATCTGATAAATAGAAGTTAGGCTTAATCTAACCCAAATCACTTTTGTCAGATGATTATAGCCATTTGAGCCTCAAAAAATCCATTCCCATAGTGATTTTTGTTTCCAGACATCCAGATATATTGCCAGACATTTGACCTATCATCTGAGTAAGTAAAACCTAGAATCCTATTTAGGTCTGGACAAAATAGGAAGGAAACCCGTCTAGAATTGATGTCTAATTAGGTGCCTAGACGTCTTAAAACACCTCATTAGACATTCGTCTTGATCCAACCTTGATGAGATCTTCCACCCTTCTAGATTAGATAATCGATCCCTAGATCAGACGATGGCCCAGACGTCTAATAATCCTATTAGAATCATAAATGACCCTGATTTGGCCTGATTTGCCTTGGGTTTATTCCTAAGAGCTAGAAGCCTTCTAAAGACTTCCAAAGCCTTCTTAGGACCTCTATAAATAGAGAAGCACCCTTTCTAAGCTAAATACATTAAGAGAATACTACTTCCACCATTATTGTGTCAAAGAAGAGATAATCAAGAAGAAAAGTGTTGCTAATCTACAAGATCTTCTATCCCACACTAGAGAGCATCATTTTTGCTGTGCACCCACTCTCACAAATATGCATACGAGAGCACCGTCGTGCCTTTGCATGATTCACGCATCCCTCATTGCTAGCCAACACACTTCCACCAAAGGGAAGTTTCCTTAGCCTATAGTAGCTAGATTTACTTATTTACTTTGTGGCTCTATAGGACTATTGTTATATTGCCTTTGTTTGGGTATTCGCCTTGTGAATTCCTATCTCCCTCGCAAGACAAAATACTCCTCGTGACGAGGAGGGGTTTGAGATTACATGTTATATGGGCTAGATCAGGGTTTAAAAGATGTGTTCATTGTAGTAATAATTCCTCAAAAATTGCTCAACCAACAGATAAAATTTCTAACTTGAATGTCAGAAATGAAGTCCAAGGTCGTTCGTTGAGAGAAAATATGGAATTCATGTGCTAATCTCAATAGATAATATAAATGCGCATAATTAATTACTCAAAATCTAATATGCAATGTATGGCATGAGTATATGAAGAGTCAAAAAGAAATCTAGACAAAATAATGGTGATTTGGATCACCAATTATAAGTCTAACACATATAGCAATTACTCAAATATAATCAAATGAAGGAACATATAATCAGAAATCAGACAACTTAAAATGTGTTGCTATAGTACTCCTCTTTGATTTTCTTCTATCTGCTTCTTGTTCTTTTGCTTCTCCTCTTCTTCTTTCTTCCTTGCCTTGGCCCTTCTTCTATGGCTTCGCTTCCTCTTCTCTGACCTTTGTGCACAGGGGGGGAAGGGCTTCGATTTTTGGCTAAGTGTTAGCCAATACACAACAGAGCAAAACCCAACCCTTTCCCGCCCGCCCTCTCTCCTTCTCTCTCTGGGTCAACCTCTTTCCTTCCTTCACAAGGCCATGCACAGTATCGGGTATTCGGGTTTTCGGGTATGAGTGCACCTGGGACCAGGGTTGCCTACAATGGGGTAGCAGCTGAGGTGTGTGCAGGCATAGGCGGGTATACGGGTCAGACCAGGCCCTAGTGGTGGTGTCACGGGTAAGGCGAGTGTAGGGTGTAGGGGACCTCACCCCCTTGTGTCAAGGCAAACAACACGATGCAGAAAAACCACTTGAATGCTATTAGGTGCTTTGTTGCGAACGATGTGGGACTATCTAGTCCCCTTGTTCCCCTCATGCACTACTGTAGGTGAAGGCACCTTTGATTGAAGTAGCAGCAGTGGTTCTCTTGCCAAATTGAAGTCTCGAGAGTGTCCTCAGGATGTCTCCGCAGTGGCTGAAGCGAACACCTGGAGCAGGGACCTCAAGAACAGGTTCTGGAGCTTCGCGAAGAAGCTCCAACAATGGCGCACACAGGTCTTGTACCTGAAATCAAGAAGATGGTCTTTCGACCACATTAAACTAGTTCAAAAGGTTCGCTGGAGGTCGTGGAGTGCGGTGGGGATGGTTATGTGGCGTGAGGGGGTATGGTGTGGTCGGACGAGGTTGGGAACGAAGGCGGGAGGGTAGGTTGTTTAACAAAGGTGTTGAGTGAATGGGAAGGTAAATAGAGAGGGGTTCTGTGCGCGGTGTTGTGGCAAAGTTGTGGGATGGGTGGTGAGGCATATGGAGCGGTGTAGTGATGGGAGCGCCTCACCGGAGGAGTAGCCGAAGACAAGGAAGACAAGGGTGATTCACAGCGTCGAGGGTCTTTTTGGGTTTTTGGGAATAAGGAATTAACCTAAAAGAACTAACTATCTAATCTAACCCTAATCTAATAGACGAAAGGGGGAGGAGCGACCGTGCTAGTGGTATGTCAGCGTCGAGGAAGAAGATGCTCTGGTGGGTGGTAACGATGACAACGGAGAGAGAGAGACGCTGGCTGGTATTGCACGATTTGGAGGAAGATGAGGAAGGAGGATCTGTCGTCGGTATTGCTGGCAGATGATGAGGATAGGCATAGGGAATCGCCAGAATTTGAGGATCCTTTCGGTTGGAATAGGAGGGTGGAAGTGAGGGTAGATCCAGCCAAAATCAAGCTTGGGATGGATGGCGTGCACTGGGGTTCCTTTATTGGTCTCTAGAGGGTGATTAGAGCTTGGGAAGCAAGCTTCCCAAGCTTGGATGGCTTGCTGGAGTAGGAAACCTATGAGATACCTGAATCTCTCATGCGTTCGCATGAGAGATTAGAGATTGGAAAGATTGTTGGGCTCAAGACTGCATTCGTTGGAAAGAGAACTTCTCAAGGAATCTTCCTTCCAATTTTGGAAGGGATTCATTAATTAGAGTTCTCCTCAATCATAGGTCGTCAGAGAAGGATTCCTCCACTATAATGGCAGAGGAACCTATTTGCAAAGAGTGACGACAAAGATAGGGGCCTATTTGAAAGGAATTCAAAAGTTTGGGCATATGTGTGAGAGAAAAGACTCAAACTGAACCAAATTGCAAACTAGGTCAAGATGATCTCAGATTGGACCCAAATTTTGGTACAAACCTAATTTAGGCATAAAGAATCCAATGATGAAGTTGGATTTTGGTTTTAACCAAGTTTGATTGGATAAATTGCACAGTTACCCAAATTAGGGTAACTTTCCGTCTGAGACTCTGTTTTAGGTCAAAGCAGGTTCTGATGGTCAATTTGAAGATGAAAAACCCTAGAAAATATTTTTATATGATTTTTAGAGAGTTTATGTGAATTTTATCTTGACCAGAACCTCAGTAGATTCAGCAGGTCCATTTTTAGAGTTTTAGATGTCATTTAATTCTCGAAACGTATAAAAACTCATTTCTATCTGCATGGACCTACTTGTTAGACATTTAAGACCATTTGACCTTTGATTAACCCCTGAGAAAACCCGTGATTGTACTGTAACTGAGATATGTTGTTAAAACTATAGTTTTACCCCTATTTTCTTGTTATTATCGCAAAATGGATTTGTAGTAAATTACATCTCTCTAGCAGTTATGTAGGAGCATTTAATGATGGAATATGACTAAATAAAGCTAGATATGGCTGATAATAACGTTATCATCATTACGCTACCTCAAAGTTGTAAAGTAGCGTGATTGTAAGAGGTTGAGTCACCCTCATTTTAAGTGACTCAGTTAGTGGTTTTGATCGACTAGGTCGATCGAAAAATCCTAAGTCGAGAGGCTTAGGTGATAGTCTTTACCTGGGTTTGGGTTTCCACCTAAAAATATTTGTGTAATTATGTGATTGCCCTATTTGTGTGATTATGTTATTTTCTGCATCTTATTTTGTATCACGCAAATTTCATCCCCCTCTGTCAGGACCTTTAGTTGGTATCAGAGCAAATCTTGCAAATCGGTGGTAACAACCCGGCAAGGATCAAAGCATAGAGGGAAGAATCACCACAACGAGACACGTTGAGGGTTAGTCCACTACCCATCCTCCCTACTTCGATAGGAGTAACTACGGGTATTGGAAGCTTCAGATGAAGACGTGACTTCAAGACAATGACTTCACTATTTAGGCTAGGTACAAGACCTCATTCGACATCCCAGAGAGACCCGCGGGAGCATACTTGCAGCAACAAGTTCAGGAGCTATCGCCCAACACCAAGGCGATGAATGCTCTCTATTGCACATTGAGCCTAGAAGAATTTAACCACATCTCGCAATGTCCCACCACATACAAGATTTGGCACACTCTAGAAGTAACTCACGAAGGTACCTACAAGGTAAGAGCTTCTAAAATTAACATTTTATCTCAATAATTTAATCCTTTTTAATGAAAACTAATGAAACCTTAAGTGAGATGAATACTAGGTTCACTCTCATAGTGAATAATTTGAAAGCTTTAGGGAAGACCTTTATAAATGGAGAGCTTCATGAAAAGCTTCTTCGTTCCCTTGGACCAAAATGAGAACAAAAGGTCACGACCATCGAGGAGGCAAATGAAGTTGAGGAGCTCAACATGGAGGATCTCTTAGGTAATCTTATGGCCTATGAGATGAAGTGAAGCAAAAGGACACACCAGAGCCGAAGCCAAGGAAGACTCTCACCTTCAAAGTCTTTTCAGATATTGAGGTAAGTTCTGATGACGAGGATCTTAGATTTTTATTTAAAAAATGTTCTAAGTTTTATAGGAATTCAAAGAAAGAGGAGAAGATGGAGAAGGAGAAGGAAAGTCCAACTCATTGTTATCATTGCAACAAAAAGGGGCATATTAGAACTGAATGCCTTCTTTTAAAGAAAGAAAAGAAGAAGAAAGAGAAGTATAAGAAGAAAGCATTCCAAGCTATTTAGGATGACTTGAACTTAGAGGAGGAAGAAAAGGAGGATCCCGAGAAGAAAAACGAAGTTACTTGCATGGGTTTCATGGCTTTTGCAAGCGATGACGAAAGTGAAGATGACAACAAAGAGGTAAGCTCTTTTAATGAATTACAAACTGCTTTTGATGAATTATATGAGCTTAGTAAGTTACCAAAAATAGAAAACAAGAGTATTAAAAAGAATCTTAGTTTTCTAAAATCTAAAAATGAAACATTAGAGATTAAAATTAAGGATCTAGAAATTAGTTATAGTTCTAATATTTCTAAAAATGATAACTTATTGTTAGAAAATCATAACCTAATCAATGAAAATAGTAAATTGATTGAGGAGAATACTAGTTTAAAAATGAAAATTTCTAATTTAAAAATCAAGATGCGTGTTATTCAAAATGATCTTACTTATCTTAAAGAAAAAGCAGATAAATTGTTAAATGGAGTTAGCACCGGTCATAAGGTTGAGAAAGGAATTCCATTAAGGAGACCAACTAAAAAACTCGGATCCAAATTAACTTGGATACCGAAGAGAGAATTAGAGTCTTGTTTTGTAAGTTACAAAGAAGATTTCAATATCAAGGATTGGACTTACAAGATGAAGAATGGTCCACTCAAATTGGGAGGATCAAAGAGTAGACCAAAAAAGATGACGAGAAGACTGTCAAGACAACTGACGAGTGATTGAACCACCATGCATCACCCGTTCGATTGGAGACCAGCTCCGATGTCAAGACCTCCAAGCTTCGGATGGGAGCCCCACCATTTTAGCATCAACCTCCCTTTGGGCCATGTTATTGGCCATGGTAAGTGAGGTACACTCTTTACCCTATCTTTTTATCTATAACATTTAGATAGGAGGAGTTAAAATTTGATAAAGCTATTTGTCCATCATTAAGGGGGAGATTCTAAATGATCATAGCTATATTTCCAATAGAAAGGGGGAGTTAATGGATGAAATGAATGGCTATCTTATTATGTCAAAAAGAGTAATTTAGAAGAGCATGTTTTAAGGGGGAGTATAGGATAATTTTTTAAAAATTGATTAAACCTTTTGGATAATGTCAAAAAGGGGAGAGAATTTTATGGATTAACATTTATGGTTTTGTCATCATCAAAAAACAGGAGATTGTTGGTGCAAGGGTACCACAATTGTTAATTTTGATAATAATAAAATACTGGTTATTTAACATTTGCATAGAGTTATAGTTTCAAGATAAATGCAAATGATCACAAGTGTGAAGAAGCTCAAGCTTGCATCCATGGCGGATTGGAGGAGCTTGATGGAGAAGATGAAGCTTCTTCACGTGGAGTGAGGGCTTGAAGACAAGAAGAATATGATAAATATTTTTCTTATCTTATATTTTGTATTTATCTTTTTGTTCTTTACTTTTTATTTTCTTAAATGTTTTGTTAAAGAGCCTCAAAGTATCATACAGTAATCCTAGGATCACATACACAACCCTAGGTTACTTAGATAAACTCGTAATGAACTTAGAAAACCAAAATAGGTTTCAAATAGCCAGATCATATATTCAATATGGACATCAGATGTCTCATCTTAGACTTTAAGACATCTGACTATTTGATCAGATGTCCAAACCACTTAGGCTGGAACATCACTCTATCTGCCACCTTTAAATGTCCATCCCTTAGTTCAGACATCTTAGAAGACGTCTGAGGACCTTGCCAAACATCCATCTAGAGGGTCGTTGGCTTGTCAGATTTAATCATTAAAGATTAACTCTTAATCTGATTTATATCTACTTTCATACATCCGTAGTACATCCTGTTCGACGTGTAATTTGCGTTTAAAATATTATTTCAATTATAGTATAGCGTGAAAACCCGTCAATAAATAATATTTATAAAATCGATGAGTATCGAGTCGTTTGCAGAAAGGCAATCGTAATTTATGCAGAAGCGTTTCAATAGAACTTGTTCTAAACAAATATTTATATATGTATATATGTATAGGAATCTGATATATGCATTCAAAAGATCAAAATTTTATTACAATTAAAATAGAGTTTTCACAATAGAGAATACTACTAGAAACAAATAGATAGACAGATAGAGAGAGATAGATAGAAAATGGCAGAGAGATGACGCTGCTTGTAGGATGCTTATGCGAGATGCAGTAGCACCTCAGATCCAGAGCGTTGAGATGAAGGTCGGAGCAGAGTTGCAGAGGGATGGAGAGTCGCAAAGAAGGTGGAAGATATCTGGAGTTGATGGGATAGATGCCTCAACTATGGGACTCTGGACCTTCTTTTATAGTTTTAATGTGGAGCAAAGTGGGTATTTAACCCCTTTATCTCATGCAACAACTATTATTTGATCAGATCCATTGATCGGGAGATCAATGGATCATATCTAACCTCAAAACACCTTCATTTGCACCTAAAACGCTCAGATTCAACCTGGGCTTGACACGTGGCAACTTCTCGACCTTTAGATCTCCATCGGAGGCTCCCGCACGTGCCCAACCACTCTTCTCTCTTCATGAGCACCCGCATGCTTAAATCCCGCACCTTAATTTTAGCCGTCCGATCTAGAGATCAAACGACTTAACTCATGCTCCATCTCCTTCACGACGAAGGAAACGCGTGAGTTCGTGCATCGATGTGCGCATGCAGCCGCCAAGCGCTCAGATCGCACCACGCTTTTGCTCCTTCCCCCTCCGATGCTGATCCAATGGCCAATCGCACACTTGCTCAATGTTTTCCTGATTTCGTGCTTAGGCAGTTTCGAACCCACGCCGTTCGCTTAAGGGTGAAGGTGCTAATCGTTGCACCAAGCCCTCTCTTGTGTTGTGTTTCCAAATCACGCGCAGCAACTATCAGCTGTTGGATTGCGATCGTTGATCCAGATTCATCCGTGCGGTTGGATTCTTCATCTGAGGCTCGGATCTATCTTTTGATTTTATGATCTCCATTCTTTTATGGACTGCATAAAATGCCCTGGTTGTCTGATCAAGACGATTTCAGAAGCGTTGGACTCCCATCGTCGTTTTGATCAGATCTGTCATGTCTGATTTGACATCCACAGCTTCGAATCATTTGCGATTAAAATCATCTCTCTTTTAGGTCATAAAATGACAATATTATCTATATGGCTAAAACTAGCTATTGTGCAAATTACGATGCCTAAAAATGCATTATTCCTAAGTTATGAAAAATCTAGCTTAATTCAGGTGATTTAGGTTGCATGATTGCTGTGCAATCACACCCCCATGCCTAAATCTTGCTAGTCCCTAGAAAATGCAAGACTAAATGCAAAATGGTCCTATATGACTAATTTTGATCAAGAGTTTGATTAGAGGTTTATGTCTTTTGTTTTCATCTGAAGCTTTGGTAATCCAAATAATCGTGATTATGTTTTGTTGTAGCCTATGCAACGGATCCAAGTGAAAGCCAATCCTCATCTAAAGATCGTACTTGACCCTTAGTAAAAATCTATTATTATAGGAAAACTTCTTCCCTCGAGGTTATAAAGTAACCTATATATTTAGCCCCGACTTTTAGCTTAGGTAGAAGATTTCTGAGTCAAGTAGATTTATATTTGGTGGCTCACACTCATCTGGTGCTACATGTAGGCTAGTACTTTAGAACCTAGATTTCCATATTATGAAATAATTCAAGTCAGAGAGAGGCGAGAAACTGTGCTCTGTTTAATTCCTTTGTACTCATTCTCTCTCTTTCTTTCTCTTTCTTTTTCTTATCTTTTCTTTTCTTTTCTTTCTTTTGGAGCTCACAATCTCACCAGATTTATCAATATATTTGGTGGTCTCTCTTGACATTAATACTTTGATTAGGTTCTGATAAATCTAAGACTAAGTCAGAATTTCTCAGCCTATATTCAAGCAGCCAGAAATACAGAAAAGTAGGTCAAAGCTGTATTTGGTGAATCGTAAGAGTGGTAGGTGTTGTTGCCTCATTACATTTAAAATAAATTCTAAAAACATTTATAAACTCTTTTCTTCGTTTCGACATTTTCTTTCTTTAAAATTTTTTTCTATATATATTTTCTTTTCTTTTCTTTTACCTCTGTTTTTTTCTATAAATGTGTGTGTGTGTGTATATATATATATTTCTCTCTTTTTTTTCGCATCCAAATATTTACTGACGCAATGCAATATAATATACGAACTTTTATTTACGAGGCATTATTCGAGATTATGGGTGTTCAAAAGGATATCAGGTGACTTATTTGGTGGAAGTGCCTATTCTCAACATCGAGAAGGGAATGGATAGGAAATGTATTTTTGACCTTGACATTAATACCCTCCTTCAGCCGAAGATTCCATAAAAGACAGTCGTGACCATCCACCTCAGTCCTAGTTTTATTAGAACCCGATCTCTGCGTATTTGCCTTATTTCGTAGCTCTCAAGAGATTTGCACTAAGAACTTGTACACAGAAACCAAGAGCGAAAACTATGCCTAACTCTAAGTATCACTATCTCATTATCCAGAGTTTAAGATTCCTCATACTAGCCTTAGAGCACCAGCAGACTTTCTACTCTCACCTCACACTTATTTGGTGGATCTATTAGAAGATAGTTTGCCTGACTCCCTAATTACTGTCCAAGGGTTCAGGAGAAGAAGCACTACTTCTCGACAAACTAAAGATGTTTATCGGTCTTCACAGAGGATCCATTGCAAATTCTACTTGTAAGTGTGAAATTATAGTGGATTCTAAACTCAAGAATCAACTTAAGAATAAATCCCTGATAAAACCTTAATAAAAATTCTTTATGCCTAAATGCAAAATTATTTTTTTTTGACATAAAAATAAGACATGCAATGTCCACCCCCTCATGCCTATTCATTACAATGTCCTCATTGAAATGTATGCATAAAAATCAAAATATAAAAAGCAAGAGGAGGGCATATCACCTGACTATGCTTGTTAATCCAGGTCAACATGAATACAGAGGTTGCAGAGCTACCTGTACAGAGTACTGGGCTGCCTCCCAGCTAAGGCTAAGTTTAACATCATTTGCCAGACTCAGTTCAACTTTAAAAAGATTCCAGAAGGTTGATGTGACCATTGGGAATGGGATCATAGTTCTGTGTGATAAAAGGCTTCAATCTCTGACCATTCATCTTTCTCTCATTGCCGATCTTGGGATCCAGGATAAGCACAACTCCATGAGGGTAGACTTTTCTTATAATGAAGGAACCTATCCATTTTGAGCTTAATTTTCCTGGAAAGAGCTTCAAGCGTGCATCAAATAACCAAACCTTTTGATTAGAGACAAAGCTTTTTCTGGAGATGTACTTATCATGTAAAGCTTTTGTCCTATTCTTATAGATTCTCACACTCTCATAAGCATCATTTCGAATTTCATCCAATTCAGTCAGTTGGAGTTTCCTTTGTCGTCCAGATCGATCGGGATCCAAGTTAAATGTTCTGATTGCCCAATACGCTTTATGTTCAAGCTCAACGGGTAGATGGCAAGATTTTCCGCAGACCAGACAGAATGGAGACATTCCAATCAGAGTTTTATATGCAGTCCGGTAGGCCTAGAGAGAGTCATCCAATTTGGTAGACCAATCCTTCCAATCCTGGCGGACCGTCTTTTGAAGGATCTTTTTAATTTCTCGATTGGAGATTTCGACTTGTCTGTTGGTCTGCGAATGGTATAGAGTAGAGATTCTGTGAGTGACTCCGTACTTGGCAAGTGAGGTCCTAAATTGGTTGTGAGTGAAATGGGACCCGCCATCACTAATCAAAGCTTTGGGCACACTGAACCGACTAAAGATGTTCTTTACAAAATCCATGACCAATTGATGATCATTGGTTCGTGATAAACATTAGTTTATCATCATTCTTATGCATTAAAACAGACCTAGCTCTTAGGATTTTGCTTCGCAAATGGATTTTTGGGCTGCATTTAGGCATCAATTAGGTTATGCATGCATTTTATTTTTTTATTGTCTTTTTGATATGTTTTTGTGAGTGTTAGGGATAAGTAGATTGCTAGATCCCTAGAACCCTAGCACTCAGGAAGGCAACTGGTGAAGGAGAAGCCCAAACCACCTGGAACTCAGCTAGATCCAACTCACCATAGTTGGATTTCAGCTCACTTGGACTAGGGTTAGCTCATCCTAGCTCCATTCAGCTCATCTCAGCTGAATGGCAGCTCAAGAGAGCTCATCTTAGCTCACCCTAACTCAGGTCAGCTCAGATGTAGCTCAACTTAACTAAATCGAGCTCATCTCAGCTCCCATTAGTTCACAGGGAGCTCTAGCTAGCTCAGTTGAGTTGACTGGAGTTCACCTCAACTCAGGACTAGCTTGATCCAGCTCCACTCAACTCCAGTCAACTGAAGATGACTTCATTTTAGCTCAGGAAGCTCAAGTTCAGCTCCCAGGGATTCAGCTTAACTCAACTCAATTGAGTTCAGCCACCTTAGCTACCTCAACTAGCTTAATCCTCCCCGGGAGCACCAGACCTAGCTCACCTTAGCTCCTTGTGGCAGAAGCCAGCTTACTTTAGCTTGGCTTAACAGCTAGCAAAGAACTAGCAAGCTAAGCCAGCTAAAGTAGCTCCATGCCATCCTCTTCAGCAGTCACCAGCTCCATTTCAGCTCCAGACTTCTTCTGTCCAGCTCCTCTCCACAAACCCTAGCACCCATTGCCTCCTCTACTCTATTACTAGCTAAGCTAGCTTAGCTTAGCTTAGCTTAACTAGGCCCCATCTCCCTTGCCATCCACCACCTACAACTTAACCCTAACTAGTTCCACCAACTAAGCCCACCTAGTCCACCTAAGCTCTACCTACTCCACCCTTGTTTTGGCGCCAACCCAAGCCATCCCTTCAACCCTCAACCTCCTCCAAAAGACACCTAAAGTTGGCGCCAAAACCTCCCTTCTAGAAGCCTCTCTTTCGGTGCCAACTTAAGACCCCATCATGGCCATCCATCCATCCACCAAATACATCCCAACCCTTCCATACATGGCACCACTTAACCCCCTTCTAGAAGACCTATTTTGGCACCAACTTCAAGGGACACCACCACCATAACTACCTCCCATGGCACCCCCTTGGTTGGCGCCAACTAACCCTAGCCCTAGGATCAAATTAACTACCCATAACCACCTCCTAAACACATCCTAGCCATCCACCTAACCCACGCCTACTACCCCCTTCTCCACCTCTATAAATACATATCATATTCCACCAAAAAAATCATCCTCCCTTTAGTATAATTCTACCCTACAACCACCATACCCACGGCAAAGGAAGAAGAAGAAGAGAACAAGATTAAGGGGGCATCCTACCCGCCTCCTTGGTGCCTCCTTCCCCTTTTTCTTCTCCCTTGTTCCACGCCAAGGAGGAGGAGCACTCCCCCACTTGGAGGACAGCCAAGCAAGGAGGAGTAAGGGTGGTGCATGCCCACCCTTGAAGGAGATCATTGAAGGTGGTAGCTTCCACCTTGGAGGACACCATCTTAGAGGAGCATAGCAAGGAAGGAGAAGGAGGAGCCCTTTTCAAGCCTAGGAGCCACTAAGCTTGGAGCAAGGAGCTTCCCCTCTTCACCATCTTCATCATCAGGACCTTCAGTTCTTATTTTATTTTTCTACCTTGATAGTTGTAGGACAAGCTTTCCTCTATTAGGGTTTTATGTAAAACATTTTTGGTCCTAATTTTAAAGCTGCCTTAAATTTTTGTTGCACTTTTTATTGCATTACTTGCTTTATCTCTAGTGTAATTTCACTCCCTTTTTCTAATTAACCTAGGCCTCAATGCGCCTAGGTTTAGCTTAGAAAGAGGTTATCTTTTGTCACTTAGATTTTAGCATTTTAGGTGTTAGCTCTTTTACTACCAAGATACGCAAGTACCCGTTAGTTCAAAACCCATAAAAATCATATATATATAAAACCAAAAAGAACGTTAAGTTCCTTTTAAAGCAAGAGATTTAATTTCGCAAAAGTTGCCTCCTTGGACGACCCTAGATACTCCCCTATCTAGGTTTTATAAATTTAATAGTTGATCGATTTTACGCATTACAATGATGTATTTTACAAATCGTGCAAAATCCATATAACTTTTTGGCACCATTCCTGGGAAAGCACGGCTTTGCTTAATCAATTTTTCTTTTGCTTGAAGTGGATCTCATCCCCTTCTCTTTCTTTTCTCTTGTGTGTGCAGGTATTGCAGGAAGGAAGCGGGAATTTGGAAGCGAGAGCTCAAAAGTTCCTTTTCTTCCCATGATTTCAGGTTGGTTCTCCCTTTCTTGTCACATTTATCCTTAAAAACTACCAAAAAAATATTAAACTTGGCTTTCAGGATCTTAAATATCTTAATTAAGTAGAGTGGTATAATTTAAAATCCATTGTTTGCTTGAATGCTTCATTAAACACCACTTCACTTCAAGTGTTGGTGTTCTAATTTTCGAGTCCAGAGATCTATCCGGATTTCAAAAATCAGTTCCCGACACCACAGGCCTCCTAAAATCTTGAAATTTCACCCTTGGCCCCGCTAGCGCGCACATCACACACCTCTGCTATAGCATCGCTGGCGCGCGCTCCACGCACCCTTGTTGCACGCGCGCGCTACGCGCCTACGTGACTCACGCTTGCACGCGCTACTACTACTGCTGCTGCCGCTGCCTTGCACGTTGCGCTGCTGCGCCTGCGTGCGTGCATGCCTCAGCGCGTGCACACACCCACGCTGTTGTGCACGTGTGGTGGCGCGTGTGCGCATGGGCAGCCTGGGTTGGGCCACATGACACGACCTAAGCCCTCCATCTTCTTTCCTTTGTAGGAGCTGCTATAGAGGTCGGATTGAGTCGATTTTTGCACCGTTGGGCTACGATCGTCGACCCGAATCCATCCATGCAGTCGGATTTATCATTTGAATCTCCAGATCGCGTCACCTAATCCCATGGCTGTTGATCTTCCTTGGACTGTATATAGTGCTACGGGACTCCGATCAAAGCGATTTCGGAAGCGTTGGACTTCGATCATCATCCTGATCAGATCCATATGGTTGGATCGTCAATTTGAGGCTTCAAAATAAATCTCCTCTCCTGATCACAAAAAGGATGCAATTAACCTAAAATATACACAACTACTCTAAATGCAGAATGATGCATGATATGCAATATTTATAATATGGAATGCAAATCTAAGCCTAGGAACATGCATAAATAGGCATTTTAACCTAAATGGATGTGTCTACAACACTAGGTCGATCGGAAAATCTTAAGTCGTGAGGCTTCAGTGGTGGTTTTTACTCGGGTTTAGGTTTCCACCTAAAAACATTTGTGCACTTATGTGATTGCTCTATTTGTGTGATTGTATTATTTTCCACATCTTATTTTGTATCATGCAAATCTCACCCACCCTCCATCAGGACCTTTGATGGACTCTCAAGGGTCAGCAGCCAGTGGTTGAAGACGACGAAACGGACGAAGATCTCCAATGGAAGAAGGTGGTTTCCTGGGATCCACTAGCCAGCGGCCAATGGCAAAGAATTGAGGGAGGAAGCTATTGCTATCACCAATAGCCGAAGGAAAGGTGAATGGAGTTGGAGGGGTAGATGATGATCGGCTTAGGGGGGAGGGAGTCGCTAAAGGCTCATAGGCTCAACTGGGAGGTGTTTATATAAGTGATAGTAGCTCAGGTGTACTGGGGATCGTAGGTCAGGGACATTAGACATCAAGGGTTGAGATGGAAGCTGAGGAACTCGTGCACGATTGGGATGAACTTAAGCCATCATATATGATTTGGAAATAAGCGAGTATGTTTTAGCATAGGCAATAACAGGTTGATTGCAAATCCATCATTGATCCGGTGGAGAACAAAATGGACAACCATGGTGAGCTGTGTTCTTCTTGGAAGAACACCTGAGGAAGAGAAGAGTCCTGCAAGTGTGTTGGTGCTTTTGCACCCAGCTCAAATGGTGAAATGGTAGGAAAATTAGTCAAGACTCCATAAGCGATGAAAATTATGACAAGATGGTCCTTGTAAGCTTGCAAGTAGGTCCCTGTCAAATTCAAATGCATATAATGTGAAGGCTTATGTATATACCAAAGACCTATATGTAAATCACCCATTTCGAGGTCCAACTGAGGTCAAAAGCTCATGAAACTTTTATGGCATCTATTTTGAACATTTTAGAAATTAATCCCATAATTAATTTGTGAATTTAAGCTCAATTTGACATTTGAATCATCCATTTACAACTTAAGTACATAATCTCTCAAAATTGACCTAATTATGCATTTTAACATAAAATTGATGTTTTATGTCATTCTCCATAATTCATACACTTAACCCTTTTATTGTATTAATTTGATAGTATTTAACTTAGTTTCTAACTTAACTTAGACATTTTAGCTATGATGAGTCACACCTCATCAACAAGTCACTCACTGCCCTCGATCTACATGCCACAAAGGTTTGGATTACGTACCCATCCAATACTAGTACTGATGTTTAGTGCCCATACTAGGTGTTTTCCAGCACCAAGTTCCGAATGAAATAGCCTCATATAATGATTCGAAATCCCTTCCTTGTTCCCAATGACTTGGGTTTCTTTAATACATAGTATTTAGTATCCAAGGCATTTCAAGTTAAGTGATCACCCACAAATGGGCTTGCCTCTAACCAACCCCCTCCCCCCCCCCCCCCCCCCCCCCCCACTTCGTGGCATGCCTAAAGTCATCCACATACACCATTTTTAAAGGTCTAACACTTGTATAGAAGGTCTGAATTTTTCCATGAGTCTAGACATCACATAGCTAAACTAAGTTAGACATTCAAAAGATAGAATTGGAAAGGAGGGAAATCAAGAGTCCCTACCTTGCCTCAAGCTTCCCATCTTCCTTGACATTAGGTGGAGACTCCTTCAAGTTTCGACCCATCAAAAATCACACACATCAATAATACATCAGAGATTATCAACAAGATTCAACCCATGCAAAAATACCTCAAATCCCCTAAGGTTTACACATCTAGAGTTAGGGATTTGGATAGAAAGAAAGGGAGAGGGGTGCACCTATGGCCATCGTGGCCTTGATGAGGTGGATTCCCACCTCTAGGCTAGCAAGAGACATGCACTAATGACAACGATGGACCGCAGTCCTCCACATGCAGCATTAGGGGTCACACTCCCCCATAGCCATCACAGTAGTAACAGCCACAAGGGGGTTGTTGTAGCCTCCCCCTAGTGGCGGCTAGGGTCCTTGCCTAAAAGCCATGTATTTGAGGTGAGGAGAGGGGGAGAAGTCGACGACCAAATGGGGAGGGAAGGTGATGCCTTGTTGTGGAAGCCAAATGGGAAGGGCTTCACGTGCACATTACGGAAGGAAATGGGATCAGGGCACTCATGCATAGCAAGAGTGGAGGGGAGGAAGAACACAGGGCCTCACCCAAAAATTAAAAAAATTTTAATGGGAACCCTACACCCAAACACTCTTTTAAAAAAGAATCCATCCCTCAAACTTTCTCACAATAGACCCTTTAAAAAATCTATTTAGACCGCTGTGTGGGGTCCAATTAAAAAGGGGATCTCTATTCTTTCAACCATGGATATAAATATTGAGTTTGCTTGGCTGTCAAAATAATTATAAATATTTTTCAGGCCTTCGCACCCTTACCCCCTTAAAAAGATTTCATCCTAAAATAGACACATCACAAGTCTAAAAGAGGTGGTGATACACGATCAATGACCCAACCTTGGGCTCCCACATGGCCTCCTCGGACTTCCAAATGTGACATGGCACCCTCACTAGAGGTACGATCTCACCACGCAATCTCATTGTCACCTAGTGATGTAAGGTTATGATGCATTTATAAGATTAGGGTTTAATGTCATAGTATAGTGTTCAAGACAACCTACATATTTTATAAAATTTATACTAGATGAGTCCAGGTCGTTCGTTGAGAAGCTTATTTTAATTCACCAATTATTGTCTTAAATTATCTTGTACTTATTTTAATTATGTTAAGTTAGTTTTCTATAAATAAGGATTAGGTTAATGAACTAACTAAAAAGATTACAATATAAATTATGTTAATATAGCTTAACTTAATGTGTTAAATGGAGTATATATAATGTAATATATATGTTTCCACTAATGAGACTCTTAATTTACATAAATACTAATTCCTATTAACATTATATAAGTTTTACTTACTTTAATTAGGTTGAGAGTAATAAATTACTTAACAGTATACTTAAGCTTAGATTAACTACTTAAGTTAAGAATATAAATACTACTTAGATGGATTACAAATATAACTTAGAAATATACTATAAATTATATAAATTATACTTAGTTAACTAGATTATAATTAATAATTAGGTATAACTTAGTTAGTTAGACTAGTATTCTTAATTAGTTAGATTAGTAACAACTTAAGAATATGTTAAGCGCTTAGATTTAATTGCAAAAGATTAAGATCCGAAGTATGGCAATTATATCTACAAATATTAATTAAAGCAATAAGATAAAGCATTTAATTTGCTACTTTACTTGCGTAAAAATATATGAATAAAATTGTGACGAGTCGATTTTCACATTCGTTGAAATTTTAAACATAAAATGACGTCATTGTAAAGTTTTTGTGGTGGAAAATCTACTATCAAAATATTTAATTATTCAAAATCTAACCACGAAAATAGTTAGGTCGTCTCCATAGGGAGAAATAAGCCTATTAAAGTAGTGAATCGTGCCTTGTTTATTCAGAAAACTCAATGGGTGTGCATACTAATTCGTGCAATTCATTTTCAGCATAAGGCATCATTTTATGTAATTAATCAAGAATGTAGGTGTTTATATGCCAAATTACCAAAAAATAATTTTCAGTTAAATAACGATCTTGGTAATGGCAATCACTGTAAATATTAGTTTCTAAATATAGCTTGTTCACCCTAATCAATATGACATGCTTTATATCATTCATGAGAGATAGTCATCTACAAGTAAATTTTGATTAAGTAGAAGGATGCCTATGCAGATTCTCCTCGATAAATTAATTCATTAAATAACGGAATAGTGCACCCCTGCAATAGCAAGGTATGTAAATACTTATTGGAGAAACAGAGGATTTCTCCTCTCTCATTTGTGTGCACAGGAAGGAGACTCGCCGGCAGGAAGGATGGTCTGCGAAGGTCAGCCGGGAGGAGAGCTTCAAGATGATGGTGACAAGGCGGCGAGAGGCAACCGACGGTGGTCGCTCAATGCACCGGAGGTTGACGGCGGCATGTCCTGCTGGTCACTATTGAGGCTGCGTGCTTGGGCCACACGTGATCATATGTGGCCCCGGTGGTCAGGGAGGGCATGGGGTGATGCCGGTGTGAGTAGAGGAGGTTGGAGGAGGGTGGATGGCACGGAAAGATGGTGCAAGTGTTGGGTTCCTTTGAAGTTGCAGGTGGTGAAGAAGAACGGAGGAGGGTTAAAGATGAGGGCGACGAAGAGTGGGAGGGCTGTGGGTGAGGGAGGTTGAGAGGTTGTCGGTGGTGATGATGTGGAGTTGTTGGGTTCTGTGGGTTGAAGAGGAAGAGTGCAGTGGCATTGGGCTGTGTTGGAGAATACGATGAACAGTAAAGAGACGTGGTGGGGGGGTTGGTTTTGGCGAGGGAACTTTTCAATGGAGAAGTTGTAGGAGGTGTGATGGGAACACCATCATGAGCCATAACTAGCTCAATTTAGTCATTATCAAGGAATAAATGCTCCTAAATAACCGCCAGAGGACTGTAATTCATTGCACAATCATTTTGAGAGAAAGACAAGAAAATAATGTTAAAACTACAATTTTACTATCATATCTTGAATGCAAAACAACCACAGGTTTTCCCAAGGGGTAATTAAGAGTCAACTAGTCTTAAAAGTCTAACAAGTGGGTTAGAATAGACAGAAAAGGATTTTCACGTGTTTTGAGAATTAAATGACTTCTGAAATCCTAAAAACAGATACACTTAATTAACTGAGGTTCTGGTTAGGATAAAATTCACCTAAACCGTCTAAAATTTATAGAAAAATATTCTCTAGAATTTGGTACCTTCAATTTGACTACCAGAACCCGTCTTAACCCAAAATAGAATCTTAAACAAATATTTGCCCTAATTTGAATTTTTGCATAAATTACCCAATCAAATTAGGTCAAAACCTAAATCTAACTTTACCATTGGATTCCTTAGGTCCAAATTAGGTTTGTACCAAAATTTGAACCTAGTCTGAAATCATGTTGACCTTGTTTGCAATTTGATCCTATTTGAGTCTTTTTTCTCACACATGCCCCTAACTTTCAAAATCCTTTCAAAAAGGTCCCTACCTTTTGTCCTCTTCCTTGAATGCAGGTCCTCGTGCCATTTTTGAAAGGTTGAACCTTCACCATCGAGTTTCGAGCAAGGATTTCTCGCTCGATTCTCAATCAATCTCTCCCAAATTTGAACCGAAGATTTCTTGGGAAGTTATCTTCCATTTGAGCCATTCCTTGGGCTTTACGCCTTTCCCAAATCCTCATGCGAACCTTTTGAAGGTACGCATGTCAAACGTACGCAAGAATCATTGAGTTTGCAAGCTTGTTTCCAAGCTTGAAACCCCTCCCTGTGGCCTATAAATGGATCCCAGAGGTCAAGCCGACCTCTTTAGCTAGTTTTAGGCCAAAAACCTCTTCCTAACCCTACCTCCGGCCTCCTCCGACGAGCATCCTCCCCCGTCGCCCCACGACCTCCCAACGGCCAAATTGGTAGTGTCTTCTTCCTCCCCGACTTCCTCCACCTCTCGACGACCACATCAGAGGTGCCCTAACCCCTTTCTTCACCGCCGTCCCCCTCTCGGAGGATTCATCTTCCCCACATCCAACCATCACACCGGCATGTGTTTTCTACCTCCTTCAACTATTAGATTAGGTTCTCTAGCTTCCTATACTTCCCTACTTTTTCCCTCTTTCTATCTCTCAAAACGACCGCCGACTCGACACGCTCACCTCCGTCTTCTCTGTCTCCGACCGCTCCTCCGATGAGGCGATTCCACTGCTACACAATTCCATCCGCCTTGCCAACCACCTCACAACGTCCATCGTGCTCCACTCTTCAAAACCCCCATCCTATTTCACCCTATCACGCCCTCAGCTGCTACGCCGAACACTGCACCTACGCACTTCACTCTCCGTCACCGTCCGACCACCTCATGCACTCTCACCCCTCACGGACACCACCGTTCACTTCCTCACCTCACGGCGACACTCCTGAGCTTGTTTGATTGGGCCAAAAGGCCTTGTTCATGTTTTCAGGTACTTAAGTCCCCAGCGCCATTAACAACGAGCTCAAGCAAAGCTTAAAGCTCTCTTCGACACCTGCAGTTCCAAGTGCCACCTCTAGGTGACAGATTCACCTCAGCAATACACTCGCCCGGTTAATTGAAGCCATTGACCACCATAAGCACCTCAATTGAGTCCACCTTCAACTGCAGCTCCACGCAAAAAAAGGCGGTGGAATTTAGTCCCACATCGTGGACTGAGCAGTAGAAGCCACATAAATTGTTTTTGTCACATGAGCTTATCACCTCAAGTAACACACAGGGGGTGAAGTCCCCGCACCCTCACGTGCCTCGCCTGCGACACCTACACGCGGGTCTAGCCGACCCGATAACCCGCCTAACCTAAGCACTCCTCGCTCACCACCCACGCTTGTAAGCCTGGTCTCAGGTACCCTCAATCCGTATACCCGATTACCTTGACTGGCCCTGGGAGGGTGGAACCTAAGAGGAGAGAAGGAAAGAGAGTGTGGGGCAAGGGAGGGTTTTGCGTTGTGTGACACTTAGCCAAATCTGAGTGCCTCTCTTGTGCGTAAGAAGAAAGGAAGAAAAGAGAAGGCACAGCAGGAGAAGAACCTAAGAAGAACAGAAGAAGAAGTTTTGTGTGTAAAGAAGAGAAGGAAGGAGGAGAGCAGTTGAAGAAGAGCCAAGGAAGAGAAGAAGAAGAAGAAAAGTGCTAGGGAAGCACTGTAGGACTTATTGGATAAGTCGTCAGATTCAATAACCCGACATCTGATTTGAGGGTTGATATTGTGAAAGCTTGATAAATTGATTGAATACTTGATATATATGATTAAAGAATAATTGGTGATTTAAATCACTATTATTTTAGCTTCTCTACCTTTTTATTGCCTCAAAATACATGAGAATTCATTGAATATTCAAAATAACAGATTAATATTTATTAAATATCATTTTGTAGTTTAAATTCTTGTGCTCATTTACATTATTGAGATTAGTGTGTGAATTTCTATTTGCTCTCTGTGTTCGACCTCGGACTTTCATTCAAGTAATAAATATTGTTTATTTTCAAGCGATTTCGACCTATACTACAACGCAGCATTTATAAACGTCAATCTCGCTTTGTTAACAAGGTGATACTGGTGGTTTGGACGGTGTTGATGGCAAGCAGGTGAGGGCAATGTGCACGCTGTCACCATGCATGCCCAAAGTCGATGAAAGGTGAAGATCACCTGAGCCACAGTGCAAGCCTTTGACCACAATGTACGTTGCTTCAACGATGGTGTGAATCACGGTGGCGGAGATGGGAGGAAGATGATCCCCCAAGGGGCGATGAAGGTTCTCTGCGGATGGCTGGCCTCCTTTTTAATAAGGTCTTCGTCTGTTTTCCTTCGGCCACAAAGTTCTCTAACCACTTGCGAAGATTGAGAGTGGTTGGAATGGCAGATGAACACTGGCTGGTCTTTATCAATCGTCTGAACTTATCACCAGACGTCTTAAAAAGTGTAAAATCAAGGAGCTTGTGCTAGTAGTTCCCAAACGTCCATCCTTATCTCCAGATGTCTTATAGACACAGAATGAACGTTCGATTCTTATGCCTAACCTGCATCCAACCATATAGAATATGTTATTATATCATATGTTATTAAATGTAAAATTGACGCACAAAGTTATATGCATACTAAGATGAATTACCATATAACTCTTAATCAATTAGAAACTACAAACAGATAATTAAAGAGTACTTAGACCAAATAATGATCCACTAAAGTGGATTTATCAAATGCCCCCATGCCTAAATTTTGCTAGTCCCTAGCAAAAAGTGAAAAACAATCGAAGTAACCAAGGATTTCTTTTTTTCTTATTCCAAAAATTTAGAGATTCAGACAAATATGAAGTGATAATAACCTATGTAACGAATCCAAGTGAAAAGCCAACTTACATTTGAAGTTCATACTTAACCCTTGATAAAATTCTACCGGGATAGGCAACTACTTCCCTCGAGGTTAAAGCAGAAAATGATCAATAATTTGACCTCAGCTTTTTGCCTTAGGTAGGAGATACTGAGTTGAATGAATTTATATCTAGTGGCTAACACTCATCTGGTGCTACATATAGTCTAGCACTGCAGACTCTAAATCTCTAAACTATCAAACGAGTCACCCCAAAAAGAGGCTAAAAACTATGTTCTCTTAATGTTCCTTTGCACTCACTCTTTTTCCTTCTTTTCTTTTCTGAGATCACATATCCTAGCAGATTTTGTAAATGTACTCAATGTTTGATGGCTTCACATGGCATTCACACTTCAATTAAGGTCCTAATAACCCTACAACTAAGTTAGAAGTCCTCAAACAATATTTGATCGATCAGAAATACTGAAAAGTAGGTATAGGTCATATTTTGTTGATAGCAATGGATGTTTTTGTTGCCTCAAAATCGACACATGATGAAAAATGACACAAAGATAAAACTATAAACTTGAACTCTTTTTTTCTTTCTCTTTTTTTTATTTTTCAAAATATTTTTTTTCTTTCTTTTTTTTCTTCTTTTTGCTCTCTCTCTTTTAACTACTAACACAAAATGATGCAAACTTTTATTCATAAGGCATTATTAGAGATGATGATGGTCAAGAGAATATTTTGTGGCTTATTTGGTGGAAGTGCCTACTCTCGACACCAGGAAGGAATGGATAAGACAAGCATATTTCTGACCTTTGATACTAATACCCTCCTTCAGTCGAGGATTCTATGAAGAACGGTCATAACCATCCACCATAGTCATAGTTTTATTAGAACTCAATCTCTGTGTTTCTGTCTTATTTGGTGACTCTCAGGAATTCACACAATATTCGCACGCAGAAACAGAGAGTGAAAAACTATATCTAACTCTATGGTATCATCATCTAATTATCCAGAACTTAAGAGTCCTTGCACTAAACTTAGCTACCAATAATCTCTCTACTTTCTCCTTACAAATATTAGGTGGATCTAATAGAAGATAGTTTGCCTGACTCCCTTCAAACTGTCCAAGGATTCAGTAAACCAAAAATGCTTATTAGTTTTCTACAAAGATCTATTACCCAGTCTACGTGCAAGTGAAGTAACTATACTGAATTCTAAACTTAGAAATAATTTAAGAAGAAAATCTTCAAAGACACCTCCTTACTAAAGATATTTTACTAGGACTAACCAATTTAGCTCAAAAAAATCAAAGAGAGATTTTTTTTTTGCTAAAGCACCTAACCTAAATGCATGGATACTACCTAAAAAAGTAAAATGCACCCCCTCACGCCTAAATCCTATAATGTTCTCATTGTAAAATTAAAATAAGGGGAGAAAGGAAGGAAATCTCCTGATGAAGGCGTTATTATGGAAGTTGGGTTGCCTTCCAACAAGAGCTGCATTTTCTGTCGACAGCAAGACTTATAAGGAACCTATAAGTCTGATTCCAAACAGAACGAACTAGGCCCTAAAAATATGTGTAAAAGTGCGGACCTAGAGAATAAGTAGCCACGGATGTTAGCGAGATGATGATGCAGCATTATCCCAAATGCTCGCCAGAAGACATGAGAGCAAACAATCTCACAAGCTACCTGGAGGGGTCTAGGAAAAAGAGTAATAAAAGAAGGGACCTCTTGAAACATGAGTAGAGGATAACAAGGATCCTCTAAAGTAGTAAAGGTTTAAAGCGATATAATCATAATTATTTCAAACCCTTGAATGGCAAGACTAAAAGTACAAGCATCAATCCACACTCACCATTCCACTTGGAGATATACTGGCCTGATATGCTTCCTAGAAAGAATGTAAGTGAGCAGAAACCTGAGCCAAGGATCGGTTAAGGAGTGTAAGTGTTGTTTGTGGTGTTGAGAGGTAATGATTAAGTCCAAGGAGGGCTTAGTCCATGTCAAGTCCAGTTCCAACAACAATTCAGATTCTATATTATTCTCCCTGATAGGTGTTGTAGAAAAATTGAAATCACCCTACCATCATTAATGATTTCCTCAAGAATCGAAGTTATATTTTCACCTTCTAGTATATGTGAATCAATGGTGGACTCCAAATCACATTTATTTGATGGTAGGGTCGAAGCAACATAATCATTATCATTAATTTCTTCCCTAGATTCTTTTGGTTCACTTAAGTTTTTATCAGGGTGTATATGTGATTCACCAGTAAAGAGAGGAGTTGCTTCAATATCCTCAATTACTTATGAAGGAGGATCAGTTTTAATGTTTTGGAGTAAGCCTATATCACTCAATTCATTATTCTCCTTGGGGCATAAACCCTCAATTGATGTGTATTGTTCCCAAGAGTCTCTCCTAGGCTTCTTACTATTATGCTTGTCCTCCTTCAACATCAACTCCTTATCTTCCCAATTTTAGGGAGGATGACTTTCAAAATCAAAAGAAGGAATCCAGATTTTACCATATCATTTATATGTATCTCTGAGACCAAAATTGATCAAATTCATCCTTCATTCCCTTAGGGTCACCTTCATTGAACACATGTAAATCCTCAAAATGATAAATTGTAAGTGTTGGTTCCCAAATGGAGGGTCAGGATTAGGCTCACTAAAGGTAGAATGGGGTTCCAGCACATGATTAATAGGGAAAGTGGCATGAACAATATGACCTTGACCTAGGGTATCAGGGGTAAGAAAAATACTGTAGTAAGGTCAAGGTCCTTAAGTGGTACCATCTTCCCTTTCTTTTGACTCCAATATAGCTCGAGTGGATAATCATTAAGATAGTTCTCCTCTATTGGCTGTGTCTCATGGGAAGAGTCTAAGTGATAGCTACTCGAACGGGATCCCTATTATCCATTATATCCACAATCTTTTTGATGATCACGGTTGTACATGTAGGGATCAGAATCAATAGTAAGACAGTAGCTAAGCTGACGGATTTGCTTATTCAATTGTTGACTATTCCTCGACATCTCTCCCATAGACTCCATTTCTTTTAGTTGCTTTTGCATTTCTATCATAAAAGAGAAGTTACTATCAGATTGGGGAAGATAGTCTCAAGCTCAGGTTACCTAGGGGTATCAGTCCAACCTTGATGAGAAAAATCATGAAGGGTGGGAGGGTTAGGTGTCTGCAAACTGAAAAATTATTCTCCTAGGCTCTACTTAAAAGTGAGAGTTATCAGACCAGTACTCCCAGGATAGGAATATAATTGATCCCATGAATTATCATTGTACCCATCAAAGGATAGATATACTCGGGGCATAGGATCCTGATTAAAAGATGAGAAGTATTAACTCTGATAATCTAAATGATAGGTGTAAGAATGATCCATTTCTTTAAGCCAAACAGATTTAACTCTTAGGACTTAGAAGAAATCAGAATAAAAGCAGAAACTTACTATAGAGTTCTACCACTATCAAAACAAATGCAAATACGGTGGGATTTGCTTTTAGTAGATTCTAGGTCTTATAATTAAGTATTCGATTGGTAGCCAAACAAGTTTTGCAAGATTTACACTTCCTAGGTTGACATTGTTGGTGCCTACAACATCCTCGCAAGGAATGGAAATCTCGAATCGAGCCCACGCATGAGGAATCGAAGTAACTTGGTGGATAGGCTTGTTGATTTCCAACGAACTTCCCTTGTGCAATGAGGAGGTAGAAATTTATCTAATGACCTTATGTGTGATGTGTAGAGTATCTCAGGTGTGCAACACGTACGCATTTTAAATTTTGAAATCTCGCAAATAAGTTCTTTTGCACACAATTTCAAGTCACTGATTTTGAGGTTCCACCTCTTAGCAGTCCCAATTTCTTAAAAGTGACCATTGAATTAATTGAATTCAAACACTTTAGTGGTCTTGGATTTAAGTCCAATGCAGATACATGACAGGTATTTGATGCTCAAGGAATGACGTACCTTACTCTAGCTCTCTTCAATGCAGGATGCTTGTAATGCAAAAAGAAAAATTAAATGCTGCTTAAACAATCCTAGATGGTCGTCCTATAGATATGCAACTTCTAACAAGAAGTTCAATTTTTTTTTTTAATAATAAGCAAACAAACCTAATCTAATTTAGCTACCTAATTAACATGTAATTCAAACAATTCCAATAAACCTATAATCTAAATAAAATTGGAATACGCTCCCGAAAAGATGCTCCCGCATATAAGAGTGATAAGCAATAAAAAGTATCAGGAACACATTCACAAAAATGCCCAACATAGGTCCACAAGATAGAAATTAAGTTCTAATGTCTATCTAAACTAAGATCTAACAATGAAATTAGGGAAACAATCCTTCTAATTGTTCCTCCGTATGCCTTCACGTGCGTGAGATCAAGGCCTTCAGGCACCTGTTGCTGTCCTCCAAGTTATTACCTCCGTTGTATGCACTTATCTTATTCGTTCATTCGTTTATGCATACAAAGAGAACCAATGTTAGTAATTAAGAAAAACTTCAAAAATAGCATAAAAATAATTCAAATTCCCCGAAAAATTAATTGGCATATTTCCTCCCCGACAACGGCGCCATTTGACGAATCGATCTTCGCTTTTGATGAAATTTTAAACATAAAATGACATGTTGTAAAGCTTTTATTGTGGAAAATCAACTATCAAAATATTTAATTATTCAAAATCTAACCACAAAAATAATTAGGTTGTCTCCATAAAGCGGAATAAGCCTATTAAACTAGTAAATAGTGCCTTATTTATTTGGAAAACTGAACAGGTACGCATACTAATTCATGCAATTCATTTTCATCATAAGTTATCATTTTATGTAATTAATAAAAAATGTAAGTGTTTATATGCCAAATTATCAGAAAATAATTTTTAGTTAAATAACGATCTTAGTAATGACAATCACCATAAATATTAATTTCTAAAATATAGCTTGTTCACCATAATCAATATGACATACTTTATATCATTCATGAGAGATATTCTTCTGTAAGAAATTTTGATTGAGTAGAAGGATGCCTATACAGATTCACCTCAATAAATTAATTCATCAAATAATGGAATAGTGCACCCCCGCAATGGCAAGGTATGTAAATACTAATTAGAGGAGAAACCGAGGATTTCTCCTCTCTCCTCTATGTGTGTAGGAAGGAGACTCGTCGACAGGAAGGATGGTCGGCGAAGGTCGGCCGAGAGGAGAGCTTCAAGATGATGGTGATAGGGCGACGAGAGGTAGCCGACAGTGGTCACTCGACATGCTGAAGGTCAACAGCGACGTGTCCTGCTGCTCATTGTTGAGGCTGCGTGTGTAGGCCGCACATGGTCGCACATAGCCCCAGTGGTCAACGAGGGCATGTAGTGATGCCAACATGAGTAGAGGAGGTTGGAGGAGGGTGGATGGTGCGGAAAGGTGGCTGCAGGTGTTGCGTTCCTTCAGAGTTGCAAGTGGTGAAGAAGAACTGAGGGTTAAAGATGAGGGCAATGAAGAGTGGGAGTGTTGTGGGTGAGGGTGGTTGAGAGGTTGTCAGTGGTGATGATATGGAGTTGTTGGGTTCGGTGGGTTGAAGAGGAAGAGGGCAGTGGCATTGGGTTGTGTTGGAGAAGATGATGAATAGGCAAGAGACGTGGTGGGGGGGGTTGGTTTTGGCGAGGGAACTTTTCGGTGGAGAAGGTATAGGAGGTGATACTAGTGGTTTGGATGGTGCTAATGGCGAGCGAGTGACGGTGACGTGCACGCTGTCACCATGCACACCTGGAATTGATGAAAGGTGAAGATCGCCTGAGCCATAGTGCAAGCCTTTGACCACAGTGTACGCTGCTTCCATGGTGGAGCAAATCACGGTGGCGGAGATGGGAGGAAGATGATCCCCTAGGAGGGCGGTGAAGGTTCTCTGCAGATGGCTAGCCTCATTTTCAAAAAGGTCCTCATCTGTTTTCCTTCGGCCGCAAAGTTCTCTAACCACTCACGAAGATTGCGAGTGATTGGAACGGCAGATGAACACTGGCCGATCTTTATCAGACGTCTGAACTTATCACCAAACATCTTAAAAAGTGTAAAATCAAGGAGTTTGTGTTGGCAATTCCCAAATGTCCATCATTATCTCCAGACGTCTTATAAATGCAGAACGAATGTTTGATTCTTATACCTAACCTGCATTCAACCATATAGAATATGTTATTATATCATACGTTATTAAATGTAAAATTGACTCACAAAGTTATATGCAGACTAAGATGAATTACCATATAACTCCCAATCAATTAGAAACTACGAACAGATAATTAAATATTACTTAGGTCAAATAATGATCCATTAAAGTAGACTTATCAAATTGCATAAGAGATGTTATAACAACAAAAATGCAAGCTAAGTAAGCTGAGCAACTAAGTATTAACTATTTATTAGAAGTGATTGCATTTATCTTCAACTATAAACATTATTTTCATATCCGACCCATATTGGGACATATGGCCAAATCTCACCCGCAGGCTGCTTCTCACTAGGCCAATGCATTCTAAGAGAATATGCTCAAAGTATCAAGAGTAATGCCAACTTCACAGATGGTTGGCACAACGCTTACAGGAGGCTTTGGATCACAATTACTAATACCTACTATTAAACACCCAATTGCAACCGATGTGCGACTATATTAGTCCCTTCTTCCTTCAACACTTAGAAATTGGTTGCTAGCGATGTAGTCCTCACTTTCAATTAAACACCTAATGCTGATGCTAAGAACCTACTCAAGTCTTCAGATGTCTAAGAAATTGTTGAGAATGGTCTGAAATGAGTCTTAACAAGATTGTGGGGGTTGAACCAGTCGATCTGAGGAGAATCCTAACAAACTTCCATTGATAACTCTTTCAAGACTTCCAAACAAGTTTTAAGTGTTTCCTACATTACAAAAAAAATAACCTTTAACGACATTTAATATTTACCACTATCTTCTATTTGCCACTATATGAAATCAGCGACACTTAAAATAATTCTACTTAATTACCACATTTGTTGACGTCACTAAAAGATTAGTGACAATTGTATAATTACTACTAAATCATTTGTATTAGCATCACTTTAATTGTTGAAATTAACATAGCTAATGATCTTTAATGACTATTTATTTGTCACTATTTTACCACTATTTAATTATATTAGTGACAATTTAATTGACACTAATAATGTTGTTATATACTTTCTTTAACGATTTTTGTCACTAAAACGTCACTGTTGATTTTCTTTAATGATATTTTATTTTATTGGTTAATTGACACTATAGATATTATTTAACAATTATTTGTATCTCTAAATCACCACTATTGATTTACTTTAATGATGTTTTCTTTTGTTATTTAATTATCAATGTTGATTCACTTTAATAGCATCCTATTATACCATTTAATTGCCTCTATTAATATACTTTAGTGAGAAATATTTTTATTTGAACAAGATCAAAATATAAAAGCAACTCCTATTTTATTGACCTTCCAATTATAAAGTATGATAAAGGTCCTTTAAAGGAATACATTAAAACCAAGAAAAATGTACAAAAAAGCATCAATAACCCGAACACCAAAATATCCCACCTCAAGGTAATACAAAGAAAGAAATAAAAAATACAATTAATCATGAAGGCTCCCAATCATAAACCTTTACTTCCTCCAAAACAAAGCACAACCCTTTGACCACTATTGCTACAAAAGAGGCATGTCACTTCCAATCAAAGGTGATTTCTACTAATTCTTGCAGCATATTCTTGTGAGCGTTTTTCATCTCAACTTCTTTTGCAAGTGCAGATAGCTTCTCAAGTGTGCCCAACGAATACTAAAATAATTTTCCTAGATAATCCAAGTCAATTGACTAACGTAGAGAAAAAAAAGAAATATGCGAAAATGTTAAGCAATCAATTGTTGTGCTTAATGGGTAGCACAAAAATCTAATCTCAAATGCATAATATGATTGTGCCGAGTGAATTTAAAGCAATGAATGGAGGAATTACAATACCATCCATAATACCTGAGTGAGAATTTCAATATCAACGTGGTCCTTGATCTCCTAATTGAAAACTTGAGGAGCCTCCTTCACAAGCATAATAATTCTTTGTCTTAATTGTCTTTTGCCAGAGATTCCATGCCCTCATCCCAAAATGCTTTTTCCATAGTTCTTTATACTTTCGCTTGCAAAAAAACATATTTCTCATATTAAACTTGGTGTACCTAAAAACTCATGACTGATGTATGAATTATCACCAACTAACCCAGTATTAAATGAAAAATATTTTCTTAAACATCAGAAATAACCCTGAAATTGTTTTCACCTCCACCTTAAGGGAGGTGTTGAAATAAGTAATTAATAAGCTACAAATTACACCCTATCCAGGATCTATGTGACACCAGGTTGAGTTTAGTCCCACCTCACCTACGCAGAGTTTGTAAGAGTGAGTATACCATTTTTGCTTGAGAAGAATGAAAAAAATACTCTTTCTCGAAGGTCTCTTGTTTCATGATGTTGTCCTTCCCTTGTGAAGGGTTGTCCGTGTAAAATTAAGTTCTTGGTGTTATTTATGCTACTGTTATATCATGCACATTCTTCAATATGGAAGTTGCCTAAGTTTCTGCACATTTCCAACTCCACCAAGGTGATAGATATGAAGCCAGTAAGTACAACTCACAAACCATGTTGAGAGGTGAACTTATGAAACACCAAGATTAAGAATGTTCTCTACCCAAATTTCACCTCTTTCATTAAACCCGTTCTGCAAAGTAAACAAATTCTTGCAATAAATAGAAAACAAAATATATGAAGTTGAATAGTCTAATAGACTATCAATATGATAAGTAAAATGACAAGTTCTGAACTCATGGGATTGAACTCTGATATTATATATGGACGGTTCAATGTCTTCTTTGGAAAGGATACCAGCATGCACAAGTTCATAAGAATAAGGCAAAGGCACGAATGATGAACAACATACTACATATCAGCCACTAGGTGGTGTCATTGACATATCTTTCAATTAAGGATTGTATATATCAATTTTCTCATCCTTGTTTTTATCTCACCCCCACCTTGTCACCTTTATAGTTTTTAATTGGATGAAAAAAGGATCTAAATGGAAACAAAACTAAGGGTAATTCTAATCACTAAGAGGAAGCATCAAAAACTATTAGTTTATGCAGCATAATTACATTCTAACTGAAAATTCAATTATATGTACTTTTCGATGATGAAATATCTATATATATTTTTTTTCTCATGTTTAACCTTTTCATCACATACTTCTTTGAACATTCTTACCCCTTTTTGTCACTTTCTTTCTTGTTTGATGAAAGAAGGATCTCAAAAAGGGAAACAATAATAGTAATTCCAACGATCTAATCATGAGTGTTGGGTTCCGCACATGTTAGGAGGGCTTAGGGGTCCAAAGGTGAAGCCCCTTCTGGCCAAGTGTTGTGCCTGGATCATGGGAGTAGTAACAGGATCTTGCTTTTGTTGTTACTATAGATGTATGACAAGACTATTAATTGGGAGGACCAGTCCACAGCAAGTACCTGGATCTCAATCTTTATACGGACCAAATATTTTGAAAACGAAAAGGGGTGGTTATCCTTGTGATAACCCCCCAAAGTTGGAGGAGCATTTTGTACCATGTATAAGCATTGGCACAGACTTTACATTCTGGTAGGCTTACTGAGCTTCACATGGTCCTCCATGGGAGGCTATTCCTTTCATGTATGCTTTGGCTCAAAACTAGGAGATGCCTACTATGGGATTGTTGGAGTGACTCTTTTGCTGAGAGAGTAGGTTATTGAAGGCCGACATTTGTGTCTGCTCTCTCAGATGCTTGAGTGAATGAGTTGTCCTAGCTCCATGATCTTCTTGGAGGCAACACCCTAAGGTCTGAAGTGGAGGATTCACAGGAGTGGGAAAATGGGAAGTTCAATGTTCAAAAGGCTTTTAAGGATTTGAGATCACCCCTGCTAGATTGTGACGAAGATTTCCTTAAAAATTAGAAGCTAGTTTTGTCAACAAAAGTGCCATTGAAGGCCCATTTTTTCACCAAAGAAGCACAATGATAGAGGATTATTACCAAGGCAAGGCATCAGAGATTGTACCACTGGGCAGACACCACTTGTGTGATATGTTGGGTAGCATTGGATGATATTGACTATCTTTGTTTGTCATTTTGCACCTTATGTTTAGATGCAACCAAGGCCAACATGGAGTGACACTTCTATTTTGATGGGTCTAGAGCTCCTATAGAAGAGGTCATTTTGCTCCTCTTTGTATGAAATAGAACAAAGGAATAGCATTGCTGTTACCAGTCTTGTGGTCAATTTGGTTGGAGAGGATTAGGGTGATTTCTGGAGGGCCTACAATGTATGATGGGAGTGTGCTCTTTCGAGCAAAGTTTTGTATTGAGTAGGGTAGATGCACCTGTAGTCTCTTATGCAACCTCATTTTTTCTAATAAAACTGGGAAGCATGCTACTTTAATGTAGCCTTCCTTTTTACTTGTCCAAAAAAGAACAGTGCTTTTTCAGGTTTTCTCAAATAAACTTGGTTTGCACTTGCATTTTTACAAATTAAATCAATGCAAAACTTGGCAAGTAAGCCGCAGATACCTATGAGTCAGTATGATACACTTGACTGATCATATGAGAGAAATGGACATCACATCAAGAGTTAAAGTGGGAAATTTGTAATGCACCTAAATTTAGTCCCAAGTATTGAGTAGATTGCTACCTTTCAGCTAGGGTTAAACATTTTGATGTGTGCTGATTTGTGTATGAATTTGATTGGAACAAAAAACCCAAAAGTTCTACGGGCAGACTTTCCTTAATAAGGTTTAAGTTCTTACAGTTACTGCAGGGAAATAGATTGAGATTAGGATGAATGCCTAATGTTGGGAATGTGTTTACCCCATTAACTTAAAGCATTTGCCTAGGGGTGCAGGCCTATAACCAAAATTTGCATTAGGTGTATCATCAAACCACCATTACGGTTGGCTAGTCATGAGGTCATCAATAAACTTCTAGGAGCTTTCTAGGTCAAGACATAATATAGGCTTACTTATAATATTGATGTAGGATAGTCTTTATAGATGTCCACCTGATTCTACAGAAAACATGATTTTTTTTCAGAGGAAAACAATGTGATTTTGTAGGGGAAAATGCTATTTGACTAGCACTAGCGAGCAACAATTTTGTCTTTATGGAAAAGTATGATGCCAGGGGCATTAATATATATTATTTGACTAATTGGTAAAGATTTAAGATGATTACCAACATAATGTGTTCCTGCCTTAAACAACATGAATAGCATATATATGTTTACATATGTAGACAGGCACATGCAAGCATCCATTCCAAGCCATATACTTAGTATAGTTATAATACCTGTCCATATTGAAATACTCTTCAATGCTTCATCAAGACATTGTTTATCTCCATAGAGATGCCTTATAACATCACTATGAACCTTAACCAGAATGGCAACATGCTCATGAGTAATTCCAAAAGTATGCAACTAAAAAGCCTGCAGTTATAGACCCAGTTCTACAATCTCACACTAAGTTCAAACTAGGCTAATTATAACAAATTAGAAAATAAAGATTAAAAATCCCTGATATAAAGAAGAAAATTAGGACATCGCACCTGGACATTTTTCTACATGAATGCATTACTTTCGGCATCTAGATTTCTGTGACGTAAATATTAATCTATTCCATGAATAATCCTACCTAAAATATAAACAAAAGTTAACTATAAGGCTATACACTACTATATGTGCCTGATGTACCCCTCCTATTCTCCAATTACCCTAGAAATTACTCTTCTTCTGACCATGTTTACATGAGTTATGCTGCCTTGTGATTGTTATGAAGAAGCTAGACTACGTTCAAAAGATGTTGATCACTTATAGTTAAGTCAGCAACAATTTGCAAATTTGGCAGCACGTCTCAGTGAGATAAAATTAAGTTTCAAAATGAGAACTGTGCATAAGCATGACATTTAATTACTTTAAAAGGAAAATCCGCATCTATAGAATATGCATGATAGCAGACTCGACAAAACAAGGTCTTGCTATCAACATGCAAAACAATCAACAAATAAAGTTGTGATGGAGAATTCAAGTCAGAAAGCAAGATACCTGCTTAAGAACCGACATCGCACATTTTTCCCTTAGGAGTTGAGCATCAGCATATGTTGTGCAAGGCACTAGCTTAAGCTCCACATACTGCAAAACATAGCGGTCAAAATCTAATATTTACATTCAGGCTAAGGGGAAACATATGAATCAAAATTGCAATGTTTGATAACAAATGGCATTTTGAGTAATCTTGTAAATAATACATAAAATTCCAAAAGAATTGCAAAGTGGCAACACATTACAACACTGAAGTGTTTTCTTCTAAATGAACATGTAGCACAATAGATTTTAAGATGTGACCAATAGCTTGAGGAACATTTGAAGTTACTCTATTAAACTAACGAGAATGACATTTCATAAAAAACATAACCCTTCAAAGCAAAGACATATAGAAACAACAGATGTTTAGCCCTATCTTCTTGCATAGAAAAGAAAAATGTGCTACTAGAATAATAATTTTTTCCCTGCAAATCGTAGCATTCAACGATTCAATATCAGTGAATGTTAAAAGTCTTAGAGACCGTATGGCAAGAGGAAATCCATAGGTTAGCATTAACGCAACCTTCTTACAAACTCATAACTCCTTTGCCATTGTAACTTTCTAATCTCATGAAAGGAGGGAGGATCTCATGGGGGTGAGTGAGGTGGGGTTTGAGTAAGATTTCAATGACCCACTAGGGAAAAGAATCAAATAGACACAGGCCTGATTGATAAATCAATCAATTTAGGGTAAATTTTTCTCAGTAAGAATAAACTTCAAACCTGATTCCTTATGAATACAATTCTGATAAATCAATACAAGTAACTTCAAGGTTGCAACTTCAAGGTTGTTGTGGTAGTTATATTTGTTGTTTTGTATTATATATTGGTAATTATTTATATAAGTAATGTTATGATGGTAAATATATAATTATTTTTAGGTAATATAAACAATGTATTATTAAATATATTTGGGTATCATGTTATATTGATGATTATTAATTTAAAATTCAATGAAATTAGTTCAGTTAATTAATAATTAAATTAATCTAAGTATTTAAAATTGATTATTATCTATGTAACCAATCTAATTTGGGTGAATTTAATTATGAATTAATAGCAATTAGTAAAACAAAATCCAAATAACATAAAAAAAGGCACCATAATAATAATAACAGACTATCAGTAAGCACAAACATTTCATCAATTGGGACTCTTTGTAAGCCCATTTCTAAAGGTGGCTTAAGCATTAGAAGACTGTATGGGGTCATATGGGACAAGGTGGAAGATGGTCTGATAAAGTCAATAGTAGGGGCAAGGGGGGCAAGAAGCACTAATTTTAAAAGTAGCATACCACATATGGCAAATCTAACCTTCTTCTGGCATTTTCTTATAGAGATAATGGATCTTCTAACTACCTTATACTAGTGGCATTTATGTAAAGGGAGTTATGTAGCATTCATGTAACTATGAATTTGCAATAGCATTTATGTAATATCAAAAGGTTTTCAATAACACATGTAAAAATGTCACTTCAGATTTTTGCAGTATATATATTTTTTGGTGGATGTGGAGCTTTAATCAGAGGTATGATGATTTGGAGGGAAAGCTTATTGCAGAAGAGTGCATTCATTTGTATACCATTGAACCCACTGTCCTTATTAATGCATACTCAAGTACCCACGACAAGCCCTGCATAAGGTGCTCCAATAGCCATAGTATCCAAAAGGTAGCCCAATCATTGTAAAAAGACACTATGCAAAGTAAAATAGGATCCACATTGAAATTCCAATTGATAAACAACCTCCATTTTTTTTCACTAGATCTCCCTTTTCTTAAATATAACAATGGCAACAATAAAAAGCAGTGAACTCTAGGATGGAAAAGGATTGACCTCAAAGGAACTGCCACTATTCAATTTCAAAGATTCCTTAAATCATTTTGAAGGCAATCAATCAATGCCTCCTCAATATAAAGAACTGGATGCTTGCAGATTAAGTTGTCCTTTATGAAAGGAGCGAATTCCTCAACCTGAAACTAAGAATGCTTAAATGAGAAAACAGAGCTATTCAATACTACAACGACATCAATTTGCAGTAAAAGTTCCAAGCAACCAAAATGAAACAAAACTTGCAAGCATGAAAAATCATTCAAACTCAGATATCCAAACTATATGCTTTCAACTTTTCTAGTAAACACTTGTATCAAAGGAAGAACTTAGAGAGCATACACACAAAAGCACAATCAAAGTACTTCCTTTTGAGACCAAAAATTGTCTACTTCTTTCACCTTTTGTTCACATCACAGTAGTTCATGGTCGAAATCAATTCCACATACAACTTCCATCATTATTCCTATCATGGTCCTAAGAGTTACATGTAATGCCCAAATATAACAAGCAAAGTATCTTTCTGCTCAGAAATCCAATAGTTGTAACCAAATTTTGAAGATCCCATCAACTGTTTTGACCGTTAGAACATAGGAAGATTGAACTAATCTCATATTTTTTTATAGATCAAAGACAACGAAACCCTCACAAAAGAGAAAGCTATGATGATTTGCATTGCACTTAACATCAGCAGTCCAAGATTACTCGCAACCCTCCAAGCACCACATCTTCAAGTTACTACATGTCCCAAAATTACTACACGCTCAAGGAAATTTACAAGTGTACGTGAATAATATTATTCTCTGAAACCAAACACAAAGTTGTCAGTACATATCCAAGAAAAAAGCCAAACTTTTTTGCTGATCAAAATCTACAGATAACCAATAGGAGATTGATTAAGGGGATTGGAGGAACATGGGTTTGGCAGAGAGGAGGAGGAGGAGGAAGCTGCTAGTTTGCTTTTGTGTAATGACCCAAGGAGATGAGGTCTAACTGTAGCTAAAGAAGAGGTGTGAAATCGATGAACATGCAATCAATCGACGATGAGAACACACTGGCGTAGTTGAGATTGACGAGGGTGTGGTGGGCTGAGGTCGACAACGAGCGGGGTTGTTGGAATGGAGAGGGCGTAGTGGGCTAAGGTCAGCGAGGAGCGAGCTTGTGAGATTAACGAGGGCGGGGTGAGTTGAGGTTAGCGATGAGGATGAACGAGCAGTGGGCACGGTGGGCTGAGGTCAGTGCAGTGGGCTGAGCTTTTGAGGATGAACAGGTTTGTGACGTCGGCGATGAGGGTGAGGAGAAATAGCTGAGATTGGGGATGAGGATGATTGAGGATGAGGGACGACGCTGGGTGGTTTTAGGGAAGGGAGCAGTAAGTGCGATGCTTGTTTTTTTAGAGGAATGGATGAGGGTTTCCGGGGAAGGGGGCAGCGAGAGGTGTCTCGAGGGTGGAAGGGTTTTGGGGAAAAGTGGGTTACGTTTTCTTGAGGAAGGGGGGAAAATAGCAGTGGGAAAGTCCGGAAGAGGGGAATGGAGATTTGGGACGGAAAGTGAAATTCTTTTATTTTTTATTTTAATCAATTGTAATTATTTTTATCCACCTTACAAATTATTATGATAAAATTTATAAGAACTTATCAATATCATCCCAAAAAATAAATATTTGTATGATAGTAGAAGTTAACATTATATATAATTATCTTGAAAGGATTATTCTCTTATAGTGAAGGGAGGTGAAATTAAAGTACATTCAATAAATATATTTATTAGTGATTTAATGAAGATTTTTAGTGTTATATATGTTTATTGCCATTAAGTTACTTTTGAAATATTAGTGTAATAATATACATTATACATGTAGAGGTAAATATTTTTTGCCACTAACACTAATTGTTCTTTAACAAAAAGATAAATAGTGACACAATTTTATTTTACCTTTAAATCATACGTATAGCGACGTATATATTTGCCACAAAAGATAATTGTCATCTATAAAAATATTACAGTGGCAAATACAGAAATTTACCACTATATCAAAGGAATTAGTGGCAAATGCATTAAATGTCACTATCTAATTTGCCACTAAAGGCTATTTTTTTTGTAGTGCTAAGAGCTTTACATCACATTCCAAACCTATAAGGATTCAATGCTACAGCTGATGGATAAGAATTTCAAGCTCTGTTAATGGCGACTGTGATTCTAAATGAAAGCTTAACAAGCTCAACAACTTACAATCTCACAACAACTAAATTACTTTTTAATACTTCCAAAGTACATTTCAAGCCTTAAAACTAAGCTCTAGAGCTTCTCAAGCTCTAATGGCAACCAATTTTTGACTTACCCAGGTCTAAAGTTGACTTGAGGTTAGGAAGGAATTCAGATCAAACTAGAAGCGTAGTTATACTCAATTCAACCTTCTGAAGCTTTTGGATCAAAAATCTAAAAGAACTTACTACTCCTATAGGGTCTACAAGATCATCACCTCTATGTCTGAGAGGGTGAGTTCAATAAAGTAAATAAATGTTCTAACAACCCTACACTATTCTGATTCATGCTCAAGAGATTGTAGCGAAGCTTTTGGATCTATCGTTTTTCTCTAAAATGGTGAAATCTATGAAATGGCTCTTCACCGGAGCTAGAGAATGCAATAGCAATCAGGGAAATAGTATCAATAAATTTCAACTCCAAGGGTGGGAAAATGATCTATGAAATATATGGGGTCAGTTAGAGGCTATTAAGATTGGTTATGAATTGTTGGGTAGAGTTTTGGCTTTGCCGGAATTAGAGGAGATTGAAGCTACGGTGGAGCTCATCGGAAGTCGACAAATTGATATAATCATTGAAACAACTCAAGAAATAGCTTGAAGACTTCCTTGTGATCTCAAGAAACTCAAGAACACCTCAATTAGATCAGGGAACGCTTGTGGAGGTGATGTAAACACAAATTAGTCAAAAAGTAAGCTTAAGTTAGTTTGATTAGTAGAGTGGATGGTTCTTGAAATAAGTTTGGGCAAAATGGCCCTCAGGTCATGGCGAAGGTGGGAGGAAGGTTAATGGAGTGTGAAGAGTTCGAAGGAGCTCTGCCATAGACAGCAGAGGTCCGGTGGCCTACATATTTGGGCTTATAGTGTATAGTGGTTAATAGTAAAGGAGAAGAGATCAAATGGAGTGGCGGTGAGGCATAGAAGGCGAATGGCAGCTCAATTGAATGGCTCAAGGCTGGCAATCACTGGATTAGGTGATGCCGATGACGAAGAAGAAGATGCAAAACCAAGGTTCTTAACTACCTAAAGCTAAAAATTAAAGAGCCTAATGTACGATAAAGAAGGAGGTGAAGAAGTTGGAGACCTTACCTAGATGAAAGGGTGAGAGTGGCTCCACCGTTGACTCGCTGGAGCTAAGAACGAAATAATTAAGGTGAGGAGAGAGCTCCGACCGATCAAATATGGAACTGAGAGAGTTGAACACAGTTGCAATGCGAGAGTGGAGGAAGAGGTGGTGAGAAAGGCAACATGCTTCGGTGAAGTGAGCTCAAGAAGAGGTTGGGAGGATGCTGGAGGTTAGGGAAGAATACCTATGATCAAGCACGGTGGGAGAAGAAGGTAGGGGCTTGATGCTCGAAATCCAAGGTATGGAGGTCTATTTATAGGTGCCAATGATGGGGGAAGGGGATGAACGTGGCCAAAAAAATGCTTAGGTTTGGTGAAACAAGTTGTCGTCTTCTCTAACGATGGTAATGAGGTACACGTTGGAGAAGCTGTTAGCAATTAATCCAAACCGTTGGATGGAGAGAGTTTATTGAAAAGAAGCTTGGCAGCGAAGGAAAAGGCGGTTGGCCATTCGATGTACCGTCATCGGAGAAGATGATGAACGGACGGTCAAAGGTCATCGACTTTGAGGAAGGAGTTGTGAACATAGGAATCGAAATGTAATTCAAAAGGACTTAAATGAAATGCACATAGGGACTAAAATGTAAATTTTTAATTTAAAGGTACAATTTAATTTATTTTCCCCTCAACTTTTTATAGAGAGTTGTATGAACATTATAGGACAAAGTTATGGGGTTAAACTACATTTTTGTCACAAAATGTAACATATAAATTAAAGCTTAATCTTAAGGTTTTAATTATTAACTTATACCTTAATTAAATACTAACTTAATTAGTAATATTTTAAATAGATTAATTGATGATTTTAAGTCCTTAATCTTAACTTAAATTAATAAAACATTTTATTGATACTAAAAAAGCCTAATTAATGTGTATTTTTATTCCATACCTATTATTAGCTATTTATATAATTAACCCTATTTATATGATATTAAGTACAAATGAATTAGGTAAACTTACTATTTTTAGTGAATTATGAGTTATGATGAGTACCTCATCACTTGGGCCAGGATCTGCACCCATTGTTCTTCGTAGTTGAGGTTGCGCTCAAGTCGGGGATCATCGTGCCAAACCACATGTCCATCTACTACATACCTCCCTAGCATAGACACACAAAACATCTCATGCACAGCTGACAAGTGCGAAGGCAACATCAAATGATACTCTATCAAGCCAGCCGACTCCACAATCTCAAATGGGCCCTCATAATGATGTCTCAACTTCTTCCAATCTCAAAGCAATGAATGCCTTCAATTGGAAGTACGCGAAGGAGTACCTAATCTCTGACTTAGAACTCTTCTGTTTGGATTTGGAGGTCAATAACTTCCTTTCAATGGAAGCAACCTTCACTAGCATCTGTTGAATTAGCTATGGGCCTTGAACAAATTTCTCTCACTTTGGCCCAGCTAACAGATGAAGAACACTTTTGCCCATACAAGGCCTCAAAATGCATCATGCGTATGATATCATGGTAACTGTTGTGTAGGAGAATTCGACTAATAGTAGAAGGTCATCCCATTATCACTGCAATTCCAGCACACAAAATCATAACCAATCTCCCAAGGTTTGGTAGCCCTCTTTGACTGTACATCGATTTAGGGGTGATAAGCTGAGCGAAATCTCAGCTTGGGGCTTAAGGCTTCTTGCAAACTGATCCGAAAGTGTAACACATACCTCAGATCCCTACCTGAAGCAACATCCTTAGGAATCTCGTAAAGCGAGACCATTACCCTGTCATCAATCTCGATAAGCCGATTTGTCTGACACATCATGCTATGCCGCATTTCACGCCTTTCCACCATAAGTCCTTCCAAAAGTCCTTAGACACGCGAGTACTACCTGAATGCACCGTCATCCTAGAGTTGGGCATCTCGCACATTGGTCGTCTCTTCAAAATCTCATTTCTAGGCACACAAAGTTGTTCCAAAAATAGAATACTCCACTATGTAAGGAGAAATCCGATGACTATCCTATCATGATTCTATCTCATATCCGAATCAATCTCAAATTAGTAAATCACATCCCTTGATTTCCATGATTAGCTCTGGTTGTAGTCTACATGACATCATAAGAGTGCCCAAGAAATCCTGCCAATGATTGGCTTCCATTCATTGATCTTAATGGGCCAATCCCGCTCCTACACTTGGAGTTGAACCACTGTCACTACTGGATACTAGCCCCAAGCTTCAGTTATGACATAGCCCTTGCCTGGATGGTATTGGATTCTACCATTGTAGTCCTCTAGCACATCCATCCAATGGCGCCACCTCATTTGAAGTTCCTTCCAAGTGAAGATGTACCTAAGGCCTCTGAGGTTAGTGAAAATACAAGAAATTTTCACCATAGGGATGGGGTCCTAACCTTAAGGGTAAACACGGTGGTTAAAATTTCCAAGTCATGTGTCGGGTAATTCCTTTCATGATCAAGTAGTAGTTGAGAAGCATAGCAAATTACCCTACTATTTAGCATCAATACGTATCCGAATCGAAGGTGTGACACATCACAGTACACCACGAATCCATTTTTTCCTGATGGAAGGGCCAAGACCGACACCATTGTTATACCATTCATTAACTCTTGAGATCTCTACTCACGATCTAGGGCCAAAATATGGTTGACTCCCTTTTATGGTCAACTCGCCAACGGGACCGTAATCTTGGAAAAGTCCCAAATCAAACGTTGATAACATCTAGCTAAACCCAAGAGGCTCCGGATATCAATCATTGGCCTACCTTGGCTGGGCCCACTGACACACCTCATTAAACATGTGACCCAAGAAAGTGACCTTTCTAAGATAAGACTCACACCTGTTGAATTTGGTGGAATGTAGGTTATGTCACAATGTATCCGATACGACCCTCAGTGTTCCACGTGTTGTTCCATACTTCGAGGATACCTTAGGACGTCGTTAATAATCACTATGTTGAATCAATCCAGAAAGGATCCAAACGTTTGATTCATAGGTTCATGAATGCAACAGGGGCATTAGTTAGCCCAATGGTATAACTAGATCTCGTAATGCCCACACCAGGTTTGAAATACAAACTTCGGAACACCTTCCTCTTCATCTACAGTTGACAATACCCAGATCTTAGATCAAGCCTCATGAACATTACAGATGCTAGCAGTTGATCAAAAAGATCATCAATCTAGAGTACAGAGTACTCATTCTATATCTTGATCTTGTGCAACAACTCCTGTAGTTGGACCCTCTACTGCATGAACTCTTCTAGAACCATCTACATAGGGCCTTGGAAATCGAACCAACTCCAGGCACTAGTTGCATCTCAAATTCAACCTTTCAATGTGAAGGAATTCCTGGTAATTCCTCAGGAAAGCCGTTCAAAAATTCCCTAACTATAGGCACATTTGGATTCCTATCTTAACCCTTTAACCAAAAGCCCACAAGTTCCAATCACTAAGATTCACCTTGGCACCATCTCATTAGCCATGGATTTCAAACTAGAACTATCTTGGAGATGGGAGAACCACTTTCTTCACAAAATAGTCCAAAATGGTGTGATGTCCATCCAACCAATTCATTTCTAGGATCATGCCAACATCCTTCAAGTCAATTACTGACGTCGGAAAAAACGTAAGTGTAATTCATGCGTTGTAGCGTGCATTATGACATCAATTTTAAAAGAATAATCGAACATGAGTCCAAGTTTCGAACATGAGGAGGCATGAAATCGGATCAATTAGTCGCTTAGTTGTCACAAAATATTTCGTTTGGTTTGCTTGCAAAAAGAGAATGAGAGAGAAAGAGGATATGGTTAGAAATCCATAGGAGAATATGATTGCTAACTAGCTATGCATGAAAAGAAGGCAGAATAATATCGTTAATTAAAACATGGAATATTGGAACCTTGATTGGAACAAGACAACAATTGTGATAACGAATTCTATTATATTGAATAAGCATAAGTGTCTTGCAAATTCTAACAATAAAGATAGAGGAATGCTTAAATAGTCACAAACATTAAGCTAAGGACCTCATCCTTTCAAAAAAAACATTAAGCTAAGGAAGAACAAATGCGAAAAAATGGAGAGGCGAGGCAACTACGACGATGGAGGGGCTCCCATCAACCGCTCGACAACTTCGAGACCTTGCTTAAAGCTCTATGGAGGTAGGGGACCTGCTAAGTAGAAGCTAGGAAGAGATGCCTTGCAATGGAGGTCCATAGGGCTATTTATAATGGAGGAGAGATGACCAAAATAAGTAGTGCACCATTAGTGACAGCTAGGACGTAGCTGCAAGCGTCGCTGTAGGCAGCTCACATGCTCGCTACCGCCACGCGTGCACAGCTGGTATCGCACACAATCCATGTGTGCATGCTTGCTGCAGTTGGATCAGAAATCAACAGTCGAGATCGCGTGCACCTGTGCACTTAAGATCGTGCCCCACCCGCGTGTGTGATGCGAAGTCGCATCGTGCGTTGTTGGTTGTGCGCATTCGACATGCAAGATCGTGCCACGTCACCACTATCGCATCCACAACTAAATTTCCCCCACTGCTCGAGCACACCGAATTTGGCCCTCGTAAAGGCTTGATCGCTGGTCCTCCGAGCGTGGGGTTGAGGCATGAACCACTGTGACATGGGCACGAAGATGTCACATTTTTTATTTTCATCACGTGCTCTCTCCACCGTCCGATGGAGATCGATGGTCGTTTATGAAGAGCGACGTGGCACAACGCAAACCATCTGATGAGGATCGAACGGCGGCAATTGCTCGATGGAGAGCTGAGTTGTGGAAGATGGCGTGTGATGGAGAGAGGAGCAGGTGCCACGTGGCTGATTTTGGTTGGCTCAATGAGGGAGCTATGAAGGTCGGATTGAAGTGATTTTAAGTTCGTTGGACTCCGTTCATGCATTCGGATCCATTCGTATGGTCCAATTGTTCATCTGAGACCTATTTCAATACATACTTGTACACATGGTCATTAAACATTGATTATAAGCAATATTAACACAATATGCATGCAATACTCCCAAGCCCACTATAGTATGACATTAATGCACATGTGGCCTCGAAATTGACTCTAATTGATATAATTAACATTAATAATTGTAGAGTCATCATAACCCCATACCCACCCCTTGCTAGTTACTAGCAAGGTTAACCTAAGTGCTATCTACAACTAGAATTAAGAATTGATCGCTCAGGCATAAGATACTTGTCAACAGAAGGAAATTTTAACTAAGAACCTAACCCATAGACTCGATAGCGCCCGTGTGTCTACCAAAACGCAAACCGCCCAAATCGTCACCTTATTCTACATAATTTTTTTTTTCTTTTTCATCTTTTTTACGATTTTTAGATTTTAGAGTTGAGAGTTTTGAGGTAACTTTTTACGGCTACTCAACCTACCCAAAACTTGAAAAAGGACTTTAAGTGCTAAGCATCCTATTGTTAAAATTGTGATAGACTCACTCAACGACAATTAAAATGGACTGTAGGTTTCTACGCCCCTAGGTGACCCAAAAACAAAAATGTTGCCTAAAGGTGTATCTATCTGATCGGTATCTTTCTCCATACTTTTATTTTTATGGGGTCAATACAAGGGCAAACCCAGTATATATCTCCTTGGATTTTTCTCCTTCCCTACTTCTTCCTTAAGTGTTTTGATATTTTTTTGTGTTTTATGAGCTGGGATTTGGACAAACGGCCAATGGGTTGTTACCCACGACAACTTGCCAGCCATACTCGTGCGATGAAGTGTCACTTATTTCTTTTTTATTTTTCTCCTTTTTCCATTTTCTTTTTTTTTCATCATCATTTTTTTCTTTTCTTTTCTTTAAGTAGGTGAATTCCCTGATCTAAGATTTACCTAAAGGCAATGGTAAAGAGAATGGTCCAGTAGCTGAGCTCTGGACAACCAGCCAATGGGCTATTACTCACGACAACTTGTCATCCATACCACCCTAGAAGGTTTATTAGCTACCTAATTTTCGTTAGAACCGCCGAGGACTGAGTCAGTGCAAAATGTGTGTAGATGCTTAGACTAAAAGTCCCCCCAAATCAAAGGGCGGGTCGATAAGTCATATACTTATCACGCCACTTTATTAACCAAGTTAATATAAATTAGGTGGCAAGGACTCGAGAACAAGTCCACATTTTAGTAGACATCAGGGTTGATTAAGCCCGAAGACCTGAAGAGTCAAAGCGTTCAGGTCCTTAATGTATCATTTCCTAAAGTTGACAAGCCCCTAATGCCTAAGTTTTCTTTTCCCAATTTCTTTTATTATTATTATTTTTTTGATAAGATAATTCAAGCTGAATTCAGAATGTACAAATTACCACCCCCCATACCTAAGTTCGACAATGTCTTCATTGGAAGATAAATATATGCAAGGGGAGTAAGGAAAGAAATCACCTGAGTTTCAGTTGTGTATCTGATCAACCTGAATCCTCTGGGTTGCCTCCTAGGAAGCGTTGAGTTCATTACCTCTAGCTGGGCAAAGCTTCAGTTTAACCCTCAATGAGGGTTACAACTTCTTTCGGGGGAACCTGGGCAAGAAAATGTTTTAATCTTTGGCCATTCACTGTAAGGGTTTGCCCAATCTTAGGATCAGCAATTTCTACTGCCCCATTGGGAAAAGGTCTGACCACCAGGTATGATCCCGTCTACTTAGATCGTAACTTCCAGGGGAAGAGTTTGAGTCTTGCGTCAAATAGCCAGACTTGTTAATTTGGCTCGAAGGTTTTTCTATTAATGTATTTGTCATGGACAACTTTCATTTTCTCCTTACACAGTCTACTATTCTCATAAGCATCCCGATGAATCTCTTTGAGCTCGGATAGTTGGAGCTTCCTTTGAGTTCCAGCCATATGGGAATCCATATTACACTGCTTAGTGGCCCAGTATGCCCGGTGCTCCAACTTGACCGGAAGGTGGCAAGCTTCGCCAAAGACCAATCGATATGGTGACATGCCTATCGGGGTCTCATAAGCAGTCCTGTATGCCCAAAGGGCATCATCCAATTGTATGGACGAATCCTTCTGGTCAGATCTCACAGTCTTTTACAGAATATTCTTAATCTGCCTATTTGAGACCTCAGTTTGCCCATTCCTTTGCAGGTGATACGGGGTGGTAATGCGGTGAGTGATCCCGTATTTCTTAGTAAAGCACAAAACTAGGCGTTGATGAAGTGACTCCCACCATCGCTAATCATGACCTTAGGTATCCCAAACCGAGAAAAGATATTCATCTTAACAAAGTTCATGATGGCCTTATGATCACATTTCCAAGTAGGTACAGCTTCAATCCACTTCAAGACATAGTCCACTAAGACTAGTATATATTCGAAGCCGTTTGATGATGGGAAGGGACCCATGAAATCAATGCCCCAGACATTGAATATTTCGATGATAAGAGTGGGTTGTAAAGGCATCATATCTTTCTTGGTCGTGGTCCCCAAGGTCTGGCATCTAGTTCAGGTTTTTGCAAAATTATGTGCGTCCTTGAATAGTGATGGCCAGTAAAAATTGGACTGCAAAACTTTTGTAGCCATATGCTTCCCAGAGAAGTGGCCACCACAGGCTTGGTTATAACAGAAGGATAGCACACTTTGAACCTCCTCTTCAGAGATACGTCTCCTAATGATTTGATCAGCACAAAGTCTAAGCAGCATGGGATCATCCTAGAAATAATGTTTGGCCTCAGCCAAGAACTTGTCCTGCTGTTGTCTAGAGCAGCTATGCGGAATCTGCCCTACCACTAAATAATTAACTAAGTCTGCATATAAGGGGAGACTCTTTCCATGCACAGTTAGAATTTGCTCATTAGGAAATGTGTCAGTTAAGGGTAGTGAAAGTCCAATATGCTCCGCGTGAAGTCTGGATAGGTGGTCGGCTACAACATTCTTGGATCTGGCCTTGTCACGTAATTCCAGGTCAAATTCCTACAGGAGCGGGATCCATCTAATCAGCCTAGGTTTAGCATTCTTTTTGGCTAACAAGTGTTGGATAGTCGAGTGGTCAATGTAAATGATGACGTGGGATCCTAGAAGATATGATTTAAACTTTTATAATCCAAAAACTATAGCGAGTAGCTCCTTTTCTATGATGGTGTAATTATGTTGAGCCGCATCTAATGTTTTGCTCACATAGTAGATCATCTTGGGTTTCTTCTCTTGTCTTTGTCCTAGGACTGCTCCAATAGCAAAATCTGATGCATCACACATTATTTCAAAGTCCTGGGACCAGTCTGAGGGTTGTAAAATAGGTGTAGTTAAGACTGTATCCCTTAGAGTTGTGTAGGCTTTGATGTAATCAGGTGTCATGTCAAAATGCACATCGTTGGCTAGAAGGTCAGTCAAGGGCTTGGATATCTTGGAGAAGTCTTTTATGAACCTTCTATAGAAGCCAACGTGTCCTAGGAAAGACCTGATTTGTTTGAGCAAGTTAGGAGGTGGAAGTTTGGAAATTAAATCAACTTTAACTCGGTCAACTTCTATGCGTCTATGAGAGACAATGTGACCGAGGACAACCCCTTCTTGAACCATAAAATGCTCTTTTCCCAGCTTAAAACTAGGTTGACCTCGATACATCGTTTCAGGATTTTCTCTAGGTTACTAAGGCAATGGTCGAATGAGTCTCCAAAAATGGAGAAATCATCCATAAAGACCTCTAAGTATTCACCCACCATCTCTGAAAAGATGGCTAACATGCAATGCTGAAAGGTAGTGGGGGCGTTGCATAACCAGAATGGCATATGAAGGAATGCAAATGTGCCATACGGGTAGGTGAACGTGGTCTTCTATTGATCCTCGGGTGCAATAGCAACCTGGTTATATCCTAAATATCCATTTAGGAAGCAAAAATATTTTCGCCCTGCCAATTGTTCGAGAATCTGGTCAATGAATGGTAGGGGGAAATGATCCTTCTTAGTAGCATCATTAAGCTTCCTATAGTCAATACACAACCGCCATGCGGTGGTGGTGCAGGTGGGGATGGATTCGCCTTGGTCATTTGTGACCACGGTGAGCCCGACCTTCTTTGGTACCACTTGAGTAGGGCTCACTCAAGGGTTGTTGGAAATCAGATAGATAATTTCCACATTGAGCCACTTAATTATCTCCTTTTTAATAACCTATCGCATGTTCAGGTTTAATCGCCTTTGCATCTGGTGAGAAGGTCAAGCCCCATCTTCCAAATAGATCTTGTGAGTACAATAAGGGCTAATTCCCCTTAAGTTCGAAAGTGTCCACCCAATTGCTGCTCGATGTTCAGAAAGAGTTGTAGTCAACCTAAGTTCTTGGTCCTTGGTCAGGTGTGCATTGATAATCACAGGGAAAGTATGATCAGGTCTTAGGAAGACATACTTGAGCTTATTAGGCAGAGGTTTCAGTTCAGGTGCAGGTGGTACAATGTTTAATGGGTAAGGGAAGGGAGGGAGTTGAGTGACATCAATCTCCTCAAATGGAGGTTGTCGATGATAATTAGTTCTGCAAAGTTCTACAACCTCCAGATATTGGGATGGGTCAGGGTAGTGGTCTAAAGCTGGTTGAGTCAAATGGTCCTCTAAAGAGCATTTTGTCAAGCATTCTTCAACCAGGGTTTCCATGGGATCGCATTCCTCGACCCAACCACAATCGAAAGACTTAGTTTCCTTGAAGATATCCAGTTGCATCTTCTTATCTTCAAAGGCAATTTCCATACTTCTCATGTCGCAATCAATGCTAGCCTTGGTCATAGCCAAAAAGGGTTTTCCTAGGATGATATGCATGTTTTGTAATTTTTTAGGGACTTCCATGTCAAGGACTAAAAAGTCAACCAGGAAGTAGAAGTTCTTAACCCGAACAATTATATCCTCGACTACCCCTTTCGGGGTTTTCACAGATCAATCGGCCAGTTGGATAGTCACGAGTGTATTTTTTAATTCTCCAAATCCAAACTAGTGATAAAGGGTAGTTAGAATCAAGCTTATTAAAGCACCTAAATCTAGGAGTGCTCTGTCAAAAGTCAAATCACCAATATTACATGAGATCAAAGGTGCTCCAGGGTCAGTCCTTTTAGGAGGTAGGCTACTTAGTATCACCGAACTAGCCTACTCAGATAGCACTACCTTCCTATGTGCTTGGGTTCGTGGCTTATGCTTGGGTGTGCAAACATCCTTTAGAAACTTCGCATAAGCTGGGATATGTTTGATTGCTTCAAGAAGGGGTATATTGATTTGTACTTATTTGAATATTTCTAACAACTCCTCATTCTCAGCCACATTTCTCTTCTTGACCTTATCCAAGGCTTCAGGGTATGGGATTTGGGTTTGAACTAGGTTAGGTTCCTAATCCTTGGGTTCCTCCTGCTCATCCATAGAATCAATTATCTCGGTCAGTGTGGTCATGGAAGGGGTCAGCCATTTGGGGTCCAGGGTTTGAGTGTCGCTTCTCAAGGTAACCACATTGGCTGAGGCATTGGAACCAGGGTTAGGTCCTTGAGAAGAAGAAGTAGCAAACTTACGGGGTGTCTATGGGGCTTGTAAAATCATATGGGCTTGCCCCTGATTTTGTTGGAACCCTTTGAGGATTGTGGCCTCTATTCATTATATTCCTTGGGTTCGATTGTGGCTGGGATGGAAGGGACCCCTGTTGTTTGTTATCCAATAGGTGGCTCAATTGTCCCTTCACTAAAGCCATCTTCTTCTGATGTTTCTGATTCATATCAGCCATCATCTTGATCAAAGTGTCCATTTGATTTTGTTGTGTAGGAGCCACCCCATTCTGGTTATAGGGTGGTCTAGAAAGTGGACCTTGCTGATAGGAGGGATGGTTTGGTCTGGATTGGTTATGGAATTGGTTTGACTTTTGGTTCGACCAGGAAAAATTAGGGTGGTTGCGCCATCCAAGGTTGTAGTGTTGAAGAAAGGATCAAGCTTAGAGTATCCCTGGATGGCATGGGCATCTTTAAAAGTAGAAGGTGCCGAAGGGGAGGGGAAAGAATAATCAGGGTTTGAGGGAGCAAAGGTCCCTCCATAGAACATGGTCAGGGGTTGTTCCAGGTATACTTGGTTCATAGACTAAACCAAGTCAACATTGTGTGCTCCCTTCACGAGGGAGAAGGTCTACAATGGGGTTCGAGATTAGTTCAAGAGCTCATCAATTTTCTTGTCCACCAACTCAACCAGATCCAATTTCTTTGTTATAATGTCCATGTCAACCATCCCCAAATTAGTTTGCACCTCATAAATCCCACCACGGGTTTTACTTGACCTGTTAAATTGGAACACGGAGGCGTTATTAAGCAAGTTCTCACCCATTGACTCAAAGAGCTCGAATGCACTTTCCTCATCTTTGTTCAAAAAATTGCCTCTACATGAGGCATCAATGAAATTCCTAAGATTGTTGTCTAGACCATGGTAGAAAATATGGGCCAATTGCCACCTCGAAACCTCATGGTGTGGGCATTTCGTCAATAACTCATTAAATCATTCCCACACCTCATGGAATTGCTCTCCACTTTGTAGGGTAAATGTAGTGGTGGCTCTTCTAAAGGCATTAGTCTTTTCTATGGGGAGAAACTTCTTAAGGAATGCATGCCTCAATTCTTCCCAAGTGGAGATGGGTCTCCCTAATGTTCTAAGCCAATGAGAAGCTTTGTCTCTTAAGGAGAATGGGAACATCTTAATTAAAACAATGTCCAAATGGATGTTCCTAGTTTCATGATCCAAGCAATCCGATCTAGGTCCTCTAGGTGTTGGAAAGGATCTTCATTTGAGCTCCCATGGAAATGGCTTTAAATCAAGCTAAGAACATTAGGTTTTAGCTCAAAATCATCTCCACTTTCGGGGACTCTAAGATATGGTTCTACACGGATAGCAGACGGATCGTAGAAATCACGGAGAGGCCTTGGTTGGCTCTTAGGGGGTTGTGGTGGGTTAGGTGGGGATTGCCCTTGAGGGTTCTGCAGTCAGTGTATGGCTTGCATGATGGTTTGGATTTGTTGTTGTTGGAGTTGGTGGTTGGCGATGATTTGAGCTTGGATAATGGCCACAGCATTAGGTTGAGGTTGGTCCTCAATCTCCTCAACTCTTGGGTCAGCCATTTCCTCAGTCCTATTCCTTGAAGAATCAATTCTCCTCCTAATCTCTCTCTCTAAAATGACTAATTTAGGATGAAGTGATTGTCTTCCGTGCATACTGATTAGCCCATATTTGTGGGCTATTTAAGTAATTAAGTGCCTAGACATTAGGTTAATTCTAACATTTATTTAGCATAAATTAGGATGTAAATAGATTAATTCATATTTCTAATTTAATTACATAATTCATGCATCTTATTCATATTTAAATGCATTTAGAATTAACTTAGAATTGCATTAGTTAACTAATTAGGTACATTACATGCATTAATTTAGGTTAACATAAAAGTTGAGGGTTTGTATATAAATAATCATAATATTTTATCATTATTTTTTATTTTTCTTCTACGTGCAACGGCTGCATTTCTTCCTCCAATTGTCGTAGTGAAGAACCCAATCAAGGGGGAGCGGATGTGTTGGATCTGGTCAGGCAGCTGATTTCAAAAGAGAGGAGGAGCCAGCCGAGCTCAGTAGGCCTCCATTCCCGACCACCACTGTGCAAAGAGTTCATCTCTCGTCCATTCCACACCGCCGACCTCAACTGTGGTGACGAGTCTCCACCACCGTGGGCGTGTGGTGTGACAAGCCACACCGCCATCCGGAGCTCGTCCGCATTACCGTGAGCACCTCAGCGTGCACCTCCCTCGCCATCGTCACCAACAACCACCACCGCAGCCACTGCAATTTCACTCCTCAGCCAGTTAAGACGTCCGGGAAGTTTCCCGGACGTCTGAAGCTTCACCTCCCCACTCCAGTAGCAACCACACTCGCCCACTTCACCGCCAATCGCCTGCCCTCGTCCGCTCACCTGAAGCGCCAGCCCTCACCCGCTCACTCCATGCCCGCATCACACCTCCAGCGCCAACCGCCACTACTTGCAGTGCCACACCAGTGCGTCCGTGCACTCACCTGCAGCGCCAAGCCCACGCCCGCCAGCAGCCAGCAGCAGCGTCAAGCCCACGCGTCCGCTTCAGCCCACCCTCACCTTCCGCCTGCAGCGCCTTCCTCCAATAGCAGCACACCCCGCTTCCGCCTGCAGCGCCTCGAGCAGAAGGTGCTGAATCAGTGTGCGCAACAACAGGCCGTGCGCACCGCCCGCAAGCAGCCTTCATGCGCGCACGCACATCACCTCCAGTAGCTGCAGCCATCATTGGTAGCCACCTTCGCCGAAGCTCCGTCCGGCCGGCTTCGACCACCACATGACTCGCCGCCACCACTGCTGCGAAGCCCTCGGTCCAAAGAACTTCCTCCGAGCTTCCCGCCTCCGGCCGTCCACTCCTCTTCACGCACGGCCAAGGGGAATAAATCCCCTGTTTTGCTACAGTATTCATGCCATTAATAATTACATTTTCTGCCATTGTCATCTTTTAATGATATTTTATTGAATCTGCATTGCCACAAATATCCTCTAGTTATTAAGAATTGCTAGTTCAGCATGATTTCTTGATTCAACCTTAATCTGAAGGTAATTTTGGCTTGATTCTTGTCTAAACTAACTACGAACAAATGTTTTTAGCCGGTGCGAATTTAAATATGTCATTGCCTCCCTGTGGATACGACCCGCTCTTCTACGAGTGGTTATTTCTTTTTAAATATTAATTAGTCGATTTTTCCACCACAGAAAACTACAAACGACTTTAAAGTGAACAATCGACTCGTCACATACATTAGAGAAGAACAGGGAGGGATGTGAAGGAAAACAGATGCGAGAATAGTGTGTGCACAACCAAGCAAACAAATCTAGGCCCCATAGTGTAGCCCTAAGTAACCTATGCTTCATAAATACACTCCGACCACACGGCGAATTCGGTGTTGTCCTTACTCCCGAAGGTGGTAAAGTTGGGTAGACGAAGTAGGGGGAGCATGTCCTGAGGGCCGCTAATTATGCCAAACCCCTACTTGCTTAACTCGTTTAACAATCATGCCTCCCAAGTTAGTACCTTTTGAGGCAAGCAGGCGTCACTAATTCATAATGCGTTTAGGAGAATATCCTGAAACAGACTTAATGAATCCTAGGACCAACATCTACTTAATTTTATTGAGGGCTAGGTTAGTGCTTGTGCTCAAGGTATATGATGAGGTGTTGTTGGGGGTTGTGCCTGCTGATTAATCCAATTGAGCTTGTGTGTACACTCAACAAAACATGATTTTCAAGTAAGGCTTTTTTAGATGTGGTGGCTTTTAATGATTCGTCCTTACTTTATTGTTGTTTTAGGGTTGAAATTTCTTAATGTTTCCAGATAATGTTTAAGTGGGCACACAAGGTTTTGCACAAAACAAGTGATGATCAATTTCCTTTAAGATCAATGTGGCCCTAGAAATAAGCAATCCTAATGTATTCACTCCTAAAGTTCATGCAGTTCTAGTTGGTAAATTAATTTTAATTAGAGTGGTGCAGCCAAATACAAAGCATGGGTGGCTTCACAAACACCACTCAAAAGGAAAAGAATACTCCAAAAAGATTTTTTTCTTTTAGAATGTTAGAGTGTATTTTTGTTGTTTGCGTGATGGATTTAAGATGTGGATCAAGTAATCATTCACCACGCCAATTTTTTTGAATTTTTTTTTAGATATTTTAAGCAAGCAAGCAATCAAACTATCCTAAGGTTCATGCACGATCATAAATGCAATTTTTTTTTCGAAAATAAAGATGAAGTGACACTAGGGTGGAGTGATACTCACAAGAGTCTTCATCGCACTTTACTCCCAATCTACCATCTTGGATTGCACTCCTATCCCCTAGGCACCGAGTTCCTGCAACCAATGAATAGAGAGAAAGAAAAGTGAGTCAGAAAATTTGAGTATCGATGCAAGGATAAAAGCGACTAAAAGATCCGTGACCTCCCCTGCAACGGCACCAAAAACTAACGTCTGAAAATGCATAAGTGTAATTCGTGTGTTGTAGCATGCATTACGGCATCAATTTTAAAAGAAGAATTGAACGTAAGTCCAAGTGTCGAACACGAGGAGGCGTGAAATCGGATCAATTAGTCGCTTAGTTGTCACAAAATATTTTGTTTGGTTTTCTTGCAAAAAGAGAATGAGAGAGAAAGAGGATAGGGTTAGAAATCCATAGGAGAATATAACTGCTAACTAGCTATGCATGAAAAGAAGGCAGAATAATATTGTTAATTAAAACATGGAATATTGGAACCTTGATTGGAACAACAAGACAACAATTGTGATAACGAATTCTATTATATTGAATAAGCATAAGTGTCTTGCAAATTCTAACAATAAAGATAGAGGAATGCTTAAATAGTCATAAACATTAAGCTAAGGAAGAACAAATGCGGCAAAATGGGGAGGCGAGGCAGCCATGGTGGTGGAAGGGTTTCCATTAGCAGCTCGACAGCTTCGGGACCTTGCTTGAAGCTCTATGGAGTATGGGATGTGCTAAGTAGAAGCTAGGAAGAGATGCCTTGCAATGGTGGTCCATAGGGCTATTTATAATGGAGGAGGGATGGCCAAAATAACTAGTACACCATTGGTGATAGCTAGGACGTCGCTGCAAGTGTCTCCGTAGGCAACTCACATGCTCACTGGCGCGATGCGTGCACAGCTGGATCGCACACAATCTGTGTGCACGCACTCGCTGACGTTGGATTAGCAATCAACGGTAGAGATCGCGTGCACCCACGCACTCAAGATTGCACCCTGCCCGCGTGTACGATGGCGCGTGTGATGCAACGTCGCATCCCGCATTGCCAGTTGCGTGCATCCAGCGTGCGAGATCGAGCCACAATGCCACTATCGTCGTCGTTATCTCTTGCATCCACAGTAGAATTTCCCCCGCCGCTTGAGTGCACCAAATTTAGCCCTCGCGAAAGCTCAATCGTGCATCCTCCGCACATGTGGTTGAGGCACGAACCACTGTGCCATGGGCACGAAGATGTCACATGTTTTATTTTCATCTCGTGCACTCGCCATCGTCCGATGGAGATCAACAGTTGTTGATGAAGAGCGACGTAGCGCGACGCGGATCATCTGATGAGGATCGAACGGTGGCAATCGCATGATGGAGAGCTGAACGGTGGAAGATGGCATGTGATGGAGAGAAGAGCAGGCACCATGTAACCAATTTTGGGCCGTTGATCATCAAATCAATGGCCAAAACTTCTTTGGCTCAATGAGGGAGCTACGAAAGTCGGATCGAAGTGATTTTGAGTCCGTTGGACTCCGTTCGTTGATCTGAATCTATCTGTATGGTCTGATTGCTCATCTGAGACTTGTTTCAATATGCACTTGTACACATGGTTATTAAACATTGATTATAAGCAATCCTAACACAATATGCATGCAATGCTTCCAAACCCACTATAATATGACATTAATGCACGTGTCCTTGAAATTGACTTTAATTGATATAATTAACACTAATAGTTGTAGAGTCATCAATGACTATCAAGTCCACCAATAGCTCATAGCTAGCTACCTAGACAAGATAGTCTTATATCCATTACTTGGACGTAAGCAATTGCCCACTTGGTCCACATCGGCTACTAGGTCAAAATGTCCTCCCCAGCAAATGCTTCTCCTAAGAAGCAAATAAGCTCCATAATCTTCACCCTAAACTCAGCAACTGTCATCCGACCTTGCTGAAGGCAAACAAACTTGTCTCTCTTATGCACTCTCCATTCCAGGGGTAGAACTATCGTTAAAAGGTTTCAGGAACTTGTCTAAGCCATAGGGATGATTATGGATAAATTTCGATACCTTAAGACCTGAATTTTTACAATCTTGGATGCCTATAGGTCAAATCTATTGCACTTTGCATGAATGCTTTAAACTCATAACTAACAAACCCTGAGTGGATAGTGAAGCCTACGAAATCAAGTTTCAAAACTAGAGGTTAAATCTAAAAAGAAACAAAAAGATTCAGCCAATCTGAGTCTAGATGTCTGCCCTTGACGCTGTAGGCCGATTGGAATAAGGGACCTAACTAACCCTCTAAAATTTGGCTAATAGTAAGGGTTTGGTCAATCTATGAAACTGTAGTTGGAGACAAAGCATTCATTCATTTTTTCTAGGGACTAGCAAATTTTAAGAATGGGGATATGATTGCGTAGGAACCATAGGACTTAAATCACCTAAATAGTGTTAAAAACCTAGTTATTGTATACATATTGCATTCATATCCAGCATATCATCAATTGCACTATCTTGTATAGTTGTACATAAAATAATGATAGAATACCCTACCATTTGATGTTTTTATTTGTGGTTGCATGTAATAAGATCAGGTGAAGATCCAAATGCAAAAAAAAGCTGAGTAACGAAGCTATGGACATCTACAAATACAGAATAAAGCAAAGTAGTGAAGAGTTGGAGGAATAAGAGTTAGAAGAAGAATAAGAAAAGAAGTGAGGGCACAACACACCTAAAACCACTTCTATATAAGGACACCCAAGGCCACCCTTCTAAAGGCTTCACCACCCTCTCCTCTCCTTCCACTATTGTGCCACCAACACCTTTCCCCCCTACACCATTACTGTCAACCACCACCTCCTCCACAATGATCGCAGGCCACCATCTCCCTCAAGCAAGAGGTCGGCAGTGCCCTCCTCCCTTGGAGCACCACCGCCGCCTCTATCTTCCCCACCAATATGCCTATGCCTACTCTCCCCATCCTCTTTTATTTCATTTATGCATGCACCATCTCTCTCTCTCTCTCTCTCTTTCTCCATAGATTAGGCTTTGGCATGGTCATCTTCCTTATGGCGTGTTCGCAGTCTTCGCAACCAAGGCATAGTCACAACCATCACCCATAAAGCCAATGGCTCCCATAAGCACTCCTAGCGTGGTGGCTTCTTCTAGTTGTGTTATTTAATTTATTTTTATGTTAATCTTGTTTCTAGCATTGTTCTTTTTGTTATCCACATTGATTCTAATATATTGATGGAAATAATTTTTAAATCATATGTGTTGCTTCATTTATGACTTGATTGCATTTTTTTCTTGAGTTTTCACAATCACCACCACCACCACCATCAAATGGCGGCCAACCACCACCTCACACACCACATTAGAAACCCTAGGTTCTAGTTAAGTTCGCTTAGGTTTCCATCATTGCATAATTAGGTTAGTCATAGGATTTCGTTTAGTTAGTCATTTTGAGATTCAAATAGAAAATACAAAAAAAATATAAAAACAAAAAGCAAAACAAAAGTAGATGGCAATACCCTCTCCAAAACATCATGTCCATGGATTTTTAAATGGTATCGAGTACATGCACGTGATTGAAACCATACGTAACAACAAATACATGTTTAAATTCTATATTTTTCTCAATATCAAGTACATTTTATGCGAAACCAATGCGATGGGTGAGGTTTGGGAGTGTGAGTTGATTATCTTACTTTAGGTTGTCATTTTAGGGTTATCATCGATTATTTCAAAAGGTACAAAAAAATCAAAAAATGAAAAATGAAATTACAGAGTGCAAAAAAGACATCACAAACACGTGATTTGAGAAGTGAATCAATCCAAATAAATGTGAATTCCACTTTCACCTTCTTAAGTTTGACTAGGCCTCACCAATTGAAAATAGAAAAGAAATCGAGTTTCATTAAAATATTTTTGCTGGAGTTAGGTGTAGAAACTATACTACGACGAGATTTTATTAGACTTTCCTTTGCATCACTCCAAACACTACCCAAGCCAATACCTCGTGATGGTGAAGATCATGGCTCAGCACCTATCCAGCAAGGTCCAGTCATAGATCATTCAACATTAGAAGTCACAGGGGTGGTAAGTGAAAGAGTGATCTTCGTTTTTGATAAAAACTTTAGCATGAAATGATGTGTCGTTGTATGTGATCGTGTGGTAGAAAATCGCTTTTCAAAATATTTTAATTTTCAGAATCTAACTACAAAAATAGTTAGGTCGTCTCCACAGGGAGGAATTAGCCTATTTAAAGTAGTGCATTTGTGCTTTGTTTATTCGGGAATATCAGTGGGTATGCATATTAGTTATTGCACTTCATTTTCAACATAAGTTTAGCATTTATGTAATTACTTAAAAATATAGGGAGGTTTTATGTAAAATCACCACTACGGCATACGTGAATCGTAATCATAGTACTGACAAATATCATCAATATAAATAAAAATCGAACCCATTCCCTATAATCATTATCCCATACTTGCTTAGTTAAGAGATAAATGCACTATTCGTCATTCAATTAAACTTGAGGGACATTCATGCAATTCTATCTTAGTATAATAAGGAGATAAATAAATGAATAGTATTCTCTACAATGGCATTATTCGTAATTACTAATTGCAACCTTCACCGTAGCAAAACAGGGGATTACTTCCCCTCGTGCTCGCGTGAAGGAGAGGGCACGGCTGAACGCGTGGTGCTCAGAGTAGATCGACCGGGATGCGGGCTTCGCGTTGGTGGTCGTGGCGTCGACGGAGGTGGCCGGCAACGGCCGGTCAAAGCTTTGGATGCTGTCGGTGGTGGCTTGCGCGCAGGTGTGCATGGACGGCGAGAAGGTCTGCCGCGGGCATGGGTGGCCTTGTAAGGGCAAGGCAAAGTCGATGGCATTGTTGGAGCGAAGCTTCGTGGCGCGTGGAGGTGGTTGGTAGCGAAGGAGCGGCGACTTGTTTGGGTTCTTTGGCGGTGATGAAGAAGATGAATAGTGCTTTGTGGGAAAGCTCGCATGCACTCACACGCGATGAGAATGGCCGTGCGTGGCTACTAGAGGCTTGTGCGTGCGAGGAGGATGAAGGTGTTGCTGCTGCCTGGTGGGCGTTGCGCAAGGGGGTGGCTGCGTGTGTGCGATGATCGTGGCATTGAGGAGTGGTGGTGTTGATGGATTCGACTGGAGGAGTGGTAGCAGGAGGTTGAAGAAGAAAGTGGAGAAGATGAAGGTGGTAACGATGGAGGGAGCGACTGATGGTGGTGGTGCTCTTTGTCACCGAGCACCACCTCATCGAGACGAGCGGAGGTCGAGGGCAGCTTCAATCCACGGTGCAAGCTTGAAACACAGGGTGCGCTTGTTCCACGGTGGTGGAGAGGGAGAAGATCCCCGCCAAGGGAGGAAGATAATGAAGACCTTATCCTCAGTGGACGTGGCTTCTTTTTAAACAAAAATCTCCTCCTTTTCCTTCGGCCGCAAGTATCTCCAACTACTCGCGATGCTCGCGAGTGGTTGGAACAGCAGATAAGCACGGCGGTTTCCTCTTCAAACGTCTAATTAAAGCATCAGACATCTTAAAAAAATGTAATGCCGTAAATTTGTGATAGCAGTTCCAAACGTCCAATCCAAGTCCAAGACGTCTTATAGAAGTAAAAATGAGTGCTTGATTCTTGTACCTAGACTACATTCATCAAATAAATTATATTATCATAACATATATTCTTAAATATAAAATTGAAGCATAAAATTAAATGCAGGCCAAGGTGAATTTCCCTATAACTCCTAATTAATTAACAACTAAGAACAAATAATTAAATAGTACTTAGGCTAAATAATAGTCCACAAAAGTGGACTTATCAGTAAGAATTGTTGGGTGACACCAATGCTCCTGCTAGGAGAGTAGTCTCCAGGTGTGTCCACTCAATCGACCATCGAATGAGATCTTAAAAAAATCCCTCACGATACCCTGGCGACTTCCGCACATGTAAGTACCTAACGAGTCTCTAGCTATGATTGCCGAGTACCTTGACATCCGTTGAGTATGCATTTTTATGTGTTAACATGCTTAACTTTGCTAGTTTTGTAGCATAAGTTGCATTAGAATTAGGGCATATTATAAATAATTCATTCATGCATGATAGGAGTTAGGATTGCATTATTGAGCCTAATTATTCATTGTTTACTTATTGAGGCTCTTTGCTTTATAGGTTATATGTGTCTGGTTTGGACAAAGTGCTTCAAGTTGCATGAAGGAGAGGAGAAGAAATCATCTCACCTATCTCCTTGAAACCCTAACCCCACCTTAAAACCTGCCTTATTTATCCCATGCCCTAATCCTAATCTTGATCCCCAAACCTAAACCCTAACGAGCTTTCCTAATCCCGATCCTAGCCCTACACCACATTCCTAATGCATTCTGTAAAACCTAGCCTATACTCCCAATGACACTCTCCTAATCCTATCTCTTAAGTTCCTACACCTTATCCACTTGCCACATAATTTTTCTACACCTTAAAATTGTATCAAATATTCATTGGAATTAATTGATAAAATGTAGCAATCAATCAATTATATTAGGTATCCACTCACCTCCTTAATTTACTACAAATCAAGATCAATGTGAACGCAATTAGAAGGTGATTGAAACCTACATTCTAGGAGCCCTTAATAACCTCCAAGACACCCTACACAATCCCTTAGATGTCCATCCTAATCACTTCCCAAATACTATTCACTTCTAAGAGGTTTTTGTATCCTTCCTCCCATGATTTTAGCCAATCAAGATCCTAATCTTAATCTTAATCCCAAAGTTTGTGACATCTTGATACACCATTAGTATTTTGTCCATAAATTTTTCATTTTAAATACAAATTGAGTGATTCAAGTTGAATTTGAAAGTTGATTTCAAGGGCTACAACTTTTCTTGTATGTGTAATCTGAAATTCAAAATATAAAGTGACTGAAAATTTAAGACAATTCAAGAGAACCCTAAAAGGTTGTTCCAACACTATTTATTAATACCCCTTTCCTCCTTCTCCACCACCATTTAGCCTTCTTCTCTTCCCTTAGGTTTCCTCTTCATCTAACTCCTTAGTACCTTAGTCTCTGATGTGAAAAATACGTGGTTTTGTAAGAATACAAATTAAAGTTGTTGAGATGCGTAGATTTGATCAACTTTTAAATTTATAAACCTAGATAGTGGGAGTATCTAAGTTCGTATGATGAGAGACTCATCATGACTCCTAATTTACCCTAATTAGCTAGTTTCTCTAGTTAATTAATAATAAATAACATTAATACAGGGTTAATTACATAATAAAGATAAAATAGTAAGGGTTGTGAAAATAAGTTAAAGTAACTTAATTAAGGTTTAATTAGTGTTAACTTAAGTTTAATTAGTCAATAGTACTCAATTCAAGAACAAATAGCTATATATAGAGCATTATATAAATAACTTATATCTATAGTCTTTAATTAACTTAATAATGTAAGTACTTTAATAAATATAGCTAAAATGGGAAAAAGATGTAATTTCATGTCATAAATATGTTATTTATTATATTTTTAATTATATATAAAAAGTTGAAAAATAAATAAATTAAAACAAGCCATTAAACTCAATGTTTGCTTTTATGCCCTTAACTTTTATGTCAATCGAGTCCTCTTATTTTGATCACGTCCTTCACTTTTAGCATATAGGTCCTTGTGTATATTTCTTCTCCAACTCCTTCGTCCTTACAGACGGCCCACAACTGCTGGTTACACCTTCTTGATCACTGCTTATCTGGTGATGCATGACCACACACGTTGCTGCCAAAACTTTGCTGACCACCTCCTTCACATCCAACGACTCTGATCCCCTTAATCTCAACAAACTCCGGCGTAGTGAGTCTACCATCGTTGGAGATGAAGATCCTTATTCCGGTGCATTTGGATGTGTTTACGTCCAGATCCCTAACTCCTAATCTTCCTCTCTCCCTATAAATACCCTCCTACCCCCTCAATGATCATGGTTAACTCCCTACCCACTTCCCCCAACTGAGTCAGCAATAGGCTATTCCTCTCCAATTTTGGCCACCTCTCACCCCTCCCTCACCTCTTCTTCCTCTCCAAATGTTGTGACAAGACTTAGGAGCACCATCTCCTCCATCTCAACACTTTCTTTTCTCGCCAGAGTTGCCTCTGACTAATCTCGAACTTCTTCCCATCTCGCCCTACCAACGGTGAGATCCCTCACCCTCTTTGTTTGGTAAGTAGTCTAGAATCTTTAGATGATAGCTTAGATTAGTTTAGAGTAGTTAGCTAGGTAATTAGAGTAGCTTTTAATGGATGTTGCTCATCGTCATCTCTGACTCCAACGAGCCAATTCCAGCTTGCTGAACTTCCATTTACCTACCTAATCATCTGATCACCTTCCTAAACTCTCCACGATCTCATTGCACCTTCTAATTCACCTATCAAGATACTTAACTGCCTAATTCTTATTCACGTTCACCTACAAGCTTCCACTATCTATGGCAGAGCTGCAGATCATTTTTCACCTCCAATTTGGCCCTTCATCACCTTCACAACACCCTAAGGGCCATTCTGACCTACTTAATTACTTCTATTAGTCCACATGTAATAAACGCCCAATTTACCTCATCTCCTGATTTCTGTTGTTTGTGGCAGAGGTCAAAGGTGCTTATATCACCTAATTAGTCCATCAAACACCTTCACCTCATCATAAAGATCAATTCACCTCATCATCAAAACAAGTATGGGATTTTCCGATTTTGCAATTGCAGGTTCCTGAACGAGGTTAAAGGAGGAGGGAGAAGAGTTGATTTGCTTTTCTTTATAGTGGGTTTCTTGGACAGGCGAGGGATCATGAGTGGTTTTCCTGTTCCTCAGAGTAACTGCATTTGCAGTGTGGTTGTTTCTATAAGGAGGACGGGAGGCTTGGTTTTGATTGAAACCCGATGGATGCTGGGGTGCTGGGTAAATGGTTGATTGGGATATCCACCTTGATATTGGTTCTGTTGATTATTTGGGTTGGCATGGGTTGGGATGGCAGGTTGCCAGTAGGTCTATGATCAGGAGTAACATTTACTTGATGTTGTGAATTGGTTATCATGCAGGTTACTTCAGTCATTTGAGTTTGCATTCCCTGCAGAGATTTCATGACCTGGGTGTTGATATCTTCTTGGGATAGTCCAGGTTGACATATGTTTTGCCCATAAGTCCTAAATTGATTTTGCTTAGGAAACATAACCTAATTTGGGGCTTTCCAGGAGGGATTTGGGTTGTTCCTCCAATTTGGATTGTAAGAATTGGAGGAATTTCTAAATTGCTCTTGGAGAGCCGAAATGTTTTCAGTGGTGGGGTCAAAAAGATTTTAATTCATGAAATCAAAAGTCCCAGTTAGATCTTGTGAAAATTCAAATGAAAATTGCTGCTCAGTAGGGGTAGCACCGATATTTGTAGATTTTCTCTTCTGAGAAGGTGAGGGGAGTTAGGGTAAGGAGCTTGTTTTTGGGTGAGCTTTTCTTCCATTTTCTTCTGGTTGATTTGCATCTAATCTAGTCGTTAAGCTATCATATGTAAATCATCCTGTGTGACTGGAACAGATGTGGATTTGGAGTCAATTTCATTAACTCCAAGTCTTGGGTTGTTGCTCCTATTAAAAGTATCCATTGAGGCCATATTAAATGAGTTTTCACTCATTTCTTCAAAAAGAAGGTAGGCACTTTCAGCATCTTTATTAAGGAAATTACCCCTGCATGAAGCATCCATGAATCGTTTCAATTGATTTTCTAATCCATGATAGAAGATCTGCACTAGATGCCATCATGCAATTTCATGGTGGGGGCAACTCCTTAGCAAGTCTTGGTATCTTTCCCAAGACTCATGGACAGGTTCATCAGATTTTTGTTGAAAGGTCGTAATTGATCATCTTAAAGCATTTGTACGACCTATCAGAAAAAATTTCTTAAGAAAATCGCTTTTTAATTGAGGCCAGGTGGTGATAGGATGCCCAACCGTTCTGAACCAATGAGATGCTTTATCTTTCAATGAGAGAAGAAATAGTCTCATAAGCCACACCTCTTCCTACACATTGTGAGAATAGGTGGTTTGAGCAAGGACAGACAGCTCCTCAAGGTGGCAAAAGGAGTCCTCTCTCGGAAGACCATGAAAATGTTTGATTAGGTTCAAAATGGTGGGTTTAATCTCAAAATCCCCTTGGGGTATCACCACTCCTAGTCTCTCTTCATAGTTGAAAGGATCATAGAAATCCTTAAGAGGTACGAGAGGTTCCTCGAGTGGCTGACCTGGTCTTTGGTTGGCTAGGTTCATGATTGTCCTAGCCAACTATTGTTGTTTTTGTTGAAGTTGAACCAATTGGTCAACCATAAGGGAAAAGGGGTTTATATTTTGATTTTGAGAGCCACTTGGCCATTCTTGGTTTTGTGGTAGCTCGAAATATGGGAGGTTAGGGATGGGAAAGTTAGCTTGTGGGTCAGTTGACTGGTTTTGGAAGTTAGGTTTGGGTTGGGAGGTGGAAGCAAATTTTTTGGACCTATTTTCCATGTTTAATTCAGAGGAGTGATGAGATGGAGAAGAAAATAAAGATTTTTTCATGTGTGGGGCAAAATCAAATGGTCCCTCGAGATGTGGGATCTAGGACCTTCGCCCGTGCAAGCACTTGGAAGATAGGGAGGGGTGGAGAAGAGATAGATGAGAGAATGTGCAAAACAAACAACCAAGCCTAATCTGTCTTAAGGTTGACTCCTTAGTGAAACCTAAGACTTAGGAATCCAATAAATACAAAATCAATAAGTGAACCCACTTCCTAAGGATTACTCGGTAGACTAAAGAGGTGGATTGGGCCCAAGCATGTCCTGGGAAAATCACCAGGGGCTTGTGTAAACCCACACCCATCATTTGACTTCCCTCTAAGTCTGTCACCAAGTTTTCTAAAGGAATTAGGAATGCTTAGTGATTCTTAAATATCTGCTATCAAGCCTAGTTTTGGTGAAGTCCTTAAGTGGTCAAATGACTACTTGTTTTAATTTAGGCTTGAGTATCTGATTGTGCACGGGAATGTGGAGGGCGTTGATTGGGGTAATGCCCTGTTATTTCAATTCTTTTTGGTGTATGCAAATTGGATGGAGTGGGTCCAATGCCAAATCAAGAGGTTTGTCACACAAAATTTGTTATTTTTCTACTTTTAGGGTTTGATTTTGTTTAATGTGTTTTAGGGTTTTCTTTTTATGATTTCAAACAAGTTTGAGTTCTACAATCAAAGAGAAATCAAGTTGTATTTGTCCATTTAGATTTCCTTTATAATATGGGACTATAAAATGAAAAGAAATTCTAATTGGTTTGAGTCCTTAAGTAGAAATGTTACTATTAGTGAATCTCTTTAGGCTTTTCTTGTTACGTAGTGGTCCAAACAGAGAAAACAATGCCATTACTAGAAGGCAAATCAAACAAAGATTCCAAAAAATATTCTTTTTATGATTTTAGGAAATTGTTGGATATTTTTTTAAGATTTTCTTTATGTTGGTGTCAAAGTCCAGAAATGATACCTATGGGTATTTTGGACTTTTCAGTAACACCACCGGCCACTAAAAATTTTTGTGATTTTATATTTTCTGTAGAATTTCACAAGGATTCCAAAAGCCTAAATTTCACAGAAATTGAACAAGTAGAAAAATTCCTTAAAGTCCCAAATAGTAACAAAATAATGAAATCAGAGGAGATGACCCCCCTATGGTCTGCAAATTTTTAAAAATTCTATGCAACCCCAAATGCTCTGAAATTTGGACAGATATTCCTAACTTAATTTTGAATCCTTGGGTGAAATTTTAAGATTTTAGGAGGCCTTTGGTGTCAGGAATTGATTTTTGAAATCCTGACAGAAGTCTAGACCTGAAAATCAGAATGCCAACACCTTTGAGTAGAGTGGTGTTAATTAATCAAACAAACAAACAATGGCTCTTAAAAGTCTACACTCTACCTAATTGTTATGTTCTTGATCTTGAAAGCCTGATTTAATGTTTTTTTGATAGTTTTTACAAAAAAGAAAATGTGATAAGGATGGCACTAACCTTGAATCCGTGGGGAGAAAAGGAACTTCAAGTTTTCGCTTCCAAAATTCTCACCTTCTTCCTGTAGTGCCAGCACACATGAAAAGAAACAAAGAGAAGGGGATGAGATTTGCATATCAAGCAAGAGAGACAAGTAAATGCAAAGCCGTGCCTCTCTGGTAACAGTGCCAAAAAGTGATGGGGAAAATGCACGATTTAAAATTAGGGCTTTTATCGTTGTAACGCACAATTCCTCTCGCTTTTAAAATTTATAAAAATCGAGTACTTAGAAAGCATTCGGGTCATCCCAAGGGAGGCAGAAATGCAATTTTTAGTAGTCTCGCTTGAAATCGGATATCCACTTTCTTTTTGTGATTTTTGAATATAATATTTTTTTGGAGTTTTTGAAATAACGAGCAATTGAATGATGAATTGAAAAAGAAAACTACACCGAAAATGCTAAAGCTAAAATCTAAGTGACAAGAAGATCCTCTCTCTAAGCTCACTCTAGATGCGTGAAGACCTAGGGTAATTAGAGAGAGGGTGTGAGTGCACTATGGTAAAAAGCAATAAAGTAAAATGCGACAAAGATTATGGAAAGGCAACTTTGATTATGGAGAAAATTGTTTTACAAAATTACTAGTAGAGGAATGCTTCTACTATAGGCATGAAAACAAAAAAAATGAAAACAAATCCCTCCTGGTGATGTTGGTGAAGAGGAGATCCTTGCTCCAAGCTCAGTTGCTCCTGGGCCTAAAAAGGATTTCTCCAATTCTTTCATGAAGTGCTCCTCCAAAGGTGTGTCCTCCTTGGCAAGCCCTAGATGGGTGTGCCCTAGGTCCTCTAAGAGTGGAAGGATTCCATTCTAAAACTTCCTCCAAGGGTGGGTGTAAACCACCCTCAAGGACTCCTCCTCTAGACATCCTCCTGCTTGCCTATCCTCTGGTTGGTGTGGGCACAAGAGAGAAGGGAAGAGGGGAAGCCACCAAGGGGACAGAGTGTCCCCTTAATCTTCTTCTTCTCCTTCTTCTCTTGGTTGTGGGGTATGGTGGAGTGAAGGTGGGAATATGTGTGAATAATGAAGCCAAAGGTTAACCTAATGGTGGTGGTTATTGGCCTTTTTATGGAAGGGGTTAAGGGGGTAGGTATGGTTAAGGAAAGGATGGCTAAGATGGCTCATGGAGGGTGGTTAAGGGATCCTAGGGCTAGGATTTATGGCACCAAAGTGAAGGGATTCTTTGATGGTTGGCGCCATCTTTGGTAGGAACTAGGGTTAAGGGTTGGTGTGATGTGTTGCAGGGTTAGGATGAAGTTATAGGGTGGAAGTTATGAGATGGAGGGCTAGGGTTTATTGGTTCCAAGGGAGGGGGTGTATGGAGGTTGAGTTAAGGAGACTTGCTGCCAATTTAAGTGGGTTTAGGTTTAAGGGTTGGTGTGGGAAATAGGAAGGGCTGGGATGGCTCTATGTGGTGGTGGTTACAAGATGAAGGACTAGGTTTAGTTGGCGCCACATGGGGGGTGCATAGGTGTTTTAGAGCCAACTTAAGGGGGTGGTTAAGTGGTGGTTATGGGCGGAAGGGTGCTTCAAGTTGGCACCATATGTGGGTGTTCTAGAAGGGACTAGGTTGGTGCCAACTTGAATGGTTGGATGAAGGGTTGTACAATGGATGAAGGGTGGATGTGTAGGGGAGGTTTTGGTGCCCTGTGTAGGTGGTTATAGAAGGGTTAGTTGGCACCACTTTTGGTGGCTTTTGGAGGTTGTAGTGTGAAGGGATGAATGGATGGTGGCGCCAACTATGGGTAGAGGTAGTAGCTTAGGTGGTGGACTTGGAGTAGAGTTAGGGTGAAGTTAGGGTTATGGTGGATGGTAGACAGCCATGGAGTGGAGAGCTTAGCTAGTTGGTGACTAGAGGAGAAGGTAGGAGGAAGCTAGGGTTTGGAGGAGAGGAGCTGAGGAAGAGCTATCTGGATCTGCACTGGAGCTGGTGGCTACTGAAGAGAACTACAAGGTGCTACCTTAGCTATCTTAGCTTGCTAGTTCTTTACTATCTACTAAGACAAGCTAAGGTGAGCTGGCTTCTATTGAAATGAGCTGAGGTGAGCTGGGTCCGGTCTTCCTAGAGATTACCTAGCTAGTTAGGGTAGCTAGCTGTTGGGAATTGTAGAGCGCATTTTTGATAAGAAAAAGCATCATAGTATAATGTGTAATACGATCAACAAAAATATTTATAAAGATAACGAGACTTGGAGTCTCGGTCGTCCATCTCTAGGAGGCATTTATGGAAATGCAGATTTGAAATCTATCTCTTTTGCTCTACTTGCTTAAAATCTCATGCTAGTTTATGGTGATTTACATATTGATGTACGACATGCTAATTGCCAAAAGATAGTAATTAAAACATGCAACTTCAATCACACCAAAAGATGATAACTAGGCACATGGTGATTTTCAACATATATATTTATCTATATAAAAGATGATGATGATATCAGAGTTGCAGAGCATAGGTAGAGGAATGCTTGTACAGGGAAATAAAACTACTCGCTACCAGAAAACGACTGCATACATGAATCTATGGGGGGATTTTGCATGCATCATTGGGGGAGAAGTAAGGAATTACACTATTAAGCAGTAAATAAAGCATGTAAATCTAAGAAGAACTATAATCTAATCTAGCAGAAATAAGGGCATTCGGAGGTGGCTCCGATGGCCTTTGAGTTGGTTGAGAGGAGGAGGGGCAGCCAATGGTGCTTAGGCCGACCCTTGGAGAGAGATTGGAGAGGTGATCTAGCATCTTGGCGTGGAGGTGGTGGTGGCCATGGTGAAGCTACTCGTGGACATGGAGGTGAAGTGGATGTGGAATGAAACTAAGCTAAATGGAACCAAGAGTGGATGAAGTGCAAATTACCACCCCTTAGGTATTTTTATAGACCTAAGGGAAGCTCTCTAGAGAATTATGGAACTCTCTAGAGAAGCCTATGGTGGGAGCTCATGGGAGAGTGAGAGAGAGAGGATGGATGGTGGCTTTTAGATCCACCAAATGTGGATCTAAAAATTGAATGGCTCTCGGTTGCTAATTTTAGTAACCAAGGCAACAACACATGGTAGAGAGTTCTAGAGAACTCTAGGCTAGGTATTTTCGTGTGGATGGTGTGTGTGGGTCGAAACTTAGGTGGCTAGGTTGATTAGGTTAGGTTCTAGTAGGTTTAGGTCAAGGTAGGTCTCAAATTAGGGTTGTAAACCCTAATTCACTAAGGTAAAGTGCAATTAAACTTAATACAAGTTTAATTGGGTGTGTGAAAACTTAATTGATAGTAAAATAACTAAATTAAGTCAGGTCTAGGTCAATTGGACTCTCACTGAGTCCAATTGGATAGTGTGTGCTGAGATTAGGGCTCAATTGGATTCAATGAGTCTAATTGAATAGACTGAAGAGATTGGCCATGATCCAAGTCAATTAGGTTTAGTGAGGATCTAATTAGGTCCTTAGGGAGGTCTAAAGGTGATGTACTAGTGTTAGGGCACCTTAATTTAGGTTCCTATGGGGTTAGAATTGGGTTTAGGGAGCTAGAGATCCAAGTTCAAGGCTTGAATTCCAAAACAGGAACCGAAGGATAGTATTAGACGTCTAATAAAGTTGTCAGATGTCTTATAGTGAAAAATCAGAAGTCCAGACTTGTTGTCTGGATGTCCAAACAGAGTCAGGAGGCTTTCTAGGTTCTTTCTTGTGTATTCTACAGAAATTGGACGTCTGACCAAGTGTCTGGGCGTCTAATAGCACTGCAGAAGTGGGTTTAAGGTGTGTGGGAATTGGCTAAGGTTTCTGGATGTCCTATAACTCATCTGGACATCCAGATAGAGGCTACAATTAAAGTTTTAAGGTTTCCTAGGGTGCGGTGACCTAATCTAAGGGTGGCTAAGGCTTGGGGAGGCTTCTAGGCTATCTTAGGGCTAGGATGGACCTAAGTTCTTCACAATTTACTGCTTTATTCCTACTTAAATAGAATAGCATACCTCAACCCCTTACATTATTGTCTACTACATCTTATTATAGGTCTTCTGCTCCAGCTCTACTGCAACTCCAGTTATTCTTTATTCTTCAGATCCAGCTTTAATCTACCTTCTAGTCAGCTTATTACATATAATTGACATAATGCACCTAATCAGCACATTATATCATTATTTTATGCATAGCTAAAAGAAAGCAGTAAGGATGCAAGTAATGCTTATGCATGCGTAAACTGTCCTAACTTATGCTAAGTCCTAGCCTAATTTAGGTCAATTAAGACCTACGATTGTTGCGCAATCATATCCCCATGCCTAAATCTTGCTAGTCCCTAGCAAATGGAAGACTAAATTATTCACATAAGATTCCCTAAGGGATTGATTATTTTATCAAGGTATTCCTAGAGATTTTTCTCCTTTTTGTTTTCATCCTATGCTCTAGAAATCCAAACAATCGTAAAAGTGTAGCTATGTAGCTTTTGCAACGGATTCGAGTGAAAAACTAATTCACCTCTAAAGCCTGTACTTGACCCCTAATAAAAATTCTAGCGGGATAGGTGGACTTCTTCCCTCAGGGTATTCAAGATATTCTATGAATTCCATCCGGCTTTAAGATTAGGTAGGGAATCATAGAGGGAAAAGATTATATATTTAGTGGCTCACTCTTGACTGGTGCTATATAGAGATTAATACTATAGAATCTAGATTCCCAAATTATTACATAACTCAACTCAAAGAAAAATAAGAAAAACTATGCTCTCTTTTGGTTCCTTTGTATTCATTCTCTCTTTTTCTTTTTCTTTTCTTTTCTTTATTTTTCTTAGAGCTCACAATCTCACCAGATTCACACATATGACCTGTATTTGGTGGTTTCACTTGGCATTAATACTTTAATTGAGTTCCCATAACCTTAACACTAAGTCAGAATTCCTCAGCCAGTATTCGGGCGATCAGAAACACAGAAAGATAGGTTAAGGCCATATTTGGTGGATCTTAAATTTATTTGGTGGTATTGCCTCAATGCAAATGAAATAAATACTAAATATTCACAAACTCTTTTTCTGCTCTTTTCTTCTCTTTTTTTTTCTTTTCCTTTTTTCTCTTTTGTTCTTTTTTCCTTTTTCTCATTTTCTCTTTTTTTTTTCTTTTTCTCATTTTTTCATTCTTTTTTTTTCATATATAGTTTTTCTAACTCAACACAATCTAGCAACACATTCATGAATTTTATTGAAGAGGCATTATTAAGGATTGGTGGTACTCAAGAGACATTGGGTGACTTATTTGGTGGAAGTGCCTACTCACAGCACCAGGAAAGACGGATAGGACGGTGTATTTCTGACCTTGACATCGATACCCTCCTTCAGCCGAGGATTCCGTAAAGAACGGTCGTAACCATCCACCTTAGCCCTAGTTTTATGAAAACTCGCTCTCCGCGTATTTGCCTTATTTGGTGGCTCTCAAAATTTTGCACAAAAATGTATACGCAGGAACTGAGAGCGAAAACTATGCCTAATCTCGGAGTATCATCACCTAATTATCTAGGATTTCGGATTCCTTGAAGTAATCTTAGAGCACCAGTATTCTCTACTCTCATCTCACACTATTTAGTGGATTTTTGGAAGAAAATCTGCCTGACTCCCAAAACACTGTCCAGGGGTTCAGGAGAAGAAGCACTGCTTCTTCTTGATAGACTAATGATGTTTATCAGCCTTCATTGTGAATCCATTGTAAATTCTACGTGTGTGTGAAAAATTGTACTGGATTCCAGATTACACGAATCAACTAGAGGATAAAATCCGTAATGCATTCTCTTAATAAGATAATCTTATTCATGGATGCACTATGTATATATACTATAAACAAGTAACCTCTTATATTCGTACTTCATGAAATTTACCTTTCGGGTTACATTCAGCTTGACCCTAAATTTAGAACAAAAGGTGAGCGGGTGAGTTGGAAGTGGCTGTTGCGGATGATTTTTAGCTCCAATGCGAGCATTGGAGGTGGAGTCGGTTGTTCTTTTATTTAGGGTCCTAAAGTACATTTGACATGCAGCTCTGAGGTTTTCTTAAATGTTGGCATAAAAATTTTCAGTTTTATCTTATCTACCCCCTCATGTCTAAGTTCTTGCATGTCCTCATGCATGAATATAAACATAAATAAATACAGTAGGGAGTAAGCGGCTAGAGATCACCTGGAATTGCTCCTGAAATTTTAACGTTTAGCACCAGCCAACCTGACAGTATGTAATATGCAAGAGAAATATGCTGAAAAGAAAAATATGCTATGTATAAAAATGGTTATGTATAGATGATGGTAGAATGTGGGATATGCTATCTGTACGTGCTGACTTTAACGCCTCCAGCTGGGCGAGAACTTACTCAGATATCCTCAATAAGATGAATGAGTTCGTTAGCTGGAGGAGGTTCCTGGGTCGTGAATGGCTTGAGGCGCTGGCCATTTACCGTAGATACATGCCCAGATTTTGGGTCCCTGATTTGGATCACCCCATTAGGATATGGGTGAATCACAACATATGGGCCAGTCCACTTGGACTTGAGCTTCCCTGAAAAAAGTTTCAGTCGCAAATCAAACAACTAGACTTGCTGGTTGGGCATGAATGCTTTCCTCTGGATGTGGTGGTCATGAAAGGCCTTGGTCATATCCTTGTATATAATTGCATTCTCATAGGCCTCCTATCGGATCTCTTCTAATTCACTGAGCTAGAGTTTTCATTCTTGACCTCCTGCATCGAGGTCAAGGTTACATTTTCACACCGCCCAAAAGGTACGGTGTTCCAGCTCTACAGGAAGGTGACAAGCCTTGCCATATACCATACGTTATGGTGACATTCCGAGTGGGGCCTTGTATGCGGTTTGATATGCCCAGAGTGCATCAACTAATTTATCAGACCAGTCCTTCCTGTCTGATCTAACCATCTTCTGTAGAATCAGCTTGATCTAACGGTTAGACACTTCAGCCTGCCCATTGGTCTGCGGGTGATAGGGGTGACTATATGGTGATGTACCCCATATTTCTTTAATAATGACTTGAAGTGGGTGTGGATGAAGTGGCTTCCCTTGTCGCTAATCAAAGCGTGGGGTATTCCGAATCTCGCGAAGATGTATTCCCGTACAAAAGAAATTACGATCTTATGATCAGCTCATCTCGCCGGATGGCCTTGACCCACTTCAAGACATAGTCAACGGCTAGTAATATGTACTCGAAGCCATGCGAGTTCGAAAAAGGGCCCATAAAATCGATGCCCCAGACGTCGAACACTTCTACAACCATGATGGGCGAGAGTGGCATCATGTCTCTCTTGGTCATAGAACCGACCGACTGGCATTGTTTGCAGTGTTGGTGTATTTGTGTGTATCTCTGAAAATGGTTGGCCAGAAAAATCCCAACTGCAAAATTTTTGCAGCGATTTTCCGTCCCGAGAAATGATCACCACAAGCATCATTGTAGCAAAAAGATAACACACTGAGGATCTCAGAATCTGGGATGCATCTCCGAATAATCTGATCCACTCCAATGCCAAAGAGCAGTGGGTCATCCCAGAGGTAGAATTTGGCCTCCGCAGTGAATTTGAGTTTCTGGTCCTTGGATAGGTTCGCGGGAATCTTGCCTACGGCAAGATAGTTCGCGATATCCGCGTACCAGGGGAATTCAACAGAGTGAATTGCCAAAAGACATTCATCCAGAAATTGCTCGTGGATAGGCAGGGAATAAGGAATGTGGCCTGGGTCCAGTCTGGATAGGTGATCCACCACAACATTCTGCTTTCCGGCTTTGTCACAGATTTCGATATCAAATTCTTGCACTAGAAGGATCCACCTAATGAGCTGGGGTTTGGCATCCTTCTTTGCTAACAAATGTCGGAGGACAGAGTGGTCAGTGAAGATGATAACTTTGGACCCTAATAAATAAGATCTGAATTTCTGCAACCCGAATACTACTGCTAGCAGTTCTTTTTTGGTGATAGTATAATTGTGCTGAGCCTCATTCAGCGTCTTGCTAGTATAGTATATGACAAAAGGTTGTTTCTCTCGACGCTGGCCTAAAACAGCACCGATGGCAAAATCAGAAGCGTCGCACATCATCTCGAAATCAAGCGATCAGTCGGGTGGTTGGAGAATCGGGGAATCAGAGACAATGCTTCATAAAGTCTCGAAGGTGCTGAGACACAAGGTGTCGGATTCGAATGAGGCATCGGCAACAAGGAGATTCGTCAAAGGTTGTGCAATTTTTGAGAAATCACGTATAAATCTCCGTTAGAAGCCGACGTGACCCAAGAATGATCTAATCTGCTTGACTGAGCTAGGTGGGGATAAGTGGGAAATAATCTCAGATTTAGCTTGATCGACCTCGAGTCCATTTTTAGAGATCTTGTGCCCTAGTACTATGCCATCCCTCACCATGAAATGGCTTTTCTCCCAGGATAGTATTAGGTTTACCTCAATACACCGTTTCAGGATTTTGGTGAGGTTGTCATGACAAGATGCGAAATCATCTCCGAAAATGGAGAAGTCATCCATGAACACCTCCACAGTCCCCAATCATGTTAGAAAAGATGCCCATCATACAACGCTGAAATGTTATTGGTGCATTGCAGAGGCCAAAGGGCATCCTCTTGAAAGTGAATGTTCCAAAGGGGCTTGTGAATGTGGTCTTTTCTTGATCTTCCGGGCTAATTGCTACTTGACTATACCTGAAGTATCCATCCAAAAAGCGAAAGAAACTGTGTTCGGCTAATCGTTCCAAGATCGGGTCAATGAAAGGCAAAGGAAAGTGATCCTTCTGGGTAGCCATGTTCAGTTTCCTATAGTCGATGCAGACCCACCAAGATGTCGCAATGCGGGTTGGGATGGATTCACCTTTATCATTTTTCACTACGGTGAGTTGTGCTTTCTTGGGCACTATCTCGATTGGACTCACCCATTGGCTGTCAGAGATTAGGTATATAATACCTACATCCTGCCATTTGATGATCTCCTTCTTAACAACCTCTAGCATATTCAGGTTTAGCTGTCTTTGAGGTTGTCTCGAAGGTTTCACCCCCTCATCCATATAAATGTGATGAGTGCAGTACGAGGGGTGAATATCGTGGAGATCAGCAATGCTCCACCCTATAGCAGCCCTATGGTCTTGTAGCATAGAAATCAATTGACGCTCCTATTTTTGGGTTAAGTGGGCACTAATAATGACCGGGTATGTCTCACTTTCGCCCAAGAACACATACTTAAGTGAGTCGGGTAGGGGCTTCAATTCAATCACGGGTGGGTCAGAGTCAGAGATGGGAATAGGAGGAGCAGACTCGAAGGTGGAAATCTGATGATTTGGATGCGTGTGAATTCTCACTGATTTGCTACCTGTGAGATAGTCGGTTGTGACTGTGCTAACAGGAAACCCGTTAGCTGTGGTCACGTCTTTTTGTAACAATAGGGGCAATTCAGTAGTGTGTGGATCAGGATAGTTAGATTCAGGGGTGCTGTGGTCGGGGAGATATGTGCAGTGCAGTGGTCTCAGTCTCATGTGGATTGAGGTCCAAGAACCCTGATAGTGTAGACGAATGAGATATTGGGTCGTCACAAAGGAGCCCAATGTTACCACAGTATGCCGAATCTTCTTCGTCACCATCCTCCTCTATGCGATCATAGTCAAAATTCCTTGATGCCCTGAATATGTCAAGTCGAAGTCGCTCATTACCTAGGGCTATCTCCATACACCCGGATGCACATCAAATGTTTGCTCAGGCTGTCCCTAGAAATGGGTGACCCAAAATGATTGGTGCATCTCAGAGATTAGGAGGACCTCCATATCGAGAACGAAAAAGTCTGCGGGAAAGCAGAATCCGCGGACTTTTACGATCATGTTCTCAACCACTGCCCTCGGTGTTTTTACTGATCTATCAGCCAGCTGAATCGTGACCGAGGTAGGCTTTAACTCCCCAAATCGAAATTGATCAAATATGGCAGTGGGAGTTAGGTTGATGGACGAACCCAAATCTAGAAGGGCCCAATCAAATGGAGAATCCTGCAAAAAGCAAGATATGAGTGGGGTACCAGGGTCTTTCTTTTTCTGCGGCAAGTCAGCCAGAATCACGGTGCTAGCTTCTTTTGACAGTACCGCCTGTCGTCCAATTCTAGGTTTTCGCTTCAGGGTACAATAGTCCTTGAAGAACCTAGCGACAGCAGGGATGTGATCAATTGCCTTGAGAAGAGGGACCTGAATATGTACTTCCTTGAACATTGACTTCAGGTCCTCAAAATTCCCCGTGTCCTTCTTCCGTACTACATTTCACGTCAGAGCCTCGGGAAAAGGGACGGGAATCTCAGGGTCAAGTGGCCTCTTACCCTTTCTACCATAGGTGGCTCCTGAGATGAAGGAGTCTAACCTGCTTGCGGCGAAGGGTGAGAAAAATCATGAACCACCTGCCTATGTGGTGGGTTGAATGTCTTCCTTCCACTCCTCAATGAGACAGCATTTGCATCGGCTTGCTGTCCATGAGGTGGTGGGGGAGCGGAAGGGGCAGAATATGCGGGGTTCTGCATTAAAGGCGGCTAGCCTTGAGCATAACCAGGTGGTGCAGGAGGCGCCTGTAATATGGCGTGTGCCTGTCCCTGTGGTGCCTGAAACTTAGGCGGGATGCCTTGGTTCTGCACATACCGAGGGTTTGGGGTAGGTTGGGAGGGCAAGGCTCCCTGAGTCCTATGCTCTTGCAACAGCTAGTTTTGCGTGTTCTGTATAGTCTGTATCTAGTCATCCATCGCCTTCATTATCTGCAACTATCCTGTGTAGATTTTTTCATCGATTCTTGCAGCTCCTCTTTCAGTGCCTCTAGAGGGTCAGCCCATTTTGGAGGGTGACTGGCAGCTTGGTGCAGCGGCTGGTATATAGAACGGGGTTGCTGCTGCTGATATGGGGTTGCTGCTGCTGATACGGGAATGGTTGCTACATAGGGTATGTGTTTTGCGCATTCCCGTATTACTTGGTCTGGTAGTGTGGATTTTGATGTGGTCTCTGATGAGTCCATTTTAATGGACTATTGTTATGCCTAAGTAACGTTATTCTTACATTTTATGTTTGTTAATACCTACATTAGGTCATAAAATGATTGCATCTATTATATTGCATTCTATAACTTATTATGTAATTATTTTATGTTTCATTATTGTAGGAATAATTTGTGCAAAGAAAAGGGTGGTGAAAAGAAATTCCCCCCCCCCCCCCCGGATCTCTCAACCTTCAATCGGCCTCAAAAACTCCATCAATAGCCGCCGGCCAAGTTTAGTAAGGGATTTGAAAATCCCTTGACTTGCGTCGGGGAGATAAAAGAGAGGATATGAAAGGCTTGGTAGGCACAACAGACGGGGAAAAAGATCCTGCGTGCACCGTGAAGAAGGCGTGCATTGTGGACCCTTTCATCTCCCACTGCGCACCTCTAGCCCTTGTGCGTAGCTGCACCCTCTCCAGCAAGAGCGCGCCTCCATCCTTTCCAGCCTGCCCCACCGTAGACACTGTAAGAGCGTGCCTCATCTTCTCCCACTGCATGCGCGCGCCCTGCAACAGCGCCTCCAGCCTGCCTCACCGCAAGCAAAGAAGCGCACTGCAGACCGTGCGTCTCCTCCTCTTTGTCATCTTCTTGCTCTCCAGCAGCCTTGCAAGAACCCAAAGTAGCCACCGTAGCCACAGCAGTGCAGCACCCCCACCGTGCGCAACACCGCAACCACAACGCGCTCGCACGTAGCGCTCACAGCGCGCAGCCACGCACGACCCGTGCGCGCAGCCACAGCAGCTCGCGTAGCCACCTATCATCGTCAGGTAGGCATCCTCCTCCGCCGTCCGACCATGTCCGACCACTTTTGGCCGCCGCGTCACCACCATCGTGTCGCCCTTGTCGAGACATGCCTTCCCGTAGCGTAGCTCCTCCCACGAAGCCTCCTCACGCGTGCAAAGAAGAGAGAGGAAGTTTCCTCTATTTTTGCTTCAACTAAAATTACATTGCATGCCATTGTCACTTTAATATTATTATTTTATTTAGGCCACATTGCATGGATGCACTTATAGTTTCGTGAATTTACTTAACTTATGTTATGTGCATCATTCAACATTGAAATTTAATTCAGATTTACATGCAAGTCAAATTTACATGATATGCCACTACACATGCATCATATACATACTTTTGGGAGCTTGATTCCTGATATGAAAATTGCATAAATAGCCTTGAACTTTTAATGAAATTGCAAGCTCCATTTAGAGTAGCATATTCCTCGAATTGAAGTCGCGAAGTTGTCTACAAACATTATAGTCCTTTACTCGTGAATTTATTAGTTCTATTCCTCCCTGTGGATGCGACATTTTTATTGTGGTTCAATTTGATATTTATTTAATTTTTGATTGAGAGATTTTCCACCACATAAAACACGACATATCAATTTATTACTATCATCTTCATAAATAAGAGAAAATCTCTCTATCAAATAGCACCGTTGCCAGGGAGGCAACATACGCAATAGATTCACTTTATTATTTTTGAGTATTCTGAGTTGCGCAATTATCTGATCATTCTTTATCTTATTGTGCAAGGAATCTGACGGGGCGACAGGCGCAACAGAGCGGCGACATCAACCTCGAGCTAAGCCACACGAGGAAAAGACGCAGAAGACCTGGATCCCGCTTTCACAGGGGACTCTCCGTTGTCACAAAATTTATTTCTATCTTCTCTCCCTTGTAGTAATCAGGGCTGAATTTTTGGGGGTCTGTCCCCACATTCTTTAGCTACTAAGGTTTACATTTTTCTACGTGCGTGATTCCATTTTCTTCTTGCTTGCCTTTAAAACCAACAAAAGAAAATATCGAGCTGCCTATTTAGGAGTTGCATGCCCTTAGGTGCGTGCATTTAAGGGTGATTGAGCAGCACATTAGATCTTATTATTGCATTGCAAGCATATTAGCATGAAGATTGCTAGAGACAGGTACACTTTTTTAACTTTTACATCCAGCTCCTGTTCATGCATTTGCATTTAAATTAAAATTCAAGACCACCAAGTTGTTTGAATTTACTAATTCAGTGGTTGCCTAACTAAAAGTGAGACTGATAATCAGATTCGACCTTAAAATCAATTCACATTTGATCTGATTCTAAGGGACTTGTCTACGTTTTCAAAAAAATAAAAAGATTTGCGGTGTGATGCACACTTGTGACACTGAGCACGCACATTAGGCACCGCACTAAGGCTCGATCCCTTAAGGCTATAGGAACCGATCTCTTTATCGGTGCAAACCCTCCTATTGTGCTTTGTGGTGGTGGTGGTACTATCTTTTGGCCAAGTGTTTTGATACTTCACAGAGGGGGACACCCCTTAAAGGAACAAAAGAGTAGTTAAGGGGCACCGCATACGCATCGCCTCAAAGGAAGGGTTCGCCCTACTTGCATCAATTTGTTCATCCTTGGAGTAACTTCTTACTTGATCACCTAGGAGTATCATCCAAGCAAAGTATAGTTCCTAGGGCACTCGAAGGTTGAATTAAGGCACGTCATTGCAGTGAATAACTTGTTTGGGCATCTATATCAACCAATTCTACCTTCGCAATAAAGACGGTTAAGATTTCAAGTGATCACCCCTCTTATACCACTTACGTGGGAATGGAGGGATAAGCCTTGACCTTTTGATTTATCTTTGGAGTGGAGGTTTCACTTACTCAATCAATAAGAACCTGAATTGTGATTGATATTGTATGCTTGGTAGACGCTCTCTTGAGGGTAATCTAGTGCTTGATCTTGAGCTCGAGAGAATTCTTAGGAGAGCTCACCTAGGAGAGAAAAGAGAAGGCATGGCTGATCAAGGAGCAAATCAACAAAGGACCCTGAAGGACTATTTTATTCCAACTAACCAACCTGCACAAGCACTGAGACGACTGGTAGGGGATAATCAATATGAGATCAAGAGCAGTACCATATCTTTGTTGCCCTCCTTTTATGGTACTACTAGGGAGGACCCCTACTAGCATTTAAAGGAATTCACCGAGGTTTGTTCCACGGTGAAGCTCCAGGGCTTTACTAATGAAGCCCTGATGAGGACTCTATTTCCATTCTCCCTAAAGGATAAGGCCAAGCACTGGTATCATACCCTCGATGCAAGGGTAAATGATTGGGCCACCCTTAAGGGAGAATTTTTGAAAAAGTATTTTCCTATGAGTAAGACCAACCATTACAGAAGAGAGATTATGGGTTTTACTCAATAGGAAGGGGAGCAATTTCATGAGACTTGGGAGCGCTTTAATGACCTTAGGTTATGCCCCTACCATCAGGTGCCAAGATGGTAGTTGGTCGAAAGGTTCTATAATGGATTATCTGAAAGGCATAAGCAAACCATTGATGCAGCCTATGCAGGAACCTTCACGACCAAAACTGAGGATGAAGCCTGGGCATTATTTGAAACATTAAGCGATAACTCCATACATTTGTCCTCTGCCTATCAAGAAAGAAAACCATCAATCTTGCAGAGGAAGATAGAGTCCCATGAAGTCGGGGCTTCTCAGGATTTGGCTTATTAGATTCAATTATTAAATAAAAACTTTGATAGGCTTTTAGCAAATCCTGACTTGAACCTGCAAGCAGCTTCTATCTTTCAGGCTTCAAGAGAATGCTCCATTTGCCAAAGCACAACGCACGCCACTGTGGAGTGCCATCAGACAAATCAATTCCCTGAGTTGATTCAGGCCAACTTGAACACGGCCCAAGGTTTTCGCCCTCCTCCTAACAATAACCCTTATTCCAATACCTATAATCCGGGGTGGCGGAACCATCCAAACTTCTCTTGGAAGCAAGGTGATGCTTTTAACTAAGGGAATACAAAACCCTGACCTCCTCAACCCATATACCAACCATCTTATGAAAACCCTCCTCAAAATAAGCCCTCTGAGATGGATGAACTTAAAGCCATGATGAAAGTAATGCAAGTGCATCAGAATATGGTCATCCAATCTCAGAATAAGATGATTACTGATATGTAATCCCAAATTGGTCATCTTATGGAAGTAGTTAGGCAACGTGATCCGGGGAAGCTGCCTAGCTCTTCTGAGGAGAACCCTAAGGGCAAGGGGGTCGTATTCAGGGAGCACGCCCAAGTGGTGACCATGCTGAGGAGTGGAAAGAAGATTGACAAGCCTGATAACACTCCTATGGTTACGTCTCAGAATTCCCCTTCTACACCTGACCCAACTTCTATCTCCACCGAGGAAGAGCCACATTGCTCTCCCTCGCACAAAATCACCCAAAATGAGGATGTCGTCCTTCCACCACCCCTTTCCCGCCATGACGACCCCTCTACCCAGAAGCCGATGGTGCCCTATCCAGAGAGCCTATCTGCTCCTGGGGAATCTTCTGTTGGCTCGTCTAGAGCCAAGGATAGGACGAAAGAGATTATGGACACTTTTAGGCAAGTCCAGATTAACTTGTCTCTATTGGAAGCTATTAAACAGATCCCGTCCTATGTCAAGTTTCTGAAGGACCTGTGCACCCAAAAGCGCCGATCTAGGAGACAGGTCCAAACTAAGGTCATCCTGCCTGACCATGTTAGCGCGGTTCTCCAACATGGAACACCCCCCAAAATGAAAGACCCAGGGGCCCCGTATATTTCAGTGGTTATAGGTAACCAACACATTGACGAGGCTCTACTCGATCTTGGTGCGAGGGTGAACATTTTACTAAGCTCTGTCTACGACCTTTTGGGAGGAGGCAAGCTAAAGCCTAGTCCAGTAATCCTCTAGGTCGTAGACAGATCACTTAAGACATCACGGGGATTGCTGGAAGATGTCCTTGTGAGAGTGGAGGACTTCTTCCCTGTTGACTTTCTGGTGCTTGATACTGACCCATCTAATAAGCCCACAAAGCCATCTGTTATTCTGGGATGCCCTTTTTTGGTCACAGGCAATGCCTCTATCAATTGTAGATCTGGGGCACTTAAAATGGGCTTTGGGAACAAAAAGATCCGATTGAATGTTTTTGATACTTACAAGCAATCCGGATTTGAAGATTGTTCTCAGATTGAGGTCATTGATGAAATAATTGAAGAGACTACTCCAGCACTCCTATGTAGAGATCCCCTTCAAAAGGTCATATCAAGGACCATCCTCTGATTATTAAAGAAACTGAAAGGGAAATGCCCGAATTAGAAGAATTGCTGGGGATACACACAGAGTCTTTGTCCCTACCCTGGACCGTGAAGGTAGATCCGCTACTTGAGGCAGGGACATCTCAACTTAAACCCTCAATCCAAAAGGCTCCTGAGTTGGAGTTGAAACCCCTCCCGAGCACATTGAAATATGCTTTCCTTGGCCCTAATAACACGCTTCCCGTTCTTATCTCATCTGCATTATCTGAATTGCAGGAGGGAGCTCTGCCTGAGTGTTTACAAAGGCACAAGGAAGCAATTGCCTGGTCAATTGCTGATATTAAGGGTGTTGATCCCTCTCTTTGCATGCATCATATATACACGGACGAGTTCGTGAAACCTTTCCGAGACATGCAGAGAAGGCTCAACCCAAATATGTGGGAGGTTGTTAAAAAGGAGATTCTGAAATGGCTGGATGCAGGGATTATCTATCCCATTTCAGATAGTAAATGGGCCAGTCTTATTCATGTGGTACCCAAAAAGGCAGGAATCACTGTGGAGGAGAATGATCAAGGAGAGTTGGTGACCACTAGACCCGCAACTGGTTGGAGGGTCTGCATTGATTACCACCATTTGAACACGGCTACCCAGAAAGACCATTTTCCCTTACCATTTATCGATCAAATTTTGGAACGATTGGCAAGGAACAAGTACTTCTGTTTTCTTGACGGGTACTCTGGGTATAATCAGATAGCCATTTTTCCTGATGATCAGGAGTGTACCACCTTCACGAGTCTGTATGGCACATTTGCGTTCAACTGAATGCCATTCGGGTTATGTAATGCTCCTGCCACTTTCCAACATTGTATGATGGCTATCTTTTCTGGTATGATCGACGAGTTCGTTGAAATTTTCATGGATGACTTCTCCATTTATGGCTCGTTGTTTGACCTATGCCTTTCGCACCTTGATAAAGTCTTAACCCGTTGCCAAGAGGCAAAGCTGGTGCTTAGCTGGGAGAAAAGCCACTTTATGGTCCAGCAGGGCATTGTGTTAGGGCATATAGTTTCCGAGAGAGGATTATAGGTGGACACCGCAAAAGTTGATTCCATCTCTAAGCTTCCATTGCCCGCCAATGTTCATCAAGTTAGATCTTTCCTTGGCCATGCTGGATTTTATAGACGTTTCATTAGAGATTTTAGTAAAATCTTTAAGCCACTCTGTGACCTATTAGCGAAGGACGTCTCCTTCGATTTTGATGATAGATGTGGTGAGGCTTTCTAAGTCTTGAAGAAAGGCCTTGTTACCGCACTGATTCTCCAAGCACCAGATTGGACCCTCCCATTTGAGCTAATGTGTGATGCTTCTGATTTTACAGTGGGAGTGGTCTTAGGTCAAAGGGTTGATGGCAAACCTTATGTGTTGCATTATGCCAGCAAGACCCTTACGGATCCTCAGCAAAACTACATGGTAACTGAAAAGGAACTTCTTGCTGTAGTATTTCTTTGGAAAAGTTTCGGTCTTATCTTTTGGGATCCAAGGTTGTGGTGTTCATTGATCATTTTGCCTTAAAGCATCTTCTTGCTAAAAAGGACACCAAACCTCGCCTAATTCATTGGATTCTGCTACTCCAAGAATTTGACCTGGAAATTAAAGATAAGAAAGGAGTTGAGAATGTGGTAGCAGATCATCTGTCTAGGATCCCTATTGAGGCATCAAACCCTGCAGCGGTATTCAAGAGACTTTCCCTGATGAGTCTTTGTTGGCCATGGAGGCTAAAACTCCTTGGTTTGCTGACATAGTGAACTATCTAGTCACGTGCATTACCCCCTGTACTTGGGACAAGCAGAAGCAAGACAGGTTTCTTGCTAACGCTAAATTTTATCATTGGGAGGACCCCGAGCTTTTTAGAGTAGACCTTGACCAACTTTTTCACCGTTGCGTCCCTGATGAAGAACAAAGAAGTGTTCTGAGTTTCTGCCATGACCTCTATTGTGGGGGACATTTTAGTGGGAAGAAGACTGCCCATAAGGTTCTTCAGTCTGGCTTTTGGTGGCCCACATTATTTCGAGATGCACATACGTATGTGGGTGCATGTCTATGTTGCCAGCAGACAGGAACCACTGGAAAAAGGGATGAGATACCCCAGAAACCTATCCTCCCTATTGAGATCTTTGATATTTGGGGCATCAACTTCATGGGTCCCTTTCCTGTGTCCTTCGGATATGAATACATCCTTGTGGCTGTTGACTTTGTATCGAAATGGATAGAAGCCATATCCACGTGAACCAATGACCATTCTGTGGTCTTGGGCTTTGTTATGGCTAATATCATTTCTCGGTACGGGCGCCCAAGGATGATCATAAGTGATGGAGGACCTCACTTCAAGAACGTACACTTCACAAGACTACTCCAAAATTTGGGAGTCAACCACATGATAGCCACACCTTACCATCCCCAAACGAGTGGACAAGTTGAAGTGTCTAATAGGGAGATTAAGCGAATTTTAGAAAAAACTGTCAGGCCCGATCTGAAGGATTGGTCTAAAAAGCTAAATGATGCTCTTTGGGCCTACAGAACTGTGTATAAGACTCCCTTAGGCATGTCTCCTTTCCGTCTAGTCTACGGAAAAGCGTGCCACCTTCCCGTTGAGATCCAGCATAAAGCCTATTGGGTTATTAAAAACGTTAACTTGAATCTGGATAAAGCAGGAAAGGCACGTATGTTAGAGTTAAGTGAGCTTGAGGAGCTTCATAATGAAGCCTATGAAACTTCTCAAGCTTACAAGCAACGTACAAAGGTCTTCCATGATAAGCACATCATTAGAAAGACTTTTGAGCCCAACCAGTGGGTCTGGCTTTTCAATTCCAAACTAAAATTATTTCCTGGAAAGCTCAAGTCCCGCTGGATGGGCCATACGTTGTTATCAATACTTTCCCTCATGGAGCTGTAGAAATTCAGAACCCTACTTCAGGTGCGAGCTTTAAGGTAAATGGCCAGCGACTTAAACCTTATATTACTCTTTCAGATGGTCAAGTTTTGGACGCACTTCGGCTTGAGGAGCCTTAGCTCCTCCCACTCTCCTCCTCAGGCGATATTCTTCTATGTCTGCATTTTTCCAATGAGGACATTGTCAGTCTTAGGCATGGGGGAGTATAACCTAAGAATGTTTTATAGCATTTATAAATACTTGCACACATTTAAGACAAAAAAAACCTTTTATTTTCTTGAGCTGAATTGGTTAGTCCCTAGCAAAACATCTTTGTCTTGGAGGTGTCATTAAAGAATTTTCTTCTTAAATTGTTTCTTAAGTTTAGAATCCAGTTCATTTACTTCACTTGCACGTAGACTGGGTAATGGATCCTTGAAGAAAATCGATAAGTATTTTTAGTCTACTGAACCCTTGGACAGTTAATAGGGAGTCAGGCATGCTATCTTCTAGTAGATCCACCTCATATTTGTGAAAAGAAAGTAGAGAGATTATTGGTGTGCTAAGTCTAGTGCAATGACTCTTAAGTTTTGGACAATTAGATGATGATATTTCAGAGTTAGGCATAATTTTCATTCTCTATTCTTGTGTGCGTACATTGTGTGAATTCCTGAGAGTCACCAAATAAGGCAGATACATAGAGATTGAGTCTTAATAAAGCTATGACTATGGTGGATGGTTATGACCATCCTTTATAAAGTCCTCGGCTGAAGGAGGGTAATAGTGTCAAAGGTCAGAAATACGCCTATCCTATCCATTCCTTCCTAGTGCCGAGAATAGGCACTTCCACCAAATAAGCCACACAATATCCTCTTGACCATCATCATCCCTAATAATGCCTCATAAATAAAAGTCTGTGTCGTGTTATGTTGATTTATAAAGGAAGAAAAAGAAACAAAAAAAGAGAAGAAACAATTATATTATAAAAAAAAGAGAGAGAAGAAGAAAAGAGAGAGAGAAAAGAAAAAGAAAAGAGTCTAAGTTTGTAACATTGTTTTTGAGGCAACAAAAACACCTATCGCGATCCACCAAATATGACCCATACCTACCTTTCAGTATTTCTGATCGCTCGAATACTGGCTGAGGACTCTAACTTAGTTGTAGAGTTATTAGGACTTTTATTGAAATGTGAATGCCATGTGAGGCCACCAAACAGTGAGTACAATTACTAAATCTGGCGAGATTTGTGATCTCAGAAAGAAAAGAGTGAGCGCCAAGGAACATCAAGAGAGCACAGTTGTTTAGCCTCTCTCTGAGTTGACTTGTTTAATTGTCTAGAGATCTAGAGTCTGTAGTACTAGAGTACATGTAGCACCAGATGAGTGTGTGCCACCAAATACGTATCCATTCAACTCGATATCTCCTACCTAAGCCTAAAGCCGGGGTCAATTTACAGATTATGTTCTGCTTTATCCCTGAGGGAAGTAGTTGCCTATCCTGATAGAAATATTTACTAAGGGATAAGTACAAACTCCAAATGTAAGTTGGTTATTTTCACTTGGATCCGCTACTCCGTTACCTAGGCTATTATCACTTCACATTTGTCTGGATTTCTAAAGTTTTGAAATAAGAAAAGAAGAAATCTTCTGATTACTTCTATTATTTTTCATTTTTGCTAGGGCTAGCAAATCTTAGGCATGAGGGCATTTGATGAGTCCATTTTAATGGACTATTGTTACTCCTAAGTAATTTTATTCTTACATTTTATGTTTGTTAATACCCACATTAGGTCATAAAATGATTGCATCTATTATATTGCATTCTATAACTTATTATGTAATTATTTTATGTTTCATTATTGTAGGAATAATTTGTGCAAAGAAAAGGGTGGTGAAAAGAAATTCCCCCCCACGGATCTCTCAACCTCCGGTCGGCCTCAACAACTCCATCAACAGTCGCCGGCCAAGTTTAGTAAGGGATTTGAAAATCCCTTGACTTGCGCCAGGGAGGAGATAAAAGAGAGGATCTGAGGGGCTTGGCAGGCACAACAAATAGGGAAAAAGATCCTGCGTGCACCATGAAGAAGGCATGCATTGTGGACCCTTTCATCTTTTCCCACTGTGCGCCCTGCAAGCGCGCCTCCAGTCCTTGTGCACAGCCGCACCCTCTCCAGCAAGAGCGTGCCTCCATCCTCTCTAGCCTGCCCCACCGCAGACACTGTAAGAGCGTGCCTCATCTTCTCCTACCGCACGCGCGCGCCCTGTAAGAGTGCCTCCAGCCTGCCTCACCGCACACAAAGAAGAGCATTGCAGACTGTGCATCTCCTCCTCTTCATCATCTTCTTCCTCTCCAGCAGCCCTGCAAGAACCCAAAGCAGCCACCGTAGCTGCAGTAGTGCAACGCCTCCACCGCGCACAGCACCGCAGCCATAGTGCGCAGCCACGCACGGCCCGTGCACACAGCCACTTGTCGTCGTCAGGGCAGCATCCTCCTTCACAGTCCGGCCACGTCCAACCACCTCCGGCCACCGTGTCACCACCATTACGTAGCCCTCGTCGAGACGTGCCTTCCCGAAGCGTAGCTCCTCCCAAGGAGCCTCCCCACGCACGTAAAGAGAGAGGAAGTTTCCTCTGTTTTTGCTTCAATTAAAAATTACATTGCATGCCATTGTCACTTTAATATTATTATTTTATTCAAGCTACATTGCATGGATGCACTTATAGTTTCGTGAATTTACTTAACTTATGTTATGTGCATCATTCAACATTGAAATTCAATTCAGATTTGCATGTAAGTCAAATTTACATGATATGCCACTACACATGCATCATATACATACTTTTGGGAGCTTGATTCCTGATGTGAAAATTGCATAAATAGCCTTGAACTTTTAATGAAATTGCAAGCTCCATTTAGAGTAGCATATTCCTCAAATTGAAGTTGCGAAGTTGTCTGCAAACATTATAATCCTCTACTCGTGAATTTATTGGTTCTATTTTTTCCTGTGGATGTGACATTTTTATTGTAGTTCAATTTGATATTTATTTTAATTTTTGATTGAGAGATTTTCCACCACATAAAACACAACGACATATTAATTTATTGCTGTCATCCTCATAAATAAGTGACAATCTCTCTATCAGTCTCTATGAGTTACTAGACCAGGAGAAGTTCGGATGCTGGCGCCAACCAGGGTTATACGTCTCTGAATATGGGTTATTACGTCTGTATCCTTGAATAGCACTGACGACCTCGTAGGCCGAAGACGTCTGAGACGTATATCCATCAAGGGGATACATATTATAATCAGCGGGTGGTGCGTAACCCTGGTCATATGGTGCCAGATCAGGACTGTTTACGGGATCTTGATATGAAGGATCTCGTAAATAAGGAGAGGATTGATAAACGCCAGTTTATCATCATTCTTATGCATTAAAACAAACCTATCTCTTAGGATTTTACTCCACAAACTAGTTTTTGGGCTGCATTTAAGCATTAATTAGCTTAGGCATGCATTGCATTTTTTATTGTCTTTTTTGATGTGTTTTTGTGAGTGTTAGGGATGAACAGATATATAGATCCCTAAAACACTAGCACTCAAGATGGCAAATGGTGAAGGAGGAGCTCAGACTAATTGGAACTCAGCTTGATCCAGCTCACCACAGTTGGAACCTAGATCACTTGGACTAGGGTTAGCTCATCCCAGCTCCATTCAGCTAATCTCAACTGAATGGCAGCTCAAGAGAGCTCATCTTAGCTCACCCTAGCTCAGGTCAACTCAGATCCAGCTCAACTTAGTTGAGTCTAGCTCATCTCAGCTCCCATTAGTCCACAAGGAGCTCTAGCTAACTCAGCTGAGTAGACTGGAGTTCACCCCAGCTCAGATCCAGCTACATCCAGCTCCACTCAACTCCAGCCAGCTGAAGATGAATTCATCCTAGCTCAGGAAGCTCAAGTCCAACTCCCGGGGACTCAGCTTAGCTCAACTTAGTTAAGCTAAGCTACCTTAGCTGCCCTAACCAGCTTGATCCACCCCGGGAGCACCAGACCCAACTCACTTCAGCTCATTTTGGTAGAAGCCAGCTTACTTTAGCTTGGCTTAGTAGCTAGCAAAGAGCTAGCAAGCTAAGCCAGCTAGAGTAGCTCCATGCCACCCTTTTCAGCAGCTGCCAACTCCAGTTCAGCTCCAGGCTTCTCCCCCTCATCTCCTCCCTCCAAACCCTAGCTCCAACACCTCCTCCTCTACTCCACTATTAGCTAAGCTAGCTTAGCTTAGCTTAGCTATGCTCCAGCTCCCTTGGCTTTTACCACCTAAAAACCCTTCCCAACTAGCTCCACCTAAGCTCCACATAAGCTACCCTTACTTCCACCTCACCTTGGTGCCAACCTAGCCTACCCACTACCTCCAAAAGACACCATAAAGTGGCACCAAAACCACCCTAAATACCTCCTTATTGGCGCCACTTTTTCCTTCCAAAACACCCCCACATCATGGCCCTACACATAACCCTACAACCCATCCTAGCCATCCACCTACCCCTCCTTCTAGAACCCTACTTGGCGCCGCCTAAGCCCCTCTTCTAGAAGCCATTTTGGTGCCAACTTCAAGGGGTGCCACCACCCATAACCACCCCCTAAGTGCCCCTTGGGTTGGCGCCAATTACCCTTAGCCATAGGATCCCCAACCCCCTCCATCTTCCCATCTTAGTCCTCCATTTCAAGAGTCACCTTAGCCCCCTTCCTACTCTATATAAACCCACCACCTACCACCATTTTAGAGCATCCTCCATTAGTGTTTAATTCCACCTACATCCACCTATACCTACGGCCAAGAAGAAGGAGTAGAGAAGAAGATAAAGGGGGCACATCACCAGCCCCTTTGGTGCCTTCTTTTCCCCACTTTCTTCAACTTGTGCCACGCCAAGGAGGAGCATTCTACTTCAAGGAGGACGGCCAGGCAAAGGAGAAGGACCTAGGGTGGACGTCCACCCTTGGAGGAGGAAAATTAAAGGTGGTAGCTACCACCTTGGAGGACATCATTTGGAGGAGCATCTCACGCCAAGCAGAAGGAGTTGTCTTTTCAAGTCAAGGAGCTACTTGGCTTGGAGCAAGAAGCCCTCTTCTTCACCATTTATCTAGAGGATTTGTGTTTTATTTTTCTTGTATTTTCAAGTAGAGTAGAAGCATTCCTTTATAGGTTTTGTGTGCACAATTTTGATTTAATTCAAATTGCCTTCTTTCAATTTCTGTTGCATAGCTTGTTACAAATTTTGCCTATCAATTGTTTCACTCCCTCTCCCTAATTATTCTAGGCCTCCATGTGCCTGGGGTGAGCTTAGGGAGAGGCTCTACCTGTCACCTTAAGGTAGGTTTCTTTAATTAGGTATTAGTTGTTTTCTAGCTTTCAACAAAAACTTGCATGTGGCCTTTATTTCAAAAATCATAAAAACTATATATTCAAAAATACCAAAAAGAAAGTTGAGATTTATTTTCCAAGCAAGAGAGTTAATTTTTGCAAACTTGCCTCCTTGGACGACCCTAGATACCCTACTATTTAGGAATATAAATTTAAAAGCGAATACATTTTTGTGCGTTGCAATGACTTAAAACCCTAAATTAACAAACCGCGCAAAAACACGATCGAGGATGCATCCTGAGTGAGTAGATTAACTCGAGCAGGAGGCGCTCGGGGTGCATAGGAGGGTCATGGAGCAGCAGAGTTCAGTTCAGATTGACCCTGACTAATTTGGTCAATCGTTTTCTCGATTATGTTTATTCTATCCAGCTGCTTGACGATGATATCCATGTCGGCTCGAATAGACTCAGTGTGAGCCTCATGGACACCAACCCGCTGTTGACCAGGCCACTGGAACTGGTTCATGGACACGGCATTCATCTAGTTCTCTGCCAAAGATTTGAACAACTCAAATGTGCTATTCTCATCTTTCACGAGGAAATTCCCATCACTAGATGCATCGGCCAGATACCGATGTGTGTCATCCAGCCCATGATAAAAGATCTGAGCTAGGTGCCATCTGGGTATACCATGGTGTGGCCATTTCCAGAGAAGGTCGTGAAATCGGTCCCAGGCTTCATGCAACTTCTCCCCAACTCCTTGGGAGAAAGTCATGATCGCATGCCTCATCGCGTTCGTTCGACTGATCGGGAAGAACTTTTGCAGGAATTCATGTCATAATTCCGGCCAGGTTTCAATTGGCTTCCCAATGGTCTTGAACCAGTATGAAGCTTTGTCCCTCAGAGAAAATGGGAAAAGCTTCATCAGAACAATCCCAAGATCAACATTCCTGGGTTGACTCGTTTCTGCGAGTCAACTCAGGTCCTCTAAGTGCTGGAACGGATCTTCGCTTGAGTTTCCATAAAAATGAATGCTGATCAAATCGATCACATTAGGCTTGAGCTCAAATGCGTCTCCTCCTACGGGAATCCGAACTAAGGGTGCGACAATCGGTGCGGTTGGATCATAGAAATCTCGAAGTTGTTCTCCTCGTGCTGGGTGCTGCATTCTGTCAAGCGTTGTCAAGATACGGTCCATGCTCTACTGATGTCGCTCCTCTAATTCAACCACCCCGCCCTCCAGACGAGCCATCGAGTCCAGATTTCTAGCATCTTGACCCGATCTAGATCCAGGTCCAGAATTAGCCATTGCGGCTAAGGGAGTAGAAGAAGTGGGGGGAGAAGATGGTCCTGGAGAGGTGACTCGCCTCCTTGGGAGCGGCTCCCAAGGTCCAACCAGTTGAGGTCTAAGTGACCTCCTTCCTTGTATACACCACCCAACCCCTGGTTGGTGTAGCCAAGCCAGACAAGGCTAAAGCCCTGTCAATCAAATGGTCCTTATGATTGAACGACCATATTTTTTGTTTTAAGTTCTAATTCCTGAAGAAAAAACTTCGTCGTACAACCGATTGAAAGCAATTCCCGCCTCTCAAGCTAACCCAGCCAGTCTGGTTACGAGGGGACTGAGGAGAAGGTTCTTCCTTTGGCTTACGCCTTCGGTTCCATTACCCCATAGCTGCGATCGTTTGACACTGCCCTGCTGACTTAGTCACCAAGTCTGACAAGAGAGGTTGAAGCCACCCAGTAGTACTACAACGAATTTGAGTTTATTTACGTGTTTTAAAATTGATTTTAGCCCATTTTTCTTCAGTTGGGGTTGTGGTGAGTGGCTCACAAGGTGACCAAGCTCACCGGCTAAGCACTATACTTGACTAAGTCTAAGCTAGCCCAAATGTGGTCTCTAGAATGTAACCCTAAAGGTGTAGCCTAGGGTTCATGCAATTCTAGGGCCTTTTTCAGTAGACCACGAAATAAAAATACTTCTTTGGAAAAAATTGGAATCCAAATAAGTTGAAATTTTGTAAGTAGATTATTTTTTCAATTTTCTTTTCAAAGAATATTTTTTTGTAATTTTTACTATTTCAACCAAATTTCTAGAGATTTTTGAATGTCAGAGGGTCAGATTTGGAATTTTGACCCTTAGTTTTTCAAATTAAAACAGTATCAAATGACATTCAAAAATTTGGCAAAAATATGGCAATTAAAGCCAATGCAATCAGCTTTCATACCCCATCATTTTTAGTCAAAACAAATTCACAGATTGCTCGAAATTGCTATAGGAATTTAAAAAATTTTCAAATCTGGGCTAGTCTGACCCCCTTGCACTTCGTGAATTTTTAAAAATTTTATACTTAGAATTTTTTTAAATTAATGGTTCCATTTGAAAGATGATTTCAAAATAAAGGTCTAGCTCAAATTTCAGAATTTTTATTTCACTAATTTTTTGGCAATTGAATTTTTAAATCAGAATTTGAAGTCTGACAGAAAATCAGAGGGTGGTGAAAAAGCTTTTAAAAGGTGTTTGAGTTTAAAATTCAACTTTCCACCAAAATATATTCTTTTTTTCAAAAAATTTTCAATTTTTTTTTCAAGAAGGATTTTTTTTTTCAAAGGGTTTTCAAATATTATTTTTTGCTTTTTCAAAACTAACCTAGGATTCGAAAAGAAACCAAATCTAACTACCTAGATTTTTTTTCTTTGATTTTTTTTCTTTTTCGTGAAAATAAATAGGCTTTTTTTTTCAAATAAATCTAACCTATGGTTAAAAAAGAGAAATCCTAATCTAAGATGAAATGTACACCTGATTTTTTTAATCTGCGCTTGTTGTGTGCGCAGATTCTCGTTTTTCCTGTTTTCCTGCACATCAAAAGACAAGCTGACATAAACATGTTTATATTACATAAAATGTCTATTTATGCATGTTTTTAAGCATAGAATTGCATTACATACTATAGATATTGCAAAGCATGCATCATCTTGCGTTTATATTAGTCTGAATAAAATTGAGGTTAATTATCTCCTTTTATGTTCAGGGATAGGGTGACTTTTTATCAGGACCTCGGATCAAAGATCCAGCTATACGGATTTGATCAGGGTGACGGTTAGAGTTCAATGACTCCAAGATCGCCTTAATCGGACATCCGTAGTACCAGATAGAGATCGAGGAATCCTAAAGATCATGGGCCAAGATGGTCTAAATCCACACTTCAAACAACAAATCCAACTGCACGGATGGATTTGGATCGACGATCGCAGCCTAACGACGTGAAAATTGACTCAATACGATACCCATGGCACCATCTACATCATCCAGAAGATGGACGGCCAAGATGGCACCACATGGCACCATCTCGGCCGCCCAAACCAGCCCAGCTAATCTTGGAGACCGCTGCATCCTCTCATCGTGCGATGGATCTTGGCTATTGGATCACCATCCAATGACCATGGACGCCCACACCTCAAAACGTCCGCGTGCCAACTTCACCACTGCAGCGCAGTGGTCGAAGGCCTTATCGCGAATAAGACGTGATAGCGAAAATACACGATTTGTTAATTAGGTAATTTAGTATCGTTGTAACGCATAAATTCACTTTCTCTTTTAAATTTATATTCCTAGATAGGGGGTATCTAGGGTCGTCCAAGGAGGCCAAATGTTTGTAAAATTGATTCTCTTGCTTGGAATACAAATCTCAACTTTCTTTTTGGTATTTTTCAATATATCATTTTTTTTGTTTTTCGAATTAAGGCAACATGCGAAATTATGGCGGGAAAGTGACTTACACTTCAAATTCAATATACTACTTCTAAATGGCAAGTAGAGCCTCTCCCTAAGCTCACTCTAGGCAAGTGGAGGCCTAGAATAATTAGGGAGAGGAAGTGAAGAATGCTAAAAACAAAGCAATTAGAAACGCTAATAAAGAAATTGCAAAGAAGGCAACTAGATTAATGAAAAAGTGTTTTACAAAAAAGCCTAGTAGAGAATGCTTCTACTACTAGAAAAATTGCAATAAAGAAAAGCACACACAAATCCTCTAGATAGATGGTGAAGAAGAGGGCTTCTTGCTCCAAGCTTGGTAGCTCCCAAGCTTGAAAAGAGTCCTCCAACTCCTTCCTTGCTGTGCTTCGCCAAGGTGATGTCCTCCAAGGCAAGCCCTAAGGGGGCATGTCCTAAGCTTCTCTCCAAGGGTGGACGTCCACCCTAGGTCCTTCTCTTTTGCCTAGCCATCCTCCTTGAAGTAGAAAAGTCCTCCTCCTTGGCATGGCCCAAGTTGAAGAGAGTGGGGAGAAGGCACCAAAAGGGCTGGTGATGTGCCCCTTTAATCTCCTTCTCTACTCCTTCTTGGCCGTAGGTGTAGGTGGTATAGGTAGCAAAATACACTAATGGAGGATGCTCTCAAATGGTGATAGGTGGTGAGTTTTTATAGAATAGGAAGGGGGCTAAGGTGACTCTTGGAATGGAGGGCTAAGATGGAGAGATGGAGGTGGTTGGGGATCCAATGGCTAAGGTCATTTGGTGCCAACCCAAGGGACACCTAGGGGGTGGTTATGGGTGGTGACACCCCTTGATGTTGGCGCCAAAATGGCTTCTAGAAGGGGGTCTTAGTTGGTGCCAAGAAGGGTTCTAGAAGGAGGGGTAGGTGGGTGGCTAGGATGGGTTGTAGGGTTAGGTGTATGGTGGATGTGGGGGTGGATGTTGGGGCCAAAATGAGGGGTGGTTAGGGTTAGGTTTTGGCGCCAAAAGTGGTGCCTTTTGGTGGTGATAATGGGGTGAAGAGGTGGCTAGTAGGTGGCGCCAACTTGAGTAGGATAGCTAGCTTAGGTAGGGCTTAAGTTGGTGGAGGTAGCTAGGGTTGAATTTGAAGGTGGTGGATGGCCAAGGAGCTGGTTACTAGCTAAGCTAAGCTAAGCTAAGCTAGCTTAGCTAGCTATGGAGTAGAGGAGGAGGTATTGGAGCTAGGGTTTGAAGAGAGGAGCTGAGGTGGAGAAGTCTGGAGCTGGAACTGGAGCTGGCAGCTGCTGAAGAGGCTGGCATGGAGCTACTCTAGCTGGCTTAGCTTGCTAGTTCTTTGCTAGCTGCTAAGCCAAGCTAAAGTGAACTGGCTTCTACCATAATGAGCTGAGGTGAGCTGGGTCTAGTGCTCCCGGGGAGGATCAAGCTGGTTGAGGCAGTTAAGGTAGCTTAGCTCAGCTGAGTTGAGCTAAGCTGAATCCCTGGGAGTTGGACTTGAGCTTCCTGAGCTGAGATGAGTTCTTCTTCATCTGGCTAGAGTTGAGTGGAGCTATATGTAGCTGGGTCTGAGTTGGGGTGAACTCCTGTCAACTCAGCTGAGCTAGCTAGAGCTCCCTGTAGACTAGTGGGAGCTGAGATGAGCTAGACTTAGCTAAGTTGAGCTGGATCTGAGATGACTTGAGCTAGGGTGAGCTAAGATGAACTCTCTTGAGCTGCCATTCAGCTGAGATTAGCTGAATGGAGCTAGGATGAGCTAACCCTAGTTCAAGTGAGCTAGGTTCCAGCTGTGGTGAGCTGGATCAAGCTGAGTTCTAGTTAGTCTCAGCTTCTCCTTCACCATTTTCCTTCTTGAGTGCTAGGGTTTTAGGGATCTATATATCTGTTCATCCCTAACACTCACAAAAACATATTAAAAAGACAACAAAAAATGCAATGCATGCCTAACCTAATTTATGCCTAAATGCAGCCCAAAAACCCATTTGCGGAGTAAAATCCTAAGAGCTAGGTTTGTTTTAATGCATAAGAATGATGATAAATTGGCGTTTATCAAGACGCGTGAGTTTGAACCCCCACGAGCCTCAATTGAGCGCAGATGCATGGGACGGCTCAAATTGGTTCGTCGGATCTTGGATGAGCAGCAGCAAGGGCGGAGACGTGGCGCGCTCAGAGGCTGTGATGCGCGGACGCGAGATTGGTCACGTTAGGCGTGCATTGAGGTGCTGCGATTAGCGAATCTTAGGCCGTCTGAACTTACGATTGGACGACCGAAGATTGATGAACGTTGGTGGCGCGGGAGAGAAGCAAACGGCAAGCGCGGTGCACGTTACCCACGACCTGGGCCTTAGTGACGCTTAATTCTGTCACTAAAGGCCCCTCATTTAATATTTTGAAATTGTAATATCCATAATGCCCTCACTCCTTTCAACTATAAATGGAGACTGTTGAACGATTACGAATCTACGCTAACGTGTTTGGTTTTGGAAAAACCTGTCGTTGTAGTTCGAAAGCGAAGAATTCGTGTTCAACAAATAAGATTTATACCGAAAAAGAATTCCGGGTCAAACTCAGGGAGGCTACGTTGATCTATATTCGCAATTATGTTTTTTTAGGATTTTTGATAAACAAGGCGAAATAATTACAATGGAGCTATCAAACTAAGAGAGAGAGAGAGAACATGCATTCAATATTTCAATTGTTTATACAAGCAAACGAAATGAAAGTTACACTAGAAAACGGGAAATCAATTACACTATAAAGCAGGAAAATTCTACACTAGAAAAGCTGTAAATAAGAATGGGAGAGAGAAGTTATCCTCCTCGACGGTCTCTTAGAGGACGAGCCGAACGAGACGACGTCTGGACGAATGAGAACGGAGCAGGACGAGGGAGGACGAAGCAGAAGAGCGGGAACGGAGCAGCACGCCGTCGTCGTCGCGGGATCCACTTCCGAAGGAGGACGAAAATTTAGACTTTATCTCGCGAGGAGCATCCCGGGTGTGGGACAAGCTTCTCTTGAGCTTTGGAGAGGTAGAGAGGAGAAGGAAGGGATGAGAATTTCGTATGGAGGGGGTCTCCTTTTATAGTTGCAAGGAGTGGGGGTAAAATGGACATTACAACTTCAAAACAATAAATGAGGGGTCTTTAGGGACGGATGAAACCGTCGCTAAAGCCCCCAGCGCGCGCGTCGCTTCCGCACCCACGCGCGCCCGCTCAGCCGCCCGCGCGTGTAATGCCTACGCGCTTCTATTGATTTTCAGCCGTCCGATCGCGAGATCGGACGGCTTAAAATCGTGCCTTCACCGCTGCCGCCCGCCCGCCTGCACGTGCGATCGTGCGTCCACGCGGGCATCCAATCGCGCGTCGTCCTGATTGAGCGCGCGCGGCCGTTGGATCTCCATCTGACGCTCATCCGCGCCCGCTCAATCGCTCCTTCCGCTCCCTCGCCGCGGCTCGAACTCGCGCCCCGCGCTCGCGTAAGCACGCTTGACCGCTGCGCTGCGGGGCGCGGATGGTCGAGCGCATGTTTTAAGCGCCGGGTGGCCACAGCCGTTGGATCGAGATCCAATGGCGGAGAGGAGACGGGTGCGTGGTCTTCACAAGATGCATGCGGCCGTTTGGCGGCTGAGATGGCGCCACGTGGCGCCATCTTGGCCGTCCATCTTTTGGAAGTTGTAGATGGTGCCACGGATGTCGGATTGACTCAATTTTTGTGTCGTTGGGCTGCGATCGTCGATCCGAATTCTTTCGTGCGGTCGGATTTGTCATCTGAAGTGTGGATTTACACCATCCTGACCCTTAATCTTCTAGGGTTCCCCGGTCTCTATCTGATGCTACGGATGCCTGATTAGGGCGATCTTGGAGTCGTTGAACTCCAATCGTCGCCCTGATCACATCCATACGGTTGGATCTTTGATCCGAGGCCCCGATAAAATGTTTGCCCTGTCCAAGCACATAAAAGGAGACAATTAACCTCCATTTTATTCAAAATACTCTAAATGCAAGATGATGCATGTTATGCAATATTGATATTATGAAATGCAATCCTATGCTTAAGAACATGCATATATAGACATTTTAAGTAGTGTAAATGTGTTTACATCATACCCCCATGCCTACCTTTTGCTAGTCCCTAGCAAAACTATATGCTATTTATAAAAGAATTAAGTTAGATTATTTGGACCTGAGTTATTTTCAATCATTAAGAAATTGTCTACTTAGGAACTAAACTTTCAAAGACACAACAGTGCCCGGGTATCAGCCAAAATGCAGACCGCCTCAAGCCTCGCCTTATTCAAAGAAACATTTCTTTTTCTCTTTTTACTCTTTTCTAATTTTTTTTTTTTTGGATTTTCAACTTTTAGGGTTTAAGAGTGGCTTTCTACGGCCATTCAACTCACCCAAGATTTGATGAGAACCCTAAGTTTTAAGCATCTTATTGTGATTGTGATAGACTCGTTGATCGGCAGTTAGAACGGACTTCGGATTTCTACGCCTCTAGGTGACCTAACCAGAATTCTGCCTAAAGGTGTATCTTTACAACCGGTAGCTTTCTCCCTACTTTTATTTTTTTTACGGGGTCAACACAAGGGTGAATCCAGTGTATATCTCCCCGGTTTATTCTACTTCTCCGCTTCTTCCTGAGTGTTTTGGGAATTTTTAGTGCATTTTCTGAGCTGGGTTCTGGACAACCGGTCGATGAGCTGTTACCACCGACAACTTGCCAGCCATACTCGTGCGGCGAAGTGTGGGTTATTTCTTTTTGTTCTTTTCTCCTGTTCTCAGTTTTTTTTTTTTTTTTTAAGTAGGTGGCTTCCCTGGTCTAAGATTTACCTAAAGGCGGCAAAAAGAGAAAAGTCCAGTGACTGGGCTCTGGACAACCTACCTATGGGCTGTTACCCACAATAACTTGCCAGTCATATCACCCTAGAAGGTTCATTAGCTACCCAATTTCCGTTAGAATCGCTGAGCAACGAGTCAGTGCAAAGAAAGTGTGTAGATGCTTAAAACTCAAAATTCCCTTAAATCAGAGGGTGGGTTGACAAGTCTTGTACTTATCACCCAAACTTATTTATTCCAATTATAATAGAATTAAGATGGCGAGAACTCAAAGACAAATCCACATTTTAGTAGATACACAGGCTAATTAAGTCCAAAGACCTGAGGGGTCTTTATGTTCAGATCCTAATGTAAAATTTCTTAGGATTGAAAAGTCCTAATGTCCAACTAATCCTTCCTAATTTTTTTTTTTTTTTAGAAAGAGAGCAATTTATATGGATTTCACAAAGCTGACCAACTAATTCAAAAATGAATCCACCCCCCCATGCCTAGCTGATGCAATGTCCTCATTGAAAAAGAGACATGAAAGAAAGGGTAGAATATGAAAGATGTCACCTGGATATGAAGCTCGTATCAGCCTTGTGTTATATGTACAACTGCTGAGTTTAATGCCGTCAGCTAGGCGAAGTCCAGCCAAAGAAGTCATAGAATGGCTAGAGCAACAGAGTCTGAAACGGGTTCTGGAAGATTACGGTCAACAACAGGCTTCAGACGTTGACCGTTGACTTTAAAGGTGTTACCCGTCTTTGGGTCAGAAATCTGAACTGCACCATTTAGAAAAATCTGATCAATTACGAATGGGCCATTCCATTTAGATCTAAGTTTACCAGGAAAGAGCTTAAGTTTAGAATCGAATAACCAGACCTTCTGGTTTGGCTCAAAGCTCTTGCGGGAAATCATTTGATCATGTAGAGCTTTTGTCCGAGCCTTGTAGATCTTGGCATTCTCATAAGCACATTTCTAGGCTCCTCCAACTCAGATAGTTGGAGTTTCCTGGTCTTCCCAGCTATATTTAGATCTAGATTGCATTGTTTGATTACCCAGAATGCCCTGTGTTCAATCTCTATGGGTAGATGACATGCCTTTCCATACACCAGACGGAATGGAGACATGCCGATGGGCGTTTTATACGCCGTACGGTAAGCCCAAAGAGCGTCCTCAAGCTTTTGAGTCCAATCCTTGCGATCGGGCCTAACCGTTTTTTGCAGAATGTTCTTGATCTCTCAATTAGAGATCTCGGCTTGTCCATTCGTTTGGGGATGGTAAGGTGTGGAAATTCGATGATTAACCCCGTATTTGGCCAATAAACTCTGGAATTGGGCATTAGTAAAATGAGTGCCACCATCACTGATGATAGCCCTCGGAATCCCGAATCTACTGAAGATATTTTTCTTGACAAAGTTGATGACCACCTTGTGGTCATTGGTTCGGGTGGGAATTGCCTCAATCCATTTAGACACATAATCAACAGCGACAAGAATGTACTGATGTCCAAATGAAGGGATAAAGGGTCCCATGAAATCAATGCCCCAAACATCGAAAATTTCGACAGGAAGAATAGGGTTTAAGGGCATCATGTCTCTCTTAGTTATGCTCCCGAGTGCCTGGCATCGAGGGCATGACCGTGAGAAATCCTGGGCATCCTTGAATAAAGACGGCCAATAGAAGCCAGATTGCAAAATTTTTGCAGCCGTCTTTTTCCCGGAGAAATGTCCACCACACCCAGATGCATGGCAGAACTCAAGTATACTGTTGAATTCATTCTCCGGTATGCATCGGCGAATAATCTGATCAGAGCCGATGTGATACAGTTCAGGGTCCTCCCAAAAGTAGTATTTGGCCTCAGATTTGAGTCTATCCCGTTGTTGCTTGGTCCAATCCTGGGGGATTTGACCAACGGCCAAATAGTTAACAATGTCAGCAAACCATGGGGTGTGGACACCTAAAACTGTAAGAATGGTTTTGTCCGGAAAAGTGTCAGCAATCGGAATGTCCGGACAAGAAGAATCACCTAGGAGTCTCGACAAATGATCCGCCACCACATTTTGTACCCCGGTTTTATCCTTGATTTCAAGATCAAATTCTTGAAGAAGAAGAATCCAACGAATAAGCTGGGGTTTAGCATCCTTTTTAGCCAAGAGATGTCTCAAGGCCGAGTGGTCGGTATAAACAATAACATGAGACCCCAAGAGATAAGCCCTGAATTTTTCCAACGCAAATACTACAGCTAGTAATTCCTTTTCAGTAACAGTGTAATTCCTCTGGGCTTCATCCAAAGTTTTACTAGCGTAGTAAATGACAAAGGGCTTTCGGTCAATTTTCTGACCCAGGACAGCCCCGACCGCGTAATCAGAAGCATCGGTCATGATCTCAAATGGGGTTGTCCAAATAGGTGGTTGCAAAATTGGAGCACAGGTGACTGCCGTTTTTAGGAAATCAAATGCCTTTCGGCATGATTCGTCAAAAATAAACGGCGTTTCTTTGGAAAGAAGATTGCTCAAAGGGCGGGCAACCTTCGAGAAGTCCTTGATGAATCTTCTATAAAATCCCACATGGCCAAGAAATGATCTGATTTGTTTAACTGATGTGGGAGGAGGAAGTTTAGCGATAGCATCAACCTTAGCTTTGTCCACTTCAATTCCCCGTTCAGAGATTACATGACCCAAAACGATGCCCTCTTGGGTCATGAAATGACTCTTTTCCCAGCTAAGGACCAATCGTGTCTTGATACATCGCTTAAGAATCATTTCCAAATTAGCCAAACAAGAGTCAAATGATTCTCCGAAAACGGAGAAATCATCCATGAAGACTTCCATAAACTCTCCCACCATGTCGGAAAATATGGCTAGCATACACCTTTGAAAAGTCGCAGGTGCATTGCATAACCCGAAAGGCATCCTACGAAATGCAAAGGTTCCGTAGGGACAGGTGAAAGTAGTTTTTTCCTGATCCTCGGGATGGATAGGAACTTGGTTGTATCCCGAGTAGCCATCAAGAAAACAGAAGTACTTCTGCCCGGCTAATTTTTCCAAGATTTGATCAATGAAGGGCAGGGAAAAATGATCCTTTTTAGTGGCAGTGTTCAGCTTCCTGTAATCAATACAAACTCTCCAAGAAGAAGCTGAACGAGTTGTGACAGATTCTCCTCTCTCATTAGTCACAACAGTAATCCCGGCTTTCTTTGGAACAATCTGAACGGGACTTACCCAAGGACTGTCAGAGATTGGATAAATAATTCCTGCATTGAGCCACTTGATGATTTCCTTTTTGACCACTTCTCGCATATTTGGATTCAATCTCCTCTGCATCTGGCGAGAAGGGCGGGATCCATCTTCCAAGAATATTCTATGATTACAGTAAGATGGCTCAATCCCCCTAAGGTCATGAATGGTCCAACCAATTGCCTCCTTATGTTCCTTTAGGACCTTAATCAATTTAATCTCTTGCTCCTTTGTCAATTTAGCACTGATAATCACAGGGAGCGTATTCTGAGGTCCTAAAAATTGATATTTCAAATTCTTGGGCAATGGTTTCAATTCGAGCTGGGGTGGGGTGATGATTGATGGTCAGGTAGATGCTGAAGATTCAACAAGAGGGAGAGGTTGTGAGTGAACAAAATCAGTAACCTCTTCCGAAGATGTTAAGTCAGAGGGTTGCGGGTCAAATTCATCAACCAAAGAGGAACTTTCAATTGAAGAAACTGTCAAACAAGTTTCAATATTAACATTATCCTCATCAAGTTCCTCAATAAATCCACAATCCTCAAATTTTTTGATCGCCTTAAAAATATCTAATTTCATACGTTGGTCCCCAAAGGCGATTTCCATGCTACCGCTTTCACAATTAATGTTGGCCTTTGCGGTAGCCAGGAACGGACGCCCCAGAATGATGGGCGTGTTCCTCAGATTATCTGGTACATCCATGTCAAGGACAAGGAAATCTACAGGAAAATAGAAATCCTTGATCTTAACTATAACATCTTCAATAACGCCTCGCGGGTTTGTGACCGAACGATCCGCTAACTGTAGCATTACTGAAGTTGGCCGAAGTTCGCCTAACCCAAACTTCTCGTAAAGAGAAGTCGGAATTAGGTTGATGGATGCACCGAGATCCAAAAGTGCTCTATCAAATGTGTAATCTCTGATAACGCAAGAAATCAAAGGAGCACCAGGATCTCTCTTTTTCTGAGGGAGGTAGTGCAGGATAACAGAACTAGCCTGCTCGGAGAGTACCACCTTCCTCGGAACAGATTCTCTCGACTTACGCTTTTGTGTACATAATTCCTTTAAAAATCTTGCGTAAGTCGGTATGTGCTTGATAGCATCAAGGAGCAGGATATTGATCTCAACATTCTTAAATAAATTCAGAAGCTCCTCATTGCTATCAACAGACTTCTTCTTCTTTACTTTGGTTAAGGCTTCAGGAAAAGGAACACGAGTCAGATCTTTGGAATCGGATTCCTGAGCCTTGATTTCTCCTTTAGAATTCTCCTCTCTCTCCTCAGATTCTTCAGGATTCAAAAGATTAGAATAATGTGGTTGTGGATCCTGAGTCTTCTTACCACTCCTCAAAGTGACAGAATTTGCAGAAGCGTAAGAATTTGGGTCTTGGGGAGGGTTAGGAAAGATTGGAGGGGCTTGATTGACCATGAATTGTTGATTTACAGAAGAAGAAGACGAGGAACCCTGCTCAACCACCTGAACATGCGCGTGTGGGTCCCTCTGATTTCCGTACCCTTGGGCTTGATTGCCCGAATTCGTAATGTTTCGTGGGTTGGGTACGGGTTGGGATGGTAGAGATCCGGGTTGACAAGAGTTAGCAATGAGCCCGGATTGCAAGTTGTCCAGTGAGTTTTTCATTTGCTGCATGAGCTGGAGCATAGATCTTTGCATCTCTACCATTTGACGGTTCAAATCAGCCTGCCCTGCGGGTTGACGGGCATTCCAAGCTGGCTGATTGACCTGATTCGGAGGCAATTGAGTATATACTTGACCCTGACCCATTGGTCGTTGCGGAGCATAATTGCTGGGTCGGAATTGGGTCTGTTGCCCCGGATTTTTCCAAGAGAAGTTAGGGTGGTTTCTCCAACCTGGATTATAGGCATTCGAGTAGGGGTTGGATCTAACATTCTCTTGTACAGCACAGACATCCTCATAGGGTGAGGATGGAGAGAAAGAAAAGGAAGGATTAGAAAAACTGGGATCAAAGGCCCCAGTTGGGAACCCATGGGGTTCCGAGAAATGCTGACTCATAGGTTGAGTCGCATCGAGTTGATTCATGAACTCCTGTCCAGAAAGAGCTCGTGAAGAATGGAATCCCGAATTTTGGGATTGAGTGGATTGAGAGTTGTTCATAGAATTGCCAGCCATCCACTCTTCCATTCTTTTAGCAACCAAGTCCACTTTGTCAAGTTTATTACAAATCAATTCCATATCAAATGAATGAGAGTCATGGACTTCATTGACATTTGATCTGGGTTGTTGGGACCGGTTAAAAGTATCCATGGAGGCATGATTAATTGAATTCTCACTCATTTCCTCAAATAAATCATGTGCACTATCTGCATCTTTATTGAGGAAATTGCCTCCGCAAGAAGCATCCACATAGTTTCTGAGTTGCTCAGTCAACCCATGAGAGAAAATCTGCACGAGTTGCCATTTCGGCACCTCGTTGTGTGGACACCTCAGCAATAAGTCCTGGAATCGCTCCCAGGCCACATGAAACTGCTCCCCCGGCCGCTGGGTAAAAGTAGTGATTGCCCGTCTCAAAGCATTGGTACGACCGACTGGGAAAAATTTCTTCAGAAAGGCCAATTTCAACTCATTCCAAGTTGTAATTGGTCTTCCTATTGTCCTATACCAATGCGCGGCCTTATCCCTAAGAGAGTGGGGGAAGAGCCTCATGATCATTTGCTCCTCGTTTACGTTTCGAGACTTGGTGGTCTGGACCAAAGTGGTCAAGTCCTCCAAGTGTTGAAACGGATCTTCGGAGCCAAGCCCATGATAATGTTTAATCAGGCTTAACACCTGGGGCTTGATTTCTACGTCACCGGCTGGAATCTGGACACCGGGACGTTCCCCGTAATTTGAAGGATCATAAAAATCCTTCAAGGGCTGAACGCCCTGCATTCTCTGGAACCATTCTTGCATTCTCTGCATTTGTTCCAGCTGCCTTCGAAATTCTTCCTGTGGATTTCCAGGCAGAGGAGGCTGTTGTTCGGCCATGGGATCAAATTGACCAAAATCTAACTTGCGCCTCCTAGAATGTTCTAATGGTCCTTCCAATCGGGGATTCAATGACCGTCTTCCCAGCATAAACTAGGAGTAGGTCAGAAGGACCGGGGATAGGGACCCTGCAGCACAACAAAACAAGGCTGTCCTTAAGTGGGGTAGCCTAAGGATCTACTGACTCCCAACACCAGCCTTAAGACTGTAACTGATTTACTCTACTTGCGTCTGTATAATCCAACCGGTTAGAAGGAGGGACTGGGGAGAAGGTTCTTCCTTTGGCTTTCGCCTCCGGTTCCTAGTGTACCCCCCAGCCGCGGTCGTTTGATGCTACTCCCCTAGCTAGACATCAGATTAATCAGTACAAGTAGGTTAATCAAAAATAACCTCAGACTAAGCCTTGAAGAGCGAATCAAACCTTAGGGCCAACGTCTACTCAATTTTATTACGGCCTGGGATTGTGGTGCTTATGGAATGTGATGGGCCCTTACAATGGGTTGTGCCCTTAATGATTGATTGAAATTTGTGTAAGTGCGTGCACAACCAGGGTTTTCAGGCAAGATTATTTATAATGTGTGAATTTTAATGTTCAAATCCTGCTTAAGTAGCTTTTAGGGTTTCAAATTAGGTGAATTGCAATCAAATTTCTAGGCAAACCAAGTTGTAAAACACGGGTGAAGATAGTTTTCCTTTAAAATCAGAAAGAAAGCGGAGTGCCTGGAATATACCTAGATTGAAAACCCTAAGGAGGAGCTACTTGATGAGTTGGTTTTAAATAAAGTGATGCAGCCTAAACAACTCAAACAATTGGCCACAATTGCACCACTAAGTTAGGCACTCAAAGATGGTTAACCTAGAATGATTTCTACTCTGTTATGTGTTGCTCTGTGTGTAATGGTTCCACAGATCAGAACCCGATTGAGTAGAAAACAAATCAAGTTAATCAAGTGCCTTGAATGTGGGTGTGTGTTGTGTGTTTGTTGAAAGTTACCCCACAAAATTATCTTTTTGTTATTATTTTTTTTTTTATGAATGAGGGTGAAATGAGTGTGAGTAGAAATCCAAACAACCAAACTATTCCTAGGATTTATGCAAACACCTAGGTTAATTGGAATTTGGATTTAATGTGGCGAATGAAATCTATGGAGGGGGAAAGAATGGGGGAGCACTTACAGTTGTCTTCAACTGCACTTTACTCCAGTCTACCGCTTGTTGATTCCTTGATGGAGGTCTCTGCAAAACAATAGACACAAGAGAAAGCTAGTTAGAAAACAAATAAAGTGCAAGAAATGCGAAGAAAAGATCGGAAATCGTTGCCTCCCCGGCAACGGCACCAAAATGTTGAACGATTACGAATCTACGCTAACGTGTTTGGTTTTGGAAAAACCTGTCGTTGTAGTTCGAAAGCGAAGAATTCGTGTTCAACAAATACGATTTATACCGAAAAAGAATTCCGGGTCGAACTCAGGGAGGCTACGTTGACCTATATTTGCAATTATGTTTTTTTTAAGATTTTTGATAAACAAGGCGAAATAATTACAATGGAGCTATCAAACTAAGAGAGAGAGAGAGAGAGAGAGAACATGCATTCAATATTTCAATTGTTTATACAAGCAAACGAAATGAAAGTTACACTAGCAAGCGGGAAATCAATTACACTATAAAGCAGTACACTAGAAAAGCTGTAAATAAGAATGGGAGAGAGAAGTTATCCTCCTCGACGGTCGCTTGGAGGACGAGCCGAACGAGATGACGTCTGGACGAACGAGAACGGAGCAGGACGAGGGAGGACGAAGCAGAAGAGCGGGAACGGAGCAGCATGCCGTCGTCGTCGTGGGATCCACTTCTGAAGGAGGACGAAAATTTAGACTTTATCTCGCGAGGAGCATCCCGGGTGTGGGACAAGCTTCTCTTGAGCTTTGGAGAGGTAGAGAGGAGAAGGAAGGGATGAGAATTTCGTATGGAGGGGGTCTCCTTTTATAGTTGCAAGGAGTGGGGGCAAAATGGACATTACAACTTCAAAACAATAAATAAGGGGTCTTTAGTGACGGATGAAACCGTCGCTAAGCCCCCAGCGCGCGCGTCGCTTCCGCACCCACGCGCTCCCGCTCAGCCGCCCGCGCGTGTAATGCCTACGCGCTTCTATTGATTTTCAGCCGTCCGATCGCGAGATAGGACGGCTTAAAATCGTGCCTTCACCGCTGCCGCCCACCCGCCTGCACGTGCGATCGCACGTCCACGCGGGCATCCAATCGCGCGTCGTCCTGATTGAGCGCGCGCGGCCGTTGGATCTCCATCTGATGCTCATCCGCGCCTTCCGCTCCCTCGCCGCGGCTCGAACTCGCTCCCCGCTCTCGCATAAGCGCGCTCGACCGCTGCGCTGCGGGGCGCGGATGGTCTAGCGCATGTTTTAAGCGCCGGGCGGCCACAGCCATTGGATCGAGATCCAACGGCGGAGAGGAGACGGGTGCGCGGTCTTCACAAGATGCATGCGGCCGTTTGGGCGGCTGAGATGGTGCCACGTGGCGCCATCTTGGTCGTCCATCTTCTGGAAGTTGTAGATGGTGCCACGGATGTCGGATTGACTCAATTTTTGTGTCGTTGGGCTGCGATCATCGATCCGAATTCATCTGTGTGGTCGGATTTGTCATCTGAAGTGTGAATTTACACCATCCTGGCCCTTGATCTTCTAGGGTTCCCCAGTCTCTATCTGATGCTACGGATGCCTGATTAGGGCGATCTTGGAGTCGTTGAACTCCAATCGTCGCCCTAATCACATCCATACGGTTGGATCTTTGATCCGAGGCCCCGATAAAATGTTTGCCCTGTCCAAGAACATAAAAGGAGACAATTAACCTCCATTTTATTCAAACTGCTCTAAATGCAAGATGATGCATGTTATGCAATATTTATATTATGAAATGCAATCCTATGCTTAAGAACATGCATATATAGACATTTTAAGTAGTGTAAATGTGTTTACATCAGAGACCCCTTCCATACAAAATTGACATCCCTTCCTTCTCTTCTCTCCCTCTCCAAAGCTCAAGAGAAGCTTGTCCCACACTCGGGATGCTCCTCGAGAGATAAAGTCAAATTTTCGCCCCCATTTCAGAAGCGGATTTCGCGACGACGACGACATGCTGCCCCGTTCCCGTTCCTCCTGCCTCAACCGCTTTCTTCCCACTCCGTCCTTCATCTTCCAACCGTCGTCTCGTCTGGCTCGTCCTCCAAGCGATCATCGAGGAGGATAACTTGTCTCTCCCATTCCTCTTTTCAGCTTTCTAGAGTAGAATTTTCTTGCTTTTAAGTGTAATAGATTTCCCACTTTCTAGTGTAGTTTTTCTCTGGTTTGATTGTATAAACATTTTGAAATATTAAGTGCATGTTTTCTCTCTCTCTCTCATTTATTCTGATTGTTTATATTGCTTCATTGTAATTACGTTGCTTCGCTTTTCAGTAAAAATCCTAAAAAAAATATAATTGTGAATATAGATCAACGTAGCCTCCCTGAGTTCAACCTGGGATTTGTATTCCGGTATAAATTTTATTTGTTGAACATGAGTTCTTCGCTTTCAAACTATAACAACAGGTTTTCAAAACCAAATACGATAGTGTAGTAACCCGTAGCTTCAACATTTTGGCGTCGTTGCCGGGGAGGCAATGATTTCCGATCTTCTTTTCGCATTTCACACACTTTATTGTCTTCTAACTTGCTTCTTCTTGTGTCTATTGTTTTGTAGAGACCTATATTAGGGAATCGTCAAGCGGTAGACCGGAGTAAAGTGCAGTTGAAGACAATTGTAAGTGCTCCCCATTCTTGCCCCCCTCCATAGATTTCATTTGTCACATTAAATTCAAATTCCAATTAACCTAAGTGTTTGCATAAATCCTAAGATTAGTTTGGTTGTTTGGATTCTCACTCACACTAATTCCACCCTCATTTAAGAAAATAAAAATAAAAAGATAATTTTGTGGCGTAATTTTCAATAGACACAACGTACACCCACATTCAAGGCACTTAACCTACGTGATTTGCTTCTACTCAACCGGGTTCTGATTTGTGGAACTGGTACACACAAAGCAACACATAAAAGAGTAGAAATCATTCTAGGTTAACCATCTCTGTGTGCCTAACCTAGTGGTGCAGTTGTGGCCAGTTGTTTGAGTTGTTTGGGTCGCACCACTCTACCTAAAATCAACTCATCAAGTAGCTTCTCCTTAGGGTTTTCAATCTAGGTCTATTCCAGGAACTCCACTTTATTTCTGGTTTTAAAGGAAAGCAATCTTCACCCATGTTTGAAAACCTGGTTTGCCTCAAACTTGATTGAAATCAACCTAGTTTTAAACCCTAAAAGCTACTTAAGCAAGATTTGAACATTAAAATCTACACATCACAAATAATCTTGCTTGAAAACCCTGGTTGTGCACGCACTTACACAATTCTCAATCAATCATTAAGGGAACAACCCATTGAAAGGGCCCATCACATTCCATCAGCATTACAATCCCATGCCTTAATAAAATCAAGTAGACATTGGCCTTAAGGACTAATTCGCTCTTCGGGGCCTAGTCTGAGATTATTTTTGATTAACCTACTTGTACTAATTAATCTGATGTCTAGCTAGGGGAGTAGCGTCAAATGACCGCGACTGGGAGGTACACTAGGAACCGGAGGCGCAAGCCGAAGGAAGAAACTTCTCCCCAGTCCCTCCTTCTAACTGGTTGGATTGAGCAGACACAAGTAGAGTAAATCATTTACAATCTTAAGGTGGGTTTTAGGAGTCTGTAGATCCTTAGGCTACCCCACTTAAGGACAGGCTTGTTTTGTTGTGTTGTAGGGCCTTTATCCCTAGTCCTTCCGACCTTCTCCTAGTTTATGCTAGGAAGACGGTCATTGAATCCCCGATTGGAAGAACCACTAGAGTATTCTAAGAGGTGCAAATTGGATTTTGGTCAAATTGATCCCATGGCCGACCAACAGCCTCCTTTGCCTCGGGATCCACAGGAGGAATTCCGATGGTAGCTAGAACAAATGCAGAGAATGAAGGGCGCTCAGCCCTTGAAGGATTTTTATGATCCTTCAAATTACGGGGAATGTCCCGACATCTAGATTCCAGCCGGAGACGTAGAAATCAAGCCCCAAGTGTTAAGCCTGATTAAACATTATCATGGGCTTGGCTCCGAAGACCCGTTTCAGCACTTGGAGGACTTGACCACTTTGGTCCAGACCTCCAAGGCATGAAACGTGAATGAGGAGCAAATGATCATGAGGCTCTTCCCCCACTCTCTTAGGGATAAGGCCGCTCATTGGTACAGGACAATAGGAAGACCAATTGCAACTTGTGATGAGTCGAAATTAGCCTTTCTGAAGAAATTCTTCCCAGTCGGACGTACTAATGCCTTGAGACGGGCAATCACTACCATTACCCAGCGGTCGGGGGAGCAGTTTTATGTGGCCTGGGAGCTATTCTAAGACTTATTGCGGAGGTATCCACACCACGAGGTGTCGAAATGGCAACTCGTGCAGATCTTCTATCACGGGTTGACTGAGCAACTCAGAAATCACGTGGACGCTTCTTGCGGAGGCAATTTCATCAATAAAGATGCAGATAGTGCACACGATTTATTTGAGGAAATGAGCGAGAATTCAATCAATCATGCCTCCATGGATACTTTTAACAGGTCCCAGCAGCCCAGATCAAATGTCAATGAAGTCTTTGACTCTCATTCATTTGATATGGAATTGCTTTGTAACAAACTTGACAAGGTGGACTTGGTTGCTAAGAGAATGGAAGAGTGGATGGCTGAAAATTCTATGAACAACTCTCGATCCACTCAATCCCAAAATTTGGGATTCCATTCTTCGCAAGCTCCTTCTGGATGGGAGTTTGTGAATCAACTCGATGCGGCTCAACCTGTGAGTCAGCATTATTCAGAACCCCACGGGTTCCAAACTGGGGCCTTTGATCCTAGTTTTTCTTATCCTTCCCTTTCTTTCTCTCCATCCTCACCCTATGAGGATGTCTGTGTTGTACAGGACAACGTTAGATCCAACCCCTACTCTAATGCTTATAATCCGGGTTGGAGAAACCACCCTAACTTCTCCTGGGAAAAACTCAGGGCAACAGATCCAATTCCGACCCAGCAACTATGCTCCGCAACGACCAATGGGTCAGGGTCATATGTATACTCAGTTGCCCCCAAATCAGGTCAATTAGCAAGTCTGGAATGCCTGTCAACCTGTAGGGCAGGCTGATTTGAACTGGCAAATGGTAGAGATGCAAGGATCCATGCTCCAGCTCATGCAACAAATGAAAACCTCGCTGGACAACTTGTAGACCGGGCTCATTGCTAACTCTCATCAACCCGGATCTCTACCATCCCAACCCATACCCAACCCGCGAAATATTCGAAATTCGGGCAACCAAGCCCATGGGTATAGAAATCAGAGGGACCCACACGCACATGCTCAGGTGGTTGAGTAGGGTCCTTCCTCTTCTTCTTCTGCACATCAACAATTCTTGGCTAATCAAGACCCTCCAATCTTTCCTAACCCTCCCCAAGACCCAAACTCTTATGCATCTGCAAATTCTGTTACCTTAAGGAGTGGTAAGCAAACTCAGGAACCTGATCTACCGAATCCTAAAGAACCTGGGGAGAGAAAGGTGAATTCTGGAGAAGAAATCAAGGCTCAGGAACCTGATTCCAAAGATCTGACTCATGCTCCTTTTCTTGAAGCCTTGGTCAAATCAAAGAAGAAGTCTTTTGATAACAATGAGAAGCTTCTGAATATCTTTAAGAATGTTGAGATCAATATCCCGCTCCTCGATGCTATCAAGCATATACCGGCTTACGCGAGATTTTTAAAGGATTTATGTACACAAAAGCGTAAGTTGAGAGAATCTGTTCCAAGGAAGGTGGTACTCTCTGAGCAGGCTAGTTCTGTTATCCTGCACCACCTCCCTCAGAAAAAGAGAGATCCAAGTGCTCCGTTGATTTCTTGTGTCATTAGAGATTACACGTTTGATAGAGCACTTCTGGATTTAGGTGCATCCATCAACCTAATTCCGACTTCTCTTTACGGGAACTTTGGATTAGGTGAACTTTGGCCGACTTTAGTAACGCTACAGTTAGCGGACCGTTCGGTCACAAATCTGTGAGGCGTTATTGAAGATGTTATAGTCAAGGTCAAGGATTTCTATTTTCCTGTAGATTTCCTTGTCCTTGACATGGATGTACCGGAAAATTTGAGGAACTCGCCCATCATTCTGAGGTGCCCGTTCTTGGCTACCGCTAAGGCCAACATTAACTGTGAAAGCGGTAGCATGGAAATCGCCTTTGGGGATCAACGAATGAAATTTGATATTTTTAAGGCGATTAATAAATTTGAGGATTGTGGATTTATTGAGGAACTTGAAGAGGATAATGTAAACATTGAAACTTGTTTGATGGTTTCTTCAATTGAAAGTTTCTCCTTTGATGATGAATTGGACCCGCAACCCTCTATGGCAGACCTGCCATCTTCTGAAGAGGTTATTGATTTTGTTCACTCACAACCTCTTCCTCTTGATGAGTCTTCAGCATCTTCCTTACCATCAATCATCAGCCCGCCCCAGCTTGAACTGAAACCATTGCCTGAGAATTTGAAATATCAATTTTTAGGACCACAGAAGACGCTCCCTGTGATTATCAGTGCTAAATTAACAAAGGAGCAAGAGATTAAATTGATCAAGGTCCTGAAGGAACACAAGGAGGCAAGTGGTTGGATCATTCATGACCTTAGGGGGATCGAGCCATCTTACTTTAATCATAGAATATTCTTGGAAGATGGATCCCACCCTTCTCGCTAGATGCAGAGGAGATTAAATCCAAATATGCGAGAAGTGGTAAAAAAGGAAATCATTAAGTGGCTCGATGCGGGAATTATTTATCCAATCTCTGATAGTCTCTGGGTAAGTCCGTGCAGATTGTTCCCAAGAAAGCTGGGATTACCGTTGTGACTAACGATAGAGGAGAATCTGTTACAACTCGTTCAGCTTCCTCTTAGAGGGTTTGTATTGATTACAGAAAGCTGAACACAACCACGAAAAAGGATCATTTTCCTTTACCTTTTATTGATCAGATCTTGGAAAGACTAGCCAGGCAGAAGTACTTTTGTTTTCTTGATGGCTACTCAGGATACAACCAAGTTCCTATCCATCCCGAGGATCAGGAAAAAAAAACTACTTTCACTTGTCCCTACGAAACCTTTGCTTCCCGTAGGATGCCTTTCGATTTATGTAATGCACCTGCAACTTTTCAAAGTGTATGTTAGCCATATTCTCTGACATGGTGGGAGAGTTTATGGAAGTCTTCATGGATGATTTCTCTATTTTTAGAGAATTGTTTGACTCTTGTTTGGCTAATCTGGAAATGATCTTAAGCGATGTATCAAAACATGATTGGTCCTTAGTTGGGAAAAGAGTCATTTCATGACACAAGAAGGCATCGTCTTGGGTCATGTAATCTCTGAACGGGGAATTGAAGTGGATAAAGCTAAGGTTGTTGCTATCGCTAAACTTCCTCCTCCCACATCTGTTAAACAAATTCGATCATTTCTTGGTCATGTGGGATTCTACAGAAGATTCATCAAGGATTTCTCGAAGGTTGCTCATCCCCTGAGCAATCTTCTTGCCAAAGAAATGCCGTTTGTTTTCGACGAATCATGTCGTAAGGCATTTGATTTCCTTAAAACGGCAGTCACTTGTGCTCCAGTGTTATAACCACTGATTTGGACAGCCCCTTTTACTAGTCGTAGTATTTGCTTTGGAAAAATTCAAGGCTTATCTCTTAGGGTCACATGTCATCATCTATACCGACCACTCGGCCTTGAGACATCTCTTGGCCAAAAAGGATGCCAAACCCCAGCTTATTCGTTGGATTCTTCGGCTTCAAGAATTTGATATTCAAATCAACGATAAAATCAGGGTACAAAATGTGGTGGCGAATCATTTGTCGAGACTCCTAAGTGATTCTTCTTGTCCGGACATCCCGATTGCTGACACTTTTCCGGACGAAGCTATCCTTGCAGTTTCAGGTGTCCAAACCCCGTGGTTTGCTGACATTGTTAACTATTTGGTCATTGGTCAAATCCCCCAGGATTGGACCGAGCAACAATGAGATAGACTTAAATCTGAGGCCAAATACTACTTCTGGGAGGACCCTGAACTATACCGCATCGGCTCTGATCAGATTATTTGCTGATGTGTTTCAGAGAATGAATTTAACAGTATACTCGAGTTCTACCATGCATCTACATGTGGTGGACATTTCTCTGGGAAAAAGATGGCTGCAAAGATTTTGCAATCTGGCTTCTATTGGCCGTCTTTATTCAAGGATGCCTAGGATTTCTCAAGGTCGTGTTCCCGATGTCAGGCACTCGGGAGCATAACTAAGAGAGATATGATGCCCCTAAACCCAATTCTTCCTGTCGAAATCTTCAATGTTTGGGGCATCGATTTCATGGGACCCTTTCTCTCTTCATTTGGACATCAGTACATTCTTGTCGCTGTTGATTATGTGTCCAAATGGATTGAGGCGATTCCCACCCGAACCAATGACCACAAGGTGGTCATCGATTTTGTCAAGAAAAATATCTTCAGCAGGTTCGAGATTCCAAGGGCCATCATCAGTGATGGTGGCACTCATTTTACTAATGCCCAATTCCGTAATTTACTGGAGAAATACGGGGTTAATCACCGAATCTCCACACCTTACCATCCCCAGACAAATGGACAGGCCGAGTTCTCTAATTGGAAGATCAAGAATATTCTATAGAAAACGGTTAGGCCTGATCGCAAGGACTGGACTCAAAAGCTTGAGGATGCTCTTTGGGCCTACCATACAACGTATAAAATGCCCATCGGCATGTCTCCGTTTCGTTTGGTGTATGGAAAGGCGTGTCATTTACCCGTAGAGATTAAACATAGGGCATTCTGGGCAATCAAGCAATGCAATTTAGATCTGAATTTAGCTGGGAAGACCAGGAAACTCCAACTATCTGAGTTGGAAGAGCTTAGAAATGATGCATATAAGAATGCCAAGATCTACAAGGCTCAAACCAAAGGTCTACATGATAAATTGATTTTCTGCAAGAGCTTTGAGCTGAACCAGAAGGTCTGGTTATTCGATTCTCAACTTAAGCTCTTTCCCGGCAAACTTAAATCCAAATGGAATGACCCGTTCATTATCAATTAAAGTTTTCCAAATGGAGCCGTTCAGATCTCAGACCTAAAGACGAGTAACACATTTAAAGTCAACGGTCAACATCTGAAGCTTGTTATCGATTGTACTCTTCCAGAACCCATCTCAGACACGGCTGCTCTAGCCATATTGTGACTTCTTTGGCTGGACTTCGCCTAGCTGACGGCATTAAACTCAGCAATTGTACATATGACACAAAGCTGACCCGAGCTTCATATTGAGGTGATATCTTTCATACTCTACCCTTTCTTTCATGTCTCTTTTTCTCAATGTGGACATTGCATCAACTAGGCATGGGGGGGTGGATTCATTTTTTTTGAATCATTTTGTCAGCTTTGTGAAATTCTTGTAAATTGTATTTCTCTTCTTATATATACATAAAAAAAAAATTGAATTAGGAAGGAATACTTGGACATTAGGACTTTTCAATCTTAGGAAATATTACATTAGGATCTAAACACAATGACCCTTCAGGTCCTTGGACTTAATCAGCCGTGTATCCACTAAAATGTGGATTTGTTTTTTGAGTCCTCGCCATCTTAACTCTATTGTAATTTTATTAAATAAATTTGGGTGATAAGTACACGATTTATCAACCCACCCTCTAATTTGAGGGAACTTTGAGTCTTAAGCATCTACACACTTTCTTTTCACTGACTTGTTGATCGGTAATTTTAACGAAAATTGGGTAGCTAATGAACCTTCTAGGGTGATATGGCTGGCAAGTTATCGTGGGTAACAGCCCATAGGTAGGTTGTCCAGAGCCCAATCACTGGACCATTCTCTTCTTACTGCCTTTTGGTAAATCTTTCACCAGGGAAGCTGCCTACTTAAAAAAAAAGGAAAGTCAAAAAGAAAAGAAAAAGAAAAGGAGAAAAAGAAAAAAAATAAAAATAAAATAAAAGAAATAAGACACACTTCCCCTCACGAGTATGGCTGGCAAGTTATCGGTGGTAACAGCTCATCGACCGGTTGTCCAGAACCCAGCTCAAAAAATGCATTGAAAATTCTCAAAACACTTTGGAAGAAGCGGAGAAGTAGAATAAATCTGGGAGATATACACTGGATTCACCCTTGTGTTGACCCCATAAAAATAAAAGTAGGGAGAGCGCTACTGGTTGAGAAGATACACCTTTAGGCAGAACTCTCTTTTTAGGGTCACCTAGAGACGTAGAAACCTAAAGTTCGTTCTAATTGCCGATCAACAAGTCTATCACATTCACAATAAGATGCTTAGAACTTAGGATTCTCATCAAATCTTGGGTGAGTTGAATGGCCATAGAAAGCCACTTTTAAACCCTAAACTCAAAAAATCAAAAAAATTAGAAAAGAAGAAAAAGAAAAAAAGAAATTTTTCTTTGAATAAGGGTAGGGCTTGAGGCGGTCTGCAATTTGGCAGATACCCGGCACTATTGTGTCTTTGAAAGTTCAGATCCTAAGTAAATATTTTCTTAATGTTGAAAATAACTTATGCTCAAATAATCCAACCTAATTCTTTTATAAATAGCATATAGTTTTTGCTAGGGACTAGCAAAAGATAGGCATGGGGGTGTGATGTAAACATGTTTATATTACATAAAATGTCTATTTATGCATGTTCTTAAGCATAGAATTGCATTACATACTATAGATATTACATAGCATGCATCATCTTGCATTTAGATTAGTCTGAATAAAATGGAGGTTAATTGTCTCCTTTTATGTTCAGGGACAGGGTGACATTTTATCGGAACCTCGGATCGAAGATCCAACTGTACGGATTTGATCAGGGTGATGATTGGAGTTCAACGACTCCAAGATCGCCCTAATCGGACATCCGTAGTACCAGATAGAGATAGAGGAGCCCTAAAGATCATGGGCCAAGATGGTGTAAATCCGTACTTTAGATGACAAATCCAACCACACGGATGGATTCGAATCAACGATCGCAACCTAACGGCTTGAAAATCGACTCAATCCAATACCCATGGCACCATCTACATCATCCAGAAGATGGACGGCCAAGATGGCACCACGTGGCGCCATCTTGGCCACCCAAACCGGCCTAGCTAATCTTGGAGACCGCTGCTCCTCTCACTGCGCGATGGATCTTGGCCATTGGATTGCCATCCAACGACCGTGGATGCCCACACCTCAAAACATTCGCGTGCCAACTTCACCATTGTAGCACAGTGGTTGAAGGCCTTATCACGAACAAGAGGTGCGGGTTCGAACCCCCGCGAGCCTCAATTGAGCGCAAACGCATGGGACGGCTCAAATTGGGTTGTCGGATCTTGGATGAGCGGCAGCGAGGGCGGGGACGTGGCGCGCTCAGAGGCTGCGATGCACGGATGCTAGATTGGATGCACTAGGTACGCGCTGAGGCGTTATGGTTAGCAAATCTTAGGCCATCCAATCTTATAATCGAACGACCGAAGATTGATGAATGTAGGTGGCGTGGGAGAGGAGCAGACAGCAAGTGCGGTGCACGTCACCCACGACCTGGGCTTTAGTGACGCTTGATTCCGTCACTAAAGGCCCCTCATTTAATATTTTGAAATTGTAATGTCTATAATGCCCTCACTCCTTGCAACTATAAAAGGAGACCCCCTCCATACGAAATTGGCATCCCTTACTTCTCTTCTCTCCCTCTCCAAAGCTCAAGAGAAGCTTGTCCCACACCTGGGATGCTTCTCGAGAGATAAAGTCAAATTTTCGCCCCTATTTCGGAAGCGGATCCCGCGACGACGACAACGTGCTGCCCCGTTCCCGTTCCTCCTGCCTCGACCTCTTTCTTCCTGCTCCGTCCTTCGTCTTCCAAGCGTCGTCTCGTCTAACTCGTCCTCCAAGCGATTATCGAGGAGGATAACTGCTCTCTCCCATTCCTCTTTTTAGCTTTCTAGAGTAGAATTTCCTGCTTTCTAGTGTAATAGATTTTCCGCTTTCTAGTGTAGTTTTTCTTTGGTTTAATTGTATAAACATTTTGAAATATTAAGTGCATGTTCTCTCTTCTCTCGTTTATTCTGATTGTTTATATTGTTTCATTGTAATTACGTCGCTTCGCTTTTCAACAAAAACCCTAAAGAAAATATAATTGCTTATATAGATCGACATAGCCTCCTTAAGTTCGACCTGGGATTTCTATTCCGGTATAAATTTTATTTGTTGAACACGAGTTCTTAGCTTTCAAACTACAACGACAGGTTTTCAAAATAAAATACGATAGCGTAGTAACCCATAGCTTCAACACAAGCAGAGGAAGATTTGTTAGGGATAACTCACAAGATCGAAATAAAAACATTTCCTCCCTGATAACAGCGCCATTTTGTTGTGACTCGTAGAGCACATTTTTGGTAAGAAAAAGTGTCGTAGTATAGTGTGCAATACGATCAACAAAAATATTTATAAAGATAACGTGACTTGGAGTCCCGGTCGTTCGTCTCTAGGAGGCATTTATGGAAATGCAGATTAGAAATCGATCACTTTCTCTCTACTTGCTTAAAATCTCATGCCGGTTTATGGTGATTTACGTATTGATGTACGACATGCTAGTTGCCAAAAGGTAGTAATTAAAACATGCAACTTCAATCACACCAAAAGATGATAACTAGGCACATGGTTATTTTCAACATATATAGTTATATATATAAAAGATGGTGATGATATCAGAGTTGCAGAGCACAGGTAGAGGAATGCTTGTACAGGGAAATAAAACTACTCGCTACCAGAAAACGACTGCATACATGAATCTATGTGGGGATTTTGCATGCATCATTGGGGGAGAAGTAAGGAACTACACTATTAAACAGTAAATAAAGCATGTAAATCTAAGAAGAACTATAATCTAATCTAGCAGAAATAAGGGCATTCGGAGGTGGCTCCGATGGCCTTTGAGTTGGTTGAGAGGAGAAGGAGGGGTGGCCAATGATGCTTAGGTCGACCCTTGGAGAGAGGTTGGAGAGGTGATCCAGCATCTTAGCGTGGAGGTGGTGGTGGCCATGGTGAAGCTCCTCGTGGACATGGAGGTGGAGTGGATGTGGATTGAAACTAAGCTAAATGGAACAAAGAGTGGATGAAGTGCAAAGTGCCACCCCTTAGGTCATTTTATAGACCTAAGGGAAGCTCTCTAGAGAATTATGGAACTCTCTAGAGAGGCCTATGGTGGGAGCTCATGGGAGAGTGAGAGAGAGAGGATGGATGGTGGTTTTTAGATCCACCAAATGTGGATCTAAAAATTGAATGACTCTTGGTTGCTAATTTTAGCAACCAAGGCAACAACACATGGTAGAGAATTCTAGAGAACTTTAGGCTAGGTATTTTCGTGTGGATGGTGTGTGTGGGTCAAAACTTAGGTGGCTAGGTTGATTAGGTTAGGTTCTAGTGGGTTTAGGTCAAGGTAAGTCTCAAATTATGGTTGTAAACCCTAATTCACTAAGGTAAAGTGCAATTAAACTTAATACAAGTTTAATTGGGTGTGTGAAAACTTAATTGATAGTAAAATAACTAAATTAAGTCCGGTATAGGTCAATTGGATTCTCACTGAGTCCAATTGGACAGTGTGTGCTGAGATCAGGGCTCAATTGGACTCAATGAGTCCAATTGAATAGACTGAAGAGATTGGCCATTATCCAGGTCAATTAGGTTTAGTGAGGACCTAATTAGGTCCTTAGGGAGGTCTAGAGGTGATGTACTAGGGTTAAGACACCTTAATTTAGGTTCCTATGGGGTTAGAATTGGGTTTAGGGAGCTAGAGATCCAAGATCAAGGCTTGAATTCCAAAATAGGAACTGGAGGACAGTATCAGACTTCTAATAAAGTTGTTAAACATCTTATAGTGAAAACTCAGAAGTCCGACTTGTTGTCTGGACATCCAATCAGAGTCAGGAGGGTTTCTAGGTTCTGTTTTGGGTATTCTGCAAAAATTGGACGTCTGACCAAGTGTCTGGACGTCCAATAACACTACAGAAGTGGATTTAAGGTGTGCAGGAGTTGGCTAAGGATTTTGGACATCCTATAACTCATTTGGATGTCCATATAGAGGCTACAATTAGGATTTTAAGGTTTCTTAGGGTGCGGTGACCTAATCTAAGGGCGACTAAGGCTTGGGGAGGCTTCTAGGCTGTTCTAAGGCTAGGATGGACTTAAGTTCTTCACAATTTAGTGCTTTATTCCTACTTAAATAGAATAGCATACCTCAACCCTGTACATTATTGTCTACTACATCTTATTCTAGGTCTTCTGCTTCAGCTCTGCTACAACTCCAATTATTCTTTATTCTTTAGATCCAACTTTAGATCTACCTTCTGGTCAGCTTATTACTTGTAATTGACATAATGCACCTAATTAGCACATTATAGCATTATTTTATGCAAAAGAAATCAGTAAAGATGCAAGTAATGCTTATGCATGCGTGAACTATCCTAACTTATGTTAAGTCCTTGCCTAATTTAAGTCAATTAAGACCTATGATTGTAGCGCAATCACTAGCTTAGGTTAAGTAGCTCAGCTCAACTAAGTTGAGCTGAGTTGAGTCTCCAAGAGTTGGACTTGAGCTGGCCTGAGCTGGTTGAGGTCATCTTTAGCTGACTAGAGCTGAGTGGAGCTGGAAAGAGTTGGACCTGAGCTGAAGTGAACTCTTATCAATTAGGTTGAGCTAGCTTAAGCTCGCAGTGAACTGATTGGAGCTAAGATGAGCTAGACTCAACTATGTTGAGCTGGATTTAAGCTGACTTGAGCTAAGTTGACCTACCCTGAGCTACCATCTAGCTAAGATGAGTTGCATGGATCTTGAGAGAGTTAAACCTAACCCAAGTGAGCTGGTATCCAACTATGATGAGCTGGATTTAGCTAGGGTCTAGCTGAATTAAGCTTCCTCTTCACCAGTTGCCTTCTTGAATGTTAGGGTTTTAGGGATCTAGCTATCTATTGATCCCATACACTAAAATAAACATGTCAAAAATACAAAAAATCATGCAATGCATGCCTAACCTAATTGATGCCTAAATGTAGCCCAAAAACCCATTTGCGGAGTTAAAATCCTACGAGCTAGATTTGTTTTAAGGCATAAGAATGATAATAAACTGGCGTTTATCAATGATTCATTCCAGCTTTCACCGGAGCTCCGATGAGCTCTAGCGAGTTCCAGCAAGAGCTATAGTTCTTGATTCCACCTGTAGAGCTCCAGATTACTTATTTGTAATCTTAGGATTAGATTTGAATACTTAGAATTGTGTTTATTGATTCTAGCTTGATGATGATCATCATGTTCCTCAGCTCCGACAAAGCTGAGAAGATGTAATTCTTGATGCTTAGAGCCTAGAATTAGGTCCAGAAGCATGTGCAAAATGTATAGATTCTAGATTAGCTTTCAAATAGGTCTTAGAACTTATGATTTGATCTGACGACCAAACCTACTTTGGATCTCATGTGGAAGTGCCTGAGAACACCTTTAGAGTGGTCAAAACTTGGATTTGAGGATTTCAATCGATTCCTTAAGTTGAATTTAGTATATTTAGGCTAATAATTTGATTTAAAACCTAAGAATTGCAAAGTCAATTTTTGACTTAAATAGGTCAACCTTGGGTCGATCTTAGAGTTCTAGGCTTTGATCTAAGATTAAGGATATTTTTGAGTTCCTAATGTGATTGAGAAACTATTAGAACCAATTACAATGTGATTTGATTAGATTTAGAATGTTTTCCACTCTTTCATCAGTTTGGGTTCAAACTGAGCTCCATTAGCATTCATAGCCATTTTGTTGGATTTCTAACTTGATTTTTACCCAGATCAATCCCTTATAATATCTTGAATCAATTTAGGTGGATAGATAAGGTGTTAATCTGTTTGTTGAGTATGTTAACACTGAAATTAGTGTTCTATGTCTTGAGAACGAGAGCTCTAGGGCTCTTGATCTTCTTTCTACTTCTCTGATCCAATTTGACTTCACCATTCCCTACGAAATGATCTCTAGTATCTATTTGGACTCTTAATTGAGAGTTTAATCAATTCTGTAGATCAATTGACCTATCTCCTCTCTCTGCTGGAATGCAACAGATGAACACAGACATAACTTAGTTCCAGGCCAAGTTTAAGCCATGAATCCATGATCAAATATGATACTTTGATCAAATTGATCATTCCAATTGAAAGATAAACATTAAGGCTTTCGATCAAGTGCTTAACCTAAGGATTTGGAGCTGTGATCTACTCGCAATCGTCCATTGAAATTGAGACCTAGGGCTAGTGCAGTGCAGAGGAGAAGGGGACTTGTTAGTCCCACCTCGTGAATTGAGGAAGCCCCGCATGCGTATAAAAGCAATCGTGCTCTTGGACCACTCAATCGATAGCATAGGATGCACCAATGACCATGTCTCTTGAGCATCCGTATGTGTGGGCTGGGAGCCTGGTGAGCTTTGTGGGCCTGAATGGGGCCGAAACTATGCACAAATAAACCTAAATAAAAGCCATGGGCCTGGCTCTAGTAGTGGTCGATCCAACCCAATGGGCTGTTGATTTCACACAAAAGCTGGGCTCTCAAATTAATAACTTTTTAAAGTAGGCTTTGAAATCCCTAAGTGTTGAGGAGGCTTGATGAAGACACATTTAATTAGGATAAACTGCCTATTTATGCATGTTTCTAAGCTTAGATATGCATTCCATGTTATAAATATTATATAGTATGCATCATTCTGCATTTAGAGTAGTCTATATAAATTTTAGTTAATTGCATCCTTTGATGGCTAGGAGAGAAGGAGATTTAATTCTGACAATCTGACTGTATGGATCTAATCAGGACAACGATCGAAGTCCAACACCTCCGAAATCGTCTTGATTGTAGTCTCGTAGCACCTTATGCAGTCCAAGAAAGATCAACGGCCAAGGGAATAGGTGATGCAAGTTAGAGCTTCAAACAACAAATTCGACCGCACAGATGGATTCGGGTCGACGATCGCAGCTCAACAACATGAAAATCGACTCAATTCGACTTCTGTAGCAGCCCCTACAAAGGAGAGAAGGTAGACGACCCAGATCGCTCCACGTGGCATTATCCAGGTCGCCCATGGGCACGCACGCACCACCGCACACGCGCAGTGCATGGCCGCGCGTAGCAATGCAACACGTAGCACATGGGTGTGTGAAGCGTGTAGTGCGCAAAGGCAGCGAGCACTAGCAGGCACATAAGACATGAGCACGTGGAGCACGCACATGAGCGTTGTGCGTAGGGTGTATGAGGTAGAGCTTTAACGACGCTTGCAGTGGATCTTCAGCAACGTTTATGGCTGTCATTAAATGTCCTATGTACAAAATGGATCCCTTCCTCCACTATAAAAGGACCCCTACCCCTCCCATTCTTCTTCATCTCTTCCTTTCTTTCCCTCACCACCTCCAAGGCTCTAGAGAGAGCTTGTCCCAAGCCTGGGATGCTCCTCTAGAGTAGAAAACCAAAATATTTTCCCACCTCTCACCTCCATTTGTGGAGCATCTCGTGGCCATCCTCTCACCACCTTTCGGAATAAGATCCTCGTCGTGACGTCATCCTACCCCATCCTTCTTCCTCCGCCATCGTTCTCCTTCGTCCATCTTCCCACCACCTTCATCCAGGTGACGTCAGAGCAAGCCATCCACCAAGCGACCGTCGAGGGGGACTTTTCTCAACCCATTCTATCTTTTACTGCTTTCTAGTGTAGCTTTCTGCTTTCATATCGATAGCAAAGATTGTTTAGCTAAATATTGATATTTTCTCTCTCTCTCTCTTACTTTGCAAGTATATTAGCTATATAATTATGTTGTCGACCTAATCTCTTATCTTATAAAAATTCCAAAAAAATAACAAAAGATAAAAATAGTAAAAACAAATAAAATCGAAGTACAGATTTCACAAAACCAAACGTTCACTTCCCCGTGTTCGACCCAGGACTCACCTTGAGTTTCAGTATAAATTTTATCTGGTTAGCGGATTTCTATGCAGTACGACGATGGGTTTCTAACTCAAATCTTTTCACGTATGAAATCATGCTCATCAAGGCCTTTATGAAAATGCCCAAGTGTTGGCTCATGAAGGTGAAGGCTGAGGTTGTAAAGGTTGAGAATAGAGAGGCATTTGAGTTTAAATGTTTAATCAGTATATGCCTAAGTTGTTAATAAGTTTAGTGCTTAATTGTAGTTGTTTCAAAACAACTCTTTTCATGTAATTTTTCTTCTCTAATTCAATGATAATCATTTCTTTTTGGCTTATGGAATGATTATCATGTTATTAATGTTCAATTTTATGCAATTATTCATGTGGTTAACATATTAGGTAATTATTAGTTATTTAAGTTTCTAACTATGTAGTTAGTCTAATTAAGTAGTTATTAGCATAGTAATCTATATAGTAGAGTAATAGATAATATTTTAGCTAAGTAGTAGTATTGTTAGTATAATATAAGTAGTATAACTTAAGTAATTGATAATAAAGATTAACTTAGAATAAATGGTGATGATTAAGCTAATTAAGCTTCCCAGAGAACGACCTAGACTGAACTAGTTAAAAGTAATTTTCTAAATGTTAGATTATCTTGCACCCTATACTATAATTAACAGCAACAAATTAATTAAGCAAGGTAGCTTAAGCATCATTTTTAGTGAAATTAATTAAGATTAATAACCTTAATTAACTGTGCTGAGCATTTGCATGTCATCATCCAAGAAGGAAATTTTAGTTACAAATGTAATGATCTCTCTCTCACTCTCTTTGATGTGTACACATCTAATTGGCTTAAAATGCCTATTTATGCATGTTCCTAGTGCCATAGAAGCATTATGCATCATAAATATTACATAACATGCATCATCATGCATTTAGATTAGTTTATACAAATTATGGGTTAATTTTCTTCCTTTTGTGGTTAGGGGGTAGGGTGATATTTACCTGGGCCTTAGATTGAAGATTTAACCATACGAATCTGATCAGGGCGACGATCAGAGTCCAACGCCTCCGAGGTCGCCCCGATCAGACCTTCGTAGCATTAGATGTTGTCCGAGGAAGATTAAAGGTCAAGGGGCGAGGTGGTGAAAATCCATACCTCAAATGACAAATCCAACCACATAGATGGGTTCGGATCGACGATCGCAGCCCATCAGTGCGAAATCAACTTAACTTGACATCTGTGGCACCACCTATGAGTAATAGAAGATGGACAACCCAGATGATGCCACGTGGCATCATTCAGGACACCTAAGGCAATCGACGCCCCCTTTCTCTTCAAGGCAGGCTCGATCTCAGTCATTGGATGCAAATCCAATGGCTAAGGGTGCTTGGAGGAAAATTCATCTTCTCGACACAAAGTGGCACGTGACGCAACAGAAGAGAAGAGCACTCTCAACGTAGGAGCATGTGTTCGAGGCTCACGGTGTGGAATTAATCCGCTAAAGAGGCATGCACATCAAATTCGATTGTCGGATGCGTATCGAGCCGCGATGGAGGCCACTACGTGGCGCAATGGGAGCGACACGATGAGGCATGTGTGATTCGACGTGCTAGCCCACGTGCAAACGCACGTGCAAGGACGCGATCTGAACAATTGAGGCGCATGTTAATCCTAGCCGTTCAATCAAGATTAGATGGCCGACGATCCATGCATGTCAACGATCACACTTGCCTTTAGTAATGCTTACATGCATCACTAAAGTCTGTGTATTAATATTAACCTTTGGAAAAGACTCTTTTGCCCCCATTTCTACACCTATAAAAGGCCTACACCTCATACACATTTCACCATCCCTTCCTTCATCTCTCTCCCTCTCTAAGAGCTAAGAACTCAAGTTTTAAGCTCGCTCTAGTGCTCCCAAGCTATGGGAAGCTCCGCCAGACTTTAAAACCAAAACTTTTCACTTCTCACCCCCTTTGTAGAGCTCTCTCTAACCGTCCTCTAGCCCTAGTTCCAAAAGCGAATCCCGTGACGTTGACGCCTTGCCTTATCCCCAGTTCTTCCAAATTCACCCTCCGTCCTCCATCTTCGCTCTCCTTCTAAGCATCGTCCATCTGGCTCGTCCTCCAAGCATTCGTCAAGGAGGATAATCTCTCACCCCCTATCTTTTTATTACTTTTTAGAGTAGATTTCTAGCTTTATAGTTATAGCAATTAGTTGTAATTGACATTAAATTAGTTATAAAAGTTGTTTTCTCTCTCTCTCATTCTCTTTTGTTTATATTCCAGGTAGTGTAGCTACCATTATGAATGTTTCATTTATAAAAAAATACAAATATATATATAATTGTGGATTTAAAATCGATGTAGCCTTCCCATGTTCGACCCGAGATTCACTTTGAGTTTCGGTAAAATTTATCTGATAGTGGATTTTTGCGAAACTACAATGATAGGCTTTTAACGAAATCTTTTAGCATATAAAATCTCCTTCATCATTTTGGCACTGTTCATCATTTTAACCCATCCATGCGGTTGGATTTGTCATTTGAGGTACGAATTTTCACCACCTTGCCCCTTGACCTTTGATCTTCCTCGGACTGCATCTAATGCTACGAAGGTCCGATCGGGGCAATCTCAAAGGCATTAGACTCTGATCGTTACTATGATCAGATCTATACGGTTGGATCTTCAATCCAAGGCCCAGATAAATATCGCCTTGTCCCTTGACCACAAAAAGAAGTAAATTAACCTATAATTTGTGCAAATTAATTTAAATGCATGATGATGCATTTTATGTAATATTTATAATGCATGATGCTTCTATGACAGTAGGAAAATGCATAAATAGGCATTTTAGACCAATTAGATCTGTACACATCTTTCAAGAATCCTAATTGATTCTTCTTATCTAGATATTTTGATTACTGATAATTTTCCCGATGAGACTATTCTTATAGTTTCGGGTGTCCAAACCCCTTGGTTTGCTAACATGGTGAATTATTTAGCCGTTGGTCAAATCCCTTAGGATTGGACCAAGCAACAATTAGATAGACTTATATCTGAGGCCAAATATTACTTTTGGGATGACGCAAAACTGTATTGCTTTGGCTCTAATCAAATTATTCGCCAATGTGTCCTGAAAAATGAGTTCCAAAGCATACTTGAGTTTTTCCATGCATCTGCATGTGGTGGACATTTCTCTGGAAAAAAGACGGCCGTAAAGATTTTACAATCTAGATTTTATTGGCCGTCTTTATTCAAGGATGCCCAAGAGTTTTCGAGGTCATGTTTCTGATGTCAGGCTCTCAGAAGCATAGCCAAGAGAGACATGATGCCTCTAAACCTGATTCTTCTTGTCAAAATCTTCGATGTTTGGGGCATCGATTTCATGGGACCCTTCCTCCCTTGATTTGGACAGTGGTACATTCTTATAGCTATTGACCACATGTCCAAGTGGATTGAGGCTATTCCCACCCAAACCAATGACCACAAGGTGGTCATCAATTTTTTTGAGAAGAATATCTTCAATCGGTTCGAGATCCCAAGGGCTATTATCAGCAATGGTGGTACCCATTTCACCAATGCCTAGTTCCGCAATTTACTGGCAAAATACGGGGTGAATCATAGAATTTCCACACCTTACCACCCCCAAACAAACTGATTGGCTAAGATCTCTAATCGGGAGATCAAGAACATCTTGTAGAAAACGGTTAAGCCTGATAGGAAAGACTGGACTCAAAAGCTTGATGACGCTCTTTGGGCCTACCATACAACATATAAGATGCCTATCGACATATCTCTATTTCATCTGGTTTATGGTAAGGCGTGCCATTTACTCGTAGAGATTGAACACCAGGCATAATGGGCAATTAAGAAATGCAACTTTGACTTAAGTTTAGCCAGAAAGACCAAGAAACTCCAACTATCTACGTTGGAGGAGCTTAGAAATGATGCATGTGAGAATGTCAAGATCTATATGGCTAGGACCAAATCTCTTCATGACTAATTGATATCTCGCAAGAGCTTTGAGCCAAACTAGAAGGTCTGGCTCTTTGATTCTTAACTTAAGCTTTTTCCCAACAAGCTTATGTCGAAATGGAATGGCTCGTTTATCATTGATTAGATATTCCCAAATGGGGCCATTGAGATTTCTAACCCAAAGACGGGTAATTCTTTCAAGGTCAATGGACAACATCTACAACCTTAGGTTGACCATGTTATTCCAGAACCCATCTCAAACAAGGTTGCTTTGACCTTGATATAACTTCTTTAGTTGGACTCCTCCTAGCTGATGGCACTAAACTTAGCATTTGTACAATCTGACTCAGAGCTAACCAAAGCATCATGGAATACAGGTGATATTTTTCTCATTCTGCCCTTTTCTCATGCCTTTTATTTTTAATGAGGACATTGCATAAGCTAGGAATGGGGACGTGGATTCATTTCTGAATCATATTGTCAGCTCTGTGGATGTCTTGTAAATTTCTCTTATTTTTCCTTTTTATTAAAAAAATTGAATTAGGAAAAGAGAACTTGGGCATTAGAGTTTTTCAACCTTAGGAAATAATACAATAGGATCTGAACACTTAGACCCTTCAAGTCTTTGAACTTAATCAACCCAGGTTTCCACTAAAATGTGGACTTGTTTCTTGCGTTCTCGTCATTCTGAATTCATTTCTAATTGGTTAAATAAGTTGGGGTGATAAGTACACGGCTTATCAACCTGCCCTCTGATTTGAGAAGACTTATAGTCAAAGCATCTACACACTATTTGCATAGACTCACTTTTCAGTGGTTTAAATAGAAATTGGGTAGCTAATGAACCTTCTAAGGTGGCATGGCTGGTAAGTTGTCGTGGGTAACAATCCATTGGCCGATTGTTCAAAGCTCAGCCACACGACCATTCTCTTTCTGCTGCTTTTAGGTAAATCTTAGATTAACGAAGCCACCTACTTAAAAGAAAGAAAGAAAGAAAAATATCCTTGAGAAATAGAAAAGAAGAAAATAAATAAATAAGCCACACTTCACCGTATGAGTATGGCTAGCAAGGTGCCGTGAGTAATAGTCCACTGGCCGGTTGTCCAGAACCCAGCTCACAAGAATGCACAAATAGTCCCTAAACACTTAGGAAGAAGCTGGGAAGTAGAATAAGCCGGGGAGATATACACTAGGTTCGCCCTTGTGTTGATCCCATAAAAATAAAAAGTAGTGAGAAAGCTACCTGTTGGATAGATACAACTTTAGGTAGAATTTCTTTTCAAGGTCACCTAGAGGCATAGAAACCTAAAGTCCATTTTGATTGCCAATCAGTGAGTCTATCACAGCCACAAAAAGATGCTTAAAACTTAGAGTTCTTTCCAAGTCTTGGGTGGGTTGGGTAGACGTAAAAAGCTACCCCAAAACTCTTAACTCAAAAATCCAAAATAAAAAATTAGAAAAGAAGAAAAAGAAAGAACAAAAAATGTATTTGCTTTTAAATAAGGCAAGGGTTTGAGTGATCTGCATTTTGGTAGATACCCGAGCGCTATTAAGTCTCTGTAGTTCAAGTCTTTAGTAGAAATTCTTTAGTGTTAAGAAATAACTATTGCCCAAGTAATTTGATGTTAATTCTGTTTATAAATAGCATATACTTTTGCTAGGGACTAGCAAAAGATAAGTGTTGGGATGTGATGTGTACACAACTAATTGGCCTAAAATGCCTATTTATGCATGTTCATACTGTCATAGAAGCACCATGCATTATAAATATTGCATAACATGTATAATCATGCATTTAGATTAGTTTGTACAAATTATAGGTTAATTTGCTTCTTTTTATGGTTAGAGGATAGGGTGATATTATCTGGGCCTGGGATTGAAGATCTAATCATATGGATCTGATCAGGGCGACAATTGGAGTCCAACACCTCTAAGATTGCCCCGATCAGACCTTCCTAGCTTAAAATGCAATCCGAGGAAGATCAAAGGACAAGGGGCAAGGTGGTGAAAATTCATACCTCAAATGGCAAATCCAACCTCACGAATGGGTTCAGATCAACCCTAATCTCTCTTTCTATCTCTCTCTCGCTTTTCAAAACCGCATCCTTCGCAAGCAAAACCCCGCACTTTCCGTGACAACAAGTGGTAAGCAAAAATCTGATTTTCATGCCTCCCTGAGATCGACACTCGGACTCACCTCCGTTTGCTTATTTTAAAACCAACGTTGCAAGTGCGACTATAACGACACTCCTTGACACACACGCACAACGACACGTCAGTTTTTGGTGCCGTTGCTGGGGAGGCAACGGATTTGTTTTATCACCTCCATTCCACATTCATTCTCACATCGTCTAATGCCCTATTTTCCTTTTTACTTGACGGTTGTAGGAATTCGACGCATGGACGGCGAAGCGACGCATCCCATGACGGTAGCAAGGGAGTAGGCACCTCAAGGACTGATAGTGAGTAACCTCTCTCTCATTGTTTGCTTGCATGAAAAAGCTAAAAAAAAATTTGTAAAAACTGAAAAAAATTGGCATGGTGTATGATTGCTTGACCCACATCCTTAACACATCACCCCACGAAAAAATGTACACTCTAACATTCTGAATAAATTCTTGGAGTGTTCTTTTCTTTTTCTTGAGTGGTGTTTGCGAAGCCACCGTGAGCTGACCTGGGCCGCACCACTCAACCCTAAAATTGACTCATCTAATAGAAGCTGCATGATCATTAGGATGAGTACACTAGAGTTTTAGAGCCTCTATAGAATAAAAAGGAAATCTACTTTCACCGAATTGTGTGCAGAACTTGACGTGCCCACTGAAACTTGGTTGAAAACATTAAGACACGTCAACCCTAAAAAGTACTAAAGTAAGGATGAAACACTAAAAGACACCACATCTTAACAAATCCTTGCTTGAAAATCATGTTTTGCTAAGAGCACACACTTTGAAATTGGAAAATTAAGAGGCACCACCCCAATCAATGCCTCATCACATAACCCTAAGCACAAGCACTATCCTAGCCCTTTAAAAGTTGAGTAGACGTGCCCTAGGAAGGACTGAGTTAAGTCCCAAAAGGTGAGGTTTTGTTCACTAGGCACTTGGTTTTCATTCCCTTGGTAGAATCTGGTGACTAGGCTGCGGGGCAGTGTTAAACGACCACGGTTGTGGGGTATACGGAACCGGAGGTGCAAGCCAAAGGAAGAACCTTCCCTGCAATCCCCTCATAATCAACCTGGCCAGATTAGCCTTAGGAAGGGGAGTCCAGTTGATGAGAGCCTCATCATGAGCCATAACTATCTCATTTTGACCCAATAAAGAAGATAAAAGCTCCTACATAACCTAGAAGAAGGCCTAACTGAAGGAACAAGTGCTCTGAGAAGAAAACATGAAATAAAGGTTAAAACTGTAATTTTACCATTGCAGTACATAAACGGGATTTCTCAGAGGCAAAACATAGGTCAAATGGTCTAAATGAGATAAAAAGAGGGTTGAGTCAATCAGAAATGGGTTCATGTGCAATCTAGGAATTAAATGACACCTGGTAACCCTAAAACAGACCCGCTTTAATTAACAAGGTTTCAATCAGGATAAAAATCTAGTAAACCCTCTAAAAATCATGGAAAAACATCCTCTAGGGTTTAGAACACTTACTTTGGCCTTTGGAACCTAGCCTGACCTAGATTAGGGTCCTAGCTCCTCAATTAACCTAATTTAGGTTTTTACGTAAAATGTCCAGTCAAACGAGGTCAAACCTGAAATCCAACTTCGCCATTGGATTCCTTAGGTCCAAATTAGGTTTATACCAAAATTTGGACCTAAGGGGAGGTCATCTTGACCTACTTTGCAATTTAGTACACCCAAATCACAAATAGGTCCCTATCTTTTGAATATCCTTGCAAAGAGCCCCCCAAGTTCTTCGCCCCCTTTGAAATCCGGTCCTGCCGCCATTGTTAGGGCAGAACCGAGCTCCGGCGAAGTTCAGAGAGGGATTGCTCTCTAATCCCTCAGAGATTCCCTCCCAGAAATGGAAGGGGGATTCTCTGAGGAATTCCCTTCCTTATAAAGCCAATTACAATCGCTGGTGTGAACCCAATCTCTCGTGCGAACGCACGAGAGATTTGGGTATCCACCTTCCTTCCAACTCTGGCAAGCCGGCAGACCTAATTGCGCGCTCTCCACGCGCTGATAGGAGCGGCCAGCACCTATAAAACACCCCCTAGACCCTGCCGCAGAAGGCGAGCTTGATTTGGCCGAGTGTCCACCCTTAATTCGTCTCCTCCTGCCCGGCCAAAAGTCCCAGCAAGCTCCGGCGAGCCCCCCTCCCCTCCCTCTTCGCTCTGCCACAAAACCAGTGGCAGAGTTAGCTTCCTGACTTCCCTCCGCGTCGCGCAGTACCCGCGCACGCCGCCTCAGCCCCATTGTCGCCGCCGTTCTCCCCCACTGGGCATCATCTTCTCCGGTGACAGCAGGTACTGCTGTCCGCCTTCCGTCCCCTTTCGTCCTTACAATTAGGTTAGAACTCCTCTCCATCCTCTCCTCTCTCTTTTCCCCCTGTTATCTCATCTGATTACCCTTCGACCAACGCTGACCACCCTCATCTTCCACATCACCGACTAACCTCCGGCGAGCCGCTTCCACCATTCCAGCCCCCCACACGGCTCGCCAACCACCTCGAGAGCTCTGCCTCACCACCAGGAACTCGCTCCACCCCACAACTGCCACTCCAGACCTCCATAATCACCCCCCGAACAACCCACCATCTCCGGCCACAGGTTGACCTAGGCACGCACGCCTAGGCCGACCTGCGGCCTGCAGCATCGTCCACCGCCTTCGCCGTGCCACTGCGAAGGTCTCTAGCTGATCTGATTGGGCCGAGAGGCTTGTTTTGTGCATGACAGTGTTTGAGCTCCTACCGCCATGGACGACCTTTGATGAAGCTCCAACGAAGCTCCAGGCACCCGGTCTCCCAGGCTACAGGTGCTGCATACTCGCGCGAGTGTCGCGAGGTGAGTGAGTCCAGCAAGGAGCTCCAGCAGAGCCAGCAGTTGTGGCGTTTGCACGCAGGTCTGCGGGCGCGCGCAAAGGCAGGGCGGAACCTTTAGTCCCACATCATGGAATCGCGAGGTGCGGACATACCATAAATTGAATTTGTGTTTTACTCTCACTGCCTCCGTAAGCACAGGGGTGAGGTCCCTCACTGACCCCACACCCGCCTCGTCCACGGCTTGACCACGCGGATCTGGCTGATCCGACCCGACCTAAACCTACGCACTCCTCGCGCATCACACCACCTGCAGGTGCGCCTGGTCCTGGGTACGATCCGACCCGATTATGGCTGTGGCTCTGGGAGAGCGTCCCTGAGTTAATTGCTTGAGAGAGAGAGACGCGTGGGTAGAGGGAGAAAGGATAGGTTTTGCTCTGTGTAGGCACAGGTTGAATGTTGAGGAAGAAATACTTGGTCGCGAGAAGGAAAAGAAAGAAGGAAGAAGGAAAGGCAGGAAGAACAGAGAGACCAAAGAAGAAAGAAAGAAGGCCTTCGCAGGAGAAGAAGAAGAAACAAGGCAGAGAAGAAGAAGAAAGAAAGAAGCCTTCGCAGGAGAAGAAGAAAGAGAAGAAAAGAAAGCAAACATAGCAGCAGAAAAAGAAGAAAAAGAGAGACTGCAGAGGAAGAAGAATAATCAAGAAGAAAAGGGAACATACTTTTAAGACGTCTGATCACAAGATCAGACGTCCAATTTCATTTCTTTTTGTCCTAACTACTTTTAATCGCATACATTCATAGTTGAATTGATATTTTGAGTAAATTACAGTGTTCAATTACATTTTAACTAGTAGTAAATTCCATTTGCTCCCTGTGATCGACCTCGGATGCTCCGATTTTCGAGTAATAAAATTCTTTATATTTGTTTAAACGTTTTGTCGGTTGTACTACAACGTGATATACTTTAAACCCGCACAAAACGTTGACAGCACCAGTGCTTACGGACTTAATCACACTTTGTGAGATTTGTAGGTCTCCTAAGGAATACACCATAAGGACTAGGCTTGTATGCTTGATTGAAACACATTTCTCGCATCTGTCACCCTCCGCATCCCTCCTGTTCTTCTCTAGTGTATGCACGGGAGACGCTCACTGCATCCCGAGTTGTGTGTTTTGGGGCAGGAATCTAGGCGATGTAATTCTGTTGAAAACATGGCTGAACCTAGGGTAGATGAGGCTGAAGATCTACCCCCACCAGACGCTATGGCCATCATCCAAGCTCAAATCAATGCTAACCACTAGCTTCAGCAACAACAAATCCACACCATCATGCAAGCCATACAACGGTTACAGAACCCAGAAGAACAACCATCACCACCTTTCCACGACATACCAGGGCAACCACCACTTGATTTACCACCATTTCAGGATCAACCGAGGCCCCTCCACGATTTCTATAATCCCTCTGTTATTAGAGTCGAGCCACACCTTAGGATCCCCGAGGGGGGAGATGATTTTGAGCTAAAATCGAATGTCTTAAGTTTGATCTAGAGCCACTTTCATGGAAGCTCAAATGAGGACCCCTTTCAGCACCTAGAGGATCTCGACCGCATAGCACGAACTGTGAAACCTAGGAACATTAGCCTTGACATTGTTCTAATCAAGATGTTTCCCTTATCCTTAAGAGACAAGGCTTCTCATTGGCTTAGAACCCTAGGTAGACCCATCACCACCTGGGAAGAACTGAGGCATGCATTTTTAAAGAAATTCTTCCCCATAGGAAAGACCAATGCCCTCAGAAGAGCTATCACTACCTTCACACTCCAGGGTGGGGAACAATTTCATGAGGTGTGGGAAAGATTTAATGAACTTTTGAGGAAATGCCCACACCACGAAGTTCAAAGGTGGCAATTGGCCCAAATCTTCTACCACGGTCTGGACAGCAACCTACCGAACTTCGTAGATGCCTCATGCGGGGGAAACTTCCTAAACAAAGATGACGAGAGCGCGTTTGAGCTCTTTGAGTCTATGAGAGAGAATTCGCTCAACAATGCCTCCATGAACCAGTTTAACAGGTCCAGTCAACCTCGTGGCAGGATTTATGAGGTGCAAGCAAATTCTAGAATGGTTGACATGGACATCATTGCCAAAAAGTTGGATCGAGTGGAATTGGTGGACAAAAAGATTGATGAGCTACTGAACCAGACTAGGAACCCCTTACAGACTTTCTCCCTAGCAAAGGGAGCACATAATGTTGACCTGGTCCAGCCCTTCACCCAACTGAACCTGGAACAACCCTTGACCACGTTCCAGGGAGGGACCTTTGCTCCCTCGACCCTTGATTACTCCCTTCCCTCTTCATCAACATCGGCTATCCTAGAAGATGTGCAAGCTGTCCAAGGTTATGCGAAACCTGACCCTTTCTCCAACACTTACAACACTGGCTGGCGTAACCACCCCAACTTTCGTTGGACAAACAAGAAACCACTGCAATTCCAAAACCAGCCTAGGCCAAACTAGCAGCCACACTTGCCCCCTATCATCAAGGACCACCAGTTAGACCTCAATATAATCAGAATAGGGTGGCCCCTCCCCCACAAAACCAAATGGATACCTAATAAAGATGATGGCTGACATGAACCAGAAACATCAGGAAGAAATGGCCTTGGTAAAGGGACAGTTAGGCCAACTCTTGGATTGTAAACAACAAGGATCCCTACCTTCCCAACCACAACCGAACCTGCGAAACATAATTAACAGAGGCCCCAATTCACAAGGGTTCCAAAGCAACCCCAGGCAGGCTCACATGATCCAGCCAGCCTCGCAAACACCTCCTGGGTTTGGTGCTTCTTCGTCGTCATCTTCTCAAGGATCAACCCATGGCCCCAATGCCTCTGCGAATGCGGTGACCTTGAGAAGCGGCACCAAAACCCAGGATCCCAAATGGCCGACTCTCCCCGAGACTTCACTCGCTGAAATACCCGACTTGGAAGACGTACCAACCAAGGACCCAAACATGGAACCAATCCACATTCAGACACCCTACCCTGAGGCCTTGGAAACAATCAAGAAAAAGAAGAATACTGTGGAAACTGAGGAGCTGTTGGAAATTTTTAAGCAAGTACAGATTAATATTCTGCTCCTAGAAGCTGTCAAACACATCCCTGCTTACGCCAAGTTTTTAAAGGATGCCTGTACACCCAAGTGTAAGCCGAGACCTCAACCACCTAGGAAGGTTGTACTCTCTGAGCAAGCAAGTTCCGTAATATCAAGCAACCTTCCACTCAAGCGAACTGACCCAGGAGCGCCCCTGATTTCCTACAATATCGGGGACATGACATTTGATAGAGCGCTCCTGGACCTAGGTGTTTCTATCAACCTAATTCCAACAACCCTGTACCACCAATTTGGTTTTGGGGAGCTGACACCAACCCCTGTCACCATCCAGCTGGCTGATAGATCAGTGAAAACCTCGAAGGGGGTTGTCGAGGACGTGATTGTACGGGTCAAGGACTTCTATTTCCCGGTCGACTTTTTGGTGCTCGACATGGAAGTCCCTGAAAACTTGCAGAATGCACCCATAATCTTAGGCAGACCTTTCTTAGCTACAGCTAAAGCAAACATTGATTGCGACATGGGATGTATGGAAATCGCCTTCGGAGATAGGAAAATGCAATTGGATATCTTCCGGGCGACAAAGACTTTTGATTACGATTACATTGAGGAAATGATCCCGTGGAAACTTTAATCGAGGAATGCCTCACCCTCAGTTCTGTCTCAGACCACCAAACCCGTAGTGACTATTCTGACCCGTCACCATCATTACCCATGGACCCCTTTAGGGATGAGTACCATCACATGACACCTTTTGAAGAGATCGATGTTGATCAACTCCCGCCCTTTCCCTTCCCATCGACTATGGTCCCACCCGCACCTAAACTTAAACCATTGCCCGAGAATCTCAAGTACGTCTTCTTGGGACCTGACAAGATCTTCCCAGTGATTATTAATTCTCATCTAACCAAGGATCAGGAACTCAGGTTGACTGCGACCCTTTCAAAACATCGGGCCGCCATTGGTTGGACCATTTCGGATTTAAGAGGAATTAGCCCCACCTATTGTACCCACAAGATTTACCTGGAAGACGGGGCCCGACCTTCCCGCCAGATGCAGAGACGTTTAAACCCAAACATGCGGGAGGTCGTTAAAAAAGAAATTATCAAGTGGCTTGACGCCGACATCATCTACCCTATCTCCGATAGCCCCTGGGTGAGCCCCACTCAAGTGGTTCCAAAGAAAGCTGGGCTCACCGTTGTCACCAATGATCATGGCGAATCCATCCCCACCCGCACCACCACCGCATGGCGGGTGTGTATTGATTACAGGAAGCTTAACGAAGCCACTAAGAAGGACCACTTCCCCTTGCCATTCATTGACCAAATCCTTGAAAGATTGGCAGGGTAGAAGTATTTTTGCTTCCTGGATGGATATTCAAAATATAACCAAGTCGCAATTGCTTTGGAAGATCAGGAAAAGACCACATTCACTTGCCCGTATGGCACGTTTCATTCCGTCGAATGCCGTTCGGGTTATGCAATGCACCTGCGACCTTCCAGCGTTGCATGCTAGCCATTTTTTCAGAAATGGTGGGTGAATACTTGGAGGTCTTTATGGATGATTTCTCTGTATTCCGGGATTCATTCGACCATTGTCTGAGCAACTTGGAGAAAATCCTGAAACGATGTATCGAGGTTAACTTGGTGTTAAGTTGGGAAAAGAGCCATTTTATGGTTCAAGAAGAAATTGTCCTCGGTCACATCGTTTCGCATAGGGGCATCGAGGTAGATCGAGCTAAGGTTGATTTAATTTCCAAACTTCCTCCACCTAGTTCGGTCCGGTAGATTCGCTCCTTCCTAGGACATGTTGGCTTCTACCGAAGGTTCATCAAAGACTTTTCCAAGCTTTTCAAACCCTTGACCGACCTTCTAGCCAACGACGCCATATTCCACATGTCTCCTGATTGCATCCAGGCTTATCACACCCTCCGGGACTTAGACTCCACCGCACCTGTACTTCAACCCCCAGACTGGTCCCAAGACTTTGAGATTATGTGTGATGCATTAGATTTTGCCATGGGCGTTGTCCTGGGACAAAGGCAAGACAAGAAGCCCGTGGTGATCTACTACGCGAGCAAAACGTTGGACGAGGCCCAACGTAATTATACTGTCATAGAGAAAGAGTTGCTCGCTGTAGTCTTTGGACTTGACAAATTCCGATCATATTTGCTGGGATCCCACGTGACTATTTACACTGACCATTCAGCCATCCGGCACCTGTTGGCCAAGAAGGACGCAAAGCCTAGGCTCATCAGATGGATCCTGCTTTTGCAGGAATTTGACCTGGAAATTCGAGACAAGGCCGGATCAAAGAATGTGGTGGCTGACCACTTGTCTAGACTTCATCCAGACCACATTGGACCCTCCCTACCTCTATCTGACGCCTTCCCTGATGAACACATCCTAGCCGTGCAAGACAAGAAAATGCCATGGTATGATGACTATGTCAATTACTTGGTTGTAGGACAAACCCCGCACAGCTGGTTCAAACAGCAACGGGACAGGTTCTTGGCTGAGGCCAAGCACTATTTCTGGGATGATCCCATGCTGTTTCGCCTCTGTGCTGATCATATCATCAGGAGGTGTGTCCTCGAAGATGAAGTTCAGAGTGTGCTTTCCTTTTGTCATGACCAAGCGTGTGGCGGCCACTTCTCTGGAAAGAAAACAGCTGCAAAAGTTTTGCAGTCTGGATTTTACTGGCCGTCCCTATTTAAGGATGCACGCATCTTTGCCAAGACTTGCTCACGCTGCCAAACGCTGGGGACCATGACCAAGAAAGATATGATGCCCCTTCAGCCCATTTTGATTGTCGAAATCTTTGACGTTTGGGGTATCGATTTTATGGGCCCCTTTCCACCATCCAATGGCTTCGAGTACTTCCTAGTCTTGGTAGACTATGTTTCCAAATGGATTGAAGCGTCGCCACCCGACGATGCGATCACAGAATTGTCATGGACTTTGTTAAAAAGAACATCTTTTCCCGGTTTGGAATACCCAAGGCCATGATCAGTGATGGTGGAAGCCATTTTATCCATTCCCAATTCTGTGCCCTACTTAGAAAATACGGGGTAAACCACCGCATTGCCACCCTGTATCATCCATAAACAAATGGGAAGACTGAGGTCTCAAATAGACAAATCAAGAACATTTTACAGAAGACTGTGAGACCTGACAAGAAAGATTGGTCCACACGACTTGATGATGCCCTGTGGGCATACATGACAGCTTTCAAGACCCTGATAGGCATGTCGCCTTATCGCCTGGCATTTGGCAAAGCCTGCCATCTTCCTGTCGAATTGGAAGACCGAGCTTACTGGGCTGTCAAGCAATGTAACATGGATCCTGATGAGAACCTCATCATGAGCCATAACTAGCTCATTTTGACCTAATACAAAGGATAAAAGCTCCTACATATCTCAAGGAAAGGCTTAACTCAGAGAATCCTGAGTTTGAGAAGAAAACAAGTCATAAGGGCTAAAAATGCAATTTTACCAGTATAATCTGCATACAGGGTAATTCAGGGCCCAAACATAGGTCAAAGCAGCTTAATAAGAATAAGAGTGGGATGAAATGATCTAGCAAGGGCTACAGCAATTCCAAGAAACTAAATGATAATCTGTAACCCTAAAACAACCCACTTCAATTCACAAGGTTCGAGGCAAAGTAAAAATAGAATAAACCCTCTAAAATTCATAGAAAAATAATCTCCAGGGTTTAGAACCTTCAATTTGGCCATCAGAACCCTTTTTGACCTACATTGAGAACCATGCCCAATTAATAACTTAATTTGGGTTTTTACGTAAATTGACCGGTCAAACAAGGTTTAATATGGAAATGAAATTCACCATCAGATTCCTTAGGTCCTAATTAGTCATGTATAAAAACTTGAGCCTAAGAAGAAACCTCCTTGACCGACTTTACACTTTGGTCCTCATATATTTACTCTTTGGCCCTCAACTTTTGAACCCTCGCATTTTGGCCCCTAACTCTCCTTCGTTCTTTGCAATCAGGTCCCCCCTGCAAAACCTGCCAGCACCATGCTCCGGCGACCTTGCGCGGAGCATGGCGCCGCGCAGGGTGAGGTGGGGGACCTGGCAAGTAAACCGGGGGTGCCCTGCGTCGTCAGCCGTCGCAGGGACACCCCCCTGGTCGTTGTAACCCACCATACCGGCCGTGCGAACGCACGGACGGTATGGGTTCTTGTTTCCGGCCATCCTCCGGCGAGGGAGACACGTCGTCTCCCTCCGCCTTCCTCCCTGTTTGATCCCTATAAATACCCCCCGTTGCTCCACCGACCGGGGCAGCCTGGATCTGACGGAGAAAATCCCCAACTTTCCTCCCTTCTCTCTCCGGCAGACGCTCACCAGCTCCGGCGGTTCCTCCCCCTCCACCTCTCCGCTCTGCCGCAATACCAGCAGCAGAGACTTCCTCCCCTGCTCTTCCCGCGCCACGCCGCACCCAGCTGGCGCCTCTCCGGCTCTCTGCTCGCCGCCGCCCCTTTCCCTGAGCATCGTCTTCTCCGGCGACAGTCGATACGACTGTCGCCCTGTTCCTCCCCCTTCGTCCCTGCAAGTAAGCTAGAGCTACTCCCCTTCTTCTCCTCTTTCTTTCCCCGCTTTCAATTTATTCAATTAAGCCCTCGACCGACCCTGACCATCGTCACCCCCTTCGTCTCCGGCCACCCTCCGGCGAGCCGCTCCCATCACCTCAGCGACCCACACGGCTCGCCGACCACCGCAGGACCTCCGCCTCCTCACCCTGATCAACCCCCGCCCTGCCACTTCCCCCACATCACCCTCTGCAACCCCACCGAACAGACCCATCCTCCGACCCACAGTCCGACCTAGGGCAGCCCTCGCACGCCGCCCCGCGCCTCGCCACCACCCACACGAGCTTCGCCGCACCCTGGCGAAGCTCCTGGCACTTTCTGATTAGGCCGAGAGGCCGTTTTCTTGTGAACAGACCACCCGACCTCCGCCGCCATTGCCGCGCAGGAGGAACTGCTTCCGCCTGCAGCTACAGGCGCGCCACGCTCAGCGCCATGCCCAGATTCAACTCCCAGGCCTTGCGAGGCGTTTTGGCAAAACACCAGGCTCGCAGCTAAGGCAGAAAGCTTCGCGTGACGTCGCAATCTCTCGCTGATTTCCCCGCTGCGGGCGCGCAATTGAGGTGGGACATTTAGTCCCACCTCGGAAAAGCCTGAAGAGGCGCAGCGATATAAGATGCAAAAGTGCTGGAGGCTTACTGCCTCAGCACACGGTGTGAGGTCCCCTTCACCCGCCCGGTTACCCGGTCTCGTCCGCGCTCACGCCCCGCGGACCTGACCCGACCCGACCCGACTTAAGACTGACCTGCACTCCTCGCCCACCACGCACGCCGGTGGGCCTGGACCCGGGCCTGACCCGAACCCGGTTACCCGGCAGCTCTGGGAGAGCTTTCCCAAGAGTGGTTTCAGAGAGAGAGAGACGCGGGGGGGGGGGAGGGTAGAATAGGTTTTGCCTCTGACGAAAAACTCTGAAGTGTGCAGGCACAGGCGAAGAAGAAGACCCGCGGAAGAAGAAGGAAGCTGACTGTAGCAACAGGTAGTTAAGTCGTCTGATTTGGAAATCAGACGACGGCCTGAAGGGAAAAGAAGAAAGGAGGGGTGACGTCCCTGGCTGAAAAAGAAAAGAAGAAGCTGACACTTAGCCGCAGGGAGGAGAAACAAGAAGAAACTCTAAAGAAGAGGCTGAGCAAGGCAGAAGAAGAGGAAAGGCTGCAGAGAAGAAGTACAGCAGAGCCAAGGAAGAAGAAACCTTCACAGAAGAGACTGCAGAAAAAGAAGAAGAGAGGCCAAGACAGAAACCAAGGAAGAAGAAGAAGGAGATCTGAAGAAAGAAAGAGGAGCATCACCTCTGCAGAACAAAGAAGAAGTAGGAGATCTGAAGAAAGAAAGAAAGAAGAACATCACGAGGAGAAAACAAAGAGAACAACAAATTCTTTCCCTCTCTCTTTCTTTATTTTGTAAAAGAAATATGTATATCTCTAGAATACAACTTGCTCCCTGAGTTCGACCTCGGGAACTCTTTTATTTTCCGAGTAAAAAAATTATATATTTGAAATGTTGGTAATAACTGGCTATACTACAACGTTATAACAATAAAACCCGGTTGTCCCACGCCATTTCATTTTGGCGCCGCTGCCGGGGAGCAACGGCTATTCTAGAGGTAAACATTCCTGTTTCTTTTAATTTCTGATAATCTCCTCTCTTTTGTGCAGCTACAGGAACTCAAGAAGACAAGCAACCACACGACAACCACTCCGAAGACAGGTAAATTTTTCCTCTCACTATTAACCCCTAAACTCTAAAGAGGAAGAAAAGAAAAGAACAAGAAATATAGGGCTAACCTGTCTTCCATACTTAGTAACCATAAAGAGTTGCATGTTTTCAACTCATCACTCCTGCACACTATTAAGGGTACTTAAGGGCTAACACATTCTTGCTTGAGCCCTGATTGCCCAACAAAGAGTTAAATGGACCAAGTAGAGCCAACATAAGGTTAAACATTAGGATTTCAGTAGAGACACACCCCTTAATCAAGAATTGAGGAAATTCAAAAGAGGTGTGCCCAGGCCATTGATTGAAAATAATTAACAAGAAAAATCCTAAACAATTGGCTCTCTCTTTAAACACTTGAACCCTAAAAGACAAGACCTAAAAGCTCTCAAAGAAAACAAGAGGTAAAGTTGACCCCTTTGGGTCAACCAACCTTAAATTAGGTCACTCTTTGCACTTAAAAAGACTAAAGTTCAAGTGAAACCTTAAGCACCCTGATCTTAAAATTGGTAGACTTAAGAGGTCAAGATCCCCATTCTGGTCTACCTGGAATCGCAGTGACAAGAGAGGTCGGGTGGGGGAAACCCTGTAACCCGTGGGGACGCTCTACCGTGTAGGGGTCTTCGCGGGACTCTCCCTCTCTGGCTACCCAGGTAATTCTCAGGTGGACGATCTTTCTGATCAAGGGGTCCATCTGCCCCGCACCTCTATAGTCACCCAACACATTTTTGGGTGTCTTGATTGGGTCCAGCACCTTCTAAACTTACCTCTTCCAAACAGTGCATGTACGGAAGGAGGTCCCTAGGACCACCCTTAAGACCTCCATTAGAAATTCACTCTCGTCAAGGCCAAGCCTCGACGCCCGTGTTTGTGCAGCAACACCCTCACATTATTCTCTCTTCTGATTCAGAACCAAGTTCTTCTTCTTCCCCCATCATGGCTCAGCCAGTTGAGGAAGAAAATAATCTGGAACACCAGCTCCAGCGACTCAATGACCTCTTCCAAAACTTCGTGCACCCACCACAGCGTCCTATGATGCGGGACCACTACAATCCTGCTGCGGTGGCCATTGAGCCTCGAGTCAGAATCCCGACTGGAGGACCTGATTCCGAATTAAAGCCCAACATGATTCATGCTATACCTAAATTCCATGGGCTTAATTCTGAAGATCCCTTCCAGCACATCAAACAGCTAAAGCATCTGGCCCACACTTTTGGATCAGATGCGCAAAATCAGGATATTCTTCTCATGAAGATGTTCTCCTTTTCTCTTATGGACAAGGCCGCCCATTGGTATCAAACTCAGACCCGGCCGATCAACACTTGGGAAGAACTTCAATCCGAATTTTTGAAAAAGTTTTTTCCCGTGGGTCGGACCAACGCCTTGCACCATCAGATTACACACTTCACTCAACAATCAGGAGAACCTCTCCATGAGGCATGGGATCGTTTTCAGGATCTCATGAGAAAGTGCCCCCATCACGGAGTTCCTAAATGGGAACAAGTCCAATCTTTTTACCAGGGACTCCGTGAGAACATCCGCCTTTTCGTCAATGCAACTTGCGGAGGAAACATCATGGGTCAACATGAAGACACCGTATGGGAGATTCTCGAAAACATGTGCGAGAACTCCATCAACAATGACTCCATGGGATTATTCGACAGGACGAATACCCGTGCAGCGACGAATCTTAAGGGAGCACATGAGACGCAGGGCCTGTCCGCATCAGTCGACCTGGAATTAATGGCCAGTCGATTGGACAAGGTCTCAATCATTGAGAAGAAGGTGGATGAGCTGACTCAGCACTTGCAGCGAGCCACCTCCGCGCGTAACTCCTTTGCACAACCTCCTTCCACACAGGAGACTGTGCAAAACATCCTCCATCGATCTTCCCCTGGGATGGATCCATATCCACCCCCATCTAATTCTTGGACTGGAAGATCATCAGATCCTTTCTACACCAGCCGAGGGAACTCCATTCCCCCTTTCCCTGATTCTCAGGAGGTTCCTCAGACCTGCGAGGACCTCAACGCCATCCAGAACGACCCATTCTCCAACACTTACAACCCTGGATGGCGAAACCATCCCAATTTTCACTGGGCGGGAAATTCCCAAACCCAAAGACCACCTTTTCAGTCCCGCCCACAGCCCTCTCATCACTACCAGCCGCCTCAGCCTCGGCCCAACCCTACTTATCCATCAGGGCCAAATCAAGATCAAATGTCCTTAATCCTTCAGACTCTGGCTGACATTCAAAAAACGAATGCGGCTATTCAAAAACAGCACAAGGACGAGCTTACTGAAGTTAAAACTCAACTGGCCCAGTTGGCAAATTCTCGCCAGCCAGGCACACTCCCTTCCCAACCCCTTCCTAACCCAAATAACGTGCCAACCCAGAAGCGCGTTATGAATCCAAATTTAGGCCACGCTCAATGGATTTATCAGGCCCCTACTGCTCCATCTCCAGACGAGATGGAAGCCTCAACTTCTTATGCGGGATTTCAGCAGCAGCCACCCCTCCTACCAAACCCAAACCAAAATCAGGCCGGATTAAATTCTGTAAGAACACGTAGTGGTAAAACAACTCAGGACCCGCATTATCCAAACCACTCCAAGCCTGATAACCATGACCCTAGGATAGTTATCCAAGGTACAGCTGTTCCAGATCCACAACCTGGACCTATCCTAGAAGAACCAACCAAGATCCCGTTTCCCGAGGCCCTGGCCAAGGGAAAGAAGACCACAAAACCCGTGGCCCCTGAGGAGGACCTGGTCAAGCTCTTTGAGCAGGTCCACATAAACATCCCCTTGATGGATGCAATCCGCCACGTACCAGCTTACGCACGATTTCTAAAGAATATATGTACACCCCAGCGTAAGCCGCGAACCAAGGGAGGGAGCCCAATTGTTCTGTCAGAACAAGCCAGCTCTGTAATCCTCAGTAGACTCCCACCCAAGGCAAAAGATCCTGGAACTCCCCTGATTTCCTGCAAGATAGGTGGTACCCAATTTGATAGAGCTTTGTTAGACTTGGGTGCATCCATAAACCTGATACCCACATCCTTACTCGACCATCTAGAAGAATCTGAGCTAAAACCAACCGAGGTGACATTACAATTAGCAGATCGATCTATAAAGTCACCAAAAGGGATTCTCGAGGATGTTATCATGAGAGTGCGGGATTTCTATTTTCCAGTGGACTTTATAGTCTTAGATATGGATGCACCTGAGAACCCTAGGGATACACCAATCATTCTAGGGAGACCTTTCTTGGCTACTGCTAGAGCCAACATCAGCTGTGAGGAGGGCCAAATAGAGCTTAAGTTTGGAGATCAAACACTGAAAATTGATATATTTAAGGCCCAACAAGGAATTAATTGCGGCGTCATCGAGCAAATTTGTGACATCAAGACTTTGGTTGATGAATCACACCTCCAGAATGACTCGAGTATGCCTCATCAACCACAGAAGGATCTTGATCCGCAAACAGAGGAGTCAAATCCAGATGTGAACAACCCAGTAACTCCCACCCTTGAACCTCACATCTATACTGAACCACCCGCTGCTGCTGAAAACCCCATTCTCGAACTGAAACCCCTTCCTGCTCACTTAAAATACGTCTTTTTGGGTTCTAATCAGACCCTTCCTGTGATCATCAATTCCAACCTCAGTCCTGAACAGGAATCCCGTCTGATTGTTGTCCTCCAGCAACATCGCAGAGCCATCGGATGGACTCTCGATGATTTGACTGGAATAAGTCCCTCTTATTGTACTCATCATATCTATTCAGAAGAGGGCACACGACCTTCTCGTGAAATGCAGAGACGCTTAAACCCCAATCTGCAGGAGGTCGTGAAAAAGGAGATCATCAAGTGGTTAGATGCCGGGATCATCTACCCGATCTCCGATAGTCGTTGGGTGAGCCCAATTCAGGTCGTGCCCAAGAAGGCAGGACTCACCACTATAACAACTGAGACCGGAGAAATCATTCCTACCCGATTAGCCAACTCGTGGAGAGTCTGTATAGATTACCGTCGACTCAATTCCTCCACGAAGAAGGATCATTTCCCACTACCCTTCATTGATCAAATTCTCGAAAAACTAGCGGGAAATAGGTTCTTCTGCTTTCTTGACGGGTACTCCGGTTATAACCAGGTGGCAATCCATCCTGAGGACCAAGAAAAGACCACGTTCACCTGCCCCTTCGGAACATACGCTTTCCGAAGGATGCCTTTCGGTCTTTGCAATGCACCCGCTACTTTTCAGCGATGCATGCTTGCCATATTCTCAGATATGGTAGGTGATTATCTGGAAGTCTTCATGGATGACTTTTCAGTTTTCGGAGCATCATTCGACGATTGCCTCCAACACTTGGTCCAGATACTCAGGCGGTGCATCGATGTGAATTTGGTTCTTTCCTGGGAAAAGAGCCATTTCATGGTGCCTGAGGGAATTGTCCTGGGACACTCAATTTCGGAGAAAGGTATCCAAGTGGATCGAGCTAAGGTTAATCTGATCTCTCACCTTCCTATGCCTAGCTCAATCAGGGACATCCGATCCTTTTTAGGGCATGTCGGTTTTTATCGACGATTTATCCCTGATTTTTCAAAAATCGCACGCCCCCTGACCACTCTTCTCTCCAAGGATGTTCCCTTCGAAATCTCCAAGGAATGCACTCAAGCATTTGAAATCCTATGTGACCGAGTCACCCAAGCCCCGATCCTACAGTCCCCTGATTGGTCTCAACCCTTTGAGATCATGTGTGATGCATCCGACTTCGCTGTAGGAGCGGTTTTGGGGCAGAAAAATGACAAGAAACCTGTGGTCATTTACTACGCCAGCAAAACACTCGATGGGGCTCAGCGTAACTATACGGTTACTGAGAAAGAGCTACTAGCTGTAGTATTTGCCCTAGAAAAGTTCAGATCGTACCTTCTGGGTTCCCATGTCATCATATACTCGGATCACACAGCTGTGAGGCATCTCCTTGCGAAGAAGGACGCGAAACCTCGATTAATCCGATGGATCTTGCTGTTGCAAGAATTTGACCTTGAGATTCGCGACAAAGCGGGAAAGCAAAACGTGGTAGCTGATCACTTGTCCCGTCTTCCTTCTGAAATAATTGACCCTTCCGGACCCATCACTGAGCATTTTCCCGATGAGCACCTGCTGACTATTGGTACTAGCCTTCCATGGTTTGCTAATATTGTAAATTACTTGGCATCTCATCAGATCCCGTCCGATTGGCCGAAGGCCAAGAAGACAAATTACGCTCCGATGCCAAGTATTACATTTGGGAAGACCCGTACCTCTTCCGCATAGGTGCCGATCAGATCATCCGGAGATGTGTCCCGGAAGGGGAAGTCAACAATATCCTCTCTTTCTGCCATGACCAGGCATGCGGTGGCCATTTTGCCGGGCATAAAACCGCATCAAAAGTCCTCCAGTGCGGCTTTTACTGGCCCACACTGTTCAAAGACGCATACAGTCATTGCAAGGCATGCAGTCGTTGCCAGACTTTGGGCAACATGAGCCATCGCGACATGATGCCTATGCAACCGATTCTAGTATGCGAAATCTTTGATGTTTGGGGGATTGATTTTATGGGCCCCTTTCCTGTTTCGGATGGTTTCGAATACATTCTGTTGGCTGTGGACTACGTGTCCAAATGGATCGAAGCCATACCGACCCGAACCTGTGATCACAAAATCGTTCTCAAATTCATTCATCAACACATTTTCTCAAGGTTCGAGATTCCTCGTGCAATAATCTCTGATGGAGGGACCCATTTCACAAATGCTCAGTTTAGGTCACTGATGACCAAATACGGGGTGTCTCACCGAATCTCTACTCCTTACCACCCCCAAACTAATGGTCTAGCTGAGCTGTCTAATCGGGAGATCAAGAAAATCCTGCAAGTCACTGTTCGACCTGACAGGAAGGACTGGTCGTCCCGACTTCCGGAAACATTGTGGGCCTATAGGACCGCCCACAAAACCCAATTGGGCATGTCCCCCTTTAGATTGGTGTACGGAAAGGCATGCCACCTTCCCGTAGAACTGGAGCATAAAGCCTATTGGGCAGTACGGAACTGTAATCTAGATCTTTCCAAGGCTGGGACCCACAGAAAACTCCAAATCAGCGAGATCGATGAATTACGCATAGACGCGTACGAGAACTCGCAAATCTACAAGGAGCGGGTTAAAGCCTTCCACGACAAACACATCTCGAGAAAGATCTTTCATCCTGGTCAAAAGGTCCTACTCTTTGATGCCCGACTCAAACTCTTCCCAGGAAAACTGAGATCTAAGTGGGTCGGACCATATTTGGTCCGACAGGTTTTTGGAAATGGAGCAATCGAAATCAGTCCACTCAGCCACGATTCTGAACCTTTCATCGTGAACGGTCAGAGACTCAAGCCGTTCATTGATGTAACTTCTACTGATTTGGCTGAGGCATCTTATATCCTCCTTTCCCCTTGAGTTTATTGCGCCCAGCCGATGGCGTAAAACTCAGCGCTTAATGGGAGGCAGCCCGTCATTCTCTTTGTAAACCTGAAACTTGTTCTGACACCTTTTAGCACTCGAAGTTCACCCTTGTAGACAGCCGACCCCAACTCAGATGTTTGCATCTGGGATTTGAAATCGTCCGCAAAAATTCAACCCGACCCATCCACTCATCCAAATTTCTGTCTTAAGGAATGAACTAAGACCCCCTAGGTTACAATGAGGACATTGCAAATCTTAGGCATGGGGGGGTATGAAAGTGCAAAACTTGTAAGAAAAGGTTTCAAACAAAAAAATTCACATATGCCAAAAACACCATAAAAATTAAAAAAAAAATTTTCGAAAAAGAATAAGAGGAAAAGAGAAGGAAATTTTGCGAAGGAGAAAAGAAACAAAATGAAAAAGGAGTACAAAATTATGAGAAAAAGTAATAGTCATTAGTAAGGAACTAAGGAATTAACCTAAGTTCTAGACCTCATTCAAGAAAAGTGCACAATGAGATTAGTAAAGAATGCAAACCTTAGGCATTCTTGAATAGACTCTTAGTACCCATTAAGATCTGGACACTCCTGAAGAGGTTGAGGAAAATGAAAAGCTGAAGTATTAGGTCTAAGGCTTAGGGAGTATTCGGCCTCGTTAACTAATTTTTGGTTTACGGGACTCAGTAACCTAAGCACCCTAATCTCACACACAGCCTGGTTCAGTAAGCGTAAAAATCAGAATCACGCAGAAGCGTCGCAAAAATCTGAAAAGAACACCTAGAATAGGAGCGGCCGATCAACACAAGTTGATTTGGACGAGTTCCCAGCGCGGAGAGGCGGGAAATCCCGTCGAAGATGCGTAACAAAATATCATCTCCTCGGTGCTTGTCTCTTAGGATATTTACATATCCTACTGGGGGCATGTAAGCACTCTACTGGTTCAGATTCCATGGATGGCATTATCTCGAAGTGTCAATTGCCAGGGTCTGGATTCGGCCACGGAATACCATGGATGGGATTATCTCGAAATCTCAATAGCCAGGGTTCCGGGGGTTGCCATGGGCGGTGCTATCTCGAAGCATCGATCGCCAGGAACCCTTGAGGATTGATGATGGGAGCAAGGAATCTGATACAGACCGTGTTGAAAAGCCAATCCTAGGCTAGAACTAAAAAGAAAAAGAGAGAGAAAACTCTCCAAACAGAAAAACTTTCTATCTCTCTCTTACAAAACGCACTGCGAACTGAGCCAGGGCTAAAATCATTTCAAGCACGGGTGCTTTAACCACGAAGTCCAATAAACCTTAGGTTAGTTCTTGTGGGCCTTAAAAACCTTTGCTAAAAGACTGAGGCTAAGGCTAGACAGATTTGGATCTTGATTAGTACTAGAGTACCTTTTAGGCCTATGGTCAGCATTCTAACCTAATCTATGCTCAAATAAAAAAGGCACTTATCTAAAACTATTAAAAACTTCATGGTCTAGAACAAGGGTTGAAACCTTAAGTTTTTGCTAAGGGACTAGCAAAAGCTAGGCATGGGGGTATGATGAGAACCTCATCATGAGCCATAACTAGCTCATTTTGACCTAATACAAAGGATAAAAGCTCCTACATATCTCAAGGAAAGGCTTAACTCAGAGAATCCTGAGTTTGAGAAGAAAACAAGTCATAAGGGGTAAAAATGCAATTTTACCAGTATAATCTGCATACAGGGTAATTCAGGGCCCAAACATAGGTCAAAGCAGCTTAATAAGAATAAGAGTGGGATGAAATGATCTAGCAAGGGCTACAGCAATTCCAAGAAACTAAATGATAATCTGTAACCCTAAAACAACCCACTTCAATTCACAAGGTTCGAGGCAAAGTAAAAATAGAATAAACCCTCTAAAATTCATAGAAAAATAATCTCCAGGGTTTAGAACCTTCAATTTGGCCTTCAGAACCCTTTTTGACCTACATTGAGAACCATGCCCAATTAATAACTTAATTTGGGTTTTTGCGTAAATTGACCGGTCAAACAAGGTTTAATATGGAAATGAAATTCACCATCATATTCCTTAGGTCCTAATTAGTCATGTATAAAAACTTGAGCCTAAGAAGAAACCTCCTTGACCGACTTTACACTTTGGTCCTCATATATTTACTCTTTGGCCCTCAACTTTTGAACCCTCGCATTTTGGCCCCTAACTCTCCTTCGTTCTTTGCAATCAGGTCCCCCCTGCAAAACCTGCCAGCACCATGCTCCGGCGACCTTGCGCGGAGCATGGCGCCGCGCAGGGTGAGGTGGGGGACCTGGCAAGTAAACCGGGGGTGCCCTGCGTCGTCAGCCGTCGCAGGGACACCCCCCTGGTCGTTGTAACCCACCATACCGGCCGTGCGAACGCACGGACGGTATGGGTTCTTGTTTCCGGCCATCCTCCGGCGAGGGAGACACGTCGTCTCCCTCCGCCTTCCTCCCTGTTTGATCCCTATAAATACCCCCCGTTGCTCCACCGACCGGGGCAGCCTGGATCTGACGGAGAAAATCCCCAACTTTCCTCCCTTCTCTCTCCGGCAGACGCTCACCAGCTCCGGCGGTTCCTCCCCCTCCACCTCTCCGCTCTGCCGCAATACCAGCAGCAGAGACTTCCTCCCCTGCTCTTCCCGCGCCACGCCGCACCCAGCTGGCGCCTCTCCGGCTCTCTGCTCGCCGCCGCCCCTTTCCCTGAGCATCGTCTTCTCCGGCGACAGTCGATACGACTGTCGCCCTGTTCCTCCCCCTTCGTCCCTGCAAGTAAGCTAGAGCTACTCCCCTTCTTCTCCTCTTTCTTTCCCCGCTTTCAATTTATTCAATTAAGCCCTCGACCGACCCTGACCATCGTCACCCCCTTCGTCTCCGGCCACCCTCCGGTGAGCCGCTCCCATCACCTCAGCGACCCACACGGCTCGCCGACCACCGCAGGACCTCCGCCTCCTCACCCTTATCAACCCCCGCCCTGCCACTTCCCCCACATCACCCTCTGCAACCCCACCGAACAGACCCATCCTCCGACCCACAGTCCGACCTAGGGCAGCCCTCGCACGCCGCCCCACGCCTCGCCACCACCCACACGAGCTTCGCCGCACCCTGGCGAAGCTCCTGGCACTTTCTGATTAGGCCGAGAGGCCGTTTTCTTGTGAACAGACCACCCGACCTCCGCCGCCATTGCCGCGCAGGAGGAACTGCTTCTGCCTGCAGCTACAGGCGCGCCACGCTCAGCGCCACGCCCAGATTCAACTCCCAGGCCTTGCGAGGCGTTTTGGCAAAACACTAGGCTCGCAGCTAAGGCAGAAAGCTTCGCGTGACGCCGCAATCTCCCGCTGATTTCCCCGCTGCGGGCGCGCAATTGAGGTGGGACATTTAGTCCCACCTCGGAAAAGCCTGAAGAGGCGCAGCGATATAAGATGCAAAAGTGCTGGAGGCTTACTGCCTCAGCACACGGGGTGAGGTCCCCTTCACCCGCCCGGTTACCCGGTCTCGTCCGCGCTCACGCCCCGCGGACCTGACCCGACCCGACCCGACTTAAGACTGACCTGCACTCCTCGCCCACCACGCACGCCGGTGGGCCTGGACCCGGGCCTGACCCGAACCCGGTTACCCGGCAGCTCTGGGAGAGCTTTCCCAAGAGTGGTTTCAGAGAGAGAGAGACGCGGGGGGGGGGGGGGGGGGAGGGTAGAATAGGTTTTGCCTCTGACGAAAAACTCTGAAGTGTGCAGGCACAGGCAAAGAAGAAGACCCGCGGAAGAAGAAGGAAGCTGACTGTAGCAACAGGTAGTTAAGTCGTCTGATTTGGAAATCAGACGACGGCCTGAAGGGAAAAGAAGAAAGGAGGGGTGACGTCCCTGGCTGAAAAAGAAAAGAAGAAGCTGACACTTAGCCGCAGGGAGAAGAAACAAGAAGAAACTCTAAAGAAGAGGCTGAGCAAGGCAGAAGAAGAGGAAAGGCTGCAGAGAAGAAGTACAACAGAGCCAAGGAAGAAGAAACCTTCACAGAAGAGACTGCAGAAAAAGAAGAAGAGAGGCCAAGACAGAAACCAAGGAAGAAGAAGAAGGAGATCTGAAGAAAGAAAGAGGAGCATCACCTCTGCAGAACAAAGAAGAAGTAGGAGATCTGAAGAAAGAAAGAAAGAAGAACATCACGAGGAGAAAACAAAGAGAACAACAAATTCTTTCCCTCTCTCTTTCTTTATTTTGTAAAAGAAATATGTATATCTCTAGAATACAACTTGCTCCTTGAGTTCGACCTCGGGAACTCTTTTATTTTCCGAGTAAAAAAATTATATATTTGAAATGTTGGTAATAACTGGCTATACTACAACGTTATAACAATAAAACCCGGTTGTCCCACGCCATTTCAGATCCCCAGTTAGCCGATGCATAGAGGACGCTCCAATTATCTGAGCTCGAAGAAATTCGTCGGGACGCCTTTGAAAATAGTCGACTGTATAAGGAGAAAATGAAAGCCGTCCATGACCGACTCATTCATAGAAAAACCTTTGAGCCTAACCAGCAAGTTTGGCTGTTTGACGCACGCCTAAAACTCTTCCCAGGGAAACTCAGGTCCAAATGGACAGGACCATTTCGGGTGGTTAAGCCCTATTCTAATGGGACGGTTGAAATCGCTGATCTAAACACTGGACACACTTTTACAGTTAATGGTCAAAGATTAAAGCATTTCCTGGCCTAGGTACCCCCCAAGGAAAGTGTCACCCTCGTTGAGGGTTGACACCGAGCACCGCCCAGCTAGAGGCGTTAAACTCAGCGCTTCCTGGGAGGCAACCCAGGGGATTCATACTGATCTGGTAGTTTACGTCACTCAGGTACTATCTTTTTGAACCCTTTTGCATCCATGTACTTGCTAATGAGGACATTGTCCAACTTAAGCATGGGGGGTGGTAAATTGCATAATCCTGAGCTCAATTAATCAGTCTGAATGAATAAATAAATTAAAAAAAAAATTTGAATTTAGGAAGAAAACTTAGGCATTAGAAACTTGTCAATAGCGGGAAATAATACAAAAAGAACTTAAACACTTAGACTTTTCAGGCCTTCAGGCTTAATAAGCCCTGGTGTCCATTAAAATATGGATTTAGCGGCGAATCCTTGCAACCTTAAGCTATTCTAATCCACCTACTAAATAATGTAATAAGTATACGACTTATCAACTCACCCTCTAACTTAGAAAAACTTTGAGTCTAAGCATCTGCACACATTTTTGCACAGACTCACTTCTCAGAGATTTTGACAGAAATTGGGTAGCTAATGAACTCTCTAGGGTGGTATGGCTGGCAAGTTGTCGTGGGTAACAGCCCATTGGCAGGTTGTCCAGAACCCAGCCACAGGCCATTTCTTTTTCACTGCCTCTAGGTACATTTGAGATTAGGGAAGCCACCTACGAAAAAAAAAAGAAGAAGAAAAGAAAAAAAATCACACTTCACTGCACAAGTATGGCTGGCAAGTGATCGTGTGTAACAGCCCATTGGTCGGTTGTCGAGAGCCTAGCTCAATAATTGGACAAAAAAGACCAAGATGCTTAGCACTTAGGGTTTTGACCGAGTTTTGGGTGGGTTGGGTAGCCGTAAAAAGTTACCAACCCACACTGAATTCCGAAAAAATTCTAAAAAATATATATATACATATGTATAGTTATATACATTAAAGCAAGGATTCAGGCGATTCGTATTTTGGCAGACACCCGAGCGCTGCTTAGTCTTTGTAGATTAAGATCTTAGTATATTTCCTCTTATTGACAAGTAATGAAGTGTCTAAACAATTACTTCTTAAATTCTGAAAGGAAATAAAGGTTAGAATAAACCTTGCTAGGAACTAGCAAGGAGTAAGCATGGGGGTATGATAACACTGCATAAGGGGGTAATAAGTATGGTGACTATGGCCCATCTTAAGAATAAAAGGCATAACATAAGTAGAATGGGAGCATTGCATGCATCATGTACCAAGATTGCTTATAAAACTGTATTAATGGCCATTTGTGTAAGCATTTGTCAAAGTAGGCCTCATATGAGCAATCGGACTGCACGGATGGATTCAGAACGACGAACGGAGTCCAACGGACTCAAGATCGGCCAAATCCGGCATCCGGAACTCCTACAATGGGCCTAAGAAGTTCTGACCATTGATTTGGAGATCAACGGCCCATATCGCGGCACGTCAGCACCGCCCCACCGCGTGCCGCGCCTTCGTCAAGCCAAGATTAGATCTCGGCCGTCGATCTTCGATCGAACGGCCGAGACTCATGTGCCCGCCCACGATCACCTCGACAAAGCGCGGGCGTGGTGCAACGGTTAGCGCGCACGCCCGCACCCACGCGACGCGGGTTCGAGCAGCGCGGAGTGGGAATTGAAGACGGGAGACAGGCGCGGAGAAATTGGGCCGCCCGATCAGCATCGGGCGGCCGGGATCTTGCCACGTGGCACGATCGCAGCTCGCGAGCGTCCACGCGCGCGTGCACGCCGGGCGATGATGCGCGCGCACACGCGCGCCCGAGGCACGTGTTGGTGCTAGAGCACCACGATCATTTGTTTTGATGATAACAAAACACGTGTTATTTAACATTTGCAATTTGAGTCCTAGATTTCAGGTCAATTGCAAATGAAGACGTGTTTAGACGGAACTCGAGCTCGCATCCAGGACGGATTGGAGGAGCTTGACGGAAAATAGAGGAGGTTCGCGTGGAGCAAAAGATTGGAGATGAAAGACAAGAAGAATAGGATAGATTCTTTTTTATCCTTTCATGTATCTCTTGTATTTATTTTCTTGCTCTTTATTTTCCTTAGACATTATGTTAAAGAGCCTCAAAGAACCCTAACAGTAGTCCTAGGAACACCTGCACAACCCTAGGATACGTAGGTTTTCTGTAGAACACTTAGAAAACCAATATAGGGTTAAAACTGACTTTCCAGACGTCTAATTCACGAATCAGACGTCTGACTGTTGTTTCAGACGTCTGATAACTGTTAGGCTGGACATAGTTAGTTCTGTCTGATGAATTCGGACGTCCAGACCTTATACCAGACGTCTTAGGAGACGTCTGATGACTTTGCCAGACGTCCAGATAGTGGACCGTTGGCTAACTTAGCAAGCACGGCAGTATATGACCGTTAGAGCCTTATCAGACGTCCATAGGACTGTCCAGACGTCTGATAAATGACCGTTTTGCCTCGGCTGCCCCAAAATCTCTTCTCAGAGATTTTCTAGCCGTTGCAACGTTTGGAAATCAATTCCCACGGTAAAAGTAGGTTTCCAGACGTCCAGACTTAGTGCCAGACGTCCTCTATGTCGTCTGATGGACTTGTACAAAAACCCTGTTTAGATCTGATCCAAGTCAGGGAGAAACCCGCCCAAAATCAGACGTCTGACTTTTGAATCAGACGTCTTATAGTGAACTTCCAGACGTCTGATGCTAGAATTAGACGTCTGTTAAGCCTGTCAGAACAATGATTGTTCCTGATTTCGGGCTGATTCACTTGGAGTTTGTTCCCAACGGCTATGGAAGCTTTTCCAAGCCTTCCAAAGCCTTCCTAAGGCCTCTATAAATAGAGGGGAACCTTTGTAACACAAAAACACCTAGAGAGACATATACACACTAAGACAAACACTTTGCAATACACTAAGATCAAGTATTTCCACTCTCTTGTGTCCAAGAAGCACTTGCTCTCCAAGCTCAAGCTCTTCATCTTGAGAGCATCATTCCCGTTGCGCACCCGCTCTCCCGGCGTTGATAACGAGAGCGACGTAGCGCCATCGCGTGGCACACGCACCGCGTCATCGTCGACGCACTCCTTGCAAAGGGGAGTTTCCTATTTCCTATAGAAGCTAGGTTTAATTTTGTTGGCTCTATAGGACTGTTGTTTTATTTTATCTTTGTCTTTTGGTTGGGTATTCGCTTTGCGAATTCCCGTCTCCTTCGTGGGACAAAATCCTTCTCGTGGAGAGAAGGGATTGAGGAACGCTACCCTCGTACTTGTAGCGTGGTTGTACTGAGGTTGAATCACCCTCGTTCAAAGTGATTCGTTTAGTGGATTTTGATCAACTTGGTTGATCGGAAAATCCTAACTCGAGAGGGTTAGGTGGTGGTTTTCACCCGGTTTGGGTTTCCACCTAAAAATACCTGTGGGCGTTGTGATTGCTTATTTTTGTGAGATTGTTTAGATTTTCAATTCCGCAATTATTACGTCACCCCTCCTCGTAGGGAAATTTCAGCACGATCCCAGCACAGCCGAGGAGGATTCTCAGTCGTCCGATCTTCGATCGACGGCTCTCGTTCAACAACCACGGATCGCGCGAGGAGAAGAAACGGGGTGTGTGGCTGACTAGCGGCTGGAGGGCTTCACTGACGCTTTAGGGAGTGGTTTTAGCGATGCTTTGGACGTCGCTAAAGCCCCTTCTTCTTTTAGGAAGCCCTTAACCCTATTTATGCCCCCTACAACCACTCATTCAATTCATTCACTCCCCTTGCAACTACTCCACCCCTCTCTTAGCTAGCTTTAGGCCCTCTTGTAATCGCCGGAGACGACGAGCCGCCGACGGAGCCTCCTCCACTACCGTGGCTGCCTCGTCGCTCTCCACACATTCTCTCTCTCTCTCTCTCTTTTAAGCTTTCTATTACTTTTGTTGAAGCATGTATTTAATGCTGTAAGTTATGAACTACAAGTGCAAGATTAATATTTCTTGCACGATTCGTGGTCAGCTGCCCGGCCCATTTCTTCTCCTTGTGCGATCCGTGGCTATTGAACGAGAGCCGTCCGATTGAAGATCGGACAGCTGAGAATCCTCCTCGGCTGCGCTGGGATCGTGCCTCGAGCGCGTGTGTGCGTCCGCGTCATCGCCCGGCGTGCGTGCACGTGGATGCTCGTGAGTTGCGGTCGCGCCGCGTGGCAAGATCTCGGCCGCCCGCTGCTGATCGAGCGGCCTAATTTCTCCGCTCCTGTCCCCTGTCTTCAATTCCCACTCCGCGCAGCTCGAGCCCACGTCGTGTGGGTGCGGGCGTGCGCGCTAACCATTGCACCACGCCCGCGCTTTGTCGTGGCGACCGCGGGTGGGCGCGCGAGTCTCAGCCATTCGATCAAAGATAGACGGTCGAGACCTGATCTTGGCTTGATGAAGGCACGGCGCGCGGTGGGGCGGTGCTAACGTGGTGCGATATGGGCCGTTGATCTCCAGATCAACGGTCAGAACTTCTTGGGCCCATTGTAGGAGCTCCGAATGTCGGATTTGGCCAATCTTGAGTCCGTTGGACTCCGTTCGTCGTTCTGAATCCATCCGTGCAGTCTGATTGCTCATCTGAGGCTTGCTTTGACAAATGCTTACACAAATGGCTATTAATACAGTTTTATAAGCAATCTTGGTACATGATGCATGCAATGCTCCCATTCTACTTATGTTATGCCTTTTATTCTTAAGATGGGCCATATTCACCATACTTATCACCCCCTTATGCAGTGTTATCACTCAACGACGCAAAAATTGACTTAACCTGACATCCGTGGCACCACCTATGAGTAATAGAAGATGGATGACCCAGATGATGCCACGTGGATCATCCAGGCCGCCCAAGGCCATCGGTGCCCCCTTTCTCATCAAGGCAGGTGATGATAACGTCATCATCAGCCATATCTATCTTTAATTTGTCATAATCCATTGATAAATGCTCTTACATAACCGCCAGAAGACCATAACTTACTGCATAGTCATTCTAAGAGAAATGCATTAAAATAGGGGTAAAACTGCAATTTTAATAGAATATCCTAAATGCAAAACAATCACGGGATTTTCCAGGGGTTAAATGAATGTCAAATGGTCATTAATGTCTAATAAGTGGGTTCATGCAGAACAAAATGGGTTTTCACGTATTTTAAGAATTAATGGACATCTAAAACCCTAAAAATAGACCCACTTAAATAAACTGAGGTTTAGTTCAGGATAAAATTCACCTAAACCTTATAAAAGTCATATAAAAATATTCTATAAGATTTGGTACCTTTGATTTAACCATTGGAACCTAATTTGACCTAAAATAGAGTCTCAAACAAATAGTTATCCTAATTTGGGTTTCTATGCAAATTACCCAGTCAAACTTGGTCAAAATCAAAATTTGACTTCATCATCAGATTCCTTGAGTCCAAATTAGGTTTTTACCAAAATTTGGGTCAAATCAGAGATCATCCAGACCTAGTGCATTCCAATCCTAGTCTGACTCTTTCCTTACACATATGCCCTAACTTTTGAAATCCTTCCAAGGACCCCCCTAACTTCGTTGTCTTCTTCACACGCAGGTCCTACTGCAATGGCCATGTGAACCCACCAAGAGCCGACCTTCAATCAAGGTTTTCTCCCTGATTTCACGGAGAAACTCCAAAATTGGAAGGAAGACTCTTAAGGAGTTCCTCTTCCATCTAAGCTCTTCCATGATCTTCCTAATTCATCCAAGAGTTCATGCGAACTCTTGGAAATCCTAAACCTATTCCTTAATTTGTGAAGCTCTCAAGCTTGTTTCCAAGCTTGAAGCTCGACCCTATGGCCTATAAAAGCATGCCCATTGCAAGGTCGTGCTCCTTAGCTTGGTTTGGAGGCCAGACACCCCCTCTTCCCTTCTCCTCGACCTCCTTCTCCGCCAACTCCGGCAAGTCCTCCGACCACTTTCCTCGTCCACCCTCACAAACAATAGCGGGTGGATCCTTCTTCCCTACCTTCGTCCATGTTTTGCAATACCAGCAAACTCCATCTACCTTGTCTTCCTTGCCGCTCCTTCACCGGAGGCTTCATCTTCTCTGTCGCCATCCCGCCAAAACTAACACGGACTCTACCTCCTTCGTCCAATTAGATTAGGTAGACTAGTTCCTTTAGAATCTTAGGTTAGTTTTCCCTATCCAAAAACCAAAAAGAACCCCTCGATGCTGATGTTCGCCATCATCTTCCTCCGCTCCAGCCACCTCTCCGGTGAGGTCATTCGCTCACCACACACCTCCATACACCTCGCCAAAACTCCCAAAAGATTCGCCGTTCATCCACCATCAAAAGCCCTCTCCTATTTCATCCTCTTAACCACTCAAACCACCCATCGAACAAACCTACTTCACGCGACCTCCTCTGCCTTCGCCAGCCATCTCCGACCAACCTCGCAGCACGCCACCGCTACCAACACCTTCGCCGCACCATTGCGATCCTCTTGAGCATTTTAACTAGGGATTATAGCCCATATTTCTGTTGCAGGCACCTTCATAGGAACTAAGCCGTCGCCTTGACATCTCTGACTTCATGTTGAATGTCGGACGACTACGCTATCGGAGTTGGTTTTGAAAACCTATCGTTATAGTTCGAGTAGCGAAGAAATCTGTTCAACAAATAAAATTTATATCTAAAAATTTGTAAAGAAATCTTGGGTCGAACTCAAAGAGGCTACGTCGATGAAAATTCGCAATTATATTTTTTTGTGTTGTTTAAAGGGCGGAATAATCACAATGAAATAGAATCAATATAAACAATAAAAGAGAGAAAGAGGGAAAACATTCACTTGATATTGCAAAATATTTTTACAACTAAGAAAGCGAGAAAATATTACACTAGAAAGCGAGAAATTATTACAACTAGAAAGCAGGAAAAAGAATGGAAGAGAGAAGTTATCCTCCTCGACGATCGCTTGGAGGACGAGCTGGATGAGACAACGCTTGCAAGATGAGGAATGGAGAGGGAAGAAGGAGGTCGAAGTAGGAGGAATGGGAATGAGGCAGCATGTCGTCGTCGTTGCGGGTTTCGCTTTTGAAATGGGGGTGAAAAATTGATTTTTGCTCTTGAGGAGCATCCCAGGTGTGGGACAAGCTTCTCTTGAGCTTTGGAGAGGGAGAAAACAGAAGGAAGGGATGAGAAATCCGTATAGAGGGGTCTCCTTTTATAGTTGCAAGGAGTGGAGGCATTTTGAACATTACAACTTGAAAAACATTAATTTAGGACCTTTAGTGACGATTTATCCATCACTAAAGGCCTGAACATGCCCTCGCCTCCGTGCCCTTCAACGCATGCTCACGTTCACGTGCTCTCAGCCGTCCAATCAAGAGATCTTCATCGCGTGGCTCTTATCGCACGCTTGCTCCACGCCCGTGCCTTGATTTGAGGCACCGCGGGGATCGATCCCTCGAACTCTGCCTCGGCTACGGGCACACAACTGCTGCGCTAAGTTGGTGGATGGTCACAGTTTTGTTATAGGCTCAAGCGCTCTCAGCCGTTGGATGAAGATCCAACGGTCGAGATCAAACGTAGCATGCGCCTTCAGAAGAGGAGGCCGTTGGATGAATGGTGGCGTGGCGCGATCTCAGCCATTGGATGGGCATCCAACGACTGAGATTTATCGAGTGGGTGAAGAAGGAGGGTTGCGGCCGGCGTTGGGCAGCTATGATGGCACCACGTGGCACCATCTAGGCTGTCCATCTTCTAATTGATGTAGATGGTGCCACGGGTGTTGGATTGGACCAATTTTCGCGTTGTTAGACTGCGAGCGTCCATCCAAACCCATCCGTGTGGTCGAATTTGTCGTCTGAGGTGCAGATTAACACCATCTTGGCCCTTGCTCTTTAACGTTCCTCGGTCTCTATCTACTGCTACGAATGTCCGATTAGGGCGATCTTGGAGTCGTTGAACTCCAATCGTCGCCCTGATTAGATCCGTACGATTGGATCTTTGATCCGAGGCTCTGATAAAAAGTTACCCTATCCCTGACCATAAAAAGGAGACAATTACTATACAATTTATACAACTTGATCTAAATGCATGATTATGCATGTTATGCACTATTTACAATGTATGATGTTAATGTGACACTAAGAACATGCATTAATAGACATTTTAGGTTAATTAGATGTATGCACATCACCCCCCATGCCTATCTTTTGCTAGTCTCTAGCAAAAACTACATGCTATTTATAAAAGAATTAGGTTGGATTACTTAGGCATAAGTCATTTTCAACATTAAGAAATTTTTACTCAGGATCTGAACTTTCAAAGACACAACAGCGCCTGGGTATCTGCCAAAATGCAGACTGCCTCAAACCCTCGCCATATTCAAAGAAAAATCTCTTTTTCTCTTTTTCTTCTTTTTTTTTTTTGGATTTTTGAGTTTAGGGTTAAAGAGTGACTTTCTACGGCCACTCAACCCACCCAAGATTTGATGAGAACCCTAAGTTCTAAGCATCTTATTGTGAATGTGATAGACTCGTTAATCGGCAATTAGAACGGACTTCGGGTTTCTACGCCTCTAAGTGACCTTAAAAAAAAAAGTTCTACCTAAAGGTGTATCTTTACGACCGGTAGCTTTCTCCCTACTTTTATTTTTATGGGGTCAACACAAGGGTGAGTCCAGTGTATATCTCCCCGATTTATTCTACTCCTTCGCTTCTTCTTAAGTGTTTTGGGAATTTTTAGTGCATTTCTTGAGCTGGGTTTTGGACAATCGGTCGATGAGCTGTTACCACCGACAACTTGCCAGCCATACTCATGCGATGAAGTGTAGCTTATTTCTTTTATTTTCTTCTTTTTTTTTCTTTTCTTTTCTCCTTTTTCTTTCTCTTTTTCTTTTCTTTTTGACTTTCTTTTTCTTTTTAAGTAGGTGGCTTTCCTAGTCTAAGATTTACCTAAAGGTAGTAAGAAGAGAATGGTCCAGTGACTGGGCTCTGGACAACCTACCTATGGGCTGTTACCCACGATAACTTGCCAGCCATATCATCCTAGAAGGTTCATTAGCTACCCAATTTCCTTATAACCATCGAACAACGAGTCAGTGACAAGATAGTGTGTAGATGCTTAGACTTAAAGTTCCCTCAAATTAGAGGGCGGGTTGATAAGTCGTGTACTTATCACCCAAACATATTTAATCAAATTAAAATAGAATTCAAGATGGTGAGGACTCGAAAAATAAATCCACATTTTAATGGATACCCAATCTAATTAAGCCCAAAGATCTGAAGGGTCTAAGTGTTCAGATCCTATTGTAATGTTTCCTAAGATTGAAAAGTCCTAATGTTCAAGTATTCCTTCCTAATTCAAATTTTTTTATGTATATATAAGAAGAGAAATAGAATTTACAAAATTTCACAGAGCTGACAAAATGATTCAGAAATGAATCCACCCCTCCATTCCTAGCTGATGCACTGTCCACATTGAGAATAAAAGACATGAAAGGAAGGGTAGAGTATGAAAGATATCACCTGAATATGAAGCTCGGGTCAGCTCTGAGTTTGACTGTGCAACTGCTGAGTTTAATGCCGTCAGCTAGGTGAAGTCTAGCCAAAGAAGTCACAACATGTCTAGAGCAACCATGTCTGAAACGGGTTCTGGAATAGTACGGTCAATAACAGGCTTCAGACATTGACCATTGACTTTGAATGAATTACCCGTCTTCGGGTCAGAGAACTGAACAACTCCATTTGGAAATATCCGGTTGATAATAAACGGGTCGTTCCATTTCGACCTAAGTTTGCCGGGAACAAGCTTAAGTCGAGAATCTAATAGCCAGACCTTCTGGTTCAGCTCAAAGCTCTTGTGAGAAATCAATTGGTCATGTAGAGCTTTGGTTCGAGCTTTGTAGATCTTGGCATTCTCATACGCATCATTTCTAAGCTCCTCCAACTTAGATAGTTGAAGTTTCCTGGTCTTCCCGGCTAAACTCAGATCTAGATTACACTGCTTGATTGCCCAGAATGCCCTATGTTCAATTTCTACTGGTAAATGGCACGCCTTTCCATACACCAGATGAAATGGAGACACTCTGATGGGAATTTTATATGTTGTACGGTAGGCCCAAAGAACGTCCTCAAGCTTTTGAGTCCAGTCTTTGCGATTAGGCCTAATCATTTTCTGTAGCATATTCTTGATCCCCCGATTAGAAATCTCAGCCTATCCATTCGTCTGGGGATGGTAAGGTGTGGAGATTCGATGATTAACCACATATTTTGCCAGTAAATTACGGAACTGGGCATTAGTGAAATAAGTGCCACCATCGCTAATGATGGCCCTCGGAATCCCGAACCTGCTGAAGATATTCTTCTTGACAAAATCGATGACCACCTTATGGTCCTTGGTTCGGGTGGGAATCGCCTTGATCCATTTGGACACGTAATCAACAGCGACGAGAATGTATTGATGTCCAAATGAAGGAAGGGTCCCATGAAGTCGATGCTCCAAACGTCGAAGATTTCGACAGGAAGAATTGGGTTTAGGGGCATCATATCTCTCTTAGTTATGCTCCCGAGTGTCTGACATCGGGAACACGACCTTGAGAATTCCTGGGCATTCTTGAATAAAAATGGCCAATAGAATCCAGATTGCAAAATTTTTGCAGCCGTCTTTTTCCCAGAGAAGTTCCACCACACGCAAATGCATGGCAGAACTCAAGTATACTGTTGAATTTGTTCTCCGGAATGCATCAGTGAATAATTTGATCAGAGCTGATGCGATACAGTTTAGGGTCCTCCCAGAAGTAATATTTGGCCTCAGATTTGAGTCTATCTCGTTGTTGTTTGGTTTAATCCTGGAGGATTTAAACAACAACCAAATAATTAACAATGTCAACAAACCACAGTGTTTGGACGCCTGAAACTGTAAAGATAGTTTCGTCCAGAAAAGTATCAACAATCGAAATTTTCGGACGAGAAGAATCACTTAGAAATCTCGACAGATGATCCACCACCACATTCTGTACCCTGGATTTATCCTTGATTTCAAGATCAAATTCTTGAAGCAGAAGAATCCAACGAATAAGCTGGGGTTTGTCATCCTTTTTGGCCAAGAGATGTCTCAAGGCTGAGTGGTCGGTATATATCATGATGTGAGACCCTAAGAGATAAGCCCTGAATTTCTCCAAAGCAAATACTATGACTAGTAATTCCTTCTTAGTAACAGTGTAATTCCTCTAGGCCTCGTCCAGAGTTTTACTAGCGTAGTAGATGATAGAGGGCTTCCTATCAACTTTCTGACCCAAAACAGCCTCGACCGTGTAATCGGAAGCGTCAGTCATGATCTCAAAAGGGGCTATCCAAATCGGTGGTTGCAACACCAGAGCACAAGTGACTATCGTTTTAAGAAAATCAAATGCCTTACGGCATGATTCATCGAAATCAAATGGCATTTCTTTGGCAAGAAGATTGCTTAGAGGATGAGCAACCTTCGAAAAGTCCTTGATGAATCTCCTGTAGAATCCCACATGACCAAGAAATGATTGAATTTGTTTAACAGATGTGGGAGGAGGAAGTTTAGCGATAGCATCAACCTTAGCTTTATCCACTTCGATTCCTCGTTCAGAGATTATATGACCCAAGATGATTCCTTCTTATGTCATGAAATGACTCTTTTCCCAGCTAAGGACCAGTCTTGTTTTGATGCATCGTTTAAGAATCATTTCAAGATTAGTTGGACAGGAGTCAAACGATTCTCCAAAAATAGAGAAATCGTCCATGAAGACTTCCATAAACTCTCCCACCATGTCAGAGAATATGGCCAGCATACACCTTTGAAAAGTTGCAGGTGCATTGCATAAGCTGAATGTCATCCTATGGAAAACAAAGGTTCTATAGGGACAGGTGAAAGTAGTTTTTTCCTGATCCTCAGGATGGATAGGAACTTAGTTGTTGTTACGAACGCGGCTTCAAGACGTTTTTTAAGACGTCTGGGAGGTGGGCCAGACGTCTGACCAGACGTCTGGAACCCCTTCCAAACGTCTGGGATTTAATTTTCTGCGGAGTACGGGGTTGCATCTGCGCGCATGCGTGCGTAGACCTGCAACCGCCACCCTCTTCCTCTTTTTCCCTCTCTCCTCCTGCAGGCGCAGTGCTGCGCTCCCTCTCTCTCTCTCCTCGCACGGCCTTATAAGGCCCTCGCCCTCTCCCTCACTCTCATCTCCTTCTCTTCCCTCTTCTTCTTCTCCCAACCGGTGCGAGAGCGTGAGCGAGCGAGTAGCAGCAGCGGCAGCCGCGGCGAGTGTGCGGGAGGAGGTGTTGTGCGAGGGAGGAGATGCTCGACCGTGAGGGCTCGAGCTTGCCGGGGCAGCTAGAGCCGGCCTGTGGGGGAGCAGCGGGCGTGGAGCGTCACTGGAGGGCTGCTGCAGCTCGAGCAGCAGGCGGACGGGGCGCGGCGCGGCCGTGCGTCGCGGGCGGAGAGCGAGAGGAGCTCTGATTCTGGAAATTTTTCCAGAATCAGACATCTGGGCTTACGACCAGACGACGGTGAAGATGTTTGGAGGATTGTCCAGACGTCTGACAGGTAAGATATTTTGTCTCCTTCCTTTTTCGCGCGTACGGCCATGCAGCCGTCCGCCGCGCCTTCGTCTGCAACCCGTCGTAATGAGAGCGAGGAGTGGATACGTGCAGGTTCTGCTCGGGAGGGCGCGAGGCTCCCCATCCAACTCGAATTGAACGTCTAGCCGCAGTGCCAGACGGCGGAAAGGACTTCCAGACGTCCGGGTTGACCATCGGACGTCTGGGAATTAAGCCAGACGCCCCCGTAGGCTTCTGGACGTCTGAAGGACTACACAGAGCGAAGGTATCCTCTGAACCACCTTTTAAGACATCTGGAAGAGGTTCCAGACGTCTGATTTTGGACTGTTTTGTCGTTTTCGACCCGTTTAGGGCCCATTCGGAGTCCGTTTTCCGCGTTTCGAGTTGCGTTCTTTTCGGAATAAAATCCTCTACCTGTTTATAATAATTATATACTATTTTGAGAAACTCCTTGTGTTTGATCCTTGTGTTAGGACCCCGTTCCATTGTAGTCTCGGGGGTTGCGGAGGCACACGGGATTTCCAACCACGCCCCCAGTACTTCCGTTGTAGCTGGTAGAGTGGCTTTTAATTTACTTAATCAAATTTGTTACAATTCTGGAATAATTAATAGAGTCTAGGGCACTACATGAACCCTAGGACTGAGAAACTAGATTGATTGATAGATCCTAGGGTATTGCATGAAACCTAGGACTGGAGACTAGATTGAATGATAGATCCTAGGGTACGGCATGAATCCTAGGACTGGAAAACTAGTGATATGTATATAATATTGCAGTCTTGGAAAATGTGGAAAGGAAATAATAGCTGCCTGTAAATTGATTTAACAGCTGCCTGTTATGAATAAATAAACATGATTGAGAACATGGGTTGCATGAACGTGAAACTGGAACGGTGAAACCTAAATGTGCTGAGTAAAAGAGCTGGAACCCTACAGGGAATTAGGAGTAGAACTCCTGGAAAGAGAATGGAATGGAACTGAGAAAGAAAGATGTGGAAGTGTGTTGTCTCTGGGGTACGTGATACCAAAGAGAGCACACATTACCTCTTAGTACAGAGTGGAGCTAGCCGCCCCAGGGACCCGGGGTTAGGTCTGGCCACTTTGTACCGACTTGCTGCCCTCGTGTATGCAGTACCGAGGAGAGCTACTAGTGTAGGGAGAGCACTAGCTACCCCACGGGCCCCGGGGTTCTACTAGCCTCCTACACCGACTTGTTAGGCCCACTGGGCAAACTAGGGTAGTCAGGCGAGGGTGCGTGGACTGTGGAGGGTTGGACCCCTGTTACTGAGAGGGCTCTGCCTTATACTGGTTCCGTGCTGTGCTTTGGGCACACCCGTTAACGGAAACGACTGACCGCGTGCCAGTGCGGGATAGCTACCCGTGTGTTTATCGCGCGTGCCGTAGTCACCGTTACGTCTGTCAGCGACCTTGGGGTGGTTGACTGAGAGTAGGATCACCACGGGGGACTCTCCCGGCCAGGAGAGCACCACGTGTTACTTCTACTTTTCGAAAAAGACTGCAATCAAGATCGTTCCCGCGAGGAACATTCGAGATCAAGTGAAGGATCTGAGGAATAGATAAATTGTGAAATAATAAAAAGACGTAAATAAAGGAAGAAAGAAGTTATAACATCTACTGTACACTTTACTGCTTCTTTAGTTTTAGCTGCCACTCTACTCAGCGTTTCGCTGACGTGTTACACTCGTTACTTTTCAGGACCAGGTGTTGAGCAGCCAGGGTCAGCGGCTGCAGAGGACGTTGGGCCGAGTAGGGTCCAGTAGAGTTATCGCAGTTCTTTTGTACCCCTTTTTGTTCCACTATAGTGAGTAGTTCTTGTTACTCTCTGTACTTTTCGTTACTTGTAGTTCATGTTATGTTATAAATGTTGTTCTACTGCTGTGGTGGTACATGCTGTAGTAGTTCCTTTTTTTACTGCTGTATTTTGTTACTGCTAGTTATATTCATGCTGAATGTGGTTTATTTTACTGCTCTTTTGGTTACTTCCTCGTTGGATGACTAGGTCTTGGGATTAGTCGAGTCGGTCCGGTTCTCGTGTCTCGTAGGGACTCGAGAGTCGGGTCGTTACAGTTGTATCCCGAGTAGCCATCAAGAAAACAAAAGTACTTCTGCTCGGTTAATTTTTCCAAGATTTGATCAATGAAAGGAAGAGGGAAATGATCCTTTTTCGTGGCTGTATTCAGCTTCCTGTAATCGATACAAACCCTCCAAGAGGAAGCTGAGCGAGCTGTGACAGATTCTCCTTTCTCATTAGTCACAACGGTAATCCCTTCTTTCTTGGGAGCAATCTGCACGGGACTTACCCAAGGACTATCAGAGATCGGATAAATGGTTCCTGCATTAAGCCACTTAATAATCTCCTTCTTGACCACCTCTCGCATATTTGGATTTAATCTCCTCTGCATCTGCAAAGAAGGGTGGGATCCATCTTCCAAAAATATTCTGTGATTGCAATAAGATGGCTCGATCCCCCTAAGGTCACGAATGGTCCAACCAATTGCCTCCTTGTGTTCCTTCAGGACCTTAATCAGTTTAATCTCCTGCTCCTTTGTTAATTTAGCACTAATAATCATAGGGAGCGTCTTATGTGGTCCTAAAAACTGATATTTCAGATTCTCAAGCAATGGTTTCAGTTCAAGCTGGGACGGGTTGATGATTGAAGGTAAGGAAGATGCTGATGAAAACTAATCAAGAGGAAGAGGTTGAGAGTAAACAAAATCAATAACCTCTTCAGAAGATAGCAGGTCTGCCCTAGAGGGTTGCAGGTCCAATTCATCATCAGAGGAGGAACTTCCAAATGCAGAAACCATCATACACGCCTCAATATTCATATTATCATTCTCAAGTTCCTCAATAAATCCACAATCCTCGAATTTATTAATCACCTTAAAAATATCCAATTTCATTCTTTGATCCCCAAAGGTGATTTCCATGCTATCGCTTTCACAGTTAATGTTGGCTTTAGTGGTAGCCAGGAACGAACGCCCCAGAATGATGGGCGTGTTCCACATATTTTTAGGTACATCCATGTCAAGGACAAGGAAATCTATAGGAAAATAAAAATCCTTAACCTTAACAATAACATCTTCAATAACGCCTCGCAGATTTGTGACCGAACGGTCTACTAACTGTAGCGTTACTGAAGTCAGCCGAAGTTCACCTAATCCAAACTTCTCATAAAGAGAAGTCGGAATTAGGTTGATGGATGCACCCAGATCCAGCAGTGCTCTATCAAAAGTATAATCTCCAATGACACAAGAAATTAAAGGAGCACCTGGATCTCTCTTTTTCTTAGGGAGGTGGTGCAGGATAACAGAACTTGCCTGCTCGGAGAGTACCACCTTCCTCGGAACAGATTCTCTCGACTTACGCTTCTGTGTACATAAATCCTTTAAAAATTTTGCGTAAGTCGATATATGTTTGATAGCGTTGAGGAGCAGGATATTGATCTCGACATTCTTGAAAATATTCAGAAGCTCCTCATTATTGTCAACAGAATTCTTCTTCCTTGATCTGATCAAGGCCTGAGGAAAAGGAACATGAGTCAGATATTCAAAATCAGGTTCTTGAGCCTTGATTCCTTCTCTTGAATTCTCCTTTCTCTCCTCAGGTTCTTCAGGATTCAGTAAATCAAAATAGTGTGATTGTGGATCCTGAGTTTGTTTACCACTCCTCAAGGTAACAAAATTTGCGGATGCATACGAGTTTGGGTTTTGGGGAGGGTTAGGAAAGATTGGAGGGGCTTCATTTGCCAAGAATCGTTGATTTGCAGAAGAAGAAGAGGAAGGACCTTGGTCAACCGCCTGAGCATGTGTGTGTAGGTCCCTCTGATTTTCGTACTCATGGGCTTGATTGCCTGGATTCAGGATATTTCATGGGTTGGGTACAGGTTGAGATGGTAGAGATTCGAGTTGACAAGAATTAGCTATGAGCCCGGTTTGCAGGTTTTCCAGCGAAGTTTTTATTTGCTGCATAAACTGGAGCATAGATCCTTGCATCTCTACCATCTGTTGGTTCAAATCAGCCTGCCCTACGGGTTAACGGGTGTTCCAGGCAGGCTGATTGACCTGATTCAGGGGCAACTGAGTATAAATATGACCCTGACCCATTGGTCGTTGCGGAGCATAGTTGCTGGGTCGGAATTGGGTCTGCTACCCCAGATTTTTCCAGGAGAAGTTAGGGTGATTTCTCCAACCTGAATTATAAGCATTGGAGTAGGGGTTGGATCTAACATTCTCCTGTACAACACAAACATCCTCATAGGGTGAGGATGGTGAGAAAGAAAGGGAAGGATCAGAGAAACTGGGATCAAAGGCCCCAGCTTGGATCCTGTGGGGTTCCGAATAATGCTGGCTCGCAGGTTGAGCCGCATCAAGTTGATTCATGAACTCCCGTCCAGAAGGAGCTCGCGACGAATGGAATCCTGAATTCTGGGATTGAGTGGATTGAGAGTTGTTCATTGAGTTTCCAGCCATCCACTTCTCCATTCTCTTAGCAACCAAGTCCACCTTATCAAGTTTATTACAAATCAATTCCATATCGAATGAATGAGAGTCGTGGACTTCATTAACATTCGATTTGGGCTGCTGGGACCGGTTAAAAGTATCCATGGAGGCATAATTGATCGAATTCTCGCTCATCTCCTCAAACAAATCGTGCGCACTATCTGCGTCTTTGTTGAGGAAATTGCCTCCACAAGAAGCATCCACGTGATTTCTGAGTTGCTTAGTTAACCCGAGGTAGAAAATTTGCACGACTTGCTATTTCGGCATCTCGTGGTGTGGACACCTCCGCAATAGGTCCTGGAATCGCTCCCGGGCAACATGAAACTGCTCCCCTAGCCGCTGGGTAAAGGTAGTGATTGCCTATCTCAAAGCATTGGTACGTTCGACAAGGAAGAATTTCTTCAGAAAGGCCGATTTCAACTCATTCCAAGTTGCAATTGGTCTTCCTATAGTCCTATACCAATGAGCGATTTTATCCCTAAGAAAGTGGAGGAAGAGCCTCATTACCATTTTCTCCTCATTCATGTTTCGCGCCTTGGTGTTCTGGACCAAAGTGGTCAAGTCCTCCAAGTGCTGAAACGGGTCGTCAGAGCCAAGCCTATGGAAATGTTTGATCAGGCTTAACACCTGGGGCTTGATTTCTACGTCTTCGGTAGGAATCTGGACACCGGGACGTTCCCCGTAATTTGAAGGATCATAAAAATCCTTCAAGGGTTGAGCGCCCTGCATTCTCTGGAACCATTCTTGCATTCTCTGCATTTATTCCAGCTGCCTTCGAAATACCTCCTATGGATCCTGGGGCAGAAGAGGCTGTTGATTGGCCATGGGATCAATTTAGCCAAAATCCAATCTACGCCTCCTAGAATACTCTAATGGTCCTTCCAATCGGGGATTCAATGACCTTCTTCCCAGCATAAACTAGGAAAAGGCCGGAAGGACTGGGGATAAGAACCCTACAGCACAACAAAACAAGCCTGTCCTTAAGTGGGGTAGACTAAGGATCTACAGACTCCTAGAGCCCGCCTTAAGATTATAAATGATTTACTCAACTTGTGTCTGCTCAATCCAATCAGTTAGAAGGAGGGACTGGGGAGTAGGTTCTTCCTTCGGCTTGCACCTCCGGTTCCTAGTGTACCCCCCAGCTGCAATCGTTTGACGCTACTCCCCTAGCTAGACATTAGATTGATCAGTACAAGCAAGTTAATCATAAACAATCTTAGACTAGGCCCCAAAGAGCGAATCAGTCCTTAAGGCCAACGTCTACTCGATTTTATTGAGACCTGGGATTGTAGTGCTTATGGAATGTGGTGGGCCCTTAAAATGGGTTGTGCCCTTAATGATCAATTGACTATGTGTAAGTGAGTGCACAACCAGAGTTTTCAACCGAGATTATTTGTGATGAGTAGATTTTAATGTTCAAATCTTGCTTAAGTAGCTTTTAGGGTTTAGAATTAGGTTGATTTCAATCAAGTTTGAGGCAAACCATGTTTTCAAGCACGGGTGAAGATTATTTTCCTTTTAAAATCAGAAATCAAGTGGAGTGCCTGGTATGAACCTAGATTGAAAACCCTAAAAGCAAGCTACTTGGTGAGTTGGTTTTAGATTGAGTGGTGCGGCCCAAACAACTCAAACAATTGGCCACAATTGCACTACTAGGTTAAGCATACAAAAATGATTAACCTAGAATGATTTCTACTCTTTTATGTGTTGATTTGTGTGTACCGATTCCACAGATCAGAATCCGATTGAGTAGAAGAAAATCAATTAGGTTAAGTGCCTTGAATGTGGGTATATGTTGTGTGTATGTTGAATTACCTCACAAAAATATCTTTTTTTTTTTTATATGCGAGGGTGAAATGAATGTGAGTGGAAATCCAAACAACCAAACTAATCCTAAGATTCATACAAACACCCAGGTTAATTTGAATTTGAATTTAATGTGATGAAATGAAATCTATGGAAGGGGAAGAATGGGGAGCACTTACAGTCGTCTTCAACTGCACTTTACTTCGATCTACCGTTTGACGATTCCCTAATAGAGGTATCTGCAAAACAATAGACATGAGATAAAGCAAGTTAGAGGACAGTAAAGTGTGTGAAATGCGAAAAGATCAAAAAATCGTTACCTCCTCGGCAACGGTGCCAAAATGTTGAACGTCGGACGACTACGCTATCAGAGTTGGTTTTGAAAACCTGTTGTTGTAGTTCGAGTAGCGAAGAAATCCATTCAACAAATAAAATTTATACCGAAAAATCTATAAAGAAATCCTGGGTTGAACTCAGGGAGGCTATGTCGATCAAAATTCGTAATTATATTTTTTTGTGTTTTTGTTTAAAGGGTGGAATAATCACAATGAAATGGAATCAATATAAACAATAAGAGAGAGAGGGAAAACATTCACTTGATATTGCAAAATATTTTTACAAATAAGAAAGCGAGAAAGATTACACTAGAAAATGAGAAATTATTACAACTAGAAAGCAGGAAAATTCTACTCTAAAAAGTAGGAAAAAGAATGGGAGAGAGAATTTATCCTCTTCGACGATCGCTTGGAGGACAAGTCGGTTGAGACAACGCTTAGAAGACGAAGAACGGAGCAGGAAAAAGGAGGTCGAAGTAGGAGGAACAGGAACGAGGCAGCACATTGTCGTCGTCACGGGATCCGCTTCCGGAATGGGGGCAAAAACTTGATTTTAGCTCTTGAGGAGCATCCTTGGTGTGGGACAAGCTTCTCTTGAGCTTTGGAGAGGTAGAGAAGAGAAGGAAGGGATGAGAAATCCATATGAAGGGGGTCTCCTTTTATAGTTGCAAGGAGTGGGGGCATTTTGGACATTACAACTTGAAAAACATTAATTTAGGACCTTTATCCGTCACTAAAGGCCTAAACGTGGCCGACGTGCGTGCTGCTCACGCGCCCCCTCGCCTTCGTGCCCTTCAACGAACGCGCACGTTTGCGCACTCTCAGCCGTCCGATCAAGAGATCAGACAGCTTAAAGTGGTTACGTCCGTGCCGCATGCCTGCGTGCTATCACGCGTAAGCATCGCATGTCTGATCACGCGTGGGTGCTATCGCTCACTTCCCGCCACTGGATCTTCATCGCGCGGCTCTCATCGCATGCCCGCTCCACACCCGCATCTTGATTTGAGGCACCACGGGGATCTATCCCTCGACCTCTACCTCACCCATGGGCACGCAACTGCTGCGCTAAGCTGGTTGATGGTCGCGATTTTGTTATAGGCTGAAGTGCTCTCGGTCATTGGATGAAGATCCAATGGTCGAGATCAAACGTAGCATGCACCTTAAGAAGAGGAGGCCGTTGGATGAGCGGTGGCGTGGCGCGATCTTGGCCATTGGATGGGCATCCAACGGCTGAGATTTATCGAGCGGGTGAAGAAGGAGGCATGCAACCAGTGTTGGCAGCTATGATGGCGACAGGTGGTGACATCTAGGCCGTCCATCTTTTGAGTGATGTAGATGGTGCCATGGGTGTCGAATTTGACCGATTTTTGTGCCGTTAGGCTGCGATCGTCAATCTGAACCTATCCGTGTGATCGGATTTGTCGTCTGAGGTGTGGCTTAACACCATCTTGGCCCTTGCTCTTTAAGGTTCCTCGATCTCATCTAGTGCTATGGATGTCCGATTAGGGCGATCTTGGAGTCGTTGAACTCCAATAATAGGCCTAATCAAATCCGTATGATTGGATCTTCGATCCGAGGTCCTGATAAAAAGTCATCCTATCCCTGGCCATAAAAAGGAGACAATTACTATACAATTTATACAACTTGATCTAAATGCATGATTATGCATGTTATGCACTATTTACAATATATGATGCTAATGTGACACTAAGAACATGCATTAATAGACATTTTAGGTTAATTAGATGTATGCACATCACTTCACCTTCAATTCTTCGACATCGAAAGACCCAGGTGCTACACCTAGAGTCACAGATACACTTCAGGACCCTTCCCAGGTCCTAAATTGAGGGCGTGAACCTCTATAGCTGCTGCAATTGGAAACAGTTCCTTGCTATAGGCACACACGAAGAACAAGGGGACATTTAGTCCCACATTGTTCGTGGAAGAACGCACAGCTACACATAAGTTGAATTTTTGATTGCGGTTGTTTGCCTCAGAACACTTGGGGGTGAGGTCCCTGCTCACCCGCACACAACCCGACCCGCCTAATTGCACACACCTCGGCTACGACCCCACGCACGTAGCCCTGGACCCGGTTACTCATACTCGAATACCCAACTAAGGTTCGAATTTCTGAAGAAAAGAAAGGAAAGAGAGAAAGAGTGGGGGAGGGCTGGGTTTTGCTTTAAGTTGGTTTCCCCTACACAACACTTAGCCGTAAGAGCTTGAAAGAAGAAGAAAGTTTGAAGATTAGAGGAAAAGTACTATAGCAGGCGGCATTTAAGTCGTCTAACTTGATAAACCAGACGTCTGATTACTGTTCATTTATTTAACATGATTGAATAATTGATATATATGTGCTTAGACTAATAATTGGTGATCTAAATCTCCATTATTTTGTTCTAGGTTTCTTTTTGTCTTCTTAAACTCCTGAAATACTCATGTTCTTATTGAATATTATATTTGAGTAATTATTATTCATTGAATATCATTATTCTTAGTTTATTTCCTATGCTCATTTATATTTTAATTAAGATTGGCACGTGAATTCCATATTTTCTCCCTGATTCGACCTTGAGTTTCATTTAGAAATTTGAGTTATAAATTTTATTTGTTTGAGAGCGATTTGTCAATTGTACTACAATGCATTTCCCTAACATTGACGAAAAGCTTATCAATAGCAAGCTCGATCTCAGCCCTTGGATGTAAATTCACCAGCTGAGGGCGCTTGGAGGAAAATTCATCTTCTCGACACAAAGTGGCACGTGGCACAGCGGAAGCGAAGAGTGCTCTCAATGCAGGAGCACACGTTCGAGGCTAGCGGTCAATAGTGTAGCAAGCATGTGGCTTAATTATCCATCTTCTAGTTTGAAAGTCTTTGAAACCTCTAAGTATATAACATTTTACACACCCTTTGATTTCACTTGTGGCAACTATACGTTAAGAACTTAATTTAACGGGTATGGTTGTTACATTGCATTGAGTATGCTCCCCGAATGTAGGGTATTCAGAGCCCAACCTAACACCTAGATTTCTAAGTAACTCCACTGAGGTGATATTCTGAAACAAAGTCTTGGATGAGCCCCATAACTATATATATTTATATATAATATTACACATTTTTGGTGCATATCTAAATATGCATTGTAAAAAAAAGTTGGGTGCCTCTTATGGCATCATCCCGAGACATCAAAGTATAGGGCCTAACCAAGAAGGTGCCTCTTACAGTGTCATCCTAAGGCATTAGAGTGTAGGGCCTTCCCCATTTCTACTCTTATATACATATACATGTATAGGGGTTGTGATTTCATATTTGTAGTAAGGCAGATCCAAAGATGAGTGAGTGGAATGATGGTACAATTTGAAAGAAAATGAAAATTTTAATCCAATCACCCACATGATTGAGTCAGTTGTATGAGCACTGAGGCTTGGCATTTTAGTTTCTCACAAACCTTGGGTGGATTTCCCAAGCCATAGAACCCTATACTTGAGACCCAAAACTAAGGTAAGTTAAAATCTAATTAGGCAAAGTGACTTATATCATGGTTGGTACTTGAGTGTTGTTAAGTCATTGTGTGAGATTTTGGACATACTTTTGTGGTTGGTGATAACTTGTACCTCCTGACTTGTGAAACTTAGCTTAGATCCTCTTTGCATTTCTTTTTGCTTTTGCTTAAGACTAGCAAAACTTATGCACAAGGATGTGATAAGTATACATATTAATGTATTAACATGCATAATTATGCTAGTTTTGTAGCATAAGTTGCATTAAAATTAGGGCATATTATAAATAATTGCATGCGTGCATGATAAGAGTCAGGATTACACTATTAAGCATAATTCTCATTAATTACTTATTAGAGCTCTTTACGTTATAGGATTATGTGTTTAGTCTAATCAAAGTGCTTCAAATTGCATGAAAGGAGAGAAGAACTCACCTCACCCATCTCCATGAAACCCTAACCCTAGACCCACTTCAGAACCTACCTAATATAGCCCATGCCCTAATTCTAATCCTAATCCCCAAACCTAAACCTTGACCAACTCCCCTCAACTCCCCCAACCCTAATCACATCCCTAGCCTAATTGTAAAACCTAGATCACACTCCTGGTGACACTCTCCTAATCCTAGTCTTAATCCTACCTTCTAGGTCCCACCACCTTATCCGTGCATCACATGATTTTTCTACACCTAAAATTGTATCAAATATTCATTGGAATAATTTATTAGATGTGGTAATTAATCACTTTAAATTAGGTACCAATCACCTCTGTAATTTGCTATAAACCAAGATCAATGTGAGCACAATTAGGAGGTGATTGAAACCTACATTCTAAGAGCCCTTAATAGCCTCCATGACAACCTTCACCACCCTTGGATGTCCATTATAATCACTTCCTAAACACTATTCAAGTCTAAGAACATTCCATATCCTTCCTCCCATGATTTTAGCCAATCAAGATCCTAATTCTAATCCTAATATGAAATTCATGATAGCATGACATATGTTTAGTATTTTGGCCATAACTTCTTCATTTTAAATTTAAATTGAGTGATTCAAGTTGTATTTAAAAGCAGATTTCAAGGGCTACAACTTTTTAGTTATGTGCAAAGGTTGAAAATTGAAGACAATTTAAGGAAACCCTAAAAGGTTGTTGCAAGACCCTCTATAAATACCCCCTTCCTCCATCTCCACCATCTAGCCTTCCTCTATAGTTTTTGATCTTCTTCCCTTCCCTTAGGTTTTCTCTTCATCTAGCCTCTTAGTCTCTTTAGCCTCCTTTGTCTTCCTTAGGTTCTAGTCTTCCATTAGGTCTCCTTCTTGCCTTCTTCTTCTTCTTCTTCTTCTTCTTCTTCCTCCTCCTCCTCCTCCTCCTCCTCCTCCTTACAAACCCTAGCCTTCACCTTCTTCCTCCTTCCTTCCTCCAGATGCCTAATCACCCTCTTAACCTTCTCTAGCCTCTAGTTAGGTACATTAGTTTCCATAGGTTGTGAAACGCTGGCTTCGAGAGATAACCGGGCTTTATTGTTATAGCGTTGTAGTATAGCCAGTTATTGCCATCATTTCAAATATATAAATTTTTTTACTCGGAAAATAAAAGAGTTCCCGAGGTCGAACTCAGGGAGCAAGTTGTATTCTAGGGGTACAAGTTTCTTTTACAAAAATAAAGAAAGAGAGAGAAAGAATTTGTTGTCTTTTCTTCTTTTCTCTTTGCTTCTCCTCGTCTCAGATCTTCTGTTATCTTCTTCTTCTTTATCTGCAGTGGTGATGTTCTTCTTCTTCTTTCGGCTGTTCCTGCTCTTCCTTTTTCTTCTGCAGAGCGATCCTATTCTTCTTCTTTTCCTTTCTTTCTTCTTTTCCTTTCTTCAGATCTTCTTCTCGTGCTATTCTTCTTTCAGTTCTTCCCTTGTTCTTTTGTGTTCTCCTCTGCCTCGCCTTCTTCTGTTGTTCTTCAGATCTCCTTCTTTCTTCTTTTCTTTTTCCTGTCAGGACGTCGTCTGATTTTCCAATCAGACGACTTAAACCGCTTGTTGCCACAGTGTATCCCTCAGCTTCCTTCTTCTTCCGCGGTCCTTCTTCTTCACCTGTGCCTGCACACTTCAGAGTTTACGTCAGAGGGTAAAACCTACTCTACCCCCCCGCCCCTCCGTCTCTCTCTCACAGAAACCGCTCATAGGATAGCTCTCCCAGAGCTGCCGGGTAGCCGGGTACGGGTAGCGCCCGGGTCCAGGCCCACCGGCGTGCGTGGTGGGCGAGGAGTGCAGGTCAGTCTAAGTCGGGTCGGGTCAGGTCCGCGGGGCGTGAGCGCGGACGAGACCGGGTAACCGGGCGGGTGAAGGGGACCTCACCCCGTGTGCTGAGGCAGTAAGGCTTATTCACAAAAACAATTTAAACGGTGAAAGAGTTGTGAGGCTTACCGATGTGGGACTAAACGGAGGCCTCTCCTCGCATGCGCCTGCTGGAAGACCGCGGCCTTGCTTCTGCAGCTGCAGCTTCGATTTGCGTCGGTTGCTGGCTGGCTGCCTTCGCAGGAGTCTCCGTAATCCGCAGCAGCTGGAGACCTGGAGTCCTCAAGCCTGGAGCGCGGGAGAAGCTGCTTCAATGTGGCGTTAATGGCGGTCGAGCCTCAGAACCTGTCGGACACGAATATGGCCTCTCGGCCTGATCAAACTACTGGGGAACCTTCGCCGTGGCACGGCGAAGGTGTGGAGCTGTGCGGCAAGCCGCAAGGTGGTGTCTGGCGGCAGCCCTAGGTTGGACTGCAACCGGAGAAATGGGTTTGTTTGGGGGAGCGTTACGGAGGTGTGGAGTGGCAGTGGAGGGGTGGGGGGTGCTCAGTGTGATGAGGCGGAGGTTCGGTGAGGGTCGGCGAGGCGTGTGAGGCTGTGGAGCGATGGGGGCATCTCGCCGGAGGGTGGCCGGAGACGAAGGGGGTGACGATGGTCAGGGTGCGCGCGAGGGCTTAATTGAACAAATTGAAACCGGGGAAAGAAAGAGGAGAGGAAGGGAAGTAGTTCTAACTTACTTGCAGGGACGAAGGGGGAGCAGCAGGGCGACAGTCGTATCGACTGTCGCCGGAGAAGAAGATGCCTAGGGGAAGGGGCGGCGGCGAGCAGAGAGCCGGAGAGGCGCCAGCTGGGTGCGGCGTGGCGCGGGAAGAGCAGGGGAAGAAGTCTCTGCTGCTGGTATTGCGGCAGAGCGAAGAGGAGGAGGAGGAGGAACCGCCGGAGCTGGTGGGCGTCTGCCGGAGTGAGAGGAGAGGAAAGTTGGGGGTTTTCTCCGTCAGATCCGAGCTGGGAAGAACGGTGGAGCGACGGGGGTATTTATAGGGACCGAATCAGGGAGGAAGGCGGAGGGAGACGACGTGTCTCCCTCGCCGGAGGACGCCGGAGATGGAAACCCATACCGTCCGTGCGTTCGCACGGCCGGTATGGTGGGTTACAGCGACCAGGGGGGTGTCCCTGCGACGGCTGACGACGCAGGGCACCCCCGGTTTACTTGCCAGGCTCTCCCCCTCACCCTGCGCGGCGCCATGCTCCGCGCAAGGTCGCTGGAGCATGGTGCTGGCAGGTTTTGCAGGGGGGACCTGAACGCAAAGAACGAAGGAGAGTTAGGGGCCAAAATGCGAGGGTTCAAAAGTTGAGGGCCAAAAAGTAAATATATGAGGACCAAAGTGTAAAGTTGGTCAAGGAGGTTTCTTCTTAGGCTCAAGTTTTTATACATGAATAATTAGGACCTAAGGAATCTGATGGTGAGAAATCAGATTAACCTTGGCTCGATCCACTTGGATACCTTTCTCCGAAATTGAGTGTCCCAGGACAATTCCCTCAGGCACCATGAAATGGCTCTTTTCCCAGGAAAGAACCAAATTCACATCGATGCACCGCCTGAGTATCTGGACCAAGTGTTGGAGGCAATCGTCGAATGATGCTCCGAAAACTGAAAAGTCATCCATGAAGACTTCCAGATAATCACCTACCATATCTGAGAATATGGCAAGCATGCATCGCTGAAAAGTAGCGGGTGCATTGCAAAGACCGAAAGGCATCCTTCGGAAAGCGTATGTTCCGAAGGGGCAGGTGAACGTGGTCTTTTCTTGGTCCTCAGGATGGATTGCCACCTGGTTATAACCGGAGTACCCGTCAAGAAAGCAGAAGAACCTATTTCCCGCAAGTTTTTCGAGAATTTGATCAATGAAGGGTAGTGGGAAATGATCCTTCTTCGTGGAGGAATTTAGTCGGCGGTAATCTATACAGACTCTCCACGAGTTGGCTAATCGGGTAGGAATGATTTCTCCGGTCTCAGTCGTTATAGTGGTGAGTCCTGCCTTCTTGGGCACGACCTGAATTGGGCTCACCCAACGACTATCGGAGATCGGGTAGATGATCCCGGCATCTAACCACTTGATGATCTCCTTTTTCACGACCTCCTGCAGATTGGGGTTTAAGCGTCGCTGCATTTCACGAGAAGGTCGTGTGCCCTCTTCTGAATAGATATGATGAGTACAATAAGAGGGACTTATTCCAATCAAATCATCGAGAGTCCATCCGATGGCTCTGCGATGTTGCTGGAGGACAACAATCAGACGGGATTCCTGTTCAGGACTGAGGTTGGAATTGATAATCACAGGAAGGGTCTGATTAGAACCCAAAAAGACGTATTTCAAGTGAGCAGGAAGGGGTTTCAGTTCGAGGATGGGGTTTTCAGCAGCAGCTGGTGGTTCAGTATAGATGTGAGGTTCAAGGGTGGGAGTTACTGGGTTGTTCATATCTGGATTCGACTCCTCTGTTTGCGGGTCAAGATCCTTCTGTGGTTGATGAGGCATAATCGAGTCATTCTGGAGGTGTGATTCATCAACCAAAGTCTTGATGTCATAAATTTGTTCGATGACGCCACAATTAATTCCTTGTTGGGCCTTAAATATATCAATTTTCAGTGTTTGATCTCCAAACTTAAGCTCTATTTGGCCCTCCTCACAGCTGATGTTGGCTCTAGTAGTAGCCAAGAAAGGTCTCCCTAGAATGATTGGTGTATCCCTAGGGTTCTCAGGTGCATCCATATCTAAGACTATAAAGTCCACTGGAAAATAGAAATCCCGCACTCTTACGATAACATCCTCGAGAATCCCTTTTGGTGACTTTATAGATCGATCTGCTAATTGTAATGTCACCTCGGTTGGTTTTAGCTCAGATTCTTCTAGATGGTCAAGTAAGGATGTGGGTATCAGGTTTATGGATGCACCCAAGTCTAGCAATGCTCTATCAAATTGGGTACCACCTATCTTAAAGGAAATCAGGGGAGTCCCAGGATCTTTTGCCTTGGGTGGGAGTCTACTAAGGATTACAGAGCTGGCTTGCTCTGACAGAACAATTGGGCTCCCTCCCTTGGTTCGCGGCTTACGCTGGGGTGTACATATATTCTTTAGAAATCGTGCGTAAGCTGGTACGTAGCGGATTGCATCCATCAAGGGGATGTTTATGTGGACCTGCTCAAAGAGCTTGACCAGGTCCTCCTCAGGGGCCACGGGTTTGGTGGTCTTCTTTCCCTTGGTCAGGGCCTCGGGAAACGGGATCTTGGTTGGTTCTTCTAGGATAGGTCCAGGTTGTGGACCCGGAACAGCGGTATCTTGGATAACTATCCTAGGGTCATGGTTATCAGGCTTGGAGTGGTTTGGATAATGCGGGTCTTGAGTTGTTTTACCACTACGTGTTATTACAGAATTTAATCCGGCCTGATTTTGGTTTGGGTTTGGTAAGAGGGGTGGCTGCTGCTGAAATCCCGCATAAGAAGTTGAGGCTTCTATCTCGTCTGGAGATGGGGCAGTAGGGGCCTGATAAATCCATTGAGCATGGCCTAAATTTGGATTCATAACGCGCTTCTGGGTTGGCACGTTATTTGAGTTAGGAAGAGGTTGGGAAGGGAGTGTGCCTGGCTGGCGAGAATTTGCCAACTGGGCCAGTTGAGTTTTAACTTCTGTAAGCTCGTCCTTGTGCTGTTTTTGAATAGCCGCATTCGTTTTTTGAATGTCAGCCAGAGTCTGAAGGATTAGGGACATTTGATCCTGATTTGGCCCTGATGGATAAGTAGGGTTGGGCCGAGGCTGAGGCGGCTGGTAATGACGAGAGGGCTGTGGGCGGGACTGAAAAGGTGGTCTTTGGGTTTGGGAATTTCCCGCCCACTGAAAATTGGGATGGTTTCGCCATCCAGGATTGTAAGTGTTGGAGAATGGGTCGTTCTGGATGGCGTTGAGGTCCTCGCAGGTCTGAGGAACCTCCTGAGAATCAGGGAAAGGGGGAATGGAGTTCCCCCGGCTGGTGTAGAAAGGATCGGATGATCCTCCGATCCAAGAATCAGATGGGGATGGATATGGATCCATCCCAGGGGAAGATCGGTGGAGGATGTTTTGCACAGTCTCCTGTGTGGAAGGAGGTTGTGCAAAGGAGTTACGCGCGGAGGTGGCTCGCTGCAAGTGCTGAGTCAGCTCATCCACCTTCTTTTCAATGATTAAGACCTTGTCCAATCGACTGGCCATTAATTCCAGGTCGACTGATGCGGACAGGCCCTGCGTCTCATGTGCTCCCTTAAGATTCGTCGCTGCGCGGGTATTCGTCCTGTCGAATAATCCCATGGAGTCATTGTTGATGGAGTTCTCGCACATGTTTTCGAGAATCTCCCATACGGTGTCTTCATGTTGACCCATGATGTTTCCTCCGCAAGTTGCATTGACGAAAAGGCGGATGTCCTCACGGAGTCCCTGGTAAAAAGATTGGACTTGTTCCCATTTAGGAACTCCGTGATGGGGGCACTTTCTCATGAGATCCTGAAAACGATCCCATGCCTCATGGAGAGGTTCTCCTGATTGTTGAGTGAAGTGTGTAATCTGATGGCGCAAGGCGTTGGTCCGACCAACGGGAAAAAACTTTTTCAAAAACTCGGATTGAAGTTCTTCCCAAGTGTTGATCGGCCGGGTCTGAGTTTGATACCAATGGGCGGCCTTGTCCATAAGAGAAAAGGAGAACATCTTCATGAGAAGAATATCCCGATTTTGCGCATCTGATCCAAAAGTGTGGGCCAGATGCTTTAGCTGTTTGATGTGCTGGAAGGGATCTTCAGAATTAAGCCCATGGAATTTAGGTATAGCATGAATCATGTTGGGCTTTAATTCGGAATCAGGTCCTCCAGTCGGGATTCTGACTCGAGGCTCAATGGCCACCGCAGCAGGATTGTAGTGGTCCCGCATCATAGGACGCTGTGGTGGGTGCACGAAGTTTTGGAAGAGGTCATTGAGTCGCTGGAGCTGGTGTTCCAGATTATTTTCTTCCTCAACTGGCTGAGCCATGATGGGGGAAGAAGAAGAACTTGGTTCTGAATCAGAAGAGAGAATAATGTGAGGGTGTTGCTGCACAAACACGGGCGTCGAGGCTTGGCCTTGACGAGAGCGAATTTCTAAAGGAGGTCTTAAGGGTGGTCTTAGGGACCTCCTTCCGTACATGCACTGTTGGAAGAGGTAAGTTTAGAAGGTGCTGGACCCAATCAAGACACCCAAAAATGTGTTGGGTGACTATAGAGGTGCGGGGCAGATGGACCCCTTGATCAGAAAGATCGTCCACCTGAGAATTACCTGGGCAGCCAGAGAGGGAGAGTCCCGCGAAGACCCCTACACGGTAGAGCGTCCCCACGGGTTACAGGGTTTCCCCCACCCGACCTCTCTTGTCACTGCGGTTCCAGGTAGACCAGAATGGGGATCTTGACCTCTTAAGTCTACCAATTTTAAGATCAGGGTGCTTAAGGTTTCACTTGAACTTTAGTCTTTTAAGTGCAAAGAGTGACCTAATTTAAGGTTGGTTGACCCAAGGGGTAAACTTTACCTCTTGTTTTCTTTGAGAGCTTTTAGGTCTTGTCTTTTAGGGTTCAAGTGTTTAGAGAGCCAATTGTTTTAGGTTTTCTTTTGAATAGGTATTTTCAATCAATGGTTTAGGCACACTTCTTTTGGATTTTCTCCATTCTTGATTTAAGTAGTGTGTCTCTAAAACCCTAATGTTGAATCTTATGTTGGCTCTACTTGGTCCAGTTAGTTCTTTGTTGGGTAATTAGGGCTCAAGCAAGAATGTGTTAGCCCTTAAATACCCTTAATAGTGTGCAGGACTAATGAGTTGAAAACATGCAACTCTTTATGGTTACTAAGTATGGAAGACAGGTTAGCCCTATATTGCTTGTTCTTTTCTTTTCTTCCTCTTTAGAGTTTAGGGGTTAATAGCGAGAGGAAAAATTTACCTGTCCTCGGAGTGGTTGTCGTGCGGTTGCTTGTCTTCTTGCTTTCCTGTAGTTTTCTGCACAAAAGAGAGGAGATTATCAGAAATTAAAAAGAAACAGGAATGTTTACCTCTAGAATAGCCGTTGCTCCCCGGCAACGGCACCAAAATGAAACGCTGGCTTCGAGAGATAACCGGGTTTTATTGTTATAGCATTGTAGTATAGCCAGTTATTGCCATCATTTCAAATATATAAATTTTTTTACTAGGAAAATAAAAGAGTTCCCGAGGTCGAACTCAGGGAGCAAGTTGTATTCTAGGGGTACAAGTTTCTTTTACAAAAATAAAGAAAGAGAGAGAAAGAATTTGTTGTCTTTTCTTCTTTTCTCTTTGCTTCTCCTCGTCTCAGATCTTCTGTTATCTTCTTCTTCTTTATCTGCAGTGGTGATGTTCTTCTTCTTCTTTCGGCTGTTCCTGCTCTTCCTTTTTCTTCTGCAGAGCGATCCTGTTCTTCTTCTTTTCCTTTCTTTCTTCTTTTCCTTTCTTCAGATCTTCTTCTCGTGCTATTCTTCTTTCAGTTCTTCCCTTGTTCTTTTGTGTTCTCCTCTGCCTCGCCTTCTTCTGTTGTTCTTCAGATCTCCTTCTTTCTTCTTTTCTTTTTCCTGTCAGGACGTCGTCTGATTTTCCAATCAGACGACTTAAACCGCTTGTTGCCACAGTGTATCCCTCAGCTTCCTTCTTCTTCCGCGGTCCTTCTTCTTCACCTGTGCCTGCACACTTCAGAGTTTACGTCAGAGGGTAAAACCTACTCTACCCCCCCGCCCCTCCGTCTCTCTCTCACAGAAACCGCTCATAGGATAGCTCTCCCAGAGCTGCCGGGTAGCCGGGTACGGGTAGCGCCCGGGTCCAGGCCCACCGGCGTGCGTGGTGGGCGAGGAGTGCAGGTCAGTCTAAGTCGGGTCGGGTCAGGTCCGCGGGGCGTGAGCGCGGACGAGACCGGGTAACCGGGCGGGTGAAGGGGACCTCACCCCGTGTGCTGAGGCAGTAAGGCTTATTCACAAAAACAATTTAAACGGTGAAAGAGTTGTGAGGCTTACCGATGTGGGACTAAACGGAGGCCTCTCCTCGCGTGCGCCTGCTGGAAGACCGCGGCCTTGCTTCTGCAGCTGCAGCTTCGATTTGCGTCGGTTGCTGGCTGGCTGCCTTCGCAGGAGTCTCCGTAATCCGCAGCAGCTGGAGACCTGGAGTCCTCAAGCCTGGAGCGCGGGAGAAGCTGCTTCAATGTGGCGTTAATGGCGGTCGAGCCTCAGAACCTGTCGGACACGAATATGGCCTCTCGGCCTGATCAAACTACTGGGGAACCTTCGCCGTGGCACGGCGAAGGTGTGGAGCTGTGCGGCAAGCCGCAAGGTGGTGTCTGGCGGCAGCCCTAGGTTGGACTGCAACCGGAGAAATGGGTTTGTTTGGGGGAGCGTTACGGAGGTGTGGAGTGGCAGTGGAGGGGTGGGGGGTGCTCAGTGTGATGAGGCGGAGGTTCGGTGAGGGTCGGCGAGGCGTGTGAGGCTGTGGAGCGATGGGGGCATCTCGCCGGAGGGTGGCCGGAGACGAAGGGGGTGACGATGGTCAGGGTGCGCGCGAGGGCTTAATTGAACAAATTGAAACCGGGGAAAGAAAGAGGAGAGGAAGGGAAGTAGTTCTAACTTACTTGCAGGGACGAAGGGGGAGCAGCAGGGCGACAGTCGTATCGACTGTCGCCGGAGAAGAAGATGCCTAGGGGAAGGGGCGGCGGCGAGCAGAGAGCCGGAGAGGCGCCAGCTGGGTGCGGCGTGGCGCGGGAAGAGCAGGGGAAGAAGTCTCTGCTGCTGGTATTGCGGCAGAGCGAAGAGGAGGAGGAGGAGGAACCGCCGGAGCTGGTGGGCGTCTGCCGGAGTGAGAGGAGAGGAAAGTTGGGGGTTTTCTCCGTCAGATCCGAGCTGGGAAGAACGGTGGAGCGACGGGGGTATTTATAGGGACCGAATCAGGGAGGAAGGCGGAGGGAGACGACGTGTCTCCCTCGCCGGAGGACGCCGGAGATGGAAACCCATACCGTCCGTGCGTTCGCACGGCCGGTATGGTGGGTTACAGCGACCAGGGGGGTGTCCCTGCGACGGCTGACGACGCAGGGCACCCCCGGTTTACTTGCCAGGCTCTCCCCCTCACCCTGCGCGGCGCCATGCTCCGCGCAAGGTCGCTGGAGCATGGTGCTGGCAGGTTTTGCAGGGGGGACCTGAACGCAAAGAACGAAGGAGAGTTAGGGGCCAAAATGCGAGGGTTCAAAAGTTGAGGGCCAAAAAGTAAATATATGAGGACCAAAGTGTAAAGTTGGTCAAGGAGGTTTCTTCTTAGGCTCAAGTTTTTATACATGAATAATTAGGACCTAAGGAATCTGATGGTGAGTTTCATTTCTATATTAAACCTTGTTTGACCGGTCAATTTATGCGAAAACCCAAATTAAGTTATTAATTGGGCATGGTTCTCAATGTAGGTCAAAATGGGTTCTGAAGGCCAAATTGAAGGTTCTAAACCCTAGAGATTATTTTTATATGAATTTTAGAGGGTTTATTCTATTTTTACTTTGCCTCGAACCTCGTGAATTGAAGTGGGTTGTTTTAGGGTTACAGATTATCATTTAGTTTCTTGGAATTGCTGTAGCCCTTGCTAGATCATCTCATCCCACTTTTATTCTTATTAAGTTGCTTTGACCTATGTTTGGGCCCTGAATTACCCTGTATGCAGATTATACTGGTAAAATTGCATTTTTACCCCTTATGACTTGTTTTCTCCTTAAACTCAGAATTCTCTGAGTTAAGCCTTTCCTTGAGTTATGTAGGAGCTTTTATCCTTTGTATTAGGTCAAAATGAGCTAGTTATGGCTCATGATGAGGTTCTCATCAGGTTGCCTATTCTCCCTTAGGTTTCTTTAAAAGTATTCTTCTATTCATATTTCTTCTTCTTCTCCACCTACTTCTTTGAGTTGACCTCCACACTCTCTAAACTTCTTTGACTTCTCCCGCTTCTTCCTCTCACATCAAAGATTAAGATGGACCTCTCCACCACCGTCGCGCGTTCTCCGAGGCTTCTCTGCACTTCTACGACTTAATTCCTGTACTCCCTTTTCTTCTTCTACTTCTACTTGTCTTTGTTTTAGTACTTGCTTGATTAGTATGGATATTTGATTTGAGTTGCAATAATATTTCTTGAGCTTTTTTGTCTCTATATTATGTCTCTGCTTTCTTATGATTGCTTTATTACTAAAAGTACCCAAAAAATCCAAAAAATACCAAAAAAAAAAAAGAGTCCTTAAGTGATGCAAAGAAAAGCGTGATTTCTAATTTCGAGTTTTAAATCGTTGTAACATGCTAATTCGCAATCACTTTTAAAATTTATAAACCTAGATAGTGGTGGCATCTAGCTTCATCCAAGGAGGCAGGAATGCACTTTTAAAAATCTTTCTTGACAAAAAGGAAATCAACTTTCTTTTAGGTTTTTGGATATAAGATTTTTTTTTTGGTTTTGAAATAACAGAAACTACGAAATTGAGAGCGGGAAAGAGACTGCACCTAACTTGCTGAAATTAAAGCCTAAGTGACAAGCAATTCTACTCTCTAAACTCACTCTAGGTATGTGAAGAGCTAGGGTAATTAGAGAGAGTGTGTGAATGCACTATGGTAAAAGCAATAATTAAAATGAAATAAGAATTTTAGAAAAAGGAAACTATATATATGGAGTAAAGTGTCTACAAAAACCCTAGTAGAGGAATTCTTCTGCTACTAGAATTCAGAATACAAAAGTTTGAAAGAGGAAACATTAATCTTTCTATAATGATGGTGAAGGGGAGAGGCTTCTTGCTCCAAGCTCAGCTGCTCCTAGGCTTGAAAAGAAGTTCTCCTTCTTCTCCTTCCTTGAAAAGCTCCTCCAAGTTGGTGTCTTCCTTGGCAAACCCTAGGTGGGTGTGCCCTTGCTCCTCCAAGGGTGGAAGATTTCCACCCACAAGACCTCCTCCTAAGGTCCTCCTTGCCTAGCTGGTCCTCTGGCTGGTGGGTGCACAAGAGAGAAGGGAAGAGGGGAAAGTACCAAGGGGACAAAGTGTCCCCTTAATCTTCTTCTTCTTCTTCTCTTGGCCGACTATAAGGTGGATTAATGGTGGAATTAATGAAGCCAAAGGACGATCTTATGGTGGTGGTTAAAGGGGGTATATATAGGACTTATGAAGGGAGAGGTTGGCTTGGACACATGTAGGGTTAGGATGCATTTGTGAGGGTGGTTATATGATCCTAGGGCTAGGTTTAGGTGGCGCCAAACCAAGGGATATGAAGGGGGTTTGGTGTCCTTTGGTTGGATGGCTAGGATGGTACGATGGAAGTGGTTAGATGATCCTAGGGTGGAGACTAGTTGGCATCAACAAGGAGGTGTGGAGGGGAGGTAGTTAAGGGTTTAGGGCATCCCTTGGTGGTCGTCCATTGTGGAAGGTTGCCACCATTTTGGCACCAAGGAGGTGGCTTCTAGAAGGGAGAAAATGTAGGGAAAAATTGGAGGGTTGGATGTGGCTTTAAGGGTAGGTGTAGGGGTGAGATGAAGGGATTTTTGGAGGGAATTTGTGGTGCCAAAACAAGGGTGGTTATGGGGGTTTTGGTTCCTCCCTTTTTGTGGCTTTTGGAGGTCATGATGGGGTGAAGGGATGCATGTTGGTTGGCGCCAACATGGGTAAGAGTAGGTGGAGCTAGATGGACTTGAGTAGGTGGACTAGTTAGGTGGTGAGGTTGAGTTAGGTTGTAGGTGGTGGATGGCTAGTGAAAGCTAAGGTGTAGCTAAGCTAAGCTAGCTTAACTAGTAGTTGAGTAGAGGAGGAGGTGGTGATGGAGCTAGGGTTTAAGGAAGTGGAGCTGAGGAAGGAATGTCTGGAGCTGAACTGGAGCTGGTAGCTGTTGAAGGGAATTGTAGGGGAGCTACTTTAGTTGGCTTAGCTTACTAATTCTTTTCTAGCTGCTAAGCCAAGTTAAAGTGAGCTAGCTTCTGTTGAAATGAGCTGAGGTGAGCTGGGTTTGATTTTCCCGAGGAGGACCTAGATAACTGGAGTAGCTAAGATAGCTTAGCTCAACTAGGTTGAGCTAAGTGGAGTCCCCGAGAGATGAACTTGAGTTGGCCTGATCTTTATGAAATCATCTTCAGCTAACTTGAGTTGAGTGGAGTTGGAAGTAGCTGGACCTAAGCTGAGGTGGACTCATGTCAACTTAGTTGAGCTAGCTAGAGCTCCCAATGAACTAATTGGAGCTAAGGTGAGCTAGACTTAACTAAGTTGAGCAGGGTCTGAGCTAACTTGAGCTAGGGTGAGCTAAGATGAGTTGCTGTGGGCTACCATTCAGCTAAGATGACCTGAATGAAGCTTAATGGAGCTAACCCTAACCCAAGTGATCTAGTATCTAGCTATGATGAGCTGGATTTGGCTGAGTCCCAACTGAAATGAGCTTCCTCTTCACCAGTTGTTTTCTTGAGTGTTAGGTTTTTAGGGATCTGATTATCTGTTCATCCCTAACACTCAAATAAACATGTCAAAAACACAACAAAATATTCAATGTATGCCTAACTTAATTGATGCCTAAATGCATCCCAAAAATCTGTTTGCGGAGTTAAAATCCTAAGAGTTAGGCTTGTTTTAGGGCATAAGAATGATGATAAACTAACGTTTATCATTAAGGTCCTAGTTTTGGATTTGTATTGTTTTCAAAGTTTGAGTCCTAGTTTGAAATTTTTATTTTGTGCGGTGCAGTCATCATAAAATCCCCAAATTTTGCCTTCTAATTGTGATTGAGATCTATTTTCACTGTACCAAATTTCAGGGCATAACTCTATATATTTTATTTTTAAAAATTTATGCATTGATTGGGGCTTAATTTGATTTTCAAACCAATTATTTTCTAACTTCCCCGATTTGTCATGAATTTTATACTTCTTCAAATTGCATGAAACAAGTTGCAATAGTTCTCTCTTGAAGCTTAAAATCTTCCATAAATTTGGTGAATTTTCCGACAGCCGTAGGTTTAGGGTTTAGTAGAGTATTAGTTAGGGATCTGTTAGGTCAGATTATCCTAAGTCCTATTCAAAAATTCAAAATAATTAGAAAAATACTTTCAAAATTTCCAAAAAAATTTTAGTTGGCTTGGTTAGGTTAAGAGACACTTATACATCATTCTTTTCTTGTGAGACACCCCGTACTTTCTATTCTACACTCATACTTTTTTAATATGATTCATAAAGTACAAACTACATATTTTCGCAACTATGACGATGATTTTACTTATACTACAACTTCACGATAAAAAATCCAACATGTCCTAGGAATGATTATATTTGTCTCACTGAGGCAAGAGGCAGTAAATTAGAAATCAAATCAACCTTGGCTTAGTCAACCTCAATTCCTCTATCTAAAAAAATGTGCCCCTACACAATATCGTCCTGAACCATAAAATGACTTTTCTTCTAGTTTAGCACTAAATTTACCTCCATGCACATCTTCAAAATCTTGGTCAAGTTGTTCATACATTGATTGAATGAATCACCAAAACCAAAAAAATCATCCATGAAGACCTCAAGTGTTGGTGCAAGGGCACCACGATCATTAATTTTGATGATAATAAAATACTTGTTATTTAATATTTGCAATTTGAGTTTATGAATTTTAGGATAATTGCAAATGGATACAAGTGTGAAGGAGCTCAAGCTTGTGTCCATGGTGGATTGGAGGAGCTTGATGGAGGAGAAGGAACTTTGCTTGGAGAGAGAGCTTGAAAGATCATGGAGATGAATAATAGGATAGAAGTTCATTTTATTCTTGTATTTTGTCTTTGTAGTTGTCTTTTTATTCTTTGCTTTTCATTTTCTTAGATAATTTGTTAAGGAGCCTCAAAGTAACAAAATAGTAGTCAAAGGAACACTTACTCGACCCTAAGATACTTAGACTTGTAAAAAACTTAGAAAATCAATGTAGGCATCAGACTACCTGATCAGACGTCCAATCTGGACATCAGACGTTTGATCTTAGACTTTAAAACATCTGACTATTTGATCAGATGTCCAAATACTTTTGCTAGACGTAGTTCTTTTTATCTGTTGATTTCAAATGACCAGCCCTTAGTTTAGACGTCTCAGAAGATGTCTGAGTACCTTGCCAGACGTCCAACTAGAGGATCGTTGGCTTCTCCGACTTGATCATTGAGGTTTAACCTTTAATCTGATTTACATTTATTTTCAGACGTCCTTAGAGAACCTTAGATGTCTGATAAATAGACATTAGGCTAAGATCTAACCCTAATTACTGCTTATCAGACCTTATAGCCATTTGAGCCTCGGGAAATCCATTCCTGCAGTGATTTGTGTTTCCAAACGTCCAGACCTATTGCCAGACGTCCGACCTGTCGTCTGCATAACTTAGCCTAGAACCCTGTTCAGGTCTTGACAAAACAAGAAGGAAACACGTTTAGATTTAGACGTCTGATTAGTCTCCTAGACGTCTTAAAACACCTTATTAGATGTTTGTCTTGATCCAACTCAGTCCAGATCTTTTACTCTTCTAGTTCAAACGACCGATCCCTAGATCAAACGATGACCCAGATGTCTAATAATAGATATAGACATCTAACAACCCTGTCAGAATCATTAATAGCCTTGATTTCGGCCTAATTTGCTTTGGGATTATTCCCAATGGCTATAGAAGCCTTCTAACGGCTAGAAGAGGCTTCTAAACCCTTCTTAGGGCCTCTATAAATAGAGGAAGACTCTTCTTTTGCAACACACACCAAGCAATACTACTTTCTACTACATTTGTGTCTAGGTGTAGAATAAAATCATCTAGAAGAAATTCTTGCTCTCCAAAGCCTTAGTCTATATCTTGAGGGCATCTTCCCAACTGTGCACCCACTCTCCCACCTATGAATACGAGAGTGCCACTATGCCTGGAGTGGTTCATGCACTCTGCAACAATAGCCGATGCACTTCCATCAAAAGGAAGTTTCTATTGCCTATGGTAGCTAGACTTAACTACTTACTTTGTGGCTCTATAGGATTTTTTTGTTATTGCCTTTGTTGGGTATTTGCCTTGCGAATTCCCATCTTCCTCACAAGACAAAATACCCCTCATGAAGAGGAGGGATTTTTGAGGTATGCTACCCTCGTTCAAAGTAGTGTGGTTGTAAGAGGTTGAGTCACCCTCGTTTTAAGTGACTCGATTAGTGGATTTGATCAACTAAGTCGATCAGGAAATCCTAAGTCAAGAGGCTTAGGTGGTGGTTTTTACCCAGGTTTGGGCTTCCACCTAAAAATTCTTTATGTCCTTGTGATTGATTGATTGTGTGAGATTGTTATTTTATTTCCACATTTTATTTCATATCACACAAATCTCACCCCCCTCTTGTAGAACCTTCATTAAGGTGGTAGCCAACCACGTCGCAAAATATGGCTAGCATGCACCTTTGAAAGGTTGTGGGTGCATTGCAAAATCCAAAAGGCATTCTGCAGAATGCAAAGGTTCTACAATGATATGTGAAAGTGGTCTTTTATTGGTCTTCCAGGTTAATACCAACCTCATTGTAGCCTGAATATCTATTCAGGAAGTAGAAGTATTTCCTCCCTACAAGTCTTTCTAGCATCTGTTCAATAAAAGTAGGGGGAAATTGTTCTTCTTGGTAGCAGTGTTTAGCTTCATATAGTCTATACAAACCCACCATGTAGTTGCAATGTGAGTTGGGATGGATTCACTTTTATCATTAGTCACTACAGTGAGCCCAAATTTCTTTGATACCACCTGTATTAGGCTCATCCAAGGGCTATTTGATGTCAAAAAATGCGATCGAGTTAATTTTGTCATTATAGCTTGCAAATTTGATATCAATTTTAATTAATAGAATTAGACGATGAATCTGAGTATCGAACACGGGAAGGTGTAATTGAATCTTTTTGTCACTAAGTTTTATTGCCACGTGAATATTTAGTCCATTTGCTTGCATAAAAAGTGGAAGGAGAGAGAGAGTGAGAGTTAGAAATCTAAGACAAACGTCATTAACTACTACCATCAATAATGATATTAAGAAAAACTCACTTCGATTAGCATTCATCAAGACAACATAATGATAATAAAAAGATTGTTCTTTAATTCAAAAATCATCTAAAAACATAACAATGAAAGCTAGAAGTAAGATTGACAAAAAACAAGAACATGATATAGAAGGGAAGAGAAGTTTTATCACAGAGAGAAGCGTGTTGAGGCATCCACGGTGGTGGAGGAAGCTCCGTCGGCAACTCGGCAACTCTGGGGACTAGCTTTATACCTTATGATGGAAGTGGAATAGCTTGGAGAGGTGTGTCTTGCAAAGGAGGGCCATAAGAGCTTTTTATAGGTGAAAAGAGCCTTGAACCGATTGTGAACCATGCCTGGACCAACACTCGGGTGCTAAATCGGTGCCCTCGCTCAGGCACACGCGTTGTCATGCGGAGGCGACGTGGCTTTCATCTCAACCGTCAGCTTCGCATCCAATGGCTGGATGACACCTTCATTGCTCCTTTAAGCGCATGTGCAAATGTACCCTCACGATCGTGCATATCGCTTTGGGCCACATAGCGTGATATGGGCACAATGATCGTAGGAGAACAATATGGATTAGTGCGGAGATGAATGCATGCGATCACATCGATCGCACTCGGGCAATGCTTGATGATGCAGCCGCTTGTGAACCGCCCGATGAAGATCATGCGATTGAAATTAACACGTGCTTGCGAGAGAAGGGGTGTGGATTGTGATTCGTTCCCGCATCCCTCGCTTGCGATGCACTGTGCTCTGCCGCTGCACTACGCGAGGCGCAGGGAGATCTTGATCACCATCCTTGATCGAACAGCTGGAGCTAAGGTGACGCGTGGAGCCGTGAGATGCATCACATGATGATCGAATGGCTCCAATCATGCATGCCCACTTGATGAGATTGGGTGGACGCTGAGATGGCAACATGTGGTGAGGGGTGGGCTGTTAATCATCAACTTCTTTGCCTCATTGTGAGGGCTACGACGGTCCGATCGAGATGATTTCGGAGTCGTTGGACTCTAATTTTCGTCCTTATTACGTCCAAGACCTGCTATAATATGTGCTTTCACATCCTGGCCATTAGAAGTTAGTTTCAAGCAATACTTATATAAAAACTATGCTAAATGCATGCATTGCCCCAAGCCAACTAAATTGTAATATTTACATGTTGATCCTCTTGGAATTGACTCTAAATGATCTAGTTAACACTATTAAGTATAGAGTCATCACTATTTGAGATAGGGTAAATAACTCCTACATCCAGCTATTTGATGATCTCTTCCTTAACAACCTCTCATATGTTTGGGTTTAATCTTCCCTATAATTTGCAAGACAATTTGGATCCATCTTCCATGTAGATTTTATGGCTACAGTAAGAGGGGCTTATTCCCTTGAGGTTAGCTATAGTCTGCTCAATTGCCTATTTATGTTCCCTTAAGACCTTGGTCAATTTAAGCTCTTGTTCCCATGTCAGGTGGGCATTGATAATCATAGGGAGTGTGTTGTTTAGGCCAAGGTACGCATATTTCAAGTTGCTAGGCAAAGTTTTTAGCTCTATTTTGGGTGGGACTTGGGTTGAGGGAGGGAGTAGTATAGAGGGTAGGTTTGGTAACTTCTCTACTTTGTAGGTCGAAGGAGGTTGTGAATTGGGTTGAGTGTGGAGCAACTCATTGACCTCTTGAAGTTGTTAGTCATTTTCTAAGGTTGTATCAGGTAGATTTGTAAAGGATCCTCAATGAAGTCTACAATCATACTTTCCTCAACCACATTTTCAATTTGAACTATCTGCTCAATCATCCCATAGTCAAAACCCTTTGTTGCTTTGAATATATCCAATTACATTTTTATTATCCCTAAAGTCAACCTCCGCACATCTTATTGCACAATTGATGTTGTCCCTTGCTTTGAGATAGATCAATTTGGTGACCAATCTTCTAAGGAGAGAATTGCTCTTGAGATTCTAATTGAAAGCTCCTCCGAAGAGGGAGCAAGTTATATATATTTTTGACTCTAAGATTGCTTTAATTTTAGGGATATTTTACTTGAGTCAACCACTTCATTTTTTGTCTTGCCTAAGTAGTGGTTGATAATATATGTTTGATTCAAGAAGCTTCTTTGATTATCCTTAAGTTCTTATCTAATAGTCCTATCAAAGTTTTGATGAGGTTAACAATAGCATGTGGAGGAAGGACTAACAAGGCCGATAAAAAGAAAGAGGGGGAGGAGGTAGGTGGTAGATGAGGAGGGAAAATGCAAAGGAGGAAAGGTGTAGGAATCGGACAAGGAAGAGGAGAGGGATTTGGATGACTGCAAGTGGAGGAGTCCATGGATGGGGGAGGCGATTGGTGGTTAGGAGCAACAATAATGTAAGCAGTTGGCTTCATAATAGAGGCAAACAGCGGCAATGGTTAGAGGAGGTCTCAACATTGAACCATCGAAATAGACAACATATCTCGATAGTGAAACATGGCATAAACTCCAAGGGACATCTAATCATTGAAATAGTGAAACGCAAATTTTCTATCATCGTGGTGGCCTCTGCTTCAAATTTAATTAACGTCAATTTAGAGCAAATTTACTAACGTTTAAAAGATGACAAAAACAAGCTTCTACCAGTATATACACTTTTGTGTGTTTAGAGTTAAATAAGTGTAACTGTTAAGTTACATCTTAAACAAGCATGACATTTGCTTTGTTAAACGTAATTATAAGTCTATATACGGCGACATATATATACTAATGTCGATATAACTCGTCCTCTTGCAACGTTATGTTAGAGCTCGAGAAAGATGTTTTCTCGAGATTCACATTTGTTGTGATGAGCCAAACCATTAGTACTTTTATCCATAATCTAAGCCGAATCTTTTTGAACATCCATGTGCAAAGATTAGATCCACATGCAGTTTGTTGGTATTTTCACGGCAGTTTAATTAAGTATATATTATAGGTATCGGAACTTTCTAAATTTCATCGGCAACAAGCCAATGGAAGCAGTTTTTTCTAATCCAACGAAATCATCATGAGCACGTGCAAAGATTACACCCACTTTGGGTTGATGCAAGTGGTTGATCCTTCTCATACAATTGGACCATAAATAAATTAAGAACTAATTACGAACAAGCCACAACTTTTCTGAGCATGTGGGAAGATTATCTTTATCTCCTCTTCGGGTTGGTGCCGGGGTTGGCATATTTCCGACGATCAAAGTATAAAATTTCAGAAACTTCTAAATTACTTCATCAACAAATTAAGGGAAACATGCATGAGTGCTTAAGTCTAATCAAAACATAATCTTCTAGGTTTGATGTTAGTGGTTGTTTGGAAATGAATGGGCTGTGGGGGACAACATGTCCTCCTCCATGTGGGTTCACCCTCCGGTAGGTTCTTAAGGCAGCATTTGGTTGTGGTACAAGGGGGTGAGATAATGGTTAAGAGATAGGGTGGAATAGGAATAATATGAATTTTAAGAAATTTTCTTTCATATATATTTTCTTTTTCTATCATATTAAAATCCACTAATATTATCTTTTTTCACATATAACTCAAAAAATAATATTTAATAATTAAAATTCATCGTATTAAAACCCACTAACTCTCTTTCATCTCTCACAAAATTAACATATCAATTATTATAATCCTATCAATTATTATAATCCCACCATCAAATACCTTTTATTCTTATTTCACCCTTGTTGTATCCCAATATATCATTATTCCTGCAGAACGCAGCCTAAGATATTACGGGTTGGATTTGGTTTCTTCGGTTAGCCGTCTCCTCCATTGGTTTCACATGCCATCCTCATCAGCCTTTGGCGTCGGCTCCTGTCAGCTGCTGCTTTATGCCAAGGATAGGTGACATTGCCATCTACGCCCTCCTTACTTTGGGTCATTCGCATTATGTCCCTGAACGCAGACCTGCATTTCACTTTGACCCCCCACCTCTTGGAACTTACTGATATCATCCCTGTCTTTTAGAATTGGTTTATTAGGGCGTAATAAAATTCAGATTTTTATACATGTAACCATGTACTGTTAATCAACTTTTTTATTTACTCAGCAAGAGGTTCATTACCATAAGTAGAAACTTAGGTTTTGCAAAATTTGTATTTACTCTTCAAATTGCGGGTTCTAAAAGGTGGTGTTGACGTTGGAGTTAATGGGACGTCATTTGATGAGGAGAATTATTGAGAGAAATAAAAATTTGAAGTATGAGAAAGGAAGGAAAAGTTGTGAGGTTTCCATATTTAGTTGGATTTGTTATTTTGTTAGAGAAATTAGGGAATTCTATTCTATTTCGGGGAAGTGTTTTATGGAATAATAAAAAATTAATTAGAAAGAAGGCTAGGGCAAACGAAATTAATGAAAAGAATTGGATAATTCCGGTAAAAGCTCAACTCCAACCAAGAAAGATCGAAATATTAGACATCCCAAGTAGAGCATAAAAGTCTAATTCCACTAAACAAACTAAGACATCTTCGACAAAGACTATTTTCCTTTTATTACCATTGAGATCTTCCTTGCGGTTCACTTTCTCGTGATCCCATGTTATTTCTCTCGAACATGGTGGCAAATATTGAGGAGTAGAGAGAGATAGGGCAGTTTTGTCTTGAAAGGACGTGGTAGCTAAAAAGTGTGATCTTCATGCTGTCTCCTCTTTTTTCCAGGAAGGGAAGAACGTACGAGTTTGATGCTCGGGAAAGTTCGGAGATCACGTAGAAACGAAGGTCAAGGTTAGGATTTGTCATGTAAATTACTCTTTCTTTCGAAAGGAACGCCAAGTAGCTTCTAAAATAAGGATATGATCATAATTTGATCTTAAACAAAAAAATATTGTTTCCATCATATTTCTGTACTCATGAGATAGTAATTAGACAAAACAAGATTATTTTTTTACGTTGCAAAAGGAACTAATCATTTTCTCCACATTCATGCATCCAAACGCTTCGTCAACACATCCTTAGAAAAAATTAAGAGGACAACTTTAATTCGTTAGTCATGTTCATTAGGTTTCTTATTAATTATATATCCTCTAAATTGGTGACTTGACATTGGATCACCACACATTCGCCAGTGTTATTGGTAAACACTAGTTCCTGACCGCTCTTGTTTGCAATCTTCTCCATCATGAGGTGGATATATATGGAACATGCTCTAGGGTACTCCATCCTTGATCTTGAGGTTAATTTGCTCCACCACTAGATGATCATGAGCTTTTTTTTATATGCAAATCAGCAATTCATTTAATGGGGAAGATCGGATATATATAGTGAACAACATACATGTATAAAGCCACCAATCCAAAATGGGGAAGATGCATCAGGCCTTGCAAAGGGCAAATGCAACACTCGGAATTTAAAGCAAAAAAGAAAGCAAAATGAAGCAAAGAGGTCTTTGAAATCCTTGTGAACTTCATCTTCAACAAAGCTCCATATGGGTCGTGACAAACACAAGATACGGCGACCCTCTATCCATGGAAAATGAGAAAACGAAGCATTATAATCAATTCAGATCCCAATCATGTTCTTGGTGTCAATTTCGTGGTATCAAAAAAACAAAGATAACACCAATAACAACCATCTTCCTTACCCTCTCAACACCTCATATAACCAAAAATGCTCTCAAAACCCTACACCAAAAGGAATAGACCATCTGTAAATGAAGTAGCTAACGAAATTGAAAGGGAAGTGACAAGAATGTAGGAAAATTAAGTGAAGAAAGAATTGGTGGAAGCCGATGAAACAAGGTAAACAAAGCAAACCTTTTGCCCTTTTTGATGTTTAAGTATAACAAAGAATGATAGGGTGTAACGTGAGAAAAGAAATGAATTTTCTCATCTATGCCAAAAAAAGCATTTGCTACAGGATGCTAAGAAAGCAAAGGATCAATGCTATGATAGCTAGGTGTTACGAACGTGGGCATCAGATGTAGTTTAAGACGTCTGAGAAGTGGCCCAGGGTCCCAGACGTCTGGTATTAAATTTCTTCAGCGTACGGGTTTGCGTCTGCGCGCGAACCCGCCACCTTCGTTTCTCGCTTTCTCTCCCTACAGGTGCTGTTTTCCTCCTTCTCTCTCTCCCCGCGGCTGCCTTATAAAAATGAGTCCCCTCTCCCTCACCCTCACTCCACACACTTCTCTTCTCCTTCTCCCTGCTAGGGAGAGCGCGAGCGAGCGAGTGCGGCAGCAGTGGCTGCAGCGGGCGTGTGGGAAGGAGTGTTGCGAGAGGAAGAAGAAAGCTCGACCGCGAAGGTGCGAACTTGCCGGGGCAGCTAGAGCCAGCTAGCGGGGGAGCAGCGGGCATGGGGTGTCGCAGAGAGGCTGCTGCAGCTCGGGCAGCAGGCGAACGCAGCACGGCGCGGCCGTGCGTCGTAGGCGGAGAGCGAGCAGGGTTTTGATTCTGGGAAAATTTCCCAGAATCAGACGTATCGACTTACGTCCAAACGACGTGTAAGATGTCTGGAGGAAGGTCCAGACGTCTGACAGGTACAATATTTTCCTACCTTCTTCTTTTTACGCGTGTACGGCCATGCAGCCGTCCGCCACGTTCTTCTGTGCCTCTTCGTGATGAGAGCGGGTGTGTGTGTGTGCAGGTTTTGTTCGGGAGGGCACAAGGGCTCGCCATCCCACACGGATCAGACGTCTGGCCACAGTACCAGACGACGGAGAGGACCTCCAAACGTCCGTGGTGACAATCGGACGTCTGAAAACTAAGACCAGACGATCCAGCGGACTTTTGGACGTCTGAAGGACTGCGCAGATCGAGGTATGACATGATCGACCTTTTAAGACGTCTGGAAGAGGTTCCAGACGTCTGATTTTACGCAGATTCGTCATTTTTGACCCATTTAGGGTCTGTTTGGAGTCTGTTTTCCACGTTTCAAGTTGCGTTCGTTCCAGATTTATTTCCTCTACCTATTTATAGTAATTGTATACTGTTCTGAGAAACTCCTTGTGTTAGGACCCCGTTCCGTTGCGGCTCTTGGGGTTGCAGAGGCGCACGGGATTGCCGATCACGCCCCCAGTACTCCCGATTTCGTGGATAGAGTGGCCCTTTAATTTATTTAACAAAATTTGTACAATTATGAAATAATTAATAGAGTCTAGGGCATTGCATGAACCCTAGGACTGAGAAATTAGATTGAATGATAGATCCTAGGGTATTGCATGAATCCTAGGACTAGAAAACTAGATTGAATGATAGATCCTACGGTACGGCATGAATCCTAGAACTGGAAAACTAGTTGAATATATAAACATTACAGTCTTGGAAAAGTGGAAAGGAAATGATAACTGCCTGTAAATTGATTAACAGTTGACTGTTATGAATGAATAAATACGATTGAGAACATGGGTTATATGAATATAAAGCTAGAACGGTGAAACCTAAATTGGCTGAGTTAAAAGAGCATGAACCCTACGGGAAATTAGGAGTAGAACTCCTGGAAAGGGAATGGAATATAATTGGGGAAGTGAGTTGGCCCTTGAGTACGGAGTACCAAGGAGAGCAACTGTCCCCCTGTTTAGTGCAGAGCGAAGCTAGCGGCCCCATGGACCCAGGGTTAGGTCTGGCCATTTTGTACCGACTTTGGGCCCTCATGTACACAGTACCGAGGAGAGCTACTAGTGTAGGGAGAGCACTAGCTACCCCACGGGCCCCGGGATTCTGCTAGCCCTCTTACATCGACTTACTAGGCCCACTGGGCAAACCAGGGTGCGCGGACTGTGGAGGGGCAAGACCCCTGTTTGGTTACTGTGGAGGGGCTGGACCCCTATTACTGAGAGGGCTCTGCCCTATACTAGTTCCGTGCTGTACTTTGGGCGCACCTGTTAACGGAAACGACTGACCGCGTGCTAGTGCGGGGTAGCTACCCTTGCGTTTATCGCGTGTGCCGTAGTCACCGTTACGTCTGTCAGCGACCTTGGGGTGGTTGACTGAGCGTAGGACCACCACGGGGGACTCTCCCGACCAGGAGAGCACCACGTGTTACTTCTACTTTTCGGAAAAGACTGCAATCATGATCGTTCCCACGAGGAACATTCAAGATCAAGAGAAGGATCTGAGGAATAAATCAACGGTGAATAAATGGAGAAATATAAAGAAAGTAAAAATATAATAGCTACTGCCAACTCTACTGCTTCCTCTAGCTTTTAGTTGCCACTCTACTCAGTGTTTCGCTGATGTGACACCCTTGTTACTTTTCAGGACCAGGTGTTGAGCAGCCAGAGTCGGCGGCTGCAGAGGGCGCTGGGCCTAGTAGAGCCCAGTAGTGTTACCTGAGTACCTTCTGTACTTTTCTTTCCACTGTAGTGAGTAGTTTTCTGTTACTCCCTGTACTCTCTTTATTGTAAGCGTCATGTTATGTACATGTTTATTTCTCTTCTATTGTGGTGGTGTATACTGTAGTTTTTCCTTTCTTTACTGCTGTATTTTGTTACTGCTAGTTATATACGTGGTGAATGTGGTTTATTTTGCTGCTCTTTTGGTTACTTTCTCGTTGGACGACTGGGTCTTGGGATCAGTCGAGTCGGTCCGATTCTCGTGTCTCGTAGGGATTCGGGAATCGGGTCGTTACAAGATGGTATCAGACCAAGGTCGTCCCGAGAAGTGAATCAACTGACTGGAAAATAACCAATTCACGTGTCTGTAACTAGAGTAGCCACCACAACGTTCTTTTGATATGAGCTCTTAGACTTCTTCGTTAGATATCGTTCCATATTGACATGTTTCCATTCTGTTTCGCATCTCCTTGCAGGAGATGCCTCGACGAGGGACTAGCGAGGCGAGCCGCGGGCACGGCCGAGGACGAGGTCGGCGAGGTGGGCGTGTCGACGTCTTAGTGGACCAACCATTGCTCCCGGGCATTCAGGCCCAGGACCTCGCCCAGCTGATACGGGACATAGTGCGAGAGGAACTCCACCCACCGCCTCGAGTGCCTCTCCCTGGGGCTGCGGAGGGGGAGTCCTCTGTGGGACCATGCGACGAACGCGACGCTGGACGCGGGAGAGGGGATGGGCCGCCACCGCCCCCACCTTCCTCCGACGCTTCTGTGCAAGTGGCTTCCTTACCTGGAGATGCACCGGCATCCCCACTACAGCGCCATTTCGAGCTTTTCGGGTAGTTTCGAAAGTTGAACCCTGATTGCGCAGCAATCATAGGTCTTAATTGGCCTAGATTAAGCTAGGACTTAGCATAAGTTAGGGTTATTCATGCATGCATACGCATTATCTGCATCTTTACTGCTTTTCTTTAGTTATGCATAAAATAATGTTATAATGCGCTGATTAAGTACATTATGTCGATTGCAGGGAATAAGTTGATCATGAGCTGGATCTGAAGCTGGATCAGGAATAACGGGAGTTGTAGCAGAGCTGGAGCAGAAGGCCTAGTTTAGATGTAGGAATAATAATGTAAGGGGTTTAAAGGTTTTCTATTCTATTAAGTAGAAATAAAGCAGTAAAATGTGAAGAGCGTAGGTCCATCCTAGCCCTAGGATAGCCTAGAGACTTCCCCAAGCCTTAGCCACCCTTAGATTAGGTCACAACACCCTAGGAAGCCCTAAAACCCAACCCTTCTCTGGACGTCCAGATAAGTTTTAAGACGTCCAGGACCCTTAGCCAACTCCCACACACTTCAAACCCACTTCTGCAATGTTATTGGACGTCCAGACACTTTGTCAGACGTCCAATTTCTGCAGAATACCCAAAATAGAACCCGAAATCCTTCCTGACTCTGATTGGACATCCAGACAACAAGTCTGGACTTCTGATTTTTGAGTATAAGAAGTCTGATTATATAATTAGACGTCTGATACTGCTTTCCAATTCCTGTTTTGAGATTTAAGCCTTGATCTTGGATCTCTAGGTCCTTAAACCCAATTCCAACCCCATAGGAACCTAAATTAAGGTGCCCTAACCCTAGTACATCACCTCTAGACCTCCCTAAGGACCTAATTAGGTCCTCACTAAACCTAATTGACTTGGATCTTAGTCAATTCCATCAGCCTATTCAATTGGACTCATTGAGTCCAATTGAGCCCTGATCTCAGCACACACTGTCCAATTGGACTCCGTGAGAGTCCAATTGACCTAGACCTGACTTAATTGAGTTGTTTTATTCTCAATTAAGTTTCCACACACCTAATTAAACATGTATTAAGTTTAATTGCACTTTACCTTAGTGAATTAGGGTTTATAACCCTAATTTGAGACCTACCTTGACCTAAACCCACTAGAACCCAACCTAATCAACCTAGCCACCTAAGTTTCGACCCACACACACCCACACACACCATCCACGCGAAAATATCTAGCCTAGAGTTCTCTAGAACTCTCTACCATGTGTGGTTGCCAGAGATAGCAACCAAGAGCCATTTAATTTTTAGATCCACATTTGGTGGATCTAAAAACCACCATCCACCCTCTCTCTCTCACTCTCCCACGAGCTCCCACCATAGGCCTCTCTAGAGAATTCCATAATTCTCTAGAGAGCTTCCCTTAGGTCTATAAAAAGACCCCTTGGGTGGCCATTGGCACCCATTCACTCCCTTGGCAATTACTCTCCATTGGTGCCATTCACGCCACCTCCACTTAGCCGCTCACTCCACCTCCATGAGCTCACTACCACCACCATGGAGGACACCATGCCGGGATGCTGGATCAACCCTACCTCTCTCCAAGGGTCGGCCTAAGCTACATTGGCCGCCCCTCATTCTCTTCTCAACCACTCCAAGGCCATCGGGGACTACCCCTGAATGCCCTCTACTCTTATAGCTCTAGATCATGCTTTTCATAAGTTTTACTGCTTTCATTTACTGCTTAGTAGAGTAGTTTCTCTTCTCCCCCAATGATGCATGCGAAATCCCCCCGTCGATTCTTGTATGCAATCGTTTTCTGGTAGCTAGGTTTAATTTAAAGCATTCCTGTATAAGCATTCCTCTAGATTTCCTGTACAAACAACTCTCCCCCAATGAATGAATGAAAAATGCATTTATATATATATATCTCTCTTTATGTGTTTGAAATCACCATGAGATGAATGATTATTTTATTTGCGTGATTTAAGTGCCTGTTCTTTAACCGCCTATATATTGCGCACCAGAATACTAAGTAGAGCGGCTTTAAGATCGATTTCAAAAACAGAAACAAGCCTCCCAGAGACGAACGACCGGGACTCAAGTCTCGTTATTTTACAAAATAATATTTTTGACGAACGTTTTTACGCGACTATACTACGATTTTCGACGACTTTCAAATGCACGAAAATGGCTTTCTGTCAAATGGCGCCGTTGTCGGGGAGGCAACGTCATTTTTCTTGATTTCGATCTTTTAGTTATCATTGAAAAATTTGCCTCTACTTCATTTTTTTGATGTGCAGGATAACACGGAAGAAAAACGGGATCTGCGCACACACCGAGCGCGGTGAAGAAAAATCAGGTGCACATCATCTATCTTAGATTAGGTTTCTCTTTCTGAACCGTAGGAGTAGATTTACTTGTTGTAATTTCCTTTGAAAAATTCTTTGTGAAAAAAAAAATTTTTTCACATTTTTGTGAAAATGAAAAAAAAAATCAAAAAGAGAAAATTTCGAAAAAAAATCTTGATTAGGTTTTCTTTCGAATCTAGGTTGTTTTGAAAAAAAAAGAAAAGGGATTTTCGTTGAATCTTTTGAAAAATTATTTTTGAAAAAAATGGTGCAAAAGATTAAAAAGAAAAAAAAAGAAGCATTTTTGGTGGAAGGCTTGAATTTCAAATTCAAACCTCTTTAAAAGCTTTTCCACTACCTTCTGATTTTCGGCCAGATTTCAAATCTCACTTAAAAATTCGATTGCCAAAAAATCCGTTAGCGAAAAATTCTGAAATTCGGGCAAAACCTTCATTTTCAAACCATCTTTCAAATTCCACCGTTACTTTGAAAAAATTCTTAGTATAAAATTTTTAAAAATTCACGAAGTGCACGGGGTCAGATAGACCCAGATTAAAAAATTTTCAAAGTTCCAAAAGCGATTCTGGGCAATCCGCGAATATGTTTTGGCTAAAAATGGTGGGGTTTGAAAGATGATATAATTGGATTTATTTTTCATATTTTTCCTGAATTTTTGAAGATCATTTGATACTGTTTCAAAGCAAAAAACCATTCAGGGGTCAAAGTTCCAAATTTGACCCCCTGATATTTAAAATTTCCTAAAAATTTGATTGAAACAGTAAAAATTACAAAAAAATATTCTCTGAAAAAATAATTGAAAAAGGAATCTACTCGCAAAATTTCAAATTAGGTGGATTCCAATTACTATCAGAGAATCAACGTTATTTTTGTGGTATGCTGAAATAGAGAAAAAACCCTAGAAGCGCATGCAACTTAGGTTGAACCTTTAGGGTCACAAATAGAGACCACACTTTTGGCTAACCTAGACTTAATCAAGTCTAGTTGGCAGGTGAGCTTGGTCACCTTGTGGGCCACTCACCACAAACCCCACTGAAGAAAACGGCTTAAAAACTAATTTTAAAACACGAAATCAACCTGAGTTCGTTGTCGTACTACTGGATGAGTTTAATCTCTCTTGCCAAACCTGGTGACTAAGTCTGCGGGGTAGTGTCAAACGACCGCGGCTCGGGGGTCAACGGAACCGGAGGCATCAGCCAAAGGAAGAACCTTCCCCTTAGTCCCCTCGTAACCAGACTGGCTAGGTTAGCTTGAGAGGCGGGATTCACATTCAGTCGGTTGTACGATGAACTTATCTTCAGGAATTCAAATCCCTAACGAAAAATCTGGTCACCTGATTTATAAGGTCCATTTGATTGACAGGGCCTTAGCCTTGTTCTGCGTGGCTACACCAACCCATGGGTTGGGCGGTGTATGCATGGAAGGAGGTCACTTCGACCTCACTTGGTTGGACCTTGGGAGCCACTCCCAAGGAGGCGAGTCACCTCGCCCGGACCATCTTCTCGCCCCATTTCTTCTATCTGCTGAGCAGCAATGGCTAACATTGGATCTGGACCTAATCATGATCCAGAAGAGTTGGACCCACGAGCTTATCTGAGAGCTCGGGTCACTGAATCAGCTCAACCTTGGGATCAGAACCCAAGGTGGCGAAGACGACTTTTTGCTTCGCTTGATCCTTCTCCTCGGGTTACCGAAATGGTTAACCCATATCCTAACCCTGGATATTATGACCCATACCAGTCGGTCCGTCAAAGGATCGCATCTTATAACCCAAGATATGGATTTCATACTCCTACTTCTCACCCATGGAACATGGGTAGACCTGATTCACCCCCTGGAACCCCTGAAGAGCTACTGGTGCATATGCGGCCACATTATAGAATACAGAGAGCTATAGCGAGCGCTAAGGAAAAGGCCGCATCCTATCTACGCGAAATCCAGGCTATCATTGAGCTGAACCAAAGACAAAGCCGGATTCCGCATCAACAAGCCGTGATGGGGCTCCTTCAGGAAACAGCAGAGATAACAAGGCGAATTGGACAAAATCGGGAAACTCAAGAACTATTGCTTTTGAGATATCAAGTGGAAAATAGCATTCAAGACCTCGAAGAATCTAAAACAACTATGCTGGAAGAACACACAGAAGATTCTCGAGAGCAGATGCCTGAAGATCACTTAGGGGAAAAAGAATCTAGCATGGATATGAGACAGGAGCAGGACATATGCTGTTCGCACACTTTTGTGGGGTTTTAAAAGCTAACACGTTGTAATATAGCCGATAAAACGTTCAAACAAATATAGAGAATTTTATTACTCGAAAAACTAGAGTCTCCGAGGTCGAACACAGGGAGCAATCTCAGTACTTTCAAAACCAAAGAATACAACTTTTAAATGAACATAATTGATTCAAAAAGAGAGTTATAAAAAGTATTGCTAAAAGAGAACAAAAAAGTAGTCTTCTCTCTTCTGCCTTCTTCTTCTTTGTTGGCTCTTCCTCTTTTGATCCACAGGTCTTTGAACTTCTTTCTCTTCTCTTCCCTTTCCTGCGAAGACTTCTTCTTCCTGCCTTTGTTTCCCTTCTGTCTTCTTCTTTCTTTTTGTATTTTCTGCAGTCCTTCCTTCTCTCAGATCTCTGCCTTGCTCAACTTCCTTTCTTCAGAGTTCCTTCTTCTTTTGCTCCTGCTCTTCTATTTCTTCAGAGTTCTTCTTTTTGCTTTCCTTCGCCTCTTCCTTCTCTTCTTTTCCCTTCTGCAGCGGCTAAGTGTTTGCTTCTTCCTCTCTTCCTTCTTTCCTGCGCACACCACAACCAATGCAAAACCTACCCCCTTCCTTCTACCCAAACGTCTCCCTCTTTCTCTGCAATTCGCTCAAGGACGCTCTCCTAGAGCCACACGGGTAATCCGGTCGGATTTCACACCCGGGACCAGGCGCATCGACAGGTGGCTGATGCGCGAGGAGTGCGTAGGTTAGGGTCGGGTCGGATCTCACCAGATCCGTGAGGTGAAACCGCGGATGAGGCAGGCGTGGGTCAGGTGAGGGACCTCACCGCTGTGCTTTCGGAGGCAGTAAGCAGAGAACACAAATTCAACTTAAAGCGTACCTGTGCGTTGTGTTTAGCCGATGTGGGACTATCTGGCCCGCCCCAATTTTGCGCGCACTTGCAGAGGATTCCTCGTGCAATCGCCAAGGCTGGGAGCTTCGCAGCGTCAATGCTGGCCCTGATCGCTTTGCAACACCCGTGTGAGTTTGCTGCACCTGGAGCTGCTTCGACCGTCAACGGCGGCAGGAGCGTTGATACCTGTCAAACACAAGCACGGCCTATTGGCCTAATCAGACCAGCTGGGCACCTTCGCCGTGGCACGGCGAAGATGGTGCACGGTGCTGCAGGCCGCAAGACGGCCTAGGCGTGCGTGCCTAGGTCAACATGTGGCCGGAGGTGTGGAGTGAAAGTGTTCCTTGTGGTGAGGTGGAGCTTACGAGATGGCTGGCAAGTCGTGTGGAGGGACGGAATGGTGGGAGCGGCTCGCCGGAGGTCGGTCGGAGGCGAGGAAGATGGAGGTGGTCAGGCACTGTCGGGGGGCGATTAACTAAAATAACAGGGGGAAAAGAGAGAGGAGAAGATGGAGAAGGTCTCTGGAGTGGTCTGGAAGGAAGGGAGGCAGCGGAGTGGACGGCGCGTAACTGCCGTCGTCGGGGAAGAAGAACCCTGAGGGAGGAAGCGGCGACGAGGATGAGGTCAGGAGAATGCGCACCTGGTACTGCGCGACGTGGGAGAAAGAGGCAGAGTTGACTCTGCTGCAGGTATGGCAGCAGAGCGACGAGAAGGAGGGGAGGAGGTCGCCGGAGCTTGCGGGTCTCTTGGCCGGAGATGGGAGAGAGGAAAACTTGGGGGAATCTCCGTCAAAACAAAGCTGAGGATTTGCGGCCGGGTCAGGGGATCCTTTTATAAGTGTTGGCTGAACCTTCTAGCGCGTGGAGATCGCGCAATCACCTCCGCTGGCTCACCGGAGATGGAAAGAGGGTGGATACCCAAATCTCTCGTGCGTTCGCATGAGAGATTGGGTTCACACCAGAGATTGTGATTGGCTTTAGAAGGAAGGGAATTCCTCAGAGAATCTCCCTTCCATTTCTGGGAGGGAATCTCTGAGGGATTAGAGAGGAATCCCTCTCTAAACCTCGTCGGAGATCGGTTCTGCCCTAACAATGGCGGCAGGACCTGATTGCAAAGGTGGAGAGGAACTTAGGGGGCTCTCTGCAATAATTTTCAAAAGATAGGGACTAAGTTATGATTTAGGTGTACTAAATTGCAAAGTAGGTCAATATGACCTCCCCTTACGTCCAAATTTTGGTATAAACCTAATTTTGACCTAAGGAATCCAATGGTGAAGTTGGATTTTAGGTTTGACCTCGTTTGACTGGACATTTTGTGTAAAAACCCAAATTAGGTCAATTAATGTGCTAGGACCCTAATCTAGGTCAAACTGGGTTCCAAAGGCCAAATTAAGTGTTCTAAACCCTAGAGGATATTTTTCCATGATTTTTAGAGGGTTTACTTAATTTTTATCTTGACCGAAACCTTGTTAATTTAAGCGGGTCTGTTTTAGGGTTACCAAATGTCATTTAATTCCTAGATTGCACATAAACCCATTTCTGATTGACTCAACCCACTTTTTTTCTCATTTAGATCATTTGACCTATGTTTTGCCTCTGAGAAATCCCGTTTATGTACTGCAATGGTAAAATTGCAGTTTTACCCTTTAATTCATGTTTTCTTCTCAGAGCACTTATTCCTTTATGTAGGCCCTCTTCTAGGTTATGTAGGAGCTTTTATCTTCTTTATTGGGTCAAAATGAGTTAGTTATGGTTCATGATGAGGCTCTCATCATATGCCGAATGGGTTCATCTGAAATTGAGGAGGAAAGGACTGATATCTCCAGGACTGAGCCGCAATCAGATTATCCTGAATCCTGGGAGACACCTCTTGGGTTAGATAACCCAATTGAGATAAGGGAAGTAGATCCAATTGAGGATAGGGATCTTGAGGCAAACATTACTGATCAGCCTAAGCCACTTCCCATTGTAGGTGAACCTGTGCTAGAGCCAACACCTTCTGATCTGCACTCTTCTTCTTTCACCTACATCCCTAATTCGGATGCTAGAGACTCTGAGATGACACTTGCTATCCCTGATCCTGACATTCGAAGACCAAAAGTAGCTATGGATAACTCGAACGAAGAAATAAATATGCTACCTGAGGTAGGAATTACTGAGGAGCCCAATGCATAAGAGGGTGAAGCTTCGAGCAGAATGAGCTGGGGACGCACCTATCATCGTAGTCAATTTAATAGATGGCTCGACCCCGAGCCTGAAGAGTCAGCCTCCAATGAATCGGAGATGAATACTGATGAGGACGAAGTAATTTCTGACGAGGATTTCAGTGACCTCCCCACAGATCTTCTACTTTCATGGATAACCCCATATGACCCAGAGCCTGGAGAGGGAATGATCTTTGATGTCAATTATCATTATGAGGATCCCTATGACTCAGATTTTGGCTCTGAGATACATTTTGATCTACTCCCTCAGCAACTTCCTGTTGAATTGTGGGACATGATAAATCAGCTAAATCAACATCATGATCCCCCCTCTGTTTATCCTCTATTTTCCACCACCACTCCACACTTTCTTATAGCTAGACTTTTTGGAGTAGGGGTGCACAATCAGCTGGTCCACATCTCTGGACCACTGATTCTAGGAGCATACGAGCACATCTTTCTCTTAATTTTGACTGGCTCCTATGCTAGAAATGACACATCTGATTGAGTTTTCGCCTAGCTGGAGGCGTTAAACTCAGCACATATAAATACCATTTCACCATCATCTATACGTAACCATTTTTATACATAGCATATTTTTGTTTTAGCATATTTCCCTTTTGTATATTGCATGTTAATAGGTTGGCCGGTGCTGAATATAATTTCAGGAGCAATTCCAGGTGACTTCTACCCACTCATCCTCTGTCGAATTTATTTTCTTTTATATTCATGCATGAGGACATGCAAGAACTTAGGCATGGGGGGTAGATACGGGAAAAACTGAAAAAAAATTTTTTGTGCCAACACTTAGGAAAACCTCGGAGCTGCATGCAAAACGTACCTTAGGACCTTAAATAAAGGAACAATCAACTCCACCTCCAATGCTCGCATTGGAGCTAGAAATCGTTCGCAACAACCAATTCCGACTCACCCGCTCACCTTTTGTTCTAAATTTAGGGTCAAGCTGATTGTAACCCGATACGGGAAATTCACGAAGTACAAATTATACGAGGTTACATGTCTATAACATATATACATATTGCATTCATGAATAAGATTATTTTATTAAGAGAATGTAATAGGGATTTTTATCATTTAGTTGATTCCTATAATCTGGAATCCAGTACAACTTTTCACACACACGTAGATTTGCAATGGATTCACCGTGAAGGCTGATAAATGTCTTCAGTCTGTCGAGAAGAAGCAGTGCTTCTTTTCCTGAACCCTTGGACATTGTTTTGGGAGTCAGGCAGATTTTCCTCCAAAAATCCACCAAATAGTGTGAGAGAGTAGAGTATACTGGTGCTCTAAGATTAGTGCAAGGAATCTGGAATCCTAGATAATTAGGTGATGATACTCTGAGATTAGACATAGTTTTCGCTCTCGGTTCCTGCGTATACATTTTTGTGCGAAATTGTGAGAGCCACCGAATAAGGCAAATACGCGGAGAGCGAGTTTTCATAAAACTATGGCTAAGGTGGATGGTTACGACCATTCTTTACGAAATCCTCAGCTGAAGGAGGGTATTGATGTCAAGGTCAGAAATACACAATCCTATCCGTCTCTCCTGGTGCCGTGAGTAGGCATTTCCACCAAATAAGTCACCCAATGTCTCTTGAGTACCACCAATCCCTAATAATGCATCATCAATAAAGTTCATGGATGTATGCCAGTTGTGTTATGCTGAAAAAAAAATTTATTAAAAAAAAAATGAGAAAAAGAAAAAGAAAAAGAATGATGAAAAGAAAGAAAAATTGAAAAAAAAAAGAAGAAAAAGCAAAGAAAAGAATGAATATTTAGTGTTTATCAAGGCAATACCACCAAATAAAATTGAGCTCCACCAAATATGGCCTTAACCTATTTTTCTTGTGTTTTTGACCGCCCGAATACTGGCTGAGGAATCCCGACTTAGTGTTAGGGTTATGAGAACTCAATTAAAGTGTTAATGCCTAGTGAGACCACCAAATACAGATCCTATGTGTGAATCTGGCGAGGTTGTGAGCTCTAAGAAAAAGAAAGAAAAAGAGCAAGAGAGAATGAATACAAAGGAATCAAAAGAGAGCATAGTTTTTTTCTCGTCTTTCTCTGAGTTGAGTTACTTAGTAATTCGGGAATTTGGATTCTATAGTACTAGTCTCTATGTAGCACTAAGTGAGAATGAGCCACCAAATATATAATCCTTTCTCTCAGAGATTCTCTACTTAAGCCCAAAGCCAGGGTGAAATTCATAGAATATCTTGAATACCCTGAGGAAAGAAGTCCGCCTATCCCGCTAGAATTTTTACTAGGGGTCAAGTACAAGCTTTAGAGGTGTATTAGTTTTCACTCGAATCCGTTGCAAAAGCTACATAGCTGCACCTTCACGATTGTCTGGATTTCTAGAGCATAGGATAAAAATAAAAGGGAGAAAAATCTCTATGCAAACACTTGATGAAATAACCAAGCCCTTAGGGACCCTTGCTGTAAATAATTTAGTCTTGCATTTGCTAGGGACTAGCAAGATTTAGGCATGGGGGTATGATTGCGCAGCAATCATAGGTCTTAATTGGCCTAGATTAAGCTAGGACTTAGCATAAGTTAGGGTTATTCGTGCATGCATACAAATTATCTGCATCTTTACTGCTTTTCTTTACCTATGCATAAAATAATGTTATAATGCGCAGATTAAGTACATTATGTCGATTGCAGGGAATAAGCTGATCAGGAATAACGGGAGTTGTAGTAGAGCTGGAGCAGAAGGCCTAGTTTAGATGTAGGAATAATAATGTAAGGGGTTTAAAGGTTTTCTATTCTATTAAGTAGAAATAAAGCAGTAAAATGTGAAGAGCGTAGGTCCATCCTAGCCCTAGGATAGCCTAGAGACTTCCCCAAGCCTTAGCCACCCTTAGATTAGGTCACAACACCCTAGGAAGCCCTAAAACCCTAGTTCCAACCCTTCTATGGACGTCCAGATAAGTTTTAAGACGTCCAGGACCTTAGCCAACTCCCGCACACTTCAAACCCACTTCTGCAATGTTATTGGACGTCCAGACACTTCGTCAGACGTCCAATTTCTGCAGAATACCCAAAAAGAACCCGAAATCCTTCCTGACTCTGATTGGATGTCCAGACAACAAGTATGGACTTCTAATTTTTGAGTATAAGCCGTCTGATTATATAATTAGACGTCTGATACTGCTCTCCAATTCCTGTTTTGAGATTTAAGCCTTGATCTTGGATCTCTAGGTCCCTAAACCCAATTCCAACCCCATAGGAACCTAAATTAAGGTGCCCTAACCCTAGTACATCACCTCTAGACCTCCCTAAGGACCTAATTAGGTCCTCACTAAACCTAATTGACTTGGATCTTAGTCAATTCCATAAGCCTATTCAATTGGACTCATTGAGTCCAATTGAGCCCTGATCTCAGCACACACTGTCCAATTGGACTCGGTGAGAGTCCAATTGACCTAGACCTCACTTAATTGAGTTGTTTTACTCTCAATTAAGTTTTCACACAGCTAATTAAACTTGTATTAAGTTTACTTGCACTTTACCTTAGTGAATTAGGGTTTATAACCCTAATTTGAGACCTACCTTGACCTAAACCCACTAGAACCCAACCTAATCAACCTAGCCACCTAAGTTTCGACCCACACACACCCACACACACCATCCACACGAAAATATCTAGCCTAGAGTTATCTAGAACTCTCTACCATGTGTGGTTGCCAAAGATAGCAACCAAGAGCCATTCAATTTTTAGATCCACATTTGGTGGATCTAAAAACCACCATCCACCCTCTCTCTCTCACTCTCCCACGAGCTCCCACCATAGGCCTCTCTAGAGAATTCCATAATTCTCTAGAGAGCTTCCCTTAGGTCTATAAAAAGACCCCTTGGGTGGCCATTGGCACCCATTCACTCCCTTGGCAATTACTCTCCATTGGTGCCATTCACGCCACCTCCACTTAGCCACTCACTCCACCTCCAAGAGCTCACTACCACCACCATGGAGGACACTATGCCGGGATGCTAGATCAACCCTACCTCTCTCCAAGGGTCGGCCTAAGCTACATTGGCCACCCCTCATTCTCTTCTCAACCACTCCAAGGCCATTGGGGACCACCCCTGAATGCCCTCTACTCTTATAGCTCTAGATCATGCTTTTCATAAGTTTTACTGCTTTCATTTACTGCTTAGTAGAGTAGTTTCTCTTCTCCCGCAATGATGTATGCGAAATCCCCCCGTCGATTCTTGTATGCAATCGTTTTCTGGTAGCTAGGTTTAATTTAAAGCATTCCTGTATAAGCATTCATCTAGATTTCCTGTACAAACAACTCTCCCCCAATGAATGAATGAAAAATGCATTTATATATATATATATCTCTCTTTATGTGTTTGAAATCACCATGAGCTGAATGATTATTTTATTTGCGTGATTTAAGTGCCTGTTCTTTAACCGCCTATATATTACGCACCAGAATACTAACTAGAGAGGCTTTAAGATCGATTTCAAAAACAGAAACACGCCTCCCAGAGACGAACTATCAGGACTCAAGTCTCGTTATTTTACAAAACAATATTTTTGACGAACGTTTTTGCGCGACTATACTACGATTTTCGACGACTTTCAAATGCGCGAAAATGACTTTCTGTCAAAGCCCCCCTTCTTCAAGAGGGATGAGGACCCGACCGAGGCAGAGGACTGGCTCGAGCAGATCGAGAAGGTTTTCGACACCCTTCGCCCCCCGGTGGAGTGCCGCGTGGCCTTTGCCATGTACCAGCTGGAGAGTGCGGCACACAGGTGGTGGAGGGCGGTCAGGGGATAGGAGAGGGATGAGTCGACCTGGGACCGGTTCGTCACCCTCTTCTACGAGCAGTACTTTCCTCAGACGTGGCAGGACCAGAGGAGGCGAGAGTGCCACACTCTCCGCCAGGGGACGATGACCGTAGGCACGTATCGCACGCATTTTCTGGAGCTGTCCCGCTTCGCAGCGACTGCAGTAGCCACTGAGGAGGAGCGCCTTTGGAGGTTCACCGAGGGGCTCCGGCCTGCGATTCGAGGGTATGTCAAACCCCTGAAGCTGCCTACGTTCTCGAGGGTGGTGGAGGCAGCTATGACCTATGAGGAGACCAACCCGTCCGCGCGAGATACTGATAGCGGGCGGAAGAGGCCCTACCAGCCAGACTTTTCACAAGGCCGGTGAGAGAGGAGACACGTGGCATCCGCAGGAGAGCCGTCACGTTTCGTAGGGCCATCAGTGGCCTTTGGGGGCCCTCGACAGGGGCCAGTTGCTATCACCGGACCCCCACCTAGCCGACAGCAGGGACCCATTGAGGGCGGGAGTCAGGTTCCCCTCTGTTACCAGTGTGGCCAGCCGGGCCACATCAGGAGGGACTACCCGTCTAGGGCAGGAGGTCAGCAGACGCTTCCCACGCCGAGCACTGGAGGGCGAGCAGGAGGCCGCGGTTTCTAGGCGCGAGGAGGAGGACAGTAGTCACGAGGAGGGTACCGGCCAGCAGCTACCCGTCTGACGCAGTGTGTGGCTGCTTCGTTCGCACCTAGGGCTGAGGGGCGTATCAACGCCCTAATGCACAGGGATGCCAGAGCTTCGGGATCAGTGGTGGCAGGTATGGTTTCAGTTTCCGGCAGACTCATTTACACGCTTTTCGATTCCGGCACTACGCACTTGTTTGTCGCAGCCAGTTTCACAGTTAGTTTGGGGCAAGATTATATGCTGTTAGAGGATTCGTTTGTGATCAGAGGTACGAGTGGTCATCTGTTTGTAGCTGAGGAGGTATACACGGGTTGTGAGGTCAGTATTGGGGGTCATAGCCTTCCCGCTGACCTGATTATGATACAGATGGAGGACTTTGGCGTTATTTTGGGGATGGACTGGCTGTCCGCTTACCATGCTTTGGTGGAATGTTTTGAGAGGAAGATCGTCTTCTCCATACCGGAGTTTCCTTCTTTCGAGCTCCACGGTCAGCCAGTGGACGGAGGCTTCAGGTGCATTTCTGCACTTCGGGCGGCAAGACTTTTGAGCCAGGGGTGTGAGGGCTTCCTAGCTTGTGTGGCGACAGAGCCCAGCCCTGTGGTAGACTTCCATAGTATCCCGGTGGTCAGAGAGTACCCCGACGTGTTCCCAGACAAGTTTCCAGGACTACCGCCTGAGCGTGAGATCGAGTTTGAGATCTCACTAGTACCAGGGACCAGCCCCATCTCCACCGCACCATATAGGATGGCACCACTTGAGCTTTGAGAGCTCAAGTCTCAGTTGCAGGATCTTTTGGAGAAGGGCTTTGTGAGGCCCAGTGCGTCTCCATGGGGAGCCCCGGTACTGTTTGTAAAGAAGAAGGATGGTACCCTACGCCTTTGTGTGGACTACCGACACCTGAATAGGGTCACCATCAAGAACAGATATCCGCTGCCGAGGATCGACAACTTGTTTGACCAGCTACGAGGTGCCACGGTATTCTCCAAGATTGACTTGAGGTCTGGATACCACCAGTTGAGGATCAGGGAGGCAGACGTCTCCAAGGCAGCTTTTCGCACCCGGTACGGACACTACGAGTTTTTGGTCATGCCGTTTGGGCTGACCAATGCCCCCGCTGCCTTCATGGACCTGATGAACCGGGTGTTTAGACCGTACTTGGACCAGTTTGTGGTGGTATTCATTGATGATGTGCTCATCTATTCTCGAGATCAGACGCAGCACGAACAGCACTTGCGGATGGTTCTGGACACACTGAGACGACGTAGGCTATACGCCAAATTCAGCAAGTGCGAGTTCTGGTTGAGGGAGGTGACCTTCTTAGGTCATGTGATCTCTGGAGATGGCTTGGCGGTGGACCCAGCCAAGGTCGAGGCAGTGCTCAGGTGGGAGAGACCACGTACGGTTACTGAGATTCGCAGTTTCTTGGGACTGGCAAGCTACTACAAGCGGTTTATCAGGGGCTTTTCACATATTGCATGTCCTATGACACAGTTGACCTGGAAGGACGTGTCCTTCACTTGGACAGACGCTTGTGAGGCGTGTTTTCAGGAGCTAAAGGAGAGGCTGACTTCGACTCCCGTGCTCACCATCCCTGACAGTAGTGGCAGGTTCGTTGTGTACACGGATGCCTCCTTGCAGGGGTTAGGGGCTGTGCTTATGCAGAGGGGTCACGTTGTTGCTTACGCTTCGCGGCAACTAAAGCCCCATGAGCATAGCTACCCTACCCATGACCTGGAGCTGGCAGCTGTTGTCTTCGCGTTGAAGACTTGGAGGCACTACCTGTACGGTGAGACCTTCGAGATTTTTACAGATCACAAGAGCCTCAGATACCTATTTGATTAGAAGGAGCTCAACATGAGATAGAGACGTTGGTTGGAGCTCCTGAAGGACTATGACTGCAGCATTTCCTACCACCCGGGAAAGGCCAACGTGGTGGTTGACGTCTTGAGCCGGAAGGCGCCCGCACACTTGGCCAGCTTACAGGTGCAGAGTTGGAGCCTTTTGGAGGAGATGGGCAGTTGGCGACCCCTAGAGTTACGGGGGCACTGTGGGGCAGTGATTGTGACACGACAGACGAGGCCAAAGCTGATAGATCGCATCATCACAGGACAGATGGCTGACCCGTACTTGCAGTCTTTGCGCGACAGAGTACTGTCAGGAGACCCGAGGGACTTCTCTTTCACAGACCAGGTGCTGTGCCTGAGGGGACGTCTGTGCGTTCCCAGAGACGAGGAGCTGTTGAGAGAGCTCCTGATTGAGGCACACGGTTTCAGGTTCACCATACATCCCGGAAACACGAAGATGTACCATGACTTGAGACGCGAGTTTTGGTGGAGGGGGATGAAGCGGGATGTGGGTGAATTCGTGCAGCAGTGTTTAGTATGCCAGCAGGTGAAAGCCGAGCATCAGAGGCCTGCAGGGCCGCTACAGCCACTTCCAGTGCCAGAGTGGAAGTGGGAGAGCATCACCATGGACTTGGTGGTGGGCCTACCTGTTACCCAGCGAGGACACGACGCAGTCTGGGTAATCGTTGATAGATTGACGAAGACGACGCGGTTCTTGCCGATCCGAGTCACTTTGGGACCAGCACAGTTGGCAGAGAGGTATATCCGCGACGTGGTACGTCTACACGGAGTTCCACGGGAGATCGTATCCGACCGGGATACCCGCTTTACGTCCCAGTTTTGGGCTGAGTTTCAGCAGGCCCTGGGGATGCGGTTGATATTCAGTACAGCCTACCGCCCCCAGACGGACGGACAGTCTGAGCGCACGATACAGACACTTGAGGACCTTTTGCGTGCCTGTGTACTGGACTGGAGGGGCTCTTGGGAGGAGCACTTGCCCCTGGCGGAGTTTGCATACAACAACAGTTATCACTCGAGCATCGGCATGGCACCCTACGAGGCTATGTACGGACGGAGATGTACGGCACCCTTGAGTTTGGTTGAGGTGGGGACCAAGTGGGAGGTTGGCCCCAAGCTGATCCGGCAGAGTCAGGAGGTAGTCGAGCAGATTCAAAGGCGACTCCACACTGTCAGGAGCAGGCAGAAGAGCTACATGGATCGGAAATGCAGAGAGGTGCAGTTCGAGGTTGGGGACCACGTCTTCCTTCATGCTTCGCCCATGAAGGGCCTGCAGCAGTTTGGGGTGAGAGGGAAGCTCGCGCTGAGGTTTGTAGGGCCCTTTGAGGTCCTGGAGTGGGTTGGACCCGTTGCTTACAGACTTGCCTTCCCTCCTCAGCTTTCTGGTGTGCATGACGTGTTCCACGTGTCCAACCTTAGGAAGTATGTTGCCGATCCCAGTCACGTCCTGAGCCACGAGAGCGTCGAGGTGGGCGATGACCTGACCTACCCCGAGCGGCCAGTACAGATTCTGGACAGAGCCGTCTGCAGTCTGAGATGAAAGCAAGTACCCCAGGTGAAGGTTTTGTGGAGGAGCCAGCGATACGAGGAGGCTACCTAGGAGCCTGAGGCGGCAATGCGGGAGCGGTACCCGGAGCTTTTCGCGGGTACGTCTTTTCAGACCGGCTTCGGTCCTCATTGAGTTTGCTATATATATTTTGTTCTTTCCTGCACCCTAGTTAGCGCAAGCTTCGGGGATGAAACTTCCTTTGAGTTTGTTATATTGTTACGAACGTGGGCATCAGATGTAGTTTAAGATGTCTAGGAAGTGGCCCTGATGTCTGGCCAGATGTCTGGGACCCTTCCCAGATGTCTGGTATTAAATTTCTTCGGCGTACGGGTTCGCGTCTGCGCGCCGCGCGTGCAGATTGAACCCGCCACCTTCGTTTCTCACTTTCTCTCCCTGCAGGTGCCGTTTTCCTCCTTCTCTCTCTCCTTGCGGCTGCCTTCTAAAAACGAGTCCCCTCTCCCCCACCCTCACTCCACAACCTTCTCTTCTCCTTCTCCCTGCCAGGGAGAGCGCGAGCGAGTGAGTGAGCGAGTGCGGCAGCAGCGGCTGCAGTGGGCGTGTGGGAAGGAGGAGTGTTGCGAGAGGAAGAAGAAAGCTCGACTGCGAAGGTGCGAGCTTGCCGGGGCAGCTAGAGCCGGCCGACGGGGGAGCAGCGGGCATAGGGTGTCGCGGAGGGGCTGCTGCAGCTCGGGCAGCAGGCGAACGCGGCGCGGTGCGGCCGTGCATCGCGGGCAGAGAGCGAGTAGGGTTCTGATTCTGGAAAAATTTCCCAGAATCAGACGTCTAGACTTACGTCCAGACGATGCGTAAGACGTCTGGAGGAAGGTCCAGATGTCTGACAGGTACAATATTTTCCTACCTTCTTCCTTTTATGCGTGTACGGCCATGCAGCCATCCGCTGCGTTCTTCTGCGCCTCTTCGTGATGAGAGCGGGTGTGTGTGTGCGCAGGTTCTATTCGGGAGGGCGCGAGAGCTCACCATCCCACACGGATCACACGTCTGGCCACAGTACCAGACGATGGAGAGGACCTCCAGACGTCCGGGGTGACAATCGGACGTCTGGAAACCAAGACCAGACGATCCAGCGGGCTTTTGGATGTTTGAAGGACTACGCAGATCGAGGTATGACATGATCGACCTTTTAAGACGTCTGGAAGCGCAGAAAACAGACTCCAAATGGACCCTAAACGGGTCAAAAATGACGAATCTGCCCAAAATCAGACGTCTGGAAGAGGTTCCAGACGTCTGATTTTGGGCAGATTCGTCATTTTTGACCCGTTTAGGGTCCATTTGGAGTCTGTTTTCTGCGTTTCAAGTTGTGTTCGTTCCAGATTTATTTCCTCTACCTGTTTACAGTAATTGTATACTGTTCTGAGAAACTCCTTGTGTTGATCCTTGTGTTAGGACCCCGTTCCGTTGCGGCTCTTGGGGTTGCGGAGGCACACGGGATTGCCAATCACGCCCCCAGTACTCCCGATTTCGTGGATAGAGTGGCCCTTTAATTTATTTAACAAAATTTGTACAATTATGAAACAATTAATAGAGTCTAGGGAATTGTATGAACCCTAGGACTGAGAAATTAGATTGAATGATAGATCCTAGGGTATTGCATGAATCCTAGGATTGGAAAACTAGATTGAATGATAGATCCTAGGGTACGGCATGAATCCTAGAACTGGAAAACTAGTTGAATATATAAACATTACAGTTTTGGAAAAGTGGAAAGGAAATGATAACTGCCTGTAAATTGGTTAACAGTTGACTGTTATGAATGAATAAATACGATTGAGAACATGGGTTATATGAATATAAAGCTAGAACGGTGAAACCTAAATTGGCTGAGTTAAAAGAGCATGAACCCTACGGGGAATTAGGAGTAGAACTCCTGGAAAGGGAATGGAATATAATTGGGAAAGTGAGCTGGCCCTTGAGTACGGAGTACCAAGGAGAGCAACTGTCCCCCTGTTTAGAGTAGAGCGAAGCTAGCCGCCCCAGGGACCCGGGGTTAGGTCTGGCCACTTTGTACCGACTTTGGGCCCTCATGTACACAGTACCGAGGAGAGCTACTAGTGTAGGGAGAGCACTAGCTACCCCACGGGCCCCAGGGTTCTGCTAGCCCTCCTACACCGACTTACTAGGCCCACTGGGCAAACCAGGGTAGTCAGGCGAGGGTGCACGGACTGTGGAGGGGCAAGACCCCTGTTTGGTTACTGTGGAGGGGCTGGACCCCTGTTACTGAGAGGGCTCTGCCCTATACTGGTTCCGTGCTGTACTTTGGGCGCACCCGTTAACGGAAACGACTGACCGCGTGCTAGTGCGGGGTAGCTACCCGTGCATTTATCGCGCGTACCGTAGTCACCGTTACGTCTGTCAGCGACCTTGGGGTGGTTGACTGAGTGTAGGACCACCACGGGAGACTCTCCCGGCCAGGAGAGCACCACGTGTTACTTCTACTTTTCGGAAAAGACTGCAATCAAGATCGTTCCCACGAGGAACATTCAAGATCAAGAGAAGGATCTGAGGAATAAATCAACGGTGAATAAATGGAGAAATATAAAGAAAGTAAAAATATAACAGCTACTGCCAACTTTACTGCTTCCTCTAGCTTTTAGTTGCCACTCTACTCAGTGTTTCGCTGATGTGACACCCTTGTTACTTTTCAGGACCAGGTGTTGAGCAGCCAGAGTCGGCGGCTGCAGAGGGCGCTGGGCCTAGTAGAGCCCAGTAGTGTTACCTGAGTACCTTCTGTACTTTTCTTTCCACTGTAGTGAGTAGTTTTCTGTTACTCCCTGTACTCTCTTTATTGTAAGCGTCATGTTATGTACATGTTTATTTCTCTTCTGTTGTGGTGGTGTATACTGTAGTTTTTCCTTTCTTTACTGCTGTATTTTGTTACTGCTAGTTATATACGTGGTGAATGTGGTTTATTTTGCTGCTCTTTTGGTTACTTTCTCGTTGGACGACTGGGTCTTGGGATCAGTCGAGTCAGTCGCGGAGAGGCTGCTGCAGCTCGGGCAGCAGGCGAACGCAGCACGGCGCGGCCGTGCGTCGTAGGTGGAGAGCGAGCAGGGTTTTGATTCTGGGAAAATTTCCCAGAATCAGACGTATCGACTTACGTCCAAACGACGTGTAAGACGTCTGGAGGAAGGTCCAGACGTCTGACAGGTACAATATTTTCCTACCTTCTTCTTTTTACGCGTGTACGGCCATGCAGCCGTCCGCCACGTTCTTCTGCGCCTCTTCGTGATGAGAGCGGGTGTGTGTGTGTGCAGGTTTTGTTCGGGAGGGCACAAGGGCTCGCCATCCCACACGGATCAGACGTCTGGCCACAGTACCAGACGACGGAGAGGACCTCCAAACGTCCGTGGTGACAATCGGACGTCTGAAAACTAAGACCAGACGATCCAGCGGACTTTTGGACGTCTGAAGGACTGCGCAGATCGAGGTATGACATGATCGACCTTTTAAGACGTCTGGAAGAGGTTCCAGACGTCTGATTTTACGCAGATTCGTCATTTTTGACCCATTTAGGGTCTGTTTGGAGTCTGTTTTCCACGTTTCAAGTTGCGTTCGTTCCAGATTTATTTCCTCTACCTATTTATAGTAATTGTATACTGTTCTGAGAAACTCCTTGTGTTAGGACCCCGTTCCGTTGCGGCTCTTGGGGTTGCAGAGGCGCACGGGATTGCCGATCACGCCCCCAGTACTCCCGATTTCGTGGATAGAGTGGCCCTTTAATTTATTTAACAAAATTTGTACAATTATGAAATAATTAATAGAGTCTAGGGCATTGCATGAACCCTAGGACTGAGAAATTAGATTGAATGATAGATCCTAGGGTATTGCATGAATCCTAGGACTAGAAAACTAGATTGAATGATAGATCCTACGGTACGGCATGAATCCTAGAACTGGAAAACTAGTTGAATATATAAACATTACAGTCTTGGAAAAGTGGAAAGGAAATGATAACTGCCTGTAAATTGATTAACAGTTGACTGTTATGAATGAATAAATACGATTGAAAACATGGGTTATATGAATATAAAGCTAGAACGGTGAAACCTAAATTGGCTGAGTTAAAAGAGCATGAACCCTACGGGGAATTAGGAGTAGAACTCCTGGAAAGGGAATGGAATATAATTGGGGAAGTGAGTTGGCCCTTGAGTATGGAGTACCAAGGAGAGCAACTGTCCCCCTGTTTAGTACAGAGCGAAGCTAGCGGCCCCATGGACCCAGGGTTAGGTCTGGCCATTTTGTACCGACTTTGGGCCCTCATGTACACAGTACCGAGGAGAGCTACTAGTGTAGGGAGAGCACTAGCTACCCCACGGGCCCCGGGATTCTGCTAGCCCTCTTACATCGACTTACTAGGCCCACTGGGCAAACCAGGGTGCGCGGACTGTGGAGGGGCAAGACCCCTGTTTGGTTACTGTGGAACGGTCGAAGGAGGTTGTGAATTGGGTTGAGTGTGGAGCAACTCATTGACCTCTTGAAGTTGTTAGTCATTTTCTAAGGTTGTATCAGGTAGATTTGTAAAGGATCCTCAATGAAGTCTACAATCATACTTTCCTCAACCACATTTTCAATTTGAACTATCTGCTCAATCATCCCATAGTCAAAACCCTTTGTTGCTTTGAATATATCCAATTACATTTTTATTATCCCTAAAGTCAACCTCCGCACATCTTATTGCACAATTGATGTTGTCCCTTGCTTTGAGATAGATCAATTTGGTGACCAATCTTCTAAGGAGAGAATTGCTCTTGAGATTCTAATTGAAAGCTCCTCCGAAGAGGGAGCAAGTTATATATATTTTTGACTCTAAGATTGCTTTAATTTTAGGGATATTTTACTTGAGTCAACCACTTCATTTTTTGTCTTGCCTAAGTAGTGGTTGATAATATATGTTTGATTCAAGAAGCTTCTTTGATTATCCTTAAGTTCTTATCTAATAGTCCTATCAAAGTTTTGATGAGGTTAACAATAGCATGTGGAGGAAGGACTAACAAGGCCGATAAAAAGAAAGAGGGGGAGGAGGTAGGTGGTAGATGAGGAGGGAAAATGCAAAGGAGGAAAGGTGTAGGAATCGGACAAGGAAGAGGAGAGGGATTTGGATGACTGCAAGTGGAGGAGTCCATGGATGGGGGAGGCGATTGGTGGTTAGGAGCAACAATAATGTAAGCAGTTGGCTTCATAATAGAGGCAAACAGCGGCAATGGTTAGAGGAGGTCTCAACATTGAACCATCGAAATAGACAACATATCTCGATAGTGAAACATGGCATAAACTCCAAGGGACATCTAATCATTGAAATAGTGAAACGCAAATTTTCTATCATCGTGGTGGCCTCTGCTTCAAATTTAATTAACGTCAATTTAGAGCAAATTTACTAACGTTTAAAAGATGACAAAAACAAGCTTCTATCAGTATATACACTTTTGTGTGTTTAGAGTTAAATAAGTGTAACTGTTAAGTTACATCTTAAACAAGCATGACATTTGCTTTGTTAAACGTAATTATAAGTCTATATACGGCGACATATATATACTAATGTAGATATAACTCGTCCTCTTGCAACGTTATGTTAGAGCTCGAGAAAGATGTTTTCTCGAGATTCACATTTGTTGTGATGAGCCAAACCATTAGTACTTTTATCCATAATCTAAGCCGAATCTTTTTGAACATCCATGTGCAAAGATTAGATCCACATGCAGTTTGTTGGTATTTTCACGGCAGTTTAATTAAGTATATATTATAGGTATCGGAACTTTCTAAATTTCATCGGCAACAAGCCAATGGAAGCAGTTTTTTCTAATCCAACGAAATCATCATGAGCACGTGCAAAGATTACACCCACTTTGGGTTGATGCAAGTGGTTGATCCTTCTCATACAATTGGACCATAAATAAATTAAGAACTAATTACGAACAAGCCACAACTTTTCTGAGCATGTGGGAAGATTATCTTTATCTCCTCTTCGGGTTGGTGCCGGGGTTGGCATATTTCCGACGATCAAAGTATAAAATTTCAGAAACTTCTAAATTACTTCATCAACAAATTAAGGGAAACATGCATGAGTGCTTAAGTCTAATCAAAACATAATCTTCTAGGTTTGATGTTAGTGGTTGTTTGGAAATGAATGGGCTGTGGGGGACAACATGTCCTCCTCCATGTGGGTTCACCCTCCGGTAGGTTCTTAAGGCAGCATTTGGTTGTGGTACAAGGGGTGAGATAATGGTTAAGAGATAGGGTGGAATAGGAATAATATGAATTTTAAGAAATTTTCTTTCATATATATTTTCTTTTTCTATCATATTAAAATCCACTAATATTATCTTTTTTCACATATAACTCAAAAAATAATACTTAATAATTAAAATTCATCGTATTAAAACCCACTAACTCTCTTTCATCTCTCACAAAATTAACATATCAATTATTATAATCCTATCAATTATTATAATCCCACCATCAAATACCTTTTATTCTTATTTCACCCTTGTTGTATCCCAATATATCATTATTCCTGCAGAACGCAGCCTAAGATATTACGGGTTGGATTTGGTTTCTTCGGTTAGCCGTCTCCTCCATTGGTTTCACATGCCATCCTCATCAGCCTTTGGCGTCGGCTCCTGTCAGCTGCTGCTTTATGCCAAGGATAGGTGACATTGCCATCTACGCCCTCCTTACTTTGGGTCATTCGCATTATGTCCCTGAACGCAGACCTGCATTTCACTTTGACCCCCCACCTCTTGGAACTTACTGATATCATCCCTGTCTTTTAGAATTGGTTTATTAGGGCGTAATAAAATTCAGATTTTTATACATGTAACCATGTACTGTTAATCAACTTTTTTATTTACTCAGCAAGAGGTTCATTACCATAAGTAGAAACTTAGGTTTTGCAAAATTTGTATTTACTCTTCAAATTGCGGGTTCTAAAAGGTGGTGTTGACGTTGGAGTTAATGGGACGTCATTTGATGAGGAGAATTATTGAGAGAAATAAAAATTTGAAGTATGAGAAAGGAAGGAAAAGTTGTGAGGTTTCCATATTTAGTTGGATTTGTTATTTTGTTAGAGAAATTAGGGAATTCTATTCTATTTCGGGGAAGTGTTTGATGGAATAATAAAAAATTAATTAGAAAGAAGGCTAGGGCAAACGAAATTAATGAAAAGAATTGGATAATTCCGGTAAAAGCTCAACTCCAACCAAGAAAGATCGAAATATTAGACATCCCAAGTAGAGCATAAAAGTCTAATTCCACTAAACAAACTAAGACATCTTCGACAAAGACTATTTTCCTTTTATTACCATTGAGATCTTCCTTGCGGTTCACTTTCTCGTGATCCCATGTTATTTCTCTCGAACATGGTGGCAAATATTGAGGAGTAGAGAGAGATAGGGCAGTTTTGTCTTGAAAGGACGTGGTAGCTAAAAAGTGTGATCTTCATGCTGTCTCCTCTTTTTTCCAGGAAGGGAAGAACGTACGAGTTTGATGCTCGGGAAAGTTCGGAGATCACGTAGAAACGAAGGTCAAGGTTAGGATTTGTCATGTAAATTACTCTTTCTTTCGAAAGGAACGCCAAGTAGCTTCTAAAATAAGGATATGATCATAATTTGATCTTAAACAAAAAAATATTGTTTCCATCATATTTCTGTACTCATGAGATAGTAATTAGACAAAACAAGATTATTTTTTTACGTTGCAAAAGGAACTAATCATTTTCTCCACATTCATGCATCCAAACGCTTCGTCAGCACATCCTTAGAACAAATTAAGAGGACAACTTTAATTCGTTAGTCATGTTCATTAGGCTTCTTATTAATTATATATCCTCTAAATTGGTGACCTGACATTGGATCACCACACATTCGCCAGTGTTATTGGTAAACACTAGTTCCTGACCGCTCTTGTTTGCAATCTTCTCCATCATGAGGTGGATATATATGGAACATGCTCTAGGGTACTCCATCCTTGATCTTGAGGTTAATTTGCTCCACCACTAGATGATCATGAGCTTTTTTTCATATGCAAATCAGCAATTCATTTAATGGGGAAGATCGGATATATATAGTGAACAACATACATGTATAAAGCCACCAATCCAAAATGGGGAAGATGCATCAGGCCTTGCAAAGGGCAAATGCAACACTCGGAATTTAAAGCAAAAAAGAAAGCAAAATGAAGCAAAGAGGTCTTTGAAATCCTTGTGAACTTCATCTTCAACAAAGCTCCATATGGGTCGTGACAAACACAAGATACGGCGACCCTCTATCCATGGAAAATGAGAAAACGAAGCATTATAATCAATTCAGATCCCAATCATGTTCTTGGTGTCAATTTCGTGGTATCAAAAAAACAAAGATAACACCAATAACAACCATCTTCCTTACCCTCTCAACACCTCATATAACCAAAAATGCTCTCAAAACCCTACACCAAAAGGAATAGACCATCTGTAAATGAAGTAGCTAACGAAATTGAAAGGGAAGTGACAAGAATGTAGGAAAATTAAGTGAAGAAAGAATTGGTGGAAGCCGATGAAACAAGGTAAACAAAGCAAACCTTTTGCCCTTTTTGATGTTTAAGTATAACAAAGAATGATAGGGTGTAACGTGAGAAAAGAAATGAATTTTCTCATCTATGCCAAAAAAAGCATTTGCTACAGGATGCTAAGAAAGCAAAGGATCAATGCTATGATAGCTAGGTGTTACGAACGTGGGCATCAGATGTAGTTTAAGACGTCTGAGAAGTGGCCCAGGGTCCCAAACGTCTGGTATTAAATTTCTTCAGCGTACGGGTTTGCGTCTGCGCGCGAACCCGCCACCTTCGTTTCTCGCTTTCTCTCCCTACAGGTGCTGTTTTCCTCCTTCTCTCTCTCCCCGCGGCTGCCTTATAAAAATGAGTCCCCTCTCCCTCACCCTCACTCCACACACTTCTCTTCTCCTTCTCCCTGCTAGGGAGAGCGCGAGCGAGCGAGTGCGGCAGCAGTGGCTGCAGCGGGCGTGTGGGAAGGAGTGTTGCGAGAGGAAGAAGAAAGCTCGACCGCGAAGGTGCGAACTTGCCGGGGCAGCTAGAGCCAGCTAGCGGGGGAGCAGCGGGCATGGGGTGTCGCGGAGAGGCTGCTGCAGCTCGGGCAGCAGGCGAACGCAGCACGGCGCGGCCGTGCGTCGTAGGCGGAGAGCGAGCAGGGTTTTGATTCTGGGAAAATTTCCCAGAATCAGACGTATCGACTTACGTCCAAACGACGTGTAAGATGTCTGGAGGAAGGTCCAGACGTCTGACAGGTACAATATTTTCCTACCTTCTTCTTTTTACGCGTGTACGGCCATGCAGCCGTCCGCCACGTTCTTCTGTGCCTCTTCGTGATGAGAGCGGGTGTGTGTGTGTGCAGGTTTTGTTCGGGAGGGCACAAGGGCTCGCCATCCCACACGGATCAGACGTCTGGCCACAGTACCAGACGACGGAGAGGACCTCCAAACGTCCGTGGTGACAATCGGACGTCTGAAAACTAAGACCAGACGATCCAGCGGACTTTTGGACGTCTGAAGGACTGCGCAGATCGAGGTATGACATGATCGACCTTTTAAGACGTCTGGAAGAGGTTCCAGACGTCTGATTTTACGCAGATTCGTCATTTTTGACCCATTTAGGGTCTGTTTGGAGTCTGTTTTCCACGTTTCAAGTTGCGTTCGTTCCAGATTTATTTCCTCTACCTATTTATAGTAATTGTATACTGTTCTGAGAAACTCCTTGTGTTAGGACCCCGTTCCGTTGCGGCTCTTGGGGTTGCAGAGGCGCACGGGATTGCCGATCACGCCCCCAGTACTCCCGATTTCGTGGATAGAGTGGCCCTTTAATTTATTTAACAAAATTTGTACAATTATGAAATAATTAATAGAGTCTAGGGCATTGCATGAACCCTAGGACTGAGAAATTAGATTGAATGATAGATCCTAGGGTATTGCATGAATCCTAGGACTAGAAAACTAGATTGAATGATAGATCCTACGGTACGGCATGAATCCTAGAACTGGAAAACTAGTTGAATATATAAACATTACAGTCTTGGAAAAGTGGAAAGGAAATGATAACTGCCTGTAAATTGATTAACAGTTGACTGTTATGAATGAATAAATACGATTGAGAACATGGGTTATATGAATATAAAGCTAGAACGGTGAAACCTAAATTGGCTGAGTTAAAAGAGCATGAGCCCTACGGGGAATTAGGAGTAGAACTCCTGGAAAGGGAATGGAATATAATTGGGGAAGTGAGTTGGCCCTTGAGTACGGAGTACCAAGGAGAGCAACTGTCCCCCTGTTTAGTGCAGAGCGAAGCTAGCGGCCCCATGGACCCAGGGTTAGGTCTGGCCATTTTGTACCGACTTTGGGCCCTCATGTACACAGTACCGAGGAGAGCTACTAGTGTAGGGAGAGCACTAGCTACCCCACGGGCCCCGGGATTCTGCTAGCCCTCTTACATCGACTTACTAGGCCCACTGGGCAAACCAGGGTGCGCGGACTGTGGAGGGGCAAGACCCCTGTTTGGTTACTGTGGAGGGGCTGGACCCCTATTACTGAGAGGGCTCTGCCCTATACTAGTTCCGTGCTGTACTTTGGGCGCACCTGTTAACGGAAACGACTGACCGCGTGCTAGTGCGGGGTAGCTACCCTTGCGTTTATCGCGTGTGCCGTAGTCACCGTTACGTCTGTCAGCGACCTTGGGGTGGTTGACTGAGCGTAGGACCACCACGGGGGACTCTCCCGACCAGGAGAGCACCACGTGTTACTTCTACTTTTCGGAAAAGACTGCAATCATGATCGTTCCCACGAGGAACATTCAAGATCAAGAGAAGGATCTGAGGAATAAATCAACGGTGAATAAATGGAGAAATATAAAGAAAGTAAAAATATAATAGCTACTGCCAACTCTACTGCTTCCTCTAGCTTTTAGTTGCCACTCTACTCAGTGTTTCGCTGATGTGACACCCTTGTTACTTTTCAGGACCAGGTGTTGAGCAGCCAGAGTCGGCGGCTGCAGAGGGCGCTGGGCCTAGTAGAGCCCAGTAGTGTTACCTGAGTACCTTCTGTACTTTTCTTTCCACTGTAGTGAGTAGTTTTCTGTTACTCCCTGTACTCTCTTTATTGTAAGCGTCATGTTATGTACATGTTTATTTCTCTTCTATTGTGGTGGTGTATACTGTAGTTTTTCCTTTCTTTACTGCTGTATTTTGTTACTGCTAGTTATATACGTGGTGAATGTGGTTTATTTTGCTGCTCTTTTGGTTACTTTCTCGTTGGACGACTGGGTCTTGGGATCAGTCGAGTCGGTCCGATTCTCGTGTCTCGTAGGGATTCGGGAATCGGGTCGTTACAAGATGGTATCAGACCAAGGTCGTCCCGAGAAGTGAATCAACTGACTGGAAAATAACCAATTCACGTGTCTGTAACTAGAGTAGCCACCACAACGTTCTTTTGATATGAGCTCTTAGACTTCTTCGTTAGATATCGTTCCATATTGACATGTTTCCATTCTGTTTCGCATCTCCTTGCAGGAGATGCCTCGACGAGGGACTAGCGAGGCGAGCCGCGGGCGCGGCCGAGGACGAGGTCGGCGAGGTGGGCGTGTCGACGTCTTAGTGGACCAACCATTGCTCCCGGGCATTCAGGCCCAGGACCTCGCCCAGCTGATACGGGACATAGTGCGAGAGGAACTCCACCCACCGCCTCGAGTGCCTCTCCCTGGGGCTGCGGAGGGGGAGTCCTCTGTGGGACCATGCGACGAACGCGACGCTGGACGCGGGAGAGGGGATGGGCCGCCACCGCCCCCACCTTCCTCCGACGCTTCTGTGCAAGTGGCTTCCTTACCTGGAGATGCACCGGCATCCCCACTACAGCGCCATTTCGAGCTTTTCGGGTAGTTTCGAAAGTTGAAGCCTGATTGCGCAGCAATCATAGGTCTTAATTGGCCTAGATTAAGCTAGGACTTAGCATAAGTTAGGGTTATTCATGCATGCATACGCATTATCTGCATCTTTACTGCTTTTCTTTAGTTATGCATAAAATAATGTTATAATGCGCTGATTAAGTACATTATGTCGATTGCAGGGAATAAGTTGATCATGAGCTGGATCTGAAGCTGGATCAGGAATAACGGGAGTTGTAGCAGAGCTGGAGCAGAAGGCCTAGTTTAGATGTAGGAATAATAATGTAAGGGGTTTAAAGGTTTTCTATTCTATTAAGTAGAAATAAAGCAGTAAAATGTGAAGAGTGTAGGTCCATCCTAGCCCTAGGATAGCCTAGAGACTTCCCCAAGCCTTAGCCACCCTTAGATTAGGTCACAACACCCTAGGAAGCCCTAAAACCCAACCCTTCTCTGGACGTCCAGATAAGTTTTAAGACGTCCAGGACCCTTAGCCAACTCCCACACACTTCAAACCCACTTCTGCAATGTTATTGGACGTCCAGACACTTTGTCAGACGTCCAATTTCTGCAGAATACCCAAAATAGAACCCGAAATCCTTCCTGACTCTGATTGGACGTCCAGACAACAAGTCTGGACTTCTGATTTTTGAGTATAAGAAGTCTGATTATATAATTAGACGTCTGATACTGCTTTCCAATTCCTGTTTTGAGATTTAAGCCTTGATCTTGGATCTCTAGGTCCTTAAACCCAATTCCAACCCCATAGGAACCTAAATTAAGGTGCCCTAACCCTAGTACATCACCTCTAGACCTCCCTAAGGACCTAATTAGGTCCTCACTAAACCTAATTGACTTGGATCTTAGTCAATTCCATCAGCCTATTCAATTGGACTCATTGAGTCCAATTGAGCCCTGATCTCAGCACACACTGTCCAATTGGACTCCGTGAGAGTCCAATTGACCTAGACCTAACTTAATTGAGTTGTTTTACTCTCAATTAAGTTTCCACACACCTAATTAAACATGTATTAAGTTTAATTGCACTTTACCTTAGTGAATTAGGGTTTATAACCCTAATTTGAGACCTACCTTGACCTAAACCCACTAGAACCCAACCTAATCAACCTAGCCACCTAAGTTTCGACCCACACACACCCACACACACCATCCACGCGAAAATATCTAGCCTAGAGTTCTCTAGAACTCTCTACCATGTGTGGTTGCCAGAGATAGCAACCAAGAGCCATTTAATTTTTAGATCCACATTTGGTGGATCTAAAAACCACCATCCACCCTCTCTCTCTCACTCTCCCACGAGCTCCCACCATAGGCCTCTCTAGAGAATTCCATAATTCTCTAGAGAGCTTCCCTTAGGTCTATAAAAAGACCCCTTGGGTGGCCATTGGCACCCATTCACTCCCTTGGCAATTACTCTCCATTGGTGCCATTCACGCCACCTCCACTTAGCCGCTCACTCCACCTCCACGAGCTCACTACCACCACCATGGAGGACACCATGCCGGGATGCTGGATCAACCCTACCTCTCTCCAAGGGTCGGCCTAAGCTACATTGGCCGCCCCTCATTCTCTTCTCAACCACTCCAAGGCCATCGGGGACCACCCCTGAATGCCCTCTACTCTTATAGCTCTAGATCATGCTTTTCATAAGTTTTACTGCTTTCATTTACTGCTTAGTAGAGTAGTTTCTCTTCTCCCCCAATGATGCATGCGAAATCCCCCCGTCGATTCTTGTATGCAATCGTTTTCTGGTAGCTAGGTTTAATTTAAAGCATTCCTGTATAAGCATTCCTCTAGATTTCCTGTACAAACAACTCTCCCCCAATGAATGAATGAAAAATGCATTTATATATATATATCTCTCTTTATGTGTTTGAAATCACCATGAGCTGAATGATTATTTTATTTGCGTGATTTAAGTGCCTGTTCTTTAACCGCCTATATATTGCGCACCAGAATACTAAGTAGAGCGGCTTTAAGATCGATTTCAAAAACAGAAACAAGCCTCCCAGAGATGAACGACCGGGACTCAAGTCTCGTTATTTTACAAAACAATATTTTTGACGAACGTTTTTACGCGACTATACTACGATTTTCGACGACTTTCAAATGCACGAAAATGGCTTTCTGTCAAATGGCGCCGTTGTCGGGGAGGCAACGTCATTTTTCTTGATTTCGATCTTTTAGTTATCATTGAAAAATTTGCCTCTACTTCATTTTTTTGATGTGCAGGATAACACGGAAGAAAAACGGGATCTGCGCACACACCGAGCGCGGTGAAGAAAAATCAGGTGCGCATCATCTATCTTAGATTAGGTTTCTCTTTCTGAACCGTAGGAGTAGATTTACTTGTTGTAATTTCCTTTGAAAAATTCTTTGTGAAAAAAAAAATTTTTTCACATTTTTGTGAAAATGAAAAAAAAAATCAAAAGGAGAAAATTTCGAAAAAAATCTTGATTAGGTTTTCTTTCGAATCTAGGTTGTTTTGAAAAAAAAAGAAAAGGGATTTTCGTTGAATCTTTTGAAAAATTATTTTTGAAAAAAATGGTGCAAAAGATTAAAAAGAAAAAAAAAGAAGCATTTTTGGTGGAAGGCTTGAATTTCAAATTCAAACCTCTTTAAAAGCTTTTCCACTACCTTCTGATTTTCGGCCATATTTCAAATCTCACTTAAAAATTCGATTGCCAAAAAATACGTTAGCGAAAAATTCTGAAATTCGGGCAAAACCTTCATTTTCAAACCATCTTTCAAATTCCACCGTTACTTTGAAAAAATTCTTAGTATAAAATTTTTAAAAATTCACGAAGTGCACGGGGTCAGATAGACCCAGATTAAAAAATTTTCAAAGTTCCAAAAGCAATTCCAAGCAATTCGCGAATCTGTTTTGGCTAAAAATGGTGGGGTTTGAGAGATGACCTAATTGGCTTTATTTTTCATATTTTTCTTGAATTTTTGAAGATCATTTGATACTGTTTCAAAGCAAAAAACCATTCAGGGGTCAAAGTTCCAAATCTGATCCCCTGATATTTAAAATTTCCTAAAAATTCGATTAAAACAGTAAAAATTCCAAAAAGATATTCTCTGAAAAAATAATTGAAAAGGGAATCTACTCGCAAAATTTCAAATTAGGTCGTGGGCGCGGCCGAGGACGAGGTCGGCGAGGTGGGCGTGTTGCGGTCGACGTCTCAGTGGACTAGCCACTGCTCCCAGGAATTCAGGCCCAGGACCTCGCCCAGCTGATACGGGACATAGTGCGAGAGGAACTCCACCCACCGCCCCGAGTGCCTCTCCCTGGGGCTGCGGAGGGGGAGTCCCTTGTGGGACCACGCGACGAACGCGGCGCTGGACACGGGGGAGGGGATGGGCCACCACCGCCCCCACCTTCCTTCGACGCTTCTGTGCAAGAGGCTTCCTTACCTGGAGGTGCACCGGCATCCCCACTACAGCGCCACTTTGAGCTTTTCGGGTAGTTCCGGAAGCTGAAGCCCCCCTCCTTCAAGGGGGATGAGGACCCGACTAAGGCGGAGGACTGGCTCGAGCAGATCGAGAAGGTTTTCGACACCCTTTGCCCCCCAGTGGAGTGCCGCGTGGCCTTTGCCACGTACCAGCTGGAGAGTGCAGCACACAGGTGGTAGAGGGCGGTCAGGGGACAGGAGAGGGACGAGCTGACCTGGGACCGATTCGTCACCCTCTTATATGAGCAGCACTTTCCCCAGACATGGCAGAACCAGAGGAGGCGGGAGTGCCACACTCTCCGCCAGGGGACGATGACCGTGAGCGCGTATCGCACGCATTTTCTGGAGCTGTCCCGCTTCACAGCGACTGCAGTAGCCACTGAGGGGGAGCGCCTTTGGAGGTTCACCGAGGGGCTCCGGCCTGCGATTCGAGGGTATGTCAAACCCCTGAAGCTGCCTACGTTCTCGATGGTGGTGGAGGTAGCTATGACCTACGAGGAGACCAACCCGTCCGCGCGAGATACTGACAGCGGGCGGAAGAGGCCCTACCAGCCAGACTTCCCCACGGGCCAAAGAGTACGGAGTACCAAGGAGAGCAACTGTCCCCCTGTTTAGTGCAGAGCGGAGCTAGCCGCCCCAGGGACCCGAGGTTAGGTCTGGCCACTTTGTACAGACTTTGGGCCCTTGTGTACACAGTACCGAGGAGAGCTACTAGTGTAGGAAGAGAACTAGCTACCCCACGGGTCTCGGGGTTCTGCTAGCCCTCCTACACCGAATTACTAGGCCCACTGGGCAAACCAGGGTAGTCAAGCGAGGGTGCGCGGACTGTGGAGGGGCAAGACCGCTGTTTGGTTACTGTGGAGGGGCAAGACCGCTGTTTGGTTACTGTGGAGGGGCTAGACCCCTGTTACTGAGAGGGCTTTGCGCTATACTGGTTCCGTGCTATGCTTTGGGCACACCCGTTAACGGAAACGACTAACCGCGTGCCAGTGCGGGGTAGCTACCCGTGTGTTTATCGCGCGTGCCGTAGTCACTGTTACGTCTGTCAGCGACCTTGGGGTGGTTGACTGAGGGTAGGACCACCACGGGGGACTCTCCCAGCCAGGAGAGCACCACGTGTTACTTCTACTTTTCGGAAAAGACTGCAATCAAGATCATTCCCACGAGAAACATTCAAGATCAAGAGAAGGATCTGAGGAATAAATCAATAGTGAATAAATGGAGAAATATAAAGAAAGAAAGTAAAAATATAACAGCTACTGCCCACTCTATTGCTTCTTCTAGCTTTTAGTTGCCATTCTACTCAGCGTTTCGCTGACGTGTCACCCTTGTTACTTTTCAGGACCAGGTGTTGAGTAGCCAGAGTCGGCGGCTGCAGAGGGTGCTGGGCCTAGTAGAGCCCAGTAGTGTTACCTATAGTACCTTCTATACTTTTCTTTTGCGCTGTAGTGAGTAGTTTTCTGTTACTCCCTATACTCTCTTTATTGTACGCTTCATGTTATGTATATGTTTATTTCTCTTCTGTTGTGGTGGTGTATACTGTAGTTTTCCTTTCTTTACTACTGATGAGAACCTCATCATGAGCCATAACTAGCTCATTTTGACCTAATACAGAGAATAAAAGCTCCTACATGACTTAGAAGAGGGCTTAATTGGAGGAATAAGTGTTCTGAGAAGAAAATATAAAATAAAGGTTAAAACTGCAATTTTACCATTGCAGTACATAAATAGAATTTCTCAGAGACAGAGCATAGGTCAAATGGTCTAAATAAGATAAAAAGTGGGTTGAATCAATCAGAAATGGGTTCATGTGCAATCTAGGAATTAAATGACATTTGGTAACCTTAAAACAGACCCGCTTAATTCAACAAGGTTCCGGTTAGGATAAAAATCAAGTAAACCCTCTAAAAATCATGAAAAAATATCCCCTAGGGTTTAGAACATTCAAATTGGCCTCTGGAACCTAGTTTGACCTAAATTAAGGTCCTAACTCATCAATTGGCCTAAATTACGTTTTTACGCAAAATGTCCAGTCAAATGTGGTAAAACCTAAAATCCAACTTCACCATTGGATTCCTTAGGTCCAAATTAGGTTTGTACCAAAATGTGGACCTAAGGGAAGGTCATCTTGACCTACTTTGCAAAATAGTCCACCCAATTACATTCTGGCCCTTAACTTTTGAAAACCCTTGCGAAAACCCCCCAACTTTTGTTGTCACTTTCTACATTCCGGTCCCTCTGCTAATGCAACAGAAGACCCATACTCTGGCGAAGTTTCGAGGAGGATTTCTCCGCGCTTCCCCAGGGAGCTGCTCTCAGATTTGGAAGGGGGGTTCCCACATAAGTCCCCTACCGCCTGAGCAGCTCCCCATGCCCTGATTCGCACCATACCTCTCGTGCGAACGCTCGAGAGGTATGGGTGTTGTACCTGCGACGACCTCTGGTGAGAACTTTGCTCACCCTTTGTGCATCTGACCCTTTGCTTGTGCTTATAAAAGAAACCCCAGGACCAGCCGCTTGAAGCAAGCTTGTCTTGGCGGAGAATCCCTCAACATTTCCTCTCTTCCTTCTCCGACAGGAAACCCGCAAGCTCCGGCGGCCACTCCTCCTCCTTCTCGTCGCTCTGCTGCCATACCAGCAGCAGAGTTTGCTTCGTCTAGTCTTCCCGCGTCGCGCTGTACCAAGCGCACGCTTCCCTGCCCACTTCTTCGTCGCCGCTCTCTCCCTCTGGGTGTTTCTTCTCCGGCGACAGTCGATACGACTGCCCGCCTCTCCTCCCCCCTTCGTCCCTGCAAGTAGGTTATAATTACGCCCCATCTTCTCTTTCTTTTCCCCACATTATTTCATTCAAACCGACCCTCGACTGTCCCTGACCACCATCACCTTCCCTGTCTCCGGCCACCCTCCGGCGAGTTGCCTCCGTCGATCCGCAGCTCCACACAACTCGCCGACCGTCCCAGAAGCTCCGCCTGATCACACTGAACGCCCTCCGCCCCTCCACAGTCCCTCCACACTCACTCAACACGCCACCGAACACACCCATCTTTCCGCCCACAGGACGACCTAGGCAAGCACGCCTAGGCCGCCCCGTGGCCTGCCGCACAGCTCAACACCTTCGCCGTGCCACGGCGAAGGTTCCCCGGTAGTTTGATTAGGCCGAGAGGCCGTATTCGTGTCTAACAGGTTCTGAGGCTCGACCGCCATTAAATCCACCTTGACGCAGCTTCTTCCGTGCTCCAGGCTTCAGAGCTCCAGGTTTTCAGCTGCTGCAGATTGGGGAGACTCCTGTGAAGGCAGCCAGCCAGCAACCGACGAGAATCGAGGCTGCAGCTGAGGAGATTGCGAAGAGGTTTTCCTGCGGGCACGCGCGAGGAGAGGCGCCAGTTAGTCCCACATCGTGAGTTCACAAAGTGCCGCACTGGTTTAAATTGTTTTTGTGAATTAGGCTCCTTGCCTCCAACACACCTGGGGTGAGGTCCCGCGCCCCACGCCCGCCTCGTCCGCGGATTCACCACGCGGACCTGGCGGGATCCGACCCGACACTACTGAGCACACCTCGCACACCATAACACGCTGGTGCGCCTGGTCCCTGGGTACGCAAAGCGACCCGTTAACCCGGCTGTGGGAGAGCTTCCTGTGAGCGGTTTGCAGAGAGAGAGAGACACGCGGGTAGAGGGAAGGGATAGGTTTTGCTGGCTTATGTGCAGGAACGGAGTGCCGAAGGAGAAAAGGCTCAGCACTTAGCCGCAGGAAGGAGAAGGAAGAAGCTCTGAAGAGAGGCCGAGCAGAGGAAAAGGCAAGGCAGAGAAGAGGTAGAAGAAGAAGAAGACAGGAAGGAGAAGAGAAGGAGAGAAACAGAAGAAAGAAAAGGAGCACTGTATGAAACCACAGTTAAGTCATCTGACCACTGCATCAGACGACGGTTGAGCAGCGACCAGAAGAAGACAGAAGAGCAAGAAAAAGGAAGAAGAAGAAGAACTCTGCGGAAGGGAAGAAGAAAGAAGAGCAAGCAAAAGAAAGAAAGAAAGACAAGAAAGAACAGAAGAAGAAGGAAAAGAGTAAAGAGGAAGAGGAAGGAGAAAGAAGAAGAAAAGAGATCTCTCTCTCTCTCTTATTTTGTAATCTAATTAGAGAACCCTTGTAATTCTAGAATTCCAGTAGCTCCTTGAGTTCGACCTCAGGAATACAACTTCCGAGTAAAAAAAATCTTTTGTAATGATAACCGTAGCTGTTTTGTCTCATACTATAATGACTATACTATAATAAACATAAAGATGCAAAAATAGCCAAAGCGGTTGCATCATTTTGGCGCCGTTGCTGAGGAGCAATGGCTATTCTAGAAGCTATTAAATCTCTATTTGTGAGTCTTTAATAATCTCTTCTCTCTTTTGTGTGCAGATAAAGGAAAATCAAGAAGCAGCCGCACGACAACCACTCCAAGGACAGGTAATCCTCTCACTATTAACCCCTAAATTCTAAAGAGGAAGAAAAAGAAAAGAAAAGAAAAAATAATATAGGTATAACCTGTCTTTCATACCTAGTAAACAGCTGCATATTTTTAAACCACTATTCCTGCACACACTACTAAGGGTATTTAAGGGCTAACACCTTCTTGCCTGAGCCCTAATTACCCAACAAGATGATAACTGGACCAAGTAGAGCCAACACAAGAATTAACATTAGGGTTTTAGAGACACACTACTTAATCAAGAATTAAGAAATCCCAAAAGAAGTGTGCCTAAGCCATTGATTGAATATACCTATTCAGAAAAATCCTAAACAATTGGCTCTCTAAAAACACTTGAATCCTAAAAGACAAGACCTAATAAGTTCTCAAAGGAATCAAGAGGTGAAGTTGATCCCTTGGGTCAACCAACCTTAAAATTAGGTCACTTTTTCACTCAAAAAGCTAAAAGTTCAAGTGAAAACTTAAGCACCCTGGTCTTAACCTAAAATTGGTAGACTTAAGAGGTCAAGATCCTAATTCTGGTCTACTTGGATTCTCAGTGACAAGAGAAGTCTGGTGGGGGAAACCCTGTAACCCGTGGGGACGCTCTACCGTGTAGGGGTCTTTGCGGGACTCTCCCTCTCTGGCTACCCAGGTACTTCTCAAGTGGACGACCTTTCTGACTAAGAGGTATCATCCGCCCTGAACCTCTATAGTCACCCAACAATTTTTGGGTGTCTCGATTGGGTCCAGCACCTTCTAATCTCATCACATCCTTCGGTGCATGTTCGGTAGGAGGTCCTTAAGACCACCCTTATGACCTCCTTTAGAAATCCACTCTCCCTGAGGCTAGGCCTCGGTTCCCTTGTTTATGCAACCCCACCACATTAGTCGTTTCCTCTGATACTGAACCAAGTCTCCCTTCTTCCATCTTGGCACAACATGAGTCTACATCGAAGTTTTTGATTCTACATTTTGATTTCACCTCCTGATCCAAATATGCAGCCTAATTACTTAGCATCACCCTTCAAGAGACCTGAATCTCAAAGATCCATGAGAGATAGGATGATTGAGGAAACCCTTGAGTTCTATGAAATCAAATATAAACCAATAAAAACATTCAGGTTGATGCCCCAACAACCACAGCCTTCATCATAAACTGTGCCCAAACTCTATTAACAGAAGCCATAAAAGGATCAACCCAAGAAATACTCCTAACAGGATACATTGAGATAGAAAATTACACAAATCTGAATACCTTCAATGCTTGACAAATCCTGTACTTTGGGAACAAAACCAAGATGCTCTTGAAAAACGGGTAGAGATGATGAGATTATTGGAACAAACTATCAACCAAAAATACCCGTATACACCAGAAATAGAGGATGAATCATCTTGGAACAGTACTAAAGATCAATCCGGTTTCCCAGACCTCGGGATTGAGGTCACAGGGTGGCTATAGATTCCCAATCCAGATAGAAGACAACATTAAATTAGGTTGGGAAGTTGCAGGAGAACACAATGCTAAGCCAACCCTAGACCATGAATCGCCAAGCTTAGAATTCCAAGACTCCTGCAATAATAAGATTAGAACTAAACCTCTTGAGGGTATAAATTCCGCCCCTTATTTTGATAAGGTGACCTTCGAAGGTTATTCGAACTTTGATTCTAGTAATCCTACCCACATCCTAAACCTAGAATCTAGATCCGAAACTTATTAGGAAGATTATGAGGCCCCATATGAGAAAGATCAAATTTTTAAAGAATATGATTTCGGACCTCTATTTGATGAATGTCCTTCTCCAACATCCTCAGGAAATCTGATTGATTTTCCAGAAGATATGCCAATTTACGATAAAGAAACAGAGGAGTTGGATGAGTGGGGTTTCAATTGGGTCTCTCCTACCAGCTTGGAACTTGAGCCTAGACAGAACACCTTTTTAAACTCAGAATTGACATATAGGCTAGACCCCAGCTGGGCTGCTGATTCCACATCAGATGATTTATACTACGGTGGAATTCATGGTTGTGAATCTCATTTAGAACTGAATCTTTGCAAACTCTCTGACAACTGCGAAGAGACTCCCCTTCCTAAACACACTGGGCCAATCTACGATCTCAGCCCACATGACTCATTCTCTGACTTTTACTTTGAGATCTCGCTTCCTGGGATCATGGAAGCAATTCTTTTTGATCCTCAGAAGCCAAAACCACAAAATGCCAAGAGTGATTGCAACCCAGAATTCAAATCTTTTCTCAAATTAGATTTTCCGCATCCTATAGACACTCTTCAGGCATTTGATAACTACCCAGAGGACTCTCTACAAGAGACCACCTGTCATTCGTTTCTAGAAGAGCCCTCCTACACAATTCTCATTCAAGCCACCTCTTCCACACACACAGAACTGATCAAAACCTCTTCTCAACCCCGACCTGCAATCGAACTCAATTTCTATTCAGATTCACCTATCACTGAACCGATTGCAATTCCACATCTATATCGGGTTGCGAACACTGATCAGACAAAAGACCTTGTTCCATCATTCTCTGATCACCCCTGTAGGGTTTCCGCGTCATTCACTGATTATGATATGGGTCCCTGCCCTGACCGGGCTGACTTGACTCAGCCAAACCCCGCATTCACATTTCCACATCCATCTGAGCTTCATAGTATATGGTGGGTTCCTCACCTCTTGATCTACATCTATCAACCCACCAGATTGATTGGGTTTGGGCTGCATCATCAGCCTGTTGATCTGAATAAGCACCTGGTTGGACCAACCAGGCTCTTGATCAAGGTGCTTGTTATGCAAAACTCCGCTGATTTGACCATTCCCTCTCCATTCCATTTTTCGCTTGGCTGAAGGCGTCAAATTTAGTGCTCAACAGGAGGCAGCCCGTCATTCTCCTTGAAAACCTGAAACCTTTTTTGACACCTTTGTGCACTTAAGGTTCACCCTTTAAGACAGCCGACTCCACCTCAGATGTTTGCATCTGAGATTAGAAATTGTCCGCAACAGCCACCCCAACCCATTCACTCATTAAAACATCTGTCCTAAAGAATGAACTAAGTTGAATAAAAACCCCCTAAGTCACAATGAGGACATTGCAAATCTTAGGCATGGAGGGTATGAAAGTGCAAAACTTGTAAGAAAAGGTTTTAAACAAAAAATTTCACATATGCAAAAAACACCATAAAAATTAAAAATTTTTTCGAAAAAGAATAATAGAATAAGAGAAGGAAAGAAATTTTGTGGAGGAGGGGAAAAAGAAACAAAAAAATGAAAAGGAGCACAAAATGAAAGAAAAAGTGATAGTCATTAGTAAGAAACTAAGGAATTAACCTAAGTTCTAGACCTCATTCAAGAAAACAAATGAAAAGTGCATAGTGAGATTAGTAAGAACGTAAACCTTAGAAATTCTTGGATAGACTCTTAGTACCCATTAAGATCTAGACATTCCTCAAAAGGTTGAGGAAAATAAAAAGCTTAAGTATTAGGTCCAAGGCTTAGGGAGTATTTGGCCTCATTAACTAACTTTTGGTTTACGGGACTCAGTAACCTAAGCACCCTAACCCCACACACAGCCTGGTTCAGTAAGCGTAAAAATCAAAATCACGCAGAAGCGTCGCAAGATTCTGAAAATCACACTTAGAGTAAGAGCGGCCGATCAACAGAAGTTGATTTGGACGAATTCCCAGCGCGGAGAAGTGAGAAATTGCCCTCGAAGATGCGTAACAAGATATCATCTCCTCGATGCTTGTCTTTTAGGATATTTACATATCCTACTTGGGGCATGTAAGCACTCTGCTGGTTCAGATTCCATGGATGGCATTATCACGAAGTGTCAATTGCCAGGGTCTGAATTCAGCCACGGAACACCATGGATGGGATTATCTCAAAATCTCAATAGCCAGGGTTCCAAAGGTTACCATGGGCGGTGCTATCTCGAAGCATCGATTGCCAGGAACCCTTGAGGATTGATGATAGGAACAAGGAATCTGATACAGACCGTGTTGAAAAGCCAATCCTAAGCTAGAATTAAAAAGAAAAAGAGAGAGAAAACTCTCCAAACAGATAAATCTTCTATCTCTCTTTCTTACAAAACGCCCTGCCAACTGAGCTAGGGCTAAAATTATTTCAAGCACGGGTGCTTTAACCACAAAGTCCAATAGACCTTAGGTTAGTTCTTGTGGGCCTTAAAAACCTTTGCTAAGGACTGAGGCTGAGGCTAGAAAGATCTGGATCTTGGTTGGTACTAGAGTACCTTTTAGGCCTATGGTTAGCATTCTAACCTAATCTAGGTTTCAAATGAAAAAGCACTTATCTGAAATCGTTAAGAACTTCATGGTCTAGAACAAGGGTTGACACCTTGAGTTTTTGCTAAGGGACTAACAAAAGCTAGGCATGGGGGTATGATGAGAACCTCATCATGAGCCATAACTAGCTCATTTTGAACTAATATAGAGAATAAAAGCTCCTACATGACTTAGAAGAGGGCTTAATTGGAGGAATAAGTGTTCTGAGAAGAAAACATGAAATAAAGGTTAAAACTGTAATTTTACCATTGCAGTCATAAATGGAATTTCTCAGAGACAGAGCATAATTCAAATGGTCTAAATAAGATAAAAAAATGGGTTGAATCAATCAGAAAGAGGTTCATGTGCAATCTAAGAATTAAATGACATTTGGTAACCCTAAAACAGGCCTGCTTAATTCAACAAGGTTCCAGTCAAGATAAAAATCAAGTAAACCCTATAAAAATCATGGAAAAATATCCCTTAGGGTTTAGAACATTCAAATTGGCCTCTGGAACCTAGTTTGACCTAAATTAGGGTTCTAGCTCATCAATTGACCTAAATTAGGTTTTTACGCAAAATGTCCAGTCAAACGTGGTAAAACCTAAAATCCAACTTCACCATTAGATTCCTTAGGTCCAAATTAGGTTTGTACCAAAATTTGGACCTATGGGAAGGTCATCTTGACCTACTTTGCAAAATAGTCCACCCAATTACATTCTGGCCCCTAACTTTTGAAAACCCTTGCGAAAACCCCCCAACTTTTGTTGTCACTTTCTACATTCCGGTCCCTCTGCGAATGCAGCAGAAGACCCATACTCTGGCGAAGTTTTGAGGAGGATTTCTCCTCGCTTCCCCAGGGAGCTGCTCTCAGATTTGGAAGGGGGGTTCCCGCAGAAGTCCCCTACCGCCTGAGCAGCTCCCCATGCCCTGATTCGCACCATACCTCTCGTGCGAACGCTCGAGAGGTATGGGTGTTGTACCTGTGGCGACCTCCAGTGAGAGCTTTGCTCACCCTCCGTGCATCTGACCCTCTGCTTGTGCCTATAAAAGAAACCCCAGGACCAGCCGCTTGAAGCAAGCTTGTCTTGGCGGAGAATCCCTCAACATTTCCTCTCTTCCTTCTTCGACAGGAAACCCGGAAGCTTCGACGGCTACTCCTCCTCCTTCTCGTCGCTCTGCTGCCATACCAGCAGCAGAGTTTGCTTCGTCTAGTCTTCCCACGTCGCGTCGTACCAAGCGCACGCTTCCCTGCCCACTTCCTCGTCACCGCTCTCTCCCTCTGGGTGTTTCTTCTCCGGCGACAATCGATACGACTGCCCGCCTCTCCGGCCCCCTTCGTCCCTGCAAGTAGGTTATAATTACTCCCCATCTTCTCTTTCTTTTCCCCACATTATTTCATTCAAACTGACCCTCGACTGTCCCTGACCACCATCACCTTCCCCATCTCCGGCCACCCTCCGGCGAGTTGCCTCCGTCGATCCGCAACTCCACACAACTTGCCGACCGTCCCAGAAGCTCCGCCTGATCACACTGAACGCCCTCCGCCCCTCCACAGTCCCTCCACACTCACTCAACACGCCACCGAACACACCCATCTTTCCGCCCACAGGACGACCTAGGCACGCACGCCTAGGCCGCCCAGTGGCCTGCCGCACAGCTCAACACCTTCGCCGTGCCACGGCGAAGGTTCCCTGGTAGTTTGATTAGGCCGAGAGGCCGTATTCGTGTCTGACAGGTTCTGAGGCTCGGCCGCCATTAAAGCCACCTTGAAGCAGCTTCTTCCGAGCTCCAGGCTTTAGAGCTCCAGGTTTTCAGCTGCTGCAGATTGGGGAGACTCCTGCGAAGGCAGCTAGCCAGCAACCGACGAGAATCGAGGCTGCAGCTGAGGAGATTGCGAAGAGGTTTTCCTGCGGGCGCGCGTGAGGAGAGGCGCCAGTTAGTCCCACATCGTGAGTTCATAAAGCGCCGCACTGGTTTAAATTATTTTTGTGAATTAGGCTCTTCGCCTCCAACACACCTGGGGTGAGGTCCTGCGCCCCACGCCCGCCTCGTTCGCGGATTCACCACGCGGACCTGGCGGGATCTGACCCGACACTACCGAGCACACCTCGCACACCATAACACGCCGGTGCGCCTGGTCCCTGGGTACGCAAACCGACCCGTTAACCCGACTCTGGGAGAGCTTCCTGTGAGCGGTTTGCAGAGAGAGAGAGACGCGCGTGTAGAGGGAAGGGATAGGTTTTGCTGCCTTGTGTGCAGGAACGGAGTGCCGAAGGAGAAAAGGCTCAGCACTTAGCCGCAGGAAGGAGAAGGAAGAAGCTCTGAAAAGAGGCCGAGCAGAGGAAAAGGCAAGGCAGAGAAGAGGCAGAAGAAGAAGAAGACAGGAAGGAGAAGAGAAGGAGAGAAAGAGAAGAAAGAAAAGGAGCACTGTAGCAAACCACAGTTAAGTCATCTGACCACTGCATCAGACGACGGTTGAGGAGCGGGCAGAAGAAGACAAAAGAGCAAGAAAAAAGAAGAAGAAGAAGAAGAACTCTGCGGAAGAGAAGAAGAAAGAAGAGCAAGCAAAAGAAAGAAAGAAAGACAAGAAAGAACAGAAGAAAAGAGAAGAAGAAGGAAAAGAGTAAAGAAGAAGAGGAAGGAGAAAGAAGAAGAAGAAAAGATCTCTCTCTCTCTCTTATTTTGTAATCTAATTAGAGAACTCTTGTAATTCTAGAATTCCAGTAGCTCCTTGAGTTCGACCTCGGGAATACAACTTCCGAGTAAAAAAAATCTTTTGTAATGATAACCGTAGCTGTTTTGTTTCATACTATAACGACTGTACTATAATAAACATAAAGACGCAAAAATAGCCAAAGCGGTTGCATCAACTGCTGTATTTTGTTACTGCTAGTTATATACGTAGTGAATGTGATTTATTTTACTGCTTTTTTGGTTACTTTCTCGTTGGACGACTGGATCTTGGGATCGGTCAAGTCGGTCCGATTCTCGTGTCTCGTAGGTATTCGGGAATTGGGTCGTTACACTAGGTCATCATATCATCACTTCTATGTGGTTAGGTGTCAAGCCAATGCACCATAGTATCAATGCTATGGATGCTAATGAATTATAAGACACCATAGCTTCGATGCCATATATGTATGCATGTGTGTGTGTGTGTAAAAACTAAATGCATGGATGTGAATCAATGTAAAGAATGTGAGTAAAGGGCTAGAAAGAGGATTAATCACCTATGGAATAGAACCTGTTTGTATGCAGCATAATCACCAATGCCACAGTAAGTAATCATGGTCATGTGGGGGTATTAATGTATTTGGAATGATGATCATCAAGAATTAATTATGGAATATGGGAATGTTACAAGATGACATTGAAATTTTGATTCACAAATTAATACATACTATTGGAACATAGTTCCATATCGTTCAATTTTGGTGTTAACAAAATCCCCTTGTGCTTAATCTTTGAGCATCAATGCAATTGCAAGATAATGTTTAGAATTAATGAAAATATGCAAGGATAAGAATTCCAATATTCAAGCATAAAGCAATGACAACTATGGAGTATTTGAGTCAAGCCGATTACAAGACCCAAATGTAAGAGGTTACTCAAGTTGTGAAAGCAAATTTTTCAATTTTAATTCTTTAGAATTTTTGTAAAGCCTTTCTATACAAATCAAATCATAAAAGCAACTTAGAGATAACTAGATTTTAATGCTTTGCAATGCATGCTTTGGAATTCATTTCTCTCAAAACCTCACATTGAAAATTGCTTTCAGAAGAGACTAAATCAAGTCTAAGTTAGTGAAAGGTTGTTAGGATTAAAATAGCATTAATTAGATATTAAAATTAATTTAAATATCGAAATCAAGTTCTTGCACTAGTACAAATATTCTAGTACCTGTACAAGTGAGTCACTATCCCTCAACTTCAAAATGAAGTTTAGGATTGTAACACATATGTATTGGTACAAAATAATTTGCATCAATACATGTATGCCTCAATTTGAAAATTGTGAGCTACTCGTACCAATACATATGAATGTTCAGTACAAGTGACCTATGGTTTGGGGTCAAGTTTTGAATTAACCCAAAAGTGTAAAGGGGTTGTATTTCTACACCCTTTTTTGCATACCTGTTGGAGAAGATCCAATTTCCAAATATGGCTTGATTTGAAATTGATTTGTTCCATATTTTTTCCTAATAGCTATATTTCAAAACAAGGCCTATAGAAATTTATAAATATGACCTATCAACCTTTGTTTTGACACACAACACACAAGAGAAACATCATTAGTGATCAAAAGGAGTCTTTGAACTCATTTTTTGTCTCAAGCTCTCAATTCTTTTAAAGCACCCGCACTCTTCGCTTTGCAATCGAATTCCCGCTCCCGATAACCTTGTTTTAATTTAAATATAAAAGGGAGGCTCTAGGACTTGTGTACTCTTATTGCTACATCTTGTAACTGAAATTTATTCCAATTGTCCTTTACACTTTAGCCAGCAAGTAGTTCTTTTTTTTTTCTTAAGAATTATTTTAGTGGGTTGACATAACTTGTTAATTACTTCAATTTTGATTAGTAGAATAGTTGTTCTCTCGGGAAGAGATGGTCAAGTTTCAAAATCCCGAGTGGCGAGAATTGGGTAGAGGTTCTTACCTGTTTAGGTTTTCCTCTATAAATCTTTATCTCAATTTATGGTTTGTTCCTATTTTAGTATTTTTATACCACACTAATCGACCTCCCTTCTAGTTCATACTTAAGATCCTATAGGTTTAACACCTTCATCTAGCATAAGCCATTTTCGAAATAATTTCCTCTATAGCTTATGTATCAGTGCCAATCTATCTACACCGGCACATGTTGTGCAATCACTTATAATATCGATGTTATAATATTTCAATAGTTGTTGAAATGACGTAGCATTGATTTTATTAATAATAGCTTCAATGCTCTCGAATTTAAGTAAACTTTTTCATGTCATAGCACCAATGCTAGGGCTTAGTACTTTGACACTACAATATCGATGCTATGACATAGTTCTGTAGATAAATTGCTTAGACATTTAACCAACACTATAACATACAACAAATACATTTGGAGTTGGTACATGATGTACCTACCAAACTTTCAAGCTTGATTTCCAAAAGTGTAAGGATGATGTAAAGAGCTAAAGAAAATACAATTCAAAGTGTAACTTAGATACAACTTCCCACAACAACTGAAGGACAAGGACCTTCTATACAAGTTGGTTGGATGGTATTAACCTACTTTTAGTGTCTTCAATTAGAGAAAGAGATCTATTTTGACAATAGATCATGTATTAATCATCATAGAAATGTTGAAGGAAGAAAACATCCATTTGAAAGGAGGGAAAAGGATAAAAAAGGAAGGTATATGGATAAGAAATTATGGTAGCAAGATGATAAAGTTGATTGATTACACACGCTCATTGGATGTTTTGTAAAAGAAGAAGAGAATCTAAAAGGGAGGAAAGGAGATGAGCAAGATGAAATAAGTGAAGATGCCGATACTAGCTTTTACTAAGTTCATTCCTACTTCCATGTGATTATCATGTCCTATGACTAGCATTGTTCCACTATGTGGATAACTTAGAGAGCCTAAGAATGCATGCATGGGTGGTGGTAGTGGAAGTAGTGCATAAATTGCTGCATGAAGAGCTAAAGGACATGGCAATCAAATAACTAGGTCACAGATGAAGTGCCTACTTGAAAAACTGTACCATGATCCTTTATGTTTAATTTTTGAGATGTTCAACATCTCATGCCCAATAAATGCTAATACAAAGAGAGCGAGCTAGACATGGGATCATACAACTCCCTTCTCCATAGTACTCAAGAATAATGATCAGACTTTAAGAAATGTTCCTAAAGATCTTTTCAAAGAACCATCACTCCAAGATTTAATACATTCAATTAAGAAGAGACCTAGAGCAAAAGGAGTGAAAAAAGGAAGATGAAGAAAGAAATGAAAGAAGAAGAAAAGGAAGTAAACAAAAAAATAAATGAAGACATGGAATTGTTAAAGAATAAGAATAATAGACAAAAGGAGGGGAAAAAGTCTAAAGGTAGATCTAAACAAATATGAGAAAGAGATCAAGGAGTTAAAACAAAAGAATAAGGAGCTACAAGAAAAATTCTGAACAATCATGATGGAAGGAGAGGAAAAAAATGATAACAATGATGAAAATATCAAGAATGTGATGCAATAAGTTTTAATACATAAATATGAATTTCAAAGTAGAGCTGCAACTACAAAACAATGGCTAAAGTGGTAAAAGAGAAAATGGAGAAGTGGAACAAGATGGAAGGAAAGAAAAGAGAGAGGAACAAGAATGGAATGGCTGAGAGGAAAAAGTGTTTTGTAAAACTCTCCTCATCACATTAAAAGTGGTAATGGAGATAGAGGTAACATCAATGATATGGCACAAAGAGTTCCCATAACATCGATGTTGATCATAGCATTGATGCTATAGAGTTTAAAGCATGATATTAATGTTATAGTATCGTAAGAGCTATTAAGATGCCAAGGAATTGATGACTTATAACAGTCAAGACAAACCTCTCGTAAAATAAGGAGGATAACTTGCTTGCCAAAGGCATACATTTTTATTCCCTTCTGCTCGATCTCTATCATTCAACATATTGAATTGGAAACTAAACCTTCCCCAGGGCATACACTAATTTAGAGGTGGAACCTAGTAAAAACCTAGCTTCTTTATGTGATTGCATTTACTTTAGTGATTAACTAGGATTGATTTGCCATCCACAACCCAATTAGCTCACTCATGATAAATCACCCCAATCACAAATAGAAGAAGATGCAATCATAGTGAATGTCAAGACAAAATGATCCAAGCTCTATTAGATAGCAAGCAATAACAAATCCTCTTATCTTCATTGAAATCTGTGGATGGCCAAATCAAGCCTAACTCAATGGCATATCCTTGCATAGTTTACACGTTGCACAAAATCTTACCCAAAACACAATCTGAGCTTTAGCTGCCTTTAGACCCAAAAGCCCAATTATACTTCACATAAAATTCATTCGAACAACCCATCAACAAAGAAAGGCCCAAGACGGTATTCTGTTAATTTAATATGTACACAAAATAAATAAAGCCCACAGGCTAAGAGTCTTGCACACACGGGCCCACCATTTAATTTCCCATAGCCCCATCACGTAAGCCCATTTAAATTCCGTATTCACTCTATCGTTCGCTGGTTGGGCGGGCAGCATCGACCCGCGGGGAACGAGTGACGGAGACAGCAAAAAAAAAAAAAAGGAAGAACAATGGGAAGTCGCAAGAATGGGCGTTTGACGGAAATGAGCCCACCTTCCGCGTTTGGGAACGTGAAGAGAGGACAAAAGGAAAGCCCACTAAGGGTGTGTTAATGGGTCGGCGCCCAAGAAAATTATAAGAAATACATAAAGCTGATTTATTCAGATTGGGAATGTACGAATGTGCAATGAATTATCCACCAAAATATGCTTAAATGGTGAGAACTTTTATTTTGATAGGATAGTTTCGGATTCAAATTTCCATTCCTATGTTACCTAATGAATTGGCATTTACGGTTGGTTAATTTCTCTTCAATTTAACTAAATGGGATTTTAAGTCATTAAATAAAAAGAAAGTGCAGGAAATGGAGACCGCAAAAACTATTGATATTTTCTTGAATTTTATGCCTACTAGGATTAATAACTTGCATTGTCATTAAACTCTTCAATTCCAAAGCTAGTTTAAGGTCGGAACCTATCTTAAACCTTTATAAATGCCCCGCTTAGATCTATGTGTAGGATCAATAAAAGAGCAATAACACTAGAGGAGGGCTAAGATTCTAACTCAAATCAAAAACTTTTTTTTTAAGGAGTAAGCTTTCTAAAATATATATCACTAGAGTATCACTCGATCAAAATATAGATTCAGCACATGGTTTATATTCAATCACGCAAGCATGCAATTCACAAAATGATTTATGGTGGTTCCTCTTCAAAAGCAGTTCATTGTCAAAGGTTCCCATCTCAAGATTTCTACGTAGGTTGACATCGCAAGTCTACCATGAAACAAAGTTACTTACGGAATTAAATCAATCCTCTACAACACAATTGATCTGCGACCAATTAATCAAACTCAAGCTTATTCACAAGTAACTTAGCCTTGAGTTGTTTCTAGCTCAACCCAAAAAGTGAACTTCACAAGATCTAATTACAAATCAATGAGACCACACGTCACTTACCCAATATACAAGGTATATGACAATTTTTATATAAGTGGAATATAATAGTATCACGAATGAATTTAGCACAATTAATTCAATCAATCCTATAACTCAATATATAAGATTAAACATGATATTCAGCACTAGCTACATAAGAATTGATTCTTGGCTAAGTTTCTATAAAATTCAAAGCAATAACATTGTAATTACTGCATTTTAAAAACCAACTAAGAAAAGTGTAGAACTTTCTACTCTTGGCAACTATGCTTCCTTCCTAGATCAACGGTTTATTCACATGCTAAGAAAATCCTCTAGAACCTCAACTTTTAAGCTACCAAACTCTCACGCTAGAAAAAATTTAAGTTTACACAAAGCGAGAGAATCTTTAAGTGAGAGACTTTCGTCTTCTTTATATTACTTGTTGTATCTTCCAACAGCTCCATTTGTCCTCTATTTGTAAGTGTGGAGGGGCCTCACAAAAACTCAAAATGTCCTCTCTATAACCGTAAGATGAGCGCCAACAGGCCATAATCGAAATGCTTAATTTAAGAACATATCCTCCTCTTTTATCTTTCTCTAACAACTCTCTTTGCCTAAGCAACCTATTGAGCATATGCTTCGACGAATTCCTCTTTGTCTATTTTTCACCATTACAACAAAATCATTTGAATTTAAGTTATATACGTGGATTCTTAAGTGAGTGTAAGAGATCTTTATGGTCAAAAAATGTGTTAATTTGTTGAGTCTATCTACCACTACCCATTTGAAATTAAAATCTCTTTGCATTTAAAGAAGGCCTTGGAAATCATCTCAATGCTTTTTCTTCTATTATGAGATGGTCAAGGATGGCAATAATCTAAGTAGTTGTTGGTGTCCTCTCTTTATTTGCAAGCATTTAGTAAGGAAGTTGGCCATATCCCTTTTTATTTCATCCCACGAGAATCATTTTTTAAGATTTTACTACTTTTTTGTGCATCCTAGTTAAATTGCCTACATATTATTGTTTGGTTTCTTTTTAGGTTGCTTCTTTAAAGATTTTTCATGTAGAACACAAAATCTACCTATCAAAAAATGTGTTAGATTAGTTAGGTTTGGTTGACATGCTATTTTTAACTTTCTCTAATTTTGATAAGTGTCCTATTATGTTTTATTATTTTTCCTTTATACCTAAGTCCTCTCTCTATATAAAGAGGATTAAGAGCTTACTTATTAAATGAACAACAAATATTATTTTCTTCACATGATATTAAAGTGAGTTTGATTCCATTGGAAAAGAAACCCTAAATCCTACAAGAGAGAGAGAGAAAGACCACAGTTGCTACTGCTGCCCTTCTTCACATGTGCATAGCCTCTTCAAACATGCGTCGAGGGGGGGCAACAACCACCACAAGTGACCCATCTAGGGGTTCTATGTAGCACTATTGTTGTTGTTATCCCCCTTGCTACTACTGTTGTAGCCACTATTTACTGTTATTTCTACCTGATAGGTTTATTTTAATAGACATTAATTATGCCTAAGAACAATCAATTCTAAGATTAAATTGGACTTTAAGCATGTAGTGCATTGGAAAATTAGTTGAGTTGTGATTTATTTTGACACAATTATTGGATGTAGTACTCGTTGCATATGGTTAATTATTTATTTATGTGTGTACTTAAATTTCCTGGGATAATTGGAATGACATCTTGCAATTATGAGAGAAGTTTTATAGGAAGAAAATCAATGAGGGATCTTTTTATTTCTTTTATTAAACTCATTCATTTTTGGACTTGTTGGAAAAGAAAGACAAGAGAGGATAGTCAACCTATGATTGTGCAGCAATCATAGGTCTCAATCAACTTAAATAATGTTTGAACCTAGCTTAATTTGTAAATATTGCATTCATATCATGTATATCATGCATTACATCATTTTATATAGAATAAGATGAGATATCTTGCTATTTAATATTTTTGTTGTTATTTGCAAGAAATAAAGTGATCCAGGATGCAAGATAGAGTGGAATAAGGCAATAAAGAGAGAAAAAGACTAATCCACACAAGAGAAGTGAGGAGGATAGCCTTATCCTTATCCTTAGAAACCCTAGGATAGCCTTCCTAAATCCCTAAACCACTTCCATTAGGACACCTTAGCCTTAGAACCCAAAACATGGATAGCACTATCTATGTTCTTATGCACCTTATCCTTCTCCCAAACACTTAGGAACAAAAACTTACCTTAGAAAACCTAAAAACCCACTCTCCAGCACCTTTCTGTACGTTCAGATATTAGGCTGGACGTCTGATTTTTGCAGAAAATCAATTTAGGAAGCCAAAACTCGCACTGACACAGAATTAGACGTCCAACCTAACTTCTAGTTGTCCAATTTTGGAGTATAAGACGTCTGATCACTTGTCTGGATGTCTGAAGGTCATCTCTGGTTCCTATTTTTGGTAATAGAAGCCCAAGCTTGCCTCTTTTGACCTAGAAACCCCACCAAACACCTTAGGAAACCTAATTAGAGACCCCCCTAAGCCTATCCCACTATCCATACCCTTAGTTATCCTATCCCTAACCTAATTAAACTAGCCTATATCTAATTGGGTGCATCTACAATTGATTGGGTGCACCTAAACCCAATTGGATCATCCGGGATCTAATTGACTCATACCTATTAGGATTACCTTAGCCTAATTACACACACACACACACTTCTTCTACCTTAGTCTAGAAAACACGTAAAAATAGCCTATTCTAGAAACACCTATTCTTAGCCTTCCTAATCTTAGTAAACCCAACCTAAGCACCTACTACTAAGAATCCATGGACAACCACCTTAGATCCAATTCAATTCTCCTCCACCCTCAACTTGTGACCACCAACACCTTCCCTTCCACCCTTCCAAGGCTGTCCACTTTCCTCCTCCATGGACGGCTAGGAAAAGCTCCAAGGTGCTCCTTCATGGCTTCAAGGATGGCTAGAAGAGAAAGGGTCCACCACCCTCTTCTCTTCTTCTTCTTCATGGACGTGCCCTCTTCTCTCTCCTTGGAAGATGAACCCATGCCCCCTCTCTCTTTCTCCTCTTGGACTACCAAGAAGGCTTCTTCATAGCCTCTCTTGGTTGATCCTAACATTCTCTTAGCTTTGTTCTTTTATTGTGTACTTTTGCAACTTCGTATAATTAGTTAATGCATGATTTGTTTCTCTTTGAATAAGTAGTGATATGCTTCTATCATCATTATGACTACATGCCCACTAGTTAGGTTAAGATTAGGCTTTCGCTAACATATTCAGATCTAGGTTTCATGTTCGCTTTTCAAAAATAAAAAAACACAAACAAATCGCAAAATACAAAAAGACCAAAAAGATTAAGTTAGGTTATGTTTAGGTTAGGAAAGCGAATCCAAATCTAAATCTCATTTCTCACACCTCCTAGAGACGAACGACCGAGACTCAAGTTATAAAAGAGAAAATCTCTATGTGAGTTCATTAAAATAAGTATTTTTGATCGAGGGTTTAGCACAATTATACTATGAAGTCGACAACATATTTGATTAATGCCAGTTTATCATCATTCTTATGCATTAAAATAGATCTAGCTCTTACGATTTTGCTCTGCAAATGGGTTTTTTGGTTGCATTTAGGCATCAATTAGGTTAGGCAAGCATTGCATTTTTTTATTGTGTTTTTGATGTGTTTTTATGAGTGTTAGGGATAAACAGATTGTCAGATCCCTAAAATCCTAACACTCAAGAAGGCAACTGGTGAAGGAGAAGCCCAAACCGACTAGAACTCAACTTTATCCAGCTCACCATAGGTGGAATCCAGCTCACTTGAACTAAGGTTAGCTCATCCTAGCTTCATGCAGCTCATCTCAGGTGAATGGCAGCTTAAGAGAGCTCATCTTAGCTCACCTTAGCTCAAGTTAGCTCAGATCCAGCTCAACTTAGTTGAGTCTAGCTCATCTCAGCTCTAATCAGTTCATTAGGAGCTCTAGCTAGCTCAGCTGAGTTGACTGGAGTTCACCTTAGCTCAAGGCCAGTTACATTTAGCTCCACTCAACTTTAGGCAGCTGAAGATGACTTCATCTTAGCTCAGGAAACTTATGTCCAGCTCTTGGGGACTTAGCTTAGCTCAACTTAGTTGAGCTAAGCTACCTTAGCTAGCTCAACTAGCTAAGTCCTCCCTGGGAGCATCAGACCTAGCTCACCTTAGCTCCTTTTAGTAGAAGCCAGCTTGCTTTAGCTTGGCTTAGCAGCTAGCAAAGAACTAGCAAGCCAAGCCAGCTAAAGTAGCTCCATGCCACCCTCTTCAGCAGCTGCCAGCTTCAGTTAAGCTCCAGATTTCTTCTAGCCAGCTCCTCCCCTCAAACCCTAGCTCCAATTGCCTCCTCCTCTACTCTACTACTAGTTAAGCTAGCTAAGCTCCATCTCCCTTCGCCATCCACCACCCTAAAACCCTACCTAACTAGCTCCACCAACTATGCCTACCTATAGTCCACCTAAGCTATCCATGTTGGCGCCACCTCAACCACACCTCTTGATGTGCATACATTTGATTAACCTAAAATGTTTATTAATGCATGTTCTTAGTGTTACATTAGCATTTTACATTGTAAATAGTGCATAACATGCATAATCATGCATTTAGATCAAGTTGTATAAATCGTATAGCAATTGTCTCCTTTTTATGGCCATGGACAGGGTAACTTGTTAATCGGGGCCTCGGATCGAAGATCTAACTGTACGGATCTGATCAGGGTGATGATTGGAGGTCAACGATTCCAAGATCAAGGGCCAATATGGTGTTCATCCACACCTAAGATGACAAATTCGACCGCACGGATGGGTTTGGATCGACGATTGCAGCCTAATGGAGCGGAAATCGGTCCAATCCAACACCCGTGGCACCATCTACAACACTCAGAAGATGGACGACCTAGATGGCACCACGTGGCGCCATCATAGCCGCCCAGCACCGACCACGGTTCTTCTCTTCTTCAACCACTCGACGCATCTACGCCGTTGGATGCTCATCCAACGGCCACACGCACGCGCACACAAAATCCTCAACGTGCCTCAACCGCACGTGCAACACAGCGGTTAAGGCGCTGCGAAGGTGAGCGACGCGGGTTCGAGTCTCAAGTGCAACGTCACCTACTCGCATGCAAGTGAACCATTGCAGAAGTATGATACGCATTGAGCAGCGCAGATCAGCCGATAGTGCCCACGCGCAATCAGACGTGTAGCGCAAATGCTCGATCGCATGCGGGCGTGCGGCGTTGGCGAGGGCGGTTTAAGTCATCTTATCTCTTGATCAGACGGCTGAGCGTGCACGGTCATGAGTAGGCATTGAGGAAGCGAAGGCGAGGAGGCACACGTGCGGGCGTGCACGTTGGCCACGTTCAGGCCTTTAGTGAGGGATTTATCTGTCACCAAAAGGTCCTGAATTAATGTTTTTAATGTTGTAATGACCAAAATGCCCCCACTCCTTGAAATTATAAAAGGAGACTCCTACCATACGAATTTCTCATCCCTTCCTTCTCCTTTCTCCCTCTCCAAAGCTTAAAAGAAGCTTGTCCCACACCCGGGATGCTCCTCAATAGCTAAAACCAAGTTTTCGCCACCATTCCGGAAGCGGGTCCCGCAATGACGATGACGTATTGCTTCATTCCCGTTGTTCTTGCTTCACCCTCTTTCTTCCCGCTCCGTTCCTCGTCTTCCAAGCGTTGTCTCGTCCAGCTCATCCTCCAAGCAATCGTCGAGGAGGATAACTTCTCTCTCCCTTCTTTTTTCACTTTCTAGAGTAGAATTTTTCTGCTTTCTAGTTGTAACAATTTCTCGCTTTCTAATGTAATCATTTCTCGCTTTCTTAGTTGTAAAAACATTATTCAATATCAAGTGATTGTTCTTTCTCTCTCTCTCTTATTGTTTATATTACTCCCATTGTGATTATTTCACCCTTTAAACAAACATACAAAAAAAAAATATAATTGCAAATTTTGATTGACGTAGCCTCCTGTGTTCGACCCAGAATTTCTTTACAGATTTTTTGGTATAAATTTTATTTGTTGAACGGATTTCTTTGCAACTTGAACTACAACGAAGGGTTTTCAATTCCAATTACGAACACGTAGTCATCCGCTATCAACATTTAGGCGTTGTTGCCGGGGAGGCAATGATTTTTCGATCTTCTTTTCGCATTTCATGTACTTTACTATTTTCTAACTTGCTTTATCTCGTGTCTATTGTTTTGCAGATACCTCTATCAGAGAATCGTCAAGCGGTAGATCGGAGTAAAGTGCAGTTGAAGACGACTGTAAGTACTCCCCATTCTTCCCCCTCCATAGATTTCATTTCATCACATTAATTCAAATTTCAATTAACCTAGGTGTTTGCATAAATCTTAGGATTAGTTTGGTTGTTTGGATTTCCACCCACATTCATTTCAACCTCACATATAAAAAAAGAAAAAATAAAAAGATATTTTTGTGGGGTAATTCAACATACACACAACATACACCCACATTCAAGGCACTTAACCTAATTGATTTTCTTCTACTCAACCGGATTTTGATCTGTGGAACTGGTACACAGAAATCAACACATAAAAGAGTAGAAATCAGTCTAGGTTAATCATTTTTGTGTGCCTAATTCAGTGGTGCAATTGTGGCCAATGTTTGAGTTGTTTGGGCCGCACCACTCAACCTAAAAATAACTCACTAAGTAGCTTCCTCTTAGGGTTTTCAATCTAAGTTCATACCAGGCACTCCACTTTATTTCTGATTTCAAAAGGAAAGTGATCATTACTTGTGCTTGAAAACCTGGTTTGCCTCAAACTTGATTGAATTAAACCTAATTCTAAACCCTAAAAGCTACTTAAGCAAGAGTTGAACATTAAAATCTACTCATCACAAATAATCTTGCTTGCAAACCCTAGTTGTGCATGCACTCACACATACTCAATTGATCATTAAGGGCACAACCCATTTTAAGGGCCCACCACATTCCATAAGCACTACAATCCCAGGCCTAAATAAAATCGAGTAGACATTGGCTTTAAGGACTGATTTGCTCTTCGAGGTCCAGTATGAGATTGTTTACGATTAACTTGCTTGTACTGATCAATCTGATGTTTAGCTAGGGGAGTAGTGTCAAACGACCGTGGCTGGGGGGTACACTAGGACCTGGAGGCACAAGCTGAAGGAAGAACCTTCTCCCCAGTCCCTCCTTCTAACTGGTTAGATTGAGCAGACACAAGTAGAGTAAATTGTTTATAATCTTAAGGCGGGTTCTGAGAGTCTGTAGATCCTTAGGCTACACCACTTAAGGACAGGCTTGTTTTGTTGTGCTGTAGGGTTCTTATCCCCAGTCCTTCTGACCTTTTCCTAATTTATGCTGGGAAGAAGGTCATTGAATCCCTGATTGGAAGGACCACTAGAGTATTCTAGGAGGCGTAGATTGGATTTTGGCCAAATTGACCCCATAGCCGATCAACAGCCTCCTCTACCTCAGGATCCATAGGAGGTATTTCAAAGGCAGCTGGAACAAATGTAGAGAATGCAAGAATGGTTCTAGAGAATGCAGGGCGCTCAGCCCTTGAAGAATTTTTATGATCCTTCAAATTACGGGGAACGTTCCTACCAGAGATGTAGAAATCAAGCCTTAGGTGTTAAGCCTGATCAAACATTTCCATGGGCTTGGCTCTGAAGACCCGTTTCAGCACTTGGAGGACTTGACCACTTTAGTTTAGACCACTAAGGCACGAAACATGAATGAGGAGTAAATGATCATGAGGCTCTTCTCCCACTCTCTTAGGGATAAAGCCGCTCATTTGTACAAGGCTATAGGAAGACCAATTGCAACTTGGAATGAGTTGAAATCAGCCTTCATGAAGAAATTCTTCCCTGTCGGACGTACCAATGCGTTGAGACGGGCAATTACTACATTCACCCAGCAGTCAGGGGAGCAGTTTCATGTTGCCTGGGAGTGATTATAGGACCTATTGCAGAGATGTCCACACCATGAGGTGCCGAAATGGCAACTCGTGCATATCTTCTACCATGGGTTGACTGAGCAACTTAGAAATCACATGGACATTTCTTGCGGAGGCAATTTCCTCAACAAAGACGTAGATAGCGTGCATAATTTATTTGAGGAGATAAGAGAGAATTCGATCAATCATGCCTCCATGGATACTTTTAACCAGTCCCAGCAGCCCAGATCGAATGTTAATGAAGTCCACGACTCTCATTCATTCGATATGGAATTGATTTGTAATAAACTTGATAAGGTGGACTTGGTTGCTAAGAGAATGGAGGAGTGGATGGCTGGAAACTCAGTGAACAACTCTTGATCCACTCAATCCCAGAATTTGGGATTCCATTCATCACGAGCTTCTTCTAGACGGGAGTTCGTGAATCAACTTAATGTGGCTCAACCTGTGAGCTAGCATTATTCGGAACCCCACGGGTTCCAAACTGGGGACTTTGATCCTAGTTTCTCTGATCCTTCCCTTTCTTTCTCTCCATCCTCACCCTATGAGGATGTTTTTGCTGTACAGGAGAATGTTAGATCCAACCCTTACTCCAATGCTTATAATCTAGGTAGGAGAAACCACCCTAACTTCTCCTGGAAAAACCCGGGGCAGCAGGTCCAATTCCGACCCAGCAACTATGCTCCACAATGACCAATGGGTCAGGGTCATGTTTATACTCAGTTGCCCCTGAATCAGGTTAATCAGCTAGCTTAGAATGCTCGTCAACCTGTAGGGCAGGATGATTTGAATAGACAAATGGTAGAGATGCAAGGATCTATGCTCCATCTCATGCAGCAAATGAAAACCTTGCTGGACAACTTGCAAAATGGGTTCATTGCTAATTCTTGTCAACTCGGATCTCGACTATCTCAACCCATACCCAACCCACGTAATATCCAGAATCCGGGTAATCAAGCCCATGGGTATGGGAATCAGAGGGAGCCACACGCACATGCTCAGGTGGTTGAGTAGGGTCCTTCCTCTTCTTCCGCAAATCAACGGTTCTTGGCTAACGAAGCCCCTCCAATCTTTCCTAACCCTCCCCAAGACCCAAACCCGTATGCATCTGCTAATTCTGTTACCTTGAGGAGTGGTAAACAAACTCAGGATCCACAACCACACTGTTCTGATTTACTAAATCTTGAAGAACCCGAGGAGAGAAAGGGGAACTCTGGAGAAGAAATCAAGGCTCAAGAACTTGATTCAGAAGATCCGACTCATGTTCCTTTCCCTGAGGCCTTGATTAGATCAAGGAAGAAGTCTGTTGATAGTAATGAGGAGTTTCTAAATATTTTCAAGAATGTCGAGATCAATATCTTGCTCCTCGACGCTATCAAACATATATCGGCTTACGCAAAATTTTTAAAGGATTTATGTACTTAGAAGCGTAAGTCCAGAGAATCTATTCCGAGGAAGGTGGTACTCTCCGAATAGGCTAGTTCTATTATCCTACATCACCTCCCTCAGAAAAAGAGAAATCTAGGTGCTCCTTTGATTTCTTGTGTCATCAGAGATTATACCTTTGATAGAGCACTGCTGGATCTGGGTGCATCCATCAACCTAATTCCCACTTCTTTTTACAAGAAGTTCGGATTAGGTGAACTTCGGCCGACTTCAGTAATGCTATAGTTAGTAGATCACTCGGTCACAAATCCGTGAGGCATTATTGAAGATGTTATTGTTAAGGTTAAGGATTTTTATTTTCTTGTAGATTTCCTTATCATTGACATGGATGTACGTGAAAATTTGAGGAACACGCCCATCATTCTGGGGTGTCTGTTCTTGGCTACCACCGAGGCCAACATTAATTGTGAAAGCGGTAGCATGGAAATCGCTTTTGGGGATCAAAGAATGAAATTGGATATTTTTAAGGTGATTAACAAATTCTAGGATGTGGATTTATTGAGGAACTTGAGGATGATAATGTGAATATTGAGACTTGTATGATGGTTTCTGCATTTGAAAGTTCCTCCTCTGATGTTGAATTGGACCTGCAACCCTCTATGGCAGACCCACCATTTTCTGAAGAGTTTATTGATATTGTTCACTCTCAACCTCTTCCTCTTGATAAGTTTTCATCAGCATCTTCCTTACCTTCAATCATCAACCCGCCTTAGCTTGAACTGAAACCATTGCCTGAGAATCTGAAATATTAGTTTTTAGGACCACATAAGACACTCCTTGTGATTATCAGTGCTAAATTAACAAAGGAGCAAGAGATTAAACTGATTAAGGTCCTGAAGGAACACAAGGAGGCAATTGGTTGAACCATTCATGACCTTAGTGGGATCGAGCCATCTTATTGTAATGATAAAATATTTTTGGAAGATGGATCCTGCCCTTCTCGCTAGATGCAGAGGAGATTAAACTCGAATATGCGAAAGTGGTCAAGAATGAGATTATCAAATGGCTCGATGCAGGCATCATTTATCTAATCTCTGATAGTCCTTGGGTAAGTCCCATGCAAATTATTCCCAAGAAAGCCATGATTACCGTTGTGACTAACGAGAAAGGAGAATTTGTCACAACTCATTCAGCTTCTTCTTGGAGGGTCTATATCGATTACAGGAAGTTGAACACAGCCACGAAAAAGGATCATTTCCCTCTGCCTTTTATTGATCAAATCTTTGAAAGACTAGCCGGGTAGAAGTACTTCTGTTTTCTTGATGGCTACTCGGGATACAACCAAGTCCCTATCCATCTCGAGCATCAGGAAAAAACTACTTTCACCTATCCCTATGGAACCTTTGCTTTCCGTAGGATGCCATTCGGCTTATGCAATGCACTTGCGACTTTTCAAAGGTATATGCTGGTCATATTCTCTGACATGGTGGGAGAGTTTATGGAAGTCTTCATGGACGATTTCTCTATTTTTGGAGAATCGCTTGACTCTTGTCTAGCTAATCTTGAATTGATTCTTAAACGATGCATCAAAACAAGACTGGTCCTTAGTTGGAAAAAGAGTCATTTCATGACACAAGAAGGCATCGTCTTAGGTCATGTAATCTCTGAATGGGGAATTGAAGTGGACAAAGCTAAGGTTGATGCTATCGCTAAACTTCCTCCTCCCACATCTATCAAACAAATTCGATCATTTCTTGGTCATGTGGGATTCTACAGGAGATTCATCAAGGATTTTTTGAAGGTTGCTCGTCCTTTGAGCAATCTTCTCACCAAAGAAACGCGTTTGATTTTGACGAATCATGTCGTAAGGCATTTGATTTTCTTAAAACGGCAGTCACTTGTGCTCCGGTGTTGCAGCCATCGGTTTAGACAGCCCCTTTTGAGATCATGATCGATGCTTCTGATTATGCGGTCGGGGCTATTTTGGGTCAGAAAGTTGATAAGAAGCCCTCTGTCATCTACTACGCTAGTAAAACTCTGGATGAGGCCCAGAGGAATTACATTGTCATTGAGAAGGAATTACTAGCTGTAGTATTTGCTTTGGAGAAATTCAGGGCTTATCTCTTAGGGTCTCACGTCGTCATATATACAGACCACTCAGCCTTGAGACATCTCTTGGCCAAAAAGGATGCCAAACCCCAGCTTATTCGTTGGATTCTTCTGCTTCAAGAATTTGATCTTGATGATCTTGAAATCAAGGATAAATTCAGGGTACAGAATGTGGTGGCGGATCATCTGTCGAGACTTCTGAGTGATTCTTCTCGTTTGGACATTCCGATTGCTGATACTTTTCTGGACAAAACCATCCTTACAATTTTAGGTGTTCAAACCCCATGGCTTGCTGACATCGTCAACTATTTGGCCGTTGGTCAAATCCCCTAGGATTGGACCAAGCAACAATGGGATAGACTCAAATCTGAGGCCAAATATTATTTCTGGGAGGACCTTGAACTGTATCGCATCAGCTCTGATCAGATTATTCGCTGATGTGTTCTGGAGAACGAATTCAAGAGTATACTCGAGTTCTGCCATGCATCTGCGTGTGGTGAACACTTCTCCGGGAAAAAGACGGCTGCAAAAATTTTACAATCTGGATTCTATTGGCTGTCTTTATTCAAGGATGCCTAGAAATTCTCGAGGTCGTGTTCTCGATGCCAGACACTTATGAGCATGACTAAGAGAGATATGATGCCTCTAAACCTAATTCTTCCTGTTGAAATCTTCAACGTTTGGGGCATTGACTTCATGGGACCCTTCCTCCCTTCATTTGGACATCAGTACATTCTCGTCACTGTTGATTACATGTCCAAGTGGATCGAGGCTATTCCCACCCGAACCAATGACCACAAGGTGGTCATAGATTTCATTAAGAAGAACATTTTCAGTCTATTCAGGATTTCAAGGGCCATCATCATTGATGGTGGAACTCATTTCACTTTTGCCCAGTTCCGTAATTTGCTAGCAAAATACAGGGTTAATCACAGAATCTCTACACCTTACCATCCCCAGACGAATGGACAGGCCGAGATCTCCAATCGGGAGATCAAGAATATTCTGCAGAAAACGATTAGGCTTGATCGCAAAGATTGGACTCAAAAGCTTGAGGACGCTCTTTGGGCCTACCATACGGCGTATAAAATGCCCATCAGCATGTCTTCGTTTTGTCTGGTGTATGGAAAGCATGCCATTTACCCGTAGAAATTGAACATAAGGCATTCTGGGCAATCAAGCAATGCACTCTAGATCTGAGTTTAGCTGGGAAGACTAGGAAACTCCAACTATCTGAGTTGGAGGAGCTTAGAAATGATGCATATGAGAATGCCAAGATCTACAAGGCTCGGACCAAAGCTCTTCATGACCAATTGATTTCCTGCAAGAGCTTTAAGCCGAACCAGAAGGTTTGGCTCTTCGATTCTTGACTTAAGCTCTTTCCCAGCAAACTTAGGTCGAAATGGAACGACCCATTCATTATCGATTAGATATGTCCAAATGGGGTTGTTCAGATCTCTGACTCGAAGACGGGTAATCATTCAAAGTCAATGGTCAATGTCTGAAGCCTGTTATTGACCGTACTGTTCCAAAACCCGTCTCAGACACTATTGCTCTAGCTATGTTGTGACTTCTTTGGCTGGACTATGCCTAGCTGACGGCATTAAACTCAATAGTTGTACAGTCTGACTCAGAGCTGACTCGAGCTTCATATTCAGGTGATATCTTTGGCATTCTACCCTTCTTTTCATGTCTTTCATTCTCAATGTGGACATTGCATCAGTTAGGCATGGGGGGGTGGATTCATTTCAGAATTATTTTGTCAGCTCTGTGGAATTTTTGTAAATTCTATTTGCCTTCTTATATTTACATAAAAAAATAAAAATAAAAAAAATAAATAAAATTTTTTGAATTAGGAAGGAATACTTGGACATCAGGAACTTTTAATCTTAAGAAATATTATAGTAGGATCTGAACACTAAGACCCTTCAGCTCTTTGGGCTTAATCAGCCCGGGTATCCACTAAAATGTGGATTTGTTTATCGAGTCCTCGCCATCCTAAATTCTATTTTAATTTGATTAAAAAATTTGGGTGATAAGTACATGACTTATCAACCTGCCCTTTGATTTGAGGGAACTTTAAGTCTAAGCATCTATACACTAGTCGTCACTGACTCGTTGTTCGACGGTTTTAATGGAAATTGGGTAGCTAATGAACCTTCTAGGGTGATATGGCTGACAAGTTATCATGGGTAACAGCCTAGGTAGGTTATCTAGAGCCCAATCAATGGACCACTCTCTTCTTGCTGGCTTTAGGTAAATCTTAGACCAGGGAAGCCACCTACTTAAAAAGAGAAAGAAAGTCAAAAAAAAAGAAAAGAAAAAGAAAAAGAAAAAGGAGAAAAGAAAGAAAAAGAAACAAAAAGAAATAAGCCACACTTCGTCGCACGAGTATGGCTGGCAAGTTGTCAGTGGTAATAGCTCATCGACCGGTTGTCCAGAATCCAACTCAAGAAATACACTAAAAATTCCAAAAACACTTAGGAAGAAGCGGAGAAGTAGAATAAGCCGAGGAGATATGCACTAGACTCACCCTTGTGTTGACCCCATAAAAATAAAAGTAAGAAGAAAGCTATCGGTTGTAAAGATACACCTTTAGGCAGAACTCTCTTTTTAAGGTCACCTAGGGGCGTAAAAACCTGAAGTCTGTTCTGACTACCGATCAACGAGTCTATCACTTTCACAAAAAGATGCTTAGAACTTAGGATTCTCATCAAGTCTTGGGTGGGTTGAGTGGCCTTAGAAAGCCACTCTATAACTCTAAACTCAAAAATTCAAAAAATTAGAAAAGAAGAAAAAGAGATCTTTCTTTGAATAAGGCGAGAGCTTGAGGCGGTCTGCATTTAGGCAGATACCCAGGCACTGTTGTGTCTTAGAAAGTTCAGGTCCTAAGTAAAAATTTCTTAATGCTGAAAATGATTTGTGCTCGAGTAATTCAACCTAATTCTTTTATAAATAGCATATAGTTTTTGCTAGGGACTAGCAAAAGATAGGCATGGGGGTGTGATGTGCATACATCTGATTAACCTAAAATATCTATTAATGCATGTTCTTAGTGTCACACTAACATTTTACATTGTAAATAGTGCATAACATGCATAATCATGCATTTAGATCAAGTTGTGTAAATTGTATAGTAATTGTCTCCTTTTTATGGCCAGGGATAGGGAAACTTGTTAATCGAGGCTTCGAATCGAAGATCCAACCGTATGGATTTCATTAGGGTGACGATTGGAGTTCAACGACTCCAAGATCGCCCTGATCGGACATCCGTAACATCAGATAGAGATTGAGGAACCCTAAAGATCAAGGGCCAAGATGGTGTTCATCTGCACCTCAAACGGCAAATTCGATTCATGGATGGGTTTGGATTGACCATCGCAACCTAACGACGTGAAAATCAGTCCAATCCGACACCCGTGGCACCATCTACAACACTCAGAAGATGGACGGCTTAGATGGAGCCACGTGTCGCCATCATAGTCGCTCAGAACCGGTCGCAGCTCTTCTCTTCTTCAACCACTTGACGCATCTACACCGTTGGATGCTCATCCAACGACCGCACGCATGCGCACACAAAATCCTCAATGCGCCTCAACCTCACACGTAGCGAGCGGTTAAGGCACTGCGAAGGCGAGAGACGCGGTTTCGAGTCGCAAGCGCAACGTCACCTCCTCGCGCATAGGCACGCCATCGTAGTCGTGCGATACGCATTGAGTGGTGTGGATCAACTGATAGCGCCCACGCGGGATTAGACACATAGCGCAAACGCTCAATCACACGCAAGCGCGCGACGCTGGCGAGGGCGGTTTAAGCTGTCTGATCTCTTGATCGGACAGCTGAGTGCGCATGGTCATGCGTAGGCATTGAGGCAGTGACGGTGAGGGGGCACGTGCACGGCACGCGCACGTCGGCCATGTTCAGGCCTTTAATGACAGATTTATCCGTTACTAAAGGTCCTGAATTAATGTTTTTAGTGTTGTAATGACCAAAATGCCCCCACTCCTTGCAACTATAAAAGGAGACCCCTACCATACGAATTTCTCATCCCTTCCTTCTCCTCTCTCCCTCTCCAAATCTTAAAAGAAGCTTGTTCCACACCCGAAATGCTCCTCAAGAGCTAAAACCAAGTTTTCACCCTCGTTCCGGAAGCAGATCCCGCGATGACATCGACGTGTTGCTTCATTCCCATTCTTCCGGCTTCGCCCTCCTTCTTCCCGCTCCGGTCCTCATCCTTCAGGCTTTGTCTCATCTGGTTCGTCCTCTAAGCAATCGTTGAGGATAACTTCTCTCTCCCTTCTTTTTCTGCTTTCTAGAGTAGAATTTTTCTACTTTCTAGTTGTAACAATTTTCTGCTTTCTAGTGTAATCATTTCTCGCTTTCTTAGTTGTAAAAACATTATTCAATATCAAGTGATTGTTCTTTCTCTCTCTCTCTTTTATTGTTTATATTGCTCCCATTGTGATTATTTCACCCTTTAAACAAAAATACCAAAAAAAAATATATAATTGCGAATTTTGATCGACGTAGCCTCCCTATGTTCAACCCGGAATCTCTTTCCAGATTTTTCAGTATAAATTTTATTTGTTGAATGGATTTCTTCGCGACTCGAACTACAACGACGGGTTTTCAAATTCAATTACGAATGCGTAGTCATCCGCTATCAACACCTCTTCACTGCATGACCACCACCGAAAGGCACCAGCAAGATGGTGCCAAAACCACCATAACCACCTCCATATTGGCGCCACCTTTTTCCCTCCAAAATCCATCAGTCTCCACCCTACACGTAAGCCTAAAGCCCATCACCACCTTCCATTTTCCCTCCAAAATTCCTCCCCCCCCCCTTCTAGAACATCATTTTGGTGCCAAAATGGAGGCACCCCCTCCACCATGGATGTCCACCATGGGGTGCCTCCATTCACTTAACTACCCTCCTCCACATCTCTTTGAATGGAACCAAAAATCCATGACCATAGATCCCATAACCACCACTCCAAACTCCATCTTAGCCATCCATTCCAAGAGCCACTTATTTCCCCCATCCTACCCTATAAAAAGACCCTTAACCACCACCATTTTTCACATCCTCCATTTAGTATTATTCTACCTATACCCACCATAACCTAAGGCCAAGGAAGAAGAGAAGAAGATTATGGGGGCATCCTACCGCCCCCTTGGTGCCTTCTTCCCCTTCTTTCTTCTCCCTTGTGCCAAGCCAAGGAGGAGAAATTCTTCATCAAGGAGGATGGCTAGGCAAGGGAGAGGCACTTAGGGTGGACATCCACCCTTGAGGAGAGGTTTAGGGCATGCCCCCCTTAGGGCTTGCCTTGGTGGACACCATTCTGGCGAAGCTGTAGAAGGGAGTTGGAGATCTTCTTTTCAAGTCTGGCAGCTACCAGGCATGGAGCAAGAAGCCACCACCTCTTCTTCACCACCATCATCATCATCAGGATCATTATTTTTCTTTTACTTTTGTACCTTGATAGTTGTAGGAAAAGCTTTCCGCTATTAGGGTTTTATGTAAAATATTTTTTTTGAATCCTAATTTAAAGTTGCCTTCTTTGCAATCCTTGTCGCATTTAATTTCTTTATTTTCTAGCACTTTTCACTCCCTCTCCCTAATTACTCTTGGCCTCCATGTGCCTAGAGTGAGCTTGGGGAGAGGAATTAATTGTCACCTAGGTGTTAGCTTAGTAATTATAGGTGTTCGTCTTTTCCGCAAACAAAATTCAAGTGTTCCCATTATTTCAAAATCAAAAAAATTATATATTTAAAAGACCAAAAAGAAAGTTGATTTCCATTTTCCAAGTAAGGGATTCGATTTGCAAACGATTTGGCCTCCTTGGACAATCCTAGATACCCCACTATCTAGGTTATAAATTTTAAAAGCGAAAGTGAATTTACGCGTTGCAACGACATTAAAATCTCCATTTATAAATCCATGTATTTTCGCTATCAGTTTTTGGAGCCGTTGCCGGGGAGGCATGGCTTTGCAAATTATTTTTCTCTTGATTGAAGTGGATCTCATCCCCTTGCCTCTCTTCTTTCTTGTGTGTGCAGGAACTATTGGAAGAAAGCGGGAATTTAGAAGTGAGAGCTCAAAGTTCCTTTTCTTCCCACGATTCTAGGTTGGTTTCTTCTTTCTTGTCACACTTAGCCTAAAAGATTACCAAAATACACTAAACTTGGTTTTCAGGATCTTAAACATCAAATTTTGGTAGAGTGGTACCTTTAAAACCCATTGTTTGATTGATTGCCCTATTAAACACCACTCTACCTTAAGTGTGAGTGTTCTATTTTTTGGATCTAAACTTCTGTCCAGATTTTAAAAATCAATTCCGAACACCACAAGTCTCTTAAAATCTTGAAATTTCATACAGAGATTCCAAATCAAGTTGGAAACATCTGTTCCAAATTTCAAACTAATTGGCTTTGTATTTAATTTTTAAAAATACGTGGACTACAGAGGGGTCACACCCTCTCATCTTCCTATTTTGATACTGTCTGCGAATTTTTAAAATTTTTATACTCATCCAATTTTTGTGAAATTTAGTTTTCTAGAATCCTTGTAAAACTCTACATTTCACCAAAAATCACCAAAATTTTCTGAGGCTAGTGGTGGTACTGAAAAGTCCAAAATATCTACAGGTATCATTTCTGGACTTTGACACCAGCATAAAGAAAAATTCAAAACAAATATCAAACAAATTCCTAAAACCTTAAAAAAAATTTCTGGAATCCTTGTTTGATTTTCTTCAAAGTAGGGGTGTTCTTTGATTTGTTTTCACCATTACTTAATACAGAAAGCCTGAAAAAGATTCATTAATAGTAATTTTTTGTCTTGGGAATTGGATTAGGGTTTCTTTCCTTCTTTTTAGTCCCACAACATAAAGAAAACATATCCTCACCTAAACAACTTGATTTCCTCTTGTTTGTGGATCTCAAAACTTGTTTGAAGCCTTAAGAAAAGAAACCCTAAAATGCACTAATTTAAAGCAAATCCTAAAAGATAGAAATACATAAAATTATGTGATCACTTGCTTTTCATTGGAATCAACTTTCCAATTCCTGCACACACACTAAAAATTGAAATAACAAGGCATTATCCAAAATCAATGCCCTCCACATTTCGTGTGCACTATAGTATCCTAAACCTAACTAAAATTCGTAGTAACTTGACCCCTAAGGTTTCATCAAGTTAGGCTTGCTATATAGGCTTAAGTTTTCTCTAGTTAATACCAATTCTATTATCTATATCTGGTGTCAGGCTAAGGGTCCATGTCAAATGACTAGTCACAGGTTTGCACAAGCCCCTGGGGATTTTACTGGGAAATGCTTGGGCCCAAACCTCCACTTAAGCAACTTGGCTAAATTTGTTGATAGAATGGGTATTCATTATTGATTACTTATTCCTAGGTAGATCAAGTCTTAGGTTATTTTTAGGGAGTCACATTTAAGTTAGGTCTAGAATTTTTTTGTTTGAATTTCACACTTTCTCTCATCTCTCTCTCTTCTCCTCCCCTCCAATTCTTCCAAAAAAAGTGTATGCACGGGCTAAGGTCCCAGAAACCACATCTTGAGGGACCAACTGATTTTGCCCCCCGCACCAAAAATGTTTGTTTTCTTCTTCTTCCTCTTCTAATAATATGGAAAACCTGGGAAACCGACAAAAAAAATCTGCTTCCACTTTAACCCATCAGCCGACCCACAAGCTAACTTCCCCATCCCTAACCTCCCTCATCTGGAGCAACCAGAAAATTCTGCAGGGCCAGGTGGCCCTCAAATCCAAACTCAAAATACAAACCCCTTTGCCTTTATGGTCGACCATTTGGTTCGACTACAACAAAACCAAGAGAATTTGGCTAGGATTGTGACGAACCTAGCCAACCAAGGGCAAAACCCGCCACCCCGCCAGCAGCCTGTCGTTTCTTTTAAGGATTTTTATGATCCTTTCAACTATGAGGAAAGACTTGGGGTGGTCATACCACAAGAGGATTTTGAGAACAAATCAGCTATTTTGAACCTGATTAAGGGTTTCCATGGTCTTCTAAGAGAGGACCCTTTTTATCATCTCGTGGAATTAATTATCCTCGCTCAAACCACTCGTTCCTGCAATGTGCAGGAAGACGTGTGGTTAATGAGACTTTTTCCTCTCTCTTTAAAAGATAAAGAGTCACACTGATTTAGAATGGTTGGGCGCCCTATCACCACCTAGTCCCAATTAAAGAGCACTTTTCTTACAAAAATTTTTCTGATCAGTCGAACTAACGCTTCAAGAAAATCCATAATGACCTTTCAACAAAAAATTGGTGTACCCCTCCACTAAGCTTGGGAAAGATTCCAAGAACTTTTAAGAAGTTTTCCACACCATAAAATTCCACAATGGCAGTTAGTGCAGATCTTCTATCATGGATTAGAAGATCAATTAAAGCGATTTGTGGATGCCTCATGTGGGGGCAATTTCCTTAATAAAGATGTCGAAAGTGCCTACCTCCTTTTTGAAGAAATGAGTGAAAACTCATTTAATATTACTTCAATGGACACTTTCGGTAGAACTCAAAACCCCAAACCCAGAGTTAATGAAATTGACTCCAAATCCACTTCTACTCTAGTCACTCAGGATGATCTATATATGTTAGCTCAACGAATGGACCGGATGAAAATTCACCAGAAAAAGATGGAAGAAAAGCTCACTCACAAACATGCTCCACACCTTAATTCTCCACACTTTAACTCTCCACACACTAACACTCCACAACTTCGCCAAAGAGAAAATCTACACAACATTGATGCCACACTTGCTGGTCAGCAATTTTCTGCTGATTTTACACAAGATTTGATTGGGAAATTTGATTATCTAAATTAGAATATTCTTGATCCCACCACAAAAAATATTTACACTCTCTAGGAGCAATTTAGAAACCCCTCCAACACTTACAATCAAAGCTGGAGGACCAACCCGAATCACTCCTGGAAAGCCCTGAACCCGATTCCGTTTTCCAAACAAAATCACTTTGGGAATTATGGGTGACCCGCATATCAACCTAGACCATCCCAGGAAGATATCTATACCCAGGTCATGAAAACTCTGCAAGGTATGCAGAACCAAATGACAGAAGTAACCCACATGATTACCAACTTGCAACACCAAGTTAAGGTTACTCCTGATCATCGACTTGTTGGGAATTTACCTTCCCAACCCATGCCCAACCCGAATAATCAACGGCATTAGTTCCAAGGTAGATATCCTAGTCAACCCATTCAACCAGCACCTCAGCATCCCCTGGGTTCAATAACAATCAAGCTTCCCATCCTCATCCTAGAAACAATCAGACTGCAAATGCAGCTACTTTAAGGAACAGCAAAACCACTCAAGACCCCCTACCTATTAAAGAAACTCATTTTAATGACAAACATATCAACTCTTCTCCCTCTTCCTCTAACCCTGTTCAGGAACCTAATAATGCAAAATAGGAAAACCCTGCACCATTTCCATAAGCCCTCCATTCTTCACAAAATAAGAAAAAGAAGAAATCCGAGCCCACTAATAAGAAATTGATGGATTTATTTAGGAAAGTTGAAATTAACATCCCTCTCCTAGATGCAATAAAATACATTCTTGCCTATGCAAAGTTTCTAAAGGATTTGTGTACCCCAAAAAGGCAGCCCAGAAATCTAGGAAAGGTGATCCTTCCTGAGACAACAGCTCGGTTGTGTAGAGCCGACAACCTCTTAAGAGAAAAGATCCAGGAGCTCCCCTAATTCAAGTAATCATTAATGACACTTCTTTTGATTGTGCCTTACTGGGTCTCGATGCCTCAATTAATCTTATCCCCATAATTGTTTTTGAGGAATTTAAAATTGGTGAATTAAAGCCTATTGTGGTTACTCTTCAATTAGCAGACCAATCTACAATTAAACCAATGGGAATTGTTGAGGATGTCCTTGTTCGGGTCAAAAATTGTCTATTTATAGTAGACTTTTTAGTCCTAGACATAGAGGTACCGGAAGCTTTAAAGTTTGCCCCTATAATTCTTGGAAGACCATTCTTAGCCACCGCCCGCACAAACATTGATTGTGATTCTGGAAAAATGAAGATCATGTGTGGCAGTGAATCTGTAACCCTAGATATTTTCCAAGCTTCTAGGAGGTTCCAAGAACCTGATTTCTTTGATGACTCAGATTCATAAATGGAAAATATAGTGGAGGAAACTTTGCAGATTTCACATTTGGGTTCCTATTTTGTCATTAACATGGTTCCTGAACAATCCACTTCATTCCACCCTCCCACCCTAACCACACATTCAGCTAACACTCCAGCTGACCCTTTCATTCTCACTTCACCACTAACACAAAGAGCAGAAATTCTTTCAAAGTTGGGCCCACAACTGGAGTTAAAACCCTTGCCCGACTCCCTTAAATATGTTTTCCTGGGTCAAAATCAGGCCCTACCCCTGATTATAAATTCTGGACTTACTGGATCACAAGAACACAAACTTCTCTAGGTTTTGAGTAAAAATAGAAAGGCTATTGGTTGGACCATTTCTGATCTTAAGGGTATTCACCCATCCTATTGTACACATCGTATATATCTTGAGGACAATTCTTGCCCCTCCCACCAACCACGAAGGCGTTTGAACCCTAATATGCAGAGGTGGTAAAAAAGGAGATTATTAAGTGGCCTGATGCAAATATCATCTACCCCATTTCTAACAGCTCCTGGGTTAGTCCTACACAAGTAGTGCCCAAAAAGGCTGGACTAACAGTTGTCACCAATGAAAATGGGGAGAATATAGCCACTCAAACAACCTCTTCTTGGCATGCTGTTTTGATTATAGAAAATTAAACACTGCCACCAAGAAGGACCATTTTCTGCTCCCCTTTATTGATCAAATCTTAGAGCGGTTAGCCGGATGTGATTTTTACTGTTTTCTAGATGGTTATTCAGCTATAATCAGGTAGCGGTTCATCCTGAGGAGCAGGACAAAACCACTTTCACTTGCCCCTTCGAAACCTTTACTTTCCGAAGAATACCTTCGATCTTTGCAACGCACCTGCGACTTTTCAAAGGTGTATGCTTGCAATATTTTTGGACCCAGTAGATGAATGTTTAGAAGTGTTTATGGATGACTTCTCTATTTTTGGAGATTCTTTTGACCATTGTCTTAAGAACCTTGAAAGAACTCTCCAAAAATGCATAGAAGTCAATCTGGTCCTCAGCTGGGAAAAAAATCATGTCATGGTCCAGGAAGGCATTGTCCTGGGCCATGTTATATCAAAATGAGGAATTGCGGTAGATAAAGCAAAAATAGATTCTATATCCAAGCTCCCACCACCCACTACTGTAAAATAGATCAGATCTTTTTTGGGTCATGTGGGTTTCTATCGCAGATTCATACAAAATTTTTCCAAATCTCCAAACCCTTAAGTCAGCTACTTACTAGAGACCAACCATTTGATTTCGATGATAAATGCCTGGAGAGTTTTTTGAGGTTAAGGAAGGATGTTATTGAGGTACCAATTTTGCAGGGACCTGATTGGAATAGTCCCTTTGAATTAATGATGGATGCCTCAGATTTTGCTATGTGGGCTATTTGTTTAAGCGATAAATCGGTGTTTTAAAATTACTTCGTTGTAGTATAGCCGAAATTGCTTTGAAAACAAATATAATTTATTACTTGAATTTGAAGTCTAAGGTCAAACAGAGTGAGCAAATAGGAATTCACACACTAATCTCAAATAATGCAAACGAGCACAAGAATTTAAACCACAAAATGATATTCAATAAATACTAATCTGTCACATTAGATATTCAATGAATTCTCATGTATTTTGAGGCAATAAAAAGGTAGAGAAGCTAAAATAATGGTGATTTAAATCACCAATTATTCTCTAAGCATATATATTAACTATTCAATATCATAACAGTATCAAGCCTCAAATCAGTAGTCAGGTCTGATGACCAGACGACTTAACCATCAAACTTAGGTCTTCTTCTTCTCTTCTTCTGCTTCTGCTTTCTTCTTCTTTCCTTCTTCTTCTTCTTTTCTTTTCTTCTCTGATTTCTCTTCACACACGTGCCTCCTTCCTTTCTTCTTATTCTGCCTTCTTTTTCAGGCCCTCTTCTTTTCTCTTCTACGGCTCTTCTCTTCTTTCTTTCTTCACACACAGAGGGCAGTCATCTTAGATTTTCGCTAAGTGTCGCATGGGGCAAAACCCCCCCTAACCTGCGCACTCTCTCTCTTTCTCTCCTCTTAGGTTCCGCCCTCCCAGGGCCAGTCAGGGTAGTCGGGTTATCGGGTAGGCGTGCACTCGGGTCGAGGGTCACTGACGTGGGTGGTGACCGAGGAGTGAGGGTTAGGCGGGTTATCGAGTCAACTAGATTCACAGGGTCAACATCGCGGACGAGGCTGAGTGAGGGTGTGGGGGACCTCACCCCCCTGTGACTTGAGGCACTAAGGCCTATGCACTTTTTCAATTTATTCCATAGCTTTTGCTCATCAACTAATGATGTGGGATTGAAGTCCCACACCTTTTTCGCTTGCGTCTCTAAGTAGCACCTGCAGGGGAAACCTCATCCAATTGGGTGTGTTCTGTGCTTGGTGTCTCCAATCCAGAACCTGGGTGTGTGTGTTGAGCCAAACTGCATGACCTGGAGATGCAGCCTGGGGCATGCGTGACCGTGAACTTGAAGAACACGGTGGCGATGGGCAGAGCTTCGACAAAACTTGAAAAACACGCAAAATGGCCTTATGGTAAAATTAAACTTGCTCAAAAGGTTTGCCGGACGTTGGTGAGTGTAGTGGTGGTGGTTTCATGGTGAGGTGAGGCATGAAGTGATGTGTTAGAAGCAGTGAAGGTCGGAGAATAGTGGGTCGTTCGACGGCGGGTTTGAGTGGGCGAGAGGATGAATAAGGAGAGGGGTTTTGAAGAGGGTGGAGAGATGAAGGTTGTGGGCTTGTCGGCGAGTTGATTGGTGGTCTGTGGTGGTGAGATGGGCTTGCCAGAGGAGTGGCCAGAGCGGAGGACGAAGAGGGTGAACGGCAGTATCAAGGGGTTTATTTTTAGTTTTTTTGTAGAGGAAACTAATCTAGGGGTCTTAAGGGGACTTAATTACCTATGCTAAATGGACGAAAGAGGGAGGACAACACCGACGTTGGTAGGCTGGAGTTGGGGAAGAAGGTGGTTCGATGATGGGAATGGCGACGACGGAGGTAGAAAGGCTCTTGCTGGTACGGCCAAGAGCGGACGAGAGAGAGAGAGAATCCAGTGACAATGTCCATTTTCACGCATTTTGATGTCATCGAAAATCATTGTATAGTCAAGCTAAAACGCTCATGAAAAAATGATTTTTGTAAAGATAACGAGACTTGAGTCCCGGTCGTTCGTCTCTGAGAGGCATTTATGCAAATCTGAAATCAATCTTTTTTGCTCTGCTTGTTTAAAATCGCACGTCGGTTTCTAATTGGCAGATCAATGTTTGGCCACTTTCATTATGAACCCTAATTACGTGCGCATGTGTTAGATAAAAAATGTGAAAGTATGAGTTTCAGTATGCACGATTCTAGTTATGTGGTGGCTGTTTACGGAAAATGCGCTAATAGTAAGATCCTCAATATTTTCAGCTACCGACATGCTGGTTGCAATAGATAATTATTAAAAGCATGCAACTTTAATCACAAAAAATATATTGCAATAAGCTCATGGTGATTCTCAACACATATACATATATATATATATAAAGATCTTTCATTAATTCATCATGGTGTTTGCAACATGAAACTTGTGGAAAGCTTATAGAGGAAAGCTTGAAAATATCAATCTAGCTAACAGAAAATGATCGCATACAGGAATCTATGAGGGGATTTTGCATGCATCATTAGGGGAGAATAAAGAGCTATACTATTAAGCAGTAAAAAAAAGCATGTAAACTATGAAGAGCTAAGCTACTAATCTAGTAGAAATAAGGGCATTCAGAGGTGGGCTCCGATGGCCTTTGAGTTGGTTGCGAGGAGAAGGAGGGGTAGCCAATGGTGCTTAGGCCGACCCTTGGAGAGAGGTTGGAGAGGTGATCCAGCATCTTGGCATGGAGATGGTGGTAGCCATGGTGAGCAACTCGTGGAGGTGGAGTGGAAGTGAATGTAGCTAACCTAAATGGAAGTGAATGAAGCCAAGAAATGGATGGGTGCAAATGGCCACCCTTTAGGTCTTTTTATAGACCTAACGGAAGCTCTCTAGAGAATTATGGAATTCTCTAGAGAGGCCTATGGTGGGAGCTCGTGGGAGAGTGAGAGAGAGAGGATGGATGGTGGTTTTCAGATCCACCAAATGTGGATCCAAAATTTGAATGGCTCTTGGTTGCTAATTTTAGCAACCAAGGCAGCAACACATGGTAGAGAGTTCTAGAGAACCCTAGGCTAGGTATTTTTGTGTGGATGGTGTGTGTGGGTCGAAACTTAGGTGGCTAGGTTGATTGGGTTAGGTTCTAGTGGGTTTAGGTCAAGGTAGGTCTCAAATTAGGGTTGTAAACCCTAATTCACAAAGGTAAAGTGAAATTAAACTTAATACAAGTTTAATTGGGTGTGTGAAAACTTAATTGAGAGTAAAATAACTCAATTAAGTCAGGTCTAGGTCAATTGGACTCTCACTGAGTCCAATTGGATGGTGTGTGCTGAGATCAGGGCTCAATTGGACTCAATGAGTCCAATTGAATAGGCTGAAGGAATTGACTAAGATCGAAGTCAATTAGGTTTAGTGAGGACCTAATTAGGTCCTTAGGGAGGTCTAGAGGTGATGTACTAGGGTTAAAGCACCTTAATTTAGGTTCCTATGGGGTTGGAATTGGGTTTAGGGACCTAGAGATCCAAGATCAAGGCTTGAATCTCAAAACAGGAACTGGAGAGTAGTTCCAGACGTCCAATAAAACTGTCAGACATCTTATAGTGAAAAATCAGAAGTCCAGACTTGTTTTCTGGATGTTCAATTAGAGTCAGGAGGGATTCTAGGTTCTGTCTTGGCTATTCTATAGAAATTGGACATCTGACTAAGTGTCTGGACGTCTAATAACACTGCAGAAGTGGGTTTAAGGTGTGCAGGAGTTGGCTAAGGGTTCTGGACATCCAAATAGAGGTTGGAATTATGGTTTTAAGGTTTCTTAGGGTGCGGTGACCTAATCTAAGGGTGGTTAAGGCTTGGGGAAGCTTTTAGGCTATTTTAGGGCTCGGATGGTCCTAAGTTCTTCATAATTACTGCTTTATTCCTACTTAAATAGAATAGCATACCTTAACTCCCTTACATTATTATCTATTACATCTAATCTCGGTCTTCCGCTCCAGCTCTGCTGTAACAGTAGTTATTCTAGCTTCAGATCCAGCTTCTGATCTACCTTCTGGTCAGCTTATTACCTGTAATTGTCATAATGCACCTAATCTATACATTATAGCATTATTTTATGTATTGCTAAAAGAAAGCTGTAAGGATGCAAGTAATGCTTGTGCATGCATGAATTACCCTAACTTATGCTAAGTCTTAGCCTAATTTAGGTCAATTAAGACCTATGATTGCTGCGCAATCATACCCCCATGCCTAAATCTTGCTAGTCCCTAGCAAATGTAAGACTAAATTATTCACATAAGGGTCCCCAAGGGATTGATTATTTTATCAAGTATATGCCTAGAGATTTTTCTCCTTTTTATTTTCATCCTATGCTCTAGAAATCCAGACAATCGTGAAAGTGTAGCTATGTAGCTTTTGCAATGGGTTCGAGTGAAAAGCTAATTCACCTCTAAAGCCTGTGCTTGACCCCTAATAAAATTCTAGCGGGATAGGCGGACTTTTTCCCTTGGGGTATTCAACATATTCTATAATTCCACCCTAGCTTTAAGCTTGGGTAGAGGATGTCTGAGGGATACGGGTGTTTATTTGGTGGCTTACTATTACTTGGTGCTACATAGAGATTAGTATTTCAAAATCTAGATTCCCGGACTATCAAGTAACTCAACTCAGAGAAAAATGAGAAAAACTATGCTCTCTTCTGGTTCCTTTGTATTCATTCTCTCTTTTTCTTTTTCTTTTTCTTTTCTTTTCTTTCTCTTTCTTAGAGCTCACAATCTTACCAGATTCACACATATGACTTGTATTTGGTGGTCTCACTTGGCATTAATACTTAAATTGAGTTCTCATAACTCTAACACTAAGTCAGAATTCCTCAGTCAGTATTCAGGCAGTCAGAAACACAGAAAAATAGGTTAAGGCCATATTTGGTGGTATTGCCTCAATGCAACTAAAATAAACACTAAATATTCACGCTTTTTTTGTTTGCTTTTTCTTCTTTTTCTAATTTTTTTTCTTTTTCAAATTTTTTTTCATCATTTTTTTTCAACATATACACAACTAGCGCACATCCATGAACTTTATTGAGGAGGTATTATTAGGGATTGGTGGTACTCAAGAGACACTGGGTGGCTTATTTGGTGAAAGTACCTACTCACGGCATCGGGAGAGATGGATAGGAAGGTGTATTTTTGACCTTGACAGTAATACCCTCCTGATGTAAACATGTTTATATTACATAAAATGTCTATTTATGCATGTTCTTAAGCATAGAATTGCATTACATACTATAAATATTGCGTAACATGCATCATCTTGCATTTAGATTAGTCTGAATAAAATGGAGGTTAATTGTCTCCTTTTATGGTCAGGGACAAGGTGACTATTTATCGGAGCCTCGGATCGAAGATCCAACCGTACGGATTTGATCAGGGTGGCAATTGGAGTTCAACGACTCCAAGATCGCCCTAATCGGATATCCATAGCATCAGATAGAGATCGAGGAACCCTAGAAGATCAAGGGCCAAGATGGTGGTAATCTGCACTTCAGATGATAAATTCAACCACACGGATGGATTCGAACGACGATCGCAGCCTAACGGCATGAAAATCAACTCGATTCGATACCCGTGGCACCATCTACATCACCCAGAAGATGGATGGCCAAGATGGCACCATGTGGTGCCATCTCGGCCGCCCAACCGGCCACACGCAACCACTGAAGCCTTTAGCACCAACGCTTCTCTGCCATTGGATCAAGATCCAACGTCTATGAAACGCTTGCGCTTAAGTTAAGTGCTCGACTTAAACGCACCCATAGCGCGTTGGTCGAGCGCCTTAACTCAGTGTTGAGGTGTGGGTTCGAGCCACAGGGTGCCTCTCTTGGAGCGGGCGAGCAGGCACATTCGACCGCACGATGGAGATTGGGCGGCTGTGTGCGCCCAATCAAATGAACACGCCATCTGACGCAGTGATGGAGTGCTCTCAGTCGTTTGATCTCACGATCGAACGGCCGAGATTGGAAGATCGTGGATGCGCGTTGAGGAGCGGGGAGGTGAGCGGGTGCACGTGAGGCACCCACTACGGCCACATTCAGGCCTTTAGTGACAGATTTATCCGTCACTAAAGGTCTTGAATTAATGATTTTCAACATGTAATGACCAAATTGCCCTCACTCCTTGCAACTATAAAAGGAGACCCCCTTCATACGAAATTCTCATCCCTTCCTTCTCTTCTCTCCCTCTCCAAAGCTCAAGAGAAGCTTGTCCCACATCTGAGATGCTCCTCAAGAGATAAAGTCAAATTTTTGCCCCCATTTCGGAAGTGGATCCTGCAACGATGACGATGTGCTGCCCCATTCTCGTTCTTCCTACCTCGACCTCCTTCCTCCCGCTTCGTTCTTCGTCTTCCAAGCGTCATTTTGTCCGGCTCGTCCTCTAAGCGATCGTCGAGGAGGATAACTTCTCTCTCCCATTCCTTTTTCCTGCTTTCTAGAGTAGAATTTTCCTGCTTTCTAGTATAATAGTTTTCCTGCTTTTTGGTGTAATTTCTCGCTTGCTTAATTGTATAAACATTTTGAAGTATTAAGTGAATGTTTTTTCTCTCTCTCTCTCTTATTCTGATTGTCTATAGCGCTTCATTGTAATTACTCCGCTTTTCAACAAAAACACAAAAAAACTATAATTGCGAATTTAGATCAACGTAGACTCCCTGAGTTTGACCCGGGATTTCTATTTCGGTATAGATTTTATTTGTTGAATCCGGGTTCTTTGCTTTTCAAATTACAACGACAGGTTTTCAAAACCAAATTTGAAAGCGTAGTAACCCGTAGCTTCAACATTTTGGCACCGTTGCCTGGGAGGCAACGATTTCCGATCTTCTTTTCGCATTTCATGCACTTTATTATCTTCTAACATGCTTTCTCTTGTGTCTATTATTTTGCAGAGACCTCCATCAGGGAATCGTCAAGCGGTAGACCGGAGTAAAGTGCAGTTGAAGATGACTGTAAGTGCTCCCCATTCTTCCCCCTCCATAGATTTCATTTGTCACATTAAATTCAAATTCCAATTAACCTAGGTGTTTGTATAAATCCTAGGATTAGTTTGGTTGTTTGGATTTTCACTCACTCACATTTCACCTTCGCTTATAAAATAAAAAAAAATAAAAAGATAATTTTGTGGGGTAATTTTCAACAGACACACAACATACACCCACATTCAAGGCACTTAACCTACTTGATTTGCTTCTACTCAACCGGGTTCTGATCTGTGGAACTAGTACACACAAAACAACACATAAAAGAGTAGAAATCATTCTAGGTTAACCATCTTTGTGTGTCTAACCTAGTGGTGTAGTTGTGGTCAGTTGTTTGAGTTGTTTGGGCTGCACTACTCAACATAAAATCAACTCATCAAGTAGTTTCTTCTTAGGGTTTTCAATCTAGGTTCATACCAGGCACTCCACTTTATTTCTAGTTTTAAAAGAAAGCAATATTCACCTGTGCTTGAAAACCTAGTTTGTCTCAAACTTGATTAAAATCAACCTCATTTTAAACCCTAAAAGCTACTTAAGCAAGATTTGAACATTAAAATCTACACATCACAAATAATCTTGCTTGAAAACCTTGGTTGTGCACGCACTTACACAATACTCAATTAATCATTAAGGGCACAACCCATTTTAAGGACCCATCACATTCCATAAGCACTACAATCCCAGGCCTCAATAAAATTGAGTAGACGTTGCCCTTAAGGACTGATTCGCTCTTTGGGGCTTAGCCTAAGATTGTTTATGATTAACCTACTTGTACTGATTAATCTGATGTCTAGCTAGGGGAGTAGCGTCAAGTGACCGTAGCTGGGGGGTACACTAGGAACCGGAAGCTCAAGCCAAAGGAAGAACCTTCTCCCCAGTCCCTCCTTTTAACTGGTTGGATTGAATAAACACAAGTAGAGTAAATCATTTATAATCTTAAAGCGGGTTTTGGAAGTTTGTAGATCCTTAGGCTACCCCACCTAAGGACAAGCTTGTTTTGTTGTGCTGCAGGGTCCTTATCCCCAGTCCTTTCGACCTTTTCCTAGTTTATGTTGGGATGACAGTCATTGAATCCCTGATTGGAAGGACCACTAGAGTATTCTAGGAGGCGTAACTTGGATTTTGGTCAAATTGATCCCATGGCCGATCAACAGCCTCCTTTGCCTCAGGATCCACAAGAAGAATTCCGAAGGCATCTGGAACAAATGCAGAGAATGCAAGAATGGTTCTAGAGAATGCAGGGCGCTCAACCCTTGAAGGATTTTTATGATCCTTCAAATTACAGGGAATGTCTCGGCGTCCAGCTTCCTGTCGGAGACATAGAAATCAAGCCCCAGGTGTTAAGCTTGATCAAACATTACCATGGGCTTGGCTCCGAAGACTCGTTTCAGCACTTGGAGGACTTAACCACTTTGGTCCAGACCACCAAGGCATGAAACGTGAATGAGGAGCAAATAATCATGAGGCTCTTCCCCCACTCTCTTAGGGATAAAGCCGCTCATTGGTACAGGACTATAGGATGACCAATTGCAACTTGGAATGAGTTGAAATTGACCTTTCTGAAGAAATTCTTTCCTGTCGGATGTACCAATGCTTTGAGATGGGCAATCACTACCTTTATCCAGTGACAAGGGGAGCAGTTTCATGTGGCCTGGGAGTGATTCTAGGACCTATTGTGGAGGTGTCCACACCACGAGGTGCCGAAATGGCAACTCGTGCAGATCTTCTATCACGAGTTGACTGAGCAACTCAGAAATAACGTGGATGCTTCTTGCAAAGGCAATGTCCTCAACAAAGATGCAGATAGTGCACACAATTAGTTTAAGGAAATGAGTGAGAATTCAATCAATCATGCCTCCATGGATACTTTTAACCAGTCCCAGCAGCCCAGATCAAATGTTAGTGAAGTCCATGACTCTCATTCATTTGATATGGAATTGATTTGTAACAAACCACCCTAACTTCTCCTGGAAAAACCTGGGGCAACAGACCCAATTCCGACCCAACAACTATGCTCCGCAACGACCAATGGGTCAGGGTCATATGTATACTCAGTTGCCCCCAAATCAGGTCAATCAACCAGCTTGGAATGCTCGTCAACCCGTAGGGCAGGTTGATTTAAACTGACAAATGGTAGAGATGCAAGGATCCATACTCCAGCTCATGCAACAAATGAAAACTACACTGGACAACTTGCAAACCAGGCTCATAGCTAACTCTCATCAACTCGGATCTCTACCATCCCAACTCGTACCCAACCCACGAAATATTTTGAATCCAAGCAACCAAGCCCATGGGTACGGAAATCAGAGGGACCCACACGCACATGCTCAGGTGGTTGAGTAGGGTCCTTCCTCTTCCTCTTCTTCTGCACATCAACAATTTTTGGCTAATCAAGCCCCTCCAATCTTTCCTAACCCTCCCCAAGACCCAAACTCTTATGCATCCGCAAATTCTGTTACCTTGAGGAGTGGTAAACAAAATTAGGATGCACAACCACACTGTTCTGATTTACCGAATCCTGAAGAACCTGAGGAGAGAAAGGAGAATTCTAAAGAAGAAATCAAGGCTCCAGAACCTGATTCCAAAGATCTGTCTCATGTTCCTTTTCCCGAAGCCTTGATCAAATAAAAGAAGTTTGTTGATAGTAATGAGGAGCCTCTGAATATTTTTAAGAATGTTGAGATCAATATCTCGCTCCTCGATGCTATCAAGCATGTATCGGCTTACGCGAGATTTTTAAAGTATTTATGTACACAAAAGCGTAAGTCGAGAGAATCTATTCCGAGGAAGGTGGTACTCTTCAAGCAGGCTTGTTCTGTTATCCTACATCACCTCCCTCAGAAAAAGAGAGATCCAGGTGCTCCGTTGATTTCTTGTGTCATCGGAGATTACACTTTTGATAGAGCACTTCTGGATCTGGGTGCATCCATCAACCTAATTCCGACTTCTCTTTACGAGAAGTTTGGATTAGGTGAACTTCGACCGACTTCAGTAACGCTGCAGTTAGCGGATCGTTCGGTCACAAATTCACGAGGTGTTATTGAAGATGTTATAGTTAAGGCCAAGGATTTCTATTTTTCTCTAGATTTCCTTGTCCTTGACATGGATGTACCAGAAAATCTGAGGAACATGCCCATCATTCTGGGGCATCCGTTCCTAGCTATCGCTAAGGCCAGCATTAACTGTGAAAGCAGTAGCATGGAAATCGCCTTTGGGGATCAACGAATGAAATTGGATATGTTTAAGGTGATTAATAAATTTGAGGATTATGGATTTATTGAGGAACTTGAGGAGGATAATGTGAGCATTGAAACTTGTTTGATGGTTTCTTCAATTGAAAGTTCCTCCTTTGATGATGAATTGGACCCGCAACCCTCTATGGCAAACCTGCCATCTTCTGAAGAGGTTATTGATTTTGTTCACTCTCAACCTCTTCATCTTGATGAGTCTTCAGCGTCTTCCTTACCTTCAATCATCAACCCACCCCAGCTTGAACTGAAACCATTGCCTGAGAATTTGAAATATCAATTTTTAGGACCAAAGAAGACGCTCCCTGTGATTATCAGTCCTAAATTAAAAAAGGAGCAAGAGATTAAATTGATCAAGGTCCTGAAGGAACATAAGGAGGCAATTGGTTGGACCATTCATGACCTTAGGGGTATCGAGCCATCTTACTGCAATCATAGAATATTCTTGGAAGATGGATCCCGCCCTTCTCGTCAGATGTAGAGGAGATTAAACCCAAATATGCGAGAAGTGGTCAAAAAGGAAATCATTAAGTGGCTCGATGTAGGAATTATTTATCCAATCTCTGATGGGTTAGTCCTGTGCAGATTGTTCCCAAGAAAGCTGGGATTACTGTTGTGACTAACGAGAGAGGAGAATTTGTCACAACTCGTTCAGCTTCCTCTTGGAGGGTTTGTATCGATTACAGGAAGCTGAACACGGCCACGAAAAAGGATCATTTCCCTCTGCCTTTCATTGATCAAATCTTGGAAAGACTAGCTGGGCAGAAGTACTTCTGTTTTCTTGATGGCTACTCAGGATACAACCAAGTTCCTATCCATCTCGAGGATTAAGAAAAAACTACTTTCACCTATCCTTATGGAACCTTTGCTTTCAGTAGGATGCCTTTCGGTTTATGCAATGCACCTGCGACTTTTCAAAGGTGTATGTTAATCATATTCTCTGACATGGTGGGAGAGTTTATGGAAGTCTTCATGGACGATTTCTCTATTTTTGGAGAATTGTTTGACTCTTGTCTGGCTAATCTTAAAATGATTCTTAAACGATGCATTAAAACACGATTGGTCCTTAGCTGGGAAAAGAGTCATTTCATGACACAATAAGGCATCATCTTGGGTCATGTAATCTCTGAATGGGGAATTGAGGTAGATAAAGCTAAGGTTGATGCTATCGCTAAAATTTCCTCCTCCCACATCTGTTAAACAAATTCGATCATTTCTTGGTCATGTGGGATTCTACAGAAGATTCATCAAGGATTTCTTGAAGGTTGCTTATCCTCTGAGCAATCTTTTCACCAAAGAAACACCGTTTGTTTTCGACGAATCATGTCTTAAGGCATTTGATTTCTTGAAAACGGCAGTCACTTGTGCTCCGATGTTGCAACCACCGGTTTGGACAAGCCCTTTTGAGATCATGTCCGATGCTTCTGATTACGTGGTCGGGGTTGTTTTGGGTTAGAAAGTTGACAGGAAGCCCTTTGTCATCTACTATGTTAGTAAAACTCTGGATGAAGCCCAAAGGAATTACACTGTTACTAAAAAGGAATTACTAGCTGTAGTATTTGCTTTGGAAAAATTCAGGGCTTATCTCTTAGGGTCTCATGTCATCATCTATACTGACCACTCGACCTTGAGACATCTCTTGGCCAAAAAGGATGCCAAACCCCAGCTTATTCGTTGGACTCTTCTGCTTCAAGAATTTGATCTTGAAATCAAGGATAAATCTAGGGTACAAAATGTGGTGGTGGATCATTTGTCGAGACTTCTAAGTGATTCTTCTCATTCGGACGTCTCGATTGCTGATACTTTTCTAGACGAAACTATCCTTGCAGTTTCAGGTGTCCAAACCTCGTGGCTTGCTGACATTGTTAATTATTTGGCCGTTGGTCAAATCCCCCAAAATTGGACCAAGCAACAACGGGATAGACTTAAATATGAGGCCAAATACTACTTCTGGGAGGACCCTGAACTGTACCACATCGAATCTGATTAGATTATTCGCCGATGTGTTCCGGAGAATGAATTCAACAGTATACTCAAGTTCTGCCATGCATCTACATTTGGTGAACATTTCTCCGGGAAAAAGACGGCTGCAAAGATTTTGCAATTTGGCTTCTATTGGTTGTCTTTACTAATGCCCAATTTGGTAATTTGCTGGCAAAATACGCAGTTAATCACCGAATCTCCACACCTTACTATCCCCAGATGAATGGACAGGTTGAGATCTCCAATCGGGAGATCAAGAATATTCTGCAGAAAACGGTTAGGCCTGATCTCAAGGACTGGACTCAAAAGCTTGAGGACACTCTTTGGGCCTACCATACGGCGTATAAAATGCCCATCGGCATGTCTCCATTTCATTTGGTGTATGGAAAGGCATGTCATTTACCCGTAGAGATTGAACATAAGGCATTCTGGGTAATCAAGCAATGCAATTTAGATATGAATTTAGCTGGGAAGACCAGGAAACTCCAACTATGTGAGTTGGAAAAGCTTAGAAATGATGCATATGAGAATGCCAAGATCTATAAGGCTCGAACCAAAGGTCTACATGATCAATTGATTTCCCGCAAGAGCTTTGAGCCGAACCAGAAGTTCTAGTTATTCGATGCTCGACTTAAGCTCTTTTCCGGCAAACTTAGATCCAAATGGAATGGCCCGTTCATTATCGATCAGATTTTTCCAAATGGAGCCATTCAGATCTCTGACCCAAAGATGAGTAACACATTTAAAGTCAATGGTCAACGTCTGAAGCCTGTTATCGATCATACTCTTCCAGAACCCATCTCAGACACGGTTACTCTAGCCATATTATGACTTCTTTGGCTGGACTTTGCCTAGCTGATGGCATTAAACTTAGCAGTTGTACATATGACACAAAGCTGACCCGAGCTTCATATTCAGGTGATATCTTTCATACTCTACCCTTTCTTTCATGTCTCTTTTTCTCAATGTGGAATTACATCAACTAGGCATGGGGGGGTGGATTCATTTTTTTTGAATCATTTTGTCAACTTTGTGAAATTCTTGTAAATTGTATTTCTCTTCTTATATATACATAAAAAAAAAATTGAATTAGGAAGGAATACTTGGACATTAGGACTTTTCAATCTTAGGAAATATTACATTAGGATCTGAACACAAAGACCCTTCAGGTCTTTGGACTTAATTGACCCGTATATCCACTAAAATGTGGATTTATTTTTCGAGTCCTCGCCATCTTAATTCTATTGTAATTTGATTAAATAAGTTTGGGTGATAAGTACACGACTTATCAACCCACCCTCTGATTTGAGGGAACTTTAAGTTTAAAGCATCTATACACTTTCTTTTCACTAACTTTTTGATCGGCAGTTTTAATGGAAATTGGGTAGCTAATGAACCTTCTAGGGTGATATAGCTGGTAAGTTATCGTGGGTAACAGCCCATAGGTAGGTTGTCCAGAGCCTAGTCGCTGGACCATTATCTTTTTATTGCCTTTAGGTAAATCTTAGACCAGGGAAGCCACCTACTTAAAAAAAGAAAATGAAAGTCAAAAAGAAAAGAAAAAAAGAAAAGGAAAAAAAAGAAAACAAAATGAATAAGCCACACTTCACCGCACGAGTATGGATGGCAAGTTGTCGGTGTAACAACTCATCGACCGGTTGTCCAGAACCCAGCTCAAGAAATGCACTTAAAATTCCCAAAACACTTAGGAAGAAGCGGAGAAGTAAAATAAATTAGGGAGATATACACTGGATTCACCCTTGTGTTGACCCCATAAAAATAAAAGTAGGAAGAAAGCTACTGGTCTTAAAGATACACTTTTAGGCAGAACTCTCTTTCTAAGGTCACCTAGAGGCATGGAAACCCGAAGTCCGTTCTAATTGCTGATTAACGAGTCTATCACATTCACAATAAGATTCTTAGAACTTAGGGTTTTCATCAAGTTTTGGGTAAGTTGAATGGCCGTAGAAAGCCACTCGTTAACCCTAAACTCAAAAATCCAAAAAAATTAGAAAAGAAGAAAATGAGAAAAAGAAAATTTTCTTTGAATAAGGCGAGGGCTTGAGGCGATCTGCATTTTGGCAAATACCCAGGCACTGTTGTGTCTTTGAAAGTTTAGATCCTAAGTAAAAATTTTCTTAATGTTGAAAATAACTTATGCCCAAATAATCCAACCTAATTCTTTTATAAATAGCATGTAGTTTTTGCTAGGGACTAGCAAAAGATAGGCATGTGGGTGTGATGTAAACATATTTATATTACATAAAATATCTATTTATGCATGTTCTTAAGCATAGAATTGCATTACATACTATAAATATTGCATAGCATGCATCATCTTGCATTTAGATTAGTCTGAATAAAATGGAGGTTAATTGTCTCCTTTTATGGTCAAGGACAGGGTGACTATTTATCGGGACCTTGGATCGAAGATCCAACCATACGGATCTGATCAGGGTGGCAATTGGAGTTCAACGACTCCAAGATCGCCCTAATCGGATATCCGTAGCATCAGATAGAGATCGAGGAACCCTAGAAGATAAAGGGCCAAGATGGTGGTAATCCACACTTCAGACGACAAATCCAATAGCACGGATGGATTTGGATCGACGATCGTAGCCTAACGACGTGAAAATTGACTCAATTCGATACCCGTGGCACCATCTTCATCACCCAGAAGATGGACGGCCAAGATGGCTCCACGTGGCGCCATCTTGGCTGCCCAACCGGCTACACGCAACGGTTGAAGCCTTTAGCGCCAACTCCTCTCCGCCGTCGGATCACGATCCAACGGCTGTGAAACTCCCGCGCTTAAGTTAAGCGCTCGATGCAAATGCACCCATAGCACGTTGGTCGAGCACCTTAACTCAGCGTTGAGGCACGGGTTCGAGCTGCAGAGCGCCTCTCTTAGAGCGGGCGAGCGGGCACATTCGACTGCATGATGGAGATCGGGCGGTTGTGCATGCCCAATCAGATGAACGTGCCATCTGACACGGCGAGGTGACGTGCCATCCCACGCGTTGAGGGGCCTAATGAGGTGGGCGATGGAGCGCTCTTAGCTATTTGATCTCACGATCAAACGGCCGAGATTGGAAGATCGTGGATGCGCGTTGAGGTGCGGGGAGGTGAGCAGGCGTGCACGAGCCACCCACTACAGCCACGTTCAGGCCTTTAGTGACGGATTTATCCATCACTAAAGGTCCAGAATTAATGATTTTCAACATGTAATGACCAAATTGCCCTCACTCCTTGCAACTATAAAAGGAGACCCCCTCCATACGAAATTCTCATCCCTTCCTTCTATTCTCTCCCTCTCCAAAGCTCAAGAGAAGCTTGTCCCACATCCAGGATGCTCCTCAAGAGATAAAGTCAAATTTTCGCCTCCATTTCAGAAGTGGATCCTGCAATGACAATGGCATGCTGCCCTATTCTCGTTCTTCCTGCCTCGACCTCCTTCCTCCCGCTTCGTTCTTTGTCTTCCAGGTGTCATCTTGTCCGGCTCATCCTATAAGCGATCATCAAGGAGGAAAAATTTTCTCTTCCATTCCTTTTTCTTGCTTTCTAGAGTAGAATTTTCCTACTTTCTAGTGTAATAGTTTTCCTGTTTCTAGTGTAATTTCTCACTTGCTTAATTGTATAAACATTTTGAAGTATTAAGTGAATGTTTTCTCTCTCTCTCTCTCTTATTCTGATTGTCTATAGTGCTTCATTGTAATTACTCTGCTTTTCAACAAAAACATGAAAAAAATATAATTGTGAATTTAGATTGACGTAGCCTCCCTAAGTTCAACCTGGGATTTCTATTCTGGTATAAATTTTATTTGTTGAATCGGAGTTCTTCGCTTTTCAAACTACAACGATAGGTTTTCAAAACCAAATTTGAAAGCGTAGTAACCCATAGCTTCAACACCTCCTTCAGCCGAGGATTTCGTAAAGAATGGTCGTAACCATCCACCTTAGCCCTAGTTTTATGAAAACTCGCTCTCCGCGTATTTTCCTTATTTGGTGGCTCTCAAAATTTCACACAAATTGTATACGCAGGAACCGAGAGAGGAAACTATGTCTAATCTCAGAGTATCATCACCTAATTATCTAGGACTCCGAATTCCTTATACTAATCTTAGAGCACCAGTACACTCTACACTCATCTCACATTATTTAGTGGATTTTTGGAGAAAAATCTGCCTGACTCCCAAAACACTTCCAGGGGTTTAGGAAAAGAAGCACTGCTTCTTCTCGACAGACTAAAGACGTTTATCAACTTTCATCGTGAATCCATTGCAAATTCTACGTGTGTGTGAAAAGTTGTACTGGATTCCAGATTACAGGAATCAACTAGAGGATAAAATACCTAATGCATTCTCTTAATAAAATAATCTTATTCATGAATGCAATATGTATATATTCTATAAACAAGTAACCTCGTATAATTTGTACTTCGTGAAATTTCCGTATCGGGTTACATTCAGCTTGACCCTAAATTTAGAACAAGAGGTGAGTGGGTGAGTCAAAAATGGCTGTTGCAGATGATTTCTAGCTCCAATGCGAGCATTGAAGGTGAAGTCGGTTGTTCTTTTATTTAGGGTTCTAAAGTACGTTTGACATGCAGCTCCGAGGTTTTTCCTAAATGTTGGCATAAAAATTTTTCAGTTTTACTGTATCTACCCCCCCATGCCTAAGTTCTTGCATGTCCTCATGCATGAATGTAAAAGAAAATAAATACAGTAGGGAGTAGATGGGTAGAAATCACCTGTAATTGCTCCTGAAATTATACATTCAGCACCGGCCAACCTGATAGTATGCAATATGCAGAAAGAAAATATGATAAAAGGAAAAATATGCTATATATAAAAATGAATATGTATAGGGTGATGGATGTGGAGTAGATGCTGAGTTTAACGCCTCCAGCTGGGCGAAAACTCAATCACACATCCTCAATAAGATGAATGATCTCGTCAGTTGGAGGAGGCTCCTGGGCCAAAAATGGCTTGAGGCACTGGCCATTTACTGTAGATATATGCCCAGATTTTGGATCCCTAATCTGGACCGCCCCATTAGGATTTGGGTGAATCACAACATATGGACCAGTCCACTTGGACTTGAGCTTCCCTGCGAAAAGTTTTAATCGTGAATCAAACAACCAGACTTGTTGGTTGGGCGTGAATGCTTTCCTCTAGATGTGGCGGTCATGAAAGGCCTTGGTCTTGTCCTTGTGTATCAATGTGTTCTCATAGGCCTCCCGCCGGATCTCTTCTAATTCGCTGAGCTGGAGTTTCCGTTCTTGACCTCTGCATCGAGGTCAAGGTAACATTTTCGCACCACCCAAAAGGCACGGTGTTCCAGCTCTACAGGAAGGTGACAGGCCTTGCCATATACCATATGATATGGTGACATTCCAAGTGGGGCCTTGTACGCAGTCCGATATGCCCAGAGTGCATCAACTAGTTTATTGGACCAATCCTTCCTATCTGGTCTAACCGTCTTCTAGAGAATCAGCTTGATCTGACGGTTAGACACTTCCACCTGCCCATTGGTCTGCGGGTGATACGGGGTGGCTATACGGTGATGTACCCCGTATTTATTTAATAATGACATGAAATGGGCGTGGATGAAGTGGCTTCCTCTATCACTAATCAAAGCACGAGGTATTCCGAATCTCGCGAAGATGTATTGTTGTACGAAAGAAATGGTCTTATGATCAGCCCGTTTCGTCGGGATGGCCTCGACCCACTTTGAGACATAGTCAATGGTTAGTAATATATACTCGAAACCATGCGAGTTTGGAAAAGGGCCCATAAAATCGATGCCCCAAACGTCGAACACTTCTACAACCAAGATGGGCTGGAGTGGCATCATGTCTCTCCTGGTCATAGAAACGACCGACTGGCATCAGTTGCAGTGTTGGGCATATTCGTTTGTATCTTTGAAAATAGTTGGCTAGAAAAATCCCGACTGCAAAATTTTTGCAGCGGTTTTCCATCCTGAGAAATGATCACCACAAGCATCATTGTGGCAAAAAGATAACACACTGGGGATCTCAGAATCTGGGATGCATCTTCAAATAATATGATCTGCTCTAATGCGGAAGAGCAGTGGGTCATCCCAGAGGTAGAATTTAGCCTCTGCAGTAAATTTGAGTTTCTGGTCCTTGGATAGGTTCGCGGGAATCTTGCCTGCGGCACGATAGTTTGCGATATCCACGTACCAGGGGAACTCGACAGAGTGAACTGCCAAAAGGGATTCATCCGGAAATTGGTCATGGATAGGTAGGGAATAAGGAATGTGAGCTAGGTCCAATTTGGATAGGTGATCCACCACAACATTCTGCTTTCCGGCTTTGTCATGGATTTCAATATCAAATTCTTGCAATAGAAGGATCCATCTGATGAGCCAAAGTTTGGCATCCTTCTTTGCCAACAAATGCCGGAGGGTGGAGTGGTCGGTGAATATGATAACTTTGGACCCTAATAAATAAGATCTGAATTTCTCCAACCCAAATACTATTGCTAGCAGTTCTTTTTTGGTGATAGTATAATTGCGCTGAGCCTCATTCAGCGTCTTGCTAGCATAGTATATGACAGAAGGTTGTTTTTCCCGACGTTGGCCTAAAACAGCACCGACGGAAAAATCAGAAGTGTCGCACATCATCTCGAAATCAAGAGACCAGTCGGGTGGTTGGAGAATCGGGGAGTCAGCGACGGCACTTTGTAAAGTCTCGAAGGTGTTGAGACACGAGGTGTCGAATTCAAATGGGGCATCGGCAACAAGGAGATTCGTCAAAGGTCATGCAATTTTCGAGAAATCGCGTATAAATCTCCTGTAGAAGCCGACGTGACCCAAGAATGATCTGATCTACTTGACCGAGCTCGGTGGCGGTAAGTGGGAAATAATCTCAGATTTAGCTCGATCGATCTCGAGTCCATTTTTAGAGATCCTATGTCCTAGTATTATGCCATCCCTCACCATGAAATGGCTTTTCTCCCAGGATAGTACTAGGTTTACCTCAATGCACCGTTTCAGGATTTTGGTGAGGTTATCAAGACAAGAGGTGAAATCATCTTCGAAAATGGAGAAGTCATCCATGAACACCTCCACATAGTCCCCAATCATGTTAGAGAAGATGGCCATCATACAACGCTGAAATGTTGCTGGTGCGTTGTAGAGGCCAAAGGGCATCCACTTGAAAGCGAATGTTCCAAAGGGGCATGTGAATGTGGTCTTGTCTTGATCTTCTGGGATAATCGCTACTTGATTATACTCGGAGTATCCATCCAGAAAGCAAAAGAAACTATGTCTGGCTAAGCATTCCAAGATTTGATCAATGAAAGGCAAAGGAAAGTGATCCTTCTGGGTAGCCATGTTTAGTTTCCTATAGTCAATGCAAACCTGCCAGGATGTCGCAGTGCGGGTCAGGATGGATTTGCCTTTATCATTTTTCACTAGGGTGAGTTCTGCTCTCTTGGGCACTATCTGGATCGTACTCACCCATTGGCTGTCAGCAATTGGGTATACAATACCTGCATCCAGCCATTTGATGATCTCCTTCTTAACAACCTCTAGCATGTTCGGGTTTAGCCGTCTTTGAGGTTGTCTCAAAGGCTTCACCCCCTCATCCGTGTAAATGTGATGAGTGCAATATGAGGGACGAATACCACAGAGATCAGCAATGCTCCACCCTATAGCAGCCCTATGGTCTTGTAGTATAGAAATCAATTGATGCTCCTGTTCTTGGGTTAAGTGGGCACTAATAATGACCGGGTATGTCTCAGTTTTGCCCAAGAACACATACTTAAGTGAGTCAGGTAAGGGCTTCAATTCAATCGCGGGTGGGTCAGAGTTAGAAATGGGGATAGGAGGAGCAAACTCGAAGGTGGGAATCTGCTAATCCGTAGGCGTGTGAATTCCCGTTGATTCATGACTTGTGAGATAGTCGGTTGTGACTGCGTTAACGGGAAACCCGTTAGCTATGGTCACGTCTTCTTGTAACAATAGGGGCGATCCAGTGGTGTACGGATTAGGATAGCTAGAGTCAGGGGTGTTGTGGTCAAAAACACACCCTAAACAGTTGGATCCTCGGGGGGATATGTGCAGTGCAGTGGTCTTAGTCCCTTGTGGATCGAGGTCCAAGAACCCTGATAGTGCAGACGAATGAGACATTGGGTCGTCACAAAGGAGCCCAATGTTACCACAGTATGCCGAATCTTCGTCTTCAGCATCCTCTATGCGATCACAGTCAAAATTCCTTGATGCCCTAAATATGTCAAGTCAAAGTCGCTCATTACCTAGGGCTATCTCCATACACCCAGATGCATAATCAATGTTTTCTCAGGTTGTCGTTAGAAATGGGCGACCCAAAATGATTGGTGCAACTCAGAGATTAGGAGGAGCCTCCATATCAAGAATGAAAAAATTTGTGGGAAAGCAGAATTTGTGGACTTTTACGATCACGTTCTCAACCACCCCCCTCGGTGTTTTTACTGATCTATCAGCCAGCTGAATTGTGATCGAGGTAGGCTTTAACTCCCCAAATCGAAATCGATCAAATACAACAGTGGGAGTTAGGCTGATGGATGAACCCAGATCTAGAAGGGCCCGATCAAATGGAGAATCCTACAAGAAGCAGGATATGAGTGGGGTACCAGGGTCTTTCTTTTTCGGCGGAAAGTCGGCTAGAATCATGACGCTAGCTTCTTTTGACAGTACCGCCTGTCGTCCAATTCCAGGTTGTTGCTTAGGGGTACAATAGTCCTTGAAGAACCTAGCAACAGTGGGGATGTGATCAATTGCCTCAAGGAGGGGGACTTGAATATCTACTTCCTTGAACATTGACTTCAGGTCCTCAAAATTTCACGTGTCCTTTCGTACTACATTTCGCATCAGAGTCTCAGGAAAAGAGACGGGAATCTCAGGGTCAAGTGGCCTCTTACCCTTATCCACCATAGGTGGCTCCTGAGAGGAGTCAAACCCGCCTGCGGCGAAGGGTGAGAAAAATCAGGACCTGCTTGCCTATGTGGTGGGTCGAATGTCTTCCTTCCTCTCCTCAATGAGACATCATGTGCATCGGCTTGCTGTCCATGAGGTGGTGGGGGAGCGGAAGGGGCAAAGTATGCGAGGTTCTGCATCAAAGGCTGTTGGCCTTGAGCATAACTTGGTGGTGCAGGAGTCACCTGTAATATGGCGTGTGCCTGTCCTTATGGTACCTGAAACCTAGGCGGGGCACCTTTGTTCTGCACATTTCGAGGGTTTGGGACAGGTTGGGAGGGCAAGGCTCCCTGAGTCCTATGCTCCTGCAACAACTGGTTTTGCGTGTTCTGTATAGTCTGTATCTAGTTAGCCATCGCCTTCATTATTTACAAGCTATCCTTTGTATATTTCCTCATCGATTCTTGCAGCTCCTCTTTCAGTGCCTCCAGAGGGTCAGCTCGCTTTGGAGGGTGACTGGCAGCTTGGTGCAATGGTTGGTATATAGAACGAGGTTGCTACTGCTGATATGGGAATGGCTGCTGCCTAGGGTATGTGTTTTGCACATTCTCGTATTGCCTGGTCTGGTAGTGTGGATCTTGATGTGGTCTCTGTGAGTTACCAGACCAGGAGAAGTTCGGATGCTGGTGCCAACCAGGGTTATACGTCTCTGAATGCGGGTTATTATGTTTGTATCCTTGAATAGCACTGACGTCCTCGTTGGCCGAAGATGTCTGAGACGTATATCCATCAAGGGGATACATATTATAGTCAGCGGGTGGTGTATAACCCTGGTCATATGGTGCCAGATCGGGACTTTTACGGGATCCTGATATGCAGGATCTTGTAAATAAGGAGAGGATGCATCTTGAGTAAGTAGATTAACTTGAGCAGGAGGGGCTCGGGGTGCATAGTAGGGTCTTGGAGCAGTAGAGTTCAAGTCAGATTGACCCTGACTAATTTGGTCAATCTTTTTGTCGATCAGGTTTATTCTATCCAGCTGCTTGACGATGATATCCATGTCGGCTCTAATAGACTCGGTGTGAGCCTCATGGACACCAACCCGCTACTGACCAGGCTGCTGGAACTGGTTCATGGACGCGGCATTCATCGAGTTCTCCGCTAACGATTCGAACAACTCAAATGCGGTGTTCTCATCTTTCGCGACGAAATTCCCTCCACTAGATGCATCGGCCAGATACCGATGTGTGTCATCTAGCCCATGGTAAAAGATCTGAGCTAGGTGCCATCTAGGTATACCATGGTGCGGGCATTTCCGGAGAAGGTTGTGAAATTAGTCCTAGGCTTCATGCAACTTCTCCCCAGCTCCTTGGGAGAAGGTCGTGATCGCATGCCTCATTGCGTTCGTTCGACCGATTGGGAAGAACTTTTGCAGGAATTCACGTCGTAATTCCGGCCAGGTTCCAATTGGCTTCCCAATGGTCTTGAACCAGTATGAAGTTTTGTCCCTATTGAATGTACGAATTGCTACACTAACGTGTTTAGTTTTGGAAAACCTGTCGTTGTAGTTTGAAAGTGAAGAACTCGTGTTAAACAAATAAAATTTATACTGAAATGAAAATTCCAGGTCGAACATAGGGAGGCGGACGTTTGATTTAAAAACTACGCGTTTGTTTTTATTTGTCACGAAGTAATTCAATTTAAAACTATTTAACTATTTACAATAAATAGAAGAGAGAGAGAGTAAGAGAGAGAGAGAATTTTACAAACAGAAATCAAAACGAGGTGTAGAATAAACAGGGAATTCATCATTAAGGAGATTGCTTCACTATTACAACTAGAAAGCAGAAAATAATTACACTAGAAAGAAATAAATTTACTCTAGAAAGCATTAAAAGAATGGAGAGAGAAATGTCCTCGACGATCGCTTGGAGGACGAGCAGAACTACTCTAGAAAGCAGTAAATCTATTCTAGAAAGCAGTAAAAAGAATGGGGAGAGAGATATCCTCCTCGACGGTTGCTTGGAGGATGAGCCGGACAGGACGACACCTGGACGAAGGAGGATGAAGAAGGATGAAGGAGGATGAAGCAGAAGAACGGGAACGGGGTAGCACGTCGTCGTCGTCGCGGGATCCACTTCTGAAGGGGGACGAAAATTTGGACTTTATCTCGCGAGAAGCATCTCGGGTGTGGGACAAGCTTCTCTTGAGCTTTGGAGAGGTGGAGAAGAGAAGGAAGGGATGAGAATTTCATGTGGAGGGGGTCTCCTTTTATAGTTGAAAGGAGTAGGGGACAATTGGTCATTACATCTTTAAAACAATAAATAAGGGGTCTTTAGTGACGGATAAAACTGTCGCTAAAGCCCCAACGTGGGAGTAGTGGCCTCTCCCCACGCACGCCTGCTCGGTTGCTTGATCTCAACGCCTGCCGCACGTTCAGCTGTGCACAGCCGTTCGATCGCGAGATCGGACGGCTGTGATTGCACCTTCGCCCGCTCGCTGCGCGCCTGCCCCAATGCGTGCGATGCCGCATGAGGCCCGAGTGTGCAATAGCGCATCAACGCTATTGAGCGCGGACGGCCACCCAATCAAGATCCGACGCACGCCCACGCCCGCTCACCCGCGCCCTTCGCCTCCTCGCTGCGGCTCGAACCTACGTCCGCTGCTCGCAATAACGCCCTTGCCCACTGCGCTGCGGACGATTTGAGGCGAAGCCGTTCACAGCTGTTGGATCGACATCCAACGGTGGAGAGGGGCAGATGCGGAGGCTTCAGCGGTTGCATTCGGGCATTTGGGCAGCCGAGATGGCGCCACGTGGCACCATCTTGGCCGTCCATCTTCTGGATGTTGTAGATGGTGCCACGGGTGTCGGATTGACTCGATTTTTGCGTTGTTAGGCTGCGATCGTCGATCCGAATTCATCCGTGCGGTCGAGTTTGTCATTTGAAGTGTGGATTTACACCATCCTGGCCCTTGATCTTCTAGGGTTCCCCGATCACTATTTGATGCTACAGATGCCTGATTAGGGCGATCTTGGAGTTGTTGAACTCTAATCGTTGCCCTGATCACATCTGTACGGTTGGATCTTCGATCCGAGGCCCTGATAAAAAGTTTACCCTGTCCAAGCACATAAAAGGAGACAATTAACCTCTATTTTATTCAAACTACTCTAAATGCAAAATGATGCATGTTGTGCAATATTTATATCATGCAATGCAATCCTATGCTTAAGAACATGCATAAATAGACATCTTAAGTAGTGTAAATGTGTTTACATCATACCCCCATTGCTATCTTTTGCTAGTCCCTAGGAAAAACTATATGCTATTTATAAAAGAATTAGGTTGAATTATTTGGGCATGAGTTATTTTCAATCATAAAGAAATTGTCTACTTAGGATCTGAACTTTCAAAGACACAACAGTGCTCGAGTATCTGCCAAAATGCAGACCGCCTCAAGCTCTTGCCTTATTCAAAGAAAAATTTCTTTCTCTTTTTCTTCTTTTCTAATTTTTTGATTTTCAAATTTTAGGGTTTAAGAGTGGCTTTTTACGGCCATTCAACTCACCCAAGATTTGATGAGAACCCTAAGTTTTAAGCATCTTATTGTGAATGTGATAGACTTGTTGACCGACAATTAAAATGGACTTCGGATTTCTACGCCTCTAGGTGACCTAAAAAGAATTCTGCCTAAAGGTGTACCTTTACAACCAGTAGCTTTCTCCCTACTTTTATTTTTTACGGGGTCAACACAAGGGTGAATCCAGTGTATATCTCCCCGATTTATTTTACTTCTTCGCTTCTTCCTAAATGTTTTGGCAATTTTTAGTGCATTTATTGAGTTGGGTTCTGGACAACCGGTCGATGAGTTGTTACCACTGACAACTTGCCAGCCATACTCATGCGGGAAGTGTGGTTTATTTCTTTTTTTCTTTTTGATTTTTTTTTTAAGTAGGTGGCTTCCCTGGTCTAAGATTTACCTAAGGGTAGGAAAAAGAGAAAGGTCCAGTGACTGGGCTCTGGACAACCTACCTATGGGTTGTTACCCACAATAACTTGTCAGCCATATCACCCTAGAAGGTTCATTAGCTACCCAATTTCCGTTAAAATCGCCGAACAACGAGTCAGTGACAAGATAGTGTGTAGATGCTAGAAACTCAAAATTCCCTTAAATCAGGGGCGAGTTGATAAGTCGTGTACTTATCACCCAAACTTATTTACTCCAATTAACATAAAATTTAGGTTGGCGAGAACTTGAAAAAAAATCCACATTTTAGTGGATACACCGGCTGATTAAGTCCAAAGACCTGAATGGTCATTGTGTTTAAATCATAATGTAGTATTTCCTAAGATTGAAAATTTTCTTAAACCCAAGTTCTCTTTCCTAATTCCAAAATTTTTTTTCTCTTTTTTTTTTAATAAAATAAAATAAAACAAATCTATGGAGCTGACGAATGAATTCAGAGATGAATATCCACCTCCCCATGCCTATCTAATGCAATGTCCTCATTGTATTAAAAAGACATAAAACAGAGTGGAAAAGTGTGGAAAGCACCTGAATTGCGTGAATGTCAAGTCCGCTCCGAGATGAAAACTAAAAAGAACTGTATATGTGCTGAGTTTAGTGCCTTCAGCTAGGCACAATATACAAAGAAGAGAAATGAAGAATTCACAAGTGCAGGTGAAAATCAGAATAAACATAAGAATCCTTTGATCTGTCAGTAGATGTCCACAGATGTGGACCAGATTGTGGTGCAGACCCATACCCCATAATCGAGAATATCTTAGGTTCTGGATAAAAATTACCCAAAACCTAAAATCAGAATGCAAGCAGGGTCGGGCCTGCAATTTATGAGGATGCAACCCAAGACCAAAAAATCGGGTTATAGAGAATTCAAGCTCAAAAGGACAATCGTTGAATGTGTGCTTGGGTTTGACATCCTCAAAATAAATGTCGTAAGGGTTCTGATTTGATGGTTTCAACTTAAAAGGAACCCTTCGACTCAATCTTCCATTTCCTCCAAAGTTAACTTCCAAAATCAGAACTTCCCAGCTCCTATCCTCCTCATTTAGAATGTTAAATTCTGAGATCTCTTGCATGTTAATCATCTCGTTTGAAATCTCCAAGTCTAAATGATGTGGCAGAATCAGAATTGACTTGGGTCTAATTATATTAGAAACAAAATTATCGATAAGCTTAACGGGGTGTAACTGACAATCAAGGCATTGAATTGAACCCTCCAGAAAATGCGATTCTGGATCCGCAATGTGTGCCCTAATAAGATCAGTTTCCTCAGTTATTGGGTTATCAAATGATCTATCAGATTCCTCAAGCCTAATCGTCTCACAGAAATCGTGTTCAGAAAACTCGCGTGAGACTTCGCAACTTGAATCTTCACCATCAAAGAAATCAGGATCCGTATCAATGTATGTCCTAAAATCATTTGTCACTTTCTGTTCCAAGGAGACATACGTTTCCTCATACCCCGGCTCAGGGATCTTAGGTGAAGAAATCAGATCATCCTGAATTGGTTGCTTTAATTCAATCTGGTCAGCCTCGTAACACGTGTCCCCCCAATAGGTGCCTGAGCAGGTTCTGTCATTGGCTTTCCTTAAGAGGGTTCATCCTGGGAATCATCCCATGATTGAATCAAAGCAACCCTAATCTCATCTTCAATTTCGCTAATTTCCCAAGTAGAAACTCACCTGGGTTCTTATCCTTAACATCCTGGAGCCAATCCAACAACGACTTGTTCAAATCATCAATCATTTCAATCAGGGGCTCCAATCTCTCAATGCAAGGTATTGGCTGAACTTCTAAAGATTGTATGACATTCCTCAAGTTAGCCAGAACCTTATCTTGAACTTAGTTAACCTGAACCAAATAAGTTGGTTCAGGGTTAGGCAGGTTTGGGGTCAAAGCAGGGGAATTAACGAATCGAGATTCGTTATACCCTTCCTGATAATAGGTCATTTCAGATTGTTCAAAAGGTGGTGATGACCTAAAGGCAATGTAATCTGAGGATGGGTAAGAATCAGTGTATCCTTCTTGATTGTAGATCGTATTAGGTTGTTCATGAAAGGTTGACGATCTATAATCGATGTGGCTTTGAGAAGTATAGAAATCACAATCAAAGTGTTCAGGGTTAGACCTTAAACACGGAGGTCCGGAACTATATCCCCAATCCGAGTTATCCCAACTAACTGATGGTTGATTACAGTACGAGTCGGGATAATCGTCATGTTGAGGATAATTCATAATCGGAGGGAAAGAGCAGGAATGCGTGTAATATGTGGAATGATTCATGAGACACGGGAGGAAGAAAGGTGCCCTGCAATACAAACAATCAAACCTATCCTTAAGTGGGTTAGCCTTACAGACCTACAGACTCCCGAAACCTGTCTTGAGATAAAGGAATAATTTGATCTACTTCTATCTGTTCAATCCAACCAATTAGGAGGGATTGGGGAGAAGGTTCTTCATTTGTCTTGCGCCTTCGGTTCCTAGTGTACCCCCCAGCCACGATCGTTTGATTCTGCTCCCCTAGCTAGACATCAGATTGAACAGTAAAAATAGACTAATTGAAAATAATCTCCTTTTGGGCTCTGAAGAGCGAGTCAAATCCTTAAGGCCAACGCCTACTCTATTTTATTTAGGGCTGGGTTTGAATGTGCTTTGGAATGTGATGGGCCTTTAAATGGGTTGTGCCCTTAATGATTGATTTGTTTTGTGTGTGCGTGCACAACCAATGGTTTTCAAGTAAGATTATTTTTGATGTGGTGAATTTTAAGGTTCAAATCTTGCTTAGTAGCTTTTAGGATTCAACTTTAGGTATTTTCAAACAAGTTTCGTTGGCACACCAGGTTTTGCAAGCACAGGTAAAGATGTTTTCGTTTAAAATTTAAAAGAATGTGGAGTGCCTGGTAAATCCCTAAGAGTTGAACCTAAGTGGCAGCTACTTGATGAGTTGATTTTATTTGAAGTGGTGCGGGCCCAATCAACTCAAACAATTGGCCTGTTTCACCACTTAATTAGGCACACAAATGATTACCTAATCTGATTTCTATTCAATTATGTGTTTGAATGTGTGTACTGGCTCCAAAGATTGGTTTACCGGTTGAGTTTGAAAATCAGATGAGGTTGTGTACCTCTGTGAGATTTTTTTAATTTTTCTTTTTTTTAATGTGGGTGTTGGGGTGAGTATGGGTGTCAAACAACAAACAATCTAACCTTAGAGTTTATAAGAACACCTAGGCTGATTGATGTTTGAATTATTATGTTGTGGAATGAAATCTAATGGGTGGGAGGTGGAGGATAACTCACAGAACCTTTCACAGCACTTTTCTCCGATCTACCGCTTTTGCCTGTCTCGAAAGAGTACCTGTAATTACAATAAGAAAGGAGAAAAGTGAGGTAAATGATTTGTAAATTACAAAGCACGAAGAGAAATCAAAGATCGTCGCCTCCCCGGCAACGGCGCCAAAATGTTGAACGTACGAATTGCTATGCTAACGTGTTTGGTTTTGGAAAACCTGTCGTTGTAGTTTGAAAGTGAAGAACTCGTGTTAAACAAATAAAATTTATACCGAAATGAAAATTCTGGGTCGAACATAGGGAGGCAGACGTTTGATTTAAAAACTATGCATTTGTTTTTATTTGTCACGAAGTAATTCAATTTAAAACTATTTAACTATTTACAATAAATAGAAGAGAGAGAGAGTAAGAGAGAGAGAGGGAATTTTACAAACAGAAATCAAAACGAGGTGTAGAATAAACAGGGAATTCATCATTAAGGAGATTGTTTGTTTCACTATTACAACTAGAAAGCAGAAAATAATTACACTAGAAAGAAATAAATTTACTCTAGGAAGCATTAAAAGAATGGAGAGAGAAATGTCCTCCTCAACGATCACTTGGAGGACGAGTAGAACTACTCTAGAAATCAGTAAATCTATTCTATAAAGTAGTAAAAAGAATGGGGAGAGAGATATCCTCCTCGACGGTCGCTTGGAGGACGAGCCGGACGGGACGATGCCTGGACGAAGGAGGACGAAGAAGGACGAAGGAGGACGAAGCAGAAGAATGGGAATGGGGCAGCACGTTGTCGTCGTCGCAGGATCCACTTCCGAAGGGGGACGAAAATTTGGACTTTATCTCGCAAGAAGCATCCCGGGTGTGGGACAAGCTTCTCTTGAGCTTTGGAGAGGTGGAGAAGAGAAGGAAGGGATGAGAATTTCGTGTGGAGGGGGTCTCCTTTTATAGTTTCAAGGAGTGGGGGAAAATTGGTCATTACATCTTTAAAACATTAAATAAGGGGTCTTAAGTGACGGATAAAACCGTCGCTAAAGCCCTAACGTGGGCGTAGTGGCCGCTCCCCACCCGTGCTTGCATGGCTGCTCGCTCTCAACGCCTGCCACAGGTTCAGCCATCCACAGCCGTTTGATCGTGAGATCGGACGGTTGTGATTGCACCTTCGCCCGCTCGCTGCGCGCCCGCCCCAACGCGTGCGATGCCGTGTGAGGCGTGGGTGTGCAATAGTGCGTCAACGCTATTAAGCGCGGATGGTCTCCCGATCAAGATCCGACGCACGCCTACGCTCGCTTGCCCGTGCCCTTCGCCTCCTCGCTGCGGCTCGAACCTGCGTCCGCTACTTGCGATAATGCCCCTGCCCACTGCGCCGTGGTGCGCGGATCGTCGCGCGGACGAGTTGAGGCGCAGTCGTTCACAGTTGTTGGATTGAGATCCAACGGCGGAGAGGGGCGGATGTGGAGGCTTCAACGGTTGCATGCGGGCGTTTGGGCAGCCTAGATGGCGCCACGTGGTGCCATCTTGGTCGTCCATCTTCTGGATGTTGTAGATGGTGCCACGGGTGTCGGATTGACTCTATTTTTGCGTCGTCAGGCTGCGATCGTCGATCTGAATTCATCCATGCAGTCAGATTTGTCATTTGAAGTGTGGATTTACACCATCCTGGCCCTTTATCTTCTAGGGTTCCCTGGTCACTATTTGATGCTACAAATGCCTGATTAGGGCGATCTTGGAGTCGTTGAACTCCTATTGTTGCCCTGATCACATCTGTATGTTTGGATCTTTGATCCGAGGCCCTAATAAAAAGTTTGCCCTATCCAAGCACATAAAAGGAGACAATTAATCTCCATTTTATTCAAACTACTCTAAATGCAAAATGATGCTTGTTGTGCAATATTTATATCATGCAATGCAATCCTATGCTTAAGAACATGCATAAATAGACATATTAAGTAGTGTAAATGTGTTTACATCAGTCCCTCAGAGAAAATGGGAAAATCTTCATCAGAATAATCCCAAGATCAATATTCCTGGGTCGAATCGTTCCTGCGAGTCGACTCAGGTCCTTTAAGTGCTGGAACGGATCTTCGCTTGAGTTTCCATAAAAATGACTGCTGATCAAATCGATCACATTGGGCTTGAGCTAAAATGCGACTCCGCCTACGAGAATCTTGACTAAGGGTGCGTCGATCGGTGTAGCTGGATCATAGAAATCCCGAAGTTGTTCTCCTCACGGTGGATGCTGCATTTTGTCAAGCATCGTCAAGATATGGTCCATGCTTTGTTGTTGCCTCTCATCAGATTCAACAACCTAGGCCTCTAGACGAGCCATCGGGTCTAGATTACCAGCGTCTTGACCCGGTCTAGGTCCAGGTCTAGGATTAGCCATTGCGGCTAAGGGAGTAGAAGTGGGGGGAGAAGATGGTCTTGGTGAGGTGACTCGCCTCCTTGGGAGTGGCTCCCAAGGTCCAACTAGTTGAGGTCTAAGTGACCTCCTTCCTTGCATACACCACCCAACCCCTGGGTTGGTGTAGCCGAGCTAGACAAGGCTAAGGCTCTGTCAATCAGATGGTCCTTATGATCGGGTGACCAGATTTTTTGTTCTAAGTTCGAATTTCTGAAGAAAAATTCATCGTACAACCGATTGAAAGTGATTCCCGCCTCTCAAGCTAACCCAACCACTAAGTTTGGCAAGAGAGGTTGAAAGCACCCAGTAGTATGACAACGAATTCGGGTTGATTTCGTGTTTTAAAATTGATTTTAGCCCATTTTTCTTTAGTTGGGGTTTGTGGTGAGTGGCCCATAAGGTGACCAAGCTCACCAGCTAAGCACTAGACTTGACTAAGTCTAGGTTACCCAAATGTGGTCTCTATATTATACCCTAAAGATGTAGCCTAAGGTTCATGCAATTCTAGGGGTTTTTTTTGTTTTGTTCTTCTTTAGCAGGCCACAAGAATAAAAATAGTTTTCTGAACAAAATTGGAATCCAAATAAATTGAAATTTGCCAAGTAGATTTCTTTTTCAATTATCTTTTCAGAGAATATTTTTTTATAATTTTTATTGTTCCAATCGAATTTATAGAGATTTTTAAATGTCAAGGGGTTAGATCCGAAATTTTGACCTCTGGTTGATTTTTCAAATTTAAATAGTATCAAATGATCTTCAAAAATTTGGAAAAGATATGGAAATTAAAGTAAATGAGATCAGCTTTCAAACCCCACCATTTTTAGTCAAAACAAATTCATGGATTGCTCGTAATTGCTTTTTGAATTTTGAAAAATTTCAAATCTGGGTTAGTTTGGCCCCCTTACACTTCGCGAATTGTTAAATATTTTGTACTTGGAATTTTTTTAAATGAATGGTGCCGTTTGAAAGATGGTTTGAAAATAAAGACCTAGCCCATATTTCAGAATTTTTCATTCACTAATTTTTCAGCAATTGAATTTTTAAATTAGAACTTGAAATCTGGTCGAAAATTAGAGGGTGGTGGTGAGCTTTTGAAAGGGTGTTTGAATTTGAAATTCAAACTTTCAACCAAAACAATTTTTTTTTTCAAGAAGGATTTTTTTTTCAAAGGCTTTCCAATTTTTTTTTTTTGCTTTTTTCAAAACTAACCTAGGATTCAAAAAGAAACCTAATCTAACTACTTAGATTTTTTTTTCTTTGATTTTTTTTTGACGAAAATAAATAGGTTTTTTTTTTTCAAATGAAATTGCTAGAAGGAAATCTAACCTAGGGTTCAAAAAAGAACTAGACTAAGGAAGATATGATGTGCACCTATAATTTTTTTCCGTACTCGTTGTGTGCGCATATCCTATTTTTTTCCTATTTTCCTACACATCAAAAGACAAGCAGAGGAAGGTTTATCAGTGATAATTCAAGAGATCGAAATAAAAAATGACGTTGCCTTCCCCGGTAATGACACCATTTGACAAGACCATTTTTCGCGCATTTTAAAGTCGGTGGAAATCGTAGTCTAATCGCACTAAAACGCTTGTTAAAAAATGATTTTTGTAAAGATAACGAGAATTGAGTCCCAGTCGTTCGTCTTTGGGAGGCGTTTATGCAAATCTGAAATCAATCTTTTTCACTCTACTTGTTTAAAATCGCACATCGATTTCTAATCGTCGGATCAATGTTTGGCCACTTTCATTATGAACCCTAATTACGTGTGCATGTGTTAGATAGATGACAAATGTGAAAGTGTGAGTTTCAGTACGCATGATTCTAGTTATGTGGTGGCTGTTTACAGAAAATGAACTAATAGTGAGATCCTCAATATTTTCAGCTATCGACATGCTGGTTGCAATAGATAATTATTAAAAGCATGCAACTTTAATCACACAAAATATATTGCAATAAGCTCATGGTGATTCTCAACACATAGACATATATATATAGAAAAAGATCTTTCATTAATTCATCATGGTGTTTGCAACATGAAACTCGTGGAAATCTTATAGAGGAAAGCTTGAAAACATCAATCCAGCTAATAGAAAACAATTGCATACAGGAATCTATGGGGGGATTTTGCATGCATCATTGGAGGAGAATAAAGTGCTATACTATTAAGCAGTAAAAAAAAGCATGTAAACAATGAAGAACTAAGCTACTAATCTAGCAGAAATAAGGGCATTCGGAGGTGGGCTCCGATGGCCTTTGAGTTGGTTGAGAGGAGAAGGAGGGGCGGCCAATGGTGCCTAGGACAGCCCTTGGAGAGAGGTTGGAGAAGTGATCCAGCATCTTGGCATGGATATGGTGGTAGCCATGGTGAGCAACTCGGGGAGGTGGAGTGGAAGTGAGTGTTGCTAACCTAAATGGAAGTGAATGAAGCCAAGAAATGGATGGGTGCAAATGGCCACCCATTAGGTCTTTTTATAGACATAAGGGAAGCTCTCTAGAGAATTATGGAATTCTCTAGAGAGGCCTATGGTGGGAGCTCGTGAGAGAGTGAGAGAGTGAGAGAGAGAGGATGGATGGTGGTTTTTAGATCCACCAAATGTGGATCTAAAAATTGAATGGCTCTTGGTTGCTAATTTTAGCAATCAAGGCAACAACACATGGTAAAGAGTTCTAGAGAACTCTAGGCTAGGTATTTTCGTGTGGATGGTGTGTGTGGGTGTGTGAGGGTCGAAAGTTAGGTGGCTAGGTTGATTAGGTTAGGTTCTAGTGGGTTTAGGTCAAGGTAGGTCTCAAATTAGCGTTGTAAGCCCTAATTCACTAAGGTAAAGTGAAATTAAACTTAATACAAGTTTAATTGGGTGTGTGAAAACTTAATTGAGAGTAAAATAACTCAATTAAGTTAGGTCTAGTTCAATTGGACTCTCACTGAGTCCAATTGGATAGTGTGTGCTGAGATCAGGGCTCAATTGGACTCAATGAGTCCAATTGAATAGGCTGATGGCATTGACTAAGATCCAAGTCAATTAGGTTTAGTGAGGACCTAATTAGGTCCTTAGGGAGGTCTAGAGGTGATGTACTAGGGTTAGGACACCTTAATTTAGGTTCCTATGGGGTTGGAATTGGGTTTAAGGACTTAGAGATCCAAGACCAAGGCTTAAATCTCAAAATAGGAACTGGGGAGCAGTTCCAGACGTCCAATAAAAGTGTCAGATGTCTTATAGTGAAAAATCAGAAGTCTAGACTTGTTGTCTGGACATCAAATCAGAGTTAGGAGGGATTCTAGGTTCTGTCTTGGCTATTCTGCAGAAATTGGACGTCTGACCAAGTGTCTGGACATCTAATAACACTGCAGAAGTGGGTTTAAGGTGTTCGGGAGATGGCTAAGGGTTCTGGACGTCCTATAACTTATCTGGATGTCCAGATAGAGGTTGGAATTAGTGTTTTAAGGTTTCCTAGGGTGCGGTGACCTAATCTAAGGGCGGCTAAGGCTTGGGGAAGCTTCTAGGCTATCTTAGGGCTCGGATGGGTCTAAGTTCTTCATAATTTACTGCTTTATTCCTACTTAAATAGAATAGCATACCTTAACTCCCTTACATTATTATCTATTACATTTAATCTAGGTCTTCCGCTCCAGCTCTGCTGCAACACTAGTTATTCCAGCTTCAGATCCAGCTTCCGATCTACCTTCTGGTCAGCTTATTACCTGTAATTGTCATAATGCACCTAATCAGTAAATTATAGCATTATTTTATGCATAGCTAAAAGAAAGCAGTAAGGATGCAAGTAATGCTTATGCATGCGTGAATTACCCTAACTTATGCTAAGTCCTAACCTAATTTAGGTCAATTAAGACCTATGATTGCTGCGCAATCATCCAACTAGTGGTTTTGTTAATGGATGATGAAGGAGGCCAAGAGAGGTCGCTGGAGCTTCGCGGCCGAAGAAGAGAGAGGAAGAGGAGGGCTTTCAACCGTAATTCAAGCTTAAGAGCACGGCCGTGCCCTGGGGATCTTTTTATAGGGCTCAGGAGGGGGTTTTGAGCTTGGAAGCCAAGCTTCCAAGCTAGGAATTATCGCTGGAGTGGGAAACCCAAATCTCTCATGCATTCGCATGAGAGATTGGGAAGGTTATGGATCTCATGGATGGATTCAGAGGGAAGAGGACTCCTCAAAGAATCTCCCTTCCAATTTTGGAAGGGATTGATTGAACAGAGAAGGAGTTCTCTTCAATCAAAGGTCACCGGAGAAGGATTCCTCTATGATAATGGTGGATGGACCTATTTGCAAAGAGTGACGACAAAGGTAGGGGCCTTTTAGTAAGGAATTCGAAAGTTAGGAGTTTGAATGAGATAGAAAAAGTCTGACTAGACCAAAATGCAAACTTGGTCAAGTTGATCTCAGATTGGGTCCAAATTTTGGTACAAACCTAATTTGAACCCTCGGAATCTAATGGTGAAGTTAGATTTAGGTTTTGACCAAGTTTGACTAGGTAATTTATGCGAAAACCCAACTTAAGGCAAATGTCAGTCTGACATTGTTTTGGGTTAAGATGGATTTTGATGGTTAAATTGAAGGTACCAATTCCTAGAGAATATTTTTATATGAATTTTAGAGGGTTTAGGTAAATTTTACCATGACCAGAACCTCAGTTATTTAAGCAGGTCTATTTTTAGGGCTTCAAAAGTCATGTAATTCTCAAAACACGTGAAAGCATTTTTTATCTGTTCTAACCCACTTGTTTGATATTTAAGGCCATTTGACCATTAATTACCCCTTGAGAAAACCCGTGATTGTACTACAACTGAGATATACTATTAAAACTATAGTTTTACCCTTGTTTTACTGTTATTCTCTTAGAATGGTTATGCAATGAATTAGGGCTCTCTGGTGGTTATGTAGAAACATTTATTCCATGATATTGACTAAATTAAGCTTGTTATGGCTCATGATGGTGTTCCCATCATACCCCCATGCCTAGCTTTTGCTAGTCCCTTAACAAAATCTCATGGAATTAACTCAAATTCTAGACTATATGTTCATATCTCTGATGTGTGCTTTTTCTTGTAGATCAGGTTAGAATGACGATAATAGGCCTAGAGGTACTCAAGTACCAACCAAGATCCGGACTTGACCAGCTCTAGCCTCAGTCCGCCGCGAAGGTTTTGAAGGCCCACAGGAACTAACCTAAGGTTTGTTGAACTCCGTGGTTAAAGCACCCGTGCTTGTAACATGTTTTAGTCCAGGTTCAATTTGTAGTGCATTTTTGTAAGAGAGATACAGAAGAATTTTTCTTTATTTTTGGAGAGTTTTCTCTCTCTTTTCTTTTTTATTTCTAGCTTCGGATTGGCTTTACAACATTGTCTGTATCGGATTCCTAGTTCTCACCATCAATCCTCACAAGGTCCCTGGTAATCGATGCTTCGAGATAGTATCGCCCATGGCAATCCCTAGAACCCTGGTTTTCGAGATAATCATGCCCATGGCATTCTGTAGCTAAATCCAGACCCTGGCAATCGACATTTCGTGATAATGTCGCCCATGGCATCTGAACCAACACAAGGTGCTTACATGCCCCCGGTAGGATATTTAGATATCCTAGGAGACAAGCACTGAGGAAACGATATGTTATTACGCATCTTCGAGGGGAATTTCCTGCCTCTCCGCACTGGGAACTCTTCCAAATCAACTTGTGTTGATCAGCCGCTCCTAATCTAGGTAACTTTTTCAGAACAAATTTAACGCTTTTGAGTGATTTTAATAATTAAGTGCACTGAACTAGACTGTGTGTGGATTGGGGTGCTTAGGTTACCGAGTCCTGCAAACCAGAGGTCAGTTAACGAGGCTGAATAATCTCTAAGCCTTAGACCTAATACTTAAGCTTCGCATTTTCCCCAACCTCTTGAGGACTATCCATATCTTAAGGGATACTTGAATTTGTAAGCCTAGAATCATAGCCCAAGAGGCCTAAGATCAGCATTCATACTAATCTCTTTTTGTCTCTTAGCACTTTTTGTCTTTCATCTTCTTTCTTTTTGATTTGGTCTAGAACTAAGTATATTCCTTAATCTTCTACTAATGACTATCTCTTTTTTTGTTCTTTTCAAATTGTGCTCCTTTTTGACATTTCGATATCACTTCCCCTTTTTCCTTCTCAAAAAAAAAAGTGATATGCAATTAATTCACTCAAAATTTCCTCCCTTCTCCAATTTTTTGTTCTTTTTCAATTTTCTATTTTTTTGGCTTTTTGGAATATGTATTTTTTGTGAGAACCCTTCCGAACTTGTGAAGTTTTGTATGTTTGCACTGTACCACCCCCTATGCCTAAGTTTTGCAATGTCCTCATTGTAAACGGAGGGTGTGAAATAGTTAGGGTTCAGGAGTTTAGAATAGGATTATCGGCTGGGTGAACGGGTCGGGAATGACTGTTGCGGACGATTTCAAGCCCTGGTATGAGTACCAGAGGTGGGATCACTTGTTCTAAGACAGAACTCAGGGTGCAATGGATGTGAAGTACAAAAGGATAATCAGAAGGATCTTGGGTTTTTGGAATAATGGGTTGCCTCCCGTTAAGTGCTAAATTCAATTCCTTCAGCCAAGCAGAATAGGATATGGAGATGGAGTGCTTAAATCAGATAAATTTTGTAGAACAAGCACCTTGATTAATAGCCTGGTTGGTCCAACTAGGTGCCTGTTCAGATCAGCAGGCTGATGATGAAGCCCAAACCCAATCAATCTGGCAGGTTGATGAATGTGAATCAAGAGATGCAAAACCCACCAGATACTGTGGAGCTCAAAAGGATATGGAAGTGTATAGCTAGGGTTTGGCTGAGTAGAATCAGCCTAGTCAGAGTAGGGATTCTCAAATGAAAATGAATTAGTGGAGGATGTAGGAACCCTACGAAAGTAATCAGAGAAGGATGGGGTTTGATTTGTAGTCTGATCGATGTCTGAAACCCGATTGAAATGCGGAGGAGAATCATATACCACTGGATCATCGAGAGGGGAATCAGAGTAAAAATTGAGTCCGGTTGCGAGTTTGGGTTGAAAATGGGTTTGGGAAGGCTCTGTATATGCTAGGGAAGAGGTGTTTTCATTCAAATCATTGATCTCAGTGTCAGAATCAAAAGACGAGTCGTAGTTGTCGAGGTCGTAAATTGGCTTATAGTCGTCAGGAAACAACAGCTCTCCGAAATTATAGTAAGATTCGAAATTGTCGTAGAACTTGTGAGAATCATGTCCTGAATCTGATTTGGGATCAGTGGTTCCACCATAGAATAAATCAAAAGATGTAGGATTAGCAGTCTGACTTGGATCTACCCTATTCTCAAATTCTAAGCTCAAAAAGGTGTCCCTATTAGGCATGGGCTTAGGTTCTTGGCTTGTATGGAAGATCCAATCAAATCCCAACTCTTCCAACTCCTCGATTTCTGTATCATAGATCAGCGTGACTTCCAAAAATTTAATTTGTGTTTCTGAGGATGTTGGAGAGGTGCATTCATCAAATATAGGCCCAAAATTATAATCCAAACCTAGACTCTGATTTTCATCACACAGGGCCTTGTAATCGTCCCAATAAGGCTTAAATCCAGATTCTAGGTTAAGGGTGTGGTTTGGATTACTAGAATCTAGGTTTGGCTCTATAGGGATGTCAAAATTATCCTCGAGAGTCACCTTATTAGAATAAGGGACGGGATTTACACCCTCGAGAGGTTCTGATTCAATCTTAGTATCACAGGTGTTTGAGAAATCTAAGCTTGGTGAACCAAGTTCTTGGTTTTCTAAGGCTGGCTCAAAATTGTGATCACCTGCAATCAGATCCTCCCAACCCATCTCAAGCTCAGGAGTATCAATTTGTATATAAGTTGAATCTGAATTCATTTGGGTTGGGGGTCCATAACCACTATGATCATCAAATCTAGGATTTGGGAGATTAAGCTGGTTAATCCAAGATGTTGCAAGGGTGTACTGATGCCTATGATCGATAACACATTTTAGCATCTACATTACCTTATCTCTTTTTTCTAGGTCATCTTGGTGTACTTTCCATAGTGACGGCTCAAATCTACACAAGATATATTCACCATTATGCCATCTCTCAATTTCCCTGTATTTTGGCATTAAAACATCCCAAGTTGCCCCATTTTCTAGTTGTGTCAAAATTAACTGTCCTTGCTCTAAAATGAATGTTGTTGTGTTTGACACATTAACCTGTATATCCTCAAATGGGCCTGCTAACATGTCAGGTTGAATTTTTGACTCAAGTGGTGGAATCAAGATGCATAATCAATCTTGAGATTTAGATTGTAGTTGATCAGATCTAAAAGCAATTCCCAAGAAAATTTGTGTGTGTGATCTAATAGAATGGATGAGGGACTGGATGTGATTTGACTCAATCAAGGCACCCAAAGATTTTTGGATGACTAAGGCAATTTCGAGGCAGATGATACCTCTGAATCAAAAATTCGCACACCCGAGAAATACCTAGGCAGCCAGGAAGGGAGAGCCCCGTAAAGACCCCTACATGGTAGAGCATCCCCATTGGTTACAGGGTTTCCCTCGCCCGACCTTACTTGTCACTGAGGGTCTAGGTAGACTGGAATGTATGAACTTAAGTCCTTAAGTCTACCAATTTTAGGTCCTAATTTGGGCCTTGAGTTTCACTTGATTAGAAATTAATTCAACTTATGACCTAATTTGGAGGTTGGTTGGCCTACAATGTAGACCAACTCACCTGACCTGCCCTAAAGATGGCAGAATGAGATCTAGGTCAAGACCTAGAAATCACCCTGATTTGATTCCCAGGTTATTAGGTCCAAGTATTTTAGGGTTCAAGTGAGATTAGTGCCTAATTTTTAGGGTTTTTGTTGATTAGATTTTTTCAACCAAGGGCTTGGGTAGCACACAAATGTGGGTGGGTTTGTTTCCTTTTATGCAGGCAAGTGTGAACTAGCACTCCAAAACCTTAATGTAGAAACCCTAATTGGCTTTATTTCCAAGTCCAATTGCTCTTGACATGTTCACCTTGCGCTTCAAGTAAGAAGTGTATTAGCCTAAAGTGATTTAGAATTTAAGCGTTGTCCCTAGTAGGCATAGGAAATTTGGGGTAGGGAATTCTAAACAAATTCACTTCAAACTTCCATGAAATTTGAAAATTTTTGCAGATCAGGAAACTTGCCCTTTAAATGATAATTACTATGAAAAATAAGACAGGTGTTTCCTAATTGATTGTTTCCTTTTTTGTCTTCCCAAGATTAGGAGGTTGATTAGGGAAGAATAGGGAAGTTACCTGCCTTGGTGTGGCTGTTTTGAGTAGAAGATCTCCTCGTGAAGTACCTCGCAAAATCACAAGAAAGTAAACAGGGCAAGTCAGTGCTCATATATAATCAAATAATGCAGAGAATAGTGGTGAATTGCACGTTGCTCCTCGGCAACGGCGCCAAAATGTTGCTCGCTCAAAATCAGGTTTTTTAAATCGTTGCATTGGAGTATAGTTAAAATCTCGTGAAAAATAGATAGAATTTATACTTGAAAAAGTCCAAGGTCGTTTGCTAGGTGCAAGTAGAAATTCAATTCACAAAATTGCAATTTAAAACAATAGAGATACAAAATTATAATCAGAAATTGATTTAGAGTAATATAGCAATAAGATCAAGTATCAGACTGCAAAAATAATGGAGTAAAATAGTGATTTGAATCACCAATTACTCCCTACAATAATGGTAAATAGAACTCAATATATTTATATGAAATGATCTCAACTGTCTGAATATTCAATCAGACGTCTTAAACGTTTGATGAACAGTGCTTTTTCTCTGATTTCGTCTTCTTCTTCCTCTTCTGCTTCTCTTCTCTCTTGCTTTCCTTCTTCTTCCTTCTTCTTCTCTGCTCTTCTTCCTGTGTAGCTCCTCTTTTCTTCTTCTTTCTTTCTCTACTCTTCTACTCTTCTTCACGCAGAGGGGGAAGGATCCTCAATTTTGGCTAAGTGTCAGTCAATCCTTCTCAGAGCAAAACCCCCCTGCCCCCACACACCATTCTCTCTTTCTCGCGTTGGGTTACACTCTCCCAGAGCCTCCAACAGTACTGGGTTATCGGGTTTTCGGACCTAGAGCACACTCAGATCCAGGGCTGTGGGGGTGGGTCGTAGCCGAGGAGTGTAAGGTGTAGGTAGGTTATCAAGTTACGGCTAGGTCCGCAGGGTCAGAGTCACAGACGAGGTTGAGTGAGGGTGTAGGGGACCTCACCCCCCTATGACTTGAGGCACTAAGGCCTATGCACGTTTTCAATTTATTCCATAGCTTTTCCTCATCAACTAACGAGGTGGGACTAAAGTCCCACACCTTCTTCGTTTGCGTCTCTGAGCAGCACCTGCAAGGGAAACCTCATCCAATTGGGTGTGTTCTATTCTTGGTGTCTCCAATCCAGAACTTGGGTGCGTGTGCTGAGCTAAACCGCACGACCTGGAGATGCAACCTAAGGCGTGTGTGACCGTGAACTTGAAGAGCATGATGGCGATAGGCGGAGCTTCGATGAAACCTAAAAAACATGCAAAATAGCCTCATGGCCAAACTAAACTTGCTCTGGAGGTTCGCCGGACGTTGGCGAATGTAGTGGCAGTGGTTTCGTGGTGAGGCAAGGCGTGAAGTGATGTGTCGGAGGCGGCAAAGGTCGGAGAACAGTGGGTCGTTCGACGATGGGTTTGAGTGGGCAAGAGGATGAATAGGGGGAGGGGTTTTGAAAAGGGTGGAGAGGTGAAGGTTATGGGTTGTTGGCGAGTTGATTGGTGGTCTGTGGTGGTGAGATGGGCTCGCCGAAGGAGTGGCTGGAGCGGACGACGAAGAGGGTGAGCGGTGGTATCAAGGGGTTTATTTTTGGTTTTTGGTAGAGGAAACTAATATAAGGGTCTTAAGGGGACTTATATACCTATGCTAAGTGGATGAAAGGGGGAGGATAGCACCGGCATTTTTAGGTCGGAGCTGGGGAAGAAGGTGCTACGATGATGGGAACGACGACGACGATGGGGGTAGAAAGGGTCCTGCTAGTATGGCCAAGAGTGGACGAGAGAGAGAGAAAGAAAATCCGGCCACTGGTTTTGTGAACGGATGAAGAAGGAGGTCAGGAGGGGTCTCTGGAGCTTGTGGAGCTTCACGGCCGAAGAGAGAGAGAGGTCAAGAGGAATTCAAGCTTAAGAGCACGGCCGTGCCTTGGGGATCTTTTTATATGGCTTAGGAGGGGGTTTTGAGCTTGGAAGATGAATTGTCGTCGGAGTAGGAAACCCAAATCTCTCATGCATTCGCATGAGAGATTGGGAAGGTTATGGATCTCATGGACGGATACAGAGGGAAGAGGACTCAAAGAATCTCCCTTCCAATTTTGGAAGGGATTGATTGAACAGAGAAGGAATTCTCTTCAATCAAAGGTTGTTGGAGAAGGATTCCTCCACGATAATGGTCGAGGGATCTATTTGCAAACAGTGACGACAAACATAGGGGCCTTTTTGTAAGGAATTCGAAAGTTAGTGGTCTGAATGAGATAGAAAGAGTCTGACTGGACCAAAATGCTAACTTAGTCAAGTTGATCTCAGATTGGGTCCAAATTTTGGTGAAAACCTAATTTGGACCCAAGGTATCCAATGGTGAAGTTAGATTTAGGTTTTTACCAAATTTGACTGGGTAATTTATGCAAAAACCCAATTAGGGCAAATGTCAGTCTGAGATTCTATTTTGGGTTTAGATGGGTTTTGATGGTCAAATTGAAGGTACCAAACCCTAGAGAATATTTCTATATGAATTTTATAGGGTTTAGGTGAATCTTAACCTGATCAGAACCTTAGTTATTTAAGCAGGTCTATTTTTAGGGTTTCAGAAGTCATTTAATTGTCAAAACATGCAAAAGCCCTTTTTTGTCTATTTTAACCCACTTGTTAAATATTTAAGGCCATTTGACCCTTAATTACCCCTTGAGAAAATCCATGATTGTACTGCAATTGAGATATGCTGTTAAAACTGTAGTTTTACCCCTATTTTACTGTTATTCTCTTAGAATGGTTATGCAATGAATTAGGGCTCTCTGGTGGTTATGTAGGCCCATTTATTCCCTGATACTGACTAAATTAAGCTAGTTATGGCTCATGATGGTGTTTCCATCACTGTTTTATGGCAAAGACTTGACAAGAAGCCCGTTGTTATCTATTATGCTAGTAAAACTCTTGATGATGAACAATGGAATTACATGGTTACTTAAAAAGAACTTCTTGCCATTATATTTGCCCTAGAAAAATTTAGATCTTATAGGTCACATGTCACTGTATATACCGACCACTCAGCACTTAAATATTTCCTAACAAAAACAGATGCGAAACCCTGCCCTATCCGTTGGATCCTACTACTCCAGGAATTTGACCTGGAAATCAAGGATAAGGCAGGATTGCAAAATGTAGTGGCTGACCAACTCTCTCATCTCATGACGAATGACATGATGACCCCCTTGATCATTTTCCTAATGAAAGCATTTTAGTTGCCAATGCCCTCCCTTGGTTTGCATCCATTGTAAACATCTAGCAACGGAACGTATCCCCACTGATTGGCCAAAAACCAAAAGGGATAAATTCTTTGCTGATATTAAATGCTATTTTTGGGAGGAGCTAGATCTTTTCTACGTTTGTGTTGATCAAGTCATTAGGCGATGTGTCCCTGATTCAGAAATCCATGATATTTTGACACATTGTCATTCAATGGCTTGTGGCGGACATTTTTCGAGCAAGAAAATTGCGACTAAAATCCTTAATGCGGGATTCTTTTGGCCAAACTTGCACAAAGATGCTCATAATTTTGTTTGGTCCTGTGTGCATTGCCAGAGCATTGGCAACTTGACTCGGAAGGATATGATGCCCCTTAATCCAATTTTAGAGGTTGAAATTTTTGATGTATGGGGCATCGACTTCATGGGACCGTTCATCAACTCTGGTGGGTATTTGTATATACTAGTCGTAGTCGACTATGTTTCTAAATGGATTGAAGTAATACTCACTTGCACCAAGGATCACTGTGTGGTTGTCGAATTTATTAAGAAAAATATTTTCTCAAGATTCGCCATTCTAAAGGCCATTATCAGTGATGGAGGCTCACACTTCACTCACTCACAATTCCATCACCTTCTTTCTAAATATGGGGTTAATCACAAAATTTCCACACCTTATCACCCCAAAATAAATAGTCAAGCAGAAGTTTCTAACTGAGAAATCAAAAATATTTTACAAAAGACGGTTAGGCCTGATCGTAATGACTGGTCCACCAAGTTGGACGATACTTTATGGGCCTACTGTACCACTTTCGAAACCTCGCTCGGCATGTCTCCTTTCCATTTGATTTTTGGGAAGGCATGCCATCTCTCGGTAGAACTTGAACATAGGGCTTTTTGGGCAATAAAGCAATTAAATATGGACTTATCTGACGTCAGTATCCACAGAAAATTGCAATTAACTGAACTGGAAGAATTACGTAATTTTTCATATGAAAACACGTGGATTTATAAAGACCGAACAAAAAAATTTCATGATAAATACATTGTTTGAAAACATTTTGACATTAATCAACGCATTTGGCTTTTTGATGCACAAGTACGTATTTTTCCTGGAAACTTAAAATCAAAATGTACCAACCCCTTTATTGTCCTAAAAACATATCTGTATGACGCTGTTGATCTTTTTGATCCTAAAACTAATATGATTTTTCAAGTTAAAGACCAACGTTTAAAGCCCTATTTTGATCATGTCCCGAATCTTCTGTCTGAATCTTTTGATTTAATTGAACCAACCACAGCTGATCACCGATGCACCTACACCCAGCAGAATGGCATAAAAGATAGCATTGGATGGGAGGTGACCCATCATTTTTCTTGCTTTCTTTTTCTTTCTTTTCCCCAGGTTTTGACTATCCTAAATCCGACCACCTTTTACTAAGGTAATCCCTTGTTCCCTCTTAATGCATGAAGACAGTGCATATCTTAACCATGGGGGAGTATTTTTAAATTTTGATGATCAATTTAAGATTTTCAAAACCTAAAGACATGCATTTTTCTTTCATCATTTTCTTATTTTTTGCTTGCACACCCAAAAAAGTAAAAAATATTGAAAACTTTTCAAGGAAAAATTTGAAATCGGGACTAAGGTTGAAAACTCACTTTTGGTACAATGAGATTTTATCTTTAACTAACTTGGGATAAGGATACGAATCTGATCATTAGAATTGCAAGGCCTATCTTTAGACTAGATCAGATATCCTTCTCGAAAATTTCACCTGAACTCATGATAGTTTAGGTGACTTGATCCTCTTTTGTAATATGGAAAATATCTGACTTAGTTTATGATTCAAAAACTTGCATTTCATGCGAAACTTCCTGTGTCAAATTTCACACACAAGCCAACACCGAAAAGCAACTAAAAATTAGAAAAACCCCCTTGTTTGGCCTTAGTAAAAGTCTGAAGCAGATCATTGGTTTGAGTTTCCACCATCGAGAAGGAGGAAAATGCCTCCTTTGAGGATGCGATGTCAACATGCTACCACCTCGGTGTTGCTCCATATCTATATTTTATATCTTTAGACGGAGCATTAAAGTGCATTTTCGTAGCTCCAGTGTCTTGGATGGTGCTCTACCTATAGTGTCGGAGCAAGAGCTTCAGTTTGCTTGGAGCGCCCCTTTACACCACATTGTGTTTTGGGGTTGTGAGCTCCTGGGTGGTGTCATGGCTAGTGTTATCTAGAAGTGCTGGCGCTAGAGACCCCTCGAGGAGTGGTAACGGGAGTGATGATCCCAACACATCTGTTGTAAGAGTAAGCTAAAAATAAGCATGGGAGAGAAAAAAAAAGTTTTAAACAAAAAGCAAGCCCTTATAAATGTTGGCTTTTTACAAGCACAGACACAAGGTTTTAAAGGTTATTGCAAGTTGCGAATCAGATTCAAGAGCCAGAAAAATCCTAAAGACAAAAATTTCAAGTCATCTGAATTAACAAGGAGTTAATCTATGAATTTTTTTGAGGACATATTATCCCATTTTTATCTAATTTTTGGATCCGAAAATAAATCCTAATGTTTATCCTTAACAAATATCGTACCTCCTGTGTTTGGATTAACCTATGTCCCGCAATCTCTTTCTTCTCAAAAGTAGAAAAAATTAGATTTCCCCAAAATTCTATTTTGTAAAAATTAAAGCTTTGCTAAGAGACTAGCAAAAGATAAGCATGGGGGTATGATAAATGCTAATTCATCATTATTCTTGTGCATTAAAACAAACCTAGCTCTTAGGATTTTGCTCCGCAAATGGGTTTTTGGGTTGCATTTAGGCATCAATTAGGTTAGCATGCATTGCATTTTTTATTGTGTTTTTGATGTGTTTTTGTGAGTGTTAGGGATAAACAGATTGTCAGATCCCTAAAACCCTAGCACTCAAGAAGGAAACTGGTGAAGGAGAAGCCCAAACCAGCTGGAACTCAACTTTATTTAGCTCACCATAGTTGGAATCCAACTCACTTGAATTAGGGTTAGCTCATCCTAGCTCCATTCAACTCGTCTCAGCTGAATGGCAGCTCAAGAGAGCTCATCTTAGCTCACCTTAGCTCAAGTCAGCTCAGATCCAACTCAACTTAGCTGAGTCTAGCTCATCTCAGCTCCCATCAGTTCACTGGGAGCTCTAACTAGCTTAGCTGAGTTGACTGGAGTTCGCCTTAGCTCAGGACCAGCTACATCCAGCTCCACTCAACTTCAGCCAGTTGAAGATGACTTCATCATAGCTCAGGAAGCATAAGGACAGCTCCTGGGGACTCAGCTTAGCTCAACTAGCAAGGTCCTCCCCGGGAGCATCAGACCCAGCTCACCTTAACTCCTTTCAGCAGAAGTCAGCTTGATTTAGCTTGGCTTAGCAACTAGCAAAGAACTAGTAAGCTAAGCCAGCTAAAGTAGCTCCATGCCATCCTCTTCAGTAGCTGCTAGCTCCAGTTCAGCTCCAGACTTCTTCTGTCCAGCTCCTCCCCTTAAACCCTAGCTCCAATTGCCTCCTCCTCTACTCTACTACTAGTTAAGCTAGCTAATCTAGCTTAGCTTAGCTAAGATCCAACTCCCTTGGCCATCCACCACCCTAAAACCCTACCTAACTAGCTTCACCAACTAAGCCTACCTATAGTCCAGCTAAGCTATCCATGTTGGCGCCACCGCAACCACACCTCTTCACCCCATGACCACCACCAAAAGGAACTAGCAAGGTGGTGCCAAAACCACCATAACCACCTCCATATTGGTGCCACCTTTTTCCCTCCAAAATCCATCAGTCTCCACCCTACACCTAAGCCTAAAGCCCATCTCCACCTTCCATTTTCCCTCCAACATTCCCCCTCCCTTCTAGAACATCATTTTGGCGCCAAAATGGAGGCACCCCTCCACCATGGACGTCCACCATGGGGTTCCTCCATCCCTTAACTACCCCCCTCCACATCTCTTTGAATGGTGCCAAAAATCCATGACCATAGATCCCATAACCACCACTCCAAACTCCATCCTAGCCATCCATTCCAAGAGCCAGCTATACCCCCCATCCTACTCTACAAAAAGACCCTTAACCACCACCATTTTTCCCATCCTCCATTTAGTATTATTCTACCTATACCCACCATAACCTAAGGCTAAGGAAGAAGAAGAGAAGAAGATTATGGGGGCATCCTACCGCCCCCTTGGTGCCTTCTTCCCTTCTTTCTTCTCCCTTGTGCCAAGCCAAGGAGGATGGTCAGGAAAGGGAGAAGCACTTAGGGTGGACATCCACCCTTAAGGAGAGGTTTAGGGCACACCACCCCTACCCTTAGGGCTTGCCTTGGAGGACACTATTCTGGCGGAGCTGTAGAAGGATGGAGTTGGAGATCTTCTTTTAAAGTTTGGGAGCTACCAGGCTTGGAGCAAGAAGCCTCGACCTCTTCTTCACCATCATTATCATCATCAGGACCATTAGTTTTCTTTTACTTTCATACCTTGATAGTTGTAGGAAAAGCTTTCCTCTATTAGGGTTTTCTGGAAAACATTTTTTTGAATCCTAATTTAAAGTTGCCTTCTTTGCAACCTTTGTTGCATTTAATTGTTTTGTTTTCTAGCACTTTTCACTCCCTCTCCCTAATTACTCTAGCCTCCATATGCCTAGAGTGAGCTTAGGGAGAGGAATTAATTGTCACCTAGGTGTTAGCTTAGTAATTATAGGTGTTAGTCTTTTCCACCAACAAAATTTAAGTGTTCCCACTATTTCAAAATCAAAAAAATTATTTTTTTTGAAGCAGAAAAATCAAAAAAATTATATATTTAAAAGACCAAAAAGAAAGTTGATTTCCATTTTCCAAGCAAGGGATTAGATTTGCAAACAATTTGGCCTCCTTGGATGACCCTAGATACCCCACTATCTAGGTTATTAATTTTAAAAGTGAAACGGATTTACGTGTTGCAATGACATTAAAATCTCCATTATAAAATCGCGTATTTTCGCTAGCAGTATTTCAAAACACGTGCCAAAACCGCTCTGTCAAATGGCGTCATTGCCAAGGATCGAACCCGGGTGAGTTTTTATATTTGGATTTGCATTTGCTTAACACCTTTGCATTTGTTTTGATTGTAGGGTCAAAATGAGGATTCACACACGCATCAACCCGTGGTGAAGACCACAGGTAATTGTTCTTTATCCTCTATGTTGTTGCTTTCTTAGGTTTGAAAAAAATCAAATATATATATATATATATATATATATATATCAAATTCAAATTTTCAGATTTGAATTAAAAAAAAATCTTTGTTTGGTGTATATTTGGCTTAGAAACTAACTAAAATACACCAACACTATATTTAGAAACTTAGCTTGAAATTGATTTCAATTTTTAAAAATTAATTACCACCAAATTACGAATTCAAAAATCTTGGAATTAGGTCTGATATTAGGGTTTCAAACCAGCTTTCCAACGCAACCATTTTTGAGAAAAATTCGTACTGTATGAATTTTGAAAATTCAGATAGTGGACAAGGGTCAGAACAGTTTGCACATTTTTTTTACCCAAATTTAAACATTAATTCTGATCTCTATATAAATCATATTGATTTTAAAATTGTGTGGTTGGAAAGCCACTGAAACCTAATCTTTTATATAAGTTTTCAAGAATTTTTTAATTTTCTTTGATATTGTTTCAAACTGAATTACTAGAAGAAGGTCCATCTGGCCTATTTGACTCCCTGACACTAAAAAATTCATGAAAAATTGTATGAAATAGTAAAAATCTTCAAAAAATTCTCCCAGAATTCCTTATTGAAAAAGGAAGAACTAGGTCAAATTTCATCTTATTTGGCTTCATTTACTGATCTAGGGAGTAATTTCAAGCCTGAACAAGGTCTGACTATAGGTATTTAGAAGAGCATAAACCCTAGGACATAAAATTTTAGGGTTTAAATTTTTTTCTAGAGACCTAAACTTACTTGACTCAACTTAGTTGCCTAGTAGGTGAGGTTGATTTATTGATTGTCCTCCTTATCTACCCAAATTAAACTAATCTACATTTCAAGTTAGGCAACCACTTAGGTCTATTTCACTTAGTAGTGGTGCCTTAGGGCTATTATTTTCTCTGATTGAGTCATACCACTTCTACCTTATGGACTTAAAATCATCATATAGACCTATCTGATATTAGGGTTTCCACATTAACGTAAAGCACATTTGCATTCCATACTTAAAGGAAATTCATAAAACAAATTGAGACTTGCAAAACCTATTGTGTGCTTCACTACAACCTTGTTTGAATTGACTTAAACAAGGAAACCCTAAAAGAAATTAATAAAAGCACTTGAAACATAAAAGCCACTACACCAATTAAAGCTTGTATTACAAATCCTTTGTCTGTGCACTTCACACTGTCAAATTTAATTTTAAGGGCAACACCCCCATAACACCCAATCACATTTCAAGAGCACTTCAAGCCCAAGCCTAAAACTAAGTAGACATGCCCTAGGCAGGATTAACTTACTTGGTAACCTAAGTTTAATTGAGTGAAAATCAAGGCCTTGTCTATTTGGACCAACTAGAAGCAAGAAAGGTCGGTGCGGTAACCGCGTTAACCTCTAGTGGTGTCCCACTATGCGGGGTGTCCTAGGGGATCCCACCCTTCTGGCCAACCAAGTAATTTAGGGTTGGTTTAACCCAAGTCCATTTTAGGGTGCCAGGTTTAGGTCCATTTAGGGTATACAATTTAGGGCTAGCTTGTTTGCTTGATTTGGGGCTTTCTTTCATCTTTCTTCCTAGGCCTTTGCATTATTTTCACCAGCCCGTTGTAGCTGGTTGTGTCTTCCTTAGGAAGACCCTCTCTTATCTCTATTCTCTTCTTTTCTCCAATATCCATGAACCCATATCATCCTTTTGACCCTTAGGGTCCTCCATCTCCTAACCTTACCATGATTTTGACTCCTGCTGATTGGGAGACTCATTCTCACCAGCTGGGACATGATTATTCTCATACTCCTCATCCCCCACCTTATTTAGAACCTAAACCTCATGGATCCGACCCTTATCTAGATCAAAACCGAGTGAAGGCGATAGTTGTTGAATTCCAGGAGTTTAACAAGAGCTTAGAGGATCAACGTGCCAAGCTCCTGGAGCAAATTAGACAATGCCAGGCACAATCTCAATCTTATCACTCCTCCCAGGAATAAGAGACCTGGAATACCTAGCCTAGTGGATCAGGTGACCCATATTTTGGATCCACTAGCTACTCTACTGACTCTTACTACCTTGGGGAGGCATCCTCAGCCAATCCAGAAAGCACCTTTGAACCTACTTCATGATTTGGGTAGATTACTTGGGGAATGCACCATTTCTGATATACCTATACTTGATGATATATTGATAATAATATCATCATCAGCCATATCTAGCTTTAATTACTCATATTCCAATAAGAAATGCTCCTACATAATCGCCAAAGGATCGTAATTCACTACACATCCATTCTAAGAAATAAACAGGAAAGCAGGGTTAAAACTGCAGTTTTACCATCTTATCATGAATGCAGAACAACCATGGGTTTTCTCAAGGATTTATTAAAGGTCAAATGTGTATTAAAGTCTAACAAAAGGGTCCGCGCAAACAAAAACGTGTTTTCACACGTTACGAGAATTAAATGACATCTAAAACCCTAAAAATAGACCTGCTTAATTAATGAGGTTCTGGTCAAGATAAAATTCACCTAACCCTCAAAAAATGATAGAAAAATATTGTCTATGGTTTGGCATCCTTGATTTGACCATTGGAATCCAATTTGACCTAAAATAGAGTCTCAGACAGATACTTGCCTTAATTTGGGTTTCTACGCAATTTACCTAGCCAAACTTGGGCAAAACCTAAATCCAACTTCACCATCAGCTTCCTTGGCTTCAAATTAAATTTATACGAAAATTTGGGCCCAATCAGAGATCCCCTTGACCTGGTTTACATTTCAGTCTTGTCTGACTCTTTTCTCTCACACTTATGCCCCTAACTACAAAATGCCCCCAGATTTGTCTTCGTTCTTTACAAATTGGTCCCTTCGCCATTATTGTAGAGGAACTTCTACTCCGACGACCTTCAATCAGAGATTTCTTTCTGATTTCTTGACAAATCTCTCCCAAAATAGAAAGCGAGATCCCTGATGAAATCCTCTTCCATTTGAGCCACGCATTGGGCTCTGAATCCTACTCAAAACCTAATGCGAAGCTTTCAAAGGTTCGGATCTCCTTGTCACACAAGAACCACGTGCTTCTAATCTTGGTTTCCAATCTTGGAACACCCTTCTAAGCTGTATATAAGATCCTATGAAGCTTCACCGACCTCCTTAGCTAGGTTTTAGCCCAAAACCCCTCTTCCTTCTCCCTCTCCGGCTACGTTCCACCCTAGCTCCGGCGACCTCTGTCCCCTTCATTTTACAGACAGCCAACGGTGAAATTGGCTCGTCCATCTTCTTCCTCATCTTCATTCGTGCCTCGCCAGCCAAAGCAAGGGTTGTCTCCCCCTCTCTTCGCCGCCGTCTCCCTCAAGGAATATGCATCTTCCATGGTGCTGGCCATCACATCAGCACTCATATTCCTTCCCATTCGTCCATTAAATTAGGTCCTATCTCTTCCTCTCTCCCCCTACTCTTTTTTCCTCTCCCTAAACTCTTGATTCAACACATGATCACCGACCTCCCCCTCCGTCTTCCTTCACTTCGGCCAAGCTCCGACAAGGTCGCGAGCACACTACACACCACCAAACACTCTCGCTCCACCTCCAAATGCTCCGCCATACTTCCCCCATCAAAAGCCCTCTCCTATTTTGCTCCATCGCTCACCCTAGCTCTCCACCAAACAAACCCATTGCCATCGACCTTCACCGACCTCGACGCACAACCTCACGCATTCTCACGCCATCAAACCACCACCATCACACTCCACAACCTCCAGCGATGCTTAGGAGCTTGCTTAATGTGGCCAAGAGGCCATGTTCTTCATTTTTAGGGTTTGTCATTCTCCACCATCACCACCGTCGCCCTCGCCTTGTTCTTCGTGTTCTTGCCCATGCAAGCCCCAGCTACTACTCCAGGTAACGTGGAGTAATCCCCAGTAGTTGTTCAGATCTTCAATTGAGGACCTCAGCTTAAGCGGTTGCATACATTGGACGAAGGCTTCATCCGAAGATGACACGCGAAGGAGGGATGGTTTAGTCCCACATCGGTGGGAGAAAGACCAACAGCTACGCATAAATTGGATTTCTGAATAGAGGTATTCGCCTTGAGACACTGGGGTTGTTGGGAAATCGTAGATCGCATTTTTGATAAAAGCGTCGTAGTATAGTTACGAAATGCGATCCAACAAAGATATTGTTTTGAAAAATAACGAGACTCGAGTCCCGGTCGTTCGTCTCTAGGAGGCGTGTTTCTGTTTTGAAATCGATCTTAAAGCCGCTCTACTTAGTATTCTGGTGCGCAATATATAGGCGGTTAAAGAACATGCACTTAAATCACGCAAATAAAATAATCATTCAGCTCATGGTGATTTCAAACACATAAATATATATATATATATAAATGCATTTTTCATTCATTCATTGGGGGAGAGTTGTTTGTACAGGAAATCTACAGGAAAGCTTATACAGGAATGCTTTAAATTAAACCTAGCTACCAGAAAACGATTGCATACAAGAATCGACGGGGGTATTTCGCATGCATCATTGGGGGAGAAGAGAAACTACTCTACTAAGCAGTAAATGAAAGCAGTAAAACTTATGAAAAGCATGATCTAGAGCTAAAAGAGTAGAGGGCATTCAGGGGTGGTCCCCGATGGCCTTGGAGTGGTTGAGAAGAGAATGAGGGGCGGCCAATGTAGCTTAGGCCGACCCTTGGAGAGAGGTAGGGTTGATCCAGCATCCCTGCATGGTGTCCTCCATAGTGGTGGTAGTGAGCTCGTGGAGGTGGAGTGACTGGCTAAGTGGAGGTGGCGTGAATGGCACCAATGGAGAGTAATTGCCAAGGGAGTGAATGGGTGCAAATGGCCACCCATGGGGTCTTTTTATAGACCCAATGGAAGCTCTCTAGAGAATTATGGAATTCTCTAGAGAGGCCTATGGTGGGAGCTCGTGGGAGAGTGAGAGAGAGAGGGTGGATGGTGGTTTTTAGATCCACCAAATGTGGATCTAAAAATTGAATGGCTCTTGGTTGCTATTTTTGGCAACCAAGGCAACCACACATGGTAGAGAGTTCTAGAGAACTCTAGGCTAGATATTTTCGTGTGGATGGTGTGTGTGGGTGTGTGTGGGTGTGTGTGGGTCGAAACTTAGGTGGCTAGGTTGATTAGGTTGGGTTCTAGGGAGTTTAGGTCAAGGTAGGTCTCAAATTAGGGTTATAAACCCTAATTCACTAAGGTAAAGTGCAATTAAACTTAATACAAGTTTAATTGGGTATGTGGAAACTTAATTGAGAGTAAAACAACTCAATTAAGTCAGGTCTAGGTCAATTGGACTCTGACTGAGTCCAATTGGACAGTGTGAGCTGAGATCAGGGCTCAATTGGACTTAATGAGTCCAATTGAATAGGCTGATGGAATTGACTAAGATCCAAGTCAATTAGGTTTAGTGAGGACCTAATTAGGTCCTTAGGGAGGTCTAGAGGTGATGTAGTAGGGTTACGGCACCTTAATTTAGGTTCCTATGGGGTTGGAATTGGGTTTAGGGAACTAGAGATCCAAGATCAAGGCTTAAATCTCATTATAGAATCAGATGTCTTATACTAAAAATTCAGAAGTCCAGACTTGTTGTCTGGACGTCCAATCAGAGTCAGGAAGGATTTCAGGTTCTATTTTGGGTATTCTGTAGAAATTGGACGTCTGACAAAGTGTCTGGACGTCCAATAACACTGCAAAAGTGGGTTTGAAGTGTGCGGGAGTTGGCTAAGGGTCCTGGACGTCTTAAAACTTATCTGGACGTCCAGAGAAGGGTTGGAACTAGGGTTTTAGGGCTTCCTAGGGTGTTGTGACCTAATCTAAGGGTGGCTAAGGCTTGGGGAATTCTCTAGGCTATCCTAGGGCTAGGATGGACCTAAGCTCTTCACATTTTACTGCTTTATTTCTACTTAATAGAATAGAAAACCTTTAACCCCCTTACATTATTATTCCTACATCTAAGCTAGGCCTTCTGCTCCAGCTCTGCCACAACTCCCGTTATTTCAGATCCAGCTTCAGATCCTGCTCCAGATCCAGCTCCAGATCTGCTTATTGCCTGCAATAGACATAATACACTTAATCAGCACATTATAACATTATTTTATGTATAGCTAAAGGAAAGCAGTAAAGATGCAGATAATGCGTATGCATGCATGAATAACCCTAACTTATGCTATGTCTTAGCTTAATTTAGGTCAATTAAGACCTATGATTGCTGCACAATCATACCCCCATGCCTAAATCTTGCTAGTCCCTAGCAAATGCAAGACTAAATTATTTACAGCAAGGGTCCCTAAGGGACTGGTTATTTTATCAAGTGTTTGCATAGAGATTTTTCTCCCTTTGTTTTTATCCTATGCTCTAGAAATCCAGACAATCGTGAAGGTGCAGCTATGTAGCCTTTGCAACGGATTAGAGGGAAAACTAATACACCTCTAAAGCCTGTACTTGACCCCTAATAAAAATTCTAGCGGAATAGGAGGATTTCTTCCCTCAGGGTATTCAAGATATTTTATGAATTCCACCCTGGCTTTAGGCTTAGGTAGAGAATCTTTGAGGGAAAGGATTGTATATTTGGTGGCTCATTCTCACTTGGTGCTACAAAGTGACTAGTACTACAGAATCCAGATTCTCAAATTACTAAGTAACTCAACTCAGAGAAAGACGAGAAAAACTATGCTCCCTTTTGATTCTCTTGTATTCATTCTTTGTTGCTCTTTTTCTTTCTTTTTCTTAGAGCTCACAACCTCACCAGATTCACACATAGGATCTGTATTTGGTGGTCTCACTAGGCATTAACACTTTAATTGAGTTCTCATAACCCTAACACTAAGTCGAAATTCCTCAACCATTATTCAGGCGGTCAGAACACAAGAAAAATAGGTTAAGGCCATATTTGGTGGAGCTCAATTTTGTTTGGTGGTATTGCCTCAATGCAAATGAAATAAATACTAAATATTCACAAACTCTTTTTCTTCTTCTTCCAATTTTTTTTTTCTTCTTTTTCTTTTTTCTTTTCAATTTTTTCTTCCTTTTCATCATTTTTTTTTTCAGCATAGCACAACTGGCATACATCCATGAACTTTATTAAGGAGGCATTATTAGGGATTGGTGGTACTTAAGAGACATTGGGTGGCTTATTTGGTGGAAGTGCTACTCACGGCACCGGGAGAGACGGATAGGACGGTGTATTTCTGACCTTGACATCAATACCCTCCTTCAGCTGAGGATTCCGTAAAGAATGGTCATAACCATCCACCTTAGCTCTAGTTTTATGAAAACTCGCTCTCCGCGTATTTGCCTTATTCGGTGGCTCTCAAAATTTTGCACCAAAAATGTATATGTGGGAATCGAGAGCGAAAACTATGTCTAAACTCAGAGTATCATTACCTAATTATCTAGGATTCCAGTTTCCTTGCACTAATCTTAGAGCACCAATACACTCTACTCTCATCTCACACTATTTGGTAGATTTTTGGAAGAAAATCAGCCTGACTCCCAAAACACTGTTCAAGGGTTCAGGAAAAGAAGCACTGCTTCTTCTCAACAAACTGAAGACGTTTATCAGCCTTCACCATGAATACATTGCAAATTCTACGTGTGTGTGAAAAGTTGTACTGGATTCCAGATTACAAGAATCAACTAAAGGATAAAATCCCTAATGCATTCTCTTAATAAAATAATCTTATTCATGAATGCAATATCTATATATGCTATAAACATGTAACCTCGCATAATTTGTACTTCGTGAATTTCCCGTATCGGGTTACAATAAGCTTGACCCTAAATTTAGAACAAAAGGTGGGCGGGTGAGTCGGAAGTGGCTATTGCGAACGATTTCTAGCTCCAATGCGAGCATTGGAGGTTGAGTTGGTTGTTCTTTTATTTAAGGTCCTAAAGTATGTTTTGCATGCAGCTCTGAGGGTTTCCTAAGTGTTGGCATAAAAATTTTTTTTCAGTTTTTCTGTATCTACCCCCCCGTGCCTAGGTTCTTGCATGTCCTCATGCATGAATGTAAAAGAAAATAAATGCTGCAGGGAGAGAATGGGTAGAAATCACCTGTAATTGCTCCTTAAATTATATTCAGCACCGGCCAACCTGTTAATATGCAATATAAAAGGGAAATATGCTATGTATAAAAATGGTTATATATAATTGATGGTGGAATGTAGGGTGAATGGTATCTATATGTGCTGAGTTTAACGCCTCCAGCTGGGCGAAAACTCAATCAGATGTGTCATTTCTAGCATAGGAGCCGGCTAAGCTTAAGAGAAAGATATGCTCGTATGCTCCCAGAATCAGTGGTCTGGAGATGTGGACCAGCTGATTGTGCACCCCTACTCCAAAAAGTCTCACTATAAGAAAGTGTGGAGTGGTAGTGGAAAATAGAGGATAATCAGAGGTGGGATCATGATGTTGATTTAGCTGATTTATCATGTCCCACAATTCAGCAGGAAGTTGCTGAGGAAGTAGATCAACATGTATCTCAGAACCAGAATCTGAGTCATAGGGATCCTCATAATGATAATTGACATCAAAGATCATTCCCTCTCTAGGCTCTGGGTCATATGGGGGTATCCGTGAAAGTAGAAGATCTGTGGAGAGGTCACTGAAATCCTCGTCAGAAATTACTTTGTCCTCATCAGTACCCATCTCTGATTCATCAGAGGCTGTCTCCTCAGGCTCAAAGTCGAGCCATCTACTAGGATGATAGGTGCATCCCCAGCTCCTTCTGCTCATAGCTTCACCCTCATATGCATTGGGTTCCTCAGTAATTCCTGCCTCAGGTAGCATATTTTTTTCTTCAGTTAAGTCGTCCATAGCTACTTCTGGTTTTCGGATGTTAGGATCAGGGATAGAAAGTGTCATCTTAGAATCTCTAATATCCGAATTAAGGATGTAGGTGAAAGAAGAAGAGTGCAGATCAGAAGATGTTGGCTCTAGCACAGGTTCACCTACAATGGGAAGTGGTCTAGATTGATCAGTAGTGTCGCATGTAATGTCTGCCTTAGGATCCATATCCTCAATTGGATTTGCTTCCCTTATCTCGATTGGGTTATCCAACCCAAAAGGTGTCTCCCAGGATTCAGGATAATCTAATTGCGGCTCAGTCCTGGAGCTATCAGTCCTTTCCTCCTCAATTTCAAATGAACCCATTCGGCATACTTCCTGCTCCTGTCTCATATCCACTCTAGATTCTTTTTCCCCTGAGTGATCTTCGGGCATCTGCTCTCGAGAATCTTCTGTGTGTTCTTCTGACATAGTTGTTTCAGATTCTTCGAGGTCTTCAATGCTATTTTCCACTTGATATCTCAAAAGCAATAGTTCTTGAGTTTCCCAATTTTGTCCCATTCGCCTTATTATCTCTGCTGTTTCCTGAAGGAGCACCATCACAGCTTGTTGATGCGGAATCCGGCTTTGTCTTTGGTTTGGCTCAATGATAGCCTGGATTTCACGTAGATAGGATGTGACCTTTTCCTTAGTGCTCGCTATAGCTCTCTGTATTCTATAATGTGGCCACATATGCATCGGTAGCTCTTCAGGGGTTCCAGGGGGTGAATCAGGTCTACCCATGTTCCATGGGTGAGAAGCAGGAGTATGAAATCCATATCCTGGGTTATAAGATACGATCCTTTGAGGGACCGACTTGTATGAGTCATAATATCCAGGGTTAGAATATGGGTTAACCATTTCGGTGACCTGAGGAGAAGGATCAAGCGAAGAGAAAAGTCATCTTCACCACCTTGGGTTCTGATCCCAAGGTTGAGCTGATTCAGTGACCCGAGTTCTCAGATAAGCTCGTGGGTCCAGCTCTTCTGGATCCTGATTAGGTCCAGATCCAATGTTAGCCATTGCGGCTCAGCAGATAGAAGAAATGGGGCGAGAAGATGGTCCGGGCGAGGTGACTCACCTCCTTGGGAGTGGCTCCCAAGGTCCAACCAAGTGAGGTCGAAGTGACCCCCTTCCGTGCATACACCGCCCAACCCTTGGGTTGGTGTAGCCACGCAGGACAAGGCTAAGGCCCTGTCAATCAAATGGTCCTTATAAATTAGGTGACCAGATTTTTTCGTTAGGGATTTGAATTCCTGATGGTAAGTTCGTCGTACAACCGACTGAACGTGAATCCCACCTCTCAAGCTAACCCAGCCAGTCTGGTTACGAGGGGACTAAGGGGAAGGTTCTTCCTTTGGCTTACACCTCCGGTTCCAGTGACCCCCGAGCCACAGTCGTTTGACACTACCCCGCAGACTTAGTCACCAGGTTTGGCAAGAGAGATTAAATTCATTCAGTAGTACGACAACGAACTCGGGTTGAATTCTTGTTTTAAAATTATTTTTAACCTGTTTTCTTCAGTGGGGTTTGTGGTGAGTGGCCCACAAGGTGACCAAGCTCACCGGCTAACTAGACTTGATTAAGTCTAGGTTAGCCAAAAGTGTGGTCTCTACTTGTGACCCTAAAGGTTCAACCTAAGTTGCATGCACTTCTAGGGTTTTTTTTTTTATTTCAACAGACCACAAAAATAATGTAGATTCTCTGATAATAATTGGAATCCAATTAATTTGAAATTTTGCGAGTAGATTCCTATTTCAATTAGTTTTTCAGAGAATTTTTTTTTGGAATTTTTACTATTTTAACCAAATTTTTAAGGAATTTTAAATATCAGGGGGTCAGATTTCAAACTTTCACCCCTGGATGATTTTTCGCCTTGAAACAGTATCAACTGATCTTCAAAAATTTGGAAACAGTATGGAAAATAAAGCCAATTAGATTAGCTTTCAAACCCCACCATTTTTAGTCAAAACAGATTCGTGAATTTCTCGGAATCCCTTTTTGAAATTTGAAAATTTTTGAATCTGGGTCAATCAGACCCCCGTGCACTTCACAAATTTTTAAAAATTTTATATTTGGAGTTTTTTCAAAGTAATGGTGTAATTTGAAAGATGGTTTGAAATTGAAGGTTTTGCCCAAATTTCCAAATTTTTCGCTAACATATTTTTCGACAATCGAATTTTCAAATGAGAATTGAAATCTGGTCGAAAATCAGAAGGTGGTGGAAAAGCTTTTGAAGAGGTTTGAATTTGAAATTCAAGCCTTCCACCAAAAATGCTTTTTTTTTAAAAATATTTTGCACCTTTTTTTTATTTTTTTATTTTTTTAAAAAAAGAATTTTTCAAAATATTCAAATGGAAATATCTCTTTTTTTTCTTTTTTTTTCTAACCTAGATTCAAAAGGAAACCTGAAGAGATTTTTTTCAAAATTTTTGATTTTTTTTATTTTTTTTTTCACGAAAATAAGAAAAATCTCTCTGTTTTTTTTTCAAAAGAAATTGCAGGAAGTAGATCTAGTCCTAGGGTTCAGAAAATAAACCTACTCTAAGAGAATGTGATGTGCACCTGACTTGCTTCGCCGCGCTCGATGTGTGCGCAGATCCCGTTTTTCTTCCGTGTTCCTGCACATCAACAACGAAGCAGAGGTAGATTTGTCAGTGATAAGTAAAAGATCAAAATCAATAAAAATGACATTGCCTCCCCGGCAACGGCATCATTTTGTTGGGAAATCGTAGATCGCATTTTTGATAAAAGCGTCGTAGTATAGTTACGAAATGCGATCCAACAAAGATATTGTTTTGACAAATAACGAGACTTGAGTCCCGGTCGTTCGTCTCTAGGAGGCGTGTTTCTGTTTTGAAATCGATCTTAAAGCCGCTCTACTTAGTATTCTGGTGCGCAATATATAGGCGGTTAGAGAACATGCACTTAAATCACGCAAATAAAATAATCATTCAGCTCATGGTGATTTCAAACACATAAATATATATATATATATATATAAATGCATTTTTCATTCATTCATTGGGGGAGAGTTGTTTGTACAGGAAATCTACAGGAAAGCTTATACAGGAATGCTTTAAATTAAACCTAGCTACCAGAAAACGATTGCATACAAGAATCGACGGGGGTATTTCGCATGCATCATTGGGGGAGAAGAGAAACTACTCTACTAAGCAGTAAATGAAAGCAGTAAAACTTATGAAAAGCATGATCTAGAGCTAAAAGAGTAGAGGGCATTCAGGGGTGGTCCCCGATGGCCTTGGAGTGGTTGAGAAGAGAATGAGGGGTGGCCAATGTAGCTTAGGCCGACCCTTGGAGAGAGGTAGGGTTGATCCAGCATCCCTGCATGGTGTCCTCCATAGTGGTGGTAGTGAGCTCGTGGAGGTGGAGTGACTGGCTAAGTGGAGGTGGCGTGAATGGCACCAATGGAGAGTAATTGCCAAGGGAGTGAATGGGTGCAAATGGCCACCCATGGGGTCTTTTTATAGACCCAATGGAAGCTCTCTAGAGAATTATGGAATTCTCTAGAGAGGCCTATGGTGGGAGCTCGTGGGAGAGTGAGAGAGAGAGGGTGGATGGTGGTTTTTAGATCCACCAAATGTGGATCTAAAAATTGAATGGCTCTTGGTTGCTATTTTTGGCAACCAAGGCAACCACACATGGTAGAGAGTTCTAGAGAACTCTAGGCTAGATATTTTCGTGTGGATGGTGTGTGTGGGTGTGTGTGGGTGTGTGTGGGTCGAAACTTAGGTGGCTAGGTTGATTAGGTTGGGTTCTAGGGAGTTTAGGTCAAGGTAGGTCTCAAATTAGGGTTATAAACCCTAATTCACTAAGGTAAAGTGCAATTAAACTTAATACAAGTTTAATTGGGTATGTGGAAACTTAATTGAGAGTAAAACAACTCAATTAAGTCAGGTCTAGGTCAATTGGACTCTGACTGAGTCCAATTGGACAGTGTGTGCTGAGATCAGGGCTCAATTGGACTCAATGAGTCCAATTGAATACGTTGATGGAATTGACTAAGATCCAAGTCAATTAGGTTTAGTGGGGACCTAATTAAGTCCTTAGGGAGGTCTAGAGGTGGTGTACTATGGTTAGGGCACCTTAATTTAGGTTCCTATGGGGTTGGAATTGGGTTTAGGGACCTAGAGATCCAAGATCAAGGCTTAAATGTCAAAACAGGAATTGGAGAGCAGTATCAGACGTCTAATTATAGAATCAGATGTCTTATACTAAAAATTCAGAAGTCCAGACTTGTTGTCTGGACGTCCAATCAGAGTCAGGAAGGATTTCGGGTTCTATTTTGGGTATTCTGTAGAAATTGGACGTCTGACAAAGTGTCTGGACGTCCAATAACACTGCAAAAGTGGGTTTGAAGTGTGCGGGAGTTGGCTAAGGGTCCTGGACGTCTTAAAACTTATCTGGACGTCCAGAGAAGGGTTGGAACTAGGGTTTTAGGGCTTCCTAGGGTGTTGTGACCTAATCTAAGGGTGGCTAAGGCTTGGGGAATTCTCTAGGCTATCCTAGGGCTAGGATGGACCTAAGCTCTTCACATTTTACTGCTTTATTTCTACTTAATAGAATAGAAAACCTTTAACACCCTTACATTATTATTCCTACATCTAAGCTAGGCCTTCTGCTCCAGCTCTACCACAACTCCCGTTATTTCAGATCCAGCTTCAGATCCTGCTCCAGATCCAGCTCCAGATCTGCTTATTGCCTGCAATAGACATAATACACTTAATCAGCACATTATAACATTATTTTATGTATAGCTAAAGGAAAGCAGTAAAGATGCAGATAATGCGTATGCATGCATGAATAACCCTAACTTATGCTAAGTCTTAGCTTAATTTAGGTCAATTAAGACCTATGACTGCTGCGCAATCAGGGGTGAGGTCCCCACTCACCTAACCCGACCCGACCCGACCTAACCTATTCACTCCTCACTCATCACTACTGCCGGTGAGCCTGGACCTGGGTGTGCGCGATCCGATTACCGGTTATTTGAGAAAGAAACAGGAGAAGAGAGAAAAAGAAAGAGAGCGTAGGGATGGGGGGGTTTTTTCTCTCTGAAGAAGTGTCCCTGTGCGACACTTAGCCAAAATTCGAAGGGTGTGTAGCCCTTGTGCATGAAGGAAGAAGATAGAAAGGAAGAGAGATTGTGCATGCTGTGAAAGAAGAAGGAAGGAAGAAGAAGAAAGAGAGAGAGAGAGGCTTTGAGGCTATGTTAAGTTGAGAACACTATGGCATTATTTGAATTATTGATGAATAATTTAAGTACTATGGTTAAGATGCATGCTTAAATGTGGATCTAAAAGGTGATTTAAATCATCACTTTTTAGGATCATTTCCATTATTTTTGCTCTGTCAAACTCATGTTATACATTGATGATAAATTTTTAGTAATTATTCTTCCTTGAATATCATTCTTGGCTTAATTATTATGCTCATATATATATTCATTGAGATTAACGCTTGAATTCCTATTTGCTCCTTGTGTTCGACCTCGGACTTATATTCGAGTTATAAATTGTATTTGTTGTTCGATCGATTGAGGATTTGAACTACGACAACGATAATATAAACCCTCGATAGATTGTTTAAACATTTTGGCATCGTTGTCAAGGAGAAATGCGCAATTCACCGCTATTCTTTGCTTTATCTGATTATATTTGAGCACTAACTTGCCCTATTTGATTTTTTATGATTTTGCGAAGTACTTCACAAGGCGAACTTCCATACAGTTCAATCATTCCAAGGCAGGTAATCTCTCTTCTTCCTTAATCTCGTAATCCTTAGAAGAGAGAAAAGAAAACAAAACTAATTAGGAATTACCTGCCTAATTTTTCTAGTAATTATCATTAAGAGGCAAGTTTCCTAATTTGTGGAAAATTTTCATATCTAATTGAAGTTTGAAATGATTCTATTTAGAATTCCCTACCCAAATTGCCTATACCTATTAGGGACTACGCTTAATTCCTAAAATCACCTTGGACTAACACACTTCTTGCTTAAAGCCTATGGTGAACATTTTTGAGATCTAATTGGACTTGAAATAAAGCCAATTAGGGTTTCAACACTAGGGTTTGAAGTGCTAGTTCATATTTGCCTACATAAAAGAGAATAAACCCTCCTGCATTTGTGTGCTATCCAAACCCTTGTTTGAAAAGATCTAATCAAGAAAAACCCTAAAAATCAGGCTCTAAATTTCACTCGAATCTTAAAATTGTGGACCTAATAACCTGGGAGTCAAATCAAGGTGATTTATGGGTCTTGACCTAGATTTCATTCTATCATCTTTAGGGTAGGTCAAGTGAAGGTGGTCTACTTTGTAGGCCAACCAACCTCCAAATTAGGTCACGAGTCAAATTAACTTCTAATCAAGTGGAATTAAAGGCACAAATTAGGACTTAAAACTGGTAGACTTAAGAGGTCAAGTTATCCACTCTGGTCTACTTGGATTCGCGGTGACAAGGAAGGTCGGGTGGGGGAAACCCTGTAACCCGTGGGGATGCTCTACCGTGTAGGGATCTTTGCGGGACTCTCCCTTCTTGGCTAGCCAGGTAATTCTTAGGTGGACAACTTTCTGATCCAGGGATATCATCCGCCTCGAACCTCTATAGTCATCCAAAAATCTTTGGGTGCCTTGACTGAGTCCAATTCATATCCAGTCCCTCATCTATTCTTTAGAGCACATACACAGGAAGGTCATTAGGTTTTTAACCTAAGAGACCTCATTAGATTTTCTAGGGAATCTCTTTCAGATCTAATCAACTTCAATCTAACCTAAGTTTGATTCAACATCTTAATTCCACCATCTGATTTAAAGATGTAGCCTGGCAATCTAAGAAGACCATTTAGGAAAACTGAATCTCGAATGTCCATGAGAGAGAATGATTGAGGATGCCCTAAAATTTTATGGAGTTGATGAAAAAACCTCAAATCTAGTCAGCATGATTCAAGTTAATATCCTAGAAACAACAACTTTATTGCAAATTGTGCTCAATTAATATTGACACAAATAACAAATGGATCAACTCGAGATATTCTCATGACAGGATATATTGAATTAGAAAAATTGCATAACTTTGAATGTCTCCAATGCATGACAAATCTTGTACTTTGGGAAAGACACCAAGATGACCTTGAGAAATGGAAAGAGATGATAAAATTATTGAAATAGATTATCGATCAAAAATACCTGTATATTCCCCAAACATTTACCAAAACATCTTGGAATAAGACTGAGGATCAATCTAATTTCCCAAATCTCGGGTTCGAGAATCAAGGTTGTTGTGGATCCCCAACCAAGATGGAATATGATCCAACTTATATGCAGATTGATACGCCTAATCTTGAGTTGGGTTGGGAAGATCCAATTGTAGGTGTTCCCGATTTTGAACCAACCTTAGAGATACAAGAATCTGGTTCACCTAGATTTGAATTCACATACACCTGTATGATGAGCTTAAAACAGAACTCGAGAATATAAATCCCAAGCATTATCCTTTTAAGGTAATTCTCGAGGATTGTTGGGAAGGTCGTAGATCACATTTTTGATAAAAGCGTCGTATTATAGTTGCGACATACGATCCAACAAAGATATTGTTTTGTAAAAATAACGAGACTTCAGTCCCGGTCGTTCGTCTCTGGGAGGCGTTGCTTTTACTTTTGAAATCGATCTTACTCTACTTTGTTTAGAATCGCATGCCAGTTCGTGATTATTACGTAATTAGGTATGACATGCTTAGTTGCAAGAATATTAAGAGTTAGAAACTAGCAACATTAATCACGCAAAAGATAATAGCAATCATTAAGCTCATGGTGATTTCAAACAGATATATATATAAATATAAATGCGTTTTCATTTATTCATTTGGGAGTTGTTGCACAAGAAATCTAGAGGAAAGCTTGTACATAAATGCTTGAAAATTAAATCTAGCTACCAGAAAATGATCGCATACAAGAATCGATGGGGGGATTTTGCATGCATCATTGGGGGAGAAGTAAGACTACACTACTAAGCAGTAATTGAAAGAAATAAAGATTATGAAGAGCATGATTTAAAGCTAGAAGAATAGAGGGCATTCAGGGGTGGTCCCCGATAGCCTTGGAGTGGTCGAGAGAAGGAGGGGTAGCCAATGGAACTTAGGTCAGCCCTTGGAGAGAGGTAGGGTTGATCCAGCATCCCGGCATGGTATCCTCCATGGTGGTGGTAGTGAGCTCGTGGAGGTGGAGTGACTATGGAGGTGGCGTGAATGGCACCATTGGAGTGCAATTGCCAAAGAAGTGAATGGGTGCCAATGGCCACCCAAGGGGTCTTTTTATAGACCGAAGGGAAGCTCTCTAGAGAATTATGGAATTATCTAGAAGGCCTATGGTGGGAGCTCGTGGGAGAGTGAGAGAGAGAGGGTGGATGGTGGTTTTTAGATCCACCAAATGTGGATCTAAAAATTGAATGGCTCTTGGTTGCTATTTTTGGCAACCAAGGCAACCACACATGGTAGAGAGTTCTAGAGAACTCTAGGCTATATATTTTAGTGTGGATGGTGTGTGGGTGTGTGTGGGTGTGTGTGGGTCGAAACTTAGGTGGCTAGGTTGATTAGGTTGGGTTCTAGTGGGTTTAGGTCAAGGTAGGTCACAAATTAGGGTTATAAACCCTAATTCACTAAGGTAAAGCGCAATTAAACTTAATACAAGTTTAATTGGGTGCGTGAAAACTTAATTGAGAGTAAAACAACTCAATTAAGTCAGGTCTAGGTCAATTGGACTCTCACTGAGTCCAATTGGACAGTGTGTGCTGAGATCAGGGCTCAATTGGACTCAATGAGTCCAATTGAATAGGCTGATGGAATTGACTAAGATCCAAGTCAATTAGGTTTAGTGAGGACCTAATTAAGTCCTTAGGGAGGTCTAGAGGTGGTGTACTAGGGTTAGGAAACCTTAATTTAGGTTCCTATGGGGTTGGAATTGGGTTTAGGGACCTAGAGATCCAAGATCAAGGCTTAAATCTCAAAACAGGAATTGGAGAGCAGTGTCAGACGTCTAATTATAGAATCAGACGTCTTATACTCAAAAATCAGAAGTCCAGACTTATTGTCTGGACGTCCAATCAGAGTCAATAAGGATTTTGGGTTCTGCTTTGGGTATTCTGCAGAAATTGGACGTCTGACAAAGTATTTGGACGTCCAATAACACTGCAGAAGTGGGTTTGAAGTGTGTGGGAGTTGGCTAAGGGTCCTGGACGTCTTAAAACTTATCTGGACGTCCAGATAAGGGTTGAAACTAGGGTTTTAGGGCTTCCTAGGGTGTTGTGACCTAATCTAAGGGTGGCTAAGGCTTGGGGAATTCTCTAGGCTATCCTAGGGCTAGGATGAACCTAAGCTCCTCACATTTTACTGCTTTATTCCTACTTAATAGAATAGCAAACTTTTAACCCCCTTACATTATTATTCCTCTATCTAAACTAGGCCTTCTGCTCCAGCTCTGCTACAACTCCCGTTATTCCTGATCCAGCTTCAGATCCAGCTCCTGATCAGCTTATTCCCTGCAATTGACATAATGCACTTAATCAGCACATTATAACATTATTTTATGCATAGCTAAAGAAAAGCGGTAAAGATGCAGATAATGCGTATGCATGCATGAATAACCCTAACTTATGCTAAGTCCTAGCCTAATTTAGGTCAATTAAGACCTATGATTGCTGCACAATCATACCCTTATGCCTAAATCTTGCTAGTCCCTAGCAAATGCAAGACTAAATTATTTACAGCAAGGGTCCCTAAGGGACTAGTTATTTGATCAAGTGTTTGCATAGAGATTTTTCTCCTTTTTGTTTTCATCCTATGCTCTAGAAATCCAGACAACCGTGAAAGTGCAGCTATGTAGCTTTTGCAACGAATTCGAGTGAAAAACTGATTCACCTCTAAAGCCTGTACTTGACCACTAATAAAAATTCTAGCGGGATAGGCGGATTTCTTCCCTCAGGGTATTCAATATATTCTATGAATTTCACCCTGGCTTTGGACTTAGGTAGAGAATCTTTGAGGGGAAGGATTATATATTTGGTGGCTCATTCTCACTTGGTGCTACATAGAGACTAGTACTACAGAATCCAGATTCCCGAATTACTAAGTAACTTAACTTAGAGAAAGACGAGAAAAACTATGCTCTCTTTGATTCCTTTGTATTCATTCTCTCTTGCTCTTTTTCTTTCTTTTTCTTAGAGCTCACAACCTCACCAGATTCACACATAGGATCTGTATTTGGTGGTCTCACTAGGCATTAACACTTTAATTGAGTTCTCATAACCTTAACACTAAGTCGGGATTCCTCAGCCAGTATTCGGGCTATCAGAAACACAAGAAAAATAGGTTAAGGCCATATTTGGTGGAGGTCAATTTTATTTGGTGGTATTGCCTCGATGAAAACTAAATATTCACAAACTTTTTTTCTTCTTCGTCAAAATTTCTTTTTTTTCTTACTTTTCCTTTTTTCAATTTTTCTTCCTTTTCATCATTTTTTTTTTCAGCATAGCACAACTGGCATACATCCATGAACTTTATTAAGGAGGCATTATTGGGGATTGGTGGTACTCAAGAGACATTGGGTGGCTTATTTGGTGGAAGTGCCTACTCACGGCACCAGGAGAGACGGATAGGACGGTGTATTTCTGACCTTGACATCAATACCCTCCTTCAGCCGAGGATTCCGTAAAGAATGGTCGTAACCATCCACCTTAGCCCTAGTTTTATGAAAACTCGCTCTCCGCGTATTTGCCTTATTCGGTGGCTCTCACAATTTCGCACAAAATGTATACGCTAGAACCGAGAGCGAAAACTATGCCTAATCTCTAAGTATCATCACCTAATTATCTAGGATTCCAGATTCCTTGCACTAATCATAGAGCACCAGTACACTCTACTCTCATCTCACACTATTTGGTGGATTTTTGGAAGAAAATCAGCCTGACTCCCAAAACACTATCCAAGGGTTCAGGAAAAGAAGCACTACTTCTTCTCGACAAACTGAAGACATTTATCAGCCTTCACTGTAAATCCATTGCAAATTCTACGTGTGTGAAAAGTTGTACTGGATTCCAGATTACAGGAATCAACTAAAGGATAAAATCCCTAATGCATTCTCTTAATAAAATAATCTTATTCATGAATGCAATATCTATATATGTTATGTAACCTCATATAATTTGTACTTCGTGAATTTCCCGTATCGGGTTACAATCAGCTTGACCCTAAATTTAGAACAAAAGGTGAGTGGTTGAGTCGGAATTGGTTATTACGAACGATTTCTAGCTCCAATGCGAGCATTGGAGGTGGAGTCGGTTGTTCTTTTATTTAAGGTCGTAAAGTACGTTTTGCATGCAGTTCCGAGGTTTTCAAGTGTTGGCAAAAAATTTTTTTTTTTAGTTTTTTTGTATCTGCCCCCCCATGCCTAAGTTCTTGCATGTCCTCATGCATGAATGTAAAAGAAAATAAATGCTGCAGGGAGAGAATGGGTAGAAATCACCTGTAATTGCTCCTTAAATTATATTCAGCACCGGCCAACCTGTTGATATGCAATATAAAATGGAAATATGCTATGTATAAAAATGGTTATATATAAATGATGGTGGAATGTAGGGTGAATGGTATCTATATGTGCTGAGTTTAACGCCTCCAGCTGGGCGAAAACTCAATCAGATGTGTCATTTCTAGCATAGGAGCCGGCTAAGCTTAAGAGAAAGATATGCTCGTATGCTCCCAGAATCAATGGTCTGGAGATGTGGACCAGCTGATTGTGCACCCCTACTCCAAAAAGTCTCGCTATAAGAAGGTGTGGAGTGGTAGTGGAAAATAGAGGATAATCAGAGGTGGGATCATGATGTTGATTTAGCTGATTTATCATGTCCCACAATTCAGCAGGAAGTTGCTGAGGAAGTAGATCAACATGTATCTCAGAACCAGAATCTGAGTCATAGGGATCCTCATAATGATAATTGACATCAAAGATCATTCCCTCTCTAGGCTCTGGGTCATATGGGGGTATCCGTGAAAGTAGAAGATCTGTGGAGAGGTCACTGAAATCCTCGTCAGAAATTACTTCATCCTCATCAGTACCCATCTCTGATTCATCAGAGGCTGTCTCCTCAGGCTCAAAGTCGAGCCATCTACTAGGATGATAGGTGCATCCCCAGCTCCTTCTGCTCATAGCTTCACCCTCATATGCATTGGGTTCCTCAGTAATTCCTGCCTTAGGTAGCATATTTATTTCTTCAATTAAGTCGTCCATAGCTACTTCTGGTTTTCGGATGTTAGGATTAGGGTTAGAAAGTGTCATCTTAGAATCTCTAATATTCGAATTAGGGATGTAGGTGAAAGAAGAAGAGTGCAGATCAGAAGATGTTGGCTCTAGCACAGGTTCACCTACAATGGGAAGTGGTCTAGATTGATCAGTGGTGTCGCATGTAATGTCTGCCTTAGGATCCATATCCTCAACTGGATCCGCTTCCCTTATCTCGATTGGGTTATCCAACCCAAAAGGTGTCTCCCAGGATTCAGGATAATCTAATTGCGGCTCAGTCCTAGAGCTATCAGTCCTTTCCTCCTCAATTTCAGATGAACCCATTCGGCATACTTCCTGCTCCTGTCTCATATCCACTCTAGATTCTTTTTCCCCTGAGTGATCTTCGGGCATCTGCTCTCGAGAATCTTCTGTGTGTTCTTCTGACGTAGTTGTTTCAGATTCTTTGAGGTCTTCAATGCTATTTTCCACTTGATATCTCAAAAGCAATAGTTCTTGAGTTTCCCAATTTTGTCCCATTCGCCTTGTTATCTCTGCTGTTTCCTGAAGGAGCTCCATCACAGCTTGTTGATGCGGAATCCGGCTTTGTCTTTGGTTTGGCTCAATGATAGCCTGGATTTCACGTAGATAGGATGCGACCTTTTCCTTAGTGCTTGCTATAGCTCTCTGTATTCTATAATGTGGCCACATATGCATTGGTAGCTCTTCAGGGGTTCCAGGGGGTGAATCAGGTCTACCCATGTTCCATGGGTGAGAAGCAGGAGTATGAAATCCATATCCTGGGTTATAAGATACGATCCTTTGAGGGACCGACTGGTATGAGTCATAATATCCAGGGTTAGAATATGGGTTAACCATTTCGGTGACCCGAGGAGAAGGATCAGGCAAAGCGAAAAGTCGTCTTCGCCACCTTGGGTTCTGATCCCAAGGTTGAGCTAATTCAGTGACCCGAGCTCTCAGATAAGCTCATGGGTCCAGCTCTTCTGGATCCTGATTAGGTCCAGATCCAATGTTAGCCATCGCGGCTTAGCAGATAGAAGTGACTCGCCTCCTTGGGAGCGGCTCCCAAGGTCTAACCAAGTGAGGTCGAAGTGACCTCCTTTCGTGCATACACCGCCCAACCCCTGGGTTGGTGTAGCCAGTAGGACAAGGCTAAGGCCCTGTCAATCAAATGGTCCTTATAGATCAGGTGACCAGATTTTTCGTTAGGGATTTGAATTCCTGAAGATAAGTTCGTCGTACAACCAACTGAAAAGTGAATCCCGCCTCTCAAGCTAACCCAGCCAGTCTGGTTACGAGGGGACTAGGGGAAGGTTCTTCCTTTGGCTTACACCTCTGGTTCCGTTGACCCTCGAGCCGCGGTCGTTTGACACTACCCCGCAGACTTAGTCACCAGGTTTGGCAAGAGAGATTAAACTTATCCAGTAGTACGACAACGAACTCGGGTTGATTTCGTGTTTTAAAATTAGTTTCTAACCTATTTTCTTCAGTGGGGTTTGTGGTGAGTGGTCCACAAGGTGACCAAGCTCACCGGCTAACTAGACTTGATTAAGTCTAGGTTATCCAAAAGTGTGGTCTCTATTTGTGACCCTAAAGGTTCAACCTAAGTTGCATGCACTTCTAGGGTTTTTCTCTGTTTCAACAGACCACAGAAATAATGTTGATTCTATAATAATAATTGGAATCCAATTAACTTGAAATTTTGCGAGTAGATCCATTTTTCAATTAGTTTTTTATAGAATATTTTTTTGGAATTTTTACTATTTCAACCGAATTTTTAGGGAATTTTAAATATCAGGGGGTCAGATTTGGAACTTTGACCCTTGGATGGTTTTTTGCTTTGAAATAGTATCCAATGATCTTCAAAAATTTGGGAAAAATATGGAAAATAAATCCAATTAGATCAGCTTTCAAACCCCACTATTTTTAGTGAAAATAGATTCGCGGATTGCTCGGAATCACTTTTGGAAATTTGAAAATTTTTGAATCTGGGTCAATCTGAGCCCCATGTACTTCGCGAATTTTTAAAAATTTTATACTTAAATTTTTTTAAAAGTAACATTGGCATTTTAAAGATGGTTTGAAAATGAAGGTTCAGCCCAAATTTTAGAATTTTTCGCTGAATAATTTTTTGGCAATCGAATTTTTAAGTGAGATTTAAAATATGGCCGCAAATCAGAAGGTGGTGGAAAAGCTTTTAAAGAGGTTTGAACTTGAAATTCAAACCTTCCACCAAAAATGCTTTTTCTTTTTTAAATCTTTTGCACTCTTTCTTTTTTTTTCAAAAAGAATTTTTTTCAAAAGATTCAACAAAAATATCTCTTTTTTCTTCTTTTTTTTTAACCTAGATTCAAAAGGGAACCTACTGTAGATTTTTTTTCAAAATTTTTTCTCCTTTTTTTTTACGAAAATGAGAAAAATCTCCCTTTTTTTTTCAAAAGAAATTGCAGGAAGTAGATCTAGTCCTAGGGTTCAGAAAATAAACCTAATCTAAGAGAATGTGATGTGCACCTGATTTCTTTTCCGTGCTCGTTGTGTGCGCAAATCCTGTTTTTCTTTCATATTGTCCTGCACATCAAGAACAAAGTAGAGGCCAATTCGTTAGTGATAGTTCCAAAATCGAAATCAAAGAAAATGACGTTGCCTCCTCGGCAACGGCGCCATTTGTTGGGAAGGTCGTAGATCGCATTTTTGATAAAAGCGTTGTAGTATAGTTGCGAAATACGATCCAACAAAGATATTGTTTTGTAAAAATAACGAGACTTGAGTCCTGGTCGTTCGTCTCTGGGAGGCGTTGCTTTTACTTTTGAAATCGATCTTACTCTACTTTGTTTAGAATTGCATGCCAGTTCGTGATTATTACGTATTTAGGTATGACATGCTTAGTTGCAAGAATATTAAGAGTTAGAAACTAGCAACATTAATCACGCAAAAGATAATAGCAATCATTAAGCTCATGGTGATTTCAAACAGATATATATATAAATATAAATGTGTTTTCATTTATTCATTTGGGAGTTGTTGCACAAGAAATCTAGAGGAAAGCTTGTACATAAATGCTTGAAAATTAAATCTAGCTACCAGAAAATGATCGCATACAAGAATCGATGGGGGGATTTCGCATGCATCATTGGGGGAGAAGTAAGACTACACTACTAAGCAGTAATTGAAAGAAATAAAGACTATGAAGAGCATGATTTAAAGCTAGAAGAATAGAGGGCATTCAGGGGTGGTCCCCGATAGCCTTGGAGTGGTCGAGAGAAGGAGGGGCAGCCAATGGAACTTAGGTCAGCCCTTGGAGAGAGGTAGGGTTGATCCAGCATCCCGGCATGGTATCCTCCATGGTGGTGGTAGTGAGCTCGTGGAGGTGGAGTGACTATGGAGGTGGCGTGAATGGCACCATTGGAGTGCAATTGCCAAAGAAGTGAATGGGTGCCAATGGCCACCCAAGGGGTCTTTTTATAGACCGAAGGGAAGCTCTCTAGAGAATTATGGAATTCTCTAGAAGGCCTATGGTGGGAGCTCGTGGGAGAGTGAGAGAGAGAGGGTGGATGGTGGTTTTTAGATCCACCAAATGTGGATCTAAAAATTGAATGGCTCTTGGTTGCTATTTTTGGCAACCAAGGCAACCACACATGGTAGAGAGTTCTAGAGAACTCTAGGCTAGATATTTTCGTGTGGATGGTGTGTGTGTGTGTGTGGGTGTGTGTGGGTCGAAACTTAGGTGGCAAGGTTGATTAGGTTGGGTTCTAGTGGGTTTAGGTCAAGGTAGGTCACAAATTAGGGTTATAAACCCTAATTCACTAAGGTAAAGCGCAATTAAACTTAATACAAGTTTAATTGGGTGCGTGAAAACTTAATTGAGAGTAAAACAACTCAATTAAGTCAGGTCTAGGTCAATTGGACTCTCACTGAGTCCAATTGGACAGTATGTGCTGAGATCAGGGCTCAATTGGACTCAATGATTCCAATTGAATACGCTGATGGAATTGACTAAGATCCAAGTCAATTAGGTTTAGTGAGGACCTAATTAAGTCCTTAGGGAGGTCTAGAGGTGGTGTACTAGGGTTAGGGCACCTTAATTTAGGTTCCTATGGGGTTGGAATTGGGTTTAGGGACCTAGAGATCCAAGATCAAGGCTTAAATCTCAAAACAGGAATTGGAGAGCAGTATCAGACGTCTAATTATAGTATCAAACGTCTTATACTCAAAAATCAGAAGTCCAGACTTGTTGTATGGACGTCCAATCAGAGTCAGGAAGGATTTCGGGTTCTGTTTTGGGTATTCTGCAGAAATTGGACGTCTGACAAAGTGTCTGGACGTCCAATAACACTGCAGAAGTGGGTTTAAAGTGTGCGGGAGTTGGCTAAGTGTCCTGGACGTCTTAAAACTTATCTGGACGTCCAGAGAAGGGTTGGATCTAGGGTTTTAGGGCTTCTAGGGTGTTGTGACCTAATCTAAGGGTGGCTAAGGCTTGGGGAATTCTCTAGGCTATCCTAGGACTAGGATGGACCTAAGCTCCTCACATTTTACTGCTTTATTCCTACTTAATAGAATAACAAACTTTTAACCCCCTTACATTATTATTCCTATATCTAAACTAGGACTTCTGCTCCAGCTCTGCTACAACTCCCGTTATTCCTGATCCAGCTTCAGATCCAGCTCCTGATCAGCTTATTCCCTGCAATCGACATAATGCACTTAATCAGCACATTATAACATTATTTTATGCATAGCTAAAGAAAAGCATTAAAGATGCAGATAATGCGTATGCATGCATGAATAACCCTAACTTATGCTAAGTCCTAGCCTAATTTAGGTCAATTAAGACCTATCATTTCTGCGCAATCAAGGATGATTCTGACATCCCAATAGAGGCCAACCTAGATTTTAGTGATCCAATTCCTACCCTTAACCTAGAATCTGGATTCGAGCCTATTTGGTTAATTATGAGGTCCCATATGATGAGACTCAGATTTTTGAGTTGAACTATGATTCTGGACCTATATTTGATGACTACATCTCTCCAGACTGCTTCAAGATATAGGTCGATTTGTCGAAAATCACGCCAATTTACGACACAGAAAATGAGGAGCTGGAAGAGTTGGGATTCAATTGGGTCTCTCCTAGAAGCCAAGAACCTGAGCCCATGCCTAATAGGGACACCTTTTTGAGTTTGGATTCTAAGTTTAGGTCAAATTTAAGTCAGGTTGTTGCTTCTACACATCTTGATCCTTTCTATGGTGGAACCTTTGATCTGGAATCAAGTTCAAAACACGATCTCCGCAAATTCTCCAACGATTTCAAATCTTACTCTAAATTTGGAGAATCTTTATTTCCTGACGACTATGAGCCAATTTATGACGTTAGCATCCATGACCCATTCTTCGACTCTGACTCTGAGGTCCCTGATCCCGAGATCATCGATTCAAAATCAAGTTCCATTGACTTGGAATCATTCCTTTATGATCTACAGGATTCAGAAAATACAAGTGTCGAGAGTGTATGTAATCTGAAGTTTGAATCTTTTATTGACTTCGATTTTCATGATCCTATAAGCACTCTCTAGGCATTTACATTTGACTTTGATAGGCTCTATGAGAACTCTCTAGATACACCTACCTTTGAACCTTTTCTAGAGGAGCCCTCACACACAGTTCTCTTGGAAGCCACCTCTTCTACAGCACATACAGAACCTGCTCAAATCCGATCCCACCCCCTACCTGCAACCAGAATCAATTTCTATTCTGATTCTCCTCTCGATGATTCAGTCGCATACGATTCTCCTCCATCTCTTAATCGGGTTTGGACTTCGATCAGACTACTAATCACATCCCATCCTTCTCTGATCACTCTTGTAGGGTTCCTACATCCTCCACAGACTCTTTTGCATTTGAGGATCCCTACTTTGACCAGGTTGAATCGAATCAACCAAACCCTAGATTTTCATTTCCACATCCTTCTGAGTCACAAGGTATCTGGTGGGCATCACATCTATTGAGTCACATTCAACAATCCACCAGACTGATTGGGTTTGGACTGCATCATCATCCTGTAGATATCAACAAGCATCTGGTTGGACCAACTAGGCTCTTGATCAAGGTGTTTGTTCTAGAAAATTCATCTGATTTGACCACTCCTCCATGACCGCTTTCTTCTCGACTAAAGACATTGAATTTAGCACTTAACGGGAGGCAACCCGTTATTCCAAAAAATCAAGATCCTTCTGATTATCTTTTTGAGTTTCACGTCTACTGCACTTTGAGTTCAGTTTTAGAACAACCGACTACACCTCTGGTACCTGTACTAGAGCTTGAAATCATCCACAACAGTCATCCTAACCCGTTTACCCACCCTTTTGACCCTATTCTAATCCTTGAACCCATACTAATTTCATACCCTTCGCCTTACAATGACATTGTAAAACTTAGGTATGGGGGGGGTGTTAAAGTGCAAACACACAAAAAAGTTGAGTTTCTGAGGGGTTCTCATAAAAAATTACATATTCCAAAAAACCCAAAAAATTGAAAAAATAAAAAATTGGAGAAAGGGGAGGAAATTTTGAGAGGATTAATTGCATATCATTTTGAGGAAATGTGGAGGTGATTTAAATGTTAAAAAGGTGCTATAATTTGAAACAAAAAAGGATAAGTCATTAGTAAAAGATTATGGAATCTGCTTAAGTTCTAGACCAAATCAAAAGAAAAAATTAAGTCCTAAAAGAACAACGAGACAAAGAGATTAGTATGAGTGCTGATCTTAGGTCTCTTGGGCTTGTTTTAGGACTTAAAAATTCATGTATCCATTAAGATCTGGATAATCCTCAAGAGGTTGAGGAAAATGTGAAGCTTATGTATTAGGTCTAAGGCTTTTGAATTATTTGGCCTCATTAACTAACCTCTGGTTTGCGGGACTTAGTAACCTAAGCATCCTAATCCACACACAAGTCTGGTTTAGTGAGCTTAATAATCAAAATCATGGAAATGCGTTAATTCTGTTCCGAAAATGCCACCTAGATTAGGAGCGACTTATCAACACAAGTTGATTTGGATGAGTTCTTGGTGTGGAGAGGCATGAAATTCTCCTCGAAGATGCGTAATAACATACCGTCTCCTCAGTGCTTGTCTCCTAGGATATCTAACTATCCTACTGGGCGCATGTAAGCACCTAGTGCTATTTCAGGTGCCATGGGCGGGATTATCCTAAAATCTGGATCGCCAGGATCTGAATTTAGCTATAGAATTCCATGGGCGGCACTATCTCGAAGTGTTGAAAGCTAGGGTTCTGGAGGTTTCCATGGGCGATTATATCCTGAAGCATCGAAAGCTAAGGACCCTGTAAGGATTGATGGTGGGAGCAAGGAATTCGATACAGACTGTGTTTTTGAGTCAATTCGAAGTTAGAAATAATCAATAAAAAGAGAGAGAAAGCTCTCCAAAAATAAAAAAAATCTTCTATCTCTTTCTCTTATAAAAACACATTGCAAACTGAACCTAGACTAATCATGTTACAAGCACAAGTGCTTTAATCGCTGGGTCCAATAAACCTTAGGATAGTTTCTGTGGGCCTTAGAAACCTTCGCGACAAACTGAGGCTAAGGCTGATCAGGTTTGGATCTTGATTGGTACTTGAGTACCTCTAGGCCTACTATTAGCATTCTGACCTAATTTCTAAAAAGGAAAGAATCAGGACTTTGAACATTAAGCATGGTATAGAATTTGAGTTAATTCCATGAGATTTTGCTAAGGGACTAGCAAAAGTTAGGCATGGGGGTATGATGATAACATCATCATCAGCTATATCTAGCTTTAATTAGTCATATTCCATTAATAAATTCTCCTACATAACCGCCAAAGGACCGTAATTCACTACACATCCATTTTGAGAGATAAACAGGAAACCAGGGTTAAAACTATAATTTTACTATCATATCATGAATGCATAACAACCATGGGTTTTCGCAGGGGTTTATTAAAGGCCAAATATGCATTAAAGTCTAACAAAAGGGTCTGCACAAACAGAAACGAGTTTTCATGTGTTACGAGAATTAAATGAATCTGAAATCCTAAAAATAGACCTGCTTAATTAACTGAGGTTTTGGTCAATATAAAATTGACCTAAACCCTCTAAAAATTATAGAAAAATATTATCTAGGGTTTGGCATCCTTGATTTTACCATTGTAATCCAATTTGACCTAAAACAGAGCCTCAGACAGACACTTGCCTTAATTTCGATTTCTATTCAATTTACCCAGTCAAACTTAGTCAAAACCTAAATCTGACTTCACCATCAAATTCCTTGGGTCTAAATTAGGTTTGTACCAAAATTTGAGCCCAATCAGAGATCACCTTGACCTAGTTTACATTTCAGTTCTATCTGACTCTTTTCTCTCACACTTATGCCCCTAACTTTTGAAATAATTACAAAATACCCCCAACTTTGTCTTCGTTCTTTACAAATTGGTCCCTCCTCCATTATCGCAGAGGAACTCCTACTCCGGCGACCTTCAATCACAGATTTCTCTATGATTTTTTGACGAATCTCTCCCAAAATAGAGAGTGAGATCCCTGATTAGATCCTATTCCATTTAAGCCATGCATTGGGCTCTGAATCTCTCCCCCTAGCTCCCCACCGAACAAACCCATTGCCATCCACCTTCACCGACCTCGACGCACCACCTCACGCATTCTCATGCCATCAAACCACCACCATCGCACTCCACAACCTCCAGCAATGCTTAGAAGCTTGCTTAATGTGGTCGAGAGGCCGTGTTCTTGATTTTCAGGGTTTGTCGTTGGTCGGGCGTGTTTCGCATGTTTGATATCAGGGTTACAAGTAACCCGTCGTCATAGTTGCAAAACACGTTGATCAGATAAAATTTATATCGAAACTCCAAGGGAATCCCAGGTCGAACATAGGGAGGTGTCGTTTACTTTAGTTGAAAATCGTGCTTCGATTTGTTTCTTTTTGGTATTTTAGGGTTTTGTTATTTTTTTGTGTTTTTAGAATAAAAGACAAGCAATCACAAGATAAAGATGTGGAACAAATCTGATATATATTACTTCCAATGTCAATTACAATAAACTATGAAAGCATAAAAAGAGAGGGGGGTGAGAGGAAATCTCCCGAATCGGCTGTTCGGCGAGATGATGGTGGATGGCAGAAGCTCGGACGAAGGAGGTGAGGAGAGGGACGATGGAGGTGAGATGCAGGAGGATGTCAGGTTGAGGAAAGCTTTGATGTGGCTCCGGAATGAAGGTGAGAAGACGGAGTTGATCTGCTACTGAAATGGAGGTGGGAGGACGGCTCCAAGGCAACCTATGAATGGGGATGGGAAGATGGACAAATATTTGGTGGGGCAGAGGTTCACTATACTAATAGGTGCCTTGGGAGCTTGAGAACAAGCTCTATTGGAGCGTTGGTAGGCTTGCTAGAGCTTGGGAATAGGTGGGAGTAGAGTAGGTAGAGATGGCTTGGGAGGGAGGGAGTGTAGGTCCTTTTATAGTGGAGGAGAAGAGGCAAAAAATAGGTATGAGACCATTAGTGACATCTAGGCCGTCACTGGAAACGTCACTGTAGGCAGCTCATGCCTGCTGCCCCACAGTTGACTTTGCTGGCATGTGATGAATTAGCGATGGCTATAAGCGTCGTTGTAAGTCCAGCTCATGCGTCGCTGTAAATCTAGCCAATGCATAGCTGGCGCCGCACTCCCTCGCCTTTGTCGCGCGCGCAAGTGCACCCACATGTTGGCGCTGTGCTGGGCGCGCGCATGTGCGCCTGCACACGTGCGCGCACCTACGCTGCTGCCCACTTGCGGTGCCGTGTGTGTGCGCTGGGTGGCTTAGGCTGCGCCATGTGTCACAGTCTGGGCTGTCCATCTTCTTTTCGTTGTAGGGGTTGCTATAAAGGTCAGATTGAGTCGATTTTCATGTCGTTTGGTTGCGATCGTCAACCTGGATCCATCTACGTGGTTGGATTTGTCATTTGAAGCACCGAATTATGTCATCTAGTCCCTTGGTCATTGATCTTTCTCAGACTGCATATGGTGCTACGGGACTCCGATTGAGGTGATTTTAAAGGTGTTGGACTTCGATCGTTGTCTTGATTAGATCCATACGGTCAGATCGTCAATCTAAAGCTCTGAAATAAATATCCTTCTCTCCTAACCACAAAAGGATGCAATTAACCTAAATTATATACATCTACTTTAAATGCAGAATGATGCATGCTATGCAATATTTATAAAATGAAATGCAAATCTAAGCCTAGGAACATGCATGAATAGGCATTTTACCCTCAATAAATGTGTTTACATCATAACCCCATGCCTATCTTTTGCTAGTCCCTAGAAAATTAAACTATGTGCTATGTATAAAAGCAGAATTAGGATTAGATCACTTAGGCCGAAGTCGTTTATTAACAATAGAAAATTTCAACTGAGGTCCTAAACTACGAAGACTCAACAGTACCCAGGTGTCTGCCAGAATGCAAACCGCCCAAGTTCTCACCTTATTTGAGAAGGAAAGATACATTTTTTTTTTATTTTTCTTCTTTCCTAATTCTTTTATACTTTTGGAGTTTGAGAGCTCTAGGATAACTTTTTACGGCTACCCAACCCACCCAAGACTCGAAAAGGACTCTTAGTACTAAGCATCTTTGTGAAAAAGTGATAGACTTACAAAACGACTGTTAAGATAGACTTTGGGTTGATCTTTACGATAGGTGGCTTTCTCCCTACTTTTATTTTTGTGGTCAACACAAGAGTGAACCCAGTATATATCTCCCTGGTTTATTCTACTTCCCCGCTTCTTCCCTAAGTGTTTTGAGAATTATTATGCATTTTTTTTTGTGAGTTGGGTTCTGGACAACTGGCCGATGAGCTGTTACCATCGACAACTTGCCAGCCATACTCGTGCGGTGAAGTGTGGTTTTATTATTATTATTTTTTTTACTCTCTCCTTTTTCTATTATTTTTCTTTTCTTTTTAAGTGTTTCTTTTTTTTTCTTTTTTTTTCTAAGTAGGTGGTTTCCCTAATATAAGATTTACCTAAAGGCAGTACAACGAAAATGATCTTGTGGTTGGGCTCTGGACAATCAACCGATGAGCTGTTACCACTGACAACTTGCCAGCCATACCACCCAAGTCGGTCCATTAGCTACCCAATTTTCGTAAAAATCACCGAAAAATAAGTGCGAATAGTGTGTAGATGCTTAACCTTAAAATCTCCCCAAATCAGAGGGAGAGTTGATAGGTCGCATACTTATCATCCCAATTTATTAGCTAAATTAAAAATGAATTTGAATTGGTGAGGACTCGAGACTAAGTCCACATTCGAGTGGACACCCAGGCTAATTAAACCCGAAGACTTGAAGAGTCTAAGTGTTTAGGTCCTCTCGTATCATTTCCTAAAGTTAATAACTTCCAAATGCCTAAGTTCTCTTTTCCTAATTTCTTTCTTTTTATATCTTTTTTCAAATTTTCAATTTTTTTTTAAATTTTATAAGAAACTAAAAGAAATTCTACTGAGTTAACAAAAAGATTTAAGGAATTGATTATCCACCCCCCATGCCTAAATGATGTAATGTCCTTATTGTAAAAATAAAGACATGAAAAGGCGGAGTAAATAGAATATCACTTGAACATTGTGAGGAATTCGGTCAGCTCTGCAGAGAACGTGAAATATAAACATGTGCTAAATTTAATGGCTTCAGCTAGGCATAAAATACATACAAGGAAGAAATTGAGAATTCACAAGTGCGGGTCAGAATCAAAATAAAAATATTGATTCTGAAACCTGCCAATAGAAGATGTCCATAGACATGGACCAGATTATGGTGTAGACACATGCCCTAGGGTCGAGTGCTTCTTAGGTTCTGGATGAAAATCACCCAGAACTGAAGGTTGTTGTGTTTGTGGGGCTGGGCCTACGGTTTAGTGGTGTGTAACCCAAGACCAAAGTGTCGGACAACAGGTAAAGATGGTTCAATAGGTGCGGTTGTCCACGTAACATCAAGCTCAGAAAAATAATCATTTATTTCGAGGTTGGGTTGCATGTGAAAGATATCATAAGGGTCCGCATAGAACATAGGTGGTTTCAGGTCAATAGGTACCCTTATATCCAAACTTGTTTTTCCCTCGAAATTAACCTCCCAAATTTTCATTTCAACATTCCTATCCTCCAACATCAAGTGCTCAAGTTTCGAGACCTCTAGCATATCATTCACCCCATAAGATTCTCCCAAGTCTAGAAATCGTGGCTGACTCAAGATTGACTTGGGTATAATGATTTCCAAATCAAAATCAATCCCTTTAGGGTGTGGTTGAGGAATGGGTCTATTGATTGAATCTTCTAGTAAATGAGGATTCGAATCCTCCAAGTTAGCCCCAATTGAATCCAAATCTTCAATAATTGGACTATCAACTGGTTCGTTAGATTCCTCAAGCCCATTTGTCTCACTAAAATCCTCTTCCTTAAGTTCAAGTAAGACTTCACCAAAAGATTCTTCACCCTCAGATTCAAAGAATCCATGATCCTCATTTATATATGTCTCAAAATCATATGTCATTTCATGGTCCGTGGAGACATATTTTTCCTCGCTCCCTGGCTCGGGGATCTTGGGTGAATCAATCGGTTCATCTTCAAATGGTTGCTCTAGCCCAACCTGGTCATCCCAGTCTCAGAGAATGTATCCCCCCTGACAGGCGCCTGAGCGAGTTCAGACATTGGCTCTCCTGAAGGGGGTTCACTTGAGAATCATCCCAAGATTTAACTAGTGCAACCACAAATTTCATCCTCAACCTCAATAATTTCTCAAGAAGAAACTCACCCAGGTCCCTATCCCTAACATTTTGGAGCAAATCCAATAGAGAACTATTAAGTTCATCAATCATTTTGATCATAGGCTCTAGTGCTTCAGTGCATGGTGTTGGCTGAGCTTCTAAAGATAGTATAGTGTTCATCAAATTAGCCAACACCCTATCCTGGATCTGGTTCACCTGAACCGACTGGTTCAGTTCAGGTTTGGGTGGGTTTAGGTTAAATCTAAGGGAGTCAAGATGTCGAGGTTCTTGGGTCCCTCCTTGATAGTAGGTCATTTAAGGTTGTTTAAAGGTTGGTGGCGACCTAAATTCAGTATAATTCTGGGGAGGGTAAGTGTTATAATCAGCATATTTTTCATGGTTGTAGATCTGGTTAGGTTGATCATCAAAGGATGGAGATCTATAATCATTGTACTCTGGGAAGGATAGTAATTATAGTCTTGTTGTCTAGGGTTAGGCCCTGGACACTGAGGTTCGGATTCATATCCCCAATCAAAGTCACCCCGGCTAGTGGATGGATAATTACAAGTTAAGTCGGGATAGTAATCATCTTGGGGGTAAGTGGTGGTAGGAGGATAGGATGTGAAATGTGTGTAGGATGTGGAAGGGTACATGGTGGAGTAAGGAGGGAAATCAGAAGAGAAAGGAGCCCTACAATACAAAAATACAAGCCTGTCCTTAGGTTGGGTAGCCTAAAGGTCTACAGACTCTTAGAATCCGTCCTAAGATTATGGATGATTTACTCTACTTATGTCTAGGCAATCCAACCAGATAGAAGGAGGGACTGGGGAGAAGGTTCTTCCTTTGGCTTGCACCTCCGATTCCTAGTGTACCCCCCATCCACAGTCGTTTGACGCTACTCCCCTAGCTAGACATCAGATTGACTAGTATAAGCTGGTTAATCATGAACAATCTCAATCTAGACCCCGACGAGTGAACCAGTCCTTAGGGCTAACGTCTAATCAGTTTTAGTTAGGCTTGGGACAATGGTGCTTCAGGAATGTGATGGGCCCTTTAGATGGGTTGTGCCCTTAATGATCAATTAAAATGTGTGTGTGTGCACAACCAAGGTTCTCAAACAAAGTTATTTAATGATGTGCCTTTTAGGATTTAACATTGTTTAGTAACTTTTAGGGTTTAATTCTTAGGTTGGTTCAATCAAGGTTTAGTAGAACACTCCAAGTTTTGAAAGCATGGGTGATGATATGTTCCTTTAAAAATCAAAAATAATGTGGAGTGCTTGGTTCAGCCCTAAGAATCAACCCTAAGTGGCAAGCTACTTGATGGATCAGTTTTAGATTGAGTGGTGCGGCCCAAATAGCTCAATCAATTGGCCTATTGCACCACTTAGTTAAGGCACACAAGAATGCTTAACCTATTCAGATTTCTACTCACTTATGTGCATTTAGTTGAAGTGTACCGGGTCCACAGGTCTTATCCTAGTTAAGTGGTAGAATCAAAGTGATTGTGTACCTTAGGATAAGAAGTTGTGGGTGTTAAGTGTGTAGCTTTCAGAAAATCCCACAATTAGATAACACTTTTTTTTATTTTTTTTATTTATGTGGATGGCGAGGTGAGTGGAGGTGGCAAACAAACAACCAAATCTATCCTAGGGTTTATAAAAAGCACCTAAGTTGATTTGGGTTTGAGATATTAGGTTATGGAATGCAAATTAAGGTGGGGGTGGTGTGGGGGACACTTACAAAACACTCTACCCGCACTTTACTCCGGTCTACCCCACTTGGATCTCCATGCTAGGGTACCTGCAAGATAGTAGATCAAAGACAAGTAGGGTTAGTTCTATGTAAATGCAAAGAAACACAATAAACAATAAAGTAAATTTCGTTGCCTCCCCGGCAACGGCGCCAAAAATGGTCCGGTGTTTCACGTGTTTGAAATCGAGGTTACAAGTAACCTATCGTTGTAGTTGTAAAACACGTCGATCAGATAAAATTTATACAGAAGCTCCAAGGGAGTCCCGGGTCGAACACAGGGAGGTGACGTTTACTTTAGTTGAAAATCGTGCTTCGATTTGTTTCTTTTTGGTATTTTAGGATTTTCTTATTTTTCTGTGTTTTTGGAATAAAAGACAAGCAATCACAAGATAGAGATGTGGAACAAATCTGATATATATTACTTCCAATGTCAATTACAATAAATTATGAAATCATAAAAAGTGAGGGGGGTGAGAAGAAATCTCCCAAATCAGCTGTTCAGTGAGACGACAGTGCCTGGCAGAAGCTCAGATGAAGGAGGTGAGGAGCAGGACGACGGAGGTGAGATGCAGGAGGACGTCGTGTTGAAGAAAGCTTCGGCATGGCTCTAGAATGGAGGTGAGAAGACAGAGTTGATCTTCTACCGGAATGGAGGTGGGAGGATGGCTCCAAGGTGACCTATGAATGGGGATGGGAAGATAGACGAATATTTGGTGGGGCAGAGGTTTGCTATACTAATAGGTGCCTTGGGAGCTTGAGAATAAGCTCTAATGGAGTGTTGGTAGGCTTGCTAGAGCTTGGGAGTAAATGGGAGTAGAGTAGGTAGAGATGGCTTGGAAAGGAGGGGGTGTAGGTCCTTTTATAGTGGTGGAGGAGCCAAAAAATAGGTATGAGACCATTAGTGACTTTCAAGCCGTCGCTGGAAACGTCGCTGTAGGAAGCTCATGCCCGCTGGCGCCCACAGCTAGCTTTGCTGGCATGCGATGAATTAGCGATGACTGTAAGCTTCGTTGTAAGTCCAGCTCATGTTTCACTGTAGGTCCAGCCCATGCATAGCTGGCGCTGCGCTCCCCCGCCTTTGCCGCGCACTTGCACCCACGCTGTTGCACGCGTGTGGTTCCACGTGTGTGTGCTGGGCGGCTTTGGCTGTGCCACGTGGCACAGTCTGGGTTGTCCATCTTCTTTTCGTTGTAGGGGCTACTACAGAGGTCGGATTGAGTCGATCTTTGCGCCGATAGGTTGAGATCGTCGACCCGAATCCATCCGCGCAGTTGGATTTGTCATTTGAAGCACCAAATTATATCATCTAGTCCCTTGTCTGTTGATCTTCCTCAGACTACATATGGTGCTACGGGACTCCGATCGAGGAATTTCAAAGGCATTGGACTCTGATCGTCATTTTGATCAGATCCATACGGTTGGATCGTCAATCCGAAGCTCCAAAATAAATATTCTTCTCTCCTAACCACAAAAAGGATGCAATTAACCTAAATTATATACAACTACTTTAAAGGCAGAATGATGCATGCTATGCAATATTTATAACATGAAATGCAAATGTAAGCCTAAGAACATGCATGAATAGGAATTTTACCCTCAATAAATGTGTTTACATTAGTCATCCTCCGTCGTCGCCACTGTTGTCGCCGCCTTGTTCTTCGTGTTCCTGGCCACGCAAGCCCCAACTACTACTCAAGGTGACGCAGCGTAATCCCCAATGCCTGTTCAGATCTTCAATTGAGGACCTCAGCTCAAGCGGTCGCATCAATTGGACAAAGGCTTCATCCGCAATTAACACGCGATGGAGGGCTGGTTTAGTCTTACATCGGTGGGACAAAGACTAATAGCTACGCATAAATTAGATTTCTAAATAGAGCTGTTTGCCTCAAGACACCTTGGGTGAGGTCCCTGCTCACCTGACTCGACCCGGCCCGACCTAACCTATTCACTCCTCACTCTTCACCATTGCCGGTGAGCCTAGACTCGGGTGCACGCGATTCGATTACCTAGTTATCTAAGAAAGACAGAGGAGAAGAGAGAAAAAGAGAGAGCATGGGGTAGGGGGGTTTTTGCTCTCTAAAGAAGTGTCCCTGTGCTACACTTAGCCAAAATTCAAAGGGTGTGTAGCCCTTGTGAGTGAAGGAAGAAGAAGAAAGAAATGAAGAGAGACTGTGCATGCTGTAAAAGAAGGAAGGAAGAAGAAGAAAGAAAAGAGAGGCTTCAAGGCTCTGTTAAGTTGAGAACACTGTGGCATTATTTGAGTTACTGTTGAATAATTTAAGTACTACGGTTAAGATGCATGCTTAAATGTGGATCTAAAAGGTGATTTAAATCACCACTTTTTAGGATCATTTCCATTCCTTTTGCTATGTCAAACTCATGTTATACATTGATGATAAATTTTTTAGTAATTATTCCTCCTTGAATATAATTATTGGCTTAATTATTGTGCTCATATATATTCATTGAGATTAGCACTTGAATTCTTATTTGCTCCTTATGTTCGACCTCAGACTTATATTTGAGTTATAAATTTATTTGTTGTTCTATAGATTGAGGATTTGAACTACGACGACGATAATATAAACCCTCGATAGATCGTTTAAACATATATCACTTAAGAATTGGAATAATGGATCATAAGTACAAGACCACACATGAGGTTCTCAATCAACTCCCTCTATAGTCAGCCCCACTTAGGGTGATACACACTTTGATTCATATCCTGATTCGTATAACCTAGAGTGGAGAGACAATCCTGATTTTTCATGGCCACCACGGAGATTGACTCAAACTCACGATCAATCTAGGCTAGCCCAGTACTGCACTCAATCCACTTTAGCGCAACCATCTAGTCCAACCCAACCTACAACCGCCCTTGAGGATATCATGAACCTTTTGTTGGACATGGACAAGAAAAATGAAGAGAGGCTGACTACGCTGGAAAATCAAGTGAAATCTCAAGTTGATCAAATCAAGAGACTTCAAGAATCATTCTATCCCCATATGCACACTCCTCTTCACTCCTATTCTCCACCTATTCTTCCAACCCCTCCAATTTATCACATGTGCCATTGTGCAGGTGCCAATCCTTCAGCCTCTAAAAGAAAGAGAAAAGCTAGGAGCCCACCAAAATGATCTGATTCGGGCCTAACCAAAAATCATAAGCCCAAACCTGCACCTAGCTCTGACGTAGACTCTAGGGACAAAAAGAAGAAAAAGGCTCCTTGATGACGTCAGATCGCACGTGGAAAGGGTTCGGGTTTGGAAAACCCGTCGTCGTAGTTTGATTCACGAGAAAATCCATCAATCAGATAAAATTTATAACCGAAACTCAAAAAGTAAGTCTCGAGTTGAACACAGGGAGACAAACATTTGGTTTTGAAAATCCGTGTTTCGCTTGTTTTTGTCATTTTTGTCTTTTCTAATTTTTTGGTATTCTTAGCAAGCAAGAGATTAGGTTGATGAATTCTTATCTAACTAATCTACTTGCAAAAAATTAAGAGAGAGAGAAACAATCACATATATCTCAACAAGTATTTCTACAACTATGAAAGTGAGAAAAACTACACTAGAAAGTTATAAAGATAGATGGAGATGAGAAGAATCCCACTCGATGATTGCTCAGAGGATGACTTGCTCTTACGTTGCCTGGAGGATGGTGGTGAGGAGCGGGACGAATGAGGACAGAGCTGAAGGATGGAGGACGGGGTAGGACGGAGTCACAATGAGGATCTTCTTCCCGAAGGGAGGTGAGAAGACGGCCACGGGATGCTCCACGAAGGGGGATGAGAGGTGGGAAAGATATTTGATTTCTACTCTAGAAGAGCATCCCAGGCTTGGGACAAGCTCTCTCTAGAGCCTTGGAGGTGGTGAGAGGAAGAAAGGAAGAGAAGAAGAAAAATGGGAGGGGTAGGGGTCCTTTTATAGTGGAGGAAAGAATCAAATTTGTACACAGGACATTTAGTGACGGTCATAAGCGTCGTTGAACATCTGCTGCAAATGTCATTGAAGACAGCCCACGTGCCCACCCACTGCTGCACTGGCATGCGCTCCATGCGCCCGTGTCGCGTGCCTCCTTGTGCATCCATGCACACTCGTGCTGCTACTATGCATGCGTGCTTCCGTGCTCATGCACTCCCATGCTGCTGTGTGCGTGCGATGGCGTGTGCATGCTCATGGGCGGCCTAGGTTGCGCCACATGGCGTGATCTAGGCTGTCCATCTTCTTTTCATTGTAGGGGTTGCTGCAAAGGTCGGATTGAGTCGATTTTCGCTCTGTTGGGTTGCGATCAACTAAACAAATCCATCTGCATGGTCGGATTTGTCGGTTGAAGCTCTGAATTATGTCACCTAGTCCCTTGGTCGTTGATCTTCCTCGGACTGCATATGGTGCTACGAGACTCCGATCAAGGCAATTTCGGAGGCGTTTGACTCCGATTGTCGTCTTGATTAGATTCGTATGGTCGGATCGTCAATCTGAGGCTTCGAAATAAATCTCCTCTCCAACCACAAAAAGGATGCAATTAACCTAAAATATACACAATACTCTAAATGCAGAATGATGCATGATATGCAATATTTATAATATGGAATGCAAATCTAAGCCTAGGAACATGCATAAATAGGCATTTTAACCTAAATGGATGTGTCTACATCATACCCCCATGCCTATCTTTTGCTAGTCCCTAGAAAAATTAAACTACATGCTATGTAAAAAAATAGAATTAGGACTCGATTGCTTAGGCTTAAGTCATTTATTAACAATAGAAAATTTCAACTAAGGTCCTAAACTACGAAAACTCAACAGTACTTGGGTGTCTGCTAGAATGCAGACCGCCCAAGTCCTCACCTTATTTGAAAAGGAAGATACATTTTTTTTGTATTTCTTTTCTAATTTTTTGGACTTTTGGAGTTTGAGAATTTCGGGATAACTTTTTATGGCTATCCAACCCACCCAAGACTCGTAAAGGACACTAAGTGCTAAGCATCTAGTGAAAAGAGTAAAAGACTCACTAGGTGGCTGTTAAAACGGACTCTAGGTTTCTACGACCCTAGGTGACCTTACCTAGAAGTTTATCTTTTTGAACGGTAGCTTTCTCCCTACTTTTATTTATGGGGTCAACATAAGGGCGAACCCAGTGTATATCTCCCCAGTTTATTTTACTTCCCTGCTTCTTCCCTAAGTGTTTTGGGAATTATTGTGGATTTTTGTAAGCTGGGCTCTAGACAACCAGCCAATGGGCTGTTACCCACGGTAACTTACCAGCCATACTTGTGCGGTAAAGTGTGGCTTTGTTTATTTTTTTTAATTTTTTTTTTCCTTTTTCTCTTTTTTTTTAAGTAGGTGGCTTCTCTAATCTAAGATTTACCTAAAGGTAGTAAGAAGAAAATGGTCTTGTGACTGGGCTCTGGACAACTGATCGATGAGCTGTTACCATCGACAACTTGCCAGCCATACCACCCTAGATGGTTCATTGCTACCCAATTTTTGAAGAAACCGCCGAAAAGTGAGTCAGTGCAAATAGTGTGTAGATGCTTAGGCTTAAAGCCCTCTCAAATTAGAGGGCAGGTTGATAAGTCGTATACTTATCACCCTAATTTATTGACTAATTTAAAATAGAATTACTTGGTGAGGACTCGAGACTAAGTTTACATTTGAGTGGACACTCGAGCTAATTAGGCCCGAAGACCTGAAGAGTCTAAGTGTTCAAGTCCTATCGTATCATGTCCTATCGTATCATGTCCTAAAGTTAATAACTTCCAAAAGCCTAAGTTCTCTTCTCCTAATTCTATTTCTTTTATCTTTTTGAATTTTCAATTTAAAAAAAAAATAAAAGAAATTCTACAGAGCTAACAAAATAATTTCAGGATTAAGTATCCACCCCCCAATGCCTAAATGATGCAATGTCCTCATTGTAAAAACAAAGACATGAAAAGGGAAGAGTAAACAGAATATCACCTAAATTTTGTGACAATCCGGTCAACTCTGCAGAGAGAAGAGAGTATACGCATGTACTAAGTTTTAATGCCTTCAGCTAGGCATAATATACATACAAAGAAGAATTTGAGAATTCACAAGTGCAGGTCAGAATCAAAATCAAAAGATTAATCCTCAGACCCGCCAACAGAAGATGCCCAGAGATGTGGACCAAGTTGGGGTGTAGATCCATGCCTCAAGGTCGAGTGGTTCTAAGGTTCTGGATAAAAATCACCCATAATCGAAGATTGTTGTATTTACGGGGTCGGGCCAGCGGTTTGGTGGTGTGCAACCCAAGACTAAAGTGTCAGACAAAAGGTAGATTTGATTTACAAGGTTTAGATGTCCACTTAAAATTTAGCTTAGAAATATAATCAGTTATTCCAAGCTTGGGTCGCACATCAAAAGTATCGTAAGGGTCCTGGTAAGAAGTAGGTGGTTTCAGGTCAATAGGTACCCTTAGATCCAAAATCGTAGTTCCCTCAGAAGTAGCTTCCTAGATTTTTATTTCCAACTTCCTATCCTCCAAGATCAAGGTTTCTTGGACCTCCAGGTCATTGTACACCCCATCCAAAATACCCAAGTCCAATAATTGTGGCTGAATTAGGATTCATTTGGGTCTTGTGATCTCAAAAATATCATAATTCAACTCTTCAGGGTGTGGTTGAGCAGTGGGGCTACTGATTGAATCATCAGGATTCAGATTGTCCAAGTTAGCCCCAACATGATCATAATATTCAATAATCGGGCTATCAAAAGGTTCGTCATGCTCCTCAAGCCCATTCGTCTCACTAAAATCCTTTTCCTTAAGCTCAAGTGAGACTTCACGTAAAGATTCTTCACCCTCAGAGTCAAAGAATTCTTGATCCTCATTTATATATATCTCAAAATCATTTGTCATTTCATGGTCCATGGAGACATATTTTTCGTCGTTCCTTGGCTCAGGGATCTCGGATGAAATAATTGGTTCATCTTGAATCGGTTGCTCTAGACCAACCTAGTAATCCTCTATCTCAGAAAATGTATCCCCCTCGACAGGCGCCTGGAGGTTCAGACATTGGCTCTCCTTAATGGGGTTCATCTTGAGAATCATCCCAAAATTGGACTAGGGCAACCACAAATTTCATCCTCAACCTCAATAATTTCCCAAGTAGAAACTCACCCAGGCCCCTATCCCTAACATTTTGGAGCAAATCCAATAGAGAACTATTAAGTTCATCAATCATTTGATCATAGGCTCCAATGCTTCAGTGCATGGTATTGGCTGAGCTTCTAAAGATTGGATGGTGTTTCTCAAGTTAGCCAACACCTTGTCTTGGACCTGGTTCACCTGAACTGAATGGTTCAATTCAGGTTTGGATTAAATCTAGGGGAGTCAAGATATCGAGGTTCTCGGGTTCCTCCTTGATAGTAGGTCGTTCTAGGTTGTTCAAAGAATTTTGGTGACCTATTTTCAGTGGAATACTGGGGAGGGTAGGTGTTATAATCATCATATCCTTCCTTATTGTAGATCGGGTTGGTTTGTTCATCAAAGGATGGAGATCCATAATCATTTTAGGTGTGAAAAGGATAATTGTCATAGTTTTGTTGTCCAGGGTTAGGCCCTGGACATTGAGGTTCGGTATCGTATCCCCAATCAAAGTTATCCTGGCTAGTGGATGGGTAATTATAAGTCGAGTCAGGATAATAATCATCTTGGGTGTAAGTGGTGGTAGGAGGGTAGGATGGGAAATGAGTGTAGGATATGGAAGGATACATGGTAGAATAGGAGGGAAATCAGAAGAGAGAAAGGAGCCCTGTAATACAAGCAATCAACCCTGTCCTTAGTTGGGTTAGCCTAAAGACCTACAGACTCCCAAGACCCATCTTGAGATTTTAACCGATTTGGCTACTTTTATCCGGTCAATCCAACCAGTTAGAAGGAGAGACTGGGGAGAAGGTTCTTCCTTTGGCTTGCGCCTCCAGTTCTAGTGTACCCTCCAGTTGCAGTCGTTTGATGCTACTCCCATAGCTAGACATCAGATGGACTAGCAAAAGCAGATTAATTGAAAAAAATCTCATTCTAAGCCCCAAAGAGCGAATCAATCCTTAAGGCCAACGTCTACTCAGTTTTAATTAGGCTTAGGATGATTATGCTCTTGGAATGTGATGGGCCCTTTAGATGGGTTGTGCCCTTAATGATCATTTCAATTGTGTGTGTGTGCACAACCAGGGTTTGTAAACAAGGTTATTTGATGATGTGTTTTCTAGGGTTTAACCTTGTTTAGTAGCTTTTAGGGTTTAATCTTAGGTGTATTCAATCATGTTCAAAAGAAAACTCCAAGTTTTGAAAGCACTGGTAATGATATATTCCTTTAGAAATCAAAAAATAATGTGGAGTGCCTGGTTCAGCCCTAAAGATTAACCCTAAGTGGCAAGCTATTGATGAATGACTTTTATCTTTAGTGGTGTGGCCCAAACAGCTCAATCAATTGGCCTGTTGCACCACTTAGTTAAGGCACACAAATGTTTAACCTATTCAGATTTCTACTCAATTATGTGTATTGAGTTGAAGTGTACCAAGTTCACAGGTTAGATTTCGGTTAAGTGGTAGAATCAAAGTGGAATGGTGCGCCTTAAGTCGAAATTTATGGGTGTTTAATGTGTATCACTTTCAATAAATCCCACAAGAGAAGTGATTTTTTTTAATAATATATGCCGGTGGGTGAGGTGAGGCAAAGTGACAATCAAACAATTAGATCTATCCTAGGGTTTATAAAAGCACCTAGGTTGATTTGGGTTTGAGTTATTAGTGTAGCAAAATGGAAACTATGGTAGGGGTGGTGGGGGATAAACTTACAAATGTCTCTATCTGCACTTTACTCCAATCTATCACCTTCGGTTCCTCGATCGAGTTCCTGTAAGACAATAAATCGAAGAAGAAAGATAGGCTAGAAAAATATGTAAGTAATGCAGGAAAACATGAGAAAAACCAAAGAGCATTGCCTCCCCTGCAACGACGCCAAAATGATGGCGTCAAATTTGCACGTGGAAAGGGTTCGGGTTTGGAAAACCCGTCGTTGTAGTTCGATTCACTAGAAAATTCGTCAATTAGATAAAATTTATAATTGAAACTCGAAAAGTGAGTCCCGAGTCAAACACGGGGAGGCGAACATTTGGTTTTGAAAATCCACGTTTTGCTTGTTTTTGTCGTTTTTGTCTTTTCTAATTTTTTTGGTATTTTTAGCAAGCAAGAGATTAGGTCGATAAATTCTTATCTAATTAATCTACTTGCAAAAAATTAAGAGAGAGAGAGAGAGAGAGAAACAATCACATATATCTCAACAAGTGTTTCTACAACTATTAAAGCGGGAAAAACTACACTAGAAAGCTATAATGATAGATGGAGATGAGAAGAATCCCACTTGACGATTGCTCGGAGGATGGCTCACTCTGATGTCGCCTGGCGGAAGGTGGTGAGGAGCGGGATGAATGAGGATGGAGCCGAAGGATGGAGGACGGGGTAGGACTGCGTCGCGATGAGGATCTTCTTCCCGAAGGGAGGTGAGATGATGGCCACGAGATGCTCCATGAAGGGGGAAGAGAGGTAGGAAAAATATTTGATTTCTACTCTAGAGGAGCATCCCGGGCATGAGACAAGCTCTCTCTAGAGCCTTGGAGGTGGTGAGAGGAAGAAAGGAAGAGATGAAGAAAAATGGGAGGGGTAGGAGTCCTTTTATAGTAGAGGAAAGAACCAAATTCCTACACAGGACATTTAGTGACGGTCATAAACGTCGATGAAGATCCACCACAAATGTCGCTGAAGATAGCCCACGTGCCCACCCACTGCTGCGCTGGTGTGCACTCCGTGCACCCGTGTCACGCGCCTCCGCGTGCGACCAAGCGTAGTGTTGTATTGTAGTATAGCTAAAATAGCGTTCAAAACAAATACAATTTATTACTCGAATATATTCGGAGGTCGAACACAGGGAGCAAATAGAATTCACGCACTAATCTCAACAATAAATATAAATTGAACACATAATACCACTCAAAATCTAATTAGGAATGTTGAGCATGAGTATATGAAAAATAAAAAGAGTTGTGGGCAAAATAATCAAGAGCATATGAGCATCAGATGTCTGATTTTGCAATCAGACGTCTTAAATATCTAGTGCTACAATGCCTTTCTTTCCTTCTTCTGATTTCTTTCTCTTATTTCTCTTTTGCCTTTGCAAGCCCTCTTCTTCTTTCTCTTCTTTCTTTCCTTCTTCTCTGTCTCTGCCTTTTGCCTTAAGTCTTTTCTTTGTCTTCTTCTTTTGCCTTCAACTTCTTCCTTTGCCCTTCTTCTCAGCCTGACCTTCTCTTCGTCCTTAGATTTTTCCTTCTCTTTCTCTGCCATCTGCCCTACGATGCTCCTTCTTCTTCTTCCTGACCTCCTCCTCTTCTTCTTCTTTTCTGAATTGGCTAAGTGTGGTGCCAAACTCCTCAGAGCAAAACCCCCCTTCCCCTGCGTAGCTTTCCTCTCTTTCTCTCTTCTCTATTTCAGAGTTGCTCTCCTAGAGCCTATAACGGGTCGAGTAATCAGACCTAATGGAGACCCGGGTCCAGGCTCACTGGCGTGTGTGGTGAGTGAGGAGTGAAGAGGTCGGGTAATCGGGTCGTGGCCAGGTCCGCGTGGGTAGTGCCATGGACGAGTCCATGAGAGGGGGGGAGGAGGACCTCACCCTCAGTGTTGGAGGCGAAGAGCCTCTAACTCAAAATCAATTATGTGCACATGGGCTCCCTTCCAGTTCCGAGGTGGGACTAAATGTCCCACTTGCTTCCACGCGTCTGCCACAGGATGAGGCTTCCAATTGGTGAGGTTGCAATGGCTCTTGACTCCAATCAAAGGTCTGGAACTGTGCGCGAGAGTCTTCCGCGTGTCCTGGAAGTGTCTTCCTGAGATTGGCAGCACCTGGAGCTGTAGCAAGAGAGCTTCACGCTTGGAAGCAATGGTGGATGGGCGATGAACCTAAAAACATTAGAACGGCCTCACGACCATGTCAAATCGCTCAGGGAGCTTCGTCGGTCCATAGCGGATGTGATGGGCGTGGTTTCGTGGTGTGTGGGTGGCTGTGGTGGTGTATCTAAGGCTTACTATGGGCATGTGAGTGGGTGTGTTTGGGGGTGCTTTCGGGTGATTAATGGAGAGGTTGGAGTGAGGGGATGTGATCAAGGAGCCGAGGCGGAGATCGTAGGGTGGTTGGCGAGGTGGATGGAGGTGCGGAGCGAGGGGGCACCTCACCAAAGGTATCGTCGAAGGAGGAGAAGGTGACGGTGGTCAGTGGTGTTGAGGGTTGGTTTAGGGAAATAAGGAGAGAGAAAGGGAGTGTGAGAGAGAGAGAGTCTAAGACCTACCTCTAAGGGACGAAGAGGGATAGAGAAACCACATCGGTATGGTCACCGGACGTGGGGAAGACGAAGACCTTTGCAGATGAGGTGGCGGCGAAGACGGGGCAGAGGCAACGTCGGTCGGTGTTACGTGACAGAGGGTGATTCTCGCGCATGTTTTGAAAATAGAGATTTTGTCGTAGTATAGTGCACGAAAACACTTGTCAAAAATAGTTTATAAAGATAACGAGACTTGGAGTCCCGATTGTTCGTCTCTGGGAGGCGTTTATGGAAATGCAGTTTTGAAATTGATCTCACTCGCTGTACTTGCTTAAAATTGCATACCGGTTTCTAATCGTCTGATCAATGTTCGACCACTTTCATTATGAGCCCTAATTATGTGCACATGTGTTAGATAGATGACAAATGTGAAAGTGTGAGTTTCAGTATGCACGATTCTAGTTATGTGGTAGCTGTTTACGGAAAATGCTTTAATAGTTAGATCCTCGACATTTTCAGGTACCGACATGCTAGTTGCAACATATAATAATTAAAAGCAAGCAACTTTAATCACCCAAAATATATTGCAATAAGCTCATGGTGATTCTCAACACATAGATATATATATATATAGAAAAAGATCTTTCATTGATTCGTTATGGTGTTTGCAATATGGAACTCGTGGAAAGCTTATAGAGGAATGCTTGGAAACATAAATCTAGCTAACAGAAAACGATCGGATGCATGAATCTAAAGGGGGATTATACAAGCATCATTGGGGGAGAATATAAAGCTGCACTACTAAGTAGTAAATAAAGCATGTAAACTATGAAGAACTAATCTACTAATCTAACAGAAATAAGGGCATTCGGAGGTGGGCTCCGATGGCCTTTGAATTGGTTGAGAGGAGGAGAGGCGGCCAATGGTGCCTAGGCCGACCCTTGGAGAGAGGTTGAGGAGGTGATCCAACATCTTGGCATGGAGATGGTGGTGGCCATGGTGAAGCTACTCGTGAAGGTGGAGTGGAGGTGCAATGAAGCTAGCTAAAATGGAGCCAAGAGTGAATGGGTGCAAATGGCCACCCCTTAGGTCTTTTTATAGACCTAAGGGAATCTCTCTAGAGAATTATGGAATTCTTTAGAGAGGCCTATGGTGGGAGCTCGTGGGAGAGAGAGAGAGAGGATGGATGGTGGTTTTTAGATCCACCAAATGTGGATCTAAAAATTGAATGGCTCTTGGTTGCTAATTTTAGCAATCAAGGCAACAACACATGGTAGAGAGTTCTAGATAACTCTAGGCTAGGTATTTTCATGTGGATGGTGTGTGTGGGTCACAACTTAGGTGGCTAGGTTGATTAGGTTAGGTTCTAGTGGGTTTAGGTTAAGGTAGGTCTCAAATCAAGGTTGTAAACCCTAATTCACTAAGGTAAAGTGCAATTAAACTTAATACAAGTTTAATTGGGTGTGTGGAAACCTAATTGAGAGTAAAATAACTCAATTAAGTCAGGTCTAGGTCAATTGGACTCTCACTGAGTCCAATTGGATAGTGTGTGTTGAGATCAGGGATCAATTGGACCCAATGAGTCCAATTGAATAGACTGAAGAGATTGACCATGATGCAAGTCAATTAGGTTTAGTGAGGACCTAATCAGGTCCTTAAGGAGGTCTAGAGGTGATGTACTAGGGTTAGGGTACCTTAATTTAGGTTCCTAGGGGGTTAAAATTGGGTTTAGGGAGCTAGAGATCCAAGATCAAGGCTTGAATCTCAAAATAGGGTCTAGAGGGTAGTTCTAGGCGTCTAATAATAGTGTCAGACATCTTATAGTGAAAAATCAGAAGTCCAGACTTGTTGTCTGGACGTCCAATCAGAGTCAAGAGGGATTTTGGGTTATGTTTTGGGTATTCTGTAGAAATTGAATGTCTGACCAAGTTTCTGGACGTCCAATAATACTGCAAAAGTGGGTTTAAGGTGTGCGAGAGTTGGCTAAGGGTTCTGGACATCCTATAACTCATCTGGACGTCCAGATAGAGGCTAGAATTAGGGTTTTAAGGTTTCCTAGGGTGCGGTGACCTAATCTAAGGGTGGCTAAGGCTTGGGGAGGCTTCTAGGCTGTCCTATGGCTAGGATGGACCTAAGTTCTTCATAATTTATTGCTTTATTCCTACTTAATAAAATAACATACTTTAACTCCCTTACATTATTATCTACTACATCTAATCTAGGTCTTCTGCTCTAGCTCTGCTGCAACACCAGTTATTCTTTATTCTTCAAATCCAACTTTAGATCTAGCTTCTGATCAGCTTATTACCTGCAATTGACATAATGCACCTAATTAGTACATTATAACATTATTTTATGCATAGTTAAAAGAAAGCAATAAAGGTGCAAATAATGCTTATGCATGCATGAACTACCCTAACTTATGCTAAGTCCTAGCCTAATTTAGGTCAATTAAGACCTATGATTGCTGCGCAATCATTGCGCGACGTGGACAACTGTGAGGAAAACAATCGACCACTGGTATTGTTGTTGGGTGACGAGAGAACGAGGGAGAAGCCACCGGAGCTTGCAGAGGGTTGTGGGGGTGAGGAGAGAAGAATGTGAGGGAATCTGACCCAATTTCAAGCTTAGGGAATGCGGTTAGATCTGGGGCTTCTTAAATAGGTGTCTAGAGAAGGCTTTGTGCTTGGAAGCCAAGCTTCCAAGCAAGGCATGGTCGCTGGAGATGGCAACTTCAAAAGATCCAAATCTGTCATGCGTTCACATGAGAGATTGGGAAACAATTATGGATCACAGATGGGTTCAGATTGGAGGTGATTACTTAGAGAATCTCCCTTCCAATTTTTGGAGGGATTCTCTGAGCAATCAAGGAGAAACCTCCTTTCAAAGCTCTCCAGAATAGGATTCCTCCGCTATAGTGGTGGAGGGACCTATTTGTGAAGATGATAAGAAAGCTAGGGGGCTGATTGTAAGGGTTATTGAAAGATAGGGGTAGAAATGTAATAAGGTTGGACCTTTTTGCAAAGTAGGTCAAGATGAGATCCTTTTAGGTCCAAATTTTGGTACAAACCTAATTTGGACCTAAGGAATCAAATTGTGAAGTTGGATTTTGGGTTTGACTATGTTTGAATGGGTAATTTATGCAAAAACCCACTTTAGGATAAATATATGTTTGAGACCCCATTCTAGGTCAAGATGGATTCCAATGGCCAAATTGAAAGCTCTAAACCCTATGATTTTTAGATGGTTTAAGTGAATTTTATTCTGACCAGAACCTTGGTTAATCAAGTGGGTCTATTTTAGGATTTCAAGAAGTCATTTAATTCCCAAAACTCACACGAACCCTTTTCTGTCTGATTCAACTCACTTATTATCTTATTAAGACCCTTTGACTTTTGTTTAGCCCTTGAGAAATCCCGTTGTTGCACTGCATTGGTAAAATTTTAGTTTTACCCCTAGTTTCTTATTTTTCTCTTAGAAAGGTTATGAGTGAATTATGACATTCAGTTGGTTATGTAGGAGCATTTATTCTCTTCATTGGGTCAAAATGAGCTAGTTAGGGCTCATGATGGTGTTTCCATCATACCCCCATGCTTATCTTTTGCTAGTACCTTAGTGAAATTTTAAGGTTTTACTTTGATTCTAGACCATGTAATCTTTTTGATGTTCAAAATTGTGATGTGTGCTTTCTTTTGTAGGTTAGGTTAGAATGCTGATAATAGGCTTAGAGGTACTCAAGTACCAACCAAGATCCGGACCTGACCAGCTCTAGCCTCAGTCTACCATGAAGGTTTTTAAGGCCCACAGGAACTGTCCTAAGGTTCATTGAACTCCGCGGTTAAAGCACCCATGCTTGTAACATATTTTAGTCTCGGTTCAGTTTGCAGTACATTTTTGTAAGAGAGAGACAGAGGAATTTTCTTTGTTTGGAGAGTTTTCTCTCTCTTTTCTTTTTATTTCTAGCTTTGGATTGGCTTTACAACACGGTCTGTATCGGATTCCTAGTCCCCATCATCAATCCTCGAAGGGTCCATTGCAATCGATGCTTTGTGATAGCACCGCCCATGGCAACCCCCAGAACCCTGGCTTTCAAGATTTCGTGATAATCCTGCCCATGGCGTTCTGTAGCTAAATCCAGACCCTAGCAATCGACATTTCGAGATAATGCTGCCCATGGCATTTGAACCAGCACAGGTTGCTTACATGCCCCCAGTAGGATATGTAGATATCCTAGGAGACAAGCATCGAGGAGACAATATGTTATTGTGCATTTTCGAGGGAAATTTCCCACCTCTCCGCACTGGGAACTCGTCCAAATCAACTTCTGTTGATCGGCCGCTCCTAATCTAAGTGACTTTTCTAGAATAATTTAAATGCATTTACGTGATTTTGATACTTATGCGCACTGAACCAGATTATGTGTGGATTGGGGTGCTTAGGTTACTGAGTCCCACAAACCAGAGGTCAGTTAACAAGGCTGAATACTCCCTAAGCCTTAGATCTAATACTTAAGCTTCATATTTTCCCCAACCTCTTGAGGACTATCCAGATCTTAGCGATTACTTGAATTTTTAAGTCTAGAAGTATAGCCCAAGAGGCCTAAGATCAACATTCCTACTAATCTCTTCTGTGTTTCATTAGCACTTTTTGCTTCTTTCATTTTCGTTCTTGATATGGTCTAGAACTCAGTTAATTCCTAAATTTCTTACTAATGACTATCTCTTTTTTTTTCTTTTCAACTTGTGCTCTTTTTTGACATTTTTTACTTTTCCCTTTTTTTTCTCCTCAAAATTTCTATGGCCTCAAAATTTTCTCTCCTCTATTTTTTTGTTCTTTTTCGTAATTTTCTATTTTTTTGGTATTTTTGGAATATGTGATTTTTTGTGAGAACCCTTCTAAGCTTTGATTTTTGTATGTTTGCACTTTACCACCCCCCATGCCTAAGTGTTGTAATGTCCTCATTGTAAATGGAGGGTGTGAAATAGGTTTGGGTTTCAAGAAATAGAACAGGATTTATCGGGTGGGTGAAAAGGTCGGGAATGACTGTTGCGGGCGATTTTAAGCTCTGGCATGTGTACTAGAGGTGGGATTGACTGTTCTAAAATCGAACTCAGGGTGCAATAGACGTGAAGTACAAAAGGATAATCAGAAGGATCTTGGGTTTTTGGAATGATGGGTTTCCTCCTGTTAAGCGCTAAATTCAACGCCTTCAACCGAGCGAGGGATGGTATGGAGGAGTGGTTAAATCAGATGAGTTTTGTAGAACAAGCACCTTGATCAAAAGCCTGGTTGGTCCAACCAGGTGCTTGTTTGGATCAACAAGCTGATGATGCAGCCCAAACTCAATCAATCTGGTGGGTTGATAAATGTGGATCAAGAGATGTGGAACCCACCATATACTGTGGAGCTCGGAATGATATGGAAGTGTGAATCTAGGGTTTGGCTGAGTCGAATCAACCTGATCAGAGTAGGGATCCTTAAAATAATCAGTGGATGATGCGGAAACCCTACAGGAGTGATCAGAGAATGATGGGGCATGATTTGTAGTCTGATCAATGTCTGAAACCTGACAAAAATGTGGAGGCGAATCATCTACAATCGGCTTAGTGAGAGGGGAATCAGAATAGAAATTGAGTCCTGTTGCGGGTTGGGGTTGAAAATGGGTTTGGGAAGGTTCTGTATATGTATAGGAGGTGGCATTAATACGAATTGTGTATGAGGACTCATCTAAAAAGGAATTAAAGGTGGGTTCATTTAGAGAGTCCTTATAGTAGCCATCAAATTCAAAAGTGAATGCCTGAAGAGTGTTTATAGGATGAAGAAAATCTAGGTCAAAAAAAGATTCGAATTCTGGGTTGTAGTCACTCTCGACACTTCCTGATTCCTAAGTATCGAAAAGAAATGACTCCATCTCAATGGAACTTGAATTTAAATCAATGATCTCAGGATTAGGGACCTCAGAGTCAGAGTCAAAGAATGAATCATGTGAGCTGAGGTTGTAGATTGGCTCGTAGTCGTCAGGAAGCAATGGTTCTTCGAAATCATGGTAAGATTCGAAATCGTCGGAGAAATTGCAAGAATTAAGTTCTAAAGTTGATTCGAGTCAGAGGTTCCACCACAGAATAAATCACAAGATGTAGATTCAGTAACTTGACTTGGATCTAGCCTATCTGTAGATTCCAGGCTTAAAAATGTGTCCCTATTAGATCTAGTCTCAGGTTCTTGGCTTATAGGGAAGATCCAATCACAACCCTACTCTTCCAACTCCTCAGTTTCTGTATTGTAGATTGTCGTGACTTTTGAAAAATCAATCTATATTTCTGAGGATGTTGGAGAGGGATAGTCATCAAATAAAGGCCCAGAATCATCATCTCAATTCAAACTTTGATTGTTGTCATACGGGGCCTTGTAATCATCCCAATAAGATTCAGATCCAGATTCTAGGGCTAGGGATGTGGGTTGAATTACTAGAATCTAGGTCAGAATTGTCTTCGAGGGTCACCTTATCAGAATAAGGGGCGGGATTTACACCCTCGAGAGGTTATGTTTTAATCTCATCATTACAAGAGTCTAGAAATTCTATGCTTGGTGAACCAGGATTTTGGTTTTCTAGGGCTAGCTCAAAATCGTGTTTTCCTACAATTGGGACTTCCCAACCTATTTCAAGATCATGCATATTATATTCCATCTGGGTTGGGAATCCACAACAACCTTGTGTCTCAAACCCGGGATTTGGGAAATCATGTTGATCCTTAATATTATTCCAAGATGTTTCATTAACTGTTTGGGGCATGTATGGGTATTGTTGATTGATAACTTATTTCAACAATTTCATCATCTCTTCTCATTTTTCAAGATCATCTTGGTTTTTTTCCCAAAGTATAGAATGTGTCATGCATTGGAGATATTCAAAGTTATGCAATTTTTCTATCTCAATGTATTCTGTTGATTGTGTAACAATCATATGTCTTAATTGACCTAAATTAGGCTTGGACTCAGCATAAGTTAGGGTAATTCATGCATGCATAAGCATTATCTGCATCTTTACTGCTCTCTTTTAGCTATGCATAAAATAATGTTATAATGTGCTGATTAAGTGCATTATGTCAATTGCAGGCAATAAGCTAATCTGGAGTTGGATCTGATGTTGGATCAGGAATAATGAGTGTTGCAGCAGGATTGGAACAGAAGACTTAGATTAGATGTAGGGAATAATGATGTAAGGGAGTTAAGGTTTGCTATTCTATTAAGTAGGAATAAAACAGTAAAATGTGAAGAGCTCTAGCTCTAAGATAGCCTAGAGACTTCCCCCAAGCCTTAGCCACCCTTAGATTAGGTCACACCACCCTAGGAAACCCTAAAACCCTAGTTCCAACCCTTATCTAGATGTCCAGATAAGTTATGAGACGTCCAGAACCCTTAGCCAACTCCCGCACACCCCAAACCCACTTCTGCAGTGTTATTGGACGTTCAACACTTTATCAGACGTCCAATTTCTCCAGAATACCCAAAACAGAACCTAGAATTCCCCCTGACTCAGATTGGATGTCCAGAACTGAAGTCTGGACTTTTGATTTTTGAGTATAAGTCGTATGATCATGTTTTTGGACGTCTGGAACTGGTCTCCAGTTCCTGTTTTGAGATTCAAGCCTTGATCTTGGATCTTTAGCTCCCTAGACCTAATTCCAACCCCATAGGAACATAAATTAAGGTACCCTAACCCTAGTACATCACCTCTAGACCTACCTAAGGACCTAATTAGGTCCTCACCAAACCCAATTGACCTAGATCAAAGTCAATTGCCATCACCTAAGCCAATTGAACTCATTGAGTCCAATTGAGCTCAGATCTCAACCTACACAAGTCCAATTGGACTTAGTGAGAGTCCAATTGACCTAAGCCCAACCTAATTGAGTTATTCCACTCTCAATTAGGTTCACACTCATTCAATTAAACTTGGGTTAAGTTTAATTGCAAATTCCCCTTAGCAATTAGGGTTTGTAACCCTAATTCAAGGCATACACCTACCTAAGCCCCTTAGGACCTAACGTAGACCTCTTAGCCACCTAGGGCACGACCACACACACACACACATTCATGCACTCCCACACATCTAGAGTTCTCTAGAAATCTCTCCAAGTGGCGCCACTCTTGGTTGCCAAATTTAGCAACCAAGAGGATTCAAATTGAGATCCACTTTTTTTTGGATCTCAAAACCACTTGGCTGGTCACTCTTGGACTCTCTCTAGAGAGTTCCACACTTCTCTAGAGAGACTCCCTTAGGTCTATAAAAAGACCTAAGTGGTGGCCATTTGCACCCATCCACTCTTGGCCATCCATACTTGGCTCCATTCACATCCACCTCCACTTAGGTTAGCCACTTCCATCCACTCCACCTCCACGAGTTGAGCACCACCATGAAGGACACCATCTCCACGCTAGGATGTTGGATCACTCCTCCAACCTCTCTCCAAGGGCCAGCCTAAGCTCCATTGGCCGCCCCTCATTCTCCTCTCAACCACTCCAAGGCCATCGGAGCCCACCTCTGAATGCCCTCACTTTCTGATAGATTAGTAGCTAGCTCTTTACATTTACTACTTCTATTTACTACTTAGTAGTGTAGTCCTTATTCTCCCCCAATGACACAAGCAAAATCCCCCCGTAGATTCCTGTATGCGATTATTTTCTGGTAGCTAGATTTACATTTTTAAGCATTCCTCTACATTCCATGTTGCAAACACTTCTTTGAATGAATGAAAAAATATATTTTTATACATATCTCTATGTTTGAAATCACCATGAGCTTATTGGTTGCCATCTTTTCTATGTGATTCAAGTTGCCTGTTTTTCACTTATATACATATTTTGCAACAAGCATGTCGGTTCTGGAAAATATAGAAAACTTAACTATTGATGCATTTTCTGTAAACAACCACCACGTAACTAGAATCGTGCGCACCGAAACTCATACTTTTACCTTTGTTATCTATTTAACGCACGCGCACGTAATCAGAATTCATAATAGAAGTGGCGAGGTCTTAATTCGAATGTTGGAAACCGATGTGAGATTTTAGATAAAGTAGAGCGATAAAAGATCGATTTCAGAATTAAACAAACGCCTCCCAGTGACGAACGACCGGGACTCAAAGTCTCATTATTTTTACAAACTTATAGTTTTGAAGAACGTTTTTGCGCGACTATACTACGATTCCGACAACTTTCAAATGCACGAAAACGCTCTCCGTCACCTGTTATGAGAATATCCCGGGTTGATCCCTTTGTTGCTTCTGTTAATAACAATTGGGCACAGTTTATGATGAAGGTTGTTGTTGTTGATGCACTAACCTGAATGTCTTCTACTGGTTTTGAGGTTTTGTACTCAATCTCATAAATTCAAGGGCATCCTCAACCATTCTATCTCTCATGGATCTTTGTGATTTGGGTTTCTTCAATGGTCTTCCTAAGTAACCAGGCTACATATTTGAATCAGATGGTGGAATCAAGATGTAGAATCATAATTTAAGTTTAGAATGAAGTGATTTGATCTGAAAGAGATTCCCAATGAAAATATGTGTGTGCTCTAAATAGAAGGGATGAGGGACTGGATGTGATGTTGACCCAATCAAGGCACCCAAAGAATTTTAAATGACTATAGAGGTTTGGGGCAGATGATACCCCTTGATCAGAAAGTCATCCACCTGAGAATTACCTGGGCAGCCAGGAAGGGAGAGTCCCGCAAAGACCCCTACACGGTAGAGTGCCCCCATGGGTTACAGGGTTTCCCCCACCCGACCTTCCTTGTCACTGAGGGTCCAGGTAGACCAGAATGGATGACTTGACCTCTTAAGTCTATCAGTTTTATGTCCTAATTTGTGCCTTAGTTTTCACTTGAATTAGCAATTGATTTGATTTGTGACCTAATTTGGAGGTTGGTTGGCGAACAATGTAGTCCAACTTACCTAACCAACCCTAAAGATGGCAGAATGATTCTAGGTCAAGACCTAGAATTCACCCTGATTTGATTCCCAGGTTATTAGGTCTAAGGATTTTAGGGTTCAAGTGAGTTTAGAGCCTGATTTTAGGGTTTTTCTAGATTAGATCTTTTCAATCAAGGGCTTAGGCAGCACATAAATGCAGGTGGATTTGTTTCCTTTTATGCAGGTAAGTGTGAACTAGCACTCCAAAACCCTAACAATTGAAACCCTAATTTGGCTTTTTTCCTAGTCCTCTTTGATTTTAACAAATGTTCCCTTTGGATTTCAAACAAGAAGTGCGTAGTCCAAGAAGATTATAAGTTAAGCATAGTCCCTAATAGGCACAGGAATTTTGGGGTAGGATCTCTAAATAAAATCACTTCAACTTCAATGAGATTTGAGAAAATTTTGCAAATCAGGAAACTTGCCTTTTAAATGATAATTACTATGAAAAATAAGGTAAGTGATTCCTAAATGTTTGCTTCCTTTTTGTCTTCCCAAGATTAGGTGGTTGATTAGGGAAGAATAGAGAAGTTACCTGCCCTAGAGTGGTTTATTTGCACAAAAGATCTCCTCGTGAAGTACCTCGCAAAATCACAATAAAGCAAATAGGGCAAGTTAGTGCTCAAATATAATCAAATAATGCAGAGAATAGTGGTGAATTACACGCTGCTCCTCGACAATGGTGCCAAAATGTTTAGAGTGCTAAATCGATATTTAAGAGTGTTGCGTTGTAGTATAGTCGAAATAACGTTCAAAACAAATACAATTTATTACTCGAATATATTCCGAGGTTGAACACAGGGAGCAAATGGAATTCACGCACTAATCTCAACAATAAATGCAAATTGAACACATAATACTACTCAAAATTTAATTAGGAATGTTGAGCATGAGTATATGAAAAATAAAAAGAGTTGTGGGCAAAATAATCAAGAGCATATGAGCATCAGATGTCTGATTTTGCAATCAGATGTCTTAAATATCTAGTGCTACAATGCCTTTCTTTTTCCTTTTTCTGATTTCTTTCTCTGATTTCTCTTTTGCCTTTGCAAGCCCTCTTCTTCTTTCTCTTCTTTCTTTCCTTAGCTTTCTCTATCTTCTTCCTTCTTCCTTAAGTCTTTTCTTTGTCTTCTTCTTCTTCTTCTTTTGCCTTCAACTTCTTCCTTTGCCCTTCTTCTCAGCCTGACCTTCTCTTCATCCTTAGCTTCTTCCTTCTTCTCTTTCTCTGCCATTTGCCCTACGATGCTCCGTCTTCTTCTTCCTGACCTCCTCCTCTTCCTCTTCTTCTTCTCTGAATTGGCTAAGTGTGGAGCCAAACTCCTCAGAGAAAAACCCCTCTTCCCCTGTGTAGCTTTCCTCTCTTTCTCTCTTCTCTATTTCAGAGCTGCTCTCCTAGAGCCTTTAACCGGTCGGGTAATCGGACCTAATGGAGACCTGAGTCTAGGCTCATCGGCGTGTGTGGTGAGCGAGGAGTGAAGAGGTCGGGTAATTAGGTCGTGGCTAGGTCCACGTGGGCAGTGCCGCGGATGTGTCAGTGAGAGGGGGGGAGGAGGACCTCACCCTTAGGGTTGGAGGCAAAGAGCCTCTAACAGAAAATCAATTTATGCGCACACGGGCTCCCTTCCAGTTCTGAGGTGGGACTAAATGTCCCACTTGCTTCCACACGTCTGCCGTAGGAGGAGGCTTCCAATTGGCGAGGCTACAGTGGCTCTTGACTCCAATCAAAGGCCTGAAACTGTGTGCGAGAGTCTTCCACACGTCATACGAGTGTCTTCCTGGGATTGGCAGCACCTGGAGCTGCAGCAAGCGAGCTTCACTCTCGGCAGCAATGGCGGCTGGGCGAAGAACCTGAAAACATGAGAATGGCCTCGTGGCCACATCAAATCGCTCAGGGAGCTTTGCCGATCCATGACAGATGTGATGGGTGTGGTTTTGTGGCGTGTGGGTGGCTGTGGTGGCGTATCTAGGGCTTACTGTGGGCATGTGAGTGGGTGTGTTCGGGGGTGCTTTTGGGTGATTGATGGAGAGGTTGGAGTGAAGGGATGTGATCAGGGAGTCGAGGCGGAGGTCGTAGGGTGGTTGGAGAGGTGGATGGAGGTGCGAAATGATGGGGGCACCTCGCCGAAGGTATCTCCAGAGGTGGAGAAGGTGATGGTGGTCAGTGGCGTCGAGGGTTGGTTTAGGGAAATAAAGAGAGAGAAAGGGAGTGAGAGAGAGAGAGAGTCTAAGACCTACCTCTAAGGGACGAAGAGGGATAGAGAACCCACGTCGATTTAGTCGCCAGACGTGGGGAAGATGAAAACCTCCGTAGATGAGGCACCGGCGAAGATGGAGCAGAGGTGACGTCGGCTGGTGTTGCGCGAAGTCGGCCGATGTTGCGCGACGCAGACGACTGTGAGGAAGACAACTCGACCACTAGTATTGTGGTTGGGAGACGAGAGAGCGAGGGAGAAGCTGTTGGAGCTTGCGGAGGGTTGCGGTCGGCGAGGAGAGAAGAATGTGAGGGAGTCCATCCCAATTTCAAGCTGAGGGAATGCGGTTGGATCTGGGGCTTCTTAAATAGGTGTCTGGAGAAGGCTTTATGCTTGGAAGCCAAGCTTCCAAGCAAGGCATGGTTGCCGGAGATGGCAACTTCAAAAGATCCAAATCTATCATGCGTTCGCATGAGAGATTGGAAAACAATTATGGATCACAGATGGGTTTAGATTGGAGGTGATTACTCAGAGAATTTCTCTTCCACTTTTTTGAAGGGATTCTCTGAGCAATCAAGAAGAAACCTCCTTTCAAAGCTCGCCAGAGTAGGATTCCTCCGCTATAATGGTGGATGGACCTATCTATGAAGATGATAAGAAAGTTAGGGGGCTGATTGTAAGGATTTTTGAAAGATAGAGATAGAAATGTAATCAGGCTGGACCTTTTTGCAAAGTAGGTCAAGATGAGCTCCCCTTAGGTCCAAATTTTGGTACAAACCTAATTTGGACCTAAGGAATCAGATTGTGAAGTTGGATTTTGGGTTTGACCACATTTGACTGAATAATTTATGCAAAAACCCACTTTTGGGCAAATATCTGTTTGAGACCCCATTCTAGGTCAAGATGGGTTCCAATGGCCAAATTGAAAGCTCTAAACACTTAAGTGAATTTTATCCTGACCAGAACCTTGGTTAATCAAGTGGGTCTGTTTTAGGGTTTCAAGAAGTCATTTAATTCTCAAAACTCACACGAACCCTTTCCTGTCTGATTCAACCCACTTATTATCTTATTAAAACCCTTTGACCTTTGTTTAGCCCTTGAGAAAACCCATTCTTGCACTGCATTGGTAAAATTATAGTTTTACCCCTAGTTTCTTATTTTTCTCTTAGAAAGGTATGTAGTGAATTATGACCTTCAGTTGGTTATGTAGGAGCATTTATTCTTTTCATTGGGTAAAAATGAGCTAGTTAGGGCTCATGATGGTGTTCCCATCAGCGTTGCTGCTGCGCGTGCGTGCCTCCGCTGCTGTGCATGTGCGGTGGCTCGTGCGTGCGCATGGGTGGCCTAGGTTGCACCATGTGGCACGATCTGGGTCGTCCATCTTCTTTCAATTGTAGGGGCTGCTACAAAGGTCGAATTGAGTCAATTTTTGCATCGTTGGGCTGCGATCGTCGACCCGAATCCATCCGTGCAGTCGAATTTGTTATTTGAAGCTCTGAATTACATCACTTAGTCCCTTGGCCGTTGATCTTCCTTGGATTGCATATGGTGATACGGGACTCTGATTAAGGTAATTTCGGAGGCGTTGGACTCCGATCGTCATCCTAATCAGATCTGTATGGTCAAATCGTCAATCCGAGGATCTGAAATAAATATCCTTCTTTCTTGACCACAAAATGGATGCAATTAACCTAAAATATACACAACTACTCTAAATGCAGAATGATGCATGCTATGCAATATTTATAATATGGAATGCAAATCTAAGCCTAGGAACATACATAAATTGGCATTTTAACCTAAATGGATGTGTCTACATCACTTTTGAAGTTGATTTGACCTATTTACCCTTTCCTAGGGCCTTAAAGAAATAGTCTCAAGAAATGAAAAAGACTTTCACACCTAAAGAGGTGATTTTATCTGCTAACATAAGTGCATTTGTTTCTGGCACTCTACCAGCCAAAAAGATCGACCCTGGAAAACCATTCATATCTTATGGCATCAAGGGATTCACCTTCAATAGAGCCCTTGTGGATCTAGGGTCTTCCATAATCTTGATCCCTACCGCCCTTTTTAACCGCACTAGACTTGGAGATCTACACTACACACCTATCACCATTAAAATGGCAGATGACTCCATCAACACACCTAAGGGGGTAGTTCATGATGTTGTCATTAAAGTGCAAGGTCTTAGCTTTCCAGCTGATTTATTATTTTGGACATGGATATACCGGAGAAGCTAAGTGATTCACCCATCACTCTTGGTCGCCCTTTCTTGGCTAAGGCCAATGCACAGATTGACTGTTACTCAGGATGTATGGAAATGAGTAGCGGCAATGAGAAGATTCACTTTGATATTTATGCAGTCGCTAAGAAAACAAAGTTAGGGTATTTTTTGGATGATACAGAAAATGAATCGGAGGGTAATTCAGAAGAAACCATGGCAATCGACACCTAGGTAGGACCACATGACCCGAATCAAGAATCTACTAAATCACAAGAGCCACCCTCAATACAGGATCAAATCTTTGATAGCATGGTTGACTATCTTGATCAACCTAGCCCAATTCAAACCCCTGCCCCTTGCAATGAATCCCAGATTACTCAATTGATCAAAATGGTTCACGAAATAAAAGAAGCCAGTGCTAGAGAATATGATGATATAAGAAAAGAGCTTCATAGAATCTGAGATGAGCAACAAAAATAAGAAATGTTTGAGTTTGGATCAGGTGTGCCACAACAGATTTGTGATTCTGAGGTGGTCATTGAGGATTCTATATCAGGCACCCAAGGTGGATGATATTGATGTTCCTATTGAAGTTGAGGAATGAGATTCATTTGACAATCTTGATCTTGATTTAGGGCATGAGTATCAATCATTTCATTTTGAGGAACTAAGCATTAATGAGTTTGAATATGATTTTGTTGTATTTGAGGATACCCATGTAGACATTGATGAATTGATTCAGATGATCACATACATAAACAACAAAATCAAAAAGACTTTAACGACTCCTTAATCAATGATTCAGCCCATTCCACTTTCATGGAGGAACTCACTACCGAATCTAATGTCCAATTCTATCTAAGTGAGGAGGAAATATCCCCTTATGAAAAAGATATTCAAGAGATTAAAAAATTATTGGGGATTACATATGATGAGTTATTTGAGGAAGCTAAAAATTTTTCCAAATCATGTGAAAATTGGGAAGTAGAATTGAATTATTTGAAAAAAGAAAAGGATGATACTCAAGAAGAAACATCTTTGGGAGACTCAGAGATTGGTCACTGGACCTTGATTTCCATATCTAACCACACCACTTGGGTCATGCTGATGTAAACATGTTTATACTACTTAAGATGTCTATTTATGCATGTTCTTAGGCATAGGATTGCATTACTATTGGGAGTTATCGTAGATCGCATTTTTGATAAAAGCGTCGTAGTATAGTTGCGAAATACGATCCAACAAAGATATTGTTTTAAAAATAACGAGACTTTGAGTCCCGGTCGTTCGTCTCTGGGGGGCGTTGTTTTTGTTTTTGAAATCGATCTTAAAGCCACTTTACTTTATTTAAACAACATGCTTGTGCATAATATATAGGCGGTTAAAGAGCAGGCACTTAAATCAGGCAAATATGATAATCATTTAGCTCAAGGTGATTTCAAACACATAAGAGATATATATATATATATAATGAAATTTCATTCATCGTGGGAGAGTTGTTGCACAAGTAAATCTAGAGGAAAGCTTATACATGAATGCTTAAAATTAAATCTAAAATTAAATCTAACTACCAGAAAACGATTGCATACAAGAATCAGCGGGGGGATTTCGCATGCATCATTGGGGGAGAAGTAAGACTACTCTACTAAGTAGTAAATGAAAGCAATAAAAATTATGAAGAGCACGATCTAGAGCTAGAAGAATAGAGGGCATTCAGGGGTGGTCCCCGATGGCCTTGGAGTGGTCGAGAAGAGAATGAGGGGCAGCCAATGTAGCTTAGGCTGACCCTTGAAGAGAAGTAGGGTTGATCCAGCATCTTGGCATGGTGTCCTCCATGGTGGTGGTAGTGAGCTCGTGGAGGTGGAGTGAGTGGCTAAGTGGAGGTGGCGTGAATGGCACCAATGGAGAGCAATTGCCAAGGGAGTGAATGGGTGCAAATGGCCACCCATGGGGTCCTTTTATAGACCCAATGGAAGCTCTCTAGAGAATTATGGAATTCTCTAGAGAGGCCTATGGTGGGAGCTCGTGGGAGAGTGAGAGAGAGAGGGTGGATGGTGGTTTTTAGATCCACCAAATGTGGATCTAAAAATTGAATGGCTCTTGGTTGCTATTTTTGGCAACCAAGGCAACCACACATGGTAGAGAGTTCTAGAGAACTCTAGGCTAGATATTTTCGTGTGGATGGTGTGTGTGGGTGGTGTGGGTGTGTGTGGGTCGAAACTTAGGTGGCTAGGTCGATTAGGTTGGGTTCTAGTGGGTTTAGGTCAAGGTAGGTCTCAATTAGGGTTATAAACCCTAATTCACTAAGGTAAAGTGCAAATAAACTTAATACAAGTTTAATTGGGTGTGTGGAAACTTAATTGAGAGTAAAACAACTCAATTAAGTCAGGTCTAGGTCAATTGGACTCTCACTGAGTCCAATTGGATAGTGTGTGTTGAGATCAGGGATCAATTGGACCCAATGAGTCCAATTGAATAGACTGAAGAGATTGACCATGATGCAAGTCAATTAGGTTTAGTGAGGACCTAATTAGGTCCTTAGGGAGGTCTATAGGTGATGTACTAGGGTTAGGGCACCTTAATTTAGGTTCCTATGGGGTTGGAATTGGGTTTAGGGACCTAGAGATCCAAGATCAAGGCTTAAATCTCAAAATAGGAATTGGAGAGCAGTATCAGACGTCTAATTATAGAATCAGACGTCTTATACTCAAAAATCAGATGTCCAGACTTGTTGTCTGGACGTCCAATCAGAGTCAGGAAGGATTTTGGGTTCTGTTTTGGGTATTCTGCAGAAATTGGACGTCTGACAAAGTGTCTGGACGTCCAATAATACTGCAAAAGTGGGTTTGAAGTTGCGGGAGTTGGCTAAGGGACCTGGACGTCTTAAAACTTATCTGGACATCCAGAGAAGGGTTTGAACTAGGGTTGTAGGGCTTCCTAGGGTGTTGTGACCTAATCTAAGGGTGGCTAAGGCTTGGGGAAGTCTCTAGGCTATCCTAGGGCTAGGATGGACCTAAGCTCTTCACATTTTACTACTTTATTTCTACTTAATAGAATAGAAAACCTTTAAACCCCTTACATTATTATTCCTACATCTAAACTAGGCCTTCTGCTCCAGCTCTGCCACAACTCCCGTTATTTCAGATCCAGCTTCAGATCCTGCTCCAGATCCAGCTCCAGATCTGCTTATTGTCTGCAATCGACATAATACACTTAATCAGCACATTATAACATTATTTTATGCATAACTAAATGAAAACAGTAAAGATGCAGATAATGCGTATGCATGCAAGAATAACCCTAACTTATGCTAAGTCTTAGCTTAATTTAGGTCAATTAAGACCTATGATTGCTGCGCAATCAATTACATACTATAAATATTGCATAACATGCATAATCTTGCATTTAGATTAGTTTAAATAAAATAGAGGTTAATTGTCTCCTTTTATGTTCATGGACAGGGCAAACTTTTTATCAGAGCCTCGGATCGAAGATCCAATCGTACAGATGTGATCAGGGCGACGATTGGAGTTCAACGACTCTAAGTTCGCCCTAATCAGACATCTGTAGCATCAGATAGAGATCGGGGAACCCTAGAAGAGCAAGGGCCAAGATGGTGTGAATCTGCACTTCAAATGGCAAATCCGACCGCAGAATGGATTCGGATCGACGATTGCAGCCTAACGGTGCGAAAATCGACTCAACCTGACAACCGTGGCACCATCTACATCATCCAGAAGATGGACGGCCAAGATGGCACCATGTAGCACCATCTCGGCTGCCCAACCAGCTGCCCTCAATTGCTGAAGCTTCTAGCATCCTTGCTTCTCAGCCGTTGGATCAAGATCCAACGGCTAAGAGTGTTCTCAGACCAACGCCTTCGTTCTCTAAAGCCAAAGGAAGAAGCAATCTCGACCGTTGGATGTCAATCCAATGGTCCAGATTGCACGCTACGAAGTTGCCCGCTCGCCCATCCGCGCACGTATCATAGTAGGCGAAAGTACTATTGCGAGCAAGCGGCACGTGATCGACTCCTCGCGAGAGGGTGCTGGAGTGCGGGTGAGCGGGCTCCGCGACCGCTCTATCGAGATCGAGCGGCTGTGGATGCTCAATCAGTTTCATGCGCTAGTGCACGCTCGTGCGTGACGCAAGATCACATGTGGGCGAGAAGCGCTCTCAACTGTTCGATCTCACGATTGAATGGCTGAGATTCAGAGAACGTGGGTGGCGTGGAAGATGAGCAAGCGATTTTATCCGTCACTACGCCCACGATGGGGCTTTAGCGATGGTTTTATCCGTCACTAAAGTCCCCTGATTTAATGTTTTTAGAGTTGTAATGACCAAATTGCCCCCACTCCTTGCAACTATAAAAGGAGACCCCCTCCACACGAAATTCTCATCCCTTCCTTCTTTTCTCTCCCTCTCCAAAGCTCAAGAGAAGCTTGTCCCACACCTGGGGTGCTTCGCACGAGATAAAGTCAATTTTTCATCCCCCTTTCGAAAGTGGATCCCGCGACGATGACGACATGCTGCCCTGTTCCCGTTCTTCCCGCTTCATTCTCCTTCGTCCTGTTCCGTCCTCCTTTTCCAAGTGTTGTCTCCTCCGGCTCGTCCTCCAAGTGACTGTCGAGGAGCATATCTCTCTCCCCATTCTTTTTACTGCTGTCTAGAATATATTTACTACTTTTTAGAGTAGATTTACTGCTTTCTAGTATAATCATTTTCCCGCTTTCTAGTCGTAATGTTTAGCGTAATGAACAATCTTTCTGGTGATGAAATTCTATGTCCATTCTACATCTCTTTTTGGTTTTTGTTTTTAATATTCTCTCTCTCTCTCTTATTCTCTCTTTCTCTCTTCTATTTATTGTAAATAGTTGGATAGTTTTTAATCAATTAATTTACTTCATGACAAATAAATCAAATGCATGTTTTTAAATCAAACGTCTTCCTCCGTGTGTTCGACCTGGGATTTTCATTCCGGTATAAATTTTATTTGTTGAACATGAGTTCTTTGCTTTCAAACTACAACGACAGGTTTTCAAAACGAAACACGTTAGAGTAGCAACCAGTGCGTTCAACATTTGGGCACCGTTGCTGGGGAGGCGACGCTCTTTGATTTTTTTTTTTCGCATTTTTACAACTTACGAATCATTTACCTCATTTCTCTCCTTTCTTATTGTAATTGCAGGTACTCTTTCGAGACGAGCAAAAGCGGTAGATTGGAGAAAAATGCAGTTAAAGGTTCTGTGAGTTATCCCCTACCTCCCACCCATTAGATTTCATTTCACCACATAATAACACAAACATCAATCAACCTAGGTGTTCTTATAAACTCTAAGGTTAGATTGTTTGTTGTTTGACACCCACAACTGCCTCAACCTCCACAATTAAAAAGAAAAAAAATCTCACAGAGGTACACAACCTCATCTGATTTTCAAACTCAACCGGTAAACTGATCTTTGGAGTCGGTTTGCACATCCAAACACATAATTGAGTAGAAATCAGATTAGGTAATCACTTGTGTGCCTAATTAAGTGGTGCAATAGGCCAATTATTTGAGTTGATTGGGCCGCACCACTTCAATTAAAATCAACTCATCAAGTAGCTGCCACTTAGGTTCAACTCTTAGGGATTTACCAGGCACTCCACATTCTTTTAAGTTTTAAAGGAAAACATCTTCACCTGTGCTTTCAAAACCTGGTGTGCCAACAAAACTTGTTTGAAAACACCTAACGTTGAATCCTAAAAGCTACTAAGCAAGATTTGAACCCTAAAATTCACCGCATCAAAAGTAATCTTGCTTGAAAACCACTTGTTGCGCACGCACACACAAATCAATCAATCATTAAGTCCACAACCCAGATAAAGGGTCCATCACATTCCAAAGCACATTCAAACCTAGCCCTAAATAAAATAGAGTAGACATTGGCCTTAAGGATTCGACTCACTCTTCAGAGCTTAGAATGAGATTATTTTCTATTAGTCTGTTTCTATTGTTCAATCTGATGTCTAGCTAGGGGAGCAGAATCAAACGATCGCGGCTGGGGAGTACACTAGGAACTGGAGGTGCAAGCCGAAGGAAGAACCTTCTCCCAGTCCCTCCTTCTAACTGGTTGGATTGAACAAACAGAAGTAGATCAAATCGTTCCTTTATCGCAAGATGAGTTTTGGGAGTTTGTAGGTCTTTAGGCTAGCCCACTTAAGGACAGGTTTGATTACTTGTATTGCAGGGTGCCTTTCTTCCTCCCGTTTATCATGAACCCTTCCACATATTACATGCATTCTCATTCTTTCCCTCCTGTTTTGAATTATCCTCAACATGATGATTATCCCAACTCATACTGTAATCAACCATCAGGTAGTTGGGATAATTCGAATTGGGGATACAGTTTCTAACCTTCGTGTTGAGGGTCTAACCCTGAACACTATGATTGTGATTTCTATCCTTCTCAGAGACACATCGATTATAGATCGTCAACCTTTCATGAACAACCTAATACGATCTACAATCAAGAAGGATACACTGATTCTTACCCATCCTCTGATTACATTGCCTTTAGGTCATCACCACCTTTTGTACAATCTAAAATGACCTATTATCAGGAAGGGTATAGCGAATCTCAATTCGTTAATTCCCCTGCTTTGATCCCAAACCCGCCCAACCCTGAACCAACTCATTTGGTTCAGGCTAACCAGGTTCAAGATAAGGTTTTGGCTAACTTGAGGAATGTCATACAACCTTTAGAAGTTCAACCAATACCTTGCATTGAAAGATTGGAGCCCCTGATTAAAATGATTGATGATTTGAACAAGTATTTGTTGGATTGGCTCCAGGATGTTAAGGATAAGAACCCGGGTGAGTTTCTACTTGGGAAGTTAGCGAAACTGAGGATGAGATTTGTGGTTACTTTAGTTCAATCGTGGGATGATTCCCAGGATGAACTCCCTTCAGAAGAGCCAATGTCAAAACCCACTCAGGCACCTGTTGGGGGGAACAAGTGTTACGAGGCTGACCAGATTGAATTAGAGCAACCAATTAAGGATGATATGATTTTTTCACCTGAGATCCCTGAGCCAGGGTACGAGGAAACGTATGTCTCCTTGGAACAGAAAGTGACAAATGATTTTGGGACATACATTAATACGGATCTTGATTTCTTTGATGGTGAAGATTCAAGTTGCGAAGTCTCATGTGAGTTTACAGAACATGATTTCTGTGAGACGATTGGGCCTGAGGAATCTGATAGATCATTTGATAGCCCAATAATTGAGGAAACTGATCTTATTGGGGCTCACATTATGGATCCAGAATCACATTTTCTGGACGATTCAATTCAATGCCCTGATTGACAGTTACACCCCATTGAGCTTATCAATAGACCCAAGTCAATTCTGATTCAGCCACATCATTTAGACTTGGAGATTTCAAATGGGGTGATTAATATGCAAGAGGTCCTGGAATTTGACATGCTGAATGAGGAGGATAGGAGTCGGGAAATTTTGATTTGGGAAGCAAGTTCCGGAGGAAGTAGAAGACTGAGTCGAAGGGTTCCTATTAAGCTGAAACCATCATACCAGGACCCTTATAACATTTGTTCTGAGGATGTCGAACCCAAGCACACAATTAATGATTATCCTTTTGAGCTTGATTTCTCTGTAACCCGACTTTTTGGTCTTGGGTTGCATCCTCATAAATCGCAGGCCCGACCTCGCTTGTATACTGATTTTAGGTTTTGGGTAATTTTTATCCAGAACCTGAGATATTCTCGATTATGGGGTATGGGTCTGCACCACAATCTAGTCCACATTTGTGCACATCTACTGACAGGTTAGAGGATTCTTATGTTTATTCTGATTCTGACCTGCACCCGTGAATTCTTTATTTCTCTTCTTTGTATAGTGTGCCTAGCTGAAGACACTAAATTTAGCATGTATACAGTTCTTTTTAGTTTTTATCTAGGAGCAGACCTGACATTCACGCAATTTAGGTGCTTTCTACTCTATTCCACTCTATTTTATGTCTTTTTAATACAATGAGGATATTGCATTAGATAGGCATGGGGGGTGGATATTCATCTCTGAATTTATTCATCAGCTCCATAGATTTATTTTATTTTATTAAAAAAAAATTGGAATTAGGAAAGACAACTTGGGTTTAAGAAAATTTTCAATCTTAGGAAATTCTACATTATGATTTGAACACAAAGACCCTTCAGGTCTTCAGACTTAATCAGCCTATGTATCCATTAAAATGTGGATTTGTCTTTCGAGTCCTCGCCATCTGAATTCTATTTTAATTGGAGTAAATAAGTTTGGGTGATAAGTACACGACTTATCAACCCGCCCTCTGATTTGAGGGAACTTTGAGTTTTTAGCATCTACACACTTTCTTTGCACTAACTCGTTGTTTGGCGATTTAACGGAAATTGGGTAGCTAATGAACCTTCTAGGGTGATATGGCTGGCAAGTTATCGTGGGTAACAGCCCATAGGTAGGTTGTCCAGAGCCCAGTCACTGAACCTTTCCCTTTTTGCTACTTTTAGGTAAATCTTAGACCAGGGAAGCCACCTACTTAAAAAGAGAAAAAGAAAAAAAAAAGAAATAAGCCACACTTCGCCGCACGAGTATGGCTGGCAAGTTGTCGGCGGTAATAGCTCATCGACCGGTTGTTCAGAACCCAGCTCAATAAATGCACTGAAGAATCCCAAAACACTTAGGAACAAGTAGAGAAGTAGAATAAATCGGGGAGATATACACTGCATTCACCCTTATGTTGATCCCATAAAAATAAAAGTAGGGAGAAAGCTACCGATTGTAAAGATACACCTTTACGCAGAATTCTCTTTTTAAGGTCACCTAGAGGCATAGAAACCCGAAGTCCATTTTAACTGCCGATCAACGAGTCTATCACATTCACAATAAGATGCTTAAAACTTAGGATTCTCATCAAATCTTGGGTGAGTTGAATGGCCGTAGAAAGCCACTCTTAAACCCTAAAACTTGAAAATCCAAAAAAATTAGAAAAGAGGAAAAAGAGAAAAAGAAATTTTTCTTTGAATAAGGCGAGGGCTTGAGGCAGTCTGCATTTTGGCAGATACTCGGGCACTGTTGTGTCTTTGAAAGTTCAGATCCTAAGTAGACATTTTCTTAGTGATTGAAAATAACTCATGCCCAAGTAATCCAACCTGATTCTTTTATAAATAGCATATAGTTTTTGCTAGAGACTAGCAAAAGATAGGCATGGGGGTATGATGTAAACATGTTTACACTACTTAAGATGTCTATTTATGTATGTTCTTAAGTATAGGATTACATTGCATACTATAAATATTGCATAACATGCATCATCTTGCATTTAGATTAGTTTAAATAAATGGAGGTTAATTGTCTCCTTTTATGTTCATGGACAAGGCAAACTTTTTATCAGGGCCTCAGATCGAAGATCCAATCATACAGATGTGATCAGGGTGACGATTGGAGTTCAACGACTCTAAGATCGCCCTAATCAGACATCTGTAGCATCAGATAGAGATCGGGGAACCCTAGAAAAGCAAGGGCCAAGATGGTGTGAATCCGCACTTTAAATGGCAAATCCGACCGCAGGGTGGATTCGGATCGACGATTGCAGCCTAACGGCATGAAAATCGACTCAACCCGACAACCGTGGCACCATCTACATCATCAAGAAGATGGATGGCCAAGATGGCACCATGTGGCACCATCTCGGCCGCCCAACCAGCTGCCCTCAATTGCTAAAGCTTCTAACATCCTTGCTTCTCAGTCGTTGGATCAAGATCCAACGACTGAGAGCGTTCTCAGACCAGCGGCTTCGTTCTCTGAAGTCAAAGGAAGAAGCAATCTCGGCCATTGGATCTCAATCCAACGGTCCAAATCGCACGCTACGAAGTTGCCTGCTCGCCCATCCGCGTGCGTAGCGTAGTGGGCGAAAGCACTATCGCGAGCAAGCGACGCGTGATCGACTCCTCGCGAGCGGGTGCTGGAGTGCGGGTGAGTAGGCTCCACGACGGCTCGATCGTGATCGAGCAGCTGGGGATGCCCAATCAGTTTCACGTGCTAGTGCACGCTCGCGTGTGATGCGAGATCGTACGTGGGCGTTGCGCGCAGAAGAGGCGGGCGAGAAGAGCTCTCAGCCGTTCGATCTCACGATCGAATGGCTGAGGTTCAGAGAACGTGGGTGGCGTGGAAGATGAGCAAGCGATTTTATCCGTCACTACGCCCACGATGGGGCTTTAGCGACGGTTTTATCCATCACTAAAGACCCCTGATTTAATGTTTCTAGAGTTGTAATGACCAAATTGCCCCCACTCCTTGCAACTATAAAAGGAGACCCCCTCCACACGAAATTCTCGTCCCTTCCTTCTCTTCTCACCCTCTCCAAAGCTCAAGAGAAGCTTGTCCCACACCAAGGATGCTTCTTGCGAGATAAAGTCAATTTTTCATCCCCCTTTCGGAAGCGGATCCCGCGACAACGATGACGTGTTGCCCCATTCCCGTTCTTCCCACTTCGTTCTCCTTTGTCCTGCTCTGTCCTCCTTCGTCCAGGCATCCTCCTATCCGGCTCGTCCTCCAAGCGACCGTCGAGGAGGATATCTCTCTCCCCATTCTTTTTACTGCTTTCTAGAATAGATTTACTACTTTCTAGTGTAATCATTTTCCCGCTTTCTAGTCGTAATGTTTAGTGTAATGAACAATCTTTCTGATGATGAAATTCTATGTTCATTCTACATCTCTTTTTGGTTTTTGTTTGTAATATTCTCTCTCTCTTATTCTCTCTTTCTCTCTTCTATTTATTGTAAATAGTTGGATAGTTTTTAATCAATTAATTTACTTCGTGACAAATAAATCAAACGCGTGTTTTTAAATCAAATGTCTGCCTCCCTGTGTTCGACCCAGGATTTTCATTCCAGTATAAATTTTATTTGTTGAACATGAGTTCTTCACTTTCAAACTACAACAACAAGTTTTCAAAACCAAACACGTTAGCGTAGCAACCCGTGCATTCAACACATGCCTTCCATTCATCACCATTTTCAGGACCCATATGATTTTACCCCACACGACTCCACTCATACCCCAACCACCCATCTTCTCCATCACCTCTTTGGGATGTCTTCATCTTCATTTCTTCCAGGCACCCGCGTTTACCTGTCTTTCTGCTGTAGCACTTGGCTGCAAATAATCCCAAGCCCAACTACATATTTTTCTGATTATTTAGGCTCGGAATTCATGGACAACTGGTCCGCATTTGCGGCCCATTGTTGGCGAACGAGATTAAAATTCTTATCATTTTACTTGCCATTCTTAATACAGTATTGACATATCCTTTTTGAGTTTACATCCAACTAGAGGCATTAATCTTAGCACATATATATAGCATATTTTATTTGGCATATTTTCCTGCATATTTATTTTACTTCTTAGGTGTTGGAATAAGCGCAACGAAAAATTCAGGAGCCATTCCAAGTCTCCCTGTCTTAATTTATTTTCATCATATTCATGCATGAGGACATGCAAGAAAGTAGGCATTGGGGGGTAGTACATGTAAACTGAAAATTTTTCTACCAACACCTAGGAAATATCCATACATCATGCTAATTGCACTTTAGGGTCCTTAAATTAAGAACAACAGACTCTGCCTCCAATGTTCGCATTGGAGCTAGAAATCATTTGCAACAGCCACTTCTGACTTGTTTGCTCATCTTCTTGTTCTAAATTAAGGACCAAGCTGATTGTAACCCGAATTAGGGAAATCTTCAAAGTGAAACTTTGAAAGGTTATACATAGCATTTATATATATATTCATGCACTAATTTTTATCAAGGGAGTTTTATTAGGGATTTTATTCTTAAGTTGATTCTGAATTTGGAATCCAGTACAATTTTCACACTCACACGTAGATTTTGCAATGGATTCACTGTGAAGACTGATAAACGTCTTTAATCTATCAAGAGAAAGCGGTGCTTCTTTTCCTGAACCCTTGGATAGTGTTTAGGGAGTCTGCCGAACCTTCTTCTAAAATCCACCAAATAGTGTGAGATGAGAGTAGAGTGTTACTGGTGCTCTAAGATTAATGCAAGGAATCTGGAATTCTAGATAATTGAGTGGTGATACTCGGAGCTAGGCACAATTTCGCTCTCGGTTCCCATGTATAACTGATTGTGTGAATTTTTTAGAGCCACCAACCAAGGCAAATATGCGAAGATCGAGTTCTAATAAAACTAGGACTGAGGTGGATGGTTACGACCATTTTTTATGGAATCCTCAACTAAAGGAGGGTATTGAGTCCAGGTCAAGAATACGCTGTCCTATCCATCTCTCCCCAGTGCCGAGAGTAGGCACTTCCACAAAATAAGTCACCCAATATCCTCTTGACACCAATCCCTAATAATGCCTCCTGAATAAAATTCACATATGTCATGTGCTATATTAAGTTGTGAAAAAAAATTATATATAGAAAAAAAATTTTAGAAAAAAAAGGGAAAAAAAAGAGAAAAAAAGAGAAAAGATAGAAAGAAAGAAATATATATATATATATAAGAAAGAGAAAAAAATTTTTAGAAAAAGAAAAAAAACAGTGATGAGCTTATGAGTGTTTTAGTGTATATTTTAATTACATTGAGGCAGCATTACCTACCACAATTGCGATCCACCAAATATGATCTTAACCTACCTTTTTGCATTCCTGACTGCCCGAATACTGGCCGAGGAACTCCGACTTAGTATTAGGCTATTGGAACTCTATTAAAGTGTTAATGCCATGTGAGACCACCAAATATGAAATATATGTGTAAATCCGGTGAGATTGTGAGCTCAAAAAGAAAAAGAAAAGAAAAGAGAAAAAGAGAGTGAATACAATGGAACCAAAGAGAGCATAGTTTTTCTCGCTTTTCTCTAGGTTGATTCACTTAATAATTTAGGAATCTAGATTCTGTAGTACTAACCTCTATGTAGCACCAAATGAGAGTGAGCCACCAAATACACAACTATCTGCCTCAGACATTCTCTACCTAAGCTAAAAGCCGGGGTAGAAAATCATAGAATATCTTGTATACCCCAAGGGAAGAAGTTTGCCTATCCCGCTACTAGGGGTCAAGTACAGGCTTTAGAAGTGAATCAGCTTTTCACTCGAATCCATGGCATAAGCTACATAGCTGCACTTTCACAATTGCTTGGATTTCTAGATTTCTAGATGAAACAAAAAGAAAAAAATCTTTAGTCAAACTCTTTCATAAAAAGAATAAGCAATCCTTTAGGGGCCAAACGTGTAAATAACATAGTCATGCACTTAGTCTTGCATTTGCTAGGAACTAGCAAAGTTTAGGCATGGGGGTATGATTATGCAGCAATCATAGGTGCCAATCAACCTAAATAATGTTTGAACCTAGCTTAATTTGTAAATATTACATTCATTCATTCATATCATGCATTGCATCATTTTATGCAGAATAAGATGAGATATCTTGCTATTTAATATTTTTGTTGTTATTTGAAGGTAATAAAGTGATCTAGGATGTAAGATAGAGTGGAATAAGGCAATAAAGAGAGAAGACTGATCCAGATAAGAGAAGTGAGGGGGATAGCCTTATCCCTATCCTTAGAAACCCTAGGACAATCTTCCTAAACCCTAAACCACTTCCATTAAGACATCTTAGCCTTAGAACCTAAAACATAGATAGCACTATCCATGTTCTTATCCACCTTATCCCTCTCCCAAACACTTAGGAACCAAAACCTACCTTAGAAAACCCAATGACCCACTCTTCAGCACCTTTCTGGACGTCCGATATTAGGCTGGACATCTGATTTCTTCAAAAAATCAATCTAGGAAACCAAAACTCGCACTGACACAGAATTAGACGTCCAACCTAACTTCCAGACGTCTAATTTTGGAGTATAAGATGTCTGATCACTTGTCTAGATGTCTGGAGGTCATCTCTGGTTCCTGTTTTTGGTGCTAAAAGCCCAAGCTTGCCTCTTTTGACCTAGAAACCCCACCAAACACCTTAGGAAACCTAATTAGAGACCCCCTAAGCCTATCCCACTATCCATACCCTTAGTTATCCTATCCCTAACCTAATTAAACTAGTCCATACCTAATTGGGTGCATCTATAGTTAATTGGGTGCACCTAAACCCAATTGGATCCACCTCGGATCTAATTGACTCATACCTATTAGGATTACCTTAGCCTAATTACACACACACACACTTCTTCTACCTTAGTCTAGAAAACACCTAAATATAGCCTATTCTAGAAACACCTATTCTTACCCTTCCTAATCTTAGTAAACCCAACCTAAGCACCTACTACTAAGAATTCTTGGACGGCCACCTTAGATCCAATTCAATTCTCCTCCACCCTCAACTTGCGACCGCCAACACCTTCCCTTCCACCCTCCCAAGGCTGTCCACTCTCCTCCTCCATGGACGGCTAGGAGAAGCTCCAAGGTTCTCCCCTATGGCTTCAAGGATGGCTAGAAGGGAAAGGGTCCACCACCCTCTTCTCTTCTTCTTCATGGACATGCCCTCTTCTCTCCTTGGAAGATGAGCCCATGCTCCCTCTCTCTTTCTCCTCTTGGACAACCAAGAAGGCTTCTTCATAGCCTCTCTTGGTTGATCCTACATTCTCTTAGCTTAGTTCTTTTTATGTGTACTTTTGCAACTTCATATAATTAGTTAATGCATGATTAGTTTCTCTTTGAATAAGTAGTGATATGCTTCAATCATTATTATGAATACACACCAACTAGTTAGGTTAAGATTAGGTTTCATGTTCGCTTTTCAAAAATAAAAGAAACACAAACAAATCGCAAAATACAAAAAGACCAAAAAGATTAGGTTAGGTTAGATTTAGGTTAGGAAAGCGGATCCAAATCTAAAACTCGTTTCTCATGCCTCCCAGAGACGAATGATCGAGACTCAAGTTATAAAAGAGAAAATCTCTACGTGAGTTTTGTTAAAACAAGTATTTTTTATCGAGGGTTTAACGTAACTATACTTTGAAGTCAACAACATATTTCAAAACACGCACCAAAACCACTCTGTCAACCCACCGCCACACTTATATTTGTTTCCATCATTTCTGTTGATCACTTGCCATGAACAATCGAAGCCACCATGTCAAATCTTTCCCCCAATCTCGTTGAGTCTCTCTCTCTCTCGAAAATCACCAAAAAAAGCCACCCATGCACGAGCCTTCCCCTTTGGTCATAACACCCCCACCTTCATTCTTCCTTCTGGAATGCACTCCCTCTCTTCACGTTCCCTTGCATGCACCGCCAGACCCCCATTCCCCATGTAATCTCTCTCTCCCTCTCACTAACACAAACTGCCAACCCCCTGCTACCCCTTCATTCCTCTCCTCTTCCCCTCGTGCACACAAAGCACCTATGACAAACATACCTCCGCATGTCCTCATCTCTATCCATCTCTCCCGATCGGCATGCCGCACGATGCCCCCTCACTGATCTCTCCCTCACATAGGACAACAACACCAGTGCCTACTCTCGGTCTCCCTCTCTCAACCTCACACATCTCTCTCTAACCATGTGAAGCAACATCACTACGCTCGCCTGCGCAGCAGCGAACCACCCACCACTACACTCGCCCCTGACAATAGCCCCGACCGCAACCATCGCTTCGGCCACCATTGGCTCCCTCGACCGCGATGACCTCCTTGCACCGGCCTTCGACCCTGCTGGTCGTTTAGATCCTCAACACAGTTAATTAAGTTATTTATACTTAATTAATCGCGTGAGAAAGTAACTTAGGTTAACTTGATTTAATGTCGGTTGTGTAGTATAGGGTCAAGTTAACCTAACATTTTAGACTTTAAGTTCTTTTTAACTGGTTGAGTCCAAGTCGTTCACTGAGAGGCATAACTTAATCTTAATTCACCATTAATTGCTAAGGAATAATTAGGAATTAATTAATTGAATAAATATTAAATTAGAATACTTTAAGTCTATGAACATTGCATAAGAATTAAGCAAATTAGCACATGCAACATTCCATGAATAGAGAACATATTTACACATATGATTTGTCATTAAAAATCAAGTAAACATGTTTATTACAATCATTTCATCTAATTACAAAAGATTAAGGCAAGAAAAAGCTAATCAAATTAGTACAATTGTCTTATTACATCAATTAAGCTCAAAATATTGAAAGAGATTATTTCAATAAAAGTATAAATCAGACGTCTAATAAGAAAATTGGACATCTTAAAAGTAAAACTTAAAAGTCTAAAAGAATGCATAGACGTCTGATTATCCTTCTTTATTTTTCTTCTTTCTTCAGCCCCCTTAGAATTTCTCTTTTTCCCTTCTCTCTGTCTTTGTTCATTACTCCCTTTTTCTTAAGCTCTTAATCTTCAGCCCCCTCTCTCTCGAGCTCTTTTATCATTTCCTTTACCCTGACTTACTCTTTTTTTTTTTCTCATTCTTCTCTTCTTCTTCTTCTTCTTTACTGTGCTTTATGTCCACACCTAACCATTTTCGCATTCACTTAACCCATTTAATCTTCAATTACAAAAATTAGGCTTTCTAATTGGCAGCTCAGATCGGTCAGGAAAACACAGCACCCCTTAGAGGGTGGGATCAGACCCTTTTGGGTCCGAGCCTAATTTTACTTAGGTGTTTTATTTTCCAATTCAAGCTCATACACAGTATCCAGCCTCCTAAGCCCATGGGAGGCAACCCAACGGTTTGTTGGGAGGCAACCTAGCAGCCTGAATAACACCATCATCAGGTGATTTCTTTCCTTTCTCCTCCTATTTTAATTTTACAATTGGGACATTGTAGGATTTAGGCATGGGGGGGTGCATTTTGCATTGTAGGAAGTATTCATGCATTTAGGTTAGCATATAAAAAAAAAAATTCTCTTTTCTTGAGCTGATTGGGTTAGTCCCTAGCAAAATATCTTTGTCATTGGAGGTTTTTCTTCCTGAATTATTTCTTAAGTTTAGAATTCAGTACATTTATTTCAAGTGCACGTAGACTTGGTAATGGATCCTTGAGGAAAAATAATAAGCATTTGTAGTCTACTAAACCCTTGGACAGTTCGTAGGGAGTCAGGCATACTATCTTCTAGTAGATCCACCTCATATTTGTGAGAAGAAAGTAGAGAGATCATTGGTGCGCTAAGTCTAGTGCAAGGACTCTTAAGTTTTGGATAATTAGATGATGATACTTTAGAGTTAGGCGTAGTTTTCACTCTCTGTTCCTGTGGGCGTACTTTGTGTGAATTCCTGAGAGTCACCAAATAAGGCAGATACACAGAGATTGAGTCTTAATAAAGCTATGACTATGGTGGATGGTTATAACCATCCTTCATAGAGTCTTCGGCTGAAGGAGGGTAATAGTGTCAAAGGTCAGAAATATGTTTATCCTATCCATTCCTTCCCAGTGCCGAGAATAGGCACTTCCACAAAATAAGCCACACAATATCCTCTTGGCCATCATCATCCCTAATAATGCCTTATAAATAAAAGCCTATATCGTGTTGTGTTGATTAATAAAGAAAAAGAAAAATAAAGAGAATAAGAAAAAAAAAGAGTGAAAAAAAAGAGAAAGAGAAAAGAGAGAGAGAAAAGAAAAAAAAAGAAAGTCCAGGATTATAATGTTATCGTTGTAACATTGTTTCTGAGGCAACAAAACATCTATTGCGTTCCACCAAATATGACCCATACCTACCTTTTAGTATTTCTGATCACCCAAATACTGGTTGAGGATTCTAACTTAGTTGTAGAGTTATTGGGACTTTAATTGAAGTGTGGATGCCATGTGAGGCCACCAAACAGTGAGTACAATTACTAAATCTGACGAGATTTGTGATCTCAGAAAGAAAAGAAAGAAAAGAGTGAGCACCCAGGAACATCAAGAGAGCACATTTGTTTAGCCTCTCTCCGAGTTGACTTGTCTAATAGTCTAGAGATCTAGAGTTTGTAGTGCTAGACTACATGTAGCACCAGATGAGTGTGTGCCACCAAATACAAATCCATTCAACTCGATATCTCTTACCTAAGCCAAACGCCGGGGTCAAATTATAGATTAGTTTCTGCTTTATCCCCGAGGGAAGTAGTTGCTTATCCCGACAGCAATATTTACCAAGGGTGAAGTACGAACTCCCAATGCGAATTGGCTTTTTCACTTGGATCTGTTACTTAGGCTATTCTCACGTCACATTCGTCAGGATCTCTAAAGTTTTGAAATAAGAAAAGAAGAAATCTTCTGTTTACTTTTATTATTTTTCATTTTTACTCGGGACTAGCAAAACTTAGGCATGGGGGCATTGGATAAGTCCACTTTTGTGGACTATTATTTAGCTTAAGTACTATTTAATTATTTGCTCTTAGTTGTTAATTAATTAGGAGTTATATGGAAATTCACCTTGGCCTGCATTTAATTTTATGCTTTAATTTTACATTTAATAGCATATGTTATGATAATATAATTTATTTGATGAATGCAGGCTAGGTACAAGAATCAGGTGCTCATTTTTACTTATATAAGACATCTGGGACTTGGATTGGACGTTTGGAAATTGCTGTCACAAATTCGCGGCATTACATTTTTAAGACGTCTGAAGAAGAAACCACCCGTGCTTATCTACCGTTCCAACCACTCGCGATCGTCGCGAGTAGTTGGAGATACTTGCGGCCGAAGGAAAAGGAGGAGGGTTTTGTTCAAAAAGAAGCCGTGTCCACTGAGGTGAGGGGCTGATCTTCCTCCCCTAGCGGGGATCTTCTCCCTCTCACCACTGTGGAACAAGCGCACCCTGTGTTTCAAGTTTGCACCATGGACCGAAGCTGCCCTCGACCTCCGCTCGTCTCGACGAGGTGGTGCTCGGTGACAGAGAGCACCACCACCATCAGCCGCTCCCTCCACCATCTTCTCCACTTTCTTCGTCAACCTCCTGTTACCGTTCCTCCAGTTGAATCCATCAACACCACCACTCCTCAATGCCACGATCATCGCACAAGCGCAGCCACCCCCTTGCGCAATGCCCACCAGGCAGCAGCATCAACTTCATCCTCCCATGCCAGCCTGTCCACCACGCGTGCGTGCCCTTGCAACACCAATCAACGCCCGCAGGCACCGCACCCATCAATTGCGCACTGCCACAGCGCAAGCGCCATGCCCTTGTAGCGACGCATAGCGTGCAACCACGCACCGCGCACAGCGCAAGCACGCAACCTCGCAACGCGCACAACCGCCACGAGCAGCGCACCTCACACCGCACTCTTCATCTTCTTCCCCGAGGGAACCAATCTCTGGCCGTCCACCTCCAAGTGCAGCCACCTCCACACGCCACGAAGCTTCGCTCCAACAGTGCCATCGACTTCGCCTTGCCCTCATAAGGCTGCCCACACTAGCGGCAAACCTTCCTGCCATCCATACACACCCGTGTGCAAGCCACCGCAGATAGCATCCAAAGCTCTAACCGGCCGCCACCGGCCACCTCCATCGATGCCACAACCACCAACGTGAAGCCTGCATCCCGACCGATCTACTCCAAGTACAGTGCCTCCAGCCGCGCCTTCTCCACCGCATGCGCATGAGGGGAACAAAATCCCCTGTTTTGCTACAGTAATACCTCAATTAGTATTTACGTTAAATGCCATTGCGGATGTTACTATTCATTTATTTAAGGCATTACATTATTGAGGTGAATTTGCATAGCCCTCCTACTTCATCTAAATTATTTGCATATGCATATCTCACATGAATGATTTAATGCATAGATATTATGGTAAACAAGTTATATTCTAGAAATTAGTATTTATAGTGTTTGCCAATATCAAGATCACTTGTTAACAAAATATTATATGGTGGTGATTTTGCATCTAAATACCTACATTCTTGATTAATTGGTTAAAACAAGCAGTTATGTGAGAAAAAGAATTTCACGAATTAGCATGCACACCATTGAGTTTCCCGAATAAATGAGACACTATTCACTAGTTTAAATAGGCTAATTCCTCCCTCTGGAGATGACCTAACTCTTCGTGGTTAGTTTTGAGAATTAATAAATATTTTTGAAAAGCGATTTTCTACCACACGATTACATACAACGACACATCATTTTATGTTAAAGTTTTCATCGAAAATGAAGATTGCTCTTTCAGTAACCACTAGCGTCTTCCCCGATGCCGGTGAAGTTATCGCCAAGCCCTAATTAGGATTTGAAGATCATCCAGACCATGGGTTGAAGTGAAGAGGGTGAGCTCAAGCTTCAAAAGCTTGGCAAGGGTGGAATGGTGTCAGATGGAAGGTGATCATGAGGTGTCTTCATCGTCGTTTGTCGGTCATTGAAGCGGCTGAAGAAGAAATGAAGAAGAAAAAGAGTGTATGCAAGGAAAGCTAAGGACCTAGGTGAAAGGAAAGGACTCAAATGCAATGAATTCCAAGGATCGAAATGAAAATAAAGGCTTTTAAGGTTAATTTTAATTATTTTATTTTCTAAATTTTTATATATATTTATAACTTAGCTAATGGGAATACCATCATGTGCCATAACTAGCTCATTTTGATCCAATTAAGTCAGTAAATGTTCCTACATAACCAACTGAAGGTCATAACTCACTGTATAACCATTTTGAGAGAAAAATAAGAAACTAGGGTTAAAACTGTAATTTTACGAGCTTATCATGAATGCAGTACAACCACGGGTTTTCTCAAGAGCTGAATAAAGGTCAAAGTGGTCTTAATAAGATAACAAGTGAGATAGATTAGACAGAAAAGGGTTTGCGTATGCTTTAAGAATTAAATGACTTTTGAAACCCTAAAAACTGACCCACTTAATTAACCAAGGTTATGATTAGGATGAAATTCACTTAAACCATCTAAAAATTATAGAAGAATATTCTCTAGGGTTTAGTACCTTCAATTTGACCATCAGAACCCATTTTGACCCAAAATGGAGTCTCAGACAGATATTTGCCATAATTTGGGTTTTTTGCATAAATTATCCATTCAAACATGGTCAAAACTAAAATCCAACTTCGCCATTGGATTCCTTAGGTCCAAATTAGGTTTCTACCAAAATTTGGACCCAGCATGAACTTATCTTGACGTAGTTTGCAAAAAGGTTCTGTCTGATTACATTTCTACCCCCAACTTTCAAAAACCCTTACATTTAGCCCCATAGCTTCTTCGTCATCTTCACAATTTGGTCCCTCCATCATTATCGCAGAGAAAATATACTCCGACGACCTTTGATAGGAGATATCTCCCTGACTGATTGATAAATCCCTTCCAAAATTGGAAGGGAGATTCATCAAGTAATCCTATCCAATATGAACCCATCTAGATGCTCTGATTCTTTCCCAATCTATCATGCGAACGCATGAGAGATTTGGGTCTCTTGAAGCTCCCAAATCCATCAAGCATTTCTAGCTTGGAAGTTTGGCTTCCAAGCACAAAACCCTTTTTGAAGACCTATAAAAGACTCCCCAGGGTTCAACTGTTCTCCTAAGCTTGAAATTCGGTCGAAATCCCCTCTCTTCCTCTCTACTCGTTGGCCGCAATTCTCCGCAAACTCTGGTGGTCTCTCCCTAACTTCTTCATCGTCCAACCACAAAACCAGTGGTGGATTCATCTTCCTCTCAATCCTCCATGTCGTGCAATACCAGCCATCACCGTCCCTTCCCTATCTTCGCCGTCATCTCTCTTACAGAGGTTCATCTTCCCCACATCCGACAACCACACTGGCATGGGAATCTCCTTCCTTTCGTCCATTAGAGTAGTTGTTTAGGTTTAGCTAAGCTTGTAGGTTAGTTTCCCACTCTCTATTTCTCAATTCAACCCCTCGACTACGTCGTTCACCCTCTTCGTTCTTCTCTCTGGCCACTCCTCCGGCGAGGTGTTCCCACCACTATGCACCTCCATCCACCTCGCCGACCACCCTACAACCTCCACTGCACCTTCTCGCTCATTTTTTGTCACTCCATTTGCTCCAACATCCACCCAAACACCTTCCCAAACAAATCCACTCTCACCAGCCATAATCATCACCGTTTGGCCACCATAGCCACTCGCGCAACACGCCACTGCCACCATCACATTCGCTGTGCCATGACGATCATGCTAAGCATTCTGACACAGCCATAAGGCCCCTTTTCTTGATTTCAGGTAGTAGGTCAGAACTACCATTGCCACCGTGCTTCGAGCAAGCTTCAAGCTGCTCCAGGGTGCTTCCACTCTAGGGGATAGCTCCAGGCCATGCGAAATTGAAGCCTGCAGAAGTCCAAGTCCTCACGCAAGAACATTAGTAGTCGCAGCCCCATCAATTTGACCAAGTGCCTTACTGCTGTGCTGTGCGGAAGAAGGGTGGGACATTTAGTCCCACCTCAGATATGAAGAGACGTTTGCAGCCACATAATACCAAAAAGTGATAGCGGCTGTTTGCCTCCAATCACTAAGGGTGAGGTCCTCCTACACCTTCACCTAGACTCATCTGCGACACCTCACCTACGGACCTGGCTAACCTGATTACCCGACTGACCTGCACTCCTCACTCACCACTGCATGTCGATGAGCCTGGACCCAAGTATGCACCTGACCCGATAAACTGGATACCCGTGGCTCTGGGAGAGCGGATCCTAAGAGAGAAAAAGAGAGGATCGTCGTGCGGGAAGGAGGAGGGTTTTGCTACAGGAACCTTTGGTCGACACTTAGCTGAGTTCTGAAGAGGAAAGGAAAGAAGAAGTGGGGGACAGAGCAGAAGCTGAAGAAGAAAAGGATCACGGAGAAAAAGAAGAAAGGAAGAGTCAAAGAAGGGAAGAGGAAAGAAGATGAAGAGCTAAAGGCCTGAGAAGAAAAGAAGAAGAAGGCTAAGAAGCTGTAGCTGAAGAAATAGCTGAAGAAGAAGAAAGAAAGGATCAAAGAAAGAAGAGAAAGAGAAGAAGAAAAGAAGAAGAAGAAGCAACACAAATTAGACAACAGATTTAGCTCTCATTTCATACTTATACATTGAGTTCCTTAGTTGATATTGTAGGAGTATTTGGTGATCTAAATCACCATTTTACTCCCATATTTTTGCACATTGATATTGATATTATTGTAAATTATTTTAGTTTTGAATTGTGATCTTGATTTTGAAATCCCATATTGCTCCTGTGTTCGACCTCGGAATCTTTTTGAGTAATAAAAATTGTATTTGTTTTCATGCTATTTCGGCTATACTGCAACACGACACCTTTTAAAACACCGACTTAGCGCAATTAAACATTTTGGCGCAGTTGCTGGGGAGCAACGTGAAATTCACCACTATTCTCTGCCTTATTTTATTATATTTGAGCACCGCCTTGCCCTATTTGCTTTATTGTGATTTTGCGAGGTACTTCACGAGGAGATCTTCCGCACAAATCAACCATTTCAGGGTAGGTAACTTCTCTATTCTTCCCTAATCAACCTCCTAATCTTGGGAAGACAAAAAGGAAACAATCAATTTGGAATCACCTACCTTATTTTTCATAGTAACTATCATTTAAGAGGCAAGTTTCATAATTTTTTCAAATCTCATTGAAGTTGAAGCGATTCTATTTAGAGATACTACCCCAAATTTCCTATGCCCATTAGGGACTACGCTTAATTTCTAATCTTCTTGGACTACGCACTTCTTGTTTGAAGTCCAAGGAGAACATTTCTGAAGATCAAAGTGGACTTGGAAATAAAGCTAATTAGGATTTCTGCATTGGGGTTTTGGAGTGCTAGTTTACACTTGCCTGCATAAAAGGAAACAAACCCACCCGCATTTATGTACTACCCAAGCCCTTGATTGAAAAGATCTAATCAAGAAAAGCCCTAAAATCAGGCTCTAAACTCACTTGAACCCTAAAATCCTTGGACCTAATAACCTGAGAGTCAAATCAGAGTGATTTCTAGGTCTTTACCTAGAGTCATTCTGCCATCTTTAGGACAGGTCAGGTAAAGTTGGTCTACATTGTAGGCCAACCAACCTCCAAATTAGGTCACAAGTCAAATCAATTTCTAATTCAAGTGAAAACAAAGGCACAAATTAGGACATAAAATGAGTAGACTTAAGAGGTCAAGTTATCCATTCTAATCTACCTGGACCCTCAGTGACAAGGAAGGTCGGGTGGGGGAAACCCTGTAACCCATGGGGGCGCTCTACCGTGTAGGGGTCTTTGCGAGACTCTCCCTTCCTAGCTGCCCAGGTAATTCTCAGGTGGATGACTTTCTGATCAAGGGGTATCATCTGCCCTGAACCTCTATAGTCATCCAAAATCTTTGGGTGCCTTGATTCGGTCAACATCACATTCAGTCCCTTATCCCTTCTATTTAGAGCACACACACAGATTTTCTCGGGAATCTTTTTCAGATCTAATCAATTTCGATCTAAACTTGAATTTTGATTCTACATCTTGATTCCACCATCTGATTCAAAAATGCAGCCTGGTTACTTAGGAAAACTATTGAAGAAACCTCAATCTCAAAGATCCATGAAAGATAGAATGGTTGAGGATGCCCTTAGATTTTATGAGATTGATTACAAAACCTCAAACCCAATTGAAGACCTTTAGGTTAATGTATCGACAACAACAACCTTCATCATAAACTATGCCCAAGTAATTATAACACAAGTAACAAATGGATCCACCAGGGATATTCTCATGACAGGATACATTGAGTTAGAAAAATTACATAACTTTGAATATCTCCAATGCATGACAAATCATGTACTTTGGGAAAGACACCAAGGTGATCTTGAAAAATGGGAAGAGATGATAAAATTATTAAAGCAGATAATCAATCAAAAATACCCAAACATTCCACAAACATTCAGCAAAACATCTTGGAACAATACTAATGATCTATCTGATTTCCCAAATCCTAGGTTTGAGACACAAGGTTGCTATAGATTCCCAACCCAGATGGAATATGATATCCTGATCGTGAAATAGGTTGGGAGGTCCCAATTGCAGGAGAACACGATTTTGAGCCAGTCCTAGAAAACCAAAACCCTGGTTTGCTAAACATAGAATTCTTAGACTCTTGTAATAATGAGATTGAATTAGAACCTCTCGAGGGTGTAAATCCCGTCCCCTACTCTGATAAGGTAACCCCCGAAGGCAATTCTAACCGAGATTCTAGTAATTCAACCCACATCCTTAGCCTAGAATATGGATCTAAATCTTCTTGGGATAATTACAAGGTCCCGTATGATGAAAATCAAAGTTTGAATTTGGATTATGATTCTGGACCTTTATTTGATGAATGTACCTCTCCAACATCCTTAGAAATGTAGATTGATTTTTTGGAAGTCACGCCAATCTATGATACAAAAATCGAGGAGTTGGAAGAGTGGGGTTTTGATTGGGTTTTCCCTACGAACCAAGAAACCAAGCCCAAACCTAATAGGGACACCTTTTTAGATTCAGAATCCAAAACTAGGTTAAATCTAAGTCAAGTTGCTGAGTCTACATCTTTTGATTTATTTTATGGTGGAACCTCTGATCCAGAATCAAATCTAGAACTTGATTCTCGCAAATTCTCCAACAATTTCGAATCTTACTATGATTACAGAGAACCATTGTTTCCTGACAACTACGAGCCAATCCATGACCTCAGCACACATGATCCATTCTTTGACTCTAACTCTGAGGTCCCTAATCCCGAGATCATTGATTTAAATTCAGGTTCCATTGAGATGGAATCATTTCCTTTCAATCCTTAGGAATCCGAAACAAAAAGTGTCGAGAGTGATTACAACCCAGAATTCAAATCTTTTCTTGACTCAGACTTTCTTCTTCCTATAAACACACTTTAAGCATTTACCTTTGAGTTTGATGGCTTCTATGAGGACTCTCTAAATGAACCCACCATTGAACCCTTACTAGAAGAGCCCTCACACACAATTCATATTGATGCCACCTCCTCTACATTGCAGAACCTTCCCAAACCCGTTTTCAACCCCGACCCACAACCAGACTAAATTTCTACTCTGATTCTCCTCTCGAGCCGATTGCAGATGTTCTCCTCCACATTCAAATTGGGTTTCGAACTTCGATCAGACTACAAATCATGCCCCATCCTTCTCTGATGACTCCTATAGGGTACCTACATCCTCCACTGATTCTTTTTCATTTAAGGATCCCTACTCTAATCAGGCTGATTTGACTCAGCCAAACCCTAGCTATACACTTCCATACCCTTTCGAGTTCCAAAGTATATGGTGGGTTTCATATCTATTAATCTATATCTATCAACCCGCCAGATTGACTGGGTTTGGGCTGCATCATCAGCCTGTTGACCTGAACAAGCACCTGGTTGGACCAACTAGGATTTTGATCAAGGTGCTTGTTCTGTAAAACTCATCTAATTTGACCACTCCTTCTCCATACCATTTCTTTCTCGGCTAAAGGCATTGAATTTAGCGCTTAATGGGAGGCAACTATTCATTGCAAAAAAGATCAAGATCCTTCTGATTATCCTTCTGTACTTACGTCTATGGCACCCTGAGTTTGATTTTAGAACAGTCGATCCCACCTCTGGTACACGGGCCAGAGCTTGAAATCGTTCGCAATAGTCATTCTCGACCCGTTCGCCGACCCAATAATCCTATTCTAAGTCCTGAACCTAAAACTGTTTCACACCCTCTGTTTACAATGAGGACATCGCAAAACCTTGGCATAGGGGGGTGATAAAGTGCAAAGCATTCAAAAATCAAAGTTCGGAAAGGTTCTCACAAAAAAATCACATATTCCAAAAATTAAAAATAAAATTAAAAAATTTCTTGAAAAAGAACAAAAATATGAGAGGAGAGGAAATTTTGATGACATATTAGTTTTTGATAAAAAAGGAGAGGAGATAAAAATGTCAAAAAGGAGCACAATTTGAAAAGAGAAGAAAAAGAAGTTTGTCATTAGTAAAGGATTAAGGAATTGACTTAATTCTAGACCAAATCAAAAGAAAGAAAATGAAAGATAAAAAGTGGTAGTAAAACAAAGAAGAGATTAGTAGGAACGCTGATCTTAGGCCTCTTGGGCTGTGATCCTAGGCTTAAAAATTCAAGTGCCCACTAAGATCTTGATAGTTCTCAAGAGGTTGGGGAAAATGCGAAGCTTAAGTATTAGGTCTAAGGCTTAGGGATTATTCGGCCTCGTTAACTGACCTCTGGTTTGCGGGACTCGATAACCTAAGCACCTCAATCCACACATAGTCTAGTTCAATGTGCTTAAGTATCAAAATCACGCAAATGCGTTAAATGTGTTATGAAAAAAAAGTTACCTAGATTAGGAGCAGCTGATCAACACAAGTTGATTTGGACGAGTTCTCGGTGGAAGAGGTAGGAAATTTCCCTCGAAGATGCATAATAACATACCGTCTCCTCGGTGCTTGTTTCCTAGGATATCTACATATCCTACCGGGGGCATGTAAATACCTTGTGCTGGTTCAGATGCCATGGGCAGCATTATCTCGAAATGTCGATTTCCAGGATCTAGATTTAGCTACAGAATGCCATGGGCGGGATTATCTTGAAATCTTGAAATCCAGGGTTCTGGGGGTTGCCATGGGCGGTGCTATCTTGAAGCATCGATTGCCAGGGACCTTATGAGGATTGATGATGGGGACTAGGAATCTAATACAGACCGTGCTGTGAAGCTAATCCGAAGCTAGAAATAAAAAGAAAAGAGAGAGAAAACTCTCCAAAAATAAAGAAAAATTCCTCAATCTCTCTTTGACAAAAACGTACTGCAATCTGAACCAAGGCTAAAACGTGTTACAAGCACGGTTGCTTTAACCGCGGAGTTCAACGAACCTTAGGTTAGTTCCTGTGGGCCTTAGAAACCTTCGCGGCAGACTGAGGATAGAGTTGGTCAGGTCCGGATCTTGGTTGGTACTTGAGTACCTCTAGGCATACTATCAACATTCTGACCTAATCTACAAAAGAAAGCACACATCAAAGTTTTTCTTTTTAGCATCAAAAGATTTTATGGTCTAGAATCAAAGTTAATACCTTGAAATTTTACTAAGGGACTAGCAAGAGCTAGGCATGGGGGTATGATGAGAACACCATCATGAGCCATAACTAGCTCATTTTGATCCAATTAAGTCAGTAAATGCTCCTACATAACCAACTGAAGGTCATAACTCATTATATAACCATTTTGAGAGAAAAATAAGAAACTAGGGTTAAAACTACAATTTTACCAGCTTATCATGAATGCAGTACAACCACGGGTTTTCTCAAGGGCTGAATAAAGGTCAAATGGCCTTAATAAGATAAAAAGTGGGTTAGATCAGACAGAAAAGGGTTTGCGTATGTTTTAAGAATTAAATGACTTTTGAAACCCTAAAAACAGACCTACTTAATTAACCAAGGTTTTGGTCAGAATGAAATTCACTTAAAGCCTCTAAAAATCATAGAAAAATATTCTCTAAGGTTTAGTACCTTCAATTTGACCATCAGAACCCATTTTGACCCAAAATGGAGTCTCAGATAGATATTTGCCCTAATTTAGGTTTTTGCATAAATTACCCAGTCAAACGAGATCAAAACCAAAATCCAACTTCACCATTGGATTCCTTAGGTCCATCTTATGTTTGTACTAAAATTTGGACCCAACATGAACTTGTCTTGACCTAGTTTGCAAAAGGGTCCTGTCTGATTACATTTATACCCCCAACTTTCAAAAACCATTACATTAAGCCCCCTAACTTCTTTGTCATCTTCAAAATTAGGTCCCTCCATCATTATCCCTGAGAAAACCTACTTCGGCGACATTTTACTAGAGATATCTCCCTGATTGATTGATGAATCCCTTCCAAAATTGGAAGGGAGATTCATCAAGTAATCCTCTCCAATATGAACCCGTCTAGATGCTCTGATTCTTTCCCAATCTCTCATGCAACTGCATGAGAGATTTGGGTCTCTTGAAGCTCCCGAATCAGGCGAGCATTCCTAGCTTGGAAGCTTGGCTTCCAAGCACAAAACCCTATCTGAAGACCTATAAAAGACTCCCCAGGGTTCAACCATTCTCCTAAGCTTGAAATTTGGCCGGAACCCCCTCTCTTCCTCTCTCCTCGTCGACCACAATTCTCTGCAAGCTCCGGTGGTCTCTCCCTAACTTCTTCGTCGTCCGACCACAAAACCAGTGGCTGATTCATCTTCCTCGCAATCCTCCGCGTCATGCAATACCAGCCGTCGCCGTCCCTTCCCCGTCTTTGTCGCTGTCTCTCCTACGGAGGTTCGTCTTCCCCATGTCCGGCAACCACACCGGCATTGGAATCTCCTTCCTTTTGTCCATTATAGTAGTTAGTTAGGTTTAGTTAAACTCGTAGGTTAGTTTCCCACTCCCTATTTCTCAATTCAACCCCACGACTAAGACATTCTCCCTCTTTGTTCTCCGCTCCGGCCACTCCTCCAGCGAAGTGTTTCCACCACTACGCACCTCCATCCACCTCGTTGATCACCCTACAACCTCCACTGCACCTTCCCACTCATTTCCCCTCACTCCATTCGCTCCATCATCCACCCAAACACCTTCCCAAACAAACCCACTCTCACCAGCCATAACCGTCACCTTCTGGCCACCACAGCCACTCGCGCAACATGCCACTGCCACCATCACATTCGTCATGTCACGGCGATCATGCTGAGCATTCTGACGTGGCCATAAGGCCCCTTTTCTTGATTTCAGGTAGCAAGTCAGAACTGCCATTACTGCCGTGCTTCGAGTAAGCTTCAAGCTGCTCCAAGGTGCTTCCACTCCAGGGGATAGCTCCAGGCCATGCGAAATTGAAGCCTGCAGAAGTCCAAGTCCTCACACAAGGGCATTAGCAGCCGCAGCCCCATCAATTTGACCAAGTGCCTTGCTGCTGCGTTGTGCGAAAGATGGGTGGGACATTTAGTCCCACCTCAGTTATGAAGAGGCGCCTGCTGCCGCATAATACCAAAAAGTGACAGCAGTCATTTGCCTCCAATCATTGAGGGTGAGGTCCTCCTACACCTTCACCAGGACTCGTCCACAACACCTCACCCGCAGACCTGGCCGACCCAATTACCCGCTTGACTTATACTTGCTCACCACTGCATGCCGGTGAGCCTAGACCTGGGTACGCACCTGACTCGATAAATCAGATACCCGTGGCTCTGGGAGAGCGGATCCTAAGAAAGAAAAAGAGAGGAGTGTCTCATAGGTAGGGGGAGGGTTTTGCTACAAGAACCTTTGGCCGACACTTAGTCGAGTTATGAAGAGGAGAGGAAAGAAGAAGAGGGGGCCAGAGTAGAAGCTAAAGAAGAAGAAAAGGATCGTAGAGAAAAAGAAGAAAGGAAGAGTCAGAGAAGGGAAGAAGAAAGAAGACGAAGAGCTAAAGGCCTGAGAAGAAAAGAAGAAGGAGAAGAAGTTGTAGTTGAAGAAATAGCTGAAGAAGAAAGGATCAAAGAAAGCAGAGAAAGAGTAGAAGAAAAGAAGAAGCAGCACAAATCAGACAATAGGTTTAGCTCTCATTTCATACATATACATTGAGTTCCTTAGTTGATATTGTAGGAGTATTTGGTGAGCTAAATCACCATTTTACTCCCATATTTTTGCACATTGATACTGATATTATGGCAAATTGTTTTAGTTTTGAATTGTGATCTTGATTTCGAAATCCCATATTGCTCCCTATGTTCGACCTTGGAATCTTTTTGAGTAATAAAAATTGTATTTGTTTTCACGTTATTTTAGCTATACTGCAACACAACACCTTTTAAAACACTGACTTAGCGCAACAAACATTAGCTAAATATTATATTAAAGCCTTGTATTCACATTTTTGACCCATTTATTTATATTTATTTACTTATTAACTTACTTAAGTTATTTAAGAACTTAGGTCTTAAGTTACACTTAAGTTAAATAAGATATTAATTAGGTAACTAATTAATGGTATTTTGAGTCCATTTATTAATTAAATTATTAATAATATTAATTGACTTATAATTTAGCATTTTTAACTTATTTTAAGGTCCTTTTAATTATTTGTCTGTTATTACATAATTAACCCTTATATATGCATATTCCTAGCTAATTAACTAGGAAAGCTAGTTAATTAGGAGTAATTAGAAGCCATGATGAGCCTCTCATCATACCCCAAGCCAAAGTTTTGCTAGTCCGTAGCAAAATTAACCAGAAATATGATGATTTAAACACTAGGGTTTAAATTATTATAGAAACTAGGTAGAAGAATGCTTAGGTCAGAATTTTGGATATTCAATTTTTTTAGATTTTTATGTTTACATAAATAAGTATCCATAAATATGTAGAGCATTCTGTGGAAATCTCTTTACTTAGACTTAGAAACTCAAATACCCTTCTCAAAACACACTATTAAAAATAGAGTTTTTGTTAGGAATTTTATCAAAAATCAGAATATCGAAAACCCAATTATTCTCTGTAATCACTCTAATCCCTAGAAACTCAAAATTCAAAGTGTTTTAAGGAAACAAAACTCAAGAGTTTGAAATTAAATTTTAACTCAAAAACTCAATAGACTTAAGTTAATCCTTAAGTTTATGAAATTTGATTTTTATTAACCTAAGTTTTAGTAAATTAGCTAGACACTCATTATTAACCAAACTCAGAGTGGTAAAACCCTAATCTACTAGCCCACAACACCAAGGATAAACTTCTGGACCTAGGGTTTTGTCAGTCTTTCTCCTTTAGGCCTCAACTACAAGTCTTCAAAACCTGATTTCTTAAGCTTCACTGCCCAATACAAAGGTTTAGTAGCTATGATTTTAAAGCATCCGTGCTTGTGAAGAGAATTGTCCTAAAGGCATCCAAAGTTACAAAAATCCAGATCTTAAGACATCAATTTCCAATCCAGGTTATTCCAATTCAAGCTTTGGCTGGGCCTTACTCAGATTTGGTTGCTTTCTCCTCACCAGTTTTCTGTCCCGAGGTCAACACTTTTTGTGTATATCTCCCTAGTGGATCATTGGGTCTCTTATTCCTAATTTTTATCTCCATATTTTTTTTCAACTCTTTTCTATAGGATAGAACACCCATATGTAGCGAGGTGTTCTTTTATTTGATGGAAGGAAGGGTAGCGTCCATTTGTACCGAGATGCTTTATTTGGTACATAAACTGCATAAGCACCAATTTGTAGCGAGGTACTTAACTGCAGGGTGTTTTATTCTTTTTTTTTATTTTATTTTTTTTCTTTTCTTCTTATTTTTCTTACTAACATAATACTCCATATCCTTTTTCTAGGTGAGTGGCACATCCTTCACCCTTTCAAGAGCCACCCCACGGAAATCCTTGGATTAAAGAGGATTTAGAATCAATCTCTTAACCTCTATGTTTTCACAGTCTCAGATGCCAACAAGACAACTCTATGTGTGTGAATTTTGGATGCTTAGGTTACTTAGCTCTTAAACCAAAGCTTAGACAACAAAGCCATTCACTCTCAGGTCCTTTAAACTCTTAGTTTCCTCCTGTAGGATCTGTGCAGACACAACTCGCCAAGTCTAGACAAATGTCCTTGGTTGATTAAGATAACTATAGCCTGATAGACCTTAGGACTAAGATTTTACCAACTCTTTACTTAATTAACTCTGAATATCTGGCCTATTCACTTAACTTGGTAGTAAAAACAGATGTTCATCAAGCAAAAGGACCAACTTAGTCTAATTGACCAAGAAAATTACAATTTAATTCTAAATCTCAAGTTTTAAACTTAATACACCTTAGTTACTTTATTTCAGGGTAAAGAGAGGGAAAAATAGATCCTTAGGGTTTCAGATTCTAACTTAAACAAAATCTCATTCAAAATTTCCCAAACAAATGCATGTTTTGAAAAGATTATTTAAGAAATCTAAATAAGGATTCAATGCTCTTATAAAATACTATTTACAAAATATATAAATATATATATCTTTTGGTTTTTGACCTAAAAGCAAAATTAAGCTCTTAATTACTAATATAATTAAGTTTAAATATATTTTTGGTATCATCTTTTTCTTCTTTATTATAAATGCAAAACCCCCTTATTATTTTTTTGATTTTGTAATTTTTCAATTTTTATATTTATATATTTTTATTTTTATGTTTTATAAAATTTTCAAATTTTTATGAATTTAACAAAATTTTTCAAAATTTTAGGGTATTTTTGACTTTTCTAAATTTTTTTAAATTTTTGGGTATTTCTATTTTTTAAAAAATTTCATGGATATTTCATTTTTTTTGTGATTTTATATTTTTACTTTTATCTACAAATACACTTGAAGTGAAAATTGTCACTTCACACCCCTCTAAGCCAAAATATTACAATGTCCTCATTATAAGAAGGGTGGAAAAGAATATTACACTTCACTTAATGTAAGGTGATGGAAGGAGTCAGATAAAGGAGATCAATGATCTTTGTGCAGATGATTTTTATTCTGACCAAAGGTCAGAGTGGTCAGTCAGACTAAGTGAAGGTAATTAGTGTAAAATAAGTGATAATTCAGGTACATATTCAAGTGTGTGTAGAGAAAAGTGTAGAAAATAAGAAATAGCTATATATAGGGTGCTAAGTTTTATGCCTTCAACTAGGCGTAAACCTTAGTAAAGAACTCCTATAAAGAATATGTAAGGTAAAATTAAAGGATTTATGGAAGAATTGGTTCAAGAAAATAGGAAAATAGATAAAACCACCCGAGTAAAACTTGTCCTGAGATTGCCTAAAACAGATCTCGCAGAACCAAAATCAGATTCCCGTGAAAAAAATCTCAGAAAGATCAGTGTGGATCTCGTGAAAAATATATCTAATTTAGGTTGAGATGTAGATATCAAAGAATGAGGCAATATGAGAAGTGATTCCAACCAAGTTTAGGAGATCAGCAGAGTTAATTCTGATTCTCAATAATAGGTGGGTCATATTGATACAATAAAGGCTGCTGATGCAGGTTTGGTGGATTATTTTCAAGAAGTACAGAGGATGGGTTTTGATTAGAATCAAAGGCCTGATTGATGAAGTGTACTTGGCCTTGATGTTGCCTAGGGTTTGGCAGATTCCTAGGATTCAGAATTGGCTGAGATGGAAGAGTACTTAGCTGACAAGACTCAGCCAAAAGTGATCTGATTTCGTAATTCAGCCAATTCTACCTTACATTGCCTTTTAATCTCAGGGAGAGCTTCAGTATTCTGTCGCTAACTCTCTGTTACAGCTTGCAAAATCTGATCGAGCTGCATATCTCTATTCGGCCCCACGAAGTTCTGCATACCCGCAGGATTGGGCCTTGCATTCGGTTGCTAAGAAGGCAACGAAGGCGGGTTTTGATGGGTCTAATTTGGATATAATGGTCTTTGATTTTGATCAGCCCAAGAGAAATTTGGGTGGCTTCTCCATCCAGGATTATAGGTATTAGAATAAGGATTTGATCTTGGAGTGTTGTCCTGGATGGCGTGTAAATCAAAAAGATATGGCGTGTTTTCTGCAATAGGAAAGGGTGGGGAAAAGGGTGGGAAAGATTGTGGGACAAAGGTCCCTCCTTGGGTTGGTACAGGAGTAGATAGAAAACCCAAGGAAGATGGATCTCTAGAATCCAGATAATTCACAAACTCCCTCCCTGCGGGAATTTGCAAAATAGGTAAACGTGTGGGATTTTGCATACCGAGAAGAGGCATAAGAGATATCATCGTGTTTTAGACCTTGTTGAGATTCTTCACTACAATATTGACTTTGTCCAGTTTCTTTGCTATAATCTCTAAATCCTTAGAATTGGACAGATTCCCGATCTTGTGAATGCCCTTCTGCGGGTTTTGATGCACTATATTGGTGCCCTGCGTGAATTGTGACATAGATGCGTTGTTGATTGAGTTTTTTGCCATCCCTTTAGATAGTTCTAAGGAGGATTCTGCGTCGCAATTCAAGAAATTCCCTCCACAAGAGGCATCGACCAGATTGCGAATGCCCTCTTGCAATCCATAGTAAAAGATGTGCATTAGTTGCCAGTGAGGGATGTCATGATGTGAGCATTTCCTTTGCAATTCATGGAAGCGTTCCCACGCTTCATGAATTGGTTCTCCTTGATTTTGAGAGAAGGTAGTGATGGTTCGCCTTAATGCATTGGTGCGACCAATAGGGAAAAATTTCTTCAAAAATGCGGATTCGAGTTCAACCCAGGTCAAGATTGGTCGGCTATAGTTCTATACCAGTAGGTAGCCTTGTCCTTAAGGATGAAGGAGATCATCTTCATTAATAGGATTTTCTGGCTTTGATTTTGAGGACCAAGAGTCTGAGATAGATTTTTTAGATCTTCAATATGTTGGAATGGATCCTCAGATGCAAATCTGTGAAAGTATGGGATTAGACCTATAATATTTGGCTTTAATTCTTGGTCATTTTCCCCAATGGGAATCTTAACATTAGGCTCTACTTGTGCATTAGACGGATTATAATAGTTGCAGAGTAGAGGCCTAGGATGAGGGATCGGTAAATCAAGGTTTTCGAAACCCGCCTCAGGTCGAGGTGGAGGACGGGCTTGTAGGTTCTGCAAATTTTGAAGAGCAGCCGTCAATAGATTGATTTGACAGTTCTGCTTGAGCATCTGAAGATTCTGGTTCAGGAACACCTCATGGACGTCAAAAGGCAGCATCTCCCCCTGACTAGAAGAGGAAGGGATCTCGGGGTTCTGGTTTTGTATTTGGTCCATAGGATCAAATGCAGAAAAAGAAAATGTATCAGACAGGAAAATTATTGGTTGCTTCAATACAACCGGCTTAGGAATACCTGTCAATGGAGATACCAGTGGCAGTTTCAAGGATCACCTCTCGTGCATAAACCAAAAGAATGTACAAAGGCACACTCACCCCATTGAAAATAGTGGCAATCAAGACCCAAAAACAACGCAAAAAGTGGGTTTTTCTCTTCTTTCAAAGGAAAGAAGAGAGTCCTAGAATACGCAAAAAAAATTTGGATGCAAACAAGTATAATATCAGTATCAATACGTGTCCTAAACATGTGTCTACAAAGTGTGTATCCTTAAGGCTCAAAGGTCTAAGGTCTAGGATCGAGACTACTCACTACAAGCTCTCCAGGGCTTAGTAGTGAGACAGACTTGTTGATCTTCAACCAAAGCCCTAAGAGGTGCAAAGAGGAGAGGTAGAAAAATTAGACTCGTGTGACTCTAGTGATCGTGTTGTGTGCGCGATAGCATGCAACAGATGAAAGCGTAAAAACCCGCATGCATTCTGCAAACAGATTGAGTCACCAATTTTAATTGTCCTCTTTTTACTTAATCTTTTCACAAAGAAGTAAGGTGACTGCTTTTTAGATCTTTTCAAACAAAAATATGGTCTTGTTTATTATCCAATGACAAGGATCTACGTAGGTTTTGTGCATGTTTTCCCACTGATGCAAGAAAAATAGTAGAAAAATCCCAAATCAGATTTCATATACTAGCTGATAATGCACTCCTAAGAGTGTATGCCTAAAACATGCTGTTGCTAGTCAGATAGGTATGTGTATTTTTGTATTTTTCTAAATTTTTTTCTACCCTAAATGCAATAAACAAACTACACTAAAGACCAAGTAAGAAAATACTCACAATGGTATGTATAATGGTCAGAAAAATAGAAACAGAAAACCTGCCTCCTTTCCTAAGAATACCAGCAAAGGTAACCCTGAAAAGAAGACAGAAAACAAAGCAAAACAAAGCTAATTAGTAAACAGAAATATGTACAAAATAAAAATAGTAATGGCGAATATAAATTACAGTTACCTCCCCAGCAACGGCGCCATTAAAATGGTCGTTTAAATCCTTAACACAGTTAATTAAGTTATTTAGACTTAATTAATCACATGAGAAAGTAACTTAGGTTAACTTGATTTAATGTCAGTTGTGTAGTATAGGGTCAAGTAACCTAACATTTCAGATTTTAAGTTCTTTTTAACTGGTTGAGTCCGGGTCATTCATTGGGAGGCATAACTTAATCTTAATTCACCATTAATTGCTAAGGAATAATTAAGAATTAATTAATTGAATAAATATTAAATTAGAATACTTTAAGTCTATGAACATTGCACAAGAATTAGTCAAATTAGCACATGCAACATTCCATGACTAAAGAACATATTTACACATGTGATTTGTCATTAAAAACCAAGTAAACATGTTTATTACAACCATTTCATCTAATTACAAAAGATTAAGGCAAGAAAAAGCTAATCAAATGAATACAAATGCCTTATTACATCAATTAAGCTCAAAATATTGAAAAAGATTATTTCAACAAAAGTATAAATCAGACATCTAATAACAAAATTGGACATCTTAAAACTAAAACTTCAAAGTCTAAAAGAATGCACAGACGTCAGATTATCCTTCTTTATTTTTCTTCTTTCTTCAACCCCCTTAGAATTTCTCTTTTTCCCTTCTCTCTGTCTTTGTTCATTACTCCCTTTTTCTTAAGCTCTTAATCTTCAGCCCTCTCTCTCTCTCGAGCTCTTTTATCATTTCCTTTACCCTATCTTACTCTTTTTTTTTTCTTCTCTCATTCTTCTCTTCTTCTTCTTTATTGTGCTTTATGTCCACACCTAACCATTTTCGCATTCACTTAACCCATTTAATCTTCAATTACAAAAATTAGGTTTTTAATTGGCAGCTCAGACCGGTCAGGGATATACAGCACCCCCTAGAGGGTGGGACCAGACCCTACTGGGTCCGAGCCTAATTTTACTTAGGTGTTTTATTTTCCAATTCAAGCTCATACATAGTATCTGACCTCCTAGGCCCACACACCAACTCACGGGCCCACGCTCACGCCCACAGGCGCACACACACACATGCGCAAGCACATGCAACGCACGCACCCACACCCAAAGCTAAGTTTCATTTCATGCCCTGCCCTGACGACTGAGAAGGCTTAAGCACTTTTTCATATTATACTAGAGCTAGCGCTTCAAAGTTATCGAGGTGGGACTATGCCAGGCCGAACTTCGGCCAACGATTCTGACCGACTCAGTTGATGGTTTCGACCGAGCAAAGGCTCAATCGAAAGCCCTTTGGATGCTCTACATGATTGGAACACCAATTTGGTTCTCAAGTGAGGTTAAGCCCTTCGATTCGAAGGACAAAGGTGGAAGGTTCTCCACGGCCATTAAGGCATGCAGAAGGTAAGTTCAGGTCTTTAGACCTGTAGGAGAGTGTCTGACCTCCAGATGAGGTCCAGACTCTACTTAGTAGGTGATTCCACATCTAATGGCGAAGGGAGAAGGTCCTATGTAGCTTCAGGAACAAGAAGAAGCTCATGAGCTTCGTTAGGAGCTTCAGAGCTCCATTTTGAGCTCTAAATAGCTCGACAGAGAGCTAAAAACCTTACAAAGAGAATTAAATAACCTCTGCAGGTTGCTAAGATTTGATCAGGGTGGATTTGCCATTTAAAACTCACCAAAAACCCACTGAACACAGTATTGGGTTCTAAGGAACCCAAACTGTTCAGATAATTGATTCACACCAAATCCTCAATAAAACTCAATCAAAACAACTCCAACTCACTCTAAATCATCCCAGAAAGAGTTTCAACCCTTTAATTCACAGAATTAAACACTTAATAAACACTTAATCCTCAAATTGAACCTGGGGTTTGACCACGGTGATCTCATAGTTGACTTTTGGCTCTAAGCATCCTCATATCAAATTGAATCCTTAAATCAACTTAATTCTTTATCAGGAATTGGTCTAGAACATCAGAATCATATTTTGAAGCTCCTAGTATGGTTATCAGACTTTGTCGCCTGAGATCTGAAATGGGTTTGTTCGATAGAGCAAACCAAGACTTTCCTGACCAATTGACTAGCTAAGATGAACTCAACAGACTTCGTTCTTGTTTCTGGACCTCTTACAGTGACCTAAATCCTAATAGAAACAACTCACCAACTCCTTCAGAGTTGGAGAAGACAGAGGTCATCTACAAGCTCCCAACATTAAAACACTGATCCAATCACCAATTCATGATCCTTAAGCCTCAATGATGCAGTCTGGAAGTCCTCAGAGCCTATCAAGGGCTGAAGTGTGATTTTGGCTCACCGGAGCTCGTCGGAGCTCCGGTGAGTCCAGTTCTGATGTACAGAGTTGAAAACCTCAGTAAATGAGCCTATTACTGACCCATGGAGTTCCCTAAGATCTAGACAGATCCTAAGAACTCTCTAATTGGCTCAAAGAATGATTAGAACTTAAGATTCATCATGGAATTTGAAAATTGAGTATTCTGAGCTCAACAGAATTCAAAATGCTTACTTTCACTCAATTGAGTGAGGGAATGTATTCTAGGTGGTGAGGCGATACTAATGGACTATTTAGTTAGGTGATTAACTAATCTCTGAGCCGCCATTGACAGTGAGCTCAGAGAGGAGGAGGAATTTAGGCATTTTTAATAGGAGTCTCTATAGGAGCAATTAAGTGGTTGGCAAGGTTCCTTAGGTGTTATGGAGGTGATGATGGACCTTAATTGGAGGTGGAATAGGTTCTGGACACCTCACCATGGACAATGAGGTGTCCAGGTGAGCATGACTAGGATTAGGCAAATAGGTGAATAATTGGGGTAATACTGAGGTTGAGAAGGGCCTTAGGGTGGTGTTCTAGCGATGGAAGACCCTAATGGAGGTGCATAAGGCTCAGGAACCTCCGCCATAGATAGCAGCAGTCGCCGGTGATGGTGAGATGTTTTAGGCAGTATAAGTGGTATCAGTGAAGGAAAGGTGATAATAGATCGTGGAGAGGTAAGGAGAGTGAAACAATTTTTGGAAGTGCGAACGTAGGCCCAGTGAGGCTGGACTTGGCCTCGTTGGAGCTGAGGAAGGAAGTACTAAAAGTCTAACTAAACTAATCTAACTAAGCTAATTGCACTAATCTAAACTATAGTAAGTAATCTACGATTACCTGGACGAAGAGAGGGGGAAGAATCTCCGTTGAAAGGTGCATAACAGAGGATGAAATCAGTTGGTAGGGGATTGAACTCCGGGGAGAAGTTGAAAGTGGTGCTAGAGAGGAAGTGGTGCTCCTTGGCCCAATCACAGCTGTCCGAAGAGGAAGAGGAGGTGAGAGAGGCGAGTCCCTCGCATGAAGGAGCTTCGATGGGGGGATGAGAGGTCACCGGAGGTGGTGGAGGAATAGCCCATCGTCAGACACAGTTGGGGAAGAAGGATAGGGGACCGACCTTTGAAATCGGAGGGGTCGAGGGGTATTTATAAGTTGCAGCAGCTGTGAAGGTGGCTGAATCTAAATGGGGTATTTCATCAGCGTCTTCTCTGACCCCGGTGAAGTTATCGCCAAGCTCTAATTAGGATTTGAAGATCACCCAGACCATGGGATGAAGTGAAGAGGGTGAGTGCAAGCTTCAGAAGCTTGGTGAGGGTGGAATAACGTCAGATGGAAGGTGATCGTAAGGTGTCGTTACTGCCGTTCATCAACCGTTAAAGCAGCTGAAGAAGCAACAAAGAAGAAGAAAAAGAGTGTACGTAAGGACCTGAATGTGAGGAAAGCTAAGGACCTAGGTGAAAGGAAAGGACTCAAATGAAATGAATTCCAAGGACCGAAATGAAAATAGAGGCTTTTAAGGTTAATTTAAATTATTTTCTTTTCTAACTTTTTATATATATTTATAACTTAGCTAAATATTATATTAAAGCCTTGTATTCACATTTTTGACCCATTTATTTATATTTATTTACTTATTAACTTAAGTTATTTAAGAACTTATGTCTTAAGTTACACTTAGGTTAAATAAGATATTAATTAGGTAACTAATTAATGGTATTTTGAGTCCATTTATTAATTAAATTATTAATAATATTGATTGACTTATAATTTAGCATTTTTAACTTATTAGGGTCCTTTAATGATTTGTCCTTTATTACATAATTAACCCTTATATATGCATATTCCTAGATAATTAACTAGGGAAACTAGTTAATTAGGAGTAATTAGAAGCCATGATGAGCCTCTCATCACCTGCTTGACCTCGGCAACCACCACTGCATCCCTCCACTTGACACCGTGCTTGCCCTCCACGACAGCACACACCTCCATCGAAACTGCACCGTGTGAAGCTTCCTCACCACCACGTCTCATCCACCCTTTACTGAGAGCTTCATCCTCTCAGTGATAATGAGTCTCACTACCGTAAGCACCACCACTGTGTCTCATCCTTTGGCACGACTGTGAGTGTTCTCCGCAACAGTCCATCACTGCGGTCAGTGGTGATAGCACCAACTTCGCAAGCACAACAATTACCACGCGATTTCGACAGCGACTTCACCTACTATGTTTGCCATCGAGTCTACAACCGTGTGCTCTTCCTCAACAACTCTTCATTGACTGCGTTCGCCCCATCATCATTGTACCGCATTCATAATCGTGTATTCTCACCGTGATTTACAACGTTGCTTTTATTTTCTTTAGTTAGGTTATTTTCTTTGATTAATTGGAAATCATTGCATATCATTTTTATACTCAAATATGAAACCTATTTGTGTGTACTTGCCTCCATATGAAGATTACATTATTTTATGTGGTTCGTTGTTGATTTGATTTTTATATGAACAAATGAGATGCATGTTTGTGTTTGATTACACCCTTGATGCGTGCTTATCTAAGTATTTGAATGATTAATATTTTTTTGATTTGAGCATTTTTCCACCACAATTTATACTGCAATGACATATTTTCTTGATATTATCTTTAAAAGAAAAAAATTCCTCCATCACTGCCTTTTTCACGGCTCTTACTATTGCTACTACCTCGTGGAAGGAAACCAAGGGTCCAATGACCCTCATCAAGAAGTCCAACAACCCCCCTTTCCTTCCGGTGATCAGATCTGGGCACCACACAGCTAGATCTGGCACGAAACCAACATGGGCAACACTAGTGGTCTTGATTCTAGCACCGGCTAAGCCCTAGTGATCCTAGCAACTGGTCTAGCATGCTCCTATTAAGGAGTTGCGTGATGGTCGACTTTTCACTTAGCGTTATAGTATTTAAGTAGTAGAAAAATCGACTACCAAAAATAATGACAATAACCACTCGCAGAAGAGCAGGTCGTGTCCATAGGGAGGCAATGATGCAATCAATACTTAATTATTTAATGTTATTTCGGATAGTGCGAAATTCCTTTTCAAATCGAACTTAAAATGTGAAGGAAAGTAGATTTGCAATAACCTAAAAAGTTAAGGGTATAAGTGCAGTTTTCCCTCACAAAAATCCTCAATAAATTTAGGATAAATTTATGCAATTTTCACATGATGTGTACTAAAGACAATTAGTACTTAAATTAAGTCCAAAATCAACCTTTAAACTAGCCACTATCAATACCATGCAATTATAAATAACTAGGAGTGTCTGAATGCAATTCTGCCATAATATAATAATAATAAAAAATCAAATTTGTGGCAATGGCATTGAATGTAATTTTTAATTCCAACAAAATGGAGCTTTCTTCCTCTCTCCTCTTCGCGAGAGAGAGAGAGAATCGCGGGGGTCGATGCAGGGCTCAAGAGGACAGCGAGGTCAAGGGCTTTTCGACAATGGCAGCGGCGGGGGTGGAGGTGGCCGGTGGCGGTGGCCGGAGGTCCGGCCTGTGGAGCAAGAGGGTGGCTGTTCGAGCGGGTGCGCGCGCGCGCTGATGTGCGGGCAAGGAGCGCCTGCAGGTGGTTGGAGGTGCGCTACGGAGAAGACTTGCGGGTGTGAGGGTGCAGTGTCTGCTGTGCAGTGTGTGAACGCCTTCTGCAGGGAGGAGCAGCACAACATGGAGGCGCGCAGGGTGGAGTGCGCCTGTAGCTGGCGGTGGGGCACGCTGGAGGAGAGGCGCGGGCGAGGGTGCGAGCGCCCGCTGTGGCATGGGGGCGGTGAAGGTAGGAAAGTGGGGTGCACTGGTGTGCGTCTGCAGTGGTTGGAAGATGGCGAGCGGGCAGAGATGAGGTGCGGGGGATGGCGTGCAGTTGCTCTGCAATGCGCAAGGAGGATGCGCCGGCGGGATGTGCGGGTGATGGTGAAGGTAGAGCAGGCACCTGCATGGCTTGAGAAGGGAGCACGCCTGCAGGTGGGGCGCGCGGTGATGAGAGTGCCTATGGTGCTTGAAGGCAGAGTGGTAGGCGCTGGAAGGAGGAAGCGCGGGCTGATGGTGCGATGCTGCAGGGACGGCTTGTGCAGGCAGTTGGTGAAGGCGTGCTGCTACAGGCGTTAGAAGTTGGCATGCGGTGAGGATGCCTGCAGTGAGGCGCGGGCAGTGGGTGAGTGCGCAGCAAGGGAGAGGCGCTCGGTGCTACTGCTTGAGGTAGAGAAGGAGCGACACAGTGCTCGCCCTCTCCACAGTGGAGAAGAGAGAGCCGTTCCCTGTAGGGGGGAAAATTCCTTTGTGCACGCCGCCTCTTCTCTTTTTAAGTCCTCTCTCTCCGTCCGTGCGTCAATCCAGGGATTTGCAAATCCCTTCCTGTTTTTGGCCGGTGATCGTTGGAGAAGATTACCCCAAAGTCCGGCGGGGGAGGGGGGAAATAGCTGCGGCTGTTTGGGGAAATTATCCCCCCATCCTTGTTCTTTCTGGGTTTTATTACCTGCATATAAAAATAACAAAATAATTAAGTTATAGAATGTTATAAACTCAAATTATAAGGCATACAAATATTCTATAACTTAATTGCCATTATTAACACACCTAAACTATACGATTAAATATACTTAGGCTTAATATTAGTCCATTTTAATGGACTCATCAAATACCCCCATGCCTAAGATTTGCTAATCCCTAGCAAAAAATGAATAATAGAAGTAATCAGACGACTTCTTTTCTTATTTCAAAACTTTAGAAATCCAGACAAATGTGAAGTGCTGATAACCTAGGTAACAGATCCAAGTGAAAGATCCAATTCGCATTGGGAGTTCATACATCACCCTTGGCAAAAATTTCTGTCGAGATAGGCAACCACTTCCTTTGGGGATAAAGCAGATGATAATCTGTAATTTGACCCCGACGTTTGACTTAGGTAGGAGATATCAAATTGAATGGATTTGTATTTGGTGGCACACACTCAACTGGTGCTACATATAGTCTAGTACTGTAGACTCTAGCTCTCTAGACTATTAGACAAGTCAACTCTGAGAGAGACTACATAACTGTTCTCTCTTAATGTTCCTGGGCACTCTCTCTTTTCTTTCTTTCTGAGATCACGAATCTCGCCAGAATTAGAAATTATACTCACTATTTGGTGGCCTCACATGGCATCTATATTTCAATTAAAGTCCTAATAACTCTATAACTAAGTTAGAGTTCTCAACCAGTATTCAGGCGATCAGAAATACTAGAAGGTAGGTATGGATCATATTTGGTGGAATGCGATAGGTGTTTTGCTGCCTCGAAAATAGTGTTACATCATACACTTGGACCTTTTTTTTTTGTAATATAACTTTTTTTTCTCTTTTTCTTTTTCTTCTTTCTATTCCTTCTTTTTCTACTTTTCTCTTTTCTTCTCTTCTTATATATATATATATATATTTTCTTGTTTTTGTTTCTTTTTCAATCAACATAACACAATACGGACTTTTATTTAGGAGGCATTATTAGGGATGATGATGGTTAAGAGGAAGTTGTGTGGCTTATTTGGTGGAAGTGCCTATTCTCGGCACCAGAAAGGAATGGATAGGACAGGCATATTTCTGACCTTTGGCACTATTACCCTCCTTTAGCTGAGGACTCTATGAAGGACGGTCGTAACCATCCACCATAGTTATAGCTTTATTAAGACTCAATCTCTGTGTATCTGCCTTATTTGGTGACTCTCAGGAATTCACTCAAAGTACGCACACAGGAGCAGAGAGTGAAAACTATGCCTAACTCTGAAGTATCATCATCTAATTATCCAGAACTTAAGAGTCCTTGCACTAGACTTAGCGCACTAGTAAGCTCTCTACTTCTTCTCACAAATATGAGGTGGATTTATTAGAAGATAGTATGCCTGACTCCCTATGAATTGTCCAAGGGTCCAGTATAGTTACAAATGCTCATTGGTTCTCCTCAAGGATCCATTACCAAATCTACGTGCACGTGAAATAAATGCACTAGATTCTAAACTTAAGAAATAATCCAGAAGAAGAACCTCCAATAACAAAGGTATCTTGCTAAGGACTAACCCATTCAGCTCATTTTTTTTCTTTTTTCTTTAGTAACCTAAATGCATAAATACTTCCTAAAATGCAAATGCACTCCCCCATGCCTAAATGCTACAATGTCCCCATTGTAAAATTAAAATAGAAGGAGAAAGGAAAAATATCACCTGACACAATTTGCTGGGTTGCCTCCCAACAAGCGCTGCATTTTCTGTCAGTAGCCAGACTTATAAGGAACCTGTAAGTCAGGTTCCAAATAGAAAAAGTTAGGCCCTAAGAATATGCGTAACAGTGCAGGCCTAGAAAACAGGTAACCATGGATGCTGGCGAGCTGATGATGTAATGTAATTCCAAATGCTCGCCAGAAGAAATGAAAACAAAAAATCTCGTTGGCTACTTGGGGAGGTCTAGGAATAAGAAACGAAATGCGAAAAGAGGCCTCCCGAAACAAAATAAGTGGAGGATAACAAGGATCCTCCAAAGCAGGATGGGTTTTAAAAGATATACACATAATTAGTTCAAACCCTTGAATGGCAAGAGAAAAGTACAAGCATCAATCCATACTCGCCATTCTACCCTAGGATGTACTGGCCTGATATATTCTCCAGAAAGAATGTACATGAGCAGAGATCTAAGCCAAGGATCGGTTAGGGAGTATAAGGGTTGTTTGTAATGTTGGAAGGTAATGGTTAAGTCCAATGAGGGTTTAGTAAGTGTTAGGTCCAATTCCAACAATGATTCGAATTGTGTACAGTCCCTAACAGTAATAGACAACTTATCCTGCCTAGCATTAATGATCGGAGTCATATTTGAATCAAGGGTAGACTCCAAACTACAACTTTTTGATGGTAGGGTCAAAATGTAAGAATCATTATCATTCAGCTCATCCCCAGATTCGTTTGGTTCACTGGAATATTTGTCGGGGTGTATATGTGATTCATTAGGAGTTGGATCAGTATCCTCAATTATTTCTAAAGAAGGATCAGTCTTAATATTTTGGAGGAAGCCTATATCATTGAATTCTTCATTCTTCTCGGGGTATAAATCCTTAATTGATGTGTTTTATCCTCGAGAGTCTTCCATAGACTTCTCATTATTTTGTTCATCCTCCTCTAATATCAACTCCTATTTTGATGGAGGATGACTCCTAAAAGAAAGGAGGAATCTGGATTTAATCATATTATTTCTACCCTCTAGAGGTAAATCCTCAAATGATAAATAATTCCCCTGTGAATCACTCCAAATTTTCAGTCCAGGTTCCTTTATTAGGGTATCGTCATCTTCAGAATTAGACTCGTCATATCCCTGAGACCAGAATTGATCATCCTCTATTCCCTTAGGGTCACCTTCATTAGGTTCATTTGAATCCTCAAAATATTGAAGGGTAGGTGTTGATTCCCTAAGTGGAGGGTTAGGAGTAGGCTCACTAAGAGTAGAATGGGATTCCACCAAATAATCAAGAGGGGAAGTGATAGGAACAATATAACCTTGACCTGGGTTGGTAGGGGTAAGGAGAATACCATCATTGGGGTCAAGGTCCTCAAGAGATACCATCTTCCCTTGCTTTTGACTGTAATATAATTCAGGTGGATAATCACTATGATCATTATCCTCTAGTGGCCGTGTCTCATTGGAAGAGTCTAAGTGATGGCTACCTAAAATTGGATCCCTATTGTCATTAGGTTCCTCAGAATTATTTTCATGATCATGGTTTATTGGGTAGGGATCAGGATTATTGGGAAGCGTGTAGCTAAGTTATCTTATTTCTTCATTTATGTGTTGACTATTCCTCAACATCTCTCCCATTGATTCCATTATTTCCTTTTGCTATTTTTGCATTTCTATCATAAAATAGGAGAGGCTACTATTATCAGGTTGGGGAGGATAGTCAATTTCAGGCTCTAGTTGCCTAGGGGTATCGGTCCAACCTCGATACGGAAAATCATGAAGGGTGTGAGGGTTGGGTGTTTGCATGGAAGTAGGGATTTCAGGATTGGAAAATCCCGCTCCTAGGCTCTACTCAAAAGTGGGAGTTATCAAGCCAGTACTCCCAGGGTAAGAATAAGGATGATCCCATGAATTATCAATGTACCCATCAAAGGATGGATACGCTCGGAGCATGGGATCCTGATTAAAAGATGGGAAGTATTGACTCTGATAATCTGAGTGATAGGAGTAAGAGTAATCCATTTCTTTAAGCAAAACAATTTTAACTCTCTTAGGCTTTAGCAAAATTCAGCAGAAAACTTCCTATATAGTTCTACTGTCAAAGCAAACGCAAATTCAACAGGATCTGTTTTTAGTAGATTGTAGGTCTTAGAGTTATATGTTTAGTTGGTGGCCAAACAAGTTTTGCCAAAATTACGCTTCCTAGGCCAACCTTCGCTGGTGCCCATAACCTACTCGCAAGGGATGGAAGTCTCGAATCGAGCCCACACACGAGGAATCGAAGTAACTTGGTGGATAGGCTTGTTGATTTTCGACTAACTTCCCTTGTGGTGCAAAAGAGGAGAGATAGAAATTTATCTAGTGACCTTATGTGAGGTGCACAGTGTCTCAAGTGTGCAAGCATACGATCATGTTTTGATTTTTTGAAATTCCGCAGATAGGATCCTTTTGCACATAATTTTTAGTCATAGATTTTAAAGTCCAACCTCTTAACAGTCCCAATTAGTTTAAAGTGACCACTGAATTAATTTGATTAAGCACTTTTGTGGTCTTAAATTTAGGTTCAATGCATATGCATGACAAGTAATTAATGCTCAAGAAAAGACGTACCTTACTCCAGCTTTCTTCATGCAGTGTATGAATGCAATGCAATAAAAATAAACTAGATGCTGCTCATTTAGTCCTAGATGGTCGTCCTACAGATATGCAGCTTCTAGCAGGCAGCTCAAATTTTTTTTTTTAATAAGAATAACAAACAAACCTAATCTAACTAACTAACTTAAATGTAGTTTAAAATAATTCAAATGATCCTATAATCTAAATAAATGGGAACATATTCCCAAAAATACCCAACAAGGGCCCAAAAGACAGTAATTTAAATTCTAATGTCTATCTAACTAAATCTAACTAAGACCTACTGCCTAAATCAGAAATAGGCTTCTCCGTAAGCCTAAATGCGTGTGATCAAGGCTCAAATGTTCCTATTGTCGTCCTCCAGGTGGTGTCAAGGTCCACCAAAAAGATCGTCTCTGCCGTGCGCGTTGTTCACGTTCAAAGTCGTCGCTTTGCTGCGCCTCGTCGCCATGTCAGATTCCTTGCAAAATAATAAAGATGATTAGATAATTTCGCAACTCAAAAGATTCAAAAATAATAAAGTAAATCTATTGCATCTGTTGCCTCCCCAGCAACGGCGCCAATTTTGACGGTCGACTTTTCGCTTAGCGTTATAGTATTTAAGTTGTGGAAAAATTGACTACCAAAAATAATGAAAATAACCACTCACAGAAGAGTGGGTCGTGTCCACAGGGAGGCAATGATGCAATCAATACTTAATTATTTAATGTTATTTCGGATAGTGCGAAATTCCTTTTCAAATAGGACTTAAAATGTGAAGGAAAGTAGATTTGCAATAACCTAAAAAGTTAAGGGTATAAGTGCAGTTTTCCCTCACAAAAATCCTCAATAAATTTAGGATAAATTCATGCAGTTTTCACATGATGTGTACTAAAGACAATTAGTACTTAAATTAAGTCCAAAATCAACCTTTAAGCTAGCCACTATCAATACCATGCAATTATAAATAACTAGGAGTGTTTGAATGCAATTCTGCCACAATATAATAATAATAATAAATCAAATTGGTGGAAATGGCATTGAATGTAATTTTTAATTCCAAAAAAAACAGAGCTTTCTTCCTCTCTCCTCTTCGCGAGAAAGAACCGCGGGGGTCGATGCAGGGCTCAAGAGGATGGCAAGGTCAAGGGCTTTTCGACGGTGGCAGTGGCGACGGCGGAGGTGGCCGGAGCTCCGGCCTGTGGAGCAAGAGGGTGGCTGCTACTGCGGCTGTTCGAGCGGGCACGCACGCGCGCTGGTGTGTGGGCAGGGAGCGCCTGCAGGTGGTTGGAGGTGCGCTGCGGAGAAGACTTGCTGGTGTGAGGGTGCGGTGTCTGTTGTGCAGTGCGTGAACGCCTTCTGCTGGGAGGAGCGGCGCGGCGTGGAGGTGCGCAGGGTGGAGTGCGCCTGCAGCTGGCGGTGGGGCGCGCTGGAGGAGAGGTGCGGGCGATGGTGCGAGCGCCCGCTGTGGCGCGAGGGCGGCGAAGGCAGGAAGGTGGGGCACACTGGTGTGCGCCTGCAGTGGTTGGAAGATGGCGAGCAGGCAGAGATGAGGTGCGGGGGATGGTGTGCGGTTGCTCTGCAGCATGCAAGGAGGATGCGTCGGCGGGATGTGTGGGTGATGGTGAAGGCAGAGCAGGCACCTGCAGGGCTTGAGAGGGGCGCACGCCTGTGGGTGGGGCGCGTGGTGATGAGAGTGCCTACGGTGCTTGAAGGCAGAGCGGTAGGCGCTGGAAGGAGGAAGCACGAGCTGATGGTGTGGTGCTGCAGGGACGGCTGGTGCGGGCAGTTGGTGAAGGCGCGCTGCATAGGCGCTAGAAGTTGGCATGCGGTGAGGAGCGCCTGCAATGAGGCACGGGCAGTGGGTGAGCGCACAGCAAGGGAGAGGTGCTCGGTGCTACTGCTTGAGGTAGAGAAGGAGCGGTACAGTGCTCGCCCTCTCCACAGTGGAGAAGAGAGAGTCGTTCCCCGTAGGGGGGGGAAATTCCTTTGTGCACGCCGCCTCTTCTCTTTTTAAGTCCTCTCTCTCTCCCTCCGGGCATCAATCTAGGGATTTGCAAATCCCTTTCTGTTTTTGGCTGGTGATCGTTGGAGAAGATTACCCCAATGTCTGACAGGGGAGGGGGGAAATAGCTGTGGCTATCTGGGGAAATTATCCCCCTACCCTTATTCTTTCTGGGTTTTATTACATGCATATAAAAATAACAAAATAATTAAGTTATAGAATGTTATAAACTCAAATTATAAGGCATACAAATATTCTCTAACTTAATTGCCATTATTAACACACCTAAACTATATGATTAAATATACTTAGGCTTAATATTAGTCCATTTTAATGGACTCATCATTGCGCACTCCATTTGCTCCATTAATTAGACGATTCATGCATATGGCAAGTGTTAAAGATGTTGTCACCTTTGCTATTGTTGCATCTATTGCTACTATCACCCCATGTGGTTGCTACTGCTACAATGGCTCTCCCTCTGCTACGGCTGGGTCCTCTCTTCTTTAATCAGCATCACCATATTGTACTCCACTCTGGTGTACACATGATATAAGTGCAACACATTTTTCTATGTTCGTAGTGCACACTTCTATGCATGAAAACATGCATTCTTACTACTGCTACTCCTATTATAGAAATCATTGCTTAGGATTGTCTCCCATTCTACTGGGGGTACTACTCTGCTACAAATGCCTATTTGAGATTTGTTGTGGTGAAAAAATCGTCACAAACAAGTTTGAGTTTTGGAAAAACCCATCGTAGTGCAATTTACGAGAAAAACAATCAATAGATAAATTTAACCGAAACTTGAAAGGAATTCCAGGTCGAACACAGGGAGGCGGACATTTGATTAAAAACCATGTTTGTTTTATTGTCACAAAGTAGATTAGTTGGTCTAATTAAATCCAAACTAGCTATCTACTTAAAGAATAACTAATAGAAGAGAGAGAATAATACAAATAAAGGCAAAATAGAGAGAGAATGAATACGAATTTCATAACCACAATATCATGTCTATTACAACTAACCACTACAGTGGAAAGCGGGAAATCTACACTAGAAAGTGGTAAATCTACTTTAGAAAGCAATAAAGAGAACGTGGAGAGAAGTTATCCTCCTCGACGGCTACTTGGAGGATGAGCCACGTTGATGGAGTGCCCGGATGAAGGTGGTAAGATATAGGACGAAGGAGAACGACGACGAACGATCGAGAATGGGGCAAGGTGACGTTCCAGTAGGATCCGCTTCCTGAATGGTGGTGAAAGGACAACCATAGAATGCTCCACGAACGTGATGAGAAGGTGGAAAAATTATATTTTTAACTCTAGAGAAGCATCCCAGGTTTGGGACAAGCTCTTAGAGCTTTGGAGGGGGTAAGAAAAGAGAGGAAGGGATCAGAAATATGTTGGGTTATAGGGTTATTTATAGGTGAGGTTTAAAGGGGCAATTAGGTCATTTCAAGTTAAAAACATTAATACAAGGGCCTTTAGTGACGGATTTAAGCATCACTAATGCCATGACCGTGGGCTTAGTGATGCATGCTCGCCCGCCACTTCTTCTCCCATGGCTTCAATGCACGCGCACGTTCTAGCGCTCTCAGCCATCTGATCGCGAGATCGGACAACTTAAATGCATAGTGCCTCATTGTGCGCATGCGTTAAGAGGCAACGTGGCCTCTTTCATCACTGTTGGAAGTGAGGATCAATGACCTAGAACCACGCTCACACAACTTCACAAATCGCACCTCCGGCGCATCTAATCGTGCGTTGGCTCTCCTCGCATCTAGGCATGCCACGTTGTCGCCTCCACCGTCGCTTGATCGCCATCCAACGGGAGAAATCAACCATGCCCCACTCGCGCCTTCAATTTGAGGCGCACGAGGACTCGACCCCACGACCTCCACTTTGCAAATGCACGCTCGCCCAATGCGCTATGCACGCGTTTGAGGTGAGCTTTGATTCAAAGTGCACGCTCTCATGGCCATAGGATCTTGATCCAACGGCCCAGATTTGATGGCCGGTTGAGGAGAGGAAGTGCAGCGGTGATCCAAGGGCGGTTTGGGCGGCTGAGATGGCACCACGTGGCACCATTTTGGCCATCCATCTTCTGAGATTTGTAGATGGTGCCACGGATGTCAGATTGGATCGATTTTCACGTTGTTGGCCTACGATCGTCTATTCGAACCCATCTGTGTGGTTGGATTTGTCATCTGATGTACGAATTTACACCATCTTAGCCCCTTGACCTCTGATCTTTCTTGGACTGCATCTAATGCTACAGAAGTCTGATTGGGGCGATCTTGGAGTCATTGAACTCTGATCGTCTCCCTGATCAGATCTGTACGGTTGGATATTCAATCCGAGGCCTTGATTAAATATCACCTTGTCACCTAACCATAAAAAGAGGAAATTAACCTAAACTTTATACAATCTGACCTAAATGTAAGATGATGCATGTTATGCACTATTTATAATGTATGATGCAACTATATGCCTAAGAACATGCAAAAATAGACAGTTTATGTGATATAAACATGTTTACATCACACCCTCATGCCTATCTTTTGCTAGTCCCTAGCAAAACTACATGCTATTTAAAGAGAATTAGGTCGGATTTCTTGGGCAAAAGTTATTTTTCAACGCTTAAGAATTTCAACTAAAACCTGAACTACAGAGACAAGACAGTGCCCAGGTGTCTACCAAAATGTAGACCGCCTCAAGCCCTCGCCTTATTCAAAGAAGGATCGTTTTTCTTTTTCTTCTTTTCTATTTTTTTTGGATTTTTGAGTTTAGGATTTCGGAGTAGCTTTCTACGGCCACTCAACCCACCCAAGACTCGATGAGAACTCTAAGTTCTAAGTATCTTTTTGTGTGAAGTGCTAGACCTATTGATCGGAAATTAGAACGGACTTCGGGTTTCTTTGCCCCTAGGTGACCTTAAAAGGGAATTCTGCCTATAGGTGTATCTATTCAATCAGTAGCTTTCTCCCTACTTTTATTTTTATGGGGTTAACACAAGGGCGAAACCTAGTGTATATCTCCCCGGTTTATTCTACTTCTCCGCTTCTTCCTTAGTGTTTGGAATTAAATGTGCATTTCTTGAGCTAGGATCTAGACAACCTACCAATGGGCTGTTACCCATGACAACTTGCCAGCCATACTCGTGTGGTGAAGTGTGACTTATTTATTTTTTTACTTTTCTTTTTTTTTTCCTTTTCTTTTTGAATGTTTTCCTTTTTCTTTTCTTTTTTTAAGTAGGTGACTTCCATGATCTATGATTTACCTAAAGGTAGCAGGAAAAGAATAGTCGTGTGACTGGGCTCTGGACAACCGACCAATGGGCTGTTACCCACGATAACTTGCCAGCCATACCACCCTAAAAGGTTCATTAGTTACCCAATTTCCATAAAAATCGTCGAACAATGAGTCAATGTGAAAAGTGTGTAGATGGCGAGGACTCGAGAAACAAGTACATATTTTAGTAGACACCCGAGCTGATTAAGCCCGAAGACCTGAAGGGTCTTAGTGTTCAAGTAATATAGTTTTATTTTCTAAGATTAAAAATTTTCTAAAGCTCAAGTTCTCTTTCCTAACTCAACAATTTTTTTTAAATAAAGAGAAAATAAAAAGAATCTGCAGAGCTAACAAGATGAATCAGATAATGATACCACCCCCCATGCCTATCTAATGCAATGTCCTCATTGTATTAAAAAGACATGAAACAGAGTGGAGTAGAGTAGAAAGCACCTGAATTGCATGCATAACAGGTCGGCTTCGAGATGAAAAAAAATTATATACATGCTGAATTTAGTGCGTTCCGCTAGGCACACTATACAAAGAAGAAGAAACAAAGAATTCACAATTGTAGGTCAGAATTAGAATAAGAAAATTCACCTCATGACCTACCAACAAATGTCCATAGATGTGGACTAGATTGTGGTGCAGACCCATACCCCATGGTCGAGTATATCTAAGGTTCTGGATAAAAATTACCCAGAACCTAAGATCAATATGCAAGCAGGGTTAGGCCTACGATTTGTGAGGATGCAAGCCAAGACCAAAAAGTCAAGTTACAGAGAAATCAAGCTCAAAAGGATAATCAATGAATGTGCACTTGGGTTGGACATCCTCTGAATCAAAGATGTCATAAGGGTCTTGGTATAAGGTTGGGGATTTCAGACAAATTGGAACCCTTAGACTCAGTTTTTTGATTCCTCTGGAATTGACTTCCCAAATCAACATTTCCCAACTCCTATCCTCCTCATTCAGAATTTCAAATTCCGAAACCTCTTGCATGATAATCACCCCATTTAAAATTTCCAAGTCCATAGTTGATGGCAGAATCAAAATTGACTTGGGTCTAGTGATCTCAAAATCAAAATCCTCAGTAAGCTCAATGGAGTGTGATTGAGGATCGGGGCTATGAATTGAATCCTTCAGGAAATCAGGATCTGAATCCACCATGCTAGCCCCAACAAGATCAATTTCCTCAGTTATTGGCTCGACAAATGATTTATCATACTTCGCAAGCCCGTTTGTCTTACTAAAATTATTTTCCTCAAATTCAGGTGAGACTTCACACAACAATGCTTCACCTTCAGAATCAAAGAATTTTAAATCTGCATTAATGTATGTCTCAAAATCATTAATCACTTTCTGTTCCATGGAGACATACGTTTCCTTGTACCCCAGCTTAGGGATCTCAGGTGAAGAAATCAATTCATCCTTATTTGATTATGCTAGAACAACCTAGTCAACCCTGGTCTTGTAAAATGTGCCCCCCCTACAGGTGCCTGAGTGGATTCTGACATCGTCTCTCCTGTCATGGGTTCATCCTGTGAATCCTCCTAAGATTGGACTAGAGCGATCACAAATCTCATCCTCAATTTCTATAACTTCCCAAGTAAAACTCACCCAGGTCCTTATCCTTAACATCTTGGAGCTAATCCAACAAATACTTGTTAAGATCGTCAATCATTTCAATCAGAGGCACCAATTCTTTAGGGAAAGGTGTTGGCTGAGCTTCTAAAGATTGTATGGTATTCCTTAAGTTAGCTAACACCTTATCTTGGATTTGGTTAACCTGAACCAAATGGTTTGGTTCAGGGTTGAGCGGGTTTGGGTTCAATGTAGGGGAGTCAACGAATTGACGTTCTTGATACCCTCCCTGATAATAGGTCATTTCAGTTTGTCCATAAGGAGGTGATGACCTATATGCTGTGTAATCTGGGGAAGGGTAAGGATCAACATATCCTTCGTGATTGTATATCATATTAGGTTGTCCAAATGATGGTGATGATCTATAATCAATGTAGCTTAGGGAAGGATAGAAATCACAATCATGGTATTCAGGGTTAAACCCTGAACACAGAGGTCTGGAATTGTATCCCCAATCAGGATTATCCCAACTAGAAGATGGATGAGAATAAGTCTGGTTGGAATAATAATCATTTTGGGAATAAGTAGTGGTAAGAGGGTAGGAGTGGAAGTATGAATAGGATGTGGAAAGATCCATGACAGAATGGGAGGAAGAAAGGTACCCTGCAATAAAAATAATCAAACCTATCCTTAAGTGGGCTAGCCTAAAGACCCACAGACTCCTAGAACCCATCTTGAGATGAAGAAACAATTTCATCTATTTCTTTCTGGTCACTCCAACCAGTCAGAGGGAGTGGCTGGGGAGAAGGTTCTTCCTTTGGCTTGCACCTCTGATTCCTAGTGTACCCCCCAACCTCAATCGTTTGATTTTGCTCCCTTAGCTAGGCATCAGATTGAATGATAGAAACTGACTAATTAAAAATAATCTCAACCTGGGCTCCGAAGAGTGAGTCCAATCCTTAAGGCCAACGTCTACTCTGTTTTAATTAGGGTTAGGTTTGAATGTGCTTTGGAATGTGATAGGACCTTTATCTGGGTTGTGCCCTTAATGATTGATTGATATGTGTGTGCGTGCACAACCAGTGGTTTTCAAGAAAGATTATTTTTGGAAGTGGTGAATTTTAGGATTTAAATCTTTCTTAGTAGCTTTTAAGATTAAACTTTAGGTGTATTCAATCAAGTTCAGTTGACACACCAAGTTTTGAAAGCACAGGTGAAGATGTTTTCCATTAAAACTTACAAGAATGTGAAGTGACCGGTAAATTCCTAAAAGTTGAACCTATTTGGTAGCTACTTGATGACTTGATTTTAGTTGAAGTGGTGCAGCCCAAACAACTCAAATAATTGGCTTGATGCACCACTTAATTAGGCACACAAGTGATTACCTAATCTGATTTCTACTCAATTATGTGTTGATGAGTGTATTGGTTCCAAAGATCGGGTTACCGGTTGAGTATGAAGAATCAGAAGAGGTTGTGCACCTCTGTGGGATTTTTTTTAAAATTTTTCTTTTTATGCGGAGGGTGAGGTAGGTGGAGGTGACAAACAAACAATCAAAATTAACCTTAGATTTTATGCAAGCTTCTAGGTCAATTAGGGTTTTTGTTATTAGGTGGTGGAATGAAATTTAGTGGGTGGGGAGGTGGGGATGAACATACTAACCCTTCAACAGCACCTTACTTCAATTTACTTCTTTTGCCCATCTCGAGAGAGTACCTGCAATCACAATAAGAAAGGAGAGAAGTGAGGTAAATGATAAGTAAGGCAAAAAATGCAAAAAATCAAAGAGCATCGCCTGCCCAGCAACGGCACCAAAATGTTGGATGGATAATCCCTAGCAACGGTGCCAAAATGTTGGGTCGGAAAATCCCCGGCAATGGCGCCAAAATGTTGTATCGAAAAATCCCCGGTAATGGCGCCAAAATGTTTAAGTGGATAATCCCAACAACGGTGCCAAAATGTTGGAGCAAAAAATCTATGCAAGTAGAGTTGAGTTTGAAAAAACCCGTTGAAGTGCGATTTGCAAGAAAACTGTCAACAGATAAATTTAACCGAAACTCAAAAGGAATTCTGGGTCGAACACAGAGAGGCAGACGTTTGATTAAAAATCGTGTTTGTTTTATTGTCACGAAGCAGATTAGCTGGTCGAATTAAATCTAAACTAGCTATCTACTTAAGGAATAACTAATAGAAGAGAGAGAAGGAGAGTAATACAAATAAAGACAAAATAGAGAGAGAATGAATAAGAATTTCATAACAACAATATCAGTCTATTACAACTAACCACTACAGTAGAAAGCGGGAAATCTACACTAGAAAGCAGTAAATCTACTTTAGAAAGCAGTAAAGAGAAGGTAGAGAGAAGTTATCCTCCTCGACGGCTACTTGGAGGACGAGCCGCGTTGATGGAGTGCCCGGACAAAGGTGGTAAGATGCAGGATGAAGGAGAACGACGACGAACGATCGAGAATGGGGCAAGGCAACGTCGTAGCAGGATCTGCTTCCTAAATGACGATGAGAGGACAATTGTAGAATGCTCCACAAACGTGATGAGAAGATGGAAAAATTATATTTTTAACTCTAGAGAAGCATCCTAGGTTTGGGACAAGCTCTTAGAGCTTTGGAGGGGGTGAGAGAAGAGAGGAAGGGATTAGAAATATGTAGGGTCGTAGGGTTATTTATAGGTGAAGTTTAGAGGGGCAATTAGGTCATTTCAAGTTAAAAACATTAATACAAGGGCCTTTAGTGACGGATTTAAGCGTCACTAATGCCCTGATAGTGGGCTTAGTGCGCACACGCTCGCCCACCACTTGTTCTCCCATGGCTTCAACGCACGCGCACGTTCTAGCACTCTCAGCCATCCAATCGCGAGATTGGACTGCTTAAATGCACCGCGCCTCATCGCGCACTTACGTTAAGAGGCAACGTGGCCTCTTTCATCACTGTTGGAAGTGAGGATCAATGACCTAGAACCATGCTCGCACACCTTCAAAAATTGTCCCTCCGGCACGCCTAAAAGTGCGTCGCTCTCCTCGCATCTAGGTGTGCCACGTTGTTGCCTCCACTGTTGCTTGATCACCATCCAACGAGACAAATCAACCTGCCCCACCTGCGCCTTCAATTTGAGGCGCACGGGGGCTCGACCCCGCGACCTCCACTTTGCAAACGCGCGCTCGCCCAATGCGCTATGCACGCGTTTGAGGCGAGCTTTGATTCGAAGCGCGCGCTCTCATGGCCGTTGGATCTTGATCCAACAGCCCAGATCTGATGGCCGTTTGAGGAGAGGAATTGCTGTGGTGATCCAAGGGAGGTTTGGGCAGCTAAGATGGGGTTACATGACGCCATCTTAACCATCCATCTTCTGTGACTTATAGATGGTGCCATGGATGTCAGATTAGATTGGATTTCACGTCGTTGGGCTACAATCGTCAATCTGAACCCATTCGTGCAGTCGGATTTGTTATTTGATGTATGGATTTACACCATCTTAGCCCCTTGACCTATGATCTTTCTTGGATTGCATATGCTGCTACGGAAGTCCGATCGAGGCGATCTTGGAGTCGTTGAACTCCGATTGTCGCCCTAATCAGATCCGTATGGTTGGATCTTCAATCTAAATCCCCGATTAAATATCACCGTCACTTGACCATAAAAAGAGAAAATTAACCTAAACTTTATACAATCTGACCTAAATGAAAGATGATGCATGTTATGTAATATTTATAATGTATGATGCAACTATATGCCTAAGAACGCGCAAAAATAGATAGTTTATATGATATAAACGTGTTTACATTAAGATTATCTTACACTTGCTTGGGATTGTCTCTTGTTCTATTGCAATTGCTACTCTACCATAGTCACCTACTTGAGATCAGCTCTCGTCTGCATCTCCCCTACTTGGGATCATTTTTCACCACCTACCTACTACTACAATTGCTACTTTTTCTATAGTCACCACCTGCTCCCCCATCTACTCCCTACTCCTCTAGATGTCTACATTAGGTAGCCTTGTCCTAAGCTTACCTATTTTTAGAAATCAAAACCTAGTTGATCTAAACCCTACACTTTTAATCCTAAGGCCAACACCACCACCTATTTTTAGAAACTCCACACTATGGAGGCCAGCCATGGGAAGGCCATATCCACACTTGGTGTGGCCGACCACCTAAGCACCCCATCCACCTTTGATTTTCCATTGAATGGTTATGATCTATCTTATCCCAAAACCCAACGCAACCTCCTCCTAATATTGAAACTACACCATAAGATTACATCTTGATTGCCCTTATTTGATCACCCAAAAACTACCTAACAGCCCACTAGTGGACGACCACATAACCCTACCCAATCCAAGCCTTAGGTTATGAAAAACTCCTACTTATCATCATTCTTAAGCACAAATCACACTTAGTTCCTAGGTATTCTGCATTCACATTGTAATATCAGGCATGCATTAGGCATACATGCATTTTTAGGAGCATTGCATGCATTATTAGGGTTTTAAAGTATTTCATGTTACTTATTTACATTGCTTGCATGTCAGGGACTGCGAGACCACCTAAACCCTGGCAAGTTAACAAGAAAGGATGAAACCCTAATGGAAGGAAGAAGACAGAAACTCCGCCAACTACAAGTAAGCTTGTCTCATCTCAGTCTCTAGCTTAGTCAACTCTACCCAGCTCCCTTCATCTCAATTCAACTCAGCTTAACTACTAGCTCTAAGCTAGGTAGCTAAGTTAGCTGAGGAGTCTACATGCAACTCTACCCCAACTTATCTTAGCTACAAGCTAGCTCAAGTCAGCTCCAGGCAGCTGTCCTTAGCTACTAAGCTAGCTCCATCACCTAAGCTCCTACTCCACTCCTCCTCTACCCTAGTTCATGTCCACCTTCCTCCAAAAACCACCACATAACCACCTCCTTCTTTCCTCCCTTTTTGGTACCAAAAGTGCAAAACCACCACCACATTCACACCCCTTCAAGTTGGCACCAAAATAGACCCCATAACCCCCTCCAATTTTGGCACCAACTTGCCTCCAACCACCACACAAAACATACACCCTCCATCCACCTTCAACCACCATCCTAGCCCTACAAATTGGAGCCAAAAATCCCATCATCTAGAACCCTAAGTTGGCGCCAAAAATAGTGGCACCCTTCCATTTTGGCACCACCTTTAAGAACCCCTTACCACCTACAACCACCTACATCCTATATAATACCCTCCTACCACCACTGAAACGTTGGCTTCGAGAGATAACCGGGTTTTATTGTTATAGCGTTGTAGTATAGCCAGTTATTGCCATCATTTCAAATATATAAATTTTTTTACTCGGAAAATAAAAGAGTTCCCGAGGTCGAACTCAGGGAGCAAGTTGTATTCTAGAGATATACATGTTCTATTACAAAAATAAAGAAAGAGAGAGAGAGAGAGGGGGAGAGAGATGAAAGTTTGAGTTCTTCTTCTTTTCTTCTCTTTGTCTCTCTCTCTTTTTAGCTTTTGTTCTTCCTGTTCTTCTTCTGTGTTTATCTCCTTGTGGTCCTCTTCTTCTTCTGTTGTTCTTCCTTGTTCTTTTGTTCTTCAGATCTCCTTCTTTCTTCTTTTCTTTTTCCTGTCAGGACGTCTTCTCTCCTTCTTTCTTCTTTTCCCTTCAGGACGTCGTCTGATTTTCCAATCAGATGACTTAAACCGCTTGTTGCTACAGTGTCTCCCTCAGCTTTCTTCTTCTTCCGCGGTCCTTCTTCTTCACCGGTGCCTGCACACTTTAGAGTTTACGTCAGAGGGCAAAACCTACTCTACCCTCCCCCCCCCCCCCGTCTCTCTCTCACAGAATCCGCTCATAGGATAGCTCTCCCAGAGCTGCCGGGTAGCCGGGTACGGGTCGCGCCCGGGTCCAGGCCCACCGGCGTGCGTGGTGGGCGAGGAGTGCAGGTCAGTCTAAGTCGGGTCGGGTCAGGTCCGCGGGGCGTGAGCGCGGACGAAACCGGGTAACCGGGCGGGTGAAGGGGACCTCACCCCGTGTGCTGAGGAAGTAAGCCTCCAGCACTTTTTCGCTTTATACCACTGCGCCTCTTCAGAGTTTTCTGAGGTGGGACGAAATGTCCCACCTCAATTGAGCGCCCGCAGCGGAGAAAGCAGCGGGCGATCGCGGCTTCACGCGAGGCCTTCGCCCCAGCTGCGAGCCTGATGCTTTGTCGAAATGCCTCGCAAGGCCTGGGAGTCGAATCTGGGCGTGGCACGCCTGCAGCTGCAGGCGGAAGCAGCTCCTTCTGCACGGCAATGGCGGCGGAGGTCGGGTGACCTGTTCACAGCAAAACGGCCTCTCGGCCTAATCAGAAGGTGCCGGGAGCTTCGCCAAAGTGCGGCGAAGCTCGTGTGGGTGGTGGCGAGGCGTGGGGCGGCGTGCAAGGGCTGCCCTAGGTCGGACTGTGGGTCGGAAGATGGGTTTGTTCGGTGGGGTTGCAGAGGGTGATGTGGGGGAAGTGGAAGGGCGGGGGTTGATCAGGGTGAGGAGGCGGAGGTTCTGCGGTGGTCGGTGAGCCGTGTGGGTTGCTGGGGTGATGGGAGCGGCTCGCCGGAGGATGGCCGGAGGCGGAGAAGGTGAGGGTGAGGGGTCGAAATCGAGGGCGACAGTAGATGTTTAAAGTGAGGAAAAGGAAGAGGGGAGGAAAAGGAGGAGCTCTACCTACTTAGCAGGAGGAGGAGGGGCCGGAGCGGGCGACAGTCGTATCGACTGTCGCCGGAGAAGAAGATGCCCGGGGGAAGGGGCGGCGGCGAGCAGAGGGCCGGAGATGCGCCAGCTGGGTGCGGCGTGGCGCGGGAAGAGCAGGGGAAGAAGTCTCTGCTGCTGGTATTGCGGCAGAGTGAAGAGGAGGAGGAGGAGGAACCGCCGGAGCTGGTGGGCGTCTGCCGGAGTGAGAGGAGAGGAAAGTTGGGGGTTTTCTCCGTCAGATCCAAGCTGGGAAGAACGGTGGAGCGACGGGGGTATTTATAGGGACCGAATCAAGGAGGAAGGCGAAGGGAGACGACGTGTCTCCCTCGCCGGAGGATGCCGGAGATGGAAACCCATACCGTCCGTGCGTTCGCACAGCCGGTATGGTGGGTTACAGCGACCAGGGGGGTGTCCCTGCGACGGCTGACGACGCAGGGCACCCCCGGTTTACTTGCCAGGCTCTCCCCCTCACCCTGCGCGGCGCCATGCTCCGCGCAAGGTCGCCGGAGCATGGTGCTGGTAGGTTTTGCAGGGGGGACCTGAACGCAAAGAACGAAGGAGAGTTAGGGGCCAAAATGCGAGGGTTCAAAAGTTGAGGGCCAAAAAGTAAATATATGAGGACCAAAGTGTAAAGTTGGTCAAGGAGGTTTCTTCTTAGGCTCAAGTTTTTATACATGACTAATTAGGACCTAAGGAATCTGATGGTGAATTTCATTTCTATATTAAACCTTGTTTGACCGGTCAATTTATGCGAAAACCCAAATTAAGTTATTAATTGGGCATGGTTCTCAATGTAGGTCAAAATGGGTTCTGAAGGCCAAATTGAAGGTTCTAAACCCTAGAGATTATTTTTCTATGAATTTTAGAGGGTTTATTCTATTTTTACTTTGCCTCGAACCTCGTAAATTGAAGTGGGTTGTTTTAGGGTTACAGATTATCATTTAGTTCCTTGGAATTGCTATAGCCCTTGCTAGATCATCTCATCCCACTTTTATTATTATTAAGTTGCTTTGACCTATGTTTGGACCCTGAATTACCCTGTATGCAGATTATACTGGTAAAATTGCATTTTTACCCCTTATGACTTATTTTCTCCTTAAACTCAGAATTCTCTGAGTTAAGCCTTTCCTTGAGTTATGTAGGAGCTTTTATCTTTTGTATTAGGTCAAAATGAGCTAGTTATGGCTCATGATGAGGTTCTCATCATACCCCCATGCCTAGCTTTTGCTAGTCCCTTAGCAAAAACTTAAGGTTTCAACCCTTGTTCTAGACCATGAAGGTTTTAATAGTTTTAGATAAGTGCTTTTTTACTTGAGCATAGATTAGGTTAGAATGCTGACCATAGGCCTAAAAGGTACTCTAGTACCAATCAAGATCCAAATCTGTCTAGCCTTAGCCTCAGTCTTTAGCAAAGGTTTTTAAGGTCCACAAGAACTAACCTAAGGTTTATTGGACTTTGTGGTTAAAGCACCTGTGCTTGAAATGATTTTAGCCCTGGCTCAGTTCGCAGTACGTTTTATAAGAGAGAGATAGAAAGTTTTTCTGTTTGGAGAGTTTTCTCTCTCTTTTTCTTTTTAGTTCTAGCCTAGGATTGGCTTTTCAACACGGTCTGTATCAGATTCCTTGCTCCCATCATCAATCCTCAAGGGTTCCTGGCGATCGATGCTTCGAGATAGCACCGCCCATGGCAACCCCCGGAACCCTGGCTATTGAGATTTCGAGATAATCCCATCCATGGTGTTCCGTGGCCGAATCCAGACCCTGGCAATTGACACTTCGAGATAATGCCATCCATGGAATCTGAACCAGCAGAGTGCTTACATGCCCCCAGTAGGATATGTAAATATCCTAAGAGACAAGCACCGAGGAGATGATATTTTGTTACGCATCTTCGAGGGGATTTCCCGCCTCTCCGCGCTGGGAACTCGTCCAAATCAACTTGTGTTGATCGGCCGCTCCTATTCTTGGTGTTCTTTTCAGAATTTTGCGACGCTTCTGCGTGATTCTGATTTTTACGCTTACTGAACCAGGCTGTGTGTGAGGTTAGGGTGCTTAGGTTACTGAGTCCCGTAAACCAAAAATTAGTTAACGAGGCCAAATACTCCCTAAGCCTTAGACCTAATACTTTAGCTTTTCATTTTCCTCAACCTCTTGAGGAGTGTCCAGATCTTAATGGGTACTAAGAGTCTATTCAAGAATGCCTAAGGTTTGCATTCTTACTAATCTCATTGTGCACTTTTCAGTTATTTTCTTGAATGAGGTCTAGAACTTAGGTTAATTCCTTAGTTCCTTACTAATGACTATCACCTTTTCTCATAATTTTGTGCTCCTTTTTCATTTTGTTTCTCTTCTCCTTCTCCTTCACAAAATTTCCTTCTCTTTTCCTCTTATTCTTTTTCGAAATTTTTTTTTAATTTTTATGGTATTTTTGGCATATGTGAATTTTTTGTTTGAAACCTTTTCTTACAAGTTTTTGCACTTTCATACCCCCCCATGCCTAAGATTTGCAATGTCCTCATTGTAACCTAGGGGTTTTTATTCAACTAAGTTCATACATTAGGATAGCTGTTTTGATGAGTGAATGGGTCGGGGTGACTGTTGCGGACGATTTCTAATCTCAGATGCAAGCACCTGAGGTGGAGTCGGCTGTCTTAAAGTGTGAACTTCAAGTGCAAAAAGGTGTCAGAACAAGTTTCAGGTTTTCAAAGAGAATGACGGGCTGCCTCCCGTTAAGCGCTGAGTTTTACGCCATCGGCTGGGCGCAATAAGCTCAAGGGGAAAGGAGGATATAAGATGCTTCAGCCAAATCAGTAGAAGTTACATCAATGAACGGCTTGAGTCTCTGACCGTTCACGATGAAAGGTTCAGAATCGTGGCTGAGTGGACTGATTTCGATTGCTCCATTTCCAAAAACCTGTCGGACCAAATATGGTCCGACCCACTTGGATCTCAGTTTTCCTGGGAAGAGTTTTAGTCGGGCATCAAAGAGTCGGACCTTTTGACCAGGTTGAAAGATCTTTCTCGAGATGTGTTTGTCGTGGAAGGCTTTAACCCGCTCCTTGTAGATTTGCGAGTTCTCGTACGCGTCTAGGCGTAATTCATCGATCTCGCTGATTTGGAGTTTTCTGTGGGTCCCAGCCTTGGAAAGATCTAGATTACAGTTCCGTACTGCCCAATAGGCTTTATGCTCCAGTTCTACGGGAAGGTGGCATGCCTTTCCGTACACCAGTCTAAAGGGAGACATGCCCAATTGGGTCTTGTGGGCGGTCCTATAGGCCCACAATGCTTCCGGAAGTCGGGACGACCAGTCCTTCCTGTCAGGTCGAACAGTGACTTGCAGGATTTTCTTGATCTCCCGATTAGACAGCTCAGCTAGACCATTAGTTTGGGGGTGGTAAGGAGTAGAGATTCGGTGAGACACCCCGTATTTGGTCATCAGTGACCTAAACTGAGCATTTGTGAAATGGGTCCCCCCATCAGAGATTATTGCACGAGGAATCCCGAACCTTGAGAAAATGTGTTGATGAATGAATTTGAGAACGATTTTGTGATCACAGGTTCGGGTCGGTATGGCTTCGATCCATTTGGACACGTAGTCCACAGCCAACAGAATGTATTCGAAACCATCCGAAACAGGAAAGGGGCCCATAAAATCAATCCCCCAAACATCAAAGATTTCGCATACTAGAATCGGTTGCATAGGCATCATGTCGTGATGGCTCATGTTGCCCAAAGTCTGGCAACGAATACATGCCTTGCAGTGATTGTATGCGTCTTTGAACAGTGTGGGCCAGTAAAAGCCGCACTGGAGGACTTTTGATGCGGTTTTATGCCCGGCGAAATGGCCACCGCATGCCTGGTCATGGCAGAAAGAGAGGATATTGTTGAATTCCCCTTCCGGGACACATCTCCGGATGATCTGATCGGCACCTATGCGGAAGAGGTACGGGTCTTCCCAAATGTAATACTTGGCATCGGAGCGTAATTTGTCTTTCTTGGCCTTCGGCCAATCGGACGGGATCTGATGAGATGCCAAGTAATTTACTACATTAGCAAACCATGGAAGTCTAGTACCAATAGTCAGCAGGTGCTCATCGGGAAAATGCTCAGTGATGGGTCCGGAAGGGTCAATTATTTCAGAAGGAAGACGGGACAAGTGATCAGCTACCACATTTTGCTTTCCCGCTTTGTCGCGAATCTCAAGGTCAAATTCTTGCAACAGCAAGATCCATCGGATTAATCGAGGTTTCGCGTCCTTCTTTGCAAGGAGATGCCTCACAGCTGTGTGATCCGAGTATATGATGACACGGGAACCCAGAAGGTATGATCTGAACTTTTCTAGGGCAAATACTACAGCTAGCAGCTCTTTCTCAGTAACCGTATAGTTACGCTGAGCCTCATCGAGTGTTTTGCTGGCGTAGTAAATGGCCACAGGTTTCCTGTCAATTTTCTGCTCCAAAACCGCTCCTACAGCGAAGTCGGATGCATCGCACATGATCTCAAAGGGTTGAGACCAATCAGGGGACTGTAGGATCGGGGCTTGGGTGACTCGGTCACGCAGGATTTCAAATGCTTGAGTGCATTCCTTGGAAATTTCGAAAGGAACATCCTTGGAGAGAAGAGTGGTCAGGGGGCGCGCGATTTTTGAAAAATCAGGGATAAATCGTCGATAAAAATCGACATGCCCTAAAAAGGAACGGATGTCCCTGATCGAGCTAGGCATAGGAAGGTGAGAAATCAGATTAACCTTAGCTCGATCCACTTGGATACCTTTCTCCGAAATTGAGTGTCCCAGGACAATTCCCTCAGGCACCATGAAATGGCTCTTTTCCCAGGAAAGAACCAAATTCACATCGATGCACCGCCTGAGTATCTGGACCAAGTGTTGGAGGCAATCGTCGAATGATGCTCTGAAAACTGAAAAGTCATCCATGAAGACTTCCAGATAATCACCTACCATATCTGAGAATATGGCAAGCATGCATCGCTGAAAAGTAGCGGGTGCATTGCAAAGACCGAAAGGCATCCTTCGGAAAGCGTATGTTTCGAAGGGGCAGGTGAACGTGGTCTTTTCTTGGTCCTCAGGATGGATTGCCACCTGGTTATAACCGGAGTACCCGTCAAGAAAGCAGAAGAACCTATTTCCCACAAGTTTTTCGAGAATTTGATCAATGAAGGGTAGTGGGAAATGATCCTTCTTCGTGGAGGAATTGAGTCGGCGGTAATCTATACAGACTCTCCACGAGTTGGCTAATCGGGTAGGAATGATTTCTCCGGTCTCAGTCGTTATAGTGGTGAGTCCTGCCTTCTTGGGCACGACCTGAATTGGGCTCACCCAACGACTATCGGAGATCGGGTAGATGATTCCGGCATCTAACCACTTGATGATCTCCTTTTTCACGACCTCCTGCAGATTGGGGTTTAAGCGTCTCTGCATTTCACGAGAAGGTCGTGTGCCCTCTTCTGAATAGATATGATGAGTAAAATAAGAGGGACTTATTCCAGTCAAATCATCGAGAGTCCATCAGATGGCTCTGCGATGTTGCTGGAGGACAACAATCAGACGGGATTCCTGTTCAGGACTGAGGTTGGAATTGATAATCACAGGAAGGGTCTGATTAGAACCCAAAAAGACGTATTTCAAGTGAGCAGGAAGGGGTTTCAGTTCGAGGATGGGGTTATCAGCAGCAGCGGGTGGTTCAGTATAGATGTGAGGTTCAAGGGTGGGAGTTACTGGGTTGTTCATATCTGGATTCGACTCCTCTGTTTGCGGGTCAAGATCCTTCTGTGGTTGATGAGGCATAATCGAGTCATTCTGGAGGTGTGATTCATCAACCAAAGTCTTGATGTCACAAATTTGTTCGATGACGCCGCAATTAATTCCTTGTTGGGCCTTAAATATATCAATTTTCAGTGTTTGATCTCCAAACTTAAGCTCTATTTGGCCCTCCTCACAGCTGATGTTGGCTCTAGCAGTAGCCAAGAAAGGTCTCCCTAGAATGATTGGTGTATCCCTAGGGTTTTCAGGTGCATCCATATCTAAGACTATAAAGTCCACTGGAAAATAGAAATCCCGCACTCTTACGATAACATCCTCGAGAATCCCTTTTGGTGACTTTATAGATCGATCTGCTAATTGTAATGTCACCTCGGTTGGTTTTAGCTCAGATTCTTCTAGATGGTCAAGTAAGGATGTGGGTATCAGGTTTATGGATGCACCCAAGTCTAACAATGCTCTATCAAATTGGGTACCACCTATCTTACAGGAAATCAGGGGAGTCCCAGGATCTTTTTCCTTGGGTGGGAGTCTACTAAGGATTACAGAGCTGGCTTGCTCTGACAGAACAATTGGGCTTCCTCCCTTGGTTCGCGGCTTACGCTGGGGTGTACATATATTCTTTAGAAATCGTGCGTAAGCTGGTACGTGGCGGATTGCATCCATCAAGGGGATGTTTATGTGGACCTGCTCAAAGAGCTTGACCAGGTCCTCCTCAGGGGCCACGGGTTTGGTGGTCTTCTTTCCCTTGGTCAAGGCCTCGGGAAACGGGATCTTGGTTGGTTCTTCTAGGATAGGTCCAGGTTGTGGATCCGGAACAGCGGTATCTTGGATAACTATCCTAGGGTCATGGTTATCAGGCTTGGAGTGGTTTGGATAATGCGGGTCTTGAGTTGTTTTACCACTACGTGTTGTTACAGAATTTAATCCGGCCAGATTTTGGTTTGGGTTTGGTAAGAGGGGTGGCTGCTGCTGAAATCCCGCATAAGAAGTTGAGGCTTCCATCTCGTCTAGAGATGGAGCAGTAGGGGCCTGATAAATCCATTGAGCGTGGCCTAAATTTGGATTCATAACGTGCTTCTGGGTTGGCACGTTATTTGGGTTAGGAAGGGGTTGGGAAGGGAGTGTGCCTGGCTGGCGAGAATTTGCCAACTGGGCCAGTTGAGTTTTAACTTCTGTAAGCTCGTCCTTGTGTTGTTTTTGAATAGCCGCATTCGTTTTCTGAATGTCAGCCAGAGTCTGAAGGATTAGGGACATTTGATCCTGATTTGGCCCTGATGGATGAGTAGGGTTGGGCCGAGGCTGAGGCGGCTGGTAATGACGAGAGGGCTGTGGGCGGGACTGAAAAGGTGGTCTTTGGGTTTGGGAATTTCCCGCCCACTGAAAATTGGGATGGTTTCGCCATCCAGGGTTGTAAGTGTTGGAGAATGGGTCGTTCTTGATGGCGTTGAGGTCCTCGCAGGTCTGAGGAACCTCCTGAGAATCAGGGAAAGGGGGAATGGAGTTCCCCCGGCTGGTGTAGAAAGGATCGGATGATCCTCCGATCCAAGAATCAGATGGGGATGGATATGGATCCATCCCAGGGGAAGATCGGTGGAGGATGTTTTGCACAGTCTCCTGTGTGGAAGGAGGTTGTGCAAAGGAGTTACGTGCGGAGGTGGCTCGCTGCAAGTGCTGAGTCAGCTCATCCACCTTCTTTTCAATGATTGAGACCTTGTCCAATCGACTGGCCATTAATTCCAGGTCGACTGATGCGGACAGGCCCTGCGTCTCATGTGCTCCCTTAAGATTCGTCGCTGCGCGGGTATTCGTCCTGTCGAATAATCCCATGGAGTCATTGTTGATGGAGTTCTCGCACATGTTTTCGAGAATCTCCCATACGGTGTCTTCATGTTGACCCATGATGTTTCCTCCACAAGTTGCGTTGACGAAAAGGCGGATGTCCTCACGGAGTCCCTGGTAAAAAGATTGGACTTGTTCCCATTTAGGAACTCCGTGATGGGGGCACTTTCTCATGAGATCCTGAAAATGATCCCATGCCTTATGGAGAGGTTCTCCTGATTGTTGAGTGAAGTGTGTAATCTGATGGCGCAAGGCGTTGGTCCGACCAACGGGGAAAAACTTTTTCAAAAACTCGGATTGAAGTTCTTCCCAAGTGTTGATCGGCCGGGTCTGAGTTTGATACCAATGGGCGGCCTTGTCCATAAGAGAAAAGGAGAACATCTTCATGAGAAGAATATCCCGATTTTGCGCATCTGATCCAAAAGTGTGGGCCAGATGCTTTAGCTGTTTGATGTGCTGGAAGGGATCTTCAGAATTAAGCCCATGGAATTTAGGTATAGCATGAATCATGTTGGGCTTTAATTCGGAATCAGGTCCTCCAGTCGGGATTCTGACTCGAGGCTCAATGGCCACCGCAGCAGGATTGTAGTGGTCCCGCATCATAGGACGCTGTGGTGGGTGCACGAAGTTTTGGAAGAGGTCATTGAGTCGCTGGAGCTGGTGTTCCAGATTATTTTCTTCCTCAACTGGCTGAGCCATGATGGGGGAAGAAGAAGAACTTGGTTCTGAATCAGAAGAGAGAATAATGTGAGGGTGTTGCTGCACAAACACGGGCGTCGAGGCTTGGCCTTGACGAGAGCGAATTTCTAAAGGAGGTCTTAAGGGTGGTCTTAGGGACCTCCTTCCGTACATGCACTGTTGGAAGAGGTAAGTTTAGAAGGTGTTGGACCCAATCAAGACACCTAAAAATGTGTTGAGTGACTATAGAGGTGCGGGGCAGATGGACCCCTTGATCAGAAAGATCGTCCACCTGAGAATTACCTGGGCAGCCAGAGAGGGAGAGTCCCGCGAAGACCCCTACACGGTAGAGCGTCCCCACGGGTTACAGGGTTTCCCCCACTCGACCTCTCTTGTCACTGCGGTTCCAGGTAGACCAGAATGGGGATCTTGACCTCTTAAGTCTACCAATTTTAAGATCAGGGTGCTTAAGGTTTCACTTGAACTTTAGTCTTTTAAGTGTAAAGAGTGACCTAATTTAAGGTTGGTTGACCCAAGGGGTCAACCTTACCTTTTGTTTTCTTTGAGGGCTTTTAGGTCTTGTCTTTTAGGGTTCAAGTGTTTAGAGAGCCAATTGTTTTAGGTTTTCTTTTGAATAGGTATTTTCAATCAATGGTTTAGGCACACTTCTTTTGGATTTTCTCCATTCTTGATTTAAGTAGTGTGTCTCTAAAACCCTAATGTTGAATCTTATGTTGGCTCTACTTGGTCCAGTTAGTTCTTTGTTGGGTAATTAAGGCTCAAGCAAGAATGTGTTAGCCCTTAAATACCCTTAATAGTGTGCAGGACTAATGAGTTGAAAACATGCAACTCTTTATGGTTACTAAGTATGGAAGACAGGTTAGCCCTATATTGCTTGTTCTTTTCTTTTCTTCCTCTTTAGAGTTTAGGGGTTAATAGCGAGAGGAAAAATTTACCTGTCCTCGGAGTGGTTGTCGTGCGGTTGCTTGTCTTCTTGATTTCCTGTAGTTTTCTGCACAAAAGAGAGGAGATTATCAGAAATTTAAAAAGAAACAGGAATGTTTACCTCTAGAATAGCCGTTGCTCCCCGGCAACGGCGCCAAAATGAAACGGTGGCGGCAACCGGGTTTTATTTTTATAGCGTTGTAGTATAGCCAGTTATTGCCATCATTTCAAATATATAAATTTTTTTACTCGGAAAATAAAAGAGTTCCCGAGGTTGAACTCAGGGAGCAAGTTGTATTCTAGAGATATACATGTTCTATTACAAAAATAAAGAAAGAGAGAGAGAGAGAGGGGGAGGGAGATGAAAGTTTGAGTTCTTCTTCTTTTCTTCTCTTTGTCTCTCTCTCTTTTTGGCTTTTGTTCTTCCTGTTCTTCTTCTGTGTTTATCTCCTTGTGGTCCTCTTCTTCTTCTGTTGTTCTTCCTTGTTCTTTTGTTCTTCAGATCTCCTTCTTTCTTCTTTTCTTTTTCCTGTCAGGACGTCTTCTCTCCTTCTTTCTTCTTTTCCCTTCAGGACGTCGTCAGATTTTCCAATCAGACGACTTAAACCGCTTGTTGCTACAGTGTCTCCCTCAGCTTTCTTCTTCTTCCGCGGTCCTTCTTCTTCACCGGTGCCTGCACACTTCAGAGTTTACGTCAGAGGGAAAAACCTACTCTACCCTCCCCCCCCCGTATCTCTCTCACAGAATCCGCTCATAGGATAGCTCTCCCAGAGCTGTCGGGTAGCCGGGTACGGGTCGTGCCCGGGTCCAGGCCCACCGGCGTGCGTGGTGGGCGAGGAGTGCAAGTCAGTCTAAGTCGGGTCGGGTCAGGTCCGCGGGGCGTGAGCGCGGACGAGACCGGGTAACCGGGCGGGTGAAGGGAACCTCACCCCGTGTGCTGAGGCAGTAAGCCTCCAGCACTTTTTCGCTTTATACCGCTGCGCCTCTTCAGAGTTTTCCGAGGTGGGACTAAATGTCCCACCTCAATTGAGCACCCGCAGCGGAGAAAGCAGCGGGCGATCGCGGCTTCACGCGAGGCCTTCGCCCCAGCTACGAGCCTGATGCTTTGTCGAAATGCCTCGCAAGGCCTGGGAGTCGAATCTGGGCGTGGCGCGCCTGCAGCTGCAGGCGGAAGCAGCTCCTTCTGCACGGCAATGGCGGCGGAGGTCGGGTGACCTGTTCACAGCAAAACGGCCTCTCGGCCTAATCAGAAGGTGCCGGGAGCTTCGCCAGAGTGCGGCGAAGCTCGTGTGGGTGGTGGCGAGGCGTGGGGCGGCGTGCAAGGGCTGCCCTAGGTCGGAAGATGGGTTTATTCGGTGGGGTTGCAGAGGGTGATGTGGGGGAAGTGGAAGGGCGGGGGTTGATCAGGGTGAGGAGGCGGAGGTTCTGCGGTGGTCGGCGAGCCGTGTGGGTTGCTGGGGTGATGGGAGCGGCTCGCCGGAGGATGGCCGGAGGCGGAGAAGGTGAGGGTGAGGGGTCGGAATCGAGGGCGACAGTAGATGTTTAAAGTGAGGAAAAGGAAGAGGGGAGGAAAAGGAGGAGCTCTACCTACTTAGCAGGAGGAGGAGGGGCCGGAGCGGGCGACAGTCGTATCGACTATCGCCGGAGAAGAAGATGCCCGGGGGAAGGGGCGGCGGCGAGCAGAGGGCCGGAGATGCGCCAGCTGGGTGCGGCGTGGCGCGGGAAGAGCAGGGGAAGAAGTCTCTGCTGCTGGTATTGCGGCAGAGCGAAGAGGAGGAGGAGGAGGAACCGCCGGAGCTGGTGGGCGTCTGCCGGAGTGAGAGGAGAGGAAAGTTGGGGGTTTTCTCCGTCAGATCCGAGCTGGGAAGAACGGTGGAGCGACGGGGGTATTTATAGGGACCGAATCATGGAGGAAGGCGGAGGGAGACGACGTGTCTCCCTCGCCGGAGGACGCCGGAGATGGAAACCCATACCGTCCGTGCGTTCGCACGGCCGGTATGGTGGGTTACAGCGACCAGGGGGGTGTCCCTGCGACGGCTGACGACGTAGGGCACCCCCGGTTTACTTGCCAGGCTCTCCCCCTCACCCTGCGCGGCGCCATGCTCCGCGCAAGGTCGCCGGAGCATGGTGCTGGCAGGTTTTGCAGGGGGGACCTGAACGCAAAGAACGAAGGAGAGTTAGGGGCCAAAATGCGAGGGTTCACAAGTTGAGGGCCAAAAAGTAAATATATGAGGACCAAAGTGTAAAGTTGGTCAAGGAGGTTTCTTCTTAGGATTAAGTTTTTATACATGACTAATTAGGACCTAAGGAATCTGATGGTGAATTTCATTTCTATATTAAACCTTGTTTGACCGGTCAATTTATGCGAAAACCCAAATTAAGTTATTAATTGGGCATGGTTCTCAATGTAGGTCAAAATGGGTTCTGAAGGCCAAATTGAAGGTTCTAAACCCTATATATTATTTTTCTATGAATTTTAGAGGGTTTATTCTATTTTTACTTTGCCTCGAACCTCGTGAATTGAAGTGGGTTGTTTTAGGGTTACAGATTATCATTTAGTTCCTTGGAATTGCTGTAGCCCTTGCTAGATCATCTCATCCCACTTTTATTCTTATTAAGTTGCTTTGACCTATGTTTGGACCCTGAATTACCCTGTATGCAGATTATACTGGTAAAATTGCATTTTTACCCCTTATGACTTGTTTTCTCCTTAAACTCAGAATTCTCTGAGTTAAGCCTTTCCTTGAGTTATGTAGGAGCTTTTATCCTTTGTATTAGGTCAAAATGAGCTAGTTATGGCTCATGATGAGGTTCTCATCAACCACCAAAAGAACATCCTTGGCTACTAGAATTATCTACCCAAAAATTCCTACCCAAGGCCTTGGAAGAGGAAGGAGAGTGTGCACACTAGGGGGGCTCACTACTGTAGGGAATTGTATAGCGTGTGTTTGATAAGAAAAAGCGTCGTAGTATAATGCACAATATGATCAACAAAAATAATTTATAAAGATAACGAGATTTGGAGTCCCGGTCGTTCGTCTTTGGGAGGCATTTATGGAAATGTAGATTTGAAATTGAACTCGCTCGCTCTACTTATTCAAAATCGCATGATGATTTATGCTAAGTTCGTATTGATGCAAGATATGCTGTTGCTAGAATATTAAAAATTGAAAACATGCAACTTTAATCACACCAAAATATGATAAGCAAGCACATGGCTATTTTCAACATATATATATATATAAAGATGATGATAACAGAGTTGCAAAGCACCGGTAGTAAAATGCTTGTACAGGGAATGTAAAAACTAACAGCTAATAGAAAACGACTGCATACATGAATCTACGAGGGATTATGCATGCATCATTGGGGGAGAAGTAAGGAGCTACACTACTAAGCAGTAAATAAAGCATGTAAACTATGAAGAACTAAGCTACTAATCTAGTAGAAATAAGGGCATTCGGAGGTGGGCTCCAATGGCCTTTGATTTGGTTGAGAGGAGGAGGGGCGGCTAATGGTGCTTAGGCCAGCCCTTGGAGAGAGGTTGAGGAGGTGATCCAACATCTTGGCGTGGAGATGGTGGTGGCCATGGTTAAGTGATGAGAACCTCATCATGAGCCATAACTAGCTCATTTTGACCTAATACAAAGGATAAAAGCTCCTACATAACTCAAGGAAAGGCTTAACTCAGAGAATTCTGAGTTTAAGGAGAAAACAAGTCATAAGGGGTAAAAATGCAATTTTACCAGTATAATCTGCATACAGGGTAATTCAGGGTCCAAACATAGGTCAAAACAACTTAATAAGAATAAAAGTGGGATGAGATGATCTAGAAAGGGCTACAGCAATTCCAAGGAACTAAATGATAATCTGTAACCCTAAAACAACCCACTTCAATTCACGAGGTTCAAGGCAAAGTAAAAACAGAATAAACCCTCTAAAATTCGTAGAAAAATAATCTCTAGGGTTTAGAACCTTCAATTTGGCCTTCAGAACCCATTTTGACCTACATTGAGAACCATGCCCAATTAATAACTTAATTTGGGTTTTCGCATAAATTGACCAGTCAAACAAGGTTTAATATAGAAATGAAATTCACCATCAGATTCCTTAGGTCCTAATTAGTCATGTATAAAAACTTGAGCCTAAGAAGAAACCTCCTTGACCAACTTTACACTTTGGTCCTCATATATTTACTTTTTGGCCCTCAACTTTTGAACCCTCGCATTTTGGCCCCTAACTCTCCTTCGTTCTTTGCGTTCAGGTCCCCCCTGCAAAACCTGCCAGCACCATGCTCCGGCGACCTTGCGCGGAGCATGGCGCCGCGCAGGGTGAGGGGGAGAGCCTGGCAAGTAAACCGGGGGTGCCCTGCGTCGTCAGCCGTCGCAGGGACACCCCCCTGGTCGCTGTAACCCGCCATACCGGCCGTGCGAACGCACGGACGGTATGGGTTTCCATCTCCGGCGTCCTCCGGCGAGGGAGACACATCGTCTCCCTCCGCCTTCCTCCCTGATTCGGTCCCTATAAATACCCCCGTCGCTCCACCGTTCTTCCCAGCTCGGATCTGACGGAGAAAACCCCCAACTTTCCTCTCCTCTCACTCCGGCAGACGCCCACCAGCTCCGGCGGTTCCTCCTCCTCCTCTTCGCTCTGCCGCAATACCAGCAGCAGGGACTTCTTCCCCTGCTCTTCCCGCGCCACGCCGCACCCAGCTGGCGCCTCTCCGGCTCTCTGCTCGCCGCCGCCCCTTCCCCTGGGCATCTTCTTCTCCGGCGACAGTCGATACGACTGTCGCCCTGCCCCGGCCCCTTTCGTCTCCATAGCTAGGTCAGAACTCCTCCCCATCTCCCCCTCTTTCTTTTCCTCACTGTCTTTTATTTGATTAAACCCTCGACTGCTTCTGTCCACCGTCACCCCCCTCGTCTCCGGCCAAACTCCGGCGAGACGCTCCCATCACCCCAGCAACCCACACGGCTCGCCGACCACCGCAGAACCTCCGCCTCCTCACCCTGATCAATCCCCGCCCTTCCACTTCCCCCACATCACCCTCTGCAACCCCACCGAACAAACCCATCCTCCGACCCACAGTCCGACCTAGGGCACCCCTTGCACGCCGCCCCACGCCTCGCCACCACCCACACGAGCTTCACCGCACTCTGGCGAAGCTCCCGGCACCTTCTGATTAGGCCGAGAGGCCGTTTTGCTGTGAACAGGACACCCGACCTCCGCCGCCATTGCCGTGCAGAAGGAGCTGCTTCCGCCTGCAGCTGCAGGCGCGCCACGCCCAGATTCGACTCCCAGGCCTTGCGAGGCATTTCGACAAAGCATCAGGCTCGCAGCTGGGGAGAAGGCTTCGCGTGAAGCCGCGATCGCCCGCTGCTTTCTCCACTGCGGGCGGTCAATTAGGGTGGGACATTTAGTCCCACCTCGGAAAAGTTTGAAGAGGCGCAGCGGTTTAAAGCGAAAAAGTGCTGGAGGCTTACTGCCTCAGCACACGGGGTGAGGTCCCCTTCACCCGCCCGGTTACCCGGTCTCGTCCGCGCTCACGCCCCGCGGATCTGACCCGACCCGACTTAGACTGACCTGCACTCCTCGCCCACCACGCACGCCGGTGGGCCTGGACCCAGGCGCGACCCGTACCCGGCTACCCGGCAGCTCTGGGAGAGCTATCCTATGAGCGGATTCTGTGAGAGAGAGACGGAGGGGCGGGGGGTAGAGTAGGTTTTGCCCTCTGACGTAAACTCTGAAGTGTGCAAGCACAGGTGAAGAAGAAGGACCGCGGAAGAAGAAGGAAGCTGAGGGAGACACTGTAGCAACAAGCGGTTTAAGTCGTCTGATTGGAAAATCAGACGACGTCCTGAAGGGAAAAGAAGAAAGAACGAGAGACGACGTCCTGACAGGAAAAAGAAAAGAAGAAAGGAGATCTGAAGAACAACAGAAGAAGGCGAGGCAGAGGAGAACACAGGGAAGAACTGAAAGAAGAAGAGCAGGAACAGCTGAAGAAAGAAGAAGAACATCACCACTGCAGAAGAAGAACATCACCACTGCAGATAAAGAAGAAGAGGATAACAGAAGATCTGAGACGAGGAGAAGCAAAGAGAAAAGAAGAAAAGACAACAAATTCTTTCTCTCTCTTTCTTTATTTTTTTGTAAAAGAAACATGTATATCTCTAGAATACAACTTGCTCCCTGAGTTCGACCTCGGGAACTCTTTTATTTTCCGAGTAAAAAAATTTATATATTTGAAATGATGGCAATAACTGGCTATACTACAACGCTATAACAATAAAACCCGGTTGCCGCCACCGTTTCATTTTGGCGCCGTTGCCGGGGAGCAACGGCTATTCTAGAGGTAAACATTCCTGTTTCTTTTTAAATTTCTGATAATCTCCTCTCTTTTGTGCAGAAAACTACAGGAAATCAAGAAGACAAGCAACCGCACGACAACCACTCCGAGGACAGGTAAATTTTTCCTCTCGCTATTAACCCCTAAACTCTAAAGAGGAAGAAAAGAAAAGAACAAGCAATATAGGGCTAACCTGTCTTCCATACTTAGTAACCATAAAGAGTTGCATGTTTTCAACTCATTAGTCCTGCACACTATTAAGGGTATTTAAGGGCTAACACATTCTTGCTTGAGCCCTAATTACCCAACAAAGAACTAACTGGACCAAGTAGAGCCAACATAAGATTCAACATTAGGGTTTTAGAGACACACTACTTAAATCAAGAATGGAGAAAATCCAAAAGAAGTGTGCCTAAACCATTGATTGAAAATACCTATTCAAAAGAAAACCTAAAACAATTGGCTCTCTAAACACTTGAACCCTAAAAGACAAGACCTAAAAGCTCTCAAAGAAAACAAGAGGTAAAGTTGACCCCTTGGGTCAACCAACCTTAAATTAGGTCACTCTTTGCACTTAAAAGACTAAAGTTCAAGTGAAAACCTAAGCACCTTGATCTTAACATAAAAAAGGGTAGACTTAAGAGGTCAAGATCCCCATTCTGGTCTACCTGGAACCGCAGTGACAAGAGAGGTCGGGTGGGGGAAACCCTGTAACCCGTGGGGACGCTCTACCGTGTAGGGGTCTTCGCGGGACTCTCCCTCTCTGGCTGCCCAGGTAATTCTCAGGTGGACGATCTTTCTGATCAAGGGGTCCATCTGCCCCGCACCTCTATAGTCACCCAACACATTTTTGGGTGTCTTGATTGGGTCCAGCACCTTCTAAACTTACCTCTTCCAACAGTGCATGTACGGAAGGAGGTCCCTAAGACCACCCTTAAGACCTCCTTTAGAAATTCGCTCTCGTCAAGGCCAAGCCTCGACGCCCGTGTTTGTGCAGCAACACCCTCACATTATTCTCTCTTCTGATTCAGAACCAAGTTCTTCTTCTTCCCCCATCATGGCTCAGCCAGTTGAGGAAGAAAATAATCTGGAACACCAGCTCCAGCGACTCAATGACCTCTTCCAAAACTTCGTGCACCCACCACAGCGTCCTATGATGCGGGACCACTACAATCCTGCTGCGGTGGCCATTGAGCCTCGAGTCAGAATCCCGACTGGAGGACCTAATTCCGAATTAAAGCCCAACATGATTCATGCTATACCTAAATTCCATGGGCTTAATTCTGAAGATCCCTTCCAGCACATCAAACAGCTAAAGCATCTGGCCCACACTTTTGGATCAGATGCGCAAAATCGGGATATTCTTCTCATGAAGATGTTCTCCTTTTCTCTTATGGACAAGGCCGCCCATTGGTATCAAACTCAGACCCGGCCGATCAACACTTGGGAAGAACTTCAATCCGAGTTTTTGAAAAAGTTTTTTCCCGTTGGTCGGACCAACGCCTTGCGCCATCAGATTACACACTTCACTCAACAATCAGGAGAACCTCTCCATGAGGCATGGGATCGTTTTCAGGATCTCATGAGAAAGTGCCCCCATCACGGAGTTCCTAAATGGGAACAAGTCCAATCTTTTTACCAGGGACTCCGTGAGGACATCCGCCTTTTCGTCAATGCAACTTGCGGAGGAAACATCATGGGTCAACATGAAGACACCGTATGGGAGATTCTTGAAAACATGTGCGAGAACTCCATCAACAATGACTCCATGGGATTATTCGACAGGAAGAATACCCGCGCAGCGACGAATCTTAAGGGAGCACATGAGACGCAGGGCCTGTCCGCATCAGTCGACCTGGAATTAATGGCCAGTCGATTGGACAAGGTCTCAATCATTGAAAAGAAGGTGGATGAGCTGACTCAGCACTTGCAGCGAGCCACCTCCGCGCGTAACTCCTTTGCACAACCTCCTTCCACACAGGAAACTGTGCAAAACATCCTCCACCGATCTTCCCCTGGGATGGATCCATATCCATCCCCATCTGATTCTTGGATCGGAGGATCATCCGATCCTTTCTACACCAGCCGGGGGAACTCCATTCCCCCTTTCCCTGATTCTCAGGAGGTTCCTCAGACCTGCGAGGACCTCAACGCCATCCAGAACGACCCATTCTCCAACACTTACAACCCTGGATGGCGAAACCATCCCAATTTTCAGTGGGCGGGAAATTCCCAAACCCAAAGACCACCTTTTCAGTCCCGCCCACAGCCCTCTCGTCATTACCAGCCGCCTCAGCCTCGGCCCAACCCTACTCATCCATCAGGGCCAAATCAGGATCAAATGTCCCTAATCCTTCAGACTCTGGCTGACATTCAGAAAACGAATGCGGCTATTCAAAAACAACACAAGGACGAGCTTACAGAAGTTAAAACTCAACTGGCCCAGTTGGCAAATTCTCGCCAGCCAGGCACACTCCCTTCCCAACCCCTTCCTAACCCAAATAACGTGCCAACCCAGAAGCGCGTTATGAATCCAAATTTAGGCCACGCTCAATGGATTTATCAGGCCCCTACTGCTCCATCTCCAGACGAGATGGAAGCCTCAACTTCTTATGCGGGATTTCAGCAGCAGCCACCCCTCTTACCAAACCCAAACCAAAATCAGGCCGGATTAAATTCTGTAACAACACGTAGTGGTAAAACAACTCAAGACCCGCATTATCCAAACCACTCCAAGCCTGATAACCATGACCCTAGGATAGTTATCCAAGATACCGCTGTTCCGGATCCACAACCTGGACCTATCCTAGAAGAACCAACCAAGATCCCGTTTCCCGAGGCCTTGACCAAGGGAAAGAAGACCACCAAACCCGTGGCCCCTGAGGAGGACCTGGTCAAGCTCTTTGAGCAGGTCCACATAAACATCCCCTTGATGGATGCAATCCGCCACGTACCAGCTTACGCACGATTTCTAAAGAATATATGTACACCCCAGCGTAAGCCGCGAACCAAGGGAGGGAGCCCAATTGTTCTGTCAGAGCAAGCCAGCTCTGTAATCCTTAGTAGACTCCCACCCAAGGCAAAAGATCCTGGGACTCCCCTGATTTCCTGTAAGATAGGTGGTACCCAATTTGATAGAGCATTGTTAGACTTGGGTGCATCCATAAACCTGATACCCACATCCTTACTTGACCATCTGGAAGAATCTGAGCTAAAACCAACCGAGGTGACATTACAATTAGCAGATCGATCTATAAAGTCACCAAAAGGGATTCTCGAGGATGTTATCGTAAGAGTGCGGGATTTCTATTTTCCAGTGGACTTTATAGTCTTAGATATGGATGCACCTGAGAACCCTAGGGATACACCAATCATTCTAGGGAGACCTTTCTTGGCTACTGCTAGAGCCAACATCAGCTGTGAGGAGGGCCAAATAGAGCTTAAGTTTGGAGATCAAACACTGAAAATTGATATATTTAAGGCCCAACAAGGAATTAATTGCGGCGTCATCGAACAAATTTGTGACATCAAGACTTTGGTTGATGAATCACACCTCCAGAATGACTCAATTATGCCTCATCAACCACAGAAGGATCTTGACCCGCAAACAGAGGAGTCGAATCCAGATATGAACAACCCAGTAACTCCCACCCTTGAACCTCACATCTATACTGAACCACCCGCTGCTGCTGATAACCCCATCCTCGAACTGAAACCCCTTCCTGCTCACTTGAAATATGTCTTTTTGGGTTCTAATCAGACCTTTCCTGTGATTATCAATTCCAACCTCAGTCCTGAACAGGAATCCTGTCTGATTGTTGTCCTCCAGCAACATCGCAGAGCCATCGGATGGACTCTCGATGATTTGACTGGAATAAGTCCCTCTTATTGTACTCATCATATCTATTCAGAAGAGGGCACACGACCTTCTCGTGAAATGCAGAGATGCTTAAACCCCAATCTGCAGGAGGTCGTGAAAAAGGAGATCATCAAGTGGTTAGATGCCGGAATCATCTACCCGATCTCCGATAGTCGTTGGGTGAGCCCAATTCAGGTCGTGCCCAAGAAGGCAGGACTCACCACTATAACGACTGAGACCGGAGAAATCATTCCTACCCGATTAGCCAACTCGTGGAGAGTCTGTATAGATTACCGCCGACTAAATTCCTCCACGAAGAAGGATCATTTCCCACTACCCTTCATTGATCAAATTCTCGAAAAACTTGCGGGAAATAGGTTCTTCTGCTTTCTTGACGGGTACTCCGGTTATAACCAGGTGGCAATCCATCCTGAGGACCAAGAAAAGACCACGTTCACCTGCCCCTTTGGAACATATGCTTTCCGAAGGATGCCTTTCGATCTTTGCAATGCACCCGCTACTTTTCAGCGATGCATGCTTGCCATATTCTCAGATATGGTAGGTGATTATCTGGAAGTCTTCATGGATGACTTTTCAGTTTTCGGAGCATCATTCGACGATTGCCTCCAACACTTGGTCCAGATACTCAGGCGGTGCATCGATGTGAATTTGGTTCTTTCCTGGGAAAAGAGCCATTTCATGGTGCCTGAGGGAATTGTCCTGGGACACTCAATTTCGGAGAAAGGTATCCAAGTGGATCGAGCTAAGGTTAATCTGATTTCTCACCTTCCTATGCCTAGCTCGATCAGGGACATCCGATCCTTTTTAGGGCATGTCGATTTTTATCGACGATTTATCCCTGATTTTTCAAAAATCGCGCGCCCCCTGACCACTCTTCTCTCCAAGGATGTTCCTTTCGAAATTTCCAAGGAATGCACTCAAGCATTTGAAATCCTGCGTGTCCGAGTCACCCAAGCCCCGATCCTACAGTCCCCTGATTGGTCTCAACCCTTTGAGATCATGTGCGATGCATCCGACTTCGCTGTAGGAGCGGTTTTGGGATAGAAAATTGACAAGAAACCTGTGGTCATTTACTACGCCAGCAAAACACTCGATGAGGCTCAGCGTAACTATACGGCTACTGAGAAAGAGCTGCTAGCTGTAGTATTTGCCCTAGAAAAGTTCAGATCGTACCTTCTGGGTTCCCGTGTCATCATATACTCGGATCACACAGCTGTGAGGCATCTCCTTGCAAAGAAGGACGCGAAACCTCGATTAATCCGATGGATCTTGCTGTTGCAAGAATTTGACCTTGAGATTCGCGACAAAGCGGGAAAGCAAAATGTGGTAGCTGATCACTTGTCCCGTCTTCCTTCTGAAATAATTGACCCTTCCGGACCCATCACTGAGCATTTTCCCGATGAGCACCTACTGACTATTGGTACTAGCCTTCCATGGTTTGCTAATGTAGTAAATTACTTGGCATCTCATCAGATCCCGTCCGATTGGCCGAAGGCCAAGAAAGACAAATTACGCTCCGATGCCAAGTATTACATTTGGGAAGACCCATACCTCTTCCGCATAGGTGCCGATCAGATCATCCGGAGATGTGTCCCGGAAGGGGAATTCAACAAAATCCTCTCTTTCTGCCATGACCAGGCATGCGGTGGCCATTTCGCCGGGCATAAAACCGCATCAAAAGTCCTCCAGTGTGGTTTTTACTGGCCCACACTGTTCAAAGACGCATACAATCACTGCAAGGCATGCAGTCGTTGCCAGACTTTAGGCAACATGAGCCATCGCGACATGATGCCTATGCAACCGATTCTAGTATGCGAAATCTTTGATGTTTGGGGGATTGATTTTATGGGCCCCTTTCCTGTTTCGGATGGTTTCGAATACATTCTGTTGGCTGTGGACTACGTGTCCAAATGGATCGAAGACATACTGACCCGAACCTGTGATCACAAAATCGTTCTCAAATTCATTCATCAACACATTTTCTCAAGGTTCGGGATACCTCGTGCAATAATCTCTGATGGGGGGACCCATTTCACAAATGCTCAGTTTAGGTCACTGATGACCAAATACGGGGTGTCTCACCGAATCTCTACTCCTTACCACCCCCAAACTAATGGTCTAGCTGAGCTGTCTAATCGGGAGATCAAGAAAATCCTGCAAGTCACTGTTCGACCTGACAGGAAGGACTGGTCGTCCCGACTTCCGGAAGCATTGTGGGCCTATAGGACCGCCCACAAGACCCAATTGGGCATGTCTCCCTTTAGACTGGTGTACGGAAAGGCATGCCACCTTCCCGTAGAACTGGAGCATAAAGCCTATTGGGCAGTACGGAACTGTAATCTAGATCTTTCCAAGGCTGGGACCCACAGAAAACTCCAAATCAGCGAGATCGATGAATTCCGCCTAGACGCGTACGAGAACTCGCAAATCTACAAGGAGCGGGTTAAAGCCTTCCACGACAAACACATCTCGAGAAAGATCTTTCATCCTGGTCAAAAGGTCCTACTCTTTGAAGCCCGACTAAAACTCTTCCCAGGAAAACTGAGATCCAAGTGGGTCGAACCATATTTGGTCCGACAGGTTTTTGGAAATGGAGCAATCGAAATCAGTCCACTCAGCCACGATTCTGAACCTTTCATCGTGAACGGTCAGAGACTCAAGCCGTTCATTGATGTAACTTCTACTGATTTGGCTGAGGCATCTTATATCCTCCTTTCCCCTTGAGCTTATTGCGCCCAGCCGATGGCGTAAAACTCAGCGCTTAACGGGAGGCAGCCCGTCATTCTCTTTGAAAACCTGAAACTTGTTCTGACACCTTTTTGCACTTGAAGTTCACCCTTGTCGATAGCCGACCCCACCTCAGATGCTTGCATCTGGGATTAGAAATCGTCCGCAAAAATTCAACCCGACCCATCCACTCATCCAAATTTCTGTCTTAAGGAATGAACTAAGTTAAATAAAAACCCCCTAGGTTACAATGAGGACATTGCAAATCTTAGGCATGGGGGGGGTATGAAAGTGCAAAACTTGTAAGAAAAGGTTTCAAACAAAAAAATTCACATATGCCAAAAACACCATAAAAATTAAAAATTTTTCGAAAAAGAATAAGAGGAAAAGAGAAGGAAATTTTGTGAAGGAGAAAAGAAACAAAATGAAAAAGGAGCACAAAATTATGAGAAAAGGTGATAGTCATTAGTAAGGAACTAAGGAATTAACCTAAGTTCTAGACCTCATTCAAGAAAATAACTGAAAAGTGCACAATGAGATTAGTAAGAATGCAAACCTTAGGCATTCTTGAATAGACTCTTAGTACCCATTAAGATCTGGACACTCCTCAAGAGGTTGAGGAAAATGAAAAGCTGAAGTATTAGGTCTAAGGCTTAGGGAGTATTTGGCCTCGTTAACTAATTTTTGGTTTACGGGACTCAGTAACCTAAGCACCCTAACCTCACACACAGCCTGGTTCAGTAAGCGTAAAAATCAGAATCACGCAGAAGCGTCGCAAAATTCTGAAAAGAACACCTAGAATAGGAGCGGCCGATCAACACAAGTTGATTTGGACGAGTTCCCAGCGCGGAGAGGCGGGAAATCCCCTCGAAGATGCGCAACAAAATATCATCTCCTCGGTGCTTGTCTCTTAGGATATTTACATATCCTACTGGGGGCATGTAAGCACTCTGCTGGTTCAGATTCCATGGATGGCATTATCTCGAAGTGTCAATTGCCAGGGTCTGGATTCAGCCACGGAACACCATGGATGGGATTATCTCGAAATCTCAATAGCCAGGGTTCCGGGGGTTGCCATGGGCGGTGCTATCTCGAAGCATCGATCGCCAGGAACCCTTGAGGATTAATGATGGGAGCAAGGAATCTGATACAGACCGTGTTGAAAAGCCAATCCTAGGCTAGAACTAAAAAGAAAAAGAGAGAGAAAACTCTCCAAACAGAAAAACTTTCTATCTCTCTCTTACAAAACGCACTGCGAACTGAGCCAGGGCTAAAATCATTTCAAGCACGGGTGCTTTAACCACAAAGTCCAATAAACCTTAGGTTAGTTCTTGTGGACCTTAAAAACCTTTGCTAAAGACTGAGGCTAAGGCTAGACAGATTTGGATCTTGATCGGTACTAGAGTACCTTTTAGGCCTATGGTCAGCATTCTAACCTAATCTATGCTCAAATAAAAAGCACTTATCTAAAACTATTAAAAACTTCATGGTCTAGAACAAGGGTTGAAACCTTAAGTTTTTGCTAAGGGACTAGCAAAACCTAGGCATGGGGGTATGATGAGAACCTCATCATGAGCCATAACTAGCTCATTTTGACCTAATACAAAGGATAAAAGCTCCTACATAACTCAAGGAAAGGCTTAACTCAGAGAATTCTGAGTTTAAGGAGAAAACAAGTCATAAGGGGTAAAAATGCAATTTTACCAGTATAATCTGCATACAGGGTAATTCAGGGTCCAAACATAGGTCAAAGCAACTTAATAAGAATAAAAGTGGGATGAGATGATCTAGAAAGGGCTACAGCAATTCCAAGGAACTAAATGATAATCTGTAACCCTAAAACAATCCACTTCAATTCACGAGGTTCAAGGCAAAGTAAAAACAGAATAAACCCTCTAAAATTCATAGAAAAATAATCTCTAGGGTTTAGAACCTTCAATTTGGCCTTCAGAACCCATTTTGACCTACATTGAGAACCATGCCCAATTAATAACTTAATTTGGGTTTTCGCATAAATTGACCGATCAAACAAGGTTTAATATAGAAATGAAATTCACCATCAGATTCCTTAGGTCCTAATTAGTCATGTATAAAAACTTAAGCCTAAGAAGAAACCTCCTTGACCAACTTTACACTTTGGTCCTCATATATTTACTTTTTGGCCCTCAACTTTTGAACCCTCGCATTTTGGCCCCTAACTCTCCTTCGTTCTTTGCGTTCAGGTCCCCCCTGCAAAACCTGCCAGCACCATGCTCCGGCGACCTTGCGCGGAGCATGGCGCCGCGCAGGGTGAGGGGGAGAGCCTGGCAAGTAAACCGGGGGTGCCCTGCGTCGTCAGCCGTCGCAGGGACACCCCCTGGTCGCTGTAACCCGCCATACCGGCCGTGCGAACGCACGGACGGTATGGGTTTCCATCTCCGGCGTCCTCCGGCGAGGGAGACACGTCGTCTCCCTCCGCCTTCCTCCCTGATTCGGTCCCTATAAATACCCCCGTCGCTCCACCGTTCTTCCCAGCTCGGATCTGACGGAGAAAACCCCCAACTTTCCTCTCCTCTCACTCCGGCAGACGCCCACCAGCTCCGGCGGTTCCTCCTCCTCCTCCTCTTCGCTCTGCCGCAATACCAGCAGCAGGGACTTCTTCCCCTGCTCTTCCCGCACCACGCCGCACCCAGCTGGCGCCTCTCCGGCTCTCTGCTCGCCGTCGCCCCTTCCCCTGGGCATCTTCTTCTCCGGCGACAGTCGATACGACTGTCGCCCTGCCCCGGCCCCTTTCGTCTCCATAGCTAGGTCAGAACTCCTCCCCATCTCCCCCTCTTTCTTTTCCTCACTGTCTTTTATTTGATTAAACCATCGACCGCTCCTGTCCACCGTCACCCCCCTCGTCTCCGGCCAAACTCCGGTGAGACGCTCCCATCACCCCAACAACCCACACGGCTCGCCGACCACCGCAGAACCTCCGCCTCCTCACCCTGATCAATCCCCGCCCTTCCACTTCCCCCACATCACCCTCTGCAACCCCACCGAACAAACCCATCCTCCGACCCACAGTCCGACCTAGGGTAGCCCTTGCACGCCGCCCCACGCCTCGCCACCACCCACACGAGCTTCGCTGCACTCTGGCGAAGCTCCCGGCACCTTCTGATTAGGCCGAGAGGCCGTTTTGCTGTGAACAGGCCACCCGACCTCCGCCGCCATTGCCGTGCAGAAGGAGTTGCTTCCGCCTGCAGCTGCAGGCGCGCCACGCCCAGATTCGACTCCCAGGCCTTGCGAGGCATTTCGACAAAGCATCAGGCTCGCAGCTGGGGAGAAGGCTTCGCGTGAAGCCGCGATCGCCCGCTGCTTTCTCCACTGCGGGCGGTCAATTAGGGTGGGACATTTAGTCCCACCTCGGAAAAGTCTGAAGAGGCGCAGCGGTTTAAAGCGAAAAAGTGCTGGAGGCTTACTGCCTCAGCACACGGGGTGAGGTCCCCCTTCACCCGCCCGGTTACCCGGTCTCGTCCACGCTCACGCCCCGCGGATCTGACCCGACCCGACTTAGACTGACCTGCACTCCTCGCCCACCACGCACGCCGGTGGGCCTGGACCCGGGCGCGACCCGTACCCGGCTACCCGGCAGCTCTGGGAGAGCTATCCTATGAGTGGATTCTGTGAGAGAGAGACGGAGGGGCGGGGGGTAGAGTAGGTTTTGCCCTCTGACGTAAACTCTGAAGTGTGCAGGCACAGGTGAAGAAGAAGGACCGCGGAAGAAGAAGGAAGCTGAGGGAGACACTGTAGGAACAAGCGGTTTAAGTCGTCTGATTGGAAAATCAGACGACGTCCTGAAGGGAAAAGAAGAAAGAACGAGAGACGACGTCCTGACAGGAAAAAGAAAAGAAGAAAGAAGGAGATCTGAAGAACAACAGAAGAAGGCGAGGCAGAGGAGAACACAGGGAAGAACTGAAAGAAGAAGAGCAGGAACAGCTGAAGAAAGAAGAAGAACATCACCACTGCAGATAAAGAAGAAGAGGATAACAGAAGATCTGAGACGAGGAGAAGCAAAGAGAAAAGAAGAAAAGACAACAAATTCTTTCTCTCTCTTTCTTTATTTTTTGTAAAAGAAACATGTATATCTCTAGAATACAACTTGCTCCCTGAGTTCGACCTCGGGAACTCTTTTATTTTCCGAGTAAAAAAATTTTATATATTTGAAATGATGGCAATAACTGGCTATACTACAACGCTATAACAATAAAACCCTGTTGCCGCCACCGTTTCATGAAGCTACTCGTGGAGGTGGAGTGGAGGTGAAATGTAGCTAAGCTAAATGGAACCAAGAGTGGATGAGGCCAAGAGTGAATGGGTGCAAATGGCCACTCCTTAGGTCATTTAATAGACCTAAGGGAAGCCCTCTAGAGAATTATGGAATTCTCTAGAGAGGCCTATGGTGGGAGCTCGTGGGAGAGTGAGAGAGAGAGGGTGGATGGTGGTTTTTAGATCCATCAAATGTGGATCTAAAAATAGAATGGCTCTTGGTTGCTAATTTTAGCAACCAAGTCAACAACACATGGTAGAGAGTTATAAAGAACTCTAGGCTAGGTATTTTCCTGTGGATGGTGTGTGTGGGTGTTTGTGGGTCAAAACTTAGGTGGCTAGGTTGATTTGGTTAGGTTCTAGTGGGCTTAGGTCAAGGTAGGTCTCAAATTAGGGTTGTAAACCCTAATTCACTAAGGTAAAGTGCAATTAAACTTAATACAAGTTTAATTGGGTGTGTGAAAACTTAATTGAGAGCAAAATAACTCAATTAAGTCAGGTCTAGGTCAATTGGACTCTCATTGAGTCCAATTGGATAGTGTGTGCTGAGATTAGGGCTCAATTGGACTCAATGAGTCCAATTGAATAGGCTGATGGAATTGACTAAGATCCAAGTCAATTAGGTTTAGTGATGACCTAATTAGGTCCTTAGGGAGGTCTAGAGGTGATGTACTAGGGTTAGGGTACCTTAATTTAGGTTCCTATGGGGTTGGAATTGGGTTTAGGGACCTAGAGATCCAAGATCAAGGCTTGAATTCCAAAACAGAAACTGGAGGATAGTATCAGACGTCTAATAAAGTTGTCAGACATCTTATAGTGAAAAATTAGAAGTCCAGACTTGTTGTTTGGGCATCCAATCAGAGTCAGGAGAGTTTCTAGGTTCTGTCTTGGGTATTCTGCAGAAATTGGACGTCTGACCAAGTGTTTGGACGTCCAATAACACTGGAGAAGTGGGTTTAAGGTGTGAGGGAGTTGGCTAAGGGTTCTGCACGTCCTATAACTTATCTGGATGTCTAGATAGAGGTTGGAATTAGGGTTTTAAGGTTTCTTAGGGTGCGGTGACCTAATCTAAGGGTGGCTAAGGCTTGGGGAAGCTTCTAGGCTATCCTAGGGCTAGGATGGTCCTAAGTTCTTCATATTTTACTGCTTTATTCCTACTTAATAGAATAGCATACCTCAACTCCCTTACATTATTATCTATTACATCTAATCTAGGTTTTTCGCTCCACCTCTACTGCAACACCAGTTATTCTTTATTCTTCAGATCCAACTTCAGATCTAGCTTCTGATCAACTTATTACCTGCAATTGACGTAATGCACCTAATTAGTACATTATAGCATTATTTTATGCATAGCCAAAAGAAGCAGTAAATGTGCTAGTAATGTTTATGCATGAATGAATTACCCTAACTTATGCTAAGTCCTAACCTAATTTAGGTCAATTAAGACCTATGATTGCTGCTTAATCATACCCCCATGCCTAAATCTTGCTAGTCCCTAGCAAATGCAAGACTAAGTTATTTACAGTAAGGGTCCCTGAGGGACTGATTATTATCAAAGGTATGACTAAAGATTTTTTCCTTTTTGTTTTCATCCTATGCTCTAGAATTCCAGACAATCGTGAAAGTGCAGCTATGTCGCTTTTGCAATGGATTTGAGTGAAAAACTAATTCACCTCTAAAGCTTGTACTTGACCCCTAGCAAAAATTCTAGCGGGATAGGCAGACTTCTTCCCTTAGGGTATTCAAGATATTCTATGAATTTCACCTCTGCTTTAGGCTTAAGTAGAGAATCTCTGAGGGGTACGGGTGTTTATTTGGTGTCTCACTCTCACTTGGTGCTACATAGAGATTAGTATTGCTGAATCTAGATTCCCAGATTACTAAGTAACTCAACTCAGAGAAAGACGAGAAAACTATGCTCTCTTTGGTTCCTTTGTACTCATTCTCTCTTTCTCTTCTCTTTATATATATATATAGAGAGAGAGAGAGAGCTCACAATCTCACTAAATTTACACATGCATTCCCTATTTGGTGGTCTCATGGCATTACTACTTTAATTGAGTTTCCATAACCCTAACACTAAGTCGGAATTCCTCAGCCAGTATTCGGGCGGTCAGAAACACAGAAAAATAGGTTAACACCATACTTAGTGGATCTCAAAATTATTTGGTGGTATTGCCTCAATGCAACTAAAATAAACACTAAATATTCACTCTTTTTTTCTTTGCTTTTTCTTCCTTTTCTAATTTTTTTCAATTTTTCTTTCTTTTCATCATTTTTCTTCTCCTTTTTTTTTCAACATAACACAACTAGCAGACATTCATGAACTTTATTGAGGAGGCATTATTAGGGATTAGTGGTACTCAAGAGACCTTGGGTGGCTTATTTGGTGGAAGTGCCTACACACGGCACCAGGAGAGATGGATAGGACGGTTTATTTCTAACCTTGACATCAATACCCTCCTTCAGCCGAGGATTCCATAAAGAATGGTCGTAACCATCCAACTTAGCCCTAGTTTTATGAAAACTCACTCTCCGTGTATTTGCCTTATTTGGTGGCTCTCAAAATTTCACACAAAATGTATACGCGGGAACCGAGAGCGAAAACTATCCCTACTCTCTAGGTATCATTACTTAATTATCTTGGATTCTAGATTCCTTGCACTAATCTTAGAGCACCAGTACACTCTACTCTCATCTCACACTATTTGGTGGATTTTTGGAAGAAAATCTGCCTGTCTCCCAAAATACTGTCCAGGGGTTCAGGAAAAGAAGCACTACTTCTCAACAGACTAAAGACGTTTATCAGCCTTCACCATAAATCCATTGCAATTTCTACATGTGTGTGAAATATCGTACTAGATTCCAGATTACAGGAATCAACTAGAGGATAAAATCCCTAATGCATTCTCTTAATAAGATAATCTTATTCATGGATGCACTATGTATATATGCTATAAACAAGTAACCTCTTATATTCATACTTCATGAAATTTCCCTTTCAGGTAACATTCAGCTTGACCCTAAATTTAGAACAAAAGGGTGAGCGGGTGAGTCGGAAGTGGTTGTTGCGTATGATTTTTAGCTCCAATGCAAGCATTGGAGGTGGAGTTGGTTGTTCTTATATTTAGGATCCTAAAGTATGTTTGACATGCAGCTCTAAGGTTTTTCTAAATGTTGGCATAAAAATTTTCAATTTTGTCTTATTTACCCCCCCATGCCTAAGTTCTTGCATGTCCTCATGCATGAATATAAAAGAAAATAAATACAGCAAGGAGTAAATGGGTAGAAATCACCTGGAATTGCTCCTGAAATTTTAACGTTCAGCACTGGCCAACCTGACAGTATGTAATATGCAGAAAGAAAACGTGCTAAGAGAAAAATATGCTATGTATAAAAATAAATATGTATAAATGATGGATGTGGAGTAGATGCTGAGTTTAACACTTCCAGCTGGGCGAAAACTCAATCAGATGTATCAGTTCTTGCATAGGAGCCGATCAAGATTAAGAGAAAGATGTACTCGTATGCTCCCAGAATCAGTGGTCTAGAGATGCGAACCAGCTGATTGTGCACCCCTACTCCAAAAAGTCTAGCTATAAGAAAGTGTGGAGTGGTGGTGGAAAATAGAGGATAATCAGAGGGGGGATCATGATGTTGATCAGCTGATTTGTCCTGTCCCATAATTCAGCAGGAAGTTGCTGAGGGAGTAGTTCAAAATGTATCTCAGAACCAGAATCTGAGTCATAGGGATCCTCATAACGATAATTGACATCAAACATCATGCCCTCTCCAGGCTCTGGATCATACGGGGGTATTCGTGAAAGTAGAAGACCTGTGGGGAGGTCACTGAAATCCTCGTCAGAAATGGGAATAGGAGTAGACTCGAAGGTGGAAATCTGATGATCCGTATGTATGTGAATTCCTACTGATTTGCTACCTATGAGATAATTGGTTGTGACTGTGTTAACGGGAAACCCATTAGCTGTGGTCATGTCATCTTGTAACAAGGGCGATCCAGTAGTGTACGGATTTGGATAGCTAGATTCAGGGGTGCTATGGTCAGAAACACACCCTAAACAATCAGATCCTCGAGGAGATATGTGCAGTGTAGTGGTCTCAGTCCCGTGTGGATCGAGGTCCAAGAACCTTGATAGTGTAGACGAATGAGACATTGGGTTGTCATAAGGGAGCCCAATGTTACCATAGTATGCCGAATCTTCGTCCTCACCATCCTCCTCTATGTGATCACAGTCAAAATTCTTTGCTGCCCTGAATATGTCAAGTCGAAATTGCCATTACCTAGGGCTATCTCCATACACCCAAATGCACAATCAATGTTTGCTCGGGTTGTCGCTAGAAATGGGCGACCCAAAATGCTTGGTGCATCTCGGAGATTAGGAGGAATCTCCATATCGAGAACGAAAAAGTCTGCGGGAAAGCAGAATCTACGGACTTTTACGATCACGTTCTCAACCACCCCCCTCGGTGTTTTTACTGATCTATCAGCCAGCTGAATCATGACCGAGCTAGGTTTAACTCCCCAAATAGAAATCAATCAAATACGGTAGTGGGAGTCAGGTTGATGGACGAGGTTGATGGACGAACCCAAATCTAGAAGGGTCCGATCAAATGGAGAATCCTGCAAGAAGCAGGATATGAGTGGGGTACCAGGGTCTTTCTTTTTTGGTGGCAAGTCGACTAGAATCACGATGCTAGCTTCTTCTGACAATACTGCCTATCATTCAATTCTAGGCTGTCGCTTCGGGGTACAATAGTCCTTGAAGAACCTAGCGACAGTGGGGATGTGATCAATTGCCTCTAGGAGAGGGACCTGAAAATGTACTTCCTTGAACATTAACTTCAGGTCCTCAAAATTCCGCGTGTCCTTCTTTCGTACTACATTTCATATCAGAGCCTCAAGAAAAGGGATGGGAATCTCAGGGTCAAGTGGGCTCTTACCCTTATCTACCGTAGGTGGCTCTTGAGATGAAGAAGGAGTCGAACCCGGCTGCGGTGAAGGGTAACAAAAATTAGGACCCACCTGCCTATGTGGTGGGTCGATGTCTTCCTCCCACTCCTCAATGAGACAGCATTTGCATCGGCTTGCTATCCATGAGGTGGTGGGGGAGTGGAAGGGGCAGAGTATGTGGGGTTCTACATCAAAGGCGGCTGGCCTTGAGCATAACCAGGTGGTGTAGGAGGCGCCTGTAATATGGCGTGTGCCTGTCCCTGTGGTGCCTGAAACCTAGGCAGGGCACCTTGGTTCTACACATATCGAGGGTTTAGGATAGGTTGGGAGGGTAAGGCTCCACAGTCCTATGCTCCTGCAACAGTTGGTTTTGCGTGTTATGTATAGTCTGTATCTGGTCAGTCATCACCTTCATTATCTGCAAGATATCCTATGTAGATTTCCTCATCAATTCTTGCAGCTCCTCTTTCAGTGCCTCCAAAGGGTCAGCCCGCTTTGGAGGGTGACCGGCAGCTTGGTGCAGCAGCTGGTATATAGAACGGGGTTGCTTCTGATGCGGGAATGGCTGCTACCTAGGGTATGTGTTTTGCGCATTCCCGTATTGCCTGGTCTGGTAGTGTGGATCTTGATGTGGTCTCTATGAGTTACCAGACTAGGAGAAGATCGAATGCTGGCACCAACCAGGGTTATACGTCTCTGAATATGGGTTATTATGCCCGTATCCTTGAATAGCACTAATGTCCTCGTAGGCCAAAGATGTCTGAGACGTATTTCCATCAAGGGGATACGTATTATAGTCTGCGAGTGGTGAGTAACCCTGGTCATTTGGTGCCAGATCGGGATTATTTACGGGATCCTGATATGTAGGATCTCATAAATAAGAAGAAGATGCATCCTGAGTGAGTAGATTAACTCGAGAAGGGGGGGCTCGGGGTACATAGGAGGGTCTTGTAGCAGCAAAGTTCAGGTCAGGTTGACCCTGACTAATTTGGTCAATCTTTTTCTTGATCAGGTATATTCTATCCAACTGCTTGACGATGATATCCATGTCAGCTCAAATAGACTCAATGTGAGCCTCTTGGACACCAACCCACTGCTGACCAAGCCGCTGGAACTGGTTCATGGACGCGGCATTCATCGAGTTCTCTGCCAAATATTCGAACAACTCAAATGCGATGTTCTCATCTTTCGCGAGGAAATTCCCACTACTAGATGCATTGGCCAGATACCGATGTGTGTCATCCAACCCATGGTAAAAGATATGAGCTAGGTGCCATTTGGGTATACCATGGTGTGAGCATTTCCGGAGAAGGTCGTGAAATCGGTTTCACGCATCATGCAACTTCTCCCCAGCTCCTTGGGAGAAAGTCGTGATCGCACGCCTCATCGCGTTCGTTCAACCGATCGGGAAGAACTTTTGCAGGAATTCGCGTCGTAATTCCAGCTAGGTTCCAATTGGCTTCCCAATGGTCTTGAACCAATATGAAGCTTTGTCCCTCAGAGAAAATGGGAAAAGCTTCATCAGGACAATCCCAAGATCAATATTTCTGGGTCGAATCATTTCTGCGAGTCGACTCAGATCCTCTAAGTGCTAGAACGGATCTTCGCTTGAGTTTCCATAAAAGTGAGCACTGATCAAACTGATCACATTGGGCTTGAGCTCAAACGCGTCTCTGCCTACGGGAATCCTGACTAAGGGTGCGACGATAGGTGCGGTTGGATCATAGAAATCCCGAAGTTGTTCTCCTCGTGGTGGATGCTGCATTTTGTCAAGCATCGTCAAGATACGGTCCATGCTCTGCTGATGCTGCTCCTCAGATTCAACAACCTGTGTCTCCAAACAAGCCATCGGGTCCAGATTACCAACATCCTGACCCGATCTAGGTCCAGGTCCAGGATTAGCCATTGCGGCTAAGGGAGTAGAAGAAGTGGGGGGAGAAGATGGTCCTGGTGAGGTGACTCGCCTCCTTAGGAGTGGCTCCCTGACAGAGGACGTTTTCGCGTGTTTTGAAGTCGTCGGAAATCATAGTATAATCACGCTAAAATGCTCGTCAAAAATTATTTTTGTAAAGATAACGAGACTTGAGTCCCGGTCGTTCGTCTCTGGGAGGCGTTTATGCAAATCTGAAATTGATCTTTTCTAGCTTTAGTTGCTTAAAATTGCATGGCGGTTTATGGTTATTACGTATTTAAGTACGACATGCTTAGTTGCAAGAATATCAGAAAGTAAAAGCAGGCAACTTTAATCACACAAAATATAGTGCAACAAGCTCATGATGATACTCAACACATAGACATATATATATAGAAAATTTTCTTTCATTCATTCAAGAGAGTGTTTGCAACATGGAACTAGAGGAAAGCTTAAAAACATCAATCTAGCTAACAGAAAATGATCGCATACAGGAATCTATGGGAAATTTTACATGCATCATTGGGGGAGAGTAAAGAGCTACACTACTAAGCAGTAATAAAAGCATCTAAACTATGAAGAACTAGCTACTAATCTAGCAGAAATAAGAGCATTTGGAGGTGGGCTTTGATGGCCTTTGAATGGTTGAGAGGAGGAGGGGCGGCCAATGGTGCTTAGGATGGCCCTTGGAGAGAGGTTGGAGAGGTGATCCAGCATCATGGTGAGAAACTCGTGGAGGTGGAGTGGAAGTGAATGTAGCTAACCTAAATGAAAGTGAATAATGCTAAGAAATGGATGGATGCAAATGGTCACCCCTTAGGTCTTTTATAGACCTAAGGGAAGCCCTCTAAAGAATTATGGAATTCTCTAGAGAGGCCTATGGTGGGAGCTCATGGGAGAGTGAGAGAGAGAGGATGGATGGTGGTTTTTAGATCCACCAAATGTGGATCTAAAAATTGAATGGCTCTTGGTTGCTAATTTTAGCAACCAAGGCAACAACACATGGTAGAGAGTTCTAGAGAACTCTAGGCTAGGTATTTTCCTGTGGATGGTGTGTGTGGGTCGAAACTTAGGTGGCTAGGTTGATTAGCTTAGGTTCTAGTGGGTTTAGGTCAAGGTAGGTCTCAAATTAGGGTTGTAAACCCTAATTCACTAAGGTAAAGTGCAATTAAACTTAATACAAGTTTAATTGGGTGTGTGAAAACTTAATTGAGAGTAAAATAACTCAATTAAGTTAGGTCTAGGTCAATTGGACTCTCACTAAGTCCAATTGGATAGTGTGTGCTGAGATTGGCTCAATTGAGCTCAATGAGTCCAATTGAATACGCTGATGGAATTGACTAAGATCCAAGTCAATTAGGTTTAGTGATGACCTAATTTGGTCCTTAGGGAGGTCTAGAGGTGATGTACTAGGATTAGGGCACCTTAATTTAGGTTGTTATGGGGTTGGAATTGGGTTTAGGGACCAAGAGATCCAAGATCAAGACTTGAATTCCAAAACAGAAACTGGAGGATAGTATCAGACGTCTAATAAAGTTGTCAGACATCTTATAGTGAAAAATCAAAAGTCCAGACTTGTTGCTTGGGCATCCAATCAGAGTCAGGAGGGTTTCTAGGTTCTGTCTTGGGTATTCTGCAGAAATTGGACGTCTGACCAAGTGTTTGGACGTCCAATAACACTGCAGAAGTGGGTTTAAGGTGTGCGGAAGTTGGCTAAGGGTTCTGAACATCCTATAACTCATCTGGACGTCCAGATAGAGGTTGGAATTAGGGTTTTAAGGTTTCCTAGGGTGTGGTGACCTAATCTAAGTGTGGCTAAGGCTTGGGGAAGCTTCTAGGCTATCCTAGGGCTAGGATGGACCTAAGTTCTTCACATTTTACTGCTTTATTCCTACTTAATAGAATAGCATACCTTACTCCCTTACATTATTGTCTACTACATCTTATTCTAGGTTTTCCGCTCTAGCTCTGCTGCAACACCAATTATTCTTCTATTCTTCTGATCCAGCTTTAGATCCAGCTTCAAATCTACCTTCTGATCATCTTATTACCTGTAATTGACATAATGAACCTAGTCAACACATTATATTATTATTTTATGCATAGTTAAAAGAAAGCAGTAAAGATGCTAGTAATGCTTGTGTATGCGTGAATTACCCTAACTTATGCTAAGTCCTAGCCTAATTTAGGTCAATTAAGACCTATGATTGCTGCGCAATCACCCCCAAGGTCCAACCAGTTGAGGTCTAAGTGACCTCCTTCCTTGCATACACCACCCAACCCCTGGGTTGGTGCAGCCAAGCCAGACAAGGCTAAGGCCCTGTCAATCGGATGGTCCTTATGATCTTGTGCCCAGATTTTTCGTTTTAAGTTCGAATTCCTGAAGAAAAATTCGTCATACAATTGACTGAAAGTGATTCCTACCTCTCAAGCTAACCCAGCCAAGAGGTTAAAAGCACCCAGTAGTACAACAATGAATTCGGGTTGCTTTCGTATTTTAGAATTGATTTTTAGCCCATTTTTCTTCAGTTGGGGTTTTTGGTAAGTGGCCCCCAAGGTGACCAAGCTCACTGGCTAAGCACTAGACTTGATTAAGTCTAGTCTAGCCCAAATGTGGTCTCTAGATTGTAACCCTAAAGATGTAACCTAGGGTTTATGCAATTCTAGGGTTTTTTTTGTTCTTTGGTTCTGTTCTTCTTTAGCCTACCACAAGAATAAAAATAGTTCTTTAAACAAAATTGGAATCCAATTAAATTGAAATTTGGCGAGTAAATTTCTTTTTCAATTATCTTTTTACAGAATATTTTTTTTTAATTTTTACTATTTCAACCGAATTTATAGATATTTTTAAATGTCAAGGGGTCAGATATGGAATTTTGACCTCTGGTCAGTTTTTCAAATTGAAACGATATCAAATGTTTTTCAAAAATTTAGAAAAAATATGAAAATTAAAGCCAATAAGATCAGCTTTCAAACCCCACCATTTTTAATCAAAACAGATTCGCAAATTGCTCGAAATTGCTTTTTGAATTTTGAAAAATCTCAAATCTGGGTCAGTCTGACCCCCTTGCACTTCACGAATTTTTAAAAATTTTATACTTATAATATTTTCAAAAAAATGGTGTCGTTTGAAATATGGTTTGAAAATAAAGGTCTAACCCGAATTTCAGAATTTTTTGTTCACTAATGTTTCGGTAATTGAATTTTTAAGTCAGATTTTGAAGTCTGGCCAAAAATTATAGTGTGGTGGAGAAGCTTTTAAAAGATGTTTGAGTTTAAAATTCAAACTTTCCACCAAAATTTTTTTTTTTTTTAATTTTGAAATTTTTTTTTCAAGAAGGATTTTTTTTCAAAGGATTTCCAAATTTTTTTTTTTTGCTTTTTCAAAACTAACCTAGGATTCAAAAAGAAACCTAATCTAACTACCTAGATTTTTTTTTCTTTGATTTTTTTTTCTTTTTCATGAAAATGAATAAGCTTTTTTTTTTCAAATGAAATTGCTAGAAGCAAATCTAACCTAGGGTTCACAAAAAAACTAGAATAAAGCAAATATGATGTGCACCTGGAATTTTTTTTCCCGCGCTCGTGTGCGTAGATCCTATTTTTTTCCTATTTTTCCTGCACATCCAAAGGCAAGCAGAGGAAGATTTGTCAGTGATAGATCAAAAGATTGAAATAAAAAAATGACGTTGCCTCCCCGGCAACAGTGCCATTTTGTTGGGAATCGTATAGCACGTGTTTGATAAGAAAAAGCATCGTAGTATAGTGCGCAATACGATCAACAAAAATAATTTATAAAGATAATGAGATTTGGAGTCCCGGTAGTTCGTCTTTAGGAGGCATTTATGGAAATGTAGATTTGAAATCGATCTCGCTCACTCTACTTATTAAAAATCGCATGTTGATTTATGCTAAGTTCGTATTGATGCAAGATATGCTGTTGCCAGAATATTAAAAATTGAAAACATGCAACCTTAATCACACCAAAAATATGATAAGCAAGCACATGGTGATTTTCAACATATATATATATATATATAAAGATGATGATAACAGAGTTGCAAAGCACCGGTAGCAGAATGCTTGTACAGGGAATGTAAAAACTAATAGCTAATAGAAAATGACTGCATACATGAATCTACGGGGGATTATGCATGCATCATTGGAGGAGAAGTAAGGAGATACACTACTAAGCAGTAAGTAAAGCATGTAAACTACGAAGAACTAAGCTATTAATCTAGCAGAAATAAGGGCATTCGGAGGTCCAATGGCCTTTGATTTGGTTGAGAGGAGGAGGGGCGGCCAATGGTGCTTAGGCCGGCCATTGGAGAGAGGTTGAGGAGGTGATCCAACATCTTGGCATGGAGATGGTGGAGGCCATGATGAAGCTACTCGTGGAGATGGAGTGGAGGTGGAATGTAGCTAAGCTAAATGGAACCAAGAGTGGATTAAGCCAAGAGTGAATGGGTGCAAATGGCCACCCCTTAGGTCATTTTATAGACCTAAGGGAAGCACTCCAGAGAATTATGGAATTCTCTAGAGAGGCCTATGGTGGGAGCTCATGGGAGAGTGAGAGAGAGAGGGTGGATGGTGGTTTTTAGATCCACCAAATGTGGATCTAAAAATTGAATGGCTCTTGGTTGCTAATTTTAGCAACCAAGGCAACAACACATGGTAGAGAGTTCTAAAGAACTCTAGGCTAGGTATTTTCCTGTGGATGGTGTGTGTGGGTGTGTGTGGGTCGAAACATAGGTGGCTAGGTTGATTAGGTTAGGTTCTAGTGGGTTTAGATCAAGGTAGGTCTCAAATTAGGGTTGTAAACCCTAATTCACTAAGGTAAAGTGCAATTAAACTTAATACAAGTTTAATTGGGTGTGTGAAAACTTAATTGAGATTAAAATAACTCAATTAAGTAAGGTCTAGGTCAATTGGGTCTAGGTCAATTGGACTCTCACTGAGTCCAATTGGATAGTGTGTGCTGAGATTAGGGCTCAATTGGACTCAATGAGTCCAATTGAATACGCTGATGGAATTGACTAAGATCCAAGTCAATTAGGTTTAGTGAGGACCTAATTTGGTCCTTAGGGAGGTCTATAGGTGATGTACTAGGATTAGGGCACCTTAATTTAGGTTGTTATGGGGTTGGAATTGGGTTTAGGGACCTAGAGATCCAAGTTCAAGGCTTGAATCTCAAAACAGGAACTGGAGAGCAGTTCCAAACATCCAATAAAAGTATCAGACGTCTTATAGTGAAAAATCAGAAGTCCAGACTTGTTGTCTAGACGTCCAATCAGAGTCAGGAGGGATTCTAGGTTCTGTCTTGGGTATTATGCAGAAATTGGATGTCTGACCAAGTGTCTAGACGTCCAATAACACTGCAGAAGTGGGTTCAAGGTGTGCGGGAGTTGGCTAAGGGTTCTAGACATCCTATAACTTATCTGGACATCCAGATAGAGGTTGGAATTAGGGTTTTAAGGTTTCCTAGGGTGTGGTGACCTAATCTAAGGGTGGCTAAGGATTCGGGAAGCTTCTAGGCTGTCCTAGGGCTAGGTTGGTCCTAAGTTGTTCATATTTTACTACTTTATTCCTCTTTAATAGAATAACATACCTTAACTCCGTCACATTATTATCTATTACATCTAATCTAGGTTTTCCGCTTCAGCTCTACTGCAGCACTAGTTATTCTTTATTCTTCAGATCCAGCTTTAGATCCAACTTTAGATCTAGCTTCGGATCAGCTTATTACCTGCAATTGATGTAATGCACCTAATTAGTACATTATAGCATTATTTTATGCATAGCTAAAAGAAAGCAATAAAGGTGCTAGTAATGCTTATGCATGCATGAATTACCCTAACTTATGCTAAGTCCTAGCCTAATTTAGGTCAATTAAGACCTATGATTGCTGCACAATCAACTACCACATCCCTCTAGTCTCTACACACTATCTTCCTCTCCCTTGGAGCCACTCCAAGGAGCTTCATTGGAGGATGGACAGGAAAGAGGAGAAGGGTGGACGTCCACCATCCTTGGAAAGCTAGGAAAGGAGCACCATCTTGGAAGCAAAGAGGAGGTCTTCTTCAAGTCTAGGAGCACATCAAGGCTTGGAGCGAGGATTGACTATTGAATCATTTTTGGGAGTTTTCTTTTCTCTTTATTTTGCAGTAGATAAGTGATAAATCCATATTTATATACATAATTTATGCCTAACTATTGCTAGTTTAAGAGTAAAATAGTTTACATTGCATTAGATTAGATTATATTAGTCACATTATAGTATTTTGTAAATATTGCATTTTTAGAGGTATAATTATAATTTTTGCTGCTACTTATATCTAGTTCCTTGATATTTTTTTTAATGTGTGTGCAGGCTCCAAGTTTGAAATTGATTGAAGCTTTACAGAGAGAAAATAATTATTTTGATGGGTGATGTAGACACATTTACACTACTTAAAATGTCTATTTTTGCATGTTCTTAGGCATAGGATTGCATTTCATGATATAAATATTGCATAACATGCATCATCTTGCATTTAGAGTAGTTTGAATAAAATGGAGATTAATTATCTCCTTTTATGTGCTTGGATAGGGCAAACATTTAATCGGGGCCTCGGATCAAAGATCCAACCATATGGATGTGATCAGGGCGGTGATTATAGTTCAACGACTCCAAGATCGCCCTAATCAGGCATCCGTAGCATCAGATAGTGACTGGGGAACCCTAGAAGATCAAGGGCTAGGATGGTGAAAATCTGCACTTCAAATGACAAATCTGACCACACGGATGAATTTGGATCGACGATCGCAGCCCAACGACGCAAAAATCGAGTCAATCCGACATCCGTGGCACCATTTACAACTTCCAGAAGATGGACGGCCAAGATGGCGCCACGTGGCGCCATCTCGACTGCCCAAACGGTCGCACGCATTCTACAAAGGTCCCACACCCGAGATGCTTCTCGCGAGATGAAGTCCAAATTTTCGTTCCCCTTCAGAAGTGGATCCCGCGACGACGACGGCATGCTGCTTCGTTCCCGTTCTTCTACTTCATGCTCCTTCGTCCTGCTTTGTTCCCCTTCGTCCAGGCATCGTTCCGTCCGGCTCGTCCTCCAAGCAACCGTCGAGGAGGATTTCTCTCTCCCTATTCTTTTTACTGCTTTCTAGCATAGATTTACTGCTTTCTAATGTAGTTTTGTTCGTCCTCCAAGCGACCGTCGAGGAGGACATTTCTCCCTCCATTCTTTTAATGCTTTCTAGAGTAAATTTATCGCTTTCTAGTGCAATTGTTTTATGCTTTCTAGTTGTAATGAACAAATCCCCGTAATGATAAATTCCTTGTTTATTCTACATCTCATTTTGATTTCTCTGTATAATATTCTCTTTCTCTCTTACTCTCTCTCTCTTCTATTTATTGTAAATAATTAGATAGTTTTAAATTGAATTATTCCGTGACAAATAAAAAGAAACGCGTAGTTTTTAAATCAAACGTCCGCCTCCCTGTGTTCGACCTGGAATTTTAATTTTGGTATAAATGTTATTTGTTGAACATGAATTCTTCGCTTTCAAACTACAACAACAGGTTTTCTGAAACCGAACACGTTAGCGTAACGATTCGTCACGTTCAACATTTTGGCGCCGTTGCCGGGGAGGCGACGATCTTTGATTTCTCTTTGCGTTTTGTAACTTGCAAATCATTTACTTCACTTTTCTCCTTTCTTATTGTAATTGCAGGTACTCTTTTGAGATGAGCAAAAGTGGTAGATTGGAGTAAAGTGCTGTGGAAGGTTTTGTGAGTTAGCCCCCATTCTTTCCCCCTCCATAGATTTCATTCACCACATTGAATCTAAATTCCAATTAACCTAGGTGTTTGCATAAATCCTAGGAATAGTTTGGTTGTTTGGATTCTCACTCACATTCATTCCACCTTCATTTAAAAAAAAAAAAAAAAGATAATTTTGTGGGGTAATTTTCAACAAACACACAACATACACCCACATTCAAAGGCACTTAACCTAATTGATTTGTTTCTACTCAACCGGGTTCTGATCTGTGCAACCGGTACACATAGAGCAACACATAAAAGAGTAGAAATCATTCTAGGTTAACCATCTTTGTGTGCCTAACTTAGTGGTACATTTGTGGCCAGTTGTTTGAGTTGTTGGGGCCGCACCACTTCAAATAAAATAAACTCATCAAGTAGCTACCAATTAGGTTCAACTCTTAGGGATTTACCAGGCACTCCACATTCTTTTTAAGCTTTAAAGGAAAACATCTTCACCCATGCCTGTAAAACCTGGTGTGTCAATGAAACTTGTTTGAAAACACCTAAAGTTGAATCATAAAAGCTACTAAGCAAGATTTAAACCTTAAAATTCACCACATCGAAAATAATCTTGCTTGAAAACTACTGGTTGTGCACGCACACACAAAGCAATCAATCATTAAGGGCACAACCCATTTAAAGGGCCCATCACATTCCAAAGCACATTCAAACCTAGCCCTAAATAAAATAGAGTAGACGTTGGCCTTAAGGATTGGACTCGCTTTTCAGAACTCAGAACGAGATTATTTTCGATTAGTCTGTTTCTACTGTTCAATCTAATGTCTAGCTAGGGGAGCAAAGTCAAACGATCGTGGCTGGGGGGTACACTAGGAACCGGAGGTGCAAGTCGAAGGAAGAACCTTCTCCCCAGTCCCTCCTTCTAACTGGTTGGATTGAACAGACGGAAGTAGATCAAATCATTCCTTTATCTCAAGACGGGTTTTGAGAGTCTGTAGGTCTTTAGGCTAACCCATTTAAGGACAGGTTTGATTGTTTGTATTGCAGGGCGCCTTTCTTCCTCCCGTGTCTCATGAATCCTTCCACATATTTCACGCATTCCCGCTCTTTCCCTCCTGTTGTGAATTATCCTCAACATGACGATTATCCCAACTCGTATTGTAATCAACCATTAGTTAGTTGGGATAATTCGGATTGGGGATACAATTCCGGACCTCTGTGTTTAGGGTCTAACCCTGAACACTTTCATTCTGATTTCTATCCTTCTCAGAGCTACATCGATTATAGATCATCTTCCTTTCATGAACAGCCTAATACGATCTACAATCAAGAAGGATACATCGATCCTTACCCATCCTCTGATTTCACTGCCTTTAAGTCATCACCATCTTTTCAACAATCTGAAATGACCTATTATCAGGAAGGGTATAACGAATCTCAATTCGTTAATTCCCTTGCATTGAGCCCAAACCCTCCCAACCCTGAACCAACTCATTTGGTTCAGGTTAACCAGGTTCAAGATAAGGTTTTGGCTAACTTGAGAAATATCATTCAATCTTTAGAAGTTCAGCCAATACCTTGCATTGAGAGATTGGAGCCCCTAATTGAAATGATTGATGATTTAAATAAGTCTTTGTTGGATTGGCTCCAAGACGTTAAGGATAAGAACTCGGGTGAGTTTCTACTTAGGAAATTAGCGAAATTGAGGATGAGATTCGTGGTTGCATTGATTCAATCTTGGAATAATTCCCAGGATGAACCCTCTTCAGGAAAGCCAATGACAGAACCCGCTCAGGCACCTGTTGGGGGGGACACGTGTTACGAGGTTGACCAGATTGAATTAAAACAACCAATTAAGGATGATCTGATTTCTTCACCTGAGATCCCTGAGCCGGGTTATGAGGAAACGTGTCTCCTTGGAACAGAAAGTGACAAATGAATTTGGGACATACATTGATACGGATCCTGATTTCTTTGATGGTGAAGATTCAATTTGCGAAGTCTCACGCAAGTTTTCTGAACATGATTTCTGTGAGACGATTGGGCCTAAGGAATCTGATAGATCATTTGATAGCCCAATAACTGAGGAAACTGATCTTAGGGCACACATTACAGATCTAGGATTACATTTTCTGGATGAATCAATTCAATGCCCTAATTATCAGTTACACCCCATTGAGCTTATCGATAATTCTGTTTATGAGATAATTAGACCCAACTCAATTCTGATTTTGCCACATCATTTAGACTTGGAGATTTCAGATGGGGTGATTAACATGCAAGAGGTCTCGGAATTTAACATTTGGAATGAGGAGGCTAGGAGCTGGGAAGTTCTGATTTGGGAAGTTAATTTTGGAGGAAATGGAAGATTGAGTTGAAGGGTTCCTTTTAAGCTGAAACCATCAAATCAGAACCCTTACGACATTTGTTTCAAGGATGTTCAACTCAAGCACACATTCAACGATTATCCTTTTGAGCTTCAATTCTCTGTAACCCAAGCTTTTGTTCTTGGGTTGCACCCTCATAAATCACAGACCCGACCCCACTTGCATTCTGATTTTAGGTTTTGGGTAATTTTTATCCAGAACCTAAGATATTCTCGATTATGGGGGATGGGTCTGCACCACAATCTGGTCCACATCTGTGGACCTCTGTTGATAGGTCAAAGGATTCTTCTGTTTATTCTAATTCTGACCTGCACTTGTAAATTCTTCATTTCTTTTCTTTGTATAGTGTGCCTAGTTGAAGGCACTAAACTTAGCACATATTCAGTTTTTCTTAGTTTTCATATCGGAGTGGACCTGACATTCATGCAATTCAGGTGCTTTCTACGCTTTTCCACTCTATTTTATGTCTTTTTAATACAATGAAGACATTGCATTTGATAGGCATGGGGGGGTGGATATTCATCTTTGAATTCATTCGTCAGCTCCGTAGATTTGTTTTATTTTCTTTTATAAAAAAAAATCGAAATTAGGAAAGAGAATTTGGGTTTAAGAAAATTTTCAATCTTAGAAAATACTACGTTAAGACCTGAACACAAAGACCTTTTAGGTCTTTCGACTTAATTAGCCTGTGTATCCACTAAAATGTGGATTTGTCTTTGAATCCTCGCCATCTTAATTCTATTATAATTGGAATAAATAAGTTTGGGTGATAAGTACATGACTTATCAACCTGCCCTCTAATTTGAGGGAATTTTGAGTCTTAAGCATCTACACACTTTCTTTGCACTGACTCGTTGTTCGGCGATTTTAACGAAAATTGGGTAGCTAATGAACCTTCTAGGGTGATATGACTGGCAAGTTATCGTGGGTAACAGCCCATAGGTAGGTTGTCCAGAGCCCAGTCACTGGACCTTTCTCTTTTTGTTGCCTTTAGGTAAATCTTAGACCAGGGAAGCCACCTACTTAAAAAAAAAAAAATCAAAGGAGAAAAGAAAAAAAAAAGAAAGAAATAAGCCACACTTCACCGCACGAGTATGGCTGGCAAGTTGTCGGTGGTAACAGCTCATCGACCGATTGTCCAGAACCCAGCTCAGTAAATGCACTAAAATTTCCCCAAAGACTTAGGAAGAAGCGGAGAAGTAGAATAAATCGGGGAGATATACACTGGATTCACCCTTGTGTTAACCCCGTAAAAAATAAAAGTAGAGAGAAAGCTACCGGTTGTAAAGATACACCTTTAGGCAGAAGTCTTTTTTGAGGTCACCTAGAGGCATAGAAATCCTAAGTCTGTTTTAATTGCCGGTCAACGAGTCTATCACAATCACAATAAGATGCTTAAAACTTAGGGTTCTCATCAAATCTTGGGTGAGTTGAATGGTCGTAGAAAGCCACTCTTAAACCCTAAAATTTGAAAATCCAAAAAAATTAGAAAAGAGTAAAAAGAGAAAAAGAAATTTTTCTTTGAATAAGGCGAGGGCTTGAGGCGGTCTGCATTTTGGCTGATACCCGGGCGCTATTGTGCCTTTAAAAGTTCAGTTCCTAAGTAGACAATTTCTTAATGATTGAAAATAACTCAGGTCCAAATAATCCAACCTAATTCTTTTATAAATAGCATATAGTTTTTTCTAGGGACTAGCAAAAGATAGGCATGGAGGTATGATGTAAACACATTTACACTACTTAAAGTGTCTATTTTTGCATGTTCTTAAGCATAGAATTACATTTCATGATATAAATATTGCATAACATGCATCATCTTTCATTTAGAGTAGTTTGAATAAATGGAGGTTAATTGTCTCCTTTTATGTGCTTGGACAGGGCAAACATTTAATCGGGGCCTCGGATCAAAGATCTAACCGTATGGATGTGATCAGGGCGGCGATTGGAGTTTAACGACTCCAAGATCGCCCTAATCAGGCATCCGTAGCATCAGATAGTGACTGGGGAACCCTAGAAGATCAAGGGCCAGGATGGTGAAAATCCGCACTTCAGATGACAAATCCGACCGCACGGATGAAGTCGAATCGACAATCGCAGCCCAACGACGCAAAAATCGAGTCAATCTGACATCCGTGGCACCATCTACAAATTCCAAAAGATGGACGGCCAAGATGGCGCCACGTGGTGCCATCTCGACCGCCCAAACAGCCGCACGCATTCTACGAAGGTCCCACACCCGGGATGCTTCTCGCGAGATAAAGTCCAAAGTTTCGTTCCCCTTCGGAAGTGGATCCCGCGACGACGACGGCGTGCTGCTTTGTTCCCGTTCTTCTGCTTCATCCTCCTTCGTCCTGCTTCATTCCCCTTCGTCCAGGCGTCGTCCCGTCCGACTCATCCTCCAAGCAACCATCGAGGAGGATTTCCCTCTCCCTATTCTTTTTACTGCTTTCTAGCATAGATTTACTGCTTTCTAGTGTAGTTTTGTTCGTCCTTCAAGCGACCGTCGAGGAGGACATTTCTCCCTCCATTCTTTTAATGCTTTCTAGAGTAAATTTATCGCTTTCTAGTGCAATTGTTTTATGCTTTCTAGTTGTAATGAGAAAATCCCCTTAATGATAAATCCCTTATTTATTCTACATCTCATTTTGATTTCTCTGTATAATATTCTCTTTCTCTCTTACTCTCTCTCTTCTATTTATTGTAAATAATTAGATAGTTTTAAATTGAATTATTCCGTGACAAATAAAAAGAAACGTGTAGTTTTTAAATCAAACGTCTGCCTCCCTGTGTTCGACTCGGAATTTTAATTTCAGTATAAATTTTATTTGTTGAACATGAATTCTTCGCTTTCAAACTACAGCGACAGGTTTTCTGAAACCGAACACGTTAGCGTAGCGATTCGTCACGTTTAACAATGGGGTTGAACCAATTTCCTACACCAAAAAAAAAAAAAACTCATCCTAAGTCCTACCAAAAATCTCACCAAATAATTCCCTAAATAAATTCCCACCCAACCATTTCCTATGTACGTTAATCCCATGCTCCACCCACATAAAACCTCCACCAAATCCCTCCACCTTAACCTTTCCAAATCCCACATTATTTTATCCTGTATTTTTAACCCTCCACCGTATTTTTCCCCTGACCAATTTCTACGTAGATTTGCTCCCATCCACGATCTCCATCTCTCCATCAAAAAAATCTCTCTTCCTTCTACATATGAGGGAGGCTGTTCGTCGAAAGTGAAATCAAGTTTATAAAATAAATGCGTCGCAGTATAGTTGAAATTGCTTCGAAAACAAATGAAAGTTTATTACTCGAAAAATATGAATCCGAGGTCGAACACAGGGAGTAAATTGGGATTTAAAAACTAAGAACACAACTTTCAACTTGATAAAATGTAATGATCAATCAAATTATGAAGTGATAAAGATAGTTTCAATGTATATAGAGGCTCAAAAAAATATGAAGATAGATGTAAAAATATCAGAAATTCTTCTTTGATCTCTCTTCTTGTTTCTTCTGTCTTGAGCTTTCCCTATTCTTCTTCTTCTTCCTTCTTCTTTCTTTGATCCTTGACTTTGGCTTCTTCTTTCTCTCTTCTTCTTCTTCCTTTCTTCTGATTGCTAGCCTTGGCTTCTCTTTCTCTACTTCTGTCTCGAGCCTTCTTCAGACTTCTGCCTTCCTTCTTCTTCTTTTGCTTTTTTGCTAAGACTTCCTTTTCCTTCCTTCTTCCTTCCATTTCTTCCCTTGCTTCTTCACCATTAGCCACTGCTGAGGCTTCTTTCTTCCTCTTCTTCCTTGGCTTTGCCCTCCTGGAGAGCAAAACCTAACCCCTACCCTCCCTGCGAACTCTCCTCTCTTTCTTCTCTCTTAGGCTCACTCTCCCAGAGCCTGCTCAGGTATACGGGTCGGGTTGACGTGCCCGTGACCAGGCCCACCGGCATGTGTGGTGGGTGAGGAGTGCGTGGGTAGTCAGGTTGGATACCAGGTTCGTGGAGTGTGGGGTCGCGGACGAGGCGTGAAAGGGCGAGTGGGACCTCACCCCGTGTTAGGAGGTGATAAGCCCCTGACACTTTTCCAATTTATCCCGCATCGCTCGCTCTAAAGTTTCTGAGGTGGGACTAAATGTCCCACCTGCTTCTCGCGTGCGCCCGCAACAAGTCTTCCCCTGATTGTTGAAGATGTGGGGCTTTGGCCTTCAACAGATGGGTTGACGCTGCTCACAAAGAGAATCTGCACACCTGGAACCTGGACTCCTGGCACTTGGAGCCTGCTGTGAAGCTAGCAAGCTTCTTCAAGCTTGCTTCATTGGCGGATAGAGCCCCTGTACCTGTTAACACGAATATGGCCTCACGGCCCTGTCAAATCACTCAGAGGGCTTCGCCATGACATGGAGAAGGTGGCCCAGGTACTGGTGTGGTGTGGGATGGCCTGGGCATGTGTGCCTAGGTCGTTCTGTGGCTGTGAAATTGGGTGTGGTCGGGGGGAGTGAACCGAGGTTGTGGTAGTTAATGGAGAGGGGGAAATTGATTAGTGGGATGAGGCAATGCTGTCGAGGTGGTTAGCGAGGTGTGTGGGTGCGAGGAGTGGTGGATGCACCTCGCCGGTGGTCTACCGAAGGTGGAGAAGGTGATGGTGGTTTGTGGTTGTCGGGGCGTGAAAGTAGAAATTGATATGGGGAGAGGAAAGAGTAAAGGAAGGAGACTTATCTGCGAGTAGCTGGACAAAGGGGGAGCAGAGGGGGCGGACAGCACGTATATGCTGTCTCCAGAGGCGAAGACCCAGAGAGAGAGGCGACGACGATATGAGGGAGATAGGCGGCGACGACGAGAGGGAGATAGGCGCGGACACAGGTGTGGCGTGACGCAGAAGGAGGCGGAGGCAACTCTGCCACTGGTATGGTGGCAGAGCGACGAGAAGGAGGAGGAGGATTCGCCGGAGCTTGTCGGGTTTTTTGGCCGAAGGGGAAGGGAGGAATTTTGAGGGAATCTCAGGCCAAAACAAGCTTGAATTCATCGGGGGGATCTGGGGCCTCTTTTATAGTCGCAGGTAAAGGGCCTTCTGCTTGGAAGGCAAGCTTCCAAGCACGGCAACCTTGCCGGACTTGGAAGGTTGAGAGATACCCAAATCTCTCATGCGTTCGCATGAGAGATTGGGTGGAAATCAGAGCTTGAAATTGGGTTCACACAATCGGGATTTCCTTAGAGAATCTCCCTTTCAAATTTGAGAGGGATTCTTTGAGGAATCTAGGAGATATCCCCCTTGAATCCTCGCCGGAGTAGGATTCCTCCATTGTAATGGTGGAGGAACCTAATTGCAAAGAACGGCGAGGAAGATAGGGCGGTGTCTGCAAGGGTTTTCAAAAGTTAGGGGCATAAATGTAATTAGGTTGGACTGTTTTGCAAAGTAGGTCAAGGTGAACTCCCCTTAGGTCCAAATTTTGGTATAAACCTAATTCGAACCCAAGGAATCCAATGGTAAAGTTGGATTTTATGTTTAACCCCGTTTGACTAGGTATTTTGCACAAAAACCCAATTTAGGCCAAATGTTTGACTAGGAACCCTATTAGGTCAAAATAGGTTCTAAAGGTCAAATTGAAGGTTCTAAACCCTAGAATATATTTTTCCATGAATTTTAGAGGGTTTAGTTGAATTTTATCATGACCAGAACCTTGTTAAATTAAATGGGTCTATTTTAGGGTTACAAGAAGTCATTTAATTCCCAGATTTCACATTAACCCTTTTCTAATTGAACCAACCCACTTTTTATCTTGTTAAGACTAATTGACCTATGTTTAGCCCCTTAGAAATCCCATTGTTGTACTTCAATGGTAAAATTACAGTTTTACCCTTTGTTTCTTACTTTTCTTTTAAACCAGTTATTCCTTGAGTTAGGCCCTTCACTTGATTATATAGGAGCTTTTGTTCTCTTTTCTAGGTCAAAAATGAGCTAGTTAGGGCTCATGATGGTACTCCCATCAGGGGCCACCACCAATAGAATGGCCATCCCTACGAGACCCCAACAGAACCACCACCACCAACATGCTCCTCCTTCAACCACGACTATGTCCGCACCCTCGCTGCGACATCCTACGTCACGTACCACCGTTCTCTTAAGTTCTCAACCCAACCCTGTGCAACCTCACGGCCCTCAACCATACCGCCTGTCACACAACAACTGACAAATATCCCAAGACCAATCCTTCGTACCCCTCCTCTCCACCGAAAAATGTCCAACATAAAATCTCTCCTCTAACAATTTCTATCCACCCGAATTAACTTTTCTCCTTTAACAAAAAAAAAATCCTCCCCAAAATCCCACACTCCAACAACTTTCCCAATGTACTACAAGCATGTGCCCTTTCTCTCTCAATTATTTAAAGCCCTCCGGCTCTCAAGGTACTCCTGCTCTCTTTTCTTTTCTCTCTCTCGATCTCTCAACCGGCGCTCTCTCTCTTCCTCTCCCTCACATTCTCCCCCTCCGCCATTATCTTTCCATCGTACGACCCTTCTCCTCCCTGCCGATTCACATCCACCACATACGATCCTCTCCTCTTATTATTTTTCCGCAATCATTCAGACATGTCTCCGCTCCATCTCTCTCCCTCTCAACTTCTTTCCCTCTCAATTCTCTCCCCCCCGATGGATTCTCCCCTCTCAATTCTCTCTTTCCCATCCGTACCTCTACATCTCAAATCCTCTCCATCTCAATTTCCTCTATCTCCCTGTGCTCCTGCCACGACCACAACCTCCACGTCGACCCTCATCCGCACTCGCCGTCACCAACAACAAGTCCGCACGTCCTCAACATAAGGTTGTGACCCCTAGCAATCGCACGCTATCGACGAGCATTGCACCACCCTCAACCACGACATCTCTTCTCTCCGACCTCTCGCCTCCATGCATATTCTCCACCGACGACCATCGATGGCACTCTCCACTCCCGTCACGACATCGCCGGATTTCTATCTGAGATTATTTTTCTCTTCTTCTTGTTATTCTATGTTATTCTGACTTTCTAGTAGTAGAAAAGTTGTTATTTGCATTTACGTGTTCACTTCGTATTTTTCTCCATGTTTGTTTAATTTATTTCCTTTTATTATAAAAAATAAAAAATATAAATAATAAAAAAAAAATTATTTACTTGATCAGGTTGGAAATCATCTAAATATCCCTACCTCCCTGTAAGACAACCCATACTCCCAACATTATTCTCATATTTTTCGGAGACGGTTTCATAAATTTAAAATGACATGTTTTCACACCTACGACAACAAATTTATCATTATCGTGATTTCACGACCAGTGTTTGGCGTCATTGCCAGGGAGTCATATATTCGAGATAGTTTCTTTCTTGACATAGTATTCGTGAGCCTCACATATTTCTCTATCTGTTTGCAGGTACCAACTATGAGAGACAAAATCTTGACAGGTTGCGAAAGAAAGTTGCAGAAAAGGAGTTCGTGTTGGTGAGACGCGACCAAGGCACGCGACAGGCGAAGTAAAGCAGTGACGTCGACCTTGAGCGATGCCCACACACTCAGAGAATATGTAAGAGACCTAGATCCTGCTTTCACAGGGGATTCTCCTGCATCACAAATTTTATTTCTGTCTTCTCACCCTTGTAATTGGGCCTAATTTTTGGGGGTCTGTCCCCACATTCTTTAGCTATTAAGGGCTATTCTTCTAAGTGCGTGATTCAATTTTCGCTTGCTTACCTCTAAAACAAACAAAAAAAAATCGAGCTGCATATTTAGGAGTTGTATGCTCTTAGGTGCGCGCATTTAGGGGTGATTGCGTAGCACGTTAGATCTTTTTCCTTGCATTACATACATATTTGCATGAAGATTGCTGGAGATAGGTACACTTTTCTATCTTTGCATCCAGCTCCTGTTCACGCATTTGCATTTGGATTAAAATTGAAGACCACCAAACTGATTGAATTAACCTAATTTAGTGGTCGCCTAACTGAAATTGGGACTGATAATCAGATTCGACCTTAAAACCAAATCACACTTGATCTGATTCAAAGGAACTTGTCTACATTTTCAAAATCAAAAATTATTTAAAATGTGATGCACACTTCTGACACTGAGCACACATATTAGGCATCTCACTAAGGCTCGATCCCTTAAGGCTATAGGCACCGATCTCTTTATCGGTGCAGACCCTCCTACTTCGCCTTGTGGTAGTGGTATTGTCTTGTGACCCAGTGTTTTGATACTGTAAGGAGGGGGACACCCCTTAAAGGAACAAAAGGGTAGTTAAGAGGCACCACATATGCATCGCCTCAAAGGAAGGGTTCACCCTACTTGCATCCCTTAGTTCCATCCTTGGAGTAACTTCCCACTAGATCACTTGAGAGTACCACTTAAGCAAGGTGTAGGTCTTAAGGCACTCCGTAGGTTGATTTAGGGTGCGTAACTGGTTGACAACTTGCTTGATCACATACAAACATTGAATTTTTGAGAAAAGCAAGTAAAAATCATTCTTGTCTTGTGCGCGCTTGATTGATTGCTATTGTGCATGCATGGTACAAGATCAAGAAAACCAAGGTTAGAGGGACCTTTAGGCTTCAAACGTAAGAGGAAACCTAATTCCAGTGAGCCCTCAACAATGAATCCACCACTTCTTGACCAACCCAATCCAAACTAGGAGCTAATGGAGCAATTGCATGAACGGTTTGAGCAATGGTTCAACAATAGAAACCAAAACCAACCACAATCTCGACCCTTACTGGACTTTTACGATCCCTCGACTTACAATGCCATACCTCATGTAAGGGTTCCTGAAGATGATTCTGAACTCAAATCCCATTGGATAGGTCTTATTCAAAACCATTTCCATGGGCTTAACACTGAAGACCCATTCCAACACATTGAGGAACTTACCACCCTTGGTCAAACTATAAAACCTAGGAACATGAATCTTGATGTCTTGATGATGAAACTTTTCCCCTTCTCTTTAAGAGACAAGGCTGCCCATTGGTACAAAACCGTAGGGAAACCCATCAACACATGGGATGAGCTAAAGAATGCCTTTCTTCGGAAATTCTTCCCTATTGGAAAAACAAATGCCCTTAGGAGAGCCATCACAACCTTCACTCAACAATCTAGGGAACAACTCCATGAAGCCTGGGAAAAATTTGCTGACTTAGCCAGAAAATGTCCAGACCATGGCATACCCAAGTGGCACCTAGTGCAAATTTTTTACCATGGACTTAATGAGCAGTTGAGAAATTATGTGGATGCAGCTTGTGGGGGTAACTTTTCAAATAAAGATGAGGATAGTGCATATGACCTATTTGAAAGCATGAGTGAAAACTACCTCAACCAAGCCTCTATGAACACCTTTGGAAGGACTAGTCAACCAAGAAGAATGTATGTACTTCAAACTAGCCAAATAAGGTTGACTTAGAAAAGCTATGTGAAAAGCTAGGAACCACAATCTCTAAGAAGTTTGATGAATTTCTTAATACAATCAAGACCACCCAGCCCATACCCAATCAAGGGACACACTCCTCCCCGCTCTATTATATGCCCAAACTCCTGCAAGAGAGTGTAAGTTCCGGTCCTACCAAGAGGGGGTGACGTAATAAATTGCGGAAATAATATAAAGCAATAAACAATCACACAGAAAGACAATCGCACAAAGTACACAAAGTATTTTTAGGTGAAAACCCAAACTGGGTGAAACCCACCACCTAACCCTCTCGAGTTAGGATTTTTCGATCAACCAAGTTGATCAAAATCCACTAAATCGAATCACTTAAAACGAGGGTGATTCAACCTCAATACAACCACGCTACAAGTACGAGGGTAGCGTTCCTCAACCCCTTCTCTCCACGAGAAGGATTTTGTCCCACGAAGGAGATGGGAATTCGCAAAGCAAATATCCAACCAAAAGACAAAGATAAAATAAAGCAAGTAATCCTATAGAGCCAACAAAGTAATTTAAACCTAGCTTCTATAGGAAATAGGAAACTCCCCTTTGCAAGGAGTGCGTCGAGTTGATGACGCGGTGCGTGTACCACGCGATGGCACAATGTCGCTCTCGTGAACAACGGCGGGAGAGCGAGTGCGCAAAGGTAATTTAGTTCTCTAGGTGTAGGAACTTAAGCTTGGAGAGCAAGATCTTTTCTTGGACATAAAAGGGTAGAAAGTATGTTGCTTAGGTGTATCCAAGTGTGTATGTTTGTTACAAAGGTTCCCCTCTATTTATAGAGGCCTTAGGAAGGCTTTGGAAGGCTTGGAAATGCTTCCATAGCCGTTGGGTGCAACGCCCAAGAGAATCAGGCCGAAATCAGGACAATGATTACACTTGACAGGGTGATCAGACGTCTAATTATGGAATCAGACGTCTGGAAGGCCACTTTAAGACGTCTGATTTCAAGGTCAGACGTCTGATTCTATGCGGGTTTCCTCCTGACTTGAATCAGATCTAAACAGGGTTTTTGTTCAAGTTGATCAGACGACATACAGGACGTCTGGAAACCAACTTTTTCTACGAAATGGATTTGCAACGGCTAGAAAATCTCTGAGAAGAGATTTTCGGGTCAGTCGAGGCAAAACAATCAATTATCAGACGTCTGGACAGTCCTATGGACGTTTGATAAGGCTCTAACGGTCATATTCTTGTGTATGCTAAGCCAGCCAACGGTCCACTAATTGGACGTCTGGCAAATCCATCAGACGTCTCCTAAGACGTCTGGTCTAAGGTCTGGACGTCTGATTTCATCAGACAGAAATAACTATGTCCAGCCTAATAGTTATCAGACGTCTGAAACAACAGTCAGACGTCTTAAAATACTTTATCAGACGTCTGATTTGGTAATTAGACATCTGGAAACTCTGTTTGAACCCTATATTGGTTTTCTAAGTGTTCTACAGAAAACCTAAGTATCCTAGGGTTGTGTAGGTGTTCCTAGGACTACTGTTAGGGTACTTTGAGGCTCTTTAACATAATATTCTAAGGAAAATAAGAGCAAGAAAATAAAGACAAGAGATACAAGAAAGGATTAAAAAGAATCTATCATATTCTTCTTGTCTTCTAACTTTAATCTGTCGCTCCACGCGAACCTCCTCTATTCTTCATTAAGCTCCTCCAATCCATCCTGGATGCGAGCTCGAGTTCCGTCTAAACACGTCCACATTTGCAATTGACCTGAAATCTAGGACTCAAATTGCAAATGTTAAATAACACGTGTTTTGTTATCATCAAAACAAATGATCGTGGTGCTCTAGCACCAACAATCTCCCCCTTTTTGATGATGACAAAATCGTAAATAATAATACATAAAAATCCTCCCCCTTTTTGACATTATCAAAAAGGTTTGATTGGTTTTAAATATCCTATAACTCCCCCTTAAGACATGCTCTTCTATGAATTTATTTTAACAAAGGTAATGCCTCCCCCCTTTCTTATAACAACAAGATAGCTATTATTTTTCTCCCCCTTTCTAAAGGAAATTTAGCTACCTTATATCTCCCCCTTAAAAATTGACAATTAGCTCATCATTTTTTTAACTCCCCCTATCTAAATGCTTATGATAATAAGATAGGGTTAAGAATTTTTACCTCACCTACCATGGCCAATAAAATGGCCCGAATGGTGGTGGTGGATGCCACATCGGATGGGGCTCCCATCCGTAGCTTGGAGGCCCGGGCATTGGCGCCGATCTCCAATCTGGTGGTCGACGTGCGGCGGGTCCGTCGCTTGTTCGCCGTCTCGTCAGTCTTCTTGTTCTCCTCCTTGGTCTACTCCTTGGTTCTCCCAACTCGAGTTGACCAGCTTTGAGCTTGTAGGTCCAGTCCTTTGTGTTGTAATTATCCATGAACCCTACAGAACAAGATTCTAATTTTTTCTTCGGTATCCAAGTGAGCTTGGATCCGGATCTGTTAGAAGGTCTCCTTGATGGAGATCTTTTCTCAACCTTAGGGCTATAAAAATTATCAACTTTGTTGATTAATTTGTTAGAATTTTTCCTAAGATATGCAATTTCTTTTTCTATAATACTTATCTTAGTCTTTAAATCAGAAATTTCTAATTTTAAACTATCATTTTCTTCAATCAATTTATTATTTTCATTGATGAGTTTATGATTTTCTAATAATAGGCTATCATTTTTAGGACTAGCTTCTAGATCCTTAAGTTTTATTTCTAACCTATCATTTTCACTTCTAAGAAAACTAAGATTCTTTTTCATGCTTTTATTTTCTATTTTTAGTGATTTACTAAGCTCATACAGCTCATTAAAAGCATCTTGTAAATCCGAGTTTACCTCATTGTCGCTGTCGTCGCTGTCGTTGTCACTTTCTCCGATTGCCATGAAACCAAGGCACGCGGTTTCCTTCTCCTCGAGATCTTCTTCCGAGCTTGTCTCCTCATGAGTGCCTTCCAACCTCTATATCTCGTGGGCGGTGGTACACTCTTGGATTTGCTCGAACTCTTTCGGACTCAATGCACAATACAAGGCATTCATTGCCTTTGCGTTGAGGTTGAGATTCCGAACCTGATCTTCTGAGTAACCTCTTGCGGGTTTCTTGGGAATCACAAATGCGGATTCGCATTTTTCCCACACCCGGAAGTCGTAGGCCCGCAACCACATAGTCATATGATTTTTCCAATAAACGAAATCCATACCTGCAAAGTATGGTGGTCGCGAGGTATCGTGTCCTTCGGTGCACACGAATGCTTTTCCCTCCATATCTAGATCCTCGCCGGTTTGTAACGCCGATTTTGCGAGACCTGCCCTGATACCAAATGTAAGTTTCGGCCCTACCAGGAGGGGGTGACGTAATAAATTGCGGAAATAATATAAACCAATAAACAATCACACAGAAAGACAATCGCACAAAGTACACAAAGTATTTTTAGGTGGAAACCCAAACCGGATGAAAACCACCACCTAACCCTCTTGAGTTAGGATTTTCCGATCAACCAAGTTGATCAAAATCCACTAAACCGAATCACTTAAAACGAGGGTGATTCAACCTCAATACAACCACGCTACAAGTACGAGGGTAGCGTTCCTCAACCCCTTCTCTCCACGAGAAGGATTTTGTCCCACGAAGGAGATGGGAATTCGCAAAGCAAATATCCAACCAAAAGACAAAGATAAAATAAAGCAAGTAATCCTATAGAGCCAACAAAGTAATTTAAACCTAGCTTCTATAGGAAATAGGAAACTCCCCTTTGCAAGGAGTGCGTCGAGTTGATGACGCGGTGCGTGTGCCACGCGATGGCGCAATGTCGCTCTCGTGAACAACGGCGGGAGAGCGAGTGCGCAAAGGTAATTTAGTTCTCTAGGTGTAGGAACTTAAGCTTGGAGAGCAAGATCTTTTCTTGGACATAAAAGGGTAGAAAGTATGTTGCTTAGGTGTATCCAAGTGTGTATGTTTGTTGCAAAGGTTCCCCTCTATTTATAGAGGCCTTAGGAAGGCTTTGGAAGGCTTGGAAATGCTTCCATAGCCGTTGGGTGCAACGCCCAAGAGAATCAGGCCGAAATCAGGACAATGATTACACTTGACAGGGTGATCAGACGTCTAATTATGGAATCAGACGTCTGGAAGGCCACTTTAAGACGTCTGATTTCAAGGTCAGACGTCTGATTCTATGCGGGTTTCCTCCTGACTTGAATCAGATCTAAACAGGGTTTTTGTTCAAGTTGATCAGACGACATACAGGACGTCTGGAAACCAACTTTTTCTACGGAATGGATTTGCAACGGCTAGAAAATCTCTGAGAAGAGATTTTCGGGTCAGTCGAGGCAAAACAATCAATTATCAGACGTCTGGACAGTCCTATGGACGTCTGATAAGGCTCTAACGGTCATATTCTTGAGTGTATGCTAAGCCAGCCAACGGTCCACTAATTGGACGTCTGGCAAATCCATCAGACTTCTCCTAAGACGTCTGGTCTAAGGTCTGGACGTCTGATTTCATCAGACAGAAATAACTATGTCCAGCCTAATAGTTATTAGACATCTGAAACAACAGTCAGACGTCTTAAAATACTTTATCAGACGTCTGATTTGGTAATTAGACGTCTGGAAACTCTGTTTGAACCCTATATTGGTTTTCTAAGTGTTCTACAGAAAACCTAAGTATCCTAGGGTTGTGCAGGTGTTCCTAGGACTACTGTTAGGGTACTTTGAGGCTCTTTAACATAATATTCTAAGGAAAATAAGAGCAAGAAAATAAAGACAAGAGATACAAGAAAGGATTAAAAAGAATCTATCATATTCTTCTTGTCTTCTAACTTCAATCTGTCGCTCCACACGAACCTCCTCTGTTCTTCATTAAGCTCCTCCAATCCATCCTGGATGCGAGCTCGAGTTCCGTCTAAACACATCCACATTTGCAATTGACCTGAAATCTAGGACTCAAATTGCAAATGTTAAATAACACGTGTTTTGTTATCATCAAAACAAATGATCGTGGTGCTCTAGCACCAACAGAGAGCACCCTCACAACCTAAATCTGACTCACTCTGCAAGCCCAAGCTATCAGGACCCTTCCTATGGAGCTCAATAAGGAACCTTTGTTCCTACTTATACTGATTCTTCCTATTCGATCAACCCGTCATCATGATTCGAGGAAGTTTAAGCCATCCAAGAATACACTAAGAATGATCCATTTTCTAATAATTATAATCCTAGATGGCGTAATCATCCAAACTTCTCTTGGTCGAATCAGAAGACAGGACAAGTGCCCTACCAAACCCAGATTAGATAACCTTATCCTAACTCTTCTAATTAGGGTCAATCTTCAAGGCAAAGCTATGTCCAAAGTCTCCCTTCACCCACCCAACCGACCTAAATAGAATTGTTGATCAAAATGATGGGTGAAATACTGACTAAGCAACAAGAGCAAATCAATCAACAAAATCGAAAGACTCAGGAGGACATGAATGAAATTAAGGGGCAACTAAATCAGCTTGATGACTCACGACAACATGCAACTCTCCCCTCACAACCCATCCCAAACCCTAGGAACATCCAAAACCATAATAATACAAACTCAAGGTTTAACCAAAATAGAATGCCCCAACAAAACCAAGGTAATATGATGAACTAGGCACCACCAGGCTTCAACCAAAACCCACAACAAGGCCAACCGATTTTACCGAACCCTGCTCAAAACCCGAATGCAATGGCGAATGCTGTTACTTTAAGCAGTGGGACCACCACCTAGGGTCCTGTATGGACAACACAAAAAGATTCTGAGCCTAAACAAAAGGATGGAGAATTAGAGGAGGGAAAATTTAATATTGAGGAGGATAATCTAGAGACTCAGGAACCCGAGGTTGAAACACTCACCCATATCCATTCCCTGAAACCTTAGAAAAATCGAAACCAAAAAGAACCCGTCTAGCAATGAGGAGTTGCTTGAGTTATTTAAACAGGTCCAGATAAACATCCCACTCCTTGATGCTATCAAACACATCCCTGCCTACGCCAAATTCCTCAAAGACCTTTGTACTCAAAAGCATCAGGCTAGGAAAAAGTCACCTAGGAAGGTGGTAATTTCTGAGCATGTGAGTTCTATAATTCTAAAGAATTTACCTCCTAAGAAGAAAGATGCTGGAGCCCCATTGATTTCTTGTGTCATTGGTGAGACGAATTTTGAGAAGGCTCTACTCGACTTAGGGGCATCCATAAATTTGATACCCACTGTGCTCTTTGAGAAATTTGGACTTGGTGATTTGAAACCCACTGATGTTACATTGCAACTAGCCGATCGATCCATTAAAACTCCTCTGGGGGTAGTGGAGAATGTGACAGTTAAGGTCAAGGACTTCTATTTCCCTATTGACTTTCTCGTCCTTGACATGGAAGTACCAAAGAAACTACACAACACACCCATCATCTTAGGAAGACCCTTCCTAGCCACTGCCAAGGCTAATATTAACTGTGAAACTGGAAGAATGGAGATTGCCTTTGGAGATCAAAAGATGCAACTCAATATTTTTAAGGCATCTCGAACTCTCGATGATGAGTGCAATTTGATCGAGGAACTCGAAAAAGTAGATAAAGTGATAGAAGAGTCTGTCGATCCATTTGGTTGAAGAACCCATAATCAAAGAGGACCCACATGAGGTTCATACGACATCTAACAAACAACCTCCTTGGACTTTTCAAGTGGAGAGATTACCTAATTCACCTTCTGCACCCCTCCCGCCCTCTACCCTTATCCCACCCCAGCTTGAACTGAAACCATTGCCCGATATCTTAAAGTATGTGTTCCTAGGACCAAATCAAAATCTCCCTGTGATTATTAATGCCAAACTAAGTAGGGAACAAGAATATAAACTCATTCAAGTCCTAGAAGATCATAAAATGGCAATTGGCTGGACCATAGCTAACCTCCGAGGAATCAACCCCTTCTACTGTACTCACCACATTTATCTTGAAGAGGGAATGAAACCTTCTTGCCAATTACAAAGAAGATTAAACCTGAATATGACAGAGGTTGTGAAAAAAGAGATCATTAAGTGGCTTGATGCAAGAATTATCTACCCCATATCTGATAGCTCTTGGGTTAGCCCTATTCAAATTGTTCCCAAGAAGGCTGGTTTGACCGTGATCGTTAATGAGCATGGGGAGTCTATATCTACTAGGACAGCTTTCTCGTGGAGAGTTTGTATTGATTATAGGAAGCTAAATTCAGCCACTAAAAAGGATCATTTTCCCTTACCATTCATTGACCAAATTTTGGAGAAGTTAGCTGGTCAGAAATACTTCTATTTTCTAGATGGCTATTCAGGATACAATCAAGTGGCCATAAGTCTCGAAGATCAAGAGAAGACCACATTCACGTGCCCCTATGGCACTTTTGCTTTCTGTAGAATGTCATTTGGTCTCTGTAATACACCCGCGACCTTTCAATGGTGCATGATGGCAATATTTTCTGAGATGATCAGAGACTTTATGGAGGTTTTTATGGATGATTTCTTTGTCTTTGGGGACTCTTTTGATTCCTGTTTAGCCCACCTCCAAATAGTATTGAAGAAATGCATTGAGGTAAATCTAGTTCTGAGCTGGGAGAAGAGCCACTTTATGGTCCAAGAAGGAATCGTATTAAGACACATGGTCTCTAATAGGGGAATGGAGGTGGATAGAGCTAAGGTTGAATTGATCACCAAACTCCCACCACCCACATCTGTCAAGCAAATAAGATCTTTTCTAGGACATGTGGGTTTTTATAGGAGGTTTATCAAAGACTTCTCAATGATTGCTAGACCTCTAAGTAACCTTTTGGCCAAAGACCAAGCCTTCCACTTCAATGATTTTTGTCTTAAGGCCTTTGACTCATTAAAGAAATCTACTACTCAAGCACCAATCTTACAACCACTTGACTGGGACTCACCTTTTGAGATCATGTGCGATGCCTCTGATTACGTTGTTGGTGCTGTCTTGGGTCAAAGAAGAGAAAAGAAACCTGTTGTGATCTACTATGCTAGTAGGACTCTTGATGATACTCAAAAGAATTACACCACCATTGAAAAGGAGTTGCTAGCGATTGTCTTTGCTTTAGAAAAGTTTAGAGCTTACCTTCTAGGATCCCATGTGATTATCTATACTGACCACTCCACTTTGAGACACCTGTTAGCTAAGAAAGATGCCAAACCAAGGCTAATTAGGTGGATCCTCCTGCTTCAAGAATTTCACTTAGAAATTAGAGATAAAGCAGGAGCGCAGAACGTAGTGGCTAATCATTTATCTCGAATCCTAGTTGAGAATCCAAGTCCAACCATACCTATTGCTTATTGTTTCCCAAATGAGAGTATCTTAGCTATTTCAGAGGTCCAAACCCCTTGGTATGCTGATATTGTGAATTACTTGGCTATTGGACGAATACCTGAGGATTGGTCCAAATAGAGAAGAGATAAATTTTATTCTGAGGTCTGATAAATGCCAGTTTATCATCATTTTTATGCATTAAAACAAACCTAGCTCTTAGGATTTTGCTCCACAAACAGGTTTTTGGGCTGCATTTAGGCATCAATTAGGTTAGGCATGCATTGCACTTTTTATTGTCTTTTTAATGTGTTTTTGTGAGTGTTGGGGATATACAGCTTGTCAGAACTCCAAAACCCTAGCACTCAGGAAGGCAACTGGTGAAGAAGAAGCTCAGACTAACTGGAACTCAGCTTAATCCAGCTCACCATAGCTGGATTCCAGCTCACTTGAACTAGGGTTAGCTCATCTTGGCTCCATTCAGCTCATCTCAGCTGAATGGCAACTCAAGAGAGCTCATCTTAGCTCACCCTAGCTCAGGTTAGCTCAGATCTAGCTCAACTTAGCTGAGTCTAGCTCATCTCAGCTCCCATTAGTCCACAAGGAGCTCTAGCTAGGTTAGCTGAGTTGACTGGAGTTCACCCCAGCTCAGGTCCAACTACATCCAGCTCCACTCAACTCCAGCCAGCTGAGGATGACTTCATTCCATCTTAGGAAGCTCAAGTCCAGCTCCCGAGGACTCAACTTGGCTCAACTCAGTTGAGCTAAGTTACCTTAGCTGCCTCACCCAGCTTGATCCTCCCCAGGAGCATTAGATCCAGCTCACCTCAGCTCCTTTCAGCAGAAGCTAGCTTACTTTAGCTTGGCTTAGTAGCTAGAAAAGAACTAGCAAACTAAGCCAGCTGAGGTAGCTCCTTGCAGCTCTCATCAGCAGCCACCAGCTCCAATGCAACTCAAGATGACTACCTCTAGCTCTTCTCCCTGACAAACCTAGCTCCAAATGCCTCCAACTCTACTCCCTACTAGCTAAGCTAGTCCACCTCCATGGCACCAAAACCTACTACCCTACTACCCTACTACCTAAGCTCCAGCAAAAAGACCACCTACTCCTACTTTAGTTGGCACTAACTAACCCTAGCCCTAGGATCATTCTAACCACCCATAACCGCCACCAAACTCCATCCTAGCCCTCTACTTATTAACACCAACTACCCCCCTCTCCACCTCTATATAAACCCACCATATCACCACATAAAAATCATCCTCCATTAGTGTTTAATTCCACCTACATCCACCTACACCTACAACCAAGAAGAAGGAGTAGAGAAGAAGATTAAGGGGGCACATCACCAGCCCCTTTGGTGCCTTCTTCTCCCCACTTTCTTCAACTTGTGCCACACCAAGGAGGAGGAGCATTCTACTTCAAGGAGGATGTCCAGACAAAGGAGAAGGACTTAGGGTGGACACCACCCTTGTAGGAGGAGAATTAAAGGTGGTAGCTTCCACCTTGGAGGACGCCATCTTGGAGGAGCATAGCAAGGAAGGAGTTGGAGGACTCTTTTTAAGCCCGAGAGCTACCAGGCTTGGAGCAAGAAGCCATCATCTTCACCATTTCATTTAGAGGATTTGTGTTTTTATCTTCTTGCATTTCAAGTGGATTAGAAGCTTTCCTCTATGAGTTTTGTGTAGAACAAGTTCATTTTAATTCAAGTTGCCTTCTTTCAATTTTTGTTGCATAGCTTTTTACAATTTTTTCCTAGCATTTGTTTCACTCCCTCTCCCTAATTATTCTAGGCCTCCATGTGCCTAGGGTGAGCTTAGGGAGAGGCTCTACCTGTCACCTTAGGGTTAGCTTTATTGAAATAGGTTTTAGTTATTTTCTCGCTATCAACAAAAACTCGCATGTTTTCGTTATTTCAAAATCCTAAAAACTATATATTCAAAAACATCAAAAAGAAAGTTGAGTTTCATCTTTAAAGCAAGGGATTTTGATTTGCAAACTTGCCTCCTTGGATGACCCTAGATGGCCCACTATCTAGGTCTTATAAATTTTAAAAGCGAATCCGTTTTTGTGCGTTGCAACGACTTAAAACCCCAATTTAACAAATCGTGCAAAAATGCGATCAAGGTCAAGTACTACTTATGGGAGGATCCTAAATTGTTTAGTCTTTGCGATGATCAGATTATCCATAGATGTGTCCCTGAGAATGAAATCCACAGTATTTTGACATTTTGCCATAATTCTGCTTATGGAGGACACTTCTCAGGGAAGAAAATGGTCGCCAAAGTGTTACAGAGTGGATTTTATTGGCCTAGCATAAACAAAGATGCCCACACATTCTCTAAGTCATTTCCCTAATGCCAATCTGTAGGAAACATGACTAGGAGAGACATGATGCCCTTGAACCCCATATTAGTGGTTGAGATCTTTGATGTTTGGGGTATTGACTTTATGGGACCCTTCACATCATCCTTTGGATATCAGTATGTCCTCGTAGCTGTAGATTATGTGTCCAAATGGATCGAGGAAATCCCAACTAAAATGAATGATCACAAGATCGTTATAGACTTTATTAAGAAGAACATCTTTAGCCGATACGGGATGTCAAGAGCTATAATCAGTAATGGAGGGACCCATTTCACACATAATTACTTTAGGAACCTTCTTGCTAAATACGGGGTTACACACAAGATTTCTACACCCTACCATCCACAGACAAATGGCCAGGCTGAGGTTTCAAATAGGGAGATCAAGAATATATTGCAGAAGACGGTTAGGCCCAGTAGGAAGGATTGGGCCACTAAGCTCGATGATGCACTTTGGGCTTACCATACAGCCTATAAAACCCCCATTGGAATGTCACCGTCCTGTTTAGTGTTTGGTAAGGCCTGTCACCTCCCCGTAGAAATAGAACATAGGGCTTATTGGGCAATTAAGGAATGCAACTATCATCTAGATAAAGTAGGAAAGCATAGGAAGTTGCAATTGACTGAGCTCGAGGAGATTCGTAATGATGCTTATGAGAATGCCTGGATTTACAAGGAGAAAACCAAAGCTTTCCATGACATGCATATATCTAGAAAAAGCTTTGAACCAAATCAGAGGGTTTAGTTGTTTGATGCCAAGTTATGTTTATTCCGAGGAAAGCTCAGGTCAAGATGGAACGGCCCTTATACTATTACACATATTTTTTCACATGGAGCCGTTGAGATCACAAACCCAAAGATAGGTCAAACTTTCACTGTGAATGGTCAGAGATTAAAACCTTACATTGAGAACATTAAACCTAGACCTATCCCAAAGAAGGGAGCACTTTTAGACTGCTGAGAGGTGCACGCCCGACTGAAGGCATTAAACTTAGCGCTTGTTGGGAAGTAACCCAACCCAATTTTGCTTATATGTAATAGATTAATTTCTTTTCAGGTTGGAGCTAGTGTTTTAATGAGAATAATTCAGAGCTATTCAAGTGATATCTTCCCCTTCTCATGCTTACTTTCTATTCATCAGCATACAATGAGGACATTGCATGAAATAGGCAGGGGGTAGGTAAAATTTTTGTTGAGTCACCTATATCTAATTTCCATCAGTCTTACATATATGCATGTGCATTAAAAAAAAAACCCACTTATATATAGCATCTATTCAAAAAAATCAAAAATATTTTTATCAAGGAGGTTTTATTAAGAATTTTCTTCTTGAATTATTTCTTAGTTTAGAATTCAGTACATCCATTTCACTTACATGTAGACTTTGTAATGGATTCATTATGAAAACCAATAAACATCTTTAGTTTGTCGAGGAGAAGCATTTGCTTCGTTTCCTAAACTCTTAGACACTTAGTTAAAGAGTCAGGCAAACTATCTTTCATTAGATCCACCAAATATTTGTGAGGTGAGATTAGAGTGTCTACTAATGCTCTAAGTGCGAAGACTCTTAAGTTCTGGATAATAGAATAATTATACCTCAGAGTTATGCATAGTTTCCGCTCTCGGTTCCCGTGTACGAATTTTGTGTGAAATTTTGAGAGCCACCAAATAAGGCAAATATACAGAAATCAAGTTCTCATAAAACTATGACTAAGGTGGATGGTTACGACTGTCCTTTATGGAATCCTCGGCTGAAGGAGGGTATTAGTATCTAAGGTCAAAAATACATTGTACTATCCATTCGTTCTTGGTGCCGAGAGTAGGCACTTCCACCAAATAAGCCACACAATATCCTCTTGAATACCCTCATTTCCCAAATAATGCCTCATAAATGAAAGTTGTGTTGTATGGTGTTATGTTGTTATGAAAACAAAAAGTGATGAAAAAAAAAATGGTTTGAGTTCATAGTTATGTTTGTGTTGATTTGTTATGAATAAATTTCGTTGAGGCAACAAATACCCACTACCATTTGCGATCCACCAAATAAGACCAATACCTACTTTTCTATATTTCTAACCGCCTAAATACTAGCTAAGGAATTCTGACTTAGTTGTAAGGTTATCAGAACTTTATTAAAGTATTAATGCCACGTGAGGCCACCAAATATTGAGTGTATTTAGACAATCTGGTAAATTGTGAGATCAAAAAAAAAAAAGAGAGTGAGTGCAAAGGAACCAAAAAGGGAGCATAGTTTTGAGTGTATCTTTGGGTTGACTTATTTGATAGTCTAGAGATTGAGAGTCTGTAATACTAGTCTATATGTAGCACCAGATGAGTATGAGCCACCAAATATTAAATCATTTGACTCAGATATCTTCTACCTAAGCCAAAAAGCCGAGGTCAAATCACAGTGTACTAGTTATGTTATCCCCGAGGAAAGAAGTTTGCTTATCCTGATAGAATTTTTACCAAGGGTCTAGTACAAACTTTAAGTGTGTGTTGGAGTTTCACTTAAATCTGTTACTTATGCTACTATTACAACATTTTTATGTTGTCTGGATCTCCAAACTTTCGAAAGAAGAAAAAAAGAAAACTTTTGTTAAACACTTGATAAAAATAAAAATAAAAATCAGTCACATATCATGGATCACATATTTTTCATTCTTGCATTTGCTCGAGGACTAGCAAAATATAGGCATGGGAGTGTGATAAATCCATATTTATATACATAATTTATGCTTAACTATTGTTAGTTAAAGAGTAAAATAGTTTACATTGCATTAGATTAGATTATATTAGTCACATTATAGTATTTTGTAAATATTGCATTTTTAGAGGTATAATTATAATTTTTGCTGCTATGTATATCTGGTTCTTTGATTTTTTTTTATATGTGTGCAGGTGCCAAGTTTGAAATTGATTGAAGCTTTAGATAGAGAAAACAATTATTTTGATGGGGTTGAACCAATTTTCTACACCAAAAAAAAAAAACCCATTCTAAGTCCTACCAAAAATCTCACCAAATAATTCCCTAAATAAATCCCCACCCAACCATTTCCTATGTACGTTAATCCCATACTCCACCCACATAAAACCTCCTCCACCAAATCCCTCCACCTACGTAACCTTTCCAAATACCACATTATTTTATCCTGTATTTTTATCCCTCCATCGTATTTTTCCCCCGACCAATTTCAATGTAGATATGCTCCCATCCATGAACTCCATCTCTCCATCAAAAAAATCTCTCTTCCTTCTACATATAAGGGGGGCCACTGACGTGGTGGGAGACACGTGTGTTTAAAGAGTCATTATAGCTTACACTCGCAACGTCGATTTTAAATGAAGAAATGAACATGAGTCCGAGTGTCGATCTCAGGGAGGCGTGAAAATCGGATTTTTCTTATCACTTAATGTCATGGAAATCACAGATTTTTGCTTGCGAAAAGACGTGGGTGAAAAGCGAGTGAGAGAGGGAGAAAGAGAGAGAGAGAGAGAATAGGGTTAGAAGTTTTTCATTCACAACATGCAGCTTAAACATAAAAGAGGACAAGTAGCTAGATAGGAAACAACTTCATTTAACATGCAACTTTTATTTTACAATTACAACACTAGATAAATGCTTAAACACAAGTAAAGTAAAGCTTAAGATAAAGAGGGAAAGAGAGAGAGAGAAGTCAGTGAGGCAACCACGGCGGTGGAGAGGGGCTCCGTCGGTGGCTCGTCAGCTCCGACGATTACAAAGAGGGCTAATGGTATCTAGGAGTGGGGTAGAGCACTTGCAAGTGGAATGAATGCCCTCCATGGGTGGTTGGATGGAGTTTATATAGGAAAAAGGGTTTTCTAATTTAAGTATGGGCTTTAGCAACGTTCGGGACATCGCTAAACCCATACTAAATCCACCGATGTAGCCCCCTTCGCCTACCAATCGCCAGCGCGCCCTGTGCTTCTTCGGAGGCGATCCACGTGCGCACGTTGTAAGATCGAATGGCTGAGATCTCGTGAAGGTGCGCTCACAGATCACTGCTGAGGTGTGCGCGTCTACCGCGTCATCACACGCGTGAGCATCCACGCGCATCCGTTGCGCCGTGTGGCTCCATCTGTGCCGTTCGCTGCTGATCGGGCAGTTGAAATTGAGCACGCCTCAAGTCGCGTAGAATTAAGAAGCGGCGGGCGTTTTGAACTCGTGCCTCTGAATGCGAGGTCGAAGCGTAGACTGTTGAGCTATGGGAGAGGATTATCGCGACAAGCGTCGGGCGCGTGGGCGTTCTCGGCCTTTCGATAGAAGATCGACGGCTGAGAGCTATCCTTCGGGTGAAGGCAGAGACAGGTGGTGGTCTGGATGCAACAAGCGGGCACCACGTGGTGTGCTGTGGGTCGTTGATCATCAAGTCAACGGTCAGAACTTCCTAGGCCCATTGCAGGAGCTCCGGATGTCGGATTTGGCCTATTTCAAGTCCGTTGGACTTTGTTTGTCACTTTGAATCCATCCGTGCGGTCTGATTGCTCATCTAAGACCTATTTTGACATGGCCGTTAATAATGCATTATAAGCAATCTTGATGTGCAATGCAAGCGATGCTCCTATTCCTATTTATGATGTGTTATCTATGCATTTTGTCTTAAGATAAACCCCAATTGACATATTTATCACCCCAAGATGCAGTGTTATCATACCCCCATGCTTACTCCTTGCTAGTACCTAGAAAGGTTTATTCTACCTTTATTTCCAGTCAGAATTTAAGAAGTAATTACTTGGACACTCGTCACTTGTCAATAGGAGGAAATATACTAAGATCTTAATCTACAACAACTAAGTAGCGCCTGGGTGTCTGCCAAAATATGAATCGCCTGAATCCTTACTTTAATGTATGTATATATCTATATATTTTTTTTCTTATTTTTAGATTTTTTTTTTGGAGTTAAGAGTGTGTTGGTAACTTTTTACGGCTACCCAACCCACCCAAAACTCAGACAAAATTCTAAGTGCTAAGCATCTTGGAGTGAAGATTGTGATAGACTCACTCAACGGTAATTTAGACAGACTTCGGGTTTCTACGCTCCTAGGTGACCGGAAGAGGAAGTGTTTTTCCTGAAGGTGTATTTGTTTGATCGGTAGCTTTCTCCCTACATTTGTTTTACTTGGGGTCAACACAAGGATTTTTCCAGTGTATATCCCCCCGGCTTGCTCTACTTGCTTCTTCCTTAAGTATTTTGGTTCTTTTTGTGCATTTACTGAGCTAGGCTCTGGACAACCGACCAATGGGCTGTTACCCACGATCACTTGCCAACCATACTCATGTGATGAAGTATGGTTTATTTTGTTCTCTTTTATTTTATTTTTATTTGGTAGGTGACTTCCCTGATCTCAAATTTACCTAGAGGCAATAAAGAGGAGGTGGTCCCATGGCTGGGCTCTGGACAACCTGCCAATGGGCTGTTACCCACGACAACTTGCCAGCCATACCACCCTAGAGAGTTCATTAGCTACCTAATTTCTGTCAGAATCTCCGAGGAGTGAGTCTTATGCAAAAATGTGTGCAGATACTTAGACTAAAAGTTCTTCTGAGTTAGAGGGTGAGTTGATAAGTCGTATACTTATCACCTTATTTAGTTAGTGGATTAAAGTAGCTTAAGGTTGCCAGGATTTGAAGCTAAATCCATATTTTAACGAACACCAAGGCTGATTAAGCCTGAAGGCCTGAAAAGTCTAAGTGTTCAAGTTCTTTCCGTATTATTTCCCACTATTGACAAATTTCTAATGCCTAAGTTTTTCTTCCTAAATTCAAATTTTTTTTTATTTTATTCTATTCAGACTGATTAAATGAGCTCAGAATCATGCAATTTACCACCCCCCCATGCTTAAGTTGGACAATGTCCTCATTGACAAATACATGGATGCAACAGGGGTTCGAAAAGATATTACCTGAGTGACGTAGAATACTTGATCAATCTGAATCTTCCGGGTTGCCTCCCAGAAAGCGCTGAGTTTAATGCCTCCAGCTGGGCGGTGCTTCGTGTCATCCCTCAATGAGGGTAACACTCTCCTTTGGGGGAACCTGGGCTAGGAAGTGTTTCAATCTCTGCCCATTGACTGTAAAGGTGTCCCCAGTATTCGAATCAGCGATTTCAACTGCCCCATTGGAGTGGGGCTTGACTACCCTAAATGGTCCTGTCCACTTAGACCTGAGCTTCCCTGGAAAGAGTTTCAAATAGGCATCAAAAAGCCAAACTTGCTGGTTAGGCTCAAAGGTCTTTCTATGGATGAGTTAGTCGTGGACGACTTTCATTTTCTCCTTATACAGCCGACTGTTCTCAAAGGCATCCGACGAATTTCTTCGAGCTCAGAGAGTTGGAGCGTCCTCTGCACACCAGCTAACTGGGAATCCATGTTACACTATTTGTCGACCCAGTAAGCGCGGTGTTCCAACTCGACGGAAGGTGGCAAGCTTTGCCAAAGACCAGGCGATAAGGCGACATGCCGATCAGGGTCTTGAAAGCGATCCGATATGCCCACAGGGCATCATCCAATTGTGCGGACCAATCCTTCCTGTTAGGTCTCACAGTCTTCTGTAGAATGTTCTTGATTTGTCTATTTGAGACCTCGGTCTGCCCATTTGTTTGCAGATGGTACGGGGTAGCGATGCAATGGTTAACCCCATATTTTCTAAGTAGGGCACGGAATTGGGAGTGAATAAAATGACTTCCACCATCACTGATCATGGCCTTTGGTATTCCAAACCCGGAAAAGATGTTCTACTTAACAAAGTCCATTACAGTCTTATGATCGCATCGGGGGGTGGCGATGGCTTCAATCCATTTAGAGACGTAGTCTACCGAGACTAGGATGTACTCAAAGTCGTTGGATGGTGGAAAAGGGCCCATAAAATCAATACCCTAAACGTCGAAGATCTCGACAATCAAAATAGGCTAGAGGGGCATCATATCTTTTCTAGTCATGGTCCCCAGTGTTTAGCAGTGTGAGCAAGTCTTGGCAAAGTTGTGTGCATCCTTAAATAGGGAAGGCCAGTAAAATCCAGACTGTAGAATCTTCGCAGCCATTTTCTTTCCTAAGAAGTGGCCACCACAAGCTTGGTCATGACAGAAAGATAGCACACGCTGAACTTCATCCTCAGGGATATACCTCCTGATGATCTGGTTGGCATAGAGGCAAAACAGCATGGGATCATCCCAGAAATAGTGCTTGGCCTCGGCCAAGAACTTTTCTCGTTGCTGTCTGGACCAGCTATGCGGGGTCTATCCTACAACCAGGTAGTTGACATAGTCAGCATACCAAGGCAGTTTCTTGTCTTGCACAGCCAAAATGTGTTCATCAGGAAAAGTGTTGGATAAAGGCAGGGAGGGTCCGATGTGGTCTGGGTGAAGTCTGGATAAGTGGTCAGCCACCACATTCTTTGATCTGGCTTTATCGCTGATTTCCAGGTCAAATTCCTGCAAGAGCAGGATCCATCTAATGAGACTGGGCTTCGCGTCCTTTTTAGCCAACAGGTGCCAGATGGCTGAATGGTCAATATAGATGGTCACGTGGGATCCCAGTAGGTAAGATCGGAACTTCTCAAGTTCGAAAACTACAGCGAGCAATTCTTTCTCTGTGACCGTATAATTTCGTTGGGCCTCGTCCAACGTCTTGCTCGCGTAGTAGATCACCACGGGTTTCTTGTCTTGTCTTTGTCCTAGGACAATGCCTATGGAAAAATCTGATGCATCACACATAATCTCAAAGTCCTGGGACCAATCTGGGGGTTGAAGTACAGGTGTTGTGGAAACTAAGTCCCGAAGGGTGTGGTAAGCCTTAATGCAATCAGAGGTCATGTGGAATAAGGTGTCGTTGGCCAGAAGGTCGGTTAAGGGTTTGGAAAGCTTGGAGAAGTCTTTGATGAACCTTCGGTAGAAGCCAACATATCCCAGGAATGAACGAATTTGCCAGATCGAGCTAGGTGGAGGAAGTTTGGAAATCAAATCAACTTTGGCCCAATCCACCTCAATGCCCCGATGCGATACGATGTGACCAAGAATGATTCCTTCTTGAACCATAAAATGGCTCTTTTCCCAACTTAACACCAAATTAACCTCGATACATCATTTCAGGATTTTTTCCAAGTTTCTCAAACAATGGTTGAATGAATTCCCAAATACAGAGAAATCTTCCATAAAGACCTCCAAGTATTCACCCACCATTTCTGAAAAAATGGCTAGCATGCAACACTGAAAGGTAGCAGGTGTGTTGCATAACCCGAACGGCATACGACGGAATGCAAACATGCCATTCGGGTAAGTGAATGTGGTCTTCTCTTGACCTTCAAGAGCAATTGCGACTTGGTTATATCCTGAATATCCATCCAAGAAGCAAAAATACTTTTGCCCTGCCAATCTTTCAAGAATCTAGTCGATGATTGGCGGGGGAAATGATCTTTCTTGGTTACTTCATTGAGTTTCCTATAATCAATACACACCCGCCATGTGATGGTGGTGCGGGTGGGGATGGATTCGCCACATTCATTGGTGACAACAGTGAGCCCAGCTTTCTTCGGAATCACTTGAGTGGTGCTCACCCAGGGGCTATCAGAGATGGAATAGATGATGTCGGAGTCAAGCCACTTGATAATTTCTTTCTTAACGACCTCCCGCATATTTGGGTTTAACCGTCTCTGCATCTGGCAGGAGGGTCGTGCCCCGTCTTCCAGGTAAACCTTATGAGTGCAATAGGCGGGGCTAATTCCTCTTAAGTCTGAAATGGTCCATCCAATGGCGGCCCGATGTTCTGAAAGTGTCGCGGTCAACCTGAGTTCCTGATTCTTGGTTAGATGAGAGTTAATAATCACAGGAGGGTCTGGTCAGGTCCCAGGAAGACATACTTGAGATTCTCAGGTAGTGGCTTTAGTTCAGGTGCAGGTGAAACAACAGTCGAAAGAAAAGGGAAAGGTAGGAGGTGATCAACATCAATCTTCTCAAATGGTGTTGTTTGATGGTAATCAACCCTACAGAGGTCCATGGGCAGCGATGGTGATGGGTCAAAACAGTCGTTACAGGATTGGTGGTCTGGGACAGAACTAAGGGTGAGGCATTCCTCGACCAAAGGTTCCACGGGATCATGTTCCACGACATAGTCGCAATTGAAAGACTTGGTCACCCGGAAGATATCCAACTACATTTTCTTATCTCCGAAGGCGATTTCCATACATCCCGTGTCACAATTGATGTTTGCCTCAGCTGTAGCTAAGAAAGGTTTGCCTAAGATTATGGGTGTGTTCTGTAGTTTTTCAGGGACTTTCATGTCGAGCACCAAGAAGTCGACCGGAAAATAGAAGTCCTTGACCAGCACAATCACATCCTCGATAACCCCCTTCGGGGTCTTCGCAGATCTATCAGCCAACTGGATGGTGACTGGTGTGGGTGTCAGCTCTCCGAAACCAAATTGGTGGTACAGGGTTGTTGGAATCAGATTGATAGAAACACCTAAGTCCAGGAGTGCTCTATCAAATGTCATGTCCCCGATATTACAGGATATGAGGGGCGCTCCTTGGTCAGTTCACTTGAGCGGAAGGTTGTTTGATATCACGGAACTTGCTTGCTCGGAGAGCACAACCTTCATAGGTGCTTGAGGTCTTGGCTTACGTTTGGGTGTACAGGCATCCTTTAGAAACTTGGCGTTAGCCGGGATGTGCTTAACGGCTTCGAGGAGTGGAATATTAATCTAAACCTGCTTAAAGATCTCCAAAAGCTCCTCAGTTTCTACAATACTTTTCTTCTTCTTGATTGTCTCTAAGGCCTCGGGGTAGGGTGTCTAAACATGGATAGGATCTATTTCTGGGTCCTTGGGTTTTTCCAGTGCCTCTTCTAAGTCAGGTATTTCAGCTGGTGAAGTCTCGGGAAGAGTCGACCATTTGGGATCCTGGGTTTTGGTGCCACTTCTCAAGGTTATCGCATTCGCAGAGGCATTGGGACCATGGGTTGATCCTTGAGAAGATGAGAACGAAGAAGCACCAAACCCAGGGGGTGTTTGTGCAGCTGGCTGGACCATGTGAGCTTGCCTAGGGTTGCCCTGGAACCCTTGCGAATTGGGGCCTTTGTTAATTATATTTCACAGGTTCGGTTGTGGCTAGGAAGGCAGGGATCCTTGTTGTTTACAGTCCAACAGCTAGCTTAACTGTCCTTTTACTAAAGCCATTTCCTCCTGATGTTTCTGGTTCATTTCATCCATCATCTTTATCAGGGTGTCCATTTGGTTTTGCGGGGGAGGGGCCGCCCTATTCGGATTATATGAGGGTCTAACTAGTGGTCCTTGCTGATAGGGGGCAAGTTTTACTGTTGCTTTGGCCTGGGCTGGTTCTGGAATTAAGGTGGTTTATGGTTTGTCCAACCAAAGTTGGGGTGATTACGCCAGCCAGTGTTGTAAGTGTTGGAGAAAGGGTCAGGTTTAGCATAACCTTGGACAGCCTGTACATCTTCAAGGGTAGCAGATGTCGGTGGGGAGGGAAGAGAGTAATCAAGGGTTAAGGGAGCAAAGGTCCCTCCCTGGAATGTGGTCAGGGGTTTTTCCAGGTCCAGTTTGCTTAAGGGCTGGACTAGGTCAACATTGTGAGCTCCCTTTACTAGGGAGAAGGTCTATAACGGGTTCCTGGTCTGGTTTAGTAGCTCATCTATCTTTTTATCCAACAATTCCACTCGATCTAATTTCTTGGCAATGATATCCATGTCAACCATTCTGGAATTTGCTTGTACCTCATAAATCTCACCACGGGGTTGACTGGATCGGCTAAACTGAGTCATGGAGGCATTGTTGAACGAATTTTCGCTCATAGACTCAAAGAGCTCAAACATGCTCTCCTCATCTTTGTTTAGGAAGTTCCCCCCGCATGAGGCATCGACGAAGTTCCGTAGGTTGCTGTCTAGACCGTGGTAGAAGATCTAGGCCAATTACCACCTTGGTACTTTATGGTGTGGGCATTTCCTTAATAGTTCATTAAATCTTTCCCACGCCTCATGGAACTGTTCCCTGCCTTGGAGTGTAAAGGTAGAATGGCTCTTCTGAGGGCATTGGTCTTTCCTATGGGAAAGAATTTCTTTAAGAATCCATGCCTCAGTTCTTCCCAGGTGGTGATGGGTCTACCTAGGCTTCTAAGCCAGTGAGATGCCTTGTCTCTCAGAGAGAAGGGGAACATCTTAATCAAAACAATGTCAAGGCTAATGTTCCTAGGTTTCATAGTCCGGGCTATCCGGTCAAGATCCTCTAGGTGCTGGAAGGGATCTTCATTTGAGCTTCCATGGAAGTGGCTCTGAATCAGACTCAGGACATTTGGTTTTAGCTCAAAATCATCTCCCCCTTCGGGGATCCTAAGGTGTGGCTCGACTCGAATAGCAAAAGGATTGTAGAAGTCACAGAGGGGCCTAGGTTGGTCCTGGAATGGTGGTAGATCAAGTGGCGATTGCCCTTGTGGGCCTTGGAAAGGTGGTGGTGGTTGCCCTGTGGGTTCTGCAATCGGTGTATGGCTTGCATGATAGTGTGGATCTGTTGCTGCTGATGCTGGTGGTTTGCGTTAATCTGGGCTTGGATGATGGCCATTGTGTCTGGTGGGGGTTGGTCCTCAACCTCATCTACCCTAGGTTCAGCCATGTTTCTAGCAGAATCAGGTCTCCTGGATTCCCGTCCCAAAACAAACAACTCAGGATGCAGTGAGCATCTCTCGTGCATACACTAGAGAAGAAAAGGAGGGGATGCAGAGAGCGACAGATGCGAGAAGTGTGTGTTCAACCAAGCAAACAAGCCTAGTCCTTATGGTGTATTCCTTAGGGGACCTAGAAATGTCCAAAAGGGTGATAAAGTCCATAAGCATTGGACTCCCCTTCCCAAAGCTAATTTGGCCAGGTTGATTACGAGGGGATTGTAGGGAAGGTTCTTCCTTTGGCTTGCATCGCCGGCTCCATAGACCCCACAACCGCGGTCATTTGACACTGCCCCGTAGCCTAGTCACCAGATTCTACTAAGGGAATGAAAGCCAAGTGCCCAGCAAACAAAACCCCACCTCTCGAGACTTAACCCAATCCCGCCTAGGGCACATCTACTCTGTTTTAAAAGGGCTAGGATAGTGCTTGTGCTAGGGTTATGTGATGAGGCATTGATTGGGGTAGTGCCTCTTAGTTTTCCAATTTCAGTGTGTGTGCTCCTATCAAAACATGGTTTTCAAGCAAGGATTTTTTTAAGATGTGGTGTCTTTTAATGTTTTATCCTTACTTTTGTGTCTTTTAGGATTGACGTGTCTTAATGTTTTCAGAAAAGTTTCAGTGGGCACGTCAAGTTTTGCACACAATTTGGTGAAAGTAGATTTCCTTTTGTTGTGTAGAGGCTCTAAAACACTAATGTACTCATCCTAGTGAACATGCAGCTTCTATTAGATGAGTCGATTTTAGGGTTGAGTGGTGCGGCCCATGTCAATTCAAGGTGGCTTCGCAAACACCACTCAAAAAGAAAGAACACTCCAAGAATCTTAGATTATTTAGAATGTTAGAGTGTATTTTTTTTTGTTGGGTGATGTGTTAAGGATGTGGATCAGGCAATCATGCACCACGCCAATTTTTTTTCAGTTTTACAAATTTTTTTTTTAGATTTTTAAGCAACCAAACAACCATGGGTGAAGAATTACTCACGATCGGTCCTTGTTGCGCTTACTCCCTCGTTACCGTCACGAGTTGCACTACTTTGTCGTCCAAGCGTCGAATTCCTGCAACCATCAAGTAGAAGGAGACAAGGCATTAGACGATGTGAGCATGGATGTTAAATGGAAGTGACAAAATAAATCCCTTGCCTCCCCGGCAACGGCGCCAAAAACTGACAAGGCGAGAGGCACGTGTGTTTAAAAGAGTTGTTATAGCTTACGCTCGCAACGTCGGTTTTAAATGAAGAAATGGACGTGAGTCCGAGTGTCGATCTCAGGGAGGCGTGAAAATCGGATTTTTCTTGTCACTTAATGCCACAGAAATCATGGATTTTTGCTTGCGAAAAGACGTGGGTGAAAAGCGAGTGAGAGAGGGAGAAAGAGAGAGAGAGAATAGGGTTAGAAGTTTTTCATTCACAACATGCAGCTTAAACATAAAAGAGGGCAAGTAGCTAGATAGGAAACAACTTCATTTAACATGCAACACTAGATAAATGCTTAAACACAAGTAAAGTAAAGCTTAAAATAAAGAGGAAAAGAGAGAGAGAGAAGACGGTGAGGCAGCCACAGCGGTGGAGAGGGGCTCCGTCGTTGGCTCCAGAAATTACAAAGAGGGCTAATGGTAGTTAGTAGTGGGGTAGAGCACTGGCAAGTGAAATGAACGCCCTCCATGGGTGGTTGGATGGAGTTTATATAGGCAAAAGGGTTTTCTAATTTAAGTATGGGCTTTAGCAACGTTGGGGACGTTGCTAAACCCATACTAAATCCGTCGGTGTAGCCCCCTTCGCCCGCCGATCACCAGCTCACCTTGTGCTTCTTCGGAGGCGATCCGCACGTGCGCGTTGTAAGATCGAACGTCTGAGATCTCGCGAAGGCGCACTCGCAGATCGCTGCTGAGGCGTGTGCGTCTGCCGCGTCATCACGCGTGTAAGTATCCGCGCGCATCCGTTGCTCCGCACAGCTCCTTCTGCACCGTTCGCTACTGATCAGGCGGTTGACATTGAGCCTGCCTCAAGTCACGTAGAATTGAGAAGCAGCAGGTGTTTCGAACCCGCGCCTCTGAATGGGAGGTCAAAGTACCGACCGCTGAGCTGTGGGAGCAGATTATCGCGGCGAGCGTCGGGCGCGCTGGCGTTCTTAGCCGCTCAATCGAAGATCGACGACTGAGAGCTATCCTCCAGGTGAAGGTAGAGATAGGTGGTGGTCTGGATGCAACGAGCGGGTGCCACATGGCGCGCTGTGGGCCATTGATCATCATATCGACTATCAAAACTTCTTGGGCCCATTGCAAGAGCTCCGGATGTCGGATTTGGCCGATTTCGAGTCCGTGGGACTCTGTTCGTCACTCTGAATCCATCTGTGTGGTTTGATTGCTCGTCTGAGGCCTATTTTGACATGTCCTTGTACACATGGCAGTTAATAATGCATTATAAGCAATCTTGATGTGCAATGCAAGCGATGCTTCTATTCCTATTTATGATGTGTTATCTATGCATTTTGCTCTTAAGATAAACCCCAATTGACAGATTTATCACCCCAAGATGCAGTGTTATCAGCCACCACCAACAGAACGGCCATTGATTGCACAGCAAAAATACACCAACAATTGTGCCATCTTGTGCTATTTCCAAGCATTGCCAGTGTATATTAGATAGCCATAGTCGCATTTGTAAAAATAAACGCATGCATGCATTTATTTGAGAGGGGAGGAGAGTGAATAAAATGGCCATGAAATTAACATATTCCTCAAGTGCTGCCTCGCAAAATCTCCATCATTACTTTTTATTTCTATTTGGCTTTGAATTTCTCCGCGCGGCTGCAAGGCATGGCAGCTTCTTCTCCGCGCCATTCTCTACAGCATGGTTGCCCTGCCAGCTGCATGCACAGCCATGCATGCAGCCCAGGGCATGGCTGTGCATGCCTCTTTCCTCTTTAAAAAGGGCACGGCTATCTTCTTTGCAGGGAGCCTCGTCCAACACCACACAAACAGCATCTTCTTCTTCCAGGCCGTCTCCTCCCCTCTCCCTTCCATACGCAGCCTCTCTTCTTCCTGAGGAGCCACGCTGTGGGTAGGAGCAACTCACAGTGGTACACAACCACCACTGTGAGTCCCACCACCACCCAGCTCATCAAAGAGCCGGTGGGCGTGGTGGTTCTCTTCTCTGTTTCATCGTTCCAAGCCAAATCCGCCATTGCCATAGAGTCGAGCTTTGAAGCTCAACCGCAGTTGCAGCAAGGAACCGGCTGCCGCTCGCCCACGCGCAGGCCTCCACGCACGCCAGCAGCCGGCGCAGCTCCTTCCGCGCCCTCACCAGCCACTCCACAGCACCCGCGCACGCTGAACCGAGTGCAGGCGATCGCACGAGCCGAGCGCGCACAATAGCCACTGTTCATGCTAGAGAGAGTGACACTGTGGCTACAGTGCGGTGACCGGAAAGTTTCTCACTTATCCGATCACCGCGTGCTCTCTCTGCACCGCAACCGTCGCCAGCCCGTCCACACACACCCACGCCCGCGTCTCTCCCCGCACCCGCTCTCGCGTCTGCACCCGCCCGCTTCAGCACCCGCTTCTTCGCCCTCACCCGCCTCAGCGCACAGCGCGGTGCGCTGCGGTCCCTCCCTCGCGCTCACTCCCTCCTGCCTACATGCATGCGCCTGCGTGTGGCCATCAGACATCGGCCGCTGCGTTAGGACGACTTAAACGCCCGCGCCATCTTCAGCAGGCGCTCTCTCTCCCTCTCTCTCTCTCTCTCACTCCTTCCTATAGATACATACACACACACACACTCTTGTACACACACCCACTCACTTATACACTACTATATACTTATATATATATACATATATATATATTTATATATATATATTTATATACATATATATATATACATATATCTATACATATATTAGTACTTATATAACTAAGTATTAGTATACATACATACATACATATATATATATATATATACCTATATATAGTTATATATACATACATATATATCTAATTATAAATATATATATATACATATATAACTACATATACACCTATATAATTATAACCATATCTATACATATACATATAGATATATATTTACATATATACATATATATATATATATATTTATATCACCTACCACATGTTGTATCGCAGGAATATCTGCACTAGTTGCTAATATTCCTCGATACACACGTATAGAAAGCGTCTTCACACACATCTTCCACCCATCCATCCTACACTCCACGCAGCACTTCATCCTGTTGGTTGCGTCTTCCTAGACAACGATCAACTCGACACCGTGCTACATGCCATTTCCACCTCCACCCCCACTCCTATATACATATATATATACTATATTTATCTTGTTTCTATTTCTCTTTTCTACAATTAAAAAGATAAAAAAATATATAAAAGAGAAAAGATAATCCTTGACTTGCAGGTACTCAGTCTTGCAAATAGCAAGACCAGTTTTGGGAACCCTAATTTGGCTCAAAGCCAAGAACCTGATTTTGAGGGTGTACCTCAAGGACAAAAAAAAATTATCACAAAAAAACTTTAAATAGAAAAACACCAAAAACATAATAAGCGAACGGAAGAGATTCGTTGTAGGGCAGGCATAGAAACTTATTCACCTCTAATCCCGCTTCCCTGAGTTTGACCCTGAGCCTAAAAGTGACTAAGATAAAATCAAGTAGGTCAGGTTAAAAATTTTTGTAAAAAGATGGTTAGGCTCGATTTAGGTTAACCACTATACGCATTTCAACGATTAAATCACCATATTAACACCACCTATCCGGGTCTACACCACACTTTTTCTGGCGCCGTTGCCGGGGAAGTGTGCATTCAAGTAAGTTTCTACTCCATTCCTTTAATTTTTCTCTTCTCACACCCTTCTCTTCAAAGGTGTTTCTGTTTGTTGGTGTCCAGGTGAACCAGTTGCAAGGAGAAGGCAGGCAGATGAAGTCGGAGACATGGGCAGATCCAAGGTGGGAATGAGAGCGTGAAGACACCGGCACTGCACTGGAGCTTCTCACACGTTGCTGAACAAGTAGGTCTTTCTTTCTTAGTAACTTAGGTCAACTTGTCACCTTAATTAAAAAAAAACTAAAAACACTTCTTTGGATCACTTGGGGCAAGTGGATTAAAAATCACTTGTTTGATTGTTTGTCATCACTCCCACCGCGGCAGGATTTCCCATCAAACTTCGCATAGCGAAGATACTAGAATCTTGATTCTTGAATCTTTCGCCGTGTGAAGTATTCTTTGAGGCAAAGATAAATAGATTGATTGCCATCCCTCTTTGCCTCATTTATCTGCAATTCAGGATCACCTTTCTGTTGGGGAGACTTGGAATTGAGTTGATTCCAACCCCACCACGACCTTTCACGTGCCTAAGATTCGATCCCGAATACTTCAACCCCAACAAATTGATTTTCTTTATCTTGTGTTGAGCCTTGTGTGTGGAAATCATTTTGGTGATTGGGAGCACTTGAATTGAAGTGCTTTGGCTCCCTTTCACACTAATCTAAAATTGATTCGTGCATCCACACATAGAAATCTCCATCTAGGGAAGCCCATTGCATTTTAGCATTTATTAACCAACTGACATTGAAGAAGGGTTTGTTGGGCTTAGAAGAAAACTTGTATTCTCTCAAAACTCGGAGATTGGTTGAATTGGTAATTCAACGAAATCCTAAAATCCATACTACTTAAGGCTGAATTCTAAAAGCCATTCACCAATTAAAACTTCAATTCGGGGAGATTTCCCCGTTGCATGCTTGGTTTACACACTCTACAAAATCAATCACTTGGGCATTACCCGTAAATAACGCCCTTCACATTCCAGAAGCACTTGATCCTATGCCTCTAACTAAAACTAGTAGCAATTTGACCCTTATTAAGGATTGGAGGTCTAACTACCTGCGTGTAGCGCCTACGTACTGGTGAGGGTTCCCGCATGCTATCGAGTGTCTAAGACTGGGGCAAACGGCCTTTCAATTTGGCCCAGTGGTTCCGCGGTGCTCGCATTTGATTTCGTAGTTCGTGATAGTAGGTAACTTAGTTCTTTAGGTCTAAGGGCACATTGTAGAGGTTAGGAATTTGATTGTATTGATTTGTCATCAAGTGTACCTTTGCGGCGTCATTTCTCTCATCTCTTTTCCCTTTGTATCCCCCCTAATTCTTCCTGCGGTAGTGCATGTTTGGGAGGTCACAAAACCCTGAACTGTGTGCATTGCCTGATAATTTTAGAAAAGAAGCTGAATCATCCTCCTCCTCCACAAACATGGCTGCATGCCCACCCCCAAATCCCGAGGGAGGAAACCGCCCTCAAAACCCACCAGGTGGTGGAGCCTTGGATCCCATAACCTGCCTCCAAGCCCAAATGGAAATGTATAATGAACACATTGAAGCCATTAGGGAAACATTGGAGGAAATGCAGAACCCTCCCGAACGGGAGGAGCCTAGGTCTCTTAGCTCCTATCAGAATCCTGCTGCTATAGAGACTATAGGACAAATTCAGGTCCCCATGGGCGGGGACAACTTTGAATTGAAACCTAACACAATTGGCCTGATAAATTTTCACTTCCATGGTCTTGCAAGTGAAGATCCTTTTCTCCACTTGGAAGACCTAACCCGATTGGTTGAAACTGTTAAACCAAGAAATATCAGGTTACCTATAGTCCTCATGAAAATGTTCCCGTTTTCATTGCGGGATAAAGCGTCGCAGTGGTTACGCACCCTTGGGAGAACCATCCACTCTTGGGAAGAGATGCGAACAGCGTTTCTCAAGAAGTTCTTCCCAATCGAGTGATCCAATGAGCTTTACCGTGCTATCACTTCATTTACGCAACAAAACGGCGAACAGTTTCATGAGGCATGGGAGAGATATAATGACCTCCTCAGGAAGTGTCCACACCACGGTCTGCCTAAGTGGCATATAGCCCAGATTTTCTACTATGGGCTAAATGAGACTTTGAAACAGATTGCAGACGCTTCCTGCGGAGGGAATTTAATGAATAAAGACGAGAATGGAGCATTCGAATTATTTGAAAATATGAGCGAAAACTCAATGAACAATGCCTCCATTGTCGCCTTTAATCGTACCAGCCTGTCTCGTAATGTCCACGAAGTTGACACGGGACCCTCCCATTCATCCACTGATCTTAGCCTTATCGCACAGAAATTGGATGAAGTCTCCGTCGTGCACAAGAAGCTGGACGAGCTTCTGGCCAACCCTGCCCGTTCTATGGCAAACACCCCCACCTCACCACTTCGTCACAATCCTAATTCTTCCAACACCAGGCTTATCCCAAGAAACCCCGTAAGACCTTCCTTACCGAGTGTCGCGCCGAGCGATTCGATAAGTCATGTGGATCTGGCTTCTGCAAGCCAGTATTTTGACACGGAGGACCAAGCCTCTGTGTGCTCGGATGCGTATTTACATGCGGATGCGTCTTCTGGCATAGAAGACGCTTGCACCCTGGGGAACAACCCATTCTCTGCCACTTACAACCCAGGGTGGCAAAATCATCCGAACTTCACATGGTCCAACAACCCACAATGCCAAAACCCCACGGGTGGACCAATGCGATCGTTCGCACCCGTTATCCCAAGGGCCCAGTCTAATACTATGGCAAATCCGCCATCGGGTCCTTGCGTACCGCAAACAGAACACGCATCAAGTCCTCTTGATAAATTGATGTGAATGATGACGGAAATGTCAAAGCGCCATGAAGAGAACATGACCTCTCTTCAGCACCAATTGGCGTAGTAGAATGCTGAGATCAGTCAACTACGCATGGTGACTTGATCTCAGGGCACTCTTCTAGCCCAAGCTATTCCCAACTCATGAAATTTCGTACCCCGTGGTCCTCAACCATAGGTACGACCTTCTCAAGGGTAGGTTCATCAAATTCTGCAGGCTCCGAGCATTCCACCGGGATTTCAGGCTAATCCTACTACAGCACCTCACTCTTATGTCCATATTGCAAACCCTCCTCCGCTGTATGATCCCACTGGACCCGCATCATCCAATGCGATCACTACGAGGAGTGGCAAGTAGACTGTCGATCTGCCTTGACCTGATCCTGGTCTGTCTTCTTTATCGCCCTCTCATTCGAGATGCGTACCGCATTCGTGAGCGGATGATACACCCAAATTGGTGCCAGAATCAGTCCCATTCCCTGAGGCTCTACTGAGGGATACAAAAGGCAAGAAGAAGGATACGTAGGCCTTTGATAACCTGCGTAATTTGTTCAGAGATGTCGAAATCAAGGTACCCCTGCTCGAGGCTATCGACCACATACCTACTGTTGCCCGATTTTTCAAAGACTACACAACACCCAGGCGACAATCAAAGAAAACTACGAATCCGGTGGTTCTCTCGCCCCATGCGAGTTGTGCTATATTGTCAAATCTACCACCGAAGCAGAAAGATCCGGGTACACCGCTTATTTCCTGTAGCATCCAAGGCTGCAATTTTAACCATGCCCTGCTTGATCTAGGATCTTCCATCAATCTTATACCAACCATCATGCTCAAAAAAATTTCCTTGGGAAATCTGAAACCCACCCCTGTCACGTTACAGTTGGCAGATCGTTCTGTCAAAATTCCAAAGGGTGTGGTGGAAGACGTGGTGGTTAGGGTCAACAGTCTCTGTTTTCCTATTGACTTTCTTGTTTTAGATATGGAAGTTCCTAGCTCACTTTCTGATTGCCCGATCATCCTTGGTTGACCTTTCTTGGCCACAGCCCGCACCCATATCGACTGCAAGTCGGGCTGTATCGAGATTACCGTTGGATCTGAAAAGCTCAAGCTTAACATCCTCAAGGTAGCCAAGAACTTTGATTGCGATTGCAATGAGGATGACACGTCTGACGAGGACATAGCCGTCAGTGCGTGTATCGGACTAATTGGGACCTATTCTGACTACTGCGGATTACCTATAAACACTGATGATTTCCTGACCAACACATATTGTGATGTTCCCCCATCCCTCCCTATTCCCGTACCTTCTCTTGACCAGACTTCTGACGAGGTTTTCTCCGCTTCCCATACCTCGTGATCTGAGTCATATCCGGGCTACTCACCGTCGGTCCACACTCTTGAAGACCGGATTGCCCTTTCTTTCCCGCCCAATCAGGCGGATTTGCAACTCCACACTGGGACCTTGAACCCATATACTACTCACTGGGGCTATTCCTTTTTGGATCCATCTATCCAAGAAGCCCCTCTTCTTGGACAATCTGAGGGCCAACTTCTTCCTCCTGACTTGTTTTTCGATCCTCCTGGGACACTCTTGTCCCAAGAAATGCCAGACCTTTCACCATCCTGCCTAGTACACTTAAGTATGTTTTCCTGGGACCAAATGAAATGCTCCCCATAATCATTAGTTCAAAATTGACCAGGGAGCAAGAGTGCAAACTAACTAAGGTCCTTATGGAACACAAGGCAGCCATTGGATGGTCTTTATCAGACTTATCTGGCATTAGCCCCTCCTACTGCACTCACCGTATATATACGGAGGAGGAGGCTCAACCTTCCCACGAGATGCAACGACGTCTCATCCCTAACATGCGGGAGGTCGTTAAGAAGGAAATTATTAAGTGGCTGGATGCGGGTATAATCTACCCGATCAGCAATAGCCCCTGGGTGAGTCCGATTCATGTCGTGTCCAAAAAGGCGGGACTCACCATCCGTGTTAATGACAAGGGTGAATCCATCCCTACACGCACTCCTACATCTTGGAGAGTGTGTGTAGATTATAGGAAACTCAATGCTGCAACTAAGAAAGATCACTTTCCACTACCTTTCATTGACCAATTCCTGGAGCGATTAGTGGGAAATAAATTTTTCTATTTCCTGGATGGATTCTCAGGATATAACCAGGTGGCAATTGACCCCCTGGACCAAGAGAAACCACCTTTACCTGCCCCTTCAGCACCTTTGCATTTAGAAGGATGCCGTTCAGACTTTGTAGCACGCCAGCAACTTTCCAGAGATGAATGCTGGCAATATTTCATGACATGGTGGGTGACTTTCTCGAGGTCTTCATGGATGACTTTTCGATCTTTGGACCATCTTTCGATGACTGTCTTGCCAACCTGACCCGTATCCTTAGGAGATGTATTGATGTAAACCTCATGCTTTCTTGGGAAAAAAGTCATTTTATGGTACACGAGGGAATTGTTCTTGGGCATATCATCTCCGACAGGGGTATCGAGGTTGACAGAGCTAAGCTTGACTAATTGCTGATTTACCTATGCCTGGTTCTGTCAAACAAATCTGCTCCTTCCTGGGACACGTCGGTTTCTATAGGAGATTCATCAAAGATTTCTCCAAGATTTCTCGACCTTTAACTCATCTCCTATCGACCAACGTACCCTTCGATATGGGCCCCGACTGCATATGAGCATTCACGCAGCTGCATAATGCTGTCACCAAGGCCCCTGTTCTCCAGCCACCTGATTGGTCCCTCGACTTTGAACTCATGTGTGATGCTTCCAACCTTGCAGTCGAAGCCATCCTGGGACAAAGACGCGATAGACGCCCCTTCGTGGTGTACTACGCCAGTGAAACGTTGGATGAGGCCTAGCGTAATTATACTACCACTGAGAAAGAACTACTGGAGATCGTCTTTGGGCTAGAGAAATTCCGCTCTTACCTTCTGAGCTCACACGTTATTATTTTCACTGATCACACGGCCATTTGCCATCTCATTCACAAGAAGGATGCCAAGCCCAGACTGATTCGTTGGATCCTTCTGCTCTAAGAATTTGACATTGAGATCTGCGATAAGGCCGGAGCCTAGAATGTTGTGGCTGATCATCTTTCTAGACTGGACCCTGACCGTATTAAACTTACTCTGCTAATTAATGAGATTTTTCCTGATGAGCACCTATTGGCAATTAATGTGGCAAGTGGACCATGATATACCGACATTGCCAATTACCTTGCTTATGGTCCCTTCCACGTGGCTGGCCTAAAAACCAGAGCGAGCGTCTCATGGTAGAAGCAAAGTATTATTTCTAGGATAATCCACTTCTTTTTCGAATAGGTGTTGATCAAATCATCCGTCGTTGTGTTCCTAATAGCGAATTCCCCAATGTACTATCCTTCTGCCACGATCAAGCCTGCGGAGGCCATTTCTCTGGGAGGAAAACTGCAGCCAAGGTGTTGCAGTACGATTTCTTTTGGCCCTCCCTTCACCAGGATGCACACAATTATGCCAAACATTGCACTAGGTGCCAGTCGTAAGGGTCAATGTCACGTCGTGACATGATGCGCTTACAAGCCATCCTAGCTGTGGAAATCTTCGACATTTGGGGAATTGATTTCATGGGTCCCTTTCCTCCTTCCAACGGATTCGAATTCATTCTCGTGGCTGTTGATTATGTTTCGAAATGGATCGAGTCTATTCCCACGTGCCGTGCTGACCATGTTATATCCACTCGATTTGTCAAAGACCACATCTTTGCGCGCTTTGGGATCCCTCGAGCCATTATCTCGGATGGAGGAAGCCACTTTGCCCATGCTTCTTTTCGAGCACTTCTGAGGAAATACAGAGTTCACCATCATATCGCATCCTCGTATCATCCTCAGACGAACGGCCAGGCAGAGGTGTCGAACCGGCAAATCAAGCAAATTCTCCAGAAAATGGTTCGGCCTAATCGTAAGGATTGGTCCGACAAGCTGATTGACGCACTTTGGGCGTATCGGACCACCTTCAAGGCTCCCCTTGGTATGTCTCCTTATAGAATCGTTTATGGGAAGCCTTGTCATTTGCCCGTGGAATTGGAACACCACGCTTATTGGGCGGTTCGCCAATGTAACCTCGACCCTGACCTGTGTGGTCGAGAAAGGAAACTCCAACTCCAGGAGCTGGAAGAGCTCCGTCGTGAAGCCTATGATTCTGCCTTAACTTTCAAGCAACGCACTAAGGCTTTTCACGACAGTCGTATTCGGTGGAAGGAATTTGAGCCATCTTAGCAAGTTTGGCTCTACAATGCCCGGTTCAAATTCTTTCCTGGAAAATTGAAGTCCAAATGGACTGGTCCTTTTCTGGTCTCGAGACCATTTCCCAACGGGGCCGTTGAGATTGAAGATCCCAAATCTAGGCAGAAATTTACGGTCAATGGGCAGCATTTGAAACCCTATCTTACTCATGAACCTGCCCCCGTTGGTGAAACTGCTGCCCTGCTGGAGGGTAACTAATTTTGTGCCTCATTCTGAGTCCAGTTGGGGACATTAAATTCAGCGCTCTTTGGGAGGCACCCCAACAACACTCCGCCTCTGTCACGCTCACTTCACTTTTCACTTCACCACCCACCATCCACCCACCCTACCACCCTGTTGTATACTCTGCACCTCAGCTCTCGTTACTCGATCTTTCGTCCTTCCTCTACCCTACCCTGCATGCATATGACATAGCATAGTTTGGCATGGGGGGGTGGATAGGCATCCATAGGATCTGGGTATTTTATGGTATCATGCAGTTTCCATCTATCTCAAAAAAAAAAAAAATGGTGTTTAGTAATGATCTGAAGGCTGAAACAAAAATACAATAAGTGTTTATGGATATTCAACCGCTGTTTTGAAGACATTCTAGGCCATAGAAGTTTGATTCACTCAGGCTCGGCTTAATTCACTTGAGCATTGATAAGATAGATCGGAATCTCTCCTAACTAAGGATGTATTCTTGTACCTGAGACACCAGTACAGGATCCGTTGGTTTGCTTCTATTCAAAAGCCTAAGTAATCTTGGTTCACACTACACATATCAAGAAAGACCAGGTGAACATAAGATCCAACCCTAGTGTTCATTAGGGAAGGTGGAGTCCTTACCTGTGCGCGCAGGTAGACTTTTTATCCCAGGCTTTAGTCTTGTGTTTAGGACAGACTCTTTCCACCAAAAAGAAACTCTCCCACCAAAAGAAAAGTGTGCTCGTCCAAATAATCTTGTAAGAGATATACTGACGCGTGTTTCCAAAAGAAAAAGAAAAAGATGTAAATAAGTTAGTATA